>CM057452.1:1777552500-1778802500 GCA_016271365.2 Neoceratodus forsteri
CATGAGAAGCAGCCCTATCTGGCTTAGGGCATTGGCTAGGGTGTTGGAGGCTCCTGCCACATGAATGGCGCAGGAGATCCGCCCAGGCTGCGTGAGTGACCAAATGCGGAGTGCTTCCTGCATAGAGGCATTGAGCGCATCCTGCCCTGGTGGTTTAGGTAGTACATGGATGCGGTATTGTCCGGCTGACCTGGAACCACTTGACCCGTAGGAAACGGAGCGAAGGCGTGAGGCGTTGACTAACCACCAAGCTCCAGCAGGTTGAAATGGCATCGACCCCTGAGGAGACCCGAGGCCATGTGCTCTAGTGTCCCCAGATGGGCACCCAACCCATCAGAGAGAGGCATCGGCACATAGACCATCGGCTCGGGCGACAAACAGGATGCCCTCCTGCAGATGTGCTTGAACGGTCCACCACTGGACAGCGCCCACATCCCCTGGGTCACTGTCACTAGCTGATCCAGCGGATCAAGTGCTGTGACCATTGAAGGATGATGTACCAGCGGCCCATGGACCACTGCTGGTGCAGGCCGCCATGAGGCTCAGGAGGCACAGGAAGTCCCAGGCAGGTGTGATTGCCCAACCTGAAATGATTGGGCAAAGGAGGAAAGAACCTCGCCCTGCCCCGCCGGAGAGCCGCGGCCTGGCTCAGAGAGTCTCGAGCTCTGCCCCAATGAATTGTATCACCTGCTTTGGCACGAGTTCCAACTTGGCCTTGTTGACTGAGGAGGCCAACCTGAAAGCAAACCTGAGGGCCAGATCTCTGACCACCCACCTCCGGGCTCTGGAGGGCTGCCAATCAGCCAGTCATCCAGGTAGGGGTACACCCATCTCTCTCGTGCCGCAGGAATGCTGTCATCACTGCCGTGCCTTGGTGAAGACCCTGGGAGCTAGGGAAAGGCCGAAGGACATGGCCCGGAACTCGTAAAGGGATCCCTTCACTCTGAAGTGGAGGAATCTCTGGTGGGACGGACGGATTAGGACGTGAAAGAACGTGTCCTGACGGTCCAGAGAACAGAACCACATGCCTCGTTCCAAGGATGGGATTAACTGAGCCAGAGTGACCATCCTGAAGGTCCGAGACCTGAAGAACCTGTTCAGGTCATGCAGGTCGAGAATGGGGCACCAGCCCCCCATCCGTTTTGGGACCAGGAAGTGCCTGGACACAAACCCTGGGTCTGAAGGAGATACGCCACCTTCCTGATCACCTCTTTTCGAGGAGCAGGGCACATCGCTTGGCGTCGGCTGGGCGAGGCTGCACCCTGTTAGCACCCTGAGGGCGACGGCTCGGAAGCGGGCAGGGCCTGCTCGAACTCCAGGGCAGGTTTCTTCCCACCACCTCCAAACCCAATGGTCCGTGGTGATAACGGACCAAGCGGGGAAAGGAAGTGGTGGAGCAGTTCCCCATGGGGAACCCAGGCGGAGTGACGGGCTGGGGTGACACCCTCAACCCGTCACTGGGCAGGCTTAGAGGAGGGACCGCTAAGGACCTCCTGCCTTTAAATCACCTGCTTCCTGTTGGAGGAAGCCACGGTCATTTGGGATGCTAAGCGCAGTTCGTTGGCCTCTGGTGCTGGTTGGCCAGACGTAAGAAGCAGGCGCAGAAGGATGAAAGGACTTGTGCTGCTGCTGTCGGTGGCCTTTGTCCTTCTGGGCGGAGGTGACCGAGTCCAGAGTGGCACTGGACTTTTCGATCCGCTGGAGGTGACCTTCCAATCCAGGGCCGAAGAGATCGGTTCCCAAAAAGGGGACATCTGCCAGTTTGTGCTGGGTAGCCGCCGTGAAGATGGATATCCTCAGCCATGCTCTGCAGCGCATGGCCACCGTGGCCACAACTGATCTGGCACAGGAGTCTCTGATGTCCAGAGCCGTTTGGAGCTGCTGCTTAGCCACTGCCCTACCCTGGTCCCGCACCTGCCAGACCGTAGTCTGCAGGCTGGCCGGGAGATAAGGGATCACCTCATCCAGGGGGCCCATGAGGGCGTGGGAGAAGTGTGCCATCAGCACGGCCGAGCTGGCCTGGTGGAGGCCAAGGAAGGACGCAGCGTACACCTTGCACCTGGCGTAGTCCAGCTTTGTTGGGAGGCTTGTCCACGTCCCTAGCGTTCCCGGAATGCTAGAAAATGCTGTCGGTGACCAACCCCTCAGCAGAGGGGTGTTCTGAAAAAATGGGCAAACAGCCGGTAGGGACCGCATACTTCCTGGCCATCCTGGCTGAAAGCGCAGGACAGGAAGCAGGCTGCTGCCAGAGCTCCAAGGCTGGGCCAACAATGGCTTCAGCCACCGGAAAGGCCTCCGTGGGTGAATCCCCTCGGTCCAGTATCTCCATCAGGGGATACTTAGCCCACTTGGATACGGGCTCAAGCTGCATCCCGGTGGAATCCGAGATGAGCCGAAGCAAACCCATGAAGGACGATGGACTTTTGTCCATCGACTGGCCCCAGAAGACTCCAGGTCAATAGGCCTGGAGAACAGGGAGGAGTCGTTGTCGGACTCGGAGGAGTCCGCGCAGAGCTGCCTGGGGCCTGAGCCACCCTCCACCTGCTTGAGGACGGTCGGGAGTGAGGGTGACCGACAACCTGTGTGGCAGGCCCTGACCCGACAGAGTCCTTGGTCGGCGCCCCCGATTTTGGTTGTGGAGGCGGAGGTTCCACCACAAATCGGTGGGGCAACTGGTTTCGGCCAAACAACCGGCCCAGGCTTGGGTACCTCGGCTACAGCAAGGGGTTGTTTCTGCCGCTTGGGTGACAGCCACTGATGGTCGGGAAGCGGCGGCGCCGGCTTGTTCCCGGACAGAAGTAACTGCTGCCACATCAGGTCCTCGTAGTGTTGACGCAATTTGCGCCAAAGCCTCTTGTCTTCCGAGGAGGAAGACAAGGACGAGCGGCAGCGCCGCTTCCCTTGGTGCCGAGACCGCCGAAGTCGGCTGGACCGAGACGATATCCGAGACAGAGATCCTCGGTGTTTCCGAGGACGGGTCTGGGAAGGGGCCGGGGACACCGGCTCTTCCCTTGGCTTGGAAGCCTTAACCGGGGACTGTGGCACCAGGGGCGCAAGCAGGTCCACAGTCTCCACCGGGGGAACCGGTGAAGAAGGGTTGTCAGCCTCACCAGTCAACAGCTCGTCCGAGGGTCGGAAAAATCTCGGATCGCACGACGAGTGTCTCAGCCGCTGGCCTGACGGGACGCTCAGGAAGCCAGCGGCCTCAGCCGCAACTCTCGGACCAAGTGCAGACAGTCGATCTGTCTGGAGAAGGGGACCTCTCCCGCGCCTACTAACGCCGACGATGGGACTTACCCTTGAGTCCTTCTTTTGGACCGAGGAATGTCCCGATGGCCCCTCCCTTCGTGGAAAGGGACTGGCAAAGCTCCTTGAAAGAAGCTGAATACAAGGTACCCAGAGAGAGCGGGATAAATGCGGCGACCGAGGAAGAAGATGATGCGGCCTGAGCTGCCTCCTCCTCCTCGAGGGCGATCATCTGCTCGAGTTGCTCAGCCGAGCCAGCCGCTGTGGTAACCGCCCAACGGGCCTCCTTCGACTTAACCGGCAGGTAGCGCTTCTCAGGGTGCCCAAGCTGTAACCGGGCAGCGCGGTCCTCCAGGACATTGGCAGAAAATGAACGGCATGACTCGCAGGCCTGCAGGTCATGTTCTAGGCCGAGGCAGTAGACGCACGTGTAGTGCTGGTCCGTCCTGGACATCTTCTGCCCACAAGAGCACCACCGAAATCCAGGAGTCGATTTGTCCATCACAGCCGCGAGGGAGAAAGATGACCACAGTCTTCAAAATTTTAAAATGAGTTTCGGGCGAACCGAAGAATTAGGATCCAGTCTACACGCAGAGCGTTAAGGAGGGAACCTGAGCTTCCAAGCGGTAAGGAAGATCAAGCGTCATGGGGCAGAGCCGAGAGTTTTACCACCCGGGTGGGTGGGAGGATCCAGTTTGAAGACCTTCCGGCAAGATTTAAAGTGGCAAGGAACCTGCCAGACAGTGTGGATGAACATATCCACGTCCCTAGAAATCTCAGTTGCCACATCCTGGATAACCTAAGTGCAGCTAGGGCCTGCCTCACTGCTCTGCTTACTTTTTCACAGTCCAGTCTCCCACAGGTCTTGGTGTCATCCACAAAGAGGATGATCTTTCAGTGAACTCCTAACCCTATGTCACAAATGAATATGTTAAATAGGAAAGGTACCAGGACTGAGCCGCGGGGTACCCAACTTGTTACCTCATTAACAGCAACAGTGCTCTCTAGTCAGCACCACTGTCCATGTCCACCCGTGTTGCTGCCCTTTCCTCCCACTCCAGCTCTCTCCATTCCTTAACTAGTCTCCTTTGAGGGATAGAGTCAAAGGCCTTACTGTCGTTCAGGTACAGTATGACTACAGCCCGTGTCTTGTTGGCTGCTGTAGTTAAGAACTTGATCATCTTCTTCTAGCATGACCTCCACTTGTAAATCTTACCTTGAGAAAGTCCATCAACCATTCCCACTGTAATATATATATATATATATATATATGTACTGTACTTCCCAGTATCAGATAAGACTGGAATGAATACAGATTTCCATACACCACCCACCATCCAGTACAGTGTCCCTAAGTTTGTATTTTTACTCACCGCAAACATCTGCTCCAATTTTGATATGCACATAGCCATCTAGTCCCCAAGTAGATCCCCAGGAGTTTTTCACTATCCAGTAAGGTATATCACCTGAAAAAAATACAATAATTCACGGACGTTGAAAACAGTATGATGCTCATGCAGTTACAGCGCATGACAGTTAGTAGACTTAAGATTTTTCATAAGATTATAATTGATCATATCATGTCTTTAATCTTGCAATAAACTTACATTAGGAGTGACAGAAAGGTTATTTTTTAAGTTGTATACAGGAAATTATGATTAACAATGCTTGCTGCCAGGTGAGACCTGGGTGGTGGTGGTGGTGGTGGTGGTGGTGGTGGTGGTGGTGGTGGTGGTGGGGTTTACAAAATAAAAGGAATTTAAAAGAAAACTAGAAAAACATATGTTCATTCCTAAACAGACCAACCACTAATACCTTCTGGCCATTTCCAAAGAATGTATTTTTTAGCAGAGTTTATAATGCTTTAAATGATATTTTGAAGGCATTATCTTTTGAATTGTTAACTTACAAACTTGTGTTTTTTGAAGAAAGCTTGGAGTCCAAGCACATATCTTTTTTTTTTTTGGTTAACCCTGTTTCTGCTCCTTACCTCCCTCCTGCAGCTCTCTCTCTACCCCGCACCAGCTTGGCAGACCCCCGGCTCTGCACCCCCCCCCCCCGAGGTGGGGCCACCCTATCCGGCCTAGGAAGCTCTACCTATAATCGAAAGTGCTAGCAGGGTGGGTGGCCTGGTGGAGAGAGTGGAGAGAGGAGCCCCGATCTGGAGTGTGGCTCGGCGAGTGAGGTGCCGTCACCTATCCCCGCAAATGGGGATGTTTCTCTTTTTTTTAGGCTCCCACTGGCCTTGGCAGTGCAATGCACTCCAGTGTGGCTCGTGCATGCTCCCGCATACGCCCACAGGAGAGCCGCCATGGCCAATCCCCTAATGTTGGGATCCTGACTGCTGATAGACCCCCAGTCTCCACTGGGAGTTGCCAGATGGCAGGCTCGTCTCCCCACTCCCTCCCAGGAAAGAACTGTCCTCTGGATGCTCGATCCTTTCCTCCCCCTGCCGACCCCCAGTGGCCCAAGTTCACTCCCGAACCCAGGTTGCCGGCGTGGCATGAGGTGTAGCATCCAGCACCTCAACCCTCTGCACCAGCGGGCCGGCCAACATGAATGGATCTTAACAATACAGTTTGCATGTGTTGATGCATATCTATACATGTAAATATAAATATCTTGTTAAACATAACAGGATTAAAAACAATTTAGAGCCATTCTATATTTTCATATAACAATATATTAAATATTTTGCAACACAGAATCTGAATTTGATGGCAGATAAGGACTGCTTGGCCAATCCAGTTTGCCCATCATGTATTATCAGATTAGTGGATTACAAGCTTTCAATAAAAAATACAGGTTTGTAGCCCTAACAGTTCCAAAGTTATTCCATTTCAAAGAAATTATCTATTGAAAGTTCTAACTTTGCAACTGTTCTGGCTAGAAACTTAATTTATTAAACGAGGAGCTTTACATCAGGTTGTTAAGAAGCAGTCCTATGAATACAGTTTATATGTGCCAATACTATTCTATATGAATACTGTATGTATCAATACTATTTAAAACCATTTATTAAATATATTTCTGATAATGTTTTGTAGTTGTGACAGCCAAAAAACTGCAACCAGATTGCACTGATGCTGTTTTTTTTTTTTGGTTTTTTTATCAAGACTGCTTCAATACTTATACAGTATCTAGTTAGAAACAGTGTAGTTTGGCAAATTTCATTCATAATATGCCCTTAACTATGTTGCAGACATTTCATTTCACCCTCTAGCAACCCCTTCTCCTCCTTGACTTCACCTCTCAGCGTGTTGGCAGATAATTAATACACAGAAACAATATCCAGGGCCAACGCAGACTTATAATACAAATTGGTACTGTAAACAAAAATTACATACTCACCGTAATTCTTGATCTTCTTGGACCATCTTCGCCATTGATTCACACTGATGGGTTCTCAGCCAGAGGTGCTAGGACCCTGCAGGAGTCACAAATCTTCAGGAAGGCCGGCACCACATTCGTCACCACCAGACTAGCTTGTGCTACATAGCCTATCTCAGCAACAGCCCTCAACAGCCTTAGTACCTTTTTTTTTTTGAGGAGGTGCAGTGTACCCTAACTAAACACCTAACCTAGCAAGGGCATAAGACAGTCCTTGGGAACTACTTAAGAAGGATCAACAATGAGAACCATGTCTTCACAACCCAAACCTAAACAAGGGAGGTGAAGACCAAGAAACAGAGAGAGTGAGCCCGTGAACGGTGGGCGTGAGAATCAGTGATGAAGATGGTGCAACAAGATCAAGAATTATGGTGAGTACATAATTTTTATATCTTTCTGGACCATAGCTTCACCATTGATTCACACTGATGGGTTCGAGTACCAAGCTCAGACAAAAATCCCTCAAGCAGGGTGGTATGAGACGGAGCTCACTCAGGACAAGATTCCATTAAGGATTGTCCTGCCAGAAGAAACAATGTCTGGCATGGACATCCAGGGCATAGTACTTGATGAAAGTGTGCACCGTGCTCAAAGTATCCGCTCTGCAAATATCAGTGATGGGAACAGAGCGAATCTCTGCCAGGGATGTAGCTGTAGCTCTGGTGTAGTGGTTCCGAACCTGGCCTTCCAAATTGACCTGTGCCATAGAATGGCACTGGTGAAGGCAGGCTACTATCCTAGCAGACATGCATTTAATCATAACCGGTTGATGAAGCTGGTTCGGCTTGAAGGAGATGAAGAGCTGCTTGGACTGTCAGATGTCCCTAGTTCTATCGTAGAATCGATGGACTCTTAACATCCAGAGTGGAGGGTGTGCCCCTTGTTCTGGAAATTGGTGAAGTACATGGGCAACACCAAGGGTTGGTTTAGATGGGACTCCAAAAATCACTTTAGGCAGGAATGTGGGGTGTGTGCAGAGAACCACCTTGCCTTTATGGAAGACAGCATATGGAGGGTCTATCACAAAAGCGTGCATCTCAAAGACCCTATGGGCAGAGGTGACGGCCACCAAAAATGCTGTTTTCCAAGTTAGGAATTTGAGATCATACATAGCTAGAGGTTCAAAGGACTTGTGAGTTAGCATGTCCAACACAAGGCTGATATCCCAGGGAGCGACATATTTCCTTACTGAGGGCCTTGTGTGAAGGATACCTTTTGGAAACCTCAAAGAGAGCCATTTGAGCCAGAGTAAGGTTCTGGGCTGCCACTTGGTACGCAGAAACAGCACCTAGATGGACCTTAACAAAGGAGTACTGTAGTCTAGCATTGGAGAGGTTCAACAGGCACTCTAAAACCTTGTCCGGTGGACACTGGAATGAATCCACATGGGGTTTGGAGCACCACTCAGAGAAATGCCTCCACTTGGCTGTGTAGGTGTTTCTTCTGGAAGGTTTATGAGCAGCCAGGAGTATCTCAGAGACCTTGTACCTGCTAACTTCTGTCTCCTCAGGAGCCAGGCATGAAGATGAAGGGAGCGAAGGTTGGGATGGATCAGAGACCCCTGTGTCAGACGATTCATCCGCAAAGGTACAGGCCTCGAAGAGGCCACTGAAAACTTGCTGATCAATGGAAACCAATTCTGATGTGGTCAAAAAGAATCATTTCGCTCACGTGCGCCTTCTGGTTGAGTAGCACTCTCTGAACTAATGGAAAAGGAAGAAATGCCTACAGAAAGTGATTCGCCCACCACAGCCTGAATGTATCCTGACAGAAAATGCCAAGTTCTAGATTTTTTGAGCAGAACTGAGGCAGTTCTGCATTGAGTGGGGGCGCCAAAGGTTCAGCTCTGGAGTTCCCCACTCATTGAAATAGACTGTACGATGTCTGGTTCTAATGACCACTCGTGTGGCTCTGCTTCTGTCTGACTGAGCTAGTCTGCCAGATTTTTCTGAGCCCCTTGAAAGTAAACTGCCTGGATCAGAACATCCAGCTCCAGACACCATTCCCACACTCTCATCGCTTCCCTGCAAAGATGGTAAGAGTGTGCTCCCACCTCCTTGTTGATGTAGTACATGATTGACTTGTCTGTCTGAAGGAGGATTACCTTGTGACAGACAATGTCCACCAGGGCTTGAAGGATGTATAGAACTGTCCTTATCTCCAAAACACTGATATGGAGATGAGAATCCATTGGGCCCCAGACTCATTGTGTGTGGTGGCCTTGACAGTGGGCCCCCCATCCCAGTAGGGACGCATCTGTGATAATGGTTATCTCCGGCTCTAGTGGAGAGACGGGGAGACCTTCAAGAAGAATTTCCTCCTGTGTCCACCATGTAAGTGACTGAAGCAGAGACTTTGTCATTTTGATGGGGTAAGACTGGGGATGAGGCAGAGACCACTGCGGGTTAAGCATCCACTGAGTTGTCCTCATGTGCAGTCCTGCTACACTCACTGTGACGACTGAAGAGGCCATGAGGCCTAACATCCGCAGCATGGAGTGACCTTGATCGTACTTGTTTACCAGGATGAAGTGTGTAGTCCGAAGGATATCTTTCCTCCTATCCTCCAGGAGGAATGCCCACACTTTGGCAGTGTACAGGACTACCCCTATGAAGAGAAGCTGCCAAGAAGGTTGAAGCTGCGACTTTTCCAAGTTCAGCAGGACCCCCATGTAGCTCAGGAACTGAACTGCTGTGGTCACTGCCTCTTCTGTGTCCCATCTGGATGGGCTTGCTAGTAGCCAGTTGTCTAGATAGGGAAAGGCCTGTAGCCTGAGCTTTCCAAGGTGCATGGCGAGAACTGCAAAGCACTTTGTAAAGACTTGAGGCACCGAGGATAGCACAAAAGGAAAGACCCTGAACTGATAATGTTGGTCCAAAGCCACGAAGCAGAGGAAAGTATAGTTATGCAAGTACTTACCATAACAGCAGATCTTCGAGAGAGAGAGGCTCTTGCAGGAGGTAATCACCTTGTGGACTGCGCCACCTGGTGTCAGGACCACACAGAAACTTTAGCTAGCAGTATGTGACATGGGACTGACGTCAGCATGACACTATATAGTGGGCAGTCTCCACACCTACCTTCCAGTTCTCCTGCCGTAGACCTCCGAGGCGCAACAGGATAATGGATAAAGAAGGCTCCTGGAGTCGGAAACAAGCAGATGGAAAAAGAGTAGCAAATAACCTCACTAGAAGGAAGGAGGGAGGGAAAATGTTTACCTACTGCAAGAGCCTCACTCGAAGACTTACTGTTATGGTAAGTTCTTAGGTAATTGTACTGTCTTACTTCGAGAGGGCTCTTGCAGTAGGTAATCACCTTGAGGACTGAGTCCCAGGCAGTGTTAATCAGAAGAAACTGAAACATGGGAGGTAGGAAAAAGCTGCAGAAAAGGCAGTAAACTCAGGACAGGAGACTCTGTAGGACTGCTAGGCCAAAGCCTGCTCTTTGCCTAGAGAACGCGTCAGACTGCAATGCTATGTGAAAGTGTGGACAGAACTCCAAGTAGCCACTGCACAAATGTCTGCAGCTGACACATTCTTGAAGTAAGCAGTAGAGGCAGCCATACCTCTGGTGGAGTGCCCCTTAACCTCCCCTGGGAGTGTTTTCCCATATTTCTAATAACAAAAAGCAATACAATTTGCCAACCACTTAGACAGACATTGTTTGGAAACTGCTGCGTCTTTTCTTTTTGGCGTGAAAGAAATGAAAAGTTGGTCTGATTTCTGGACAGACTTGGTTCTATTATGAAAACACAAAATACTGTAAACATCTAAAGTAAGCAGAACTGCCTCCCACTGATTGGAATGCTCACGGTGGTGGACTGGCAGTTGAATTGACTGGTTCAACTTAAATTCAGAAACCACCTTTGGTAAAAACTGAGAGTTTGTATGCAGAGTCACCCAGTCTCTGTGAAAAATAAAATAAGGCTCCTTACACATCAGCCTGAAGGCAGTGAGGAGGTGAGGTGGCCATTAGGATGGAGAGAGGATGGGGGTGGGGGAGAGGGGGTGGAGCCAGTCCATTAGAGGTACCTGGAAGGGAGCCTAGCAGAGAAGAGGCGCAAGTAGAGAAGTGAGAATTAAAGCATTCTGCAATAGTCATAGGATCAGAAAGGATGGATTGGTTGAGCTGGAGGGAAGGGGCGGAGAGAAGAGGGAGTATATGACTTTCCAGAATTTAGCCGGATTATTTATATTAGAAAGGAAGTTTGATTATGAAGTGTTCGGCTTTGGCTAGGTGGATAGCTTTGGTGCAGCCATTTCGAAGTTCCTAGTAGCATTGGAATCTTGTTGGCCACCGTTGCATTGTCTATTTCATGATGTCATGCGAGTTGGCAAGTCAGGAGTGCAGAGGTGACCCAGGGGAGGTGGGCGCCTCGGACTCTTGTTTTGCGGAGTGGGGCACGGGAGTTCCAAATGTGGAGGAACTTGGTGTTGAAGTAGGCCAGGGCTACGTCAACTGAGGCCGCTGAGGTGAGGGGGGAACCAGTCAGTGGAAGTGAGGTCAAGGAACAGAGCTTGAAGGTCTAGAGGTGCAAATTGTCTGGTGAGTATTATTTTAGGAGGGAGTTTGGTCCTATGGATCTTTCGCACCATGAAGGTGATGTGATGGTCACAGACAGAACTCGGTAGGAGGCCGGATGATATTATTCTATGTGGGTGGGTAGTGAGGATAAGGTCTAACAGTGAGTGATTTAATGTTTTGCTGTTACGGTGAGTGAGTTCTTGGATGAGTTGGCTAAGGTTCAAGGCTTCAATGGAGGAGCGGATAGTGGCCGGGGAGGGGGCCAGCCAGTTTATGTTAAGGTCACCTAGGATAGAGAGTTCACCCTTGATAAATAGAGTAGTGAGCTTAGGAAGGAGGGCAGTGACATTTGAAGAAGGTTGCCCTGGGCAGCAATATACACCAGCAATGTGAATAGGAGCAGTGTAGGGAAATGAGATTTTGATAAGAAAGGCCTCATGAGAAGCATGGGTAGAAACAGAAAAGGTAGGGGTACACTGGAGAGACGAGGAGGTATAAATCGCTACTCCTCCACCTCGCCCATTCCAATCCTGTCTGGTGATAGTAAAGCCTGGTATATAGACAGCGTAGTCGGGGATGGTTTGTGACAGCCAGGTTTCAGAGATCATGATGATGTCAGGGGTGTATAAATGCACCATGGACTGCAGTTGGGGGAATTTAGGAGCAAGACTTCTTTTGTTTAAGTGAATTATTTTAAGGCCATGGGGGAATGTAAGTGGGTTGGTGCTAGGTTGGGCAACGGGTGGATGCGTAGCGGTATGAGGTCCAGGGTTTGGGTGGACATCACCGAAAGCAAGGAGGAGAAGCAGTAGGAGAAGCTGAAGGTGTTTCTTAGTTGAGCGTGATCTGAGGGAGAGACTTTCATCGGTTTTAGATGAGGGCGAGAGGAACATGGGTGAGACTGCCAATTTTAGGAGGGTAGGAAGCCAGTCAGGCACAGAAGCGATTTGAGAGCAAGGGATAGTAGGATAGTGAGGGAGTAGCCCAGCATCAGGGAAGTGAAGTGTACCAGCAGAGGAGGACATACCGTTTATCACTGTGGTACTAAGACATTTTATGGGGGCCAGTATGTGGTTGTGTGAGAAGCATAGGCAGTAATAATACAGACACAGTCAGGAGTAGATAGCATTGTTTAACAGTCTGCCATAGTTCCATGTTGTAGGCAAGAAGTGGGAGGCGTCAGAGGAATAGTGTGATCAGTAGTCAGGGGCACTAGGAGAGGCTTATAGTTGCAGCTGCCTCTAGTGGTAGCAGAGTATAAGCAGACAATGGAAAACAGGTCTGATAGAAAAAGAGTAGGAACGTGCCTGGCCGCAGCTATGTGGTAACTGTCGCAGCTAGGGCGGGAGGGTGGGTGAGGGGAGCCGCGCCAGCACCGCGGACAGGGTCCAAGGTCTAGAAGGCTTCTGGCCTCTATCAGGACTTGTGCTACTTGAGAAGAAACCCTGAAATGAGAAGCGGCTGTGTCCTGAGGTGCCATGTGGATGGACCAACGTACCCTTATCCTGAGTCAAGAGATCATGACAGAGGGGCAGGGGAACTGGGGGTTCCACTGCCAACTGCTGAAGAAGTGGAAACCAAACTTGTCATGCCCAAAATGGGGCTATCGGAACCGTATGTGCCTCTTCCAACGGAAGCTTGAACAGCACCTTCTGCATAACCAGAAAGGGAAGGAAGGTGTACAAGATCCTCCTTGTCCAGCAAAGAGACAGCGCACTTCACCAGAAAACACCAGGCCTGGGAGCGAGTGGGCAAAACCTGGGAAGTTTTGCGTTGTCCGCTAGGATGTTTTGCACACAACTGGAACATGAACCACCATGAGGCAAATTCAGTGCAGAACTGCCCATTTCCACATCCGCATCGCCTCCCTGCAAAGAGGATACAAACTAGTGAGTGCCTTCTTGCTTGTTGATATACCACATGACACACATTTTCTGACTGGACTAACAGGGTGCCCTGACAAAGCAGGTGCTGAAAGGCTTGAAGTGCATAGAGCACCGCTCTCTTCTCTGTAACATTTATATGAAGATGAGACTCTGCTGGAGACCAGAGGCTCTGCGTCTTGTGGCTCCTCAATTCCCTCCTCAACCCATCCCCAATGCATCCATGGTCAGGGTATGAGAAGGAGGAGGGAATTGGAAAGGGACCCCTTTGGCGAGGTTGGCTAGATCCTGCCACCAGAGGAGATCCTGCTGCATCGAACTGGAGACCATGACCATATAGTCCAGGTCATCCAGCCTCTGATCCCACTGCGCCTTGAGCATCCACTGTGAGATATACACGTGCAGCCTGGCCAAAAGTACAGTGGAGATGGTCACCGCCATGAGGCCAAGAAGTCGAAGGATCGACCTGGTCATGACCCGCCTGCTGGAAGCTATCGTCCGAGCCTGTGCCTGCAATGTTTCCACCCTGTCCAGAGGGAGGAAAGCCATATCCTGGGCCATATCCAACACCACTCCAATGAACTGAAGGCATTGGGAAGGAACAAGTTGGGACTTAGAAGGATTTACAGTGATGCCAACTTGTGCGAAGAAGTCCAGGGTAGCAGAGAGGGAAACTTCCAACTGCTCCCTCAACGGAGCTGACAGGAACCAGTCGTTGAGGTAGGGGAACACACAGTGGCCACATCTCAGAGTCACCGCCACTATCACTAGGCACTTGGTAAATACCCACGGTGCCAAGGATAGGCCAAAATGGAGGTCCCAGAACTGGTAATGCTCCCCCGAAAAAGAAACTGGAGGTTTTGGTGATGGGTCTGGAAAAAAAAAAAAATCAAAAATCAGGATATGCAGGTAGGCATCCTGCATATCCAGAGCCCAGAGTCACTGTCCCTTGCGCAGGAGGGGCAGCAGGCCTGGGAAAGTCAGCATCCAGAATCGTCTGTACTCTATATGTACAGATTCAGGGCACTGATGTCCAAAATGGGACCCAGGTCTCCCGTTTTCTTGGGGACCAGGAAGAAGTGGGAGTAATACCCCTTCCCTACCTGGTCGTATGGCACCGGCTCTATTGCCCTTTTTTGTAAGAAAGCCTGGATCTCCTCTTTTATGAGAGAAATGTGTACCTTTGGGTAGTGGGACACTACTGGATGCATGTCTGGAGGCTTTTCTCGAAATTCCATAGTATAGCCTTGTCCGACTAACTGAAGGACCCACCTGTCGGTAGTTATCACCTGCCATCCTGGCAGATGACTAGCGAACCTTTTGCTCACTGACTCCTCTGAAAGGCCGGGAGGAGGGAGCGTGGACCGCATGTCTGGTGAGGGGGGGACGAGGGAGAGCTGCACCTGAAGCTCTCTGGGCTTTTCAAGTTTACTGCAGGAAAACTCCATTGAGCAAGCTCATTCACAAGGAGGTCCTGTGACATAAACACTTAAAGTACAAACACAGATAGGTAATAACAGTATATACATGAAATGCACGTTACATGATACAGGCTGGATATACATACAAGGGTACCACATAGGGTGACCGCAGGTGGTAATCATTGATATGAGACAGGGAAGCGACTTACAGGTTGCATACTGATAAATGAAACACGATGACTGGTGTGTGCAATACATATATTTTGGCAGCTAGAACAAACAACAGTCTACAACTGATATGGGGAGGAGTGATTTGATAGAGTAGCAGTGGAGCGTATAGATAAAGCCAGGAGTAGAAGGGAAGGAAAGCAGTTAATATGACAAATCAATTATACCTTACCAGTGGATAAATATGGCACATGGGGAAGGAAGAGACTTAATGACAGTTACAGGTGTCTTTTATTTTGGCTGAACTTAGCGATTTGTAGAAGTTTATTGAAACTGTGCTAGTTAGTTTCAGTACGGTTTGTAATTGGTTCCAAATGGAGGGAAGGGCATATGCAATAGCACGTTTACCAAAGGAAGTCCGGCCCTGGTATGTCACATAATAAAGTCAGATTTTCTTAATGAGTATGCACTATGTGAGATACTAATAAGGGAAGAGAGATAGCTTGGCAATTTCTGCAGGAGCAGTTTGAGAGTCCATAGCCCAGCATGGAGCAGGCGCTAGAGTAAGGGATGTCCAACCAACAGCTGCATAAGTCACAGTGGTGTGAACGGTAAGGAGTTGGTAATGAACGTAACGCACGGTGAAAAAGGATGTCCAGTTTACTTAGATTTGCAAGAGTGGTGGAGGAATAGATTACATCGCCATAGTCGAGTAGGGGGAGAAAAGTGGCCTGTACAAGCTTGTTTCGAGTTTCAAGGGGAAAGGGCCTATTTCTGTAGAAGAAACCTAATCTTGCTTTTAACCTTCTAGAGACATCTTTGACGCCGCCATTGAAAGATAATTTATTGTCGATCCAGATACCTAGATATTTAAATTTGTTACAACTTCCAGAGGCTCGTTGAAGGTGGTGACAATGAAGTCTTGGGCAAGGGTATTGGGGGGGCCTGTGACAGCACTATGGGAGAATATCATCGCTTAGTCTTCTTAGCATTAGCAGAAGCTTTGCCTTTATTAGATTATGCTCAAGTTGTGCTGAGTCCGCTTAAAGCACTCCTTGACTTCAGATAACGATGAGCCAGAAGTATACAACACAGTATCATCTGCAAAAGTGCAGATTGGACATAGATATGTTAGCACCTAAGTCATTAATGTACAGAGAAAACAGGATAGGCCTAAGATGGATCCTTGGGGACTCTCTTGCAACTGGCAGCAGAAAAAAAAGCCTTCTGCCTTTACTTTTGGAATCTTCCAGTTAGGTAGCTAGAGAACCACTGGGTGGTATGGTATGTGGCACCCAACTTTGCAAGGCAATTGACTAATAGTTTGTGATCAACAGTATCAAAAGCTTTGCTGAGGTCCAAAAAGACTGCACCAGTTACCTTCTTAGCATCTATAGCAGAGATCCAATCATTGGTTACTTTTGCTAGTGCAGTGATTGTGCTATGATTAGCTCGGAAGCCAGATTGAGCTGGGTTAATGAGAGAGAAGGTTTCCAAGTGAGATTTTAACTGAATATGGATCAGTTTTTCGAGAACTTTAGAAAGGATAGGCAATATGGAGATAGGCCTATAGTTGTTTATATCGCATGGGTCACCAGATTTAAATAGAGGGAGGATATGTGCTGATTTCCAGCAGGACGGCACAGTAGCAGATGTAATGGAAAGACTGAAGATGTGGAGAATTGGGGCAGTGAGATGGGCATAGCCTGACCTTAGGAAAAAGGGTTCCAAGCCATTGTCACCTGCACTTTTTTTGGTGTCTAAGTTAAGAAGAGAATCTTCTACTTCTTTATAAGTTATCTCGTGCAGTTAGAAGGGGCTGGGTGCAGGACTAGATGTAGGGGGAGGGGTATGCTGGCTCACCACAGCACCAACATAAGGTGACGAGTCAAAAGCTAATCCAGCTGTGACAAAGTGGGAGTTAAGTGCCTCCAGGATTAGGGATTTGTTTTCCACAATCTTGCCACTTGCAACTATCTTTGTTGGGACAGAGGGGGCCATGGGCCGTCCTTCTATAGCTTTGATAGTCTTCCATATTTTATGAGGGTTACCTTTAGCTTGTTCGAGAGTAGAAATATAATAGTTAGCTTTAGCAGAGCGAAGTTTTTTCACACAGTTATTCCTGGCTGTTCTAAAGGCCTGCCAATCTGAAGATTCTTTGGAATGTCTAGCTTTAGCCCAGAGCTTATCTCGAGCTATAAGGGCTGCCTTGAGATCCGAGGTGAACCAGGGGTTGGAATTGTTCCGCACTTACTTTGATGAAAGGGGCATGCTTATTTATTATTGTAGTGAATTTGTCATTAGGATGTAAGCTGCCTTGTTGACATCTTTGGCTAGGTAGAGATCTTGCCATCTGATCATGCTCAGGTCAGATAGGAAGTTTACTGCACTGAATTTGCGAAAGGATCTTTTTTTATAAAGATGGGTTGCGGCCGGGCCTTAATTTCAGATCTTATGCAAGCAACAATTCCATGATCGCTCATGTCGTTGTGAAACACTGCCGAATTAGATATTTTGTGTGGATGGGTGGTTAGTACCACATCTAGAATGGAACTGTTGGCAGTATTTAGAGTGTTGTTCCTAGTAGGTTCACTGACTAATTGCCCTAGACCTAGCTTGTCACAAAGGGATTTGAGGCCGTGTGATTTAGGTGACATCCAGTCCATATTTAGATCTCCTAGAAATATTGTTTCAGTTTTTGCATCTACGAACATGGATTTAAAAAGATTAAGGACTTCTTCACCACCAGACGGGGGTCTATAGCCACCTAGGATAGTGATACATTCCGAGGAGGGGAGATGAAGGCTCAGCGAAACTAACTCGAATTCCTTGGCTAGAGATTTGCAACGAATATTGGTGACCAAGTACTTAGATTTGGCGTAGATAACCACACCCCCGCCTCTAGACTCTCTATCTACTCTAAATAAATTGTAGCCCTGCAGTGATATTTGTTGATCAGTGTTCATCTTTATTAACCACGACTCAGTAATTATGATAAGGTCAGGGTTAATGTGTGCAGCTCAGGCTTGCAGCTGTACAAGTTTTTTAGGCAGGCTTAAATGTTGACCATCATCATTTGAGACATGTGGCCTCAGCAAAATCGATAGGCGAGGTAAGTTGTGTGTGTGTGGGGGGGGCCCAGGGTTGAGCTCCACATTTCCTGAGCAGAGAAGAAGCAGAAGTATAACTTTCTTTAAGGAGCTTATAAGAATGGAGACTGCTTTTTTAATTCTTCATGGCAACCCATATTGTGCTGCGCAAGAGGCGGCACCACTGTAATGACAGTTGATCGTGATCAATGTAAGTGCTTGGGTAGACACAGGTGAGGACAGTAGCAAGGGGGTGTAGGCTAACCGGGGGGAATAGGCTAAAAGGGAAGAGGAGAATGACATAGTGTCTGCACGGTAGACTGTTATAACATTAGGTATTGATAAGGTACATTGGAGAACTGAATTGCATTGAGGTACTTCGAATTGCACTGTATTGCTGAAAACTCTGCACCTTAGGAGCAATAAAAACACAATAAGGAGAGCCATGGTCCCAGATTGAGTGGTCTCGTGATTTGTATTAGTGCAATATTTTCTAGGCAAGTAATTTTCCCACCCAGGTACTCACTTAAAACTTAGATGAGAAAATACAGCAGAAAGGGGAACAAGGAGAGCAGGAGCAGCTTAGTTAGTGGCGGGGCTCAAGAGATATTCACACAGGGCAGTCTTATTGGCCACACTCAGATATCAATCATAGGTTGGCAGCAGTCGAAACTAGGCCAATGAAGCAGTAATATGATATAGGAGGCGGATCATGAGTGCATTTAAAGGAGGCCTGGGAGAGGGGGTGGTGGGGGTGGGAGAAAATTTCAGGTCAGAGCGAGAGCTGAGAAGTCAGAATTAAGAAGGGAACACTGTAACAGGCTATAGAGAAGGTGCTCCAATCAGAGCAAAGCAGGCAAGCGGGCGTACCAATCACAATCCCCTATGGCAGTGCAGCACCAATCAAAGGGTGCCCAGGCGTGCTGGCTCTGCAGAGGAGTCTATCGGCATTCATCGGCATGACAGCGCAGCGTAGGTAATAATAGGGTGCTCAGCGCCCAGCTGACTTGAGTCTGAAGGGTGGATGGCAGACACTGAGGGCTTCCTGTTTTCAGCTGCAGAGCTGTCGCACAGGCAGTTTTAAGGAAGTTGTCAGCCTGTTGAGTGAAGCATAGGGAACCTCAACTACAACCACCCTTGTAGCAGCACCGGAAAAGTAGAATGATAATGCAGGCCATATTGCCTACTCTAATGAGTACAGTGATTTATGTAGAAGACCAAGAATTTTCTAGTGGCAGGTCTGTATAACCTGCTAATGGAAAACTAGCCACCAAAAAAAAAGGTAGACAGACTTATCGGCACCAAGGCAGAGTGCTTGGATTGGGGGCTGCAGGAAGAGCAGTCAGACAGAAGAGGTGTAAGCACTTTAAAACAGTAGTAGAAATTACAATCCAGCTAATACAGTTGAAAAACTTCTAATAACACAGTTGAAATGTGCTTAGTTCTACCGAAAATCTAACAAAGTGCCAGGTGTCTATAGCAGGGAAAACTCCTGGCCAATCAGAGTGGGTTTGCTGGAAGCACCGTGTTCGATTGGCTGCGCTGTCCTGTACCTTCCAAGGAGCTGCAGGCGGGTGTCCTGGTCTTGGTCAGTGGCTGGCTGGGTGCCGGCCAACCGTGGGTGAGCTGAAGCAGCCCTGTTCAGGGGTAGGCAGCTGGAGAGAAGAAGACAGAGCAGGTCTTAAATAGCATAGAGGTAAAGGGGGTTAGATTTAAGCAGTTTAGTAAGACAAAAGGTAGTTAGACTTATCGGCACCAAGGCAGAGTGCTTGGATGGGGGGGGGGGCTGCAGGAAGAGCAGTCAGATAGAAGAGGTGTAAACACTTTAAAACAGTAGTAGAAATTACAATCCAGCTAATACAGTTGAAAAACTTCTAATAGCACAGTTGAAATGTGCTTAGTTCTATCGAAAATCTAACAAAGTGCCAGGGGGACGAGGGAGAGCCGCACCTGAAGCTCGCTGGGCTTTTGGGGGGTTGAAATTGCCTGGGCCAGACATTTAGACTGATGCCTGGCCATCTGCTGCTATTTCCGCTGCTGCTTTGCCTGGCACTGAAAGGGCTTTCTGGCCTGAAACTTGGGGCAGTATATAGTATATACTGACCTACGGGCCTTGCCCTTGCCCTGCAAGCTAGTGATGATGTCATGAGTGTCACCACCAAAGAGAAGTGAGCCCCTGAAAAGAGCATCCTGAATAGCTGCCTGGACATCTTATGCCAGGCCAGAGACCCTAACCCAGGAAAATCTCCTAAGGCTGACAGCCATGGCGACTTTCCTAGCAGAGGAGTCCACGGTGTCATAGGTGGCCCATAAGGAATGCCTACAGGCAACCTTGGCAGATCAAATGGAGTCCAGCAGGATGGATCAAGACTCAGAATCTGGGAAGCACTTCAATAGCCAGCTCCAGCTAGCTAAAGAAGGATTTCTGGTAGATCAGCATGTAGGCTATGTAATTCAAAGCACATACGGCCAGACTGGATGAGGAGAAAAACTTCCTCCCAAACTGGTCGAGCTGCCTCGACTCCTTATCAGGAGGGGAGGTACTCATATGCCTCGGCTTGGAAGACCTGTCGTGAGCCACAGCAATGACCAGAGAGTCCACCTGGGGGTGGACACTGAGATGGTTTTTGCCCTCAGGAGTCTGATAGGTGCGGACAGCCTTCTTGTCTACCACCAGTATCGAGGATGGCATCATCCAAATCATGGATGCAAGATCCTCATGTGGCTCAAGCCAGGGAGGCATGAGGACAGGGGCTGCATCCTGGATATCCAGATGCTCAGCCAGTCTCTGACATGTGGGATCTTGAGCATCTGACTTCCAGTCATAGACCTCTGCAATTTTCTTGAGGAAGTCTGTGAAGGAGGGATCCCCAGGTGGAGACTTCAATGATTCCTTGGGCCTCGGTTCTTCCGAGGAAGGAGTCTTGAACCCCGAAACATAAGGAGGAGGCAGTCTGAATGCGATTCTGGATCTGAGTCAGAGGACTGGGGAATCCGGTCGAGAAGGTTCTCCGACGTCAGAGGGGGCTCCACCTTCCATCCACCCTGACGGAGGCACCTTCTGAGGGCCTGCGATTGGTGGCATGGGTCCTGCACAGGAGAAGGCATAGGAGGCGGATCCACCAAGCCTCAGTGTACCTCCCAAGGGGGACGGTGGCTATCCGACTTGGATACAAGCTGGGCCTTAGTCTTGGACCACCATGACTGCAGGACGGTCTGGAAGTCCACCTGAGGCTGAGGAGGCAGAGGAGGGGGGTATGCTGGCGGGTACCCAGTAGGGAACTCAGGCGTCGGGTAACCCGGCAATGGATAAAGTGGCGCTGGGTATATAAGAGTCTCTATAACCCAGCATGTGGAAACCTGCCAGCGGGTAGCTTGGCTAAGTCGGGAAAGTAAGCATCAGGCACCCCGAAAGAAGCCTGGACGGTAGAGCAGGAGGGCCTGAAGGAGGAGGACCGAGAGGTGCTCCAGCACCCACCCCCGAGGGACCCAGAAGGACCGGGATGAATGTCGGCTGGCCCAGAAGATGGCAGACATGGGGACAGAGTCGGGGCCCCAGCTGGGAAACCCAAACGGAGGAGGAGGACCCTGAGGTTCGTGAGGAACTCCCAAAGTAAGATCAGGAGGTGACTCAGGAATAAGGCCGCCTGATGGATGATCCCAGATGCCTGATCCCCCCCCATGCTCGGGGAAGGTGGCAGAAGCTCCCTCGCAGGGGAGCTGGGGGCAAACTGGTGGAGAGACCCAACCGCAGAGAGTTGTGTCAGGTCCGGCAAACAAGAGGCATTGCCAGCCCCCCGATGTGAGGTTCATCGGACGGATGTGTGGAAGACCGACGCCCAACTTATCAACAGACTAGTCAGTCGGACATCCAAAGGAGCAGACGCCCAACTTATCGACTGAAGGTGGGCAGGCTCAAGAGTTCCCAGAGCCCAATGAATCAGCATGGGCTGGGCGCTCACTGAGGAGCCCGATAAGTGACTTGTCAGCCCTGCCTTTCAGCTTGGACCTGCAGGAGGAAAGGGGCCTAAGGGAGGTGGAGGCCTTGGATGATGCCGAGGCACACACGGCCACTATCACCAGTGATGGCAGGGGATCAGAAGACTGTCCCCAGGGCAGAGCAAGCTTGACCGTAGCAGAAGACTTCCCCGAGGAAGACGGCAGCTTTTCACCCACGGGTCCTGAAGGCAGCTGCGGGTGAGAAGGGGACCGATCTTGGTTCCAATGTCTCTCTTTCTCCTTCTTCTTCTTGTGCCTGGAAGCCTCATTTGGGAAAGAGGAAGCGCTGCAGAGTTCTTGAAGCTCCTTTTCTGTCATGGCCAGTTTTTGTTTAAGCAGATGAGCCTTGAGGGCCGGCTGGCAACTCTTCCATGTGGCCTGGTTGAAACTGGAACAGGCCTCACAATCCTCAACCTTGGACTCCAGGCCTAGATAGAAGAGGCAAGGGGTATGAGAGTCTTTGTGCGGGAACTGTGCACTACACGAAGTGCACTTATTCTTATGAGACTCAACGGAAGACGCTGACGACATGCACAAAGACAAAACTATTTTGAAAGAAAGAAAAATGGATAATCATCCATGGAAGCGTTCGAACTGCAATGTGTGATCTCTGCAAGTTCCAACATGCTCAGGTCGACAGTGGGAAAGAATTGGAAGGCGGGCATGGGGACTGCCCACTATATAGTATCACACTGACATCGGGTGAGTGGTCCCCCATCAGACAATGCTAGCTAAAGTTTCCGTGTGGTCCTGACACCAGGGGGTGCAGTCTTCAAGGTGATTACCTACTGCAAGAGCCCTCTTGAAGTAACATCTTCCGGTGGCTGGGGTGTACTTAGATGTGCTGGTAACATAGAAACATAGACTTTGACGGCAGAAAAGGACCACTTGGCCCACCCAGTCTGCCCATTTCCCTACCTACTGGATAAGCTGCAGATTCTAGTTAACCAACAGACTGCTTCCTGCAACCCCCCACTATAATTGCTTTGTGTCTGTCCCATGCATGTTTGAATTCCCCCACTGTTTTAGACCCAATCACCTCCTCAGGAAGGCTGTTCCATGTATCCACCACTCTCTCCGTGAAAAAGAATTTCCTCACATTACCCCTGAGCCGTCTCTATCTTTAAACTGTGCCCCCTTGTTCTTACACATCTCTTTTTCTGAAAGATGCTACCCTCCTGGACTTTGTTGATTCCCTTGAGGTACTTGAACGTTTCTATCATGTCCCCCTGTCCCTCCTTTCATCAAGGGCATACATATTAAGCTTCTCAGTCTCTCTTCATATGGTTTCTGATGTAGACCCTGCACCATTTTAGTTGCCCTCCTCTGACCGTTTCCATCCTGTCTATGTCCTGCAGTAGATGAGGTCTCCAAACTGCACACAGTACTCCAGATGGGGTCTCACCAACTGTCTGTATAGAGGGATAATCACTTCCCTTTTTCTACTTGTGATGCCCCTTCCTATGCATCCCAGTATCCCCCTGGCTCTCCTTATTGACTTTTCACATTGCTTACCCACCGTTAGGTCATCTGATATGACTACTCCCAGGTCCCTTTCCATTTTTGTTGTTGTTAGTACCTCCCCTGCTATTGTGTACTCTTCTCCTGGGTTTTTGTTTCCCAAGTGCATTACTTTGCACTTCTTTGCATTGAATCTAAGTTGCCATATGTCTGACCATTCCTCCAACCTTGCCAAGTCCCTTCTCATCTTTCTACCCCTTCTTGTGTATCAATCTCTGTTACAGATCTTTGTGTCATCTGCAAAGAGGCATACCTTTCCTCCAGACCCTCTGCAATGTCACTTATAAAGATGTTAAAGAGGATTGGACCCAGTACTGAGCCCTGAGGTACTCCACTAGTAACCCCCTTTCTTGGAATGTGTCCATCCACTATTACCTCTCTGTGTCCTGTTGTGCAGCCAGTTCGCTACCCAGGCTACCACCTTGGGACCCACTCCCAGGCTGGCTAATTTGATTATTAATCTTTAGTGGACTGTGTCAAATGCCTCACAAAGTCTAGGTAGGCCATATCCACAGCCCCTCCCTGGTCTATTACTTTGGTCACCCAGTCAAAGAAATCAATTAGATTAGTCTGACATGACCGTCCCTGCTGTAAATCCATGTTGCTTTGGGTCCTGTGCCCCACTGGCCTCTAGGTACTCAACAATTCTTTCTTTCAGAAGTGATTCCATAATTTTCCCTACCACTAAGGTCAAACTTACAGGTCTGTAGTTTCCTGCTTCTGCCTTGCTCCCACTTTTGTAAAGGGGAATCACATCTGCCCTCCTCCAGTCCTCAGGTACCACCCCATCCTGCCATGATTTGTTAAAAAGTGTGGTCAGTGGTGTCACTAGGTCCCCCCTTAGTTCTTTTAGGATTCTGGGGTGAATCCCGTCAGGCCCCATTGCTTTGTCCACCTTGAGTTTTAGGAGTTCTTTCAGGATTCTTTTCTTCTGTGAATGGACTGGTATCAACCCCCCTACCCAGAGTGCTTCTATTGTCTGGTTTCGGTAACTGCTCCTCATCTTCTTTTGTGAATACTGAGCAAAAGTATTCATTCAGTATCTCTGCCTTTTCACTGCCTCCCTCTGCCCACCTCCTCTCTCCTTTATTGATCTTCACTATCCCTCCCTTAACCTTTCTATGCTCCCTAATGTACCTATAAAAGGTTTTATCCCCCTTTTTGACCGAGTTGGCTATTTTTTCCTCGGTTTGGGCCTTTGCTATTCTGACCGCCTTTCCTACTTCTTTCTGCTTTAGTTGATACAGTTCCCTGTCGTGCTCCCTCTGTGATTCCTTATACTTTCTGAATGCAGCCTTTTTCTCCTTAACCTTCCCTGCTACCTCTTTTGAGAATCATAGTGTTTTTTACTCCGCTTTGTTTTCTTTATTTGTTTTACACAAAGACTTGTTGCCTCTATGATGGCAGTTTTGATTTTTCTCCATTGTTCTTCCACCCCTCCTATTTGGCCATTTGCTAGTGCATTCTTCAGGTGTTCACCCATTTTGCCAAAGTCAGCCCTTCTAAAGTCCAGTATCCTTGTTTTTGTATGGCTTATCTCCATGGTTGTGCTCATTGTGAAGCACACTGTGCAGTGGTCGCTTGTTCCCAGATGTCTACTGACTTCTAAATTTGTGATCCTCTCTCCATTTGAGAGTACCAGGTCTAGTATTGCTCCATCCTGAGTGGGTTCCAGCACTAGCTGTCTAAGGTTTGCCCCCTGCAGGGCATCGAGAATGACCCTGCTCTTGGATGCGGCTGCAGTACATGTCCTCCAGTTAACATCTGGCATATTCAGGTCCCCCATCAACAGTATCTCCCCTTTTTCAGCCATTTTGAGAATGCCCTCTATCATTTTCTTGTCCATTTCCTCCCCTTGAGATGGGGTTCTGTATACAACCCTGTGCGGATTGTGATGCCATTCCCCATCTCCAAGGTAACCCAGAGTGCCTCATGTCCTCCCCCTTTACTTTTTAGTTCTGTAGCTTTGATCCCTTCCCTTATGTATAGAGCTACTCCACCTCCTCTTTTGCCTTCCCTGTCCCTTCTGTAGATTGTGTACCTGGTATGTTGACATCCCATTCATGGTTCTCGTGTACCATGTTTCTGTGACTGCCACAATATCCAATTGTTCATCTTCCATCAAAGCTACTAGCTCAGAAAGCTTGTTTCCCAGACTACGGCATTAGTAGTCATTGCCTCCATTTAATGTTGGCTTGATCCTTTTTCCCCATCCCTGCTCTTATCTATTTTACCATTTACCCCGTCCTGCCCTGTGTTGAGCTCTGTGCCTCAGTGTTTACCCCTACTACCTGCCATGTTTTGTGGGGAAACTGACTTTCTACCTTTTATCAGTACCCTCCCCTTATCTAGTTTAAAACTTGCAAGGAAGCATTTAAACCTGTCACCTAGGAGCTTGGTCCCTTTGTGGACAAATGCAGACCGTCATACCAGTATAGACCTTTATCTCTCCAGGTGGACCCCCAGTCCCCAGTGAAGCCAAAGCCCTGTGCTCTGCACCAGTTTTGCAACCATTCATTAAACTGCATGGTGTGCAGTACCCTAGCCTCACTCCTGCCATGGACTGGTAGCACCTCTGAGAAGGTTACTATGCTTGCTACCCGTCTGAGGCCCCTCCCCAACTCCACAAATTCATTCTGCACTGCACTGCACTGATCCCATGCCTAGCTAGGTTATTTGTCCCAAGGTGGACAATGATATCTAGTTCTCTCTCCTGTGATGCTGCTTCTACAATTGTGAGGATTCGCTTCTTGTCCCTCCAAGCCATGGCACCAGGCAGGCAGCTTACTTCCTTCTCTCCCTTCCCCAGTTCTACCCCCCTAACAACTTGAGTCCCCTATCAGTAGCTGTTTCCTTCCCCTGTGGTGTCCCTTGCCACCCTTTTGTGGGTCTCCCTTGTGGATGTCCTCAGCATTCTTCTGGGTCTCCACTGAGGGTGCCATCATAGAGGAACCTTGCTCTGCCAGAATGGCATCTGATTTGTGTAGAGGTACAACTGGGGGCTTCAGCCTGGTCCACCACCACCCTCCCAGAACCCACTGGTCCTACTGCTCTTCATACTCCGAAACCTCTGACTCAGTGGTTGTGGCAGTGGTGCTCTTTGGGAGGGAGGCCTCCTTAGTCCTTGCTAGTTCAGCCTGGAGGTGGGCAACCTCCCTCTCAGAGCTGACAGTTGCCTACAAATAGGAAGCAACGCAGTTTCCAGAATGTTTCCGGAAAACTGCTGCCCTACAGCCAGTGCATTGCACCACCCTCACATGTCCCGCTCCTTATTATATACAATATGTAATTATATATGTATTATTACTTGTTTGTGTAACTACTCTTTATGCACGTTGCAGGGATATTAGAATATGACAGTTCTGCCCCAAGACCTGTTGAGAGTGATGTCAGAACTGTGGCTATAAAGGAAATGCCACGCCTGGGGGGGTGGGGGTGGTAGGTGGCTTTCATGTCCAGGGATGCCAACCAGTCCTGTGGCTTGAGAAGTAGCAGTAGGATTCCTAGGGAAACCATCTTGAAATTCTCCCAATAAAGAAACTTGTTTCGCTTTCTGAGGTATAGGATGGGGTGCATACCCCCGTCTTCTTTGGTAAGAAGTAGTAATGGGAGTAGAAGCCTGTGTTGCATTCTGCATGAGTAACTACTGTCACAATCCCACTCAAGAGGTCAGGAACTCTGCTCCCACAGTGCCAACCTCCGAGCACAGTACCGAGAACAGTTAACAGAACAGGGTAACCCTCCTGTCTGTTCTGTGGGTACGAATCAAACTTTGGTCTCAAGTTCTGGAGGGATTCAAACTGTGAACCTCTTGCTAGCGTACCCAATTTACAGGCTCAGATAACTCTGCTCTTCGAGGGGGCCAGATATCTTTTGCCTACGGGCATCTAACCAGGTGTACAAAATTAAACCTTAAAACTCTATTAAAGACCTCAGAATAAACTCTTACCTTTTCCCAGTTTGGTAAAACCAGTAAGCTTTGTACAGTGTCAGCATTAACCATATATGCTTCCCTTGTCAAAGAAAGAATTTCAAAGGCACACTAGGTAGTCTCTAAACACAGAGGTGTACTTAAAATAGATAAAAATGTAAAATGTAAAACAGAACCATATATCACAAAACATACAATCTTTTAAAACAATAAGGTTTAAAAAGTGCAAATTCCTACCAATAATACACTTAGTCCTGTCTACCTAGTGTATTCTTATCTTCTTATAGTGCTGTAGTTGTTTCTTTTTTCAGAGTCCAAACATGTGTCTCTCTGAAAGGCCTGTTACAGCATAATTAAAGCACTGTCTTGACCCTGCCTTCTCCATGATGTCTCCCAGCTCCTCCTCTGTTTATTAAAAATTATACAATCAGGACGTCTTGTGTTAGGAAGTAAATTAATAGGTGACATCAGCAGAAAAAAACTTGTTTCCCCATATGACTTCCCATTTAAGTCAATTTTCCAAGTCCTTTCTTTCATCCACGAGCAGCATCCTCTCTCAAGAGCATCAAAGGACTTTTATGATGTAGCACCCAAGTGTCATAACCTGTATTCTTCCTCTAAACGCCATAAAAGTTTATGATTTCTAGCCTAGCAGCTGCAATTAAGCTAGATAAACAGGAAAACCTTGATTTAGGTCTCTTCTAGCCTGTAATTATCTCCTGGCTTTTATGTTTTAGCTGAAACAGCATGTCTCACGAGACACACTCAATAACACATTGCATTGACTCCCCACACCCCACCCACCCAAGGCTGGCCCTCTTTTTATTGACATCATCTGGTCACATGACTTCCTGTTCCTTTCTCCAAGTGCCTATTCCCCCATCTGCAGTTATATCAACTACCGCTAGGGGTTAGTCCTGTTCCCTCTACTTTACTATATTACTCCAACCTCATTTCCTCTCTCTACTCCGCATTTTCTCCCCTCTCTCTCTCTCCACCTTTTTCCCCCTCTACTGGTGCCACCTACCTAGTCTCTGACCCAGGATTTGAACCTTGAACCTTGGTCTCCATAGTCTGTAACCTTTCCGCTGCACTATCTGTCCAGACCTACTGCTGTTCTCTCTTTACCTAGCCAAATAATATTTCTCAGTTTCTCTCCTGTAAGGCCTCATTTCCCTCCTTTTATTCCCCCCCCCCCAATGCACTACTTCCCCACTCACCTTTCTAAACTTGAAACTCCTCATTTCTGCTTCTCTCATTCTACTTTTTCTTCCATTCCCTTCTCCTCTCTCCTACTCGGCACCCTCTTGCCCCCCTCATGTTGCCAATCTCTTTGTCTCCGTTGGTCCCACAAGCAGTGACTTCTCTTCTTTAGTGTTTGCTCCAACCCCCCTCCCTGCCTTACATCCCCAACCCTGCTCCACTACCCTTACACTTCTTTTGTGCACACATGTCCACCTTCTCCCTGTCCCTGTTGTGGTATCTAAGCCCTACCGTCATACCTGTCACCATTCCCTGAGTTCTAAACTTCTTAAATCTGCCTTGCTCCATCATGCCCTCCTCTTGCTGCTTTTGTCAGGTAATACTCACCCCCAACCTGGGTCCTGCTCCCTCCCACTTGCCATCTAGAATGTCTGCAAGTGGGCTAATGATCGTCTTTATCAATATCTGCAGCCTGGCAAAAAAAACTTGATGTCCTACAGGGTTGGGTTGCTCTGCACAAAACTGACGTACTGGCAGTCATCGAGACCTGGTTCCCACCTAACATCCCTGACTCTGCAATCACCCAATGCGGTTACTCTATCTTTGGGGTAAACAGAGTTAGCAAGGGGATGGAGGCTGTGCTTTCTACATTAAGGACTCCCTCCAGGGTTCTCTATTCTCTTCCATCTGAACATGATGCGCAGGCCATAACAGTCAAAGTTACACTGGGTCTCTCTCTCTCTTCCAAATCTCTCCTAGTCTGCTCGGTCTACATTCCACTCTGGGAACAAAAACTAGCTTTCAATGTAGTCCTACATCTCTCTCCTACCTAATCACCTGGAGATTATCACACTGGGGGACTTCAACGTAAACTGGCTGCCCTCCTCTGCTGCCCCCTATAAGGATGCCATAGCAGCGCTTGGTCTCTCTTAGCTTGTAACCTTCCAACGAGGCTTGATCATAAAACAGCGATGGCCACCCTAATTGACCCTGTTCTTACAAACCACACAAACAGACTCACTAGTGTCTCAGTTCTCCCTGATTTGCTTAGTGATCACTCGCCAGTACTCTGTCATTGGTCCTCAAGGGCAAAGAAATCCACCCCCCCAACAGTCACCTATCAATGCTGTCCAAAAAATGGTATGCTTGATAAATTCAAAGACTATATGTACAATTGTGACTGGTCTCCACTTGACTTCGCGCCTAACACTGATGCAACAAATTCCCACTTTATTTGTACATTCAACTACGCCAGTGATCTATTTGTCCCCTTCACAAAGAGTACTGTCAAAGTCTGGGACTTGCTGTGGTTATCCAAGGCTCTCCTGGATAGTATGCATCGCCGCGATAACCTTTGGTACAAAGCTCTTTAATACGGTCGACTCTCTGACAGGCAGCTGTATAGGGCTGCCAGGAATCAATGCACCAGGGAGATAAGGCAGGCCAAGGACTCCTACTAACAAGAAACCCTTACGTTCACCTGGGGTTCTGGACGTAAGTTCTGGAATAACCTTAAGGAGCTTAATGGGACTTCCGTATGCACTCCTGCATTTCTGCTTAACATTGCTGGTACCCCCTACTCAGTACCCTCAGGTCACTGCCGACTCTCTCAGCACTACTTTTTCAGACCTCAGTAGCATTCTTCCCCCAGACTTCTTTGACTCTCCCTCATCCCCCCTCCTGTCTCTGACATCCGTCCCTTCCATTTCAGACCTATTTCTACCCAAGAGGCCAAATCTTTTCTCTCCACGGTCTTAGGTAAAGCACGTCACAGTGGTGATTCCTTAGACCTTAAACTCCTTCACTGACTACTGAAGCAGTCCCCTTCCCTATCACAAAAATCTTCAATCTATCCCTTTGTCTAGGTCAGTTCCACTCCCTCTGGAAATCTGCCGTTGTCACACCTATCTTTAAAGGTGGTGACCACACCCTTCCAGGAAATTACTGTCCCATTTCTATCCTTCCTCCACTTTCCAAGGCTCGTGAAAAAATAGTTGCTGAACAGCTCTCTGACTATCTAACCAAACAGAACCTACTTTGCCAGGAACAGCATGGTTTCTGGAAGGGCCACAGTATCACCTCTGCTCTTCTGGAATACACCTCTTTCATTCATCAGGCTCTCGACCGGGGACACCTAGTTGAGTCTGTGTACACTGACCTGAATAAAGCATTTGACACTGTAAATCATACCCTCCTCATTAGGTCCCGCCTCTCTTTGGAAGTATCACAGGATGCCTCATCTTGGTTTACCCACTACTTATGGAGCAGGTCCCAGCAAGTTCATATTAACAATACCCACTTCTCCAGCCTACCTGTGAGGTCTGCAGTTCCCCAAGGCTCTATCCTTGGACCTCTTCTTTTCAGCTTGTTCTTCAACTGTCTTCCCAAGGACTGCTCCCGATAACTTCTACTCTATGCAGATACTGCTGTTCTCTTCAGCAGCCACTCTGACCACACCCCTCTTCAGCACGCCCTCCAAAATTTATTCTCAGAAGCTGAAACCTGGTTCTCTGCCCACAAACTTGTACTTGGCTTCAAGAAAACTAAGGTCATAGTTTTCTCCCACCACCAGAATAAATATCATGGTGCCCCGCTGCAAATCCGTAACCTTCATAACTCCAACCTGTATCAAGTTAACTCCTTTAAATATCTCGGAATCACACTCAACTCTGCCTTTATTTTCCATGAACATATACATCTACTTAGCTCTGCCACTAGAATATGACTCCTGTACCACCACAGAAGCTGTCTGCCCCTGATGCACTTCACCTTGTTGTCTCATCCTCCATACTCTCCCTAGTGGATTAGGGGATTACTATCTATGGAGCCACTGACCATACTGCCCTCCATAGGATAAAAGTATCACTGAATAAAGCCTCTTGTCTTGTCATGGGCTGTGCTAGGTGCACCTATACTTGCGACCTCTACAGTCTGTCGAATTGGCTGAATTTTGATGGTAGACTAAATATCAAACCTGTCTGCTCACCAAAAAAATCTTAATTGGCCTTACCACCCTGGGCTCCTGAATCTCCTCCTATCTACCCCTTTGAAAAGTTCCACTAGAAGCTCTCCTAAAGCCTCCATGCAGGTTCCCTGCTGTCGGACTTCCCTTGGACAGCAAGCTTACCATTATAGGGCTCCCCTTTGGCTAAACTCTTTACCGGCTGCTGCCTGGTCCATTTCAAATCTCTCCTTCGGGAACATATCATTTCCTCCTGCTCCTGTGATTGCTTATAACCTCACCTCCTGTCTATCTCTATTCCCCTCACTAGTTGTTAATAAGCTCTCTCTCTTGCCTCACTCTCCCTTCCCTCCCCTTCCCTCCCTCTCACACTTCCTCCTCTCCTCAGTTTTCTCTCCTTGTCCCTGCCCAGACTGGCACTATTTACCTCATTTCATTATTGGTCTTGCTTCTGCCAATTAATTATATAATGTATTTACCTGACCTGGATAGTTTTTATCCGGTATATTATTATAGTGTATGGTGGAATGTTGTTCTTACTTGAAATTCCAAACCAAAATGTTGTTCATCCACAGACCGCAAAATGAATGGAACGCTGTACTGACCGTACATGCAGAACAGCGTTCCATTTGTTTATATTTGAAAACTCGAGCTGCGAGTTGAAATCATGAACAGAAAACTGCCGCGTGTCAACATTATTTACAACTGCCTGAAAAACTAACATGGCAGTTTTCTGAAACTGGTACTGTTCCTTTTAATGCAGGATCTACCAGATATCCTACTTTACTTACAGTTTGTGGCAGAGTGTCTATTTCTTCTCTAGCTAAGTGAGATATCCGGCTGCCATTTTTTTTTTGTAAGAAAAATCACTCACCCACAAAAGAATCAACCAGTGGCAGTGTACGCTGCTAAGTTAGGGATGCCCAGTCCCTAGCAACCACACAAATCCCTTTCATCGCGTTCAGAGACAATTTCTTTCAGTATGAATAAAATTAATTTAAAAAGCCTAAAAAAGGACACCATACAGCATAAAAAATACCAAATGGGTAACCCCATGCCGAACCGTGTGTTCTGCCACCTCTGGGTCTGATTCCCAAGGACCTCTCGAGCTTCCCTCTTGAGGTCAAAGGGAATCAGACCCCTCTGTGGCAGAACACACTGGTTCTGCATGGTTACCCATTCAGTATTCTCTATGTTTTTGTTTTATTTGTGCCAAACATGAATATAATTTCCTGTAGTCCTTGTTTTGTAACTCCCTGATGTGGAGCATTTGCAAAAGAGTCTCTGACTCAAAGGTTTATAATTCCGATTCACTTAAATAAATAAAAAAATAAATAAATAAATATGCATTCATGGCTGCCTTTGGCTGATGACTGTTGGACTCTATACCATGAGTAACAGTCTAAAGGATTTTCTGTTTAGTGTCAGACTCTGGCAACGACTCTGCAAGCAGGGCCCCATGTTTTCTGCGATTCTGCAATTGCAGCAACTTCCGTAGAAAAAAGCCTCAGCATTTTTTGGTGCAGTAAAAATGGCCATCACCACTGAAAGCCCCAACTAAATAGCTAAAATGATTGTGAGCAAGCTTAAAATAGCATTAGTGTGAGTTGCTGGCAGCTCCATTATACATCCCCCCCCCCCGGGTGGCAGTAGTCAGTGGGGCCACCACTTTCCAATCCACTGGTACTCAGCCCTGAAGCTTATAACTATTATGGCCTTCTACAAATACTGAGGGAATTTCAGGAAGTCTATTTAATGAGAAAGAATGGTGGTTCTATTTGTCAATTGCAGAACTGTGGAATGAAAAAAAGTATTAGTAATTATTGCAGACAAAAAATGGGAGGCTTTCTGGACCTTTGTCTAATATAAAATGGTCCAGCTACTTTCTAGCTTCACAGTAAATCCTTGCAGATTGGAAGAGAAGATATGGATGCCAAGTGACATTGACATAAACGTCACCAGCGGTATTGAACTGTGCGAGAAGGAGGAAGCAACTAGAGCAGCATTACGGCATAAACCGTCACCACCAGGCTTTAAGCAAGTAGGTGGGAGGCATCCATTGGAGCAGCACGGTTTTGCAACCAGGCAACACTGGTCTTCAAGCAACTGGGCAGGCAGGGGGAGAAATTCTCAGGAGCATAGCTGTTGTTAAGCAGCACTAGGCAGATGGGAAGGAGCCATAGGACAATAAAACAGATTGCAGTAAAAAAAAGAAATAACCCTTCAATTCTCCTATGCCCTACATCCAATCCAAATAATGATGCCACAATTGCTTTGCATTGCTTTGCCTGTGCATCTGCCAAACTTTCCCAGGCTGTCTTTTCCTGAGCATTCTTTCTGGGTAACTAGATTTTAGTTGCCAGAGAGAGTAAAGGCCATCACTGAATTGCCGCAGAATTGCTTACAGCCTGGCCACAGCAAGAATGCAGGGTTTTATTTAACTCCAAAAGTTGATTAGCATTTTGCTCATAAAAGTGCTAAAACATTGTGAAAATGCATAGCACTTGCCTCACTGTGTTTAACAAATATACAGTAACACTTCTAGAGAAGTTATATAAATACTTTCTGTACAGTTAGCATTGTCTCAAGAAAGAAAATGGTAATCAATTATCTGCAGTGTCAGTGGCTCAGTAGGTAGCACACTCGCCCCTGAGGCCAGGAGTTTAGAGGGCTGTGGGTTCAGTTCCCACAACTGGCACTTGGGTTAATATCCCAATACTGACACTGTGGTGCAGCATGAGGGGAGTGCTGCACTTCTGAGGTGCCGTATTTCAGATGAGATGTTAAACCGAGGTCCCATCTGCCTGGATTGGTGGTAGTTCAGGTGGGTGCTAAAGATCCCATGGCACTTATCGAAAAAGAGTAGGGGAAGTTTTTATTGAACATCAACTGAACAGAAGAGAAAAATATAAAACACAAAATAATTAAGTAACAGGAAAACCAGAATCAGTTATCCAAGGTAATAGTGTCCATAATTCCAACAAAGAGTCAGACGGCAAATGCTCTGCCTCTGAAAAATATATGGCCTTCAAATCATGTTCGATCCTTCGAATAATGGTAAGAAGAGGCACATCCTGATTCTGTAAATTAAACAGACAATGAGCATTCCACACATGCCATTTGATTATTACAAAAATCTAATTTAACGTATTAATATTCCAATGAGACCAAGTGAAGGGGAAAAAAACATACATCAAATTGTCATAAGTAATGAGAGGAAACAAGGGTTCACGCCATCTGGCAGCTAATAGAGTCCAAAAAGAAACAATAAATGTACATGAAAAAAAAGTGTGAAACAGTTTCTTCTTGTTGCTGACATTCACGTCTGGAACAAAATCTGTCCTGTAGTCATTTGTGTTTATGGTTACATTTGACGTTGATACGTTCATGGCAGCTAAGCCAATGCAAGTCCCACATCTTTTGGGGAACCCTAGAATTACGAAGTAAAGTGAGCAAAGCAGGAAGATGTTGCGTAGGACATTTGGGAAAAACAACAATTTCCAAACAAACACGGTCCACTAAATACTTATACAGTGATTTTCTGGAGACAGTTATCATATGGCTAGTAATCTGCCAGTGTTTGAAACGAAAAAAACTATCCCTAACATAAGCAGAAATCTGGGGGGAATGTGTTAAAACCGTCAATTTGTTAAGTTCCCATTTATGAAACCAAGGATCACAGGATTCAAGAAACCAAGGTTCCCAACCTCGATCTTGGTTAACCAGCAGGGGTCTAATATTATGAAACAAGAAAAAACTAGTATAAAAAAAACAGGTTGGACCATAGCTAGGCCTCCATCCCGAATAGGGAGATAGGTGATCTGACGTTTAATGGGGTTCAGGCGGCTACCCCATAAGGCCTGAAAAAAAAAAAAGAGACTAAGCAATCTGGTTTCAAATTGCCGGGGAGGGGGGAAAATATAAGCCAGAAAGAGAAAAAGGGGAAGCAGAAAGGTTTTAATCATGTAAATCCTCTTTTTCTTACTCATCTGCCATGAATTCCAACGGGCAACCATAGTCTGAGCATAATCTAATTTGGGAGTCCAGTTAAGGATATCTAAAGGACCAGTACCGTATAAAATACCCCAAATCCTAAAAGGGTCATCGCAAAGTCTAATGTCAACAGAAGACTCATCTATAAAAGGGGAACCTAATCTACGGCCTACACATTTATCAAGATTAAGGGCCGCGCCAGAAACAGCCCCAAACTTGGAACAATGCCATGATGCAGAATGCACGGAGGCAACAATAGCCACCATGAGACTCATATCGTCTGCATAGGCCAACACGGAATATAGGGCTGAGGGAAGTGGCATAATTGTTGGGGACGAATTAATAGAACGAAGTAAGGGATCCAAAAAAAAAAAACATATAAAAGTGGACTAAGGGGACAGCCCTGTCTAACCCCTCTGTGTAGAGGAAGCATAGGGCCCTTCCATCCATTGACCAGTGGAACAACAATTGCAGACTGATATAGCAACCGGAGTTTAGTCAGGGTATAATCAGATACTTTATAATACCGAAGAGTAGATCATAAAAAAATCAAGATGTACAGAATCAAAAGCCTGCCGTTGGTCCAGTGAGAATATGACACCATGTAAAACATTAGAATTTCCACGTTCAATCATTTTTCTAAGTAAAATTAGATGGTCCTGAATACATCTCCCAGGGACACTGCAAGATTGTGTGGTAGAAATCACATATATGGCCAATTTAGAAAGTCTGAGGGCCAGAATTTTGGTCAATATTTTAAAATCAGTATTTAAGAGGCATTAAGGTCTCCAATTGGAGAGCAATCTTCTATCCCCTTTTTTATGTAAGTAAAATAAACAACCCATGTTAAAGTCTAAAGGAAGATGTTCGCACTGTAGAATAGAATTATAAACTGTAGCCAATTCAGAACTCAGGTCAGCAGAAAACAATCTATACAGCTCACTGGAGAGACCATCCAGGCCCGGTGTCACTCTTGGACGTAGAGACTTGATTACTGCTTCAAGTTCATGTGCTTGTATCTCAGTATCTAACATATCTACAACAGAAGAAGGTACATCAAGAAGTTGTAAAAAGGAAAAGTAGTCCATTATGGATGCAGATGGGGGGGGGGCATGGGACCAAACAGTTTTTGTGTATAACAGGTAACACGGTGCCTGATATCCAAAATATCAGTGAGCTCGGTGAAACTGTCGTCAAACAGCGTAGTAAAGGTTTTACTCTCTACTGTTCGCCCAATAGAAGCATATGGACATACTGTGTCACGGGTACCAGAGGTCCCAAAACACTGTTGATGCTGAACAGAAGTAGCCTTCAGAAGGTGATAATCCATCATGAGCTCCTTAAGAGTACTTATTTGGGTGGAAAAATCATGGCCAGTTTCATGAGATAAACTAAGTAAGTTTTGAAGTCGTCTGTTAGTGTGATAAAGGAAATACAATGAATCGTGATGATGTTTACTAAAATTTTTAAATAAAGTTCGGAGTCCAGATTTTGTATCCCGCCACCAATCCCAGGGCCATCATATAAAAAAAAATACAGTCTTTCGATTATGAATATACTCAGTTAAGTGACTTAACAAACGTGAATCAGATAACAGGGAAGCATTCAGTTTCCAAATGCCAGGGCCAAAACGAGATGTCAAGGAAGGGCCTAAAGAAATAGATAATAAATTATGATCCGAAAATTCCGCAACTTGAATTACAGCATCAGAAAGGTGGAGGTGGGAAGAAAAAAAAAAATCAATACGGGTTGCAAGGGGCCTTTGTAAAGTAGGAGTATGCTGACCGTAAAAGATAAATATGCATCCTGTAAATCTGTGGAATGGAGCAATTGTTTCAGAAAATTCGTCACAAAACAACTTAGTAGTCTTTGAAGTAGAAGACTTATCTTTAGTGGATAACCCAAATTGAAATCACCCCAAAATCACATGCATTGATGTGTATAAATAGGTTGAATCAGTTTCAGTAGTTCAATCTTGGGATTTCAATTGAGGCGTAAATATTAATAATCCGAAAGGGACAGAAGAAATCAAAATATCCAACAACAGAAGCCGACCGGGTAGACATCCAACAGTTTAACAACAGTAACATCAGGTATACTAAATAAAATACCCAAACCAGAACAAGAGTCCTGTCCAAAGGACCAAAAGAGAGCCAGAGGTCCAGGCACGAGTGGCCCTGGAAATTTCTGGAAGAGCATGAAGCGTACATCTTGCAAAAGATGAGACCAGCTGTCGAGCCAGATAAAAAGGAAAATCTGCACTCTCTTAGCATGCTTCTTTATACTGTTAACGTTAACAGTATGCACTGAGAAAGCAGAAGATATGAACGGAAAGTGAAAACAAAAACACAAAAGTCACCTTAGCCTACCTTTCCTAGGGTACCTTCCTATGTTTCAGTTTTGCCTTAGCTTTCCTTTTTGAGAACCAATATTATCAATGGGTACTTCAGTGTCCGTGGTCACATCAGGGTGGGAGGAAAGAACAGAGGGCGTATCAGAGTCCGTGTTGTCCTGAGGGTGGCGTAAAACCTCAAATTTATTCATATGAGTCACAGTAGAGGATTTCAGGGCCTTAGAAGAGGGAGAAGTCCCCTTCTTAGATCCTCGTATAACTCTAACAAAAGGTTCGGGGGGGGGTCAATGGAAAACCTAGAAGAAAAAATTACTCACCTTAGTAATGTTGTTTCTTCTAATGGAGTCTTGCTATATTATGACATATGCAGTATAACCCCAGGTTAGAACTGCTCCGGGGGTGAAAGAGTTAACTTTCCATGCAGGGCATGGAACCTTGAGCGCGAGCTCGGTTGAACACTCTGTCTGTTGTAGCTCAAACTTAAACTGTCAGATCTTTACGAGCAAAAACTCACTAAGGCTCTGTGTGGAAGCCGTAAACCTACACTAGCCCACTGGCTACTAACTACAAAAACACATTTTTGTTCTTGATCCCAAAACAAAGACTCAAGTCAGGGGATTCAAGAAAGAAAAAATAAGCATAACACCTAAGCACCCTAAGAAAGGGTGAAAATAAAGTGGGCATCTATGAAGTGCCAACATTGCACTGCCCACCCACATACCGAAAATAGAGGTTCTGAGAGGGGCAGGCTGGGGGGGAGGTCATAATATAGCAAGACTAGAAGATTAGAAGAAACAACATTACTAAGGTGAGTAATTTTTTCTTCAAACAACATGAAGTCTTGCTATATTATGACATATGCAGATTACACAGCAGTACCTCCATGGAGGAGGGACAGAACCTACTTGGGAAATAGGCTCTGAAGCACAGCTGTGCCAAATCGAGCATCACTCCTAGCCTGGATATCCAGGGAGTAATGCTTAGTAAAAGTGTGAACTGTTTTCCAGGTAGTTGCTTGACATATCTCTAGGATAGGGATGTCCCTGGCAGCAGCCAGAGACCAGCTGTACCTCTGGTAGAGTGAGCCCTCAGGCCTGAGGTAGGAACCTTACCCAGTTTTTCATAGCAAAATTGGATACAAGAGACAATCCACCTGGCAATGGATCTTTTAGTGGCAGATTTCCCTTTACCAACCTCACCATAAGTGAGGAACAACTGGAGGGATTCAAACCTGTGACCCTTGGTACGTTCTATATAGTAACTAAGGGCTCTTTTGACATCCAAACTGTGTAATCTCCTCTCATCAGAGGAGGAATGGTCAGTGAAGTACACAGGAAGAGACATGGATTGATTAAGGTGGAAGTCTGAAACCACCTTAGGCAAAAACTTCCTGTTAGTCCTGAGGACCACCTTATCTCTATGAAAGGAGATAAAATCAGGCTCCACTGACAATGCGTGTAGCTCACTTATGCACCTGGCAGAGGTGATGGCTACCAGAAACACAGTTTTCCAAGTCAAGTACTTAAGCTCTGCTGAAGACAATGGCTCAAAAGGGGGTTGCATAAGTTGAGCAATGCAAATATTAAGATCCCAAGCAGGGCAGGGTCCCTGAGCGGAGGTTGGTGTGAAGCAACCCTTTAAAAACTTGGAGAACACAGGGTGAGCTGAAAAGAAGAGGCTTACCTGCTGATAAGAAGACAGACACAGCTGCCAAGTGCACTTTTAGGGTAGCTGGTCTCAGCCCAAGGAATTCAAATGCACCAAATAATCCAGGATCATGGGCACGCCAGCAGATTCTGGGGAAATGTCTTACCAGCACACCATATGGAAAATCTTTCCATTTTGAATTAAAAGTAGCCTGGTGGAAGGCTTCCTAGAGGCCTTCAAGATATCCAATACACCTTGGGAAAGGTGTAGGTCAGCAAACTCTAACTCTTCAAGAGCCATGCCTTGAGATTGAGAGATTTGAGGTTCGGATACCAAACTCTCCCCTGGGCACAGGTTAACAGGTTGTGATTCCTGGGAAGACACAGGGGAAGGTGGACTGCTAAGGACATGAGGAGTGGGTACCAGGGCTGCCTGGCCCAATCTGGAGCAATCAGGATCATCTTGCAGGGTTGAGATCTGATTCTGACTAGCACTTTGGAAAGAAGGGGGAAGGGGGGAAAAGCATAGAGAAACTTCCCTTCCAACTGAGTAGGAAGGCATCCAGAGGACTGAGCCCAACACTGGGGCCTGCAGCAAAAAGGGTAAGTTGGTGATTGTCTGGGGCATAAAGAGATCTATCTGCGGGTGCCCATCTTGCAAATACTACCTCCAGTACTAGGGGATCAGTGCCCATTCGTGATGGCCCTGGGAAATGCTGCTGAGAGCATCCGCTAGGACACTGTCCTTGCCTGGGAGGTGAACTGCCGTAAGGGAGGCGTTCAGAGAATAAGCCAGAGACCACAACTGCATTGCTTCGGTGCACAAGGCCGTGAGACCGCGTGCCCCTTTACCTGTTGATGTACCACATTGTAGTGGTATTGTCTGTTCTGATCTGAACAACCTTGTTCTGAACAGATGTGGAAAAAACCTGGAGTGCTAGAAAACCTGCTCTGAGTTCCAACAAATTGATGTGGAGCACAGATTCCTGAGGGGACCACAGCCCCTGGGTGGTAAGGTCGCCCATGTGAGCTCCCCACCCCAAGAGGGATGCATCTGTAGTAAGGGTCAAGGAGTGAGACTGGGGAGTGAAGGGAACCCCCTGTCTCAGATTGCTCTGATCCTGCCACCACTGAAGGGCCTGGATCAGGGTTCGAGTCACTGGGATCAATTTGGTTAGAGGATCTGTCCTTTGAGACCAAAAGGCTCTCAAATGGAACTGGATGTCCCTCATCTGAAATCTTGCTCCCTGCACTACTGCTGTAGAAGCAGCCATGTGCCCCAGGAGCTGTAGAAAATGCCTTGCTGGTCGAGAGACCTGCAGGGTGAAAGAAGAGGCCAGAGAGACCAAGGTCCTTGCTCTTTCCAGAGGGAGGAAGGCTCTGGCTTCTTTTGTGTTCAGTTCTGCGCCTATGAAGGTGAGAAGCTGGACAGGCTCCAGAACTGACTTTGGAAGATTGAGAAGGAAACCGAGAGATGTAAGCAGTTGCTGGGTTACTTGTAAGTGTAGTTTGACCTGTTCTGGAGACTGGCTTACAATGAGCCAGTCGTCCAGATAAGGAAAGATGGCAATATTTTGCCTTCTTAAATGAGCAACTGCTACTGCCAGGCATTTTGTGAACACCCTCGGGGCCGAGGTGAGGCCGAAGGGCATTGCTCTGAACTGGTAATGGCCTGAGGGCAGTTCGAATCTGAGGTACTTTCGATGGGAGCTTCTGATGAGAACATGGAAGTAGGCATCCTTGAGGTCCAGGAGGCTAGCCAGTCCCCTGGCCTTAGAGAGGGTAAAATAATTCCCTGAGTCACCGTTTTGAACTTTGGTTTTAAAAGGTGCTTGTTTAGATACCCGAGATCCAGGATGGGCCGCCATTCTCCTGTCTTTTTTGGGGTAAGGAAGTACCTGGAGTACAACCCTTTGCCCTGGTGTATGGGTGGAACCCTTTCCACAGCTCTGAGAGCCAGGAGGGCAGAAACCTCTGCTTCCAGGGCAAGTGCCTCTGATGGGTTTGCAGGTGGAAAGGACCTGGCTCTCATCTTCGGAAATTTTTTGAAGCTGAGAACCAGTCCCTGGCTTACTACTTCCAGGACCCACTTGTCTGATGTTAAAGACTTCCAGTCCTGGACAAAGTAAGCCAGCCTGCCCCCTGCCGGTAGTGGAGAATCGGCCCTGGCCACCCCATCAGGGAGCCTGTTTTGCAGGGGCTTTGGGTTTAGGGGTAGAAGCAGGCTTACTAGAACCCCTTCTGCCCCTTCCTCTAAAGAGCCCCCTCTGGGCATAAGCAGAAGAGGAGGCCTGGGCTTGGTAAAAAGGCCTATGAAAAGGCCTGCCCCTGCCCCTGACATGCTGCCTTTGAGGAGTGGCTTGCCTTTCTTTGGCCTGTGCACTCCTATAGGTGGTCCTATACTCATCCATTTTCTTCATATAATTCTCTGTCTGCTCCCCAAACAGAGAATTGCCCACAACAGGAAAATCCATAGCCTTAGACTGAGTATCCTGTGACAGGGCAGTACATCTGAGCCAGGCCATTCTGCGAAGAGACACAGATGTAGCCATGACTCTTGATGAAACATCATTAGAGTCTACTGCAGCATGAAATTGCACCTTGGATGCCTCAATACCATCCGCAGCCACCTGCTCCAGCTCCCTGGCAAGCTGGTCAGGGGACTGTTTTGCTAGGGCCAGCACAGTATCCCATCTGGATTTCTGGTACCTAGCTGCATAAGCCATATAATTTGCCTGTCTGAGTCCCAAAGATGCTGCCATGTACTGTTTCTTTGCCATGGCAACCATCCTTCTGGAATCCTTTTCAGGAGGGTAAGAGGCTAGAGGAATATTAGCCTTGTCACAGGCTGCAGCCTGCACTACCCCCACACGGCTGCATTGCTGAGAGAGGAACTCCGTATCAGAGCCTGATAAAGCATACCTCTTGTCCATCCTTTTATCCACAGGGAGGATAGAATGAGGAGTTTTTAGAATTTTTACTGTCTGTTTCCTAAAAGATTTGTGCAAGGGAATAGACAGTCTCCTAGACTCTGGAATATCCATCATTTCTACATAATCAGGCTCTTCTTGATCATCAATAGCTTCCTCAACAGGGGGTGCAGAGTTTCACAACTTTCCTGTAGAACATAAAATGAGAAGGGACTCAGATAGCCTTGGGGAACGCCTGAAGGTCTGTCTGAGAGATGTCCGTTCAATGGGCATATCCAGACTTTCAAAATCACATTCACTCTCCTCATACCCCTCCTCCCCTTCCTCCGGTTCATAAAAATCCTCAAAATCATAATCTTGAACCGGTGGAACTGTCCGAACCGAATGCTTCCCTAATGGTGTCGGTTTGGACGGAACCGGGGAAAGAGACTGGACAATTTGAATAGCTTTAGCTATTTCCTCAGCGGTTGGAGAAAGAACTTTTGGCTCCACACTAGCTGACTTTCTAGTCCTTTTAGTTGGAACCGGCTCCTCAGAGCTGGCTCTTCGTTTGCCCGAGGAAGTATCGCCCTGGTCAGAGGGCACTCCCTCAGGTTCGGTTGGAACGAACCGGCTGCCATCCGGTCAGCGGACTTTTGGCCTCCTTTCCCTGAGCCTACCAACTCTCTTTTCCACGGTGGCAGCAGGAAACTTTTACAAATCTGGCAGTCTGCATTGAGGTGGTCAAACCCCAGACAATAATATACACAGGTGGTGTGTGGGTCAGCCTTGAGAAGGCTTCCCACAGAGGCCACAATGCTGAAACCCAGTGGGTCCGGTTTTCTTTTGGGTTTCTCAGACATAGTGCCAGCCTAACCAAACTTGCCCGTTAATGGCAATCCACCAAGCAAGACTCTCTTATCGGTTCCCAAACCGTGTCACGGGTCGTGGAAAACCGTAATAAAATCCGCTTTTTAGAACCAATAAGAACCGGAACCGCACTCTAAAGGACTAGAAAGTTAATTTAAACTCAATCTGATCGGTTCAAACCGAACCAAAAGACGCTTACAAGTTCCACACAGAAGAAAAAATAAACAAAGCCTATCTATTACTTACAATACCACAGACAGAGCTTGAACTCGACGATTATGGGTTTAATTTCGTAAAATAAACCGAGAATTAGACTTTTTAACCGACAAACGAACTGAGCAGCAGGAGAAATCTCCGAGCGACTGTTCAGTGAGACGGAGTAAAGAATCTGACAGTTTAAGTTTGAGCTACAACAGACAGAGTGTTCAACCGAGCTCGCGCTCAAGGTTCCATGCCCTGCATGGAAAGTTAACTCTTTCACCTCCGGAGCAGTTCTAACTTGGGGTTATACTGCATATGTCATAATATAGCAAGACTTCATGTTGTCTGAAATACTAGGCAAGATAGGAATAGGGACCTCTTCGAGGTAGAAATAGCAAGATCAGAGGAAGGGGAGGGAGAGCTGTAGTAAAGGTCTGTGGTTCCAAAACAGGAGCAGACCGTTCGGTAAAGTAGAAGAGGGGTCAACAGCAGGTACAACAGGGTGAGGGAGGGATGCGCTGAGGTCTAGAAAGAGTGTCAGATAAACAAGAACGCTAGCGACAGTAATAATCAAACGTTGTTCTTCCCCATCAGCAAGAGTCGGGAGTTGTGAGCTGCCCAAGTACAAGTCTGGAAAGTGTGCCCCAATTCGTCACAAAGGACGCAAAGAGGTTCATCCACACATTGGGAACCTGCATGGCCAATGTTACCACAAACAGAGCATTTAACCTTGTCACAGACACTACTGATATGATTCTGACAGCCACATCTGTAGCAAGCTTTAGGCTGGCCAGGGTAGAAAAGAACTCCCCTGTCTTTCCCAAGCATAAAGCTGTTCGGGAGATGCTGTATTCCAACCTCCAAAGTGCGAAGCATAACCCTCGCTCTCCACCCACCTGTCCAGATATTCTCAGAATCAAAGATAGCCTCTAGGTCAGAAAGGACAGTATATCTTTGCTTTAACCAGACAGTAATATCATTAAGACTGACACCTTCAGATAAAACAATATAGTAAGTTTTCTGAGTAGGTTTAGTTATGGAATGGCATTAAATGGTGACCATAAAGGAGAAGTTTTAAGCTCCTGATATTTTCTCCAAAACTTTTCTAAACCAGTGATAGTTTTAAACTAATATCAAAATGAGACTCTGAAGAAACATGAATTGAGGCATGAATCTCAAAAGCAGCAAATTGCATAGAATCCTTCAAAAAAAAAAAAAAAAAAAATCGGTCAGGAAAGTCAGGTAAGCCCCCAAATAATGCAGCCGAACAGCGTGCCAGTGTCTTTAGCTTGATGTACAGGGGTTGAAAGCATGCAGCATAAGTTTTAGGGATGAAGCAGTAGAAGTAGCAGGAACTGGACGAGACACAGGGTCCCGAAGAGTCCGTTGTTCTTGAGGCATCGAGGAAGCAGGACTAAATTGCAAAGTTGGGTTCTGAGTCAGAAGAAGTTCAGTTGGCAAAGAAAGATCAAGAGAAGCAGCAGAGTCTTTCAAAACAGGAGAGGCCAGCAGTTTGTCAGTGTCAGGTGGCCTTGTACAGATCGGGGAAGAACCAGAATGCAAAGTCCCAACGGTAGGATCCTTCTCCCACCCAGCCGCTTCCAGGGCCGACTCAACAGACCAGTCCATCGTGTGCAAGGCATCAGGGAGAGCAGAAGCAGGCACCTGTACAGAAGAAATTTCTGGAGAAAGCTGAGCAAGAGGTGCAGTCAGTACAGGCGGTAGGGAGTGAGGAGGGTCCAGCAACAGGCAAAGAATGCAGAAGTGTCAGAATCGGTGAAGAGACAGTAAAACAATCTTTCCCAGACGGTGAGTCAGTAGCAGCAGGTACAAAACCAGACTGAGGCTTATACACAAATGCTGTCTAGCAGTGAAATAACGCTGTTCCTCGATTTTAAGTAACACATCTACATCCATAGAAACAGGAGGAGAAGACTCACGTATATCCATAGTAGCAGGGCTAGAAGACGTTGTAAGCACAGTTTGAGGAATAAATGAAGGATCCACAGGCAAACACTGCACACAAGTATCCACAACAGCAGCAGGGGAAGTATCCAAAGGCACAGAAGAACCATACTCAGTAGATTGCAGCACAATAGGCGTAGAAGATGGGGTCTCTCTCAGAACAGAGATAGGGGAAGAGACCAGCTCCACTGCCTCCAACACCTCCATGACATCCACAGCATGTCCAGCGGCAGCCATCTTGGTCCCACATGAAAATGGGACCCCTCTGCTTACAGGAAGCAGAGTTGGGGAATTTCCCCGGTGTCCTGGCCAAATTTCTCCCATTCACTAAAAATACCACAAACAGCTTAACCTGGTTCAATTTCAGTTGCTTACCATCTGTATCCCCCCACCCCTGGTCGCCCCTGAAAAAGGAACTTTTAGGCCCAGTGGGCTTACCGGGTCAACAAAATTTAATAAATAAATTATTTAAAACCCGTGAATGAGATCTTGATATAGAATGTAGGTTCAGTCTGCAGCAGTGAACACGGGGCTCTGTCTGCAAGGGACCTGAGAGAGGCCCAAAGAACATATTTATACTGAGAGAAATACTATGCTTGGTAGCTGGCTATTTGCATGTTCAAGGTAGAAGCTGAAAAAGCACTCTTCCCCATGGCGTCTATCATATGGGATTCCTTATTAATGGGGTGTGCCATAACACCCTGAAGGAGTAAGGCCTCATCATCTTCCACAAGGATAACAATTTTAGCTGAAATAGGCTGGGAAACCAAAATTGGTCCATCCTTATAAGAAATATACTTACGGTCTATCTGCTTGCAGACAGAAGGAATGGTTGGTATGAGGTCTGGTCAACACTGCCTCCGAAAAGGTTTCAAAAGATGGAGGAACAGGAGGTCTGAGGCCAACTGGAATGTTAGGAACATGAAGCCAAATGATCTACCTGGTCCCAACATAGCCGCTTACCTGGGTCAAGGGCAGAAGTCTTGAAGGCAAGAGTTGCCTGCATATTTCATAGCAAGGTTTGGAAAGAAAGATCCTCCTGAGGGACAGGAGTGGGACCTGGAGTTAGATTCTCCAGGCTGTAAAACGTGTCATTGTCACTGCACTCGGACAGAATGAGGTTGGGGTCAGACTCATCCCCCTCCAACTCCTCTCCTGGAAGGGGAGCTGGAAAAGGAGTAGACCTTAAAATGCCTAGCTTGAGCCTAAGAGTTGCATAGACAGGTGACACTGGCACAGGAGCTGGCACTGGACCCGGTGCCGGTCACGAAGGAGAAGGCATCAGGTCTGGCTCTGCCCCCATAGAAGTCAGCACCAGCCCAGGCAACAAAGGAGCTGGCACTAGCACAGCCACCGAGGGAGCTGGCATCATCAAAGAACCCAAGGTTAGCGTCGCCAGGTGTGGCGCCAGACGCAGTACCGGGACACACCCTGAAAGGCCTGAATCTGATGCCAAACCCAGCGCAGCCCCCAGAGAAGGTCCAACTGGCACCAAAGTGACTGGAGAAGGTACCTGAGCTGGTCCCTGCATGGCGACATTGCAAGTGGGTACAACGAGTAGAACTGCCATTGGCAGCACAGTCATCGACAAGGGATCAGGATCTGTTGATGGAGACAAATGCTGCAGCTTGCTTGAATGCCCCAACAGCAAGTCCGAGATGCCTAGGCCTGAGGGACCAGGCACCGGATCCGCTGCAAGTGGCAAACCAGCCAGACACTGTACTCACTACTCCATAACAGCTGCCCAATGGTGAAACTGCTCACTGTAATCCCCCACAAGGTGACAGTGAGGGGCTCCAGGCCCAAGACCTGGAATGACCACAAGCAGGAGTCACCGTGAAAACCAATGGTGCCGAGGGAGGCCGCCTGCTCTCTGAACTAGAAGACCTCTTGGCAGACCTACCAGAGGGTGTCCTCAAGTGGTACAATTTCTTCCCCTTCTGATGGGAAGAGGCAGAATCTGAGGATGAGTGGTGTCTGGTCCCCAACTTGGATCAAGAATGGGCCTGCTTCATTTTGTGTTTGCAGGAGGACTACCCCTCCCCCTGAACACTGGATCACCAATCGTCAGAACCTTCCCCCAGAGAGGGAGGTGGACATAGTAGCTTCGTGGGTAAGGATAACATTGGACACAGTAATAAGATACAACACACCTGCAATGTGTTTTATTTTATACAAAAACAGTATAAAAATCAAATAAATAAAAATCAGTAATACGTACCAAACAAAACTAGCACAATGCTATATTGAAAACAAAATCACCTTTCTTCAGGTTTCAACACTTGGTTCAATACGACAGGTTTCCTACTGCGATACTGCCAGTATCTGTTCAGGTACAGATCCTTCCTCCTGCCTTCACTTCAAGGAAGTGGGATCAGTTTCACAGCTCATCTAACTCTGGGGGTTTCTGGAGGGTTTATATAGCCCTTTCACTTAATATTAATCCCGCTCACAAAAGACAAGTAAACATTTTGTAGCTCTCTAAGCTCTGTAGCTCTGGTTGTCTCACAACCCAAACCTATACTGTATATAAAAGAAATGGTTGTTCCTAAGGCTCCGTTAATAGAGAGCGTTATTCTGTTGAAATATTCTTAATGTAACAATCCTGGTCAGTTTTGTTAAAGGTTTATACATAACTAGGCACTTAAACTGTGCTCCGCCCACATATTTTGCTATAAAAATAGGTCACTAGGGGCTGCTGTCCCTCTATAGAATTCCTGCATTTCATTCAGCATGAGCTCTTCTGCAGCTCAGGCATAATGTATTCCTCATGTGTATTATTGTTTATTACTGCTGTGGGCTTTTATGTGAGGCTGAAGATATACAGACAAGACAAAAATGCCCCAATATCCTTTTCTTCAGCCATCTATTCATTTTCTTTTATCTGTATATTTATTTCACATCTCTCTTCTTATTTTGAGGGTTACTTTGTTTTGGGCTCTGCATTTCCACATACAGGGACATTAATGTCCCTTTAAATCCTTTGGTTTTGTAACACAGCAGCGGTCTGTTAGGAATATCTGTTTAAGCCACTCTTATTTTGGGCTCTACATTACTTAGGTAAGCCCTTGTTTTTATATTTCTACTGTTGGGTTGAATTATAAGTTGGGGACAGTCTAATCCCTTATTCTTAGAAAGCGCTCGCTTTACAGAGTGCAAAAGCTCATTTGGGAAAGTGGGGCAACTGAAAGGGACAGTGAATGCTGCCCCACTACAAACTGTGACACAAAAGCTCTGTGTGTGTGAGAGAGAGAGAGAGAGAGAGAGAAAACGCTCCTCCTTTCTGACAATTTTACTGCTGTTTCTCTCTCTTCAGACCCCTCTGGGTCTTTTCTTTATTTAACTTCTTTCTGGGGGCTAGAATTAAGAGCCATGGAGAGGTGGCAAAGTTAAAGTTTTGCCGCTCTGTGGAAAGCCTGCCTTTGTAGCAACCTGGACTGGCTGCACACCCACAGTGGACTCCTCCTCAGCTAGCTGGCATAAATATTCATTCATTTTAGACAAAACCAGCAGGTTGGCCACCTATGTCAGTCTGTAAAAGTAATCTTGCATCGAAGCAGGAACTGTTTGTACCAAGTGGCAATCTTTTACAAGAACATTTGCTGCTGCTCAGTCTTTATGTAAAAAAATAAAAATAAAAAAATCCTGGGGTCCCTGTAGCTAGATTTCAGTAAGAAAAGAAAATAGGTAGCCAACCTACGCTGGGGCAGAAAAGGGTAAAGTATAGGACAAGAAGATACAATTGCGCAATAGATTTCAGTAAGAAAAGAAAATAGGAAAGGTATCCCTTCATTGAGTTATTGGATTGGCACAATGCAGTTCTGCCACAACAGAACACGGCCCTGCTGACGAAGCAGCATGCCAGCAGTCCTATAGCTACAGGGATCCCAGTATTTATTTATTTATTTTTTTTACATAAAGACTGAGTGGCAGTAAACGTTCATGTAAAAGACTGCCGCTCGGTACAAACAGTTCCTGTTTCCATGCAAGATTACTTTTACAGCGCAGCGGTATCAACATAACTAAAATAGCATACATATACTACCACTCCATTTCAAACCATGCTCCACCTATCTAATGGGATGTTTTCATGTATTTAACTGCAATTATGTAGAACTTTAAACATTCTTGCACAATATTTGCACGATGGCATAAGTATGAATTTCTTTAAGCACTACAGCACTTCAAACTCATAAAAGGGCACAAAATGCACTCTATGCACTTTATTTCACCAGCACCTTATATATTTATAGGCACTTTATATCTTTTGGCATTAAATGCCATAAATGCACTTTATTTCATTCTTGCCAGCTGGCCTTATCCTGGTGCATTATTTTGGGGAGGTCTTGATGAGGGATGGATATACAAAAACTAGAAATAAAAGGCAGTAGGAAAAAAGATTTAGTAAGTGATAGAAAAGACTGACATAGGTAGCCAACCTACGCTGGGGCAGAAAAAGGTAAAGTATAGGATAAGAAGATACCATTGGCAATAGATTTCAGTAAGAAAAGACAACAGGAAAGGTATCACTTCTCCGAGTTATTGGACTGGCACAATGCAGTTCTGCCACAGCAGGACATGGCCTTGCTGACGGAGCAGCACGCCTGAAGAGGCTCACTACTGAAACTGTCACCGTTCATGTCCTGTTGCTCGGTAGGGCTGAGAGGAAACTGATAAAAGTAAGTTTTCTTTGTTAAAACTAACAGAAAAAAAATAAACGCTACTATATACTGTAAACAGATCGTACTGAACACTGCTGTTATACAGACATGAAGATGGGACTCCTGGTGGGTGAGCGACATCATCACTGAAATGCACCTGACAATGGGAAAAAAGGAACTGCGGCAGTTAAGGGTCATTGCAGATACATACTATGTTGGGCAAGCTAGTCTCGCGATGCTGCAGGTGCATAAGGCCTAACTTGGCGCCAGCCCTGCTGAAGATTTTTGGCTCCTTCAGGGTTCTAGCACCTCCAGCTCAGAACCCATCAGTCTGAATCAATGGTGAAGTTACAGTCCAGGAAGATCAGTGAAGTCAAGGATCAGTACTAAGAAATTATACAGGGCGCTTACCTTACAGAGACAATTGGGAGGAGTAGGGGGAAGAGAGGGATAGTTGCAAGAACAGGAGTAAGAAAAGAATTCAGATAATATTGAATTCAAGGAAAGGAGTTGAGGGGAGAAGAGAGGGAGACAGGTTGTTTCATAGGACGGTCATGTGGAAGGCAAAGGTAAGGTACCCTGCTAAAGTCTTGCAGTGAGGGATAAAGACTGTGCAGGAGTCAGAGGATCTGAGATAGTAAGAGGAGGAGACAGTAGATGAGAGGAAAGGCATCAGCAGCGAAAGCTGAATCAGAATTTAGAGGAGTGCAACACAGTGGAAGAGGCACCTGCCTTCTAGGCATGCAAAGGATAGGTTAGCAGAGAGGGAGCAGTAGTGAATGTGGGGAGGGCAATCTAGAAGAAAGTGGCAGAAGGAGAGGAAGGAGGGTCCAGCGTGGCTACAGGGGACCTAGGGACAAGCATAGTAAACCATATCCGCACAAACACTGCGAGAATCATTCTGAAGAGGATTATATAGTACAGTGGAATTGGGAGAGGGAGGGAAGGATTTTCTCAATGCACCTAGTTTGGGGAGGAGCTTTGTGTGGATAGTAGCAGTGAATAAAAGTCAAGATGTTCATACAACCAAACACTGAGGTCTTTGAAGGCGAGGTCTTCTTAAAAAGGCAAGCCATCCAGCATCTTGGAGGCAGAGTATTTTGCAGCTTGGCCAGCCTGTTTATTACCAAAGGTCATGGAGATGCTACTGTTAGCAGAACATTGGTTAGGACAGAACCAACATTGGATGCTGCCCAAATTACATCGGAACAATGTTTCCATTACAGTAGCTGAGGAACTGGAGCAAAAAATAACAAAGCTATCTATGTACATATGGATATATCAGTAGACACAAACTTGGGAGGTCATTTAAGAAGATAACAGCATGATGGGCTTAAGAAAACCCTGGGGGACACCTGAGCTGATGGGGGGGGGGGATGTGTCAGAGATATCTACATGAATCAAATGTGCTGGTTGGACATGCAGGAGTAGAAGCATTGGATCAAGAGATTACATGGACTATTCCCTGTCAATTTCTCAAATACATTAGGGTAGACAACAGTGTCAAAGACCCTGGCAAGACTGACAAACAAATAGCTGAATAAACAGATCCTGAAGTGACCCCTGTTGGACCGTATATGTAAAAACTAAAAGTGAGGAGACAGTGAAGTGGGAATTACAGACTGTTTTACATTTTTCTGGAATTATTTTTATTATATCTGTATGTCTTTTTAAACTTTTAGACTGTTTACTTTTAAAAGTTGGCTTATAGATCCATTTTATAACATCTATAACACACTTTGGGGCATTGGTTGTCCTGGTTTTACCACATTTCAAAGGGCTGAAGACTTTTGGCCTGCATCTCGTGCCTTACTACACCCCTAAGTATGCAGTAAAACCGGTGCCCCATTGTGTCTCATTGCTTAACATAATTTCTTGATTATTGGGTTAATTCCTTCCACCTGGTTTGACACCTGCCTATGGGAATTTTTTTTAGGGCCACTACATAGTGCTCCGCCTGATGTTTTTGTAAGCGATTTAATAATAGTCTGGAGGGCTTTCCTCCTCCTTCCCAGAATTTGTGCCATGAGTGAAGCAGTGCTAACTCCGCTTATGCAAGATCAGGGTGCTAAGATAAAGTCTGATGCAAGCCAGCTCTGCCGCCATTGCTTGTTGGTGTTGGAGGAAGGCTTTGTCTTAAAAGATGCCTCTGAGTCATTCAGTTTTGCTTTCCATGCAGCTGTTTCTGCCTCTCTAGCATGAGGTCATTTGGAAGCAAACTGCATGATCCCCCCCGCCCCGATTGTCACCTAGTAGGTTTCCAACACGGTGGTCATTGAGACATCCCCTGTGTCACTGGTGTGGGAGTATTCCTTCATCCTACCTTCCACCCAAGTAAGAAAGGCTGCACTTCAGAGAAGTAGATGACGGAGTTACCAGAAGGAGGATCTTGGCTGTTTTCGCGTCCCCATAATAGAAGCAGGTACACTGACATATGGTCTGATATGATTATTGGTTCAATAGTGGTGTTGACAGGGCCTATGTGACTTGCAGAGAGTGAGCCAGAAATCAACATGACTAGCGACTCATGAATGAGTCGGGGAAATAGAAGAATAATCCCTGTCTAAGGGGTTTAGAATCCACCTTATTTCTGCCAGGAAATCAGCAATCATGCTTTTAACTCCTGCTGCAGCTTCTGAGTGGGGTTTCCCCAGAAAGTGGAGCAGTTTAATAGGGGGCCTAAAGTGAGGTTGACGTTCCCCCTATCAGACATGGTTTTCCAATATTCGTGAGATCCATCAGGGCCTGTGTGAATGAGAGAAAAAGTTAGGGTTGCCCATGTTGGGGCCGTACATCGAGTCAAACACCACAGGGCCCTCCGGGGTACTCATCAGTAAAAGAAGCCACCTGCCACTCTACCATCATCATCATCCAAGACTCGTTTCTTAATTGTCAACTTCAGTGTTTTGCAGACCAGGATTAAAACACCCCGATTCAATGTATGGGCACAGCCATGGGCTTCAAAGCCCACCCATGCCCTACATAATTTTGTTGCCACAACCCCAGTCAGCTTAGTTTCCTAAAGTATGACTACCTTGGCTTTAATCTTTTTCAAATGAGACAGTACAGCTTTACACTTGATGTGCTATTTCCAAGTCTCAGGTGTCCTACATAACACAGTGTTTATCAGTCATAAGGGGGGCGAGGTAAAACTCTGCATGCACAGGAAAATTGCCGGATGAGCTGTCCCCTATGTTTTTGCAGAGGAGGGTCAGAAAACTAGGGAAAACCCAGGAATATGCACTGTATGTTATGAACAGAGAATGACCATAAGTACTACAAACAGTAGGAATACTGTCACAGTTAAACATGAACTTTCTTAAAAAAGAAGCAACTACGTAAACCCACACACATGGATAAAACTCAGGTAGAGATGATAAACCAAGTCAACAATAATAAAGTTGTCTACTCATATGAGCTCATGACACAAGTAGTCAATTAGTGATCTACCCAACATACTGCATCATCCAAGGCATCAATGATCTCCATTCTGGTGTGGGTAACAAACATAGCACATTATAGGTGGAAAGAGTGAACAGTTTCCAGCCAAGTGTCATTCGAACTGTAAACCGTTTCATGCTCTTTTTCCCCCACCACATAACCCTCTCATATCATGAAGATAATATCTGATAAAAAAAACAGATTATTTCACAAACATCAAAAGACATAGTTCTAACATAGCACAAAGCCAACCGTTATCCAGAAGCCTCCTAGTTATTGCTGGGTGGGAAAGGAAATGGATCTGGAGTAATATTATGACGAGGGTCACTATTCACCTGGGCACTACTATCTGGTGTCACTATAACAGGAGAGGTCAGTCAGACAAGTTAATGTGTCAGGCATACAGCCGTGCAAGGAAGAAAAAGGGGGGAGCTAATCAAACAAGTGGCCTAAGGAGAAGAATAAAGATTTTTTAATTTTTTTATTACCAAGGTGGAGGGTGAGGGGGCATAATAAGAAAGTTCAACAGAGAAGGTACAAGGCCACCCTACCGAAATGTGGAACAAAATGCAGCATCTTACTACTTTTACTTACAGTATGCATCTGAAGTAAGCCTCTGGATTTACAACCGGAGCTGGCACTATCCTGCATAAAATAACCCACATACCTTTTCCTGCTTCACCTCAAAAATGTAAAGTGAACAAAAAGTACAATAGTTTTGCTCATCAGCTATAAGGATCTTCATTGATTTGAAAATGCAATCTTTGCTCCAAGATCCACCAGTGGATCTAGATGAATGTATTGGCCACCAATGGACTAGGCAATTCTGCCTATTCTTAGCCTGAGGGTGGAGGGGGGATACAAATGCAAACTGATTTACAGAACCAGATTAAGCTGCTTATGGTATTTTAGTGAATGGGGGGATATTTGGCCAGGACACAGGGGGAAATTCCCCTACTCTTTTCAAGAAGTGTCATGGGATCTTTAACATCCACCTGAACAACCACCAGAATAGGCAGACGAGACCTCGGTTTAATGTCTCATCCGAAAGACAGCACCTCAGGAGTGCAGCACCCCCTCCTGATGCACCACCGTGTCAGACTGTAAAGATTAACGGGACTTTTCCAAACTGCCACTGTAAAAGAAGATGGCTTTTCAGTGTGTGGGGGGGAAGTGGGGCTATACCCCTTAGGAGCACTCTGTATGCTAGCACTAATAGAGCCATCCAGCGTGAAAAGCTGGGCTTCCCACTCAAGGGCTGAAACAGCAGGGCAGACTGTCATCTTGATGCCAGGATGGGTCTGTCACATTATTCCACCCACAACGTGGCTAGTGAAGGTCGGATGTATAAAACTGAGAAGGCAAGGAGAGTTGTCAGGTTGTCTCCTTAGGGGACTCAAAGTGGATGGATTAGGAACACAAGGAGGGACACTGGTGTGTAGTCCTAAATTCAAAACTGCCATGCCTAGAGCGTCCTTCCCCTTCCATTCTCTCACTTAACAGCGACAGACCTGTTGTCACCTAGGTGCTTTAGCACTGCGTCTTACCAACTTTTGAAATATTTAATGCAGGAGGGTGTCTAGCTGTTCATGGGTTAAGAGACTACTGAAAGGGTTATATCACAGTTTTGACCGACCCCCCACCCCCCAAGCTCCCCTTCCCCAACCCCTCCAAGCCCTCCATCTGTAACAAAGAATAAGTTTTAGGGCATGTAAGTACTGTGACAAAAAGGATAAGAGTTATGTACACTAGGGCTAAAAAAAGGGGACATCTTAGGAAAGTGAATCTTGCCTCTGATAGAGAAGCCGATGATGGCATGCTCTAATCCTGCTAGAGCTCTGTGAAACTGTTTATTCTGTAAGGCCATGGAGCAGCAGAAGAGGGAATGCAGATGACTGGACATAATAGCTTCATTAAAACTGGTTCAGGTCCTGATTTGCAGCCACCATAGGTAATACAGAGAAGAGTCAGTCAGTCAAACAGACTGCTAACAGGATAAAAGGGCTCAGTATGAAAAGTCTTCAGACAGAACGTCGCCGGGAAAAACAACACTATGTCAATACGGCAGGTGGATACTACAGCTCAGGCAAGAAACAGCTTAGATGTGTTCTAAACTATTGTAGGTGATGTGCATTGATTAGTATGGAAAAAGTCTGCACTTTCTATTTCAGGCTGCCTGCAGGATTTCATCCATATGTATATTTCATGGGTAAGAAAAACTGTGTACCTCATGGGTGTTATGCCAAGATGACAAAATATTTATGGATGTCATGATTTATGGGATTTTGGGGAATGTTTATATATATATATACTGTATATATATATATATATATATATATATACACACACACACTGTAGATATATATATATATATATATATATATATATATCTCTCTATATATATATATATATATATATATATATCTATATATATATATATCTATCTATCTATCTATATTGTGGGTGTGGGACAGAGACCCTGCAAACATTTTAGCATAAATTGTAGTTGTTGAACTATTTTTTTTTATTAGAGGAATATGCTCAATTGGTGCCTTTAGTTGTCAAGATTTGCTTATGTGTTTACTGGTATTAAGCAGTACAGGTGCTGTTTTTTCCTACTTAGGATTTTGTCCCTTTTTGTCTGGCTGGTGTTTTCTCCTTGTGCCGTTTTATCTGGGGCCATTTCTAGAGTATTTCTGTCTGGAGCCATTTTATCCTAGAACCAAACAGACTGTACTTCACTGCAGCCCTGAGGCTGTACCAGCGGTTTTCTAGGCAAGTAGTGTTATTGTCAAGCCCTGAGGCATCACCCGCATGGAGTGGGGTGGAAGCAGCAACCACTGCCCATATTCTGGGGGGGGGTGACAGCCTGGGCACTTTAGCATTTTGATTTGGTTGTATGGGGTCATTAGTTGGGGTCTGGTTTTGAGTATCTAGTGCCTATCCCTATAACTTGTTTGAAGCTATAAGGATGCCTAGGGTGATGCCAAGAATGTGAACTCTGGCTGCAATTCCATGACCTTTGTCTGGGTGGCATGGCTGCTTTGTTCTGGTGAGGTCTACTTCTCCTGTGGCCTACCCCTACCCATTGGGCAACTGCCCAGTCATCATACAAAGGCAGGGGTTTAGCTTGCAAAGTCAGCACCAGTGGTGCTGGGTAGGTCTCCAGAGGGGCAACTTCATCCATGGGGGTGGGTTGTCAGGACATTGTTCATGGAGGGCTTGGAGGCAGCACTGCACTGTGGTCAGACTGCAGGTGGATTACGGCATCTGCTGCCTCCAGAGTAAAATAGTCATGCAGAACTCTGTTCAGTATAATTCTCAGGCATGCATAGTATCTGATGGCAAACGTTATCCCAAACTGTGCCATCTGTTTCCGAGCCGATGTAAAGACCATTTGGTGCTGTGTTAACTAAATTGAAAAGTCCTGAGAAAGACTCACTGGATGGCCTTGCCATGACAGGGGTCCCTCATCCTGGCCAGTTGAAGGATGTTTTCCTTCATGGGATACTGTAGCAGTTTTACTACGATTCAGGCGAGGCCTCCCTACTGGAAGTGGCTGGGTGATAATAAACATTGTGGTCACTCAATTTCCATATGCAGACAGTTCAGGGCATTAAGAATCTCCAGCAGGGCTTGTTGAAGAAAGTGTGTAACATCCAAGCCCACTCTCCCTTCTGGGAACCTGACAGCACGAATGCTATAGTTGCCATACTGGTACTGAGACTGTGAAGTTCTTGGGCAGTTGCAGATGTCATGGCTTTTAGGACGGAAGTTTCTTAAAGTATTCATGGTAAGATTCCTTCTATTTGTTGTAGGTTGGCTACCAGAGCAAATGCCATGGTTGCTGGGTTGCCTATGCTAGTCAGCTCAGCAAGTTCCAGAAGGCCGCCATGGCCACAACTGCCCAGAGAAAGGATGCAGCGGGAAACCACTCAAAAGCAGCCTGATAATCAAAAAATAAAAACATCCTGTAATTCAGGACATCTCAGCAGGTAGGTTTCTGCAATGTAGAGTTTATTTTCTGATAACCTTGGTGCAGTCTTCAGTATGTTAAATTAGGAAAAGACAGAGCTGTGGTACACAGAGGTCTGTACGTAATCCTGGAAGAACAGTGGGACCGGCAACCCTTTGAAGTTCATACAGTCTCTAACAATGCACTGCTGACTACTGAATCTCCCACTGCTGCAGCCCTCCTCTGATGTCAGCTGCAAGGGACTCTAGGATTTCTGTTTAAAGCACATGTCAGCTTGGAAGTCCGCAAAATCAGTCTGATACTCTCTATTATAGTGAAGTAAACTTAAGAAATAAAAATGTTTTGCACACCAAGTACAAATTGGGACCAACCTCACACCTGGGTGTGGAGCTCTTAGTGATGACCGTTCCCCTTTAAAGAGCCCCTGACACCATTAGAAAAATGTGAAAAAAATATGTGAGATTTAGACAATTCAGATTATATTTCATATATTGTATATAATTATTTCCTGTTTATCTTTATTACTAAGTACAGTTGTGTGAAAGAGGATTATTGCCCATTAGGCATTATCTGCAGTTTCTGCTTGCCTTCATGTGAAATCATAATCCCTGGTTTATGGCATCATAATTATCTCCACAGCAACAAATTGTGATATCATAAACAAACTGTGATGTCAGGTGTAGGCAAGCAGCCAGAACAGATAGGGCAGTGAACCTGTTTACATGAAAATGACCTTAGTAATAAAAAAGTAGGGGTGAGAATTCCAGAAAAGAAATTATTAAATATAAACTAAATTGTATCTAAATATTACATTTTTCAAAGTTGCTACAATGGCATCAGGGGCTCTGACCATTACTTTACTTATCCTTGATACAAAAGGATCAGAGGGACCAAGCTTAAAGCAGCCTTTTTTCTTCATAAATTGATGCCAGATGTTTTCCCATTTATTTTGGTGTTAACATTTTCAGTTTTCCTAATCATCCAAGAATTTTATGAAAGTTTTAAATTAATTATTTCTCAAGAAAAAAAGATGGCTGTCCCATTTGTAAGCAATAAGGCACGGAAGGGTGTGTGTAAACCATACTTTACAGCACGGCCAAGGGCGTAGTAAGGCACGAGGCTGAAGGCTGAGTGACTTCAACTGCTGGCTATGCTGTAAAATACGGTTTACACACACCCCTGAGTGCCTTATTGTACTTATAAAATTGGCTCCTTTATTTACTTTTGACTATCGAGAAAAGCATGTTTATATGTAGAAAAAATAGATTTACTTGTCTGCATTTGTGATAAAATAGTCCTTCTGCCCACTGCAAGTGATGTCATTGATGATGTCATTGTATTGTTGCCTACTTTCTTCTTCCTGTTTTTTTTCCCCCTCTGTTCTCCACATTCAAGATATGGAATGTTTACCACGGAATACATGGATCCAAAATTCTTCTCTGTTCCATTGGCAGAATGTTTCTCTCCCAACACACTGTACACACACACGACAAAGGCCTTAGTTACAGCCAGAGGCTCAGTTATCTCACTGTCTGGGCAAGAAGAGTTCCCTGATAAGCAGGTAAAGATAGAAGGGGGATTTTTCACTGTCAGCAAAGAAACAATTGTAGTGAAAACTATAAACAATACATATTGTTTCTAATTTATGTATGTAAGGAGAGTGTGATAATCAGGGAAACATCATTTATTTATTTGAACAAGTCGGATTTACAACCTTTGAGTCAGGAACTCATTTACAAAGGCTCCTCATCGCAGCAAGGGCAAGACAATAGAACATTGTGTAGATACAACATTGGACATTACAGGTGCAGACATTGAACATAAAATACACTTAGTTATCGTACATGATGGTATAAAATACAGATTTACAATTAAAGATGTAGAATTTCTCTGGAGTTGCAGTGGAATACATCCCTGTATAAACCTAAGGGGGTAGGTAAAAAGGGGTAGGGAAAAGATGGATCAGCAGTCCAGGGGACCTTGTCGAGATTAGGGGGGTCAGGCAGGGAAAGATCCTGCAGTAGGATTAGGGGCGACAGAGTTAGCTGTGCCTACAGCAGCGGACATTAAAGAGATGGTTCCAGAGAACGGTTTTGAAGGTACCAAGTTTGGCAATGTTGGTGATGCAGGTAGGGAGGGAGTTTACTTCATTTGTTTTATTTTTTTTTATTTAAGGTAGTTTTATTTTTAGGGCCCAGCTGAAGTTTTTTTTACAGTGTAAAGGTAGCAGTCATGTTTGTGGTGGAAGATTAGTTCTGGCAGTAGAAGGCTAACTGAAATGCCTGCGTTCCAAATACCCACTGAACTGTGTTGCAGACTCTTCACTGCTGAGCAGTCCTTTTTTTTTAACCATGTGTAAACCATATTTTACACATAAGAGCCAATCAGATTACATGATTTTACCCTGCCATTTTATAATTGCATAGAAATAATACTTAGGACCCGAGGAGAGTAAGAATCCAGATAAAAATGCAGATGTACAGTACACAGCATAGGAAGCATTCAGAAAACCAAAATCAACAGCTCTGCTAGTATTTTTCATAACCATAGTAGAAAATTTGTTTTTTTTGGAATAACTTTTTTCATTGCACTGCTGCTTTAAATTGCCAGTGAAATGAGCAGTTGGGGAGCCAGGAAATCAGGTGTTCAACATTAGACTATACTGCATTTGCGACTTTTGTATTATTTAACAGGGCACCCAATTAACTTTATGTGCATATTGTACCAAGAAGCTGGAAAGAAGAAGGGGTTGTGCTTGGGTGCATAAGCATGAAAACGTGAAGTCAGGACTGTTGTTAAATACAGTTAAGAAGTAACCATTTGTTTCCTTAATTTTAAACATATTGGTTCTTCCACAAAACAAATAAGCCACCTTTTCAAGAAATAACAAGAGACTGAAGTGTTCTGAACAAACAGAAAATGCAGTTCACTGAAACTGTGAAACAGCTAAAATACAGAAACATATATCAACTATAACACAGCCACTTCTGGCACATTTCAATCTTGTACAGGTACAGGGTGTCTGAACTCATCAAAGATGGTGCCCATGGGGAGTTATGGCACTGGCGCTCACAAGCAGAAAAACTGCAGTGCACATTGTGCAGGAAAAAAACAAACAGATAAAGCACATCAGATTGCACAATATCACTAAAGGAAAGAAACCAGATACCAAATCAAAGAAATGTATAACTGTGCAGTGTTTTATTTAGCATCTGTCATGTATAATTTGAAAGTTATACTGTACCTTTAAAACTCAACATACAATAGTTTAAACACACAGCTGTATTACTACCTCATGACTGTGGATAATCCTGGCAGTCTCACACCATACAATTAGTCTTACATAAAACAATTATGAAAAACTCACTTATGGGCATGCCTACACAGTGATGTTTTATAATTCATACAGTACAACTTCCTTCTAATTTAAAATGTTACAAAAATTACCAAATGTATAATCCTGTGTGTCTAAAAGTGTATAGGATCTTTAAAACCTGACCCTTTTAGCTTTCAAATCTTTACTGTTCATGAGAAACTGAGGAGAAAATGAGTATCTTGAACCATTCCCCACCCTCAAATAAATGTTTGATGTGTTCTGCCCCGCCAGTTCTTCCACATGATGGGTTCGACCACAAGCCCTTCCCCTCCACCAGAAACCACCTTGCTGGAACAAGCATCAGAACTTGGAACTGGGATGGTCCAGCCAGCAACTCTGCCCCATGCTTTCCACTCAGCCAATAAGGCAGTTGCATCGGGGCAGTGGGTGGAGCTAAAGGAAAGGCGCCAGTTTTGAAACAAGAATGCTTTGCTGCCCTTGGCATTCAGCGTCACTGTTGTGCTTTGCCCCACTCTATCTTCCTTATCAAGGGGTCATGAGGGGTCTGACCATCAGTCCCCCTCCTCTCCAACGTAAGGCACCTCATTGGAACAAGCTTCATAACACGGGACCGGGGTGGTGAAGTCAGCTCCTCTGCTCCCTGCCTCTCCTCTCCTCTCCGCAAATCGGGCTACTGCATGAGGAGAGAGGGAGAAGCTAATGGGAAGGTGTCAATTTTCAAATAAAGACGCTCTGCTGCCCTTGGCATCCAATGACACCGCTGTGTTCTTCCCACTGGGTCTTCCTCATCAAGGGGTCATGAGGAGTTTGACCACTAGCCTCCTACCACCCCCCCCAACTAATGCAGCCTTGTCCAAACAAGATTTAGGATTGGGACCGGGGCTGGCCAGCCAGCTTCTCTTACCCTGCCTCTCCTCTCCACCAATAAGCAGTTGCATCAGGAGAGTGGGCAGAGCTAAAGGGAAGGTACCAATTTTAAATCAAAGATGCTCTACTGCCCTTGGCATCCAGTACCAGTGCTGTGCTCTGTCCTGCAAGGTCTTCCTCACTGAGGAGTCATTAAGGGTTTGACAATTAGTACCCCTCCTACCCCAATGGATGCCACCTCTTCAGAACAAGCTTTAGGACTCAGGACTGATAAGGTCCATCCAGCTACTCTGCCCCCTGTCTCTCCTCGCCAGTGGTTGCATTTGAAGAGTGGGCAGAGCTAAATGGAAGGCACCAATTTTCAAACAAAGACACACTGTTGCCCTTGGCATCTAGTGCCACTGCCATGCTCTGCCCACCAGGTCTTCCCCATCAAGAGATCATGACTGGTTCAACCACCAGCCCTCCCTCCTCAACAGATATTGCCTGGATGGAACAAGCTTCAGGACTCAGGACCGGGATATTCCAGCTAGTGGCTCTGCCTCTCTGCCAATCGACTGGTTATATTCAGAGTGGGTGGAGCTATATGTGCCCTTTAAATTAGTCATACCTCCAGGGGTTCTCTGCACTGCTGTCCAGAGCAAAAGGAAACACAGGGCAAAGGGTGTCATTACGCAGGCGCCTACTGTGGGCTTTAGTCATGGGATGCAGTCGGTTGCCAGCCACTATGAACCCCATCCACTGCAAGTTCTTTATTTTTGTTTTTTATTAATCCATCTGGGGCTCCCCACAGCCTCACTCCTTTGGGTTCACACATGCTTGCTCCCTCTGTCTGCCGGACTCAACCCCTCACTGCCATACCTACCCACCTCCAGGCTCCCCTGATATCTATGCCATCCCAGGTGGTCAAGCCTATCCCTGCCAAGAAGGCCCCCAGGGCTACAAAGGGAAGCACCTCTAAAACAGGGGCTGGTCAGTTGGGGGGGTGGGGCAGACATGGTGCGCTTGGGTGGCATTGGGGAGGCTTGTTGGATGCCGTCATCCGGAGCTGCAGGGTGTCAGTTTTCCCTTTTCTACCCCCCCTCTCCATCCCTCCTCCCTAACAAGGCTGTACATCCTGCAGCATCCTGGGAAGGACACACACAGTGTGTGGTCAGCTACACCACTAAGTGCACCTCCACCAGTCTACCACTAGTAGCCGCTCGAGGGTGGTGCAATCTAGACCCTCCCACCCACGGAGGAGAGCATCTGTGCAGATGCTCTTCTCCCTCCCCATCAATTTCTGCTCCAGTCACTCTGGGGGTGGTTCATGAACCAGGGTCACCACCGTACCGAGCGGGAATCCTACTTCTCGGTGCCACTGTATATTAGGCATGGTACTGTCCAACTGTTGTGACTTCTTGTTGTTATGCTATGGTAGGCAGATTATGCTGGTTAGGGTTTCTAGTGTTAATTTGTAATTGTATTGCTAGGCATAATATGTTTTCATTCAGTTATGGGTAGCAGGCCTTATATTTTCATATATTAGGCTGTTTCACATTACTATTAGTTTTGTTAGTACCTCTTTCAGGATACCCACCACAATGTGGCTCCCATAGTAGTAGTAATCTGTGTTTCTATAGTCCGATTGCTGGGTAAATAAAGCAAACATGGGCACTCCCTATCTGGGTGGTCTCTGCACTGTTGTTAAACAATGTCCCTCTGTCCTGTTGGTGGCTCTTATACAGTGTGCCTAGTTACTCCCAAGGATGGCCATTACACTGAGTCCCTCTGTCCTGTTTGCAGCTTCAGTATATTGAACGAAATTGCTCCATATCTGGGTGGCCTATATAAAACTTAATCTGCAAAAACAATATAGTGTTCCCAGTTAACTGTATCCCATTGGCCTACAGTATTAGTGAACTCTCTAAACTTACACACTGTTCTCAGGCAGTACTCTACTATACAGCCTTCCTTATATATGAGACAGTCATTGTTACAGTGGATTTGTTATTATGGCTCATATTGTTCACTGTGATACTGTAATAGGTTGTGTGCTGCTGATCTCGGGCTCAGTACCTCTCATGAATCCTCACAGTCCTGGGCCAACACATTCTAGGGATTACTCCATGTCCAACATACTAGTTCATAAGCAGACTGCTGTCTTTACCCACTATCTCCTTCCACCTCACTGCATTATAAAGATATCTCACTTCCTTAAGAGACATCATTGGGGCTGTAATATAATTAATATGCACCTGAGATACCACTTCATGTTTTCTTTTATGTAATTGCTAAGGAGCATTTTCTTGCCACAGCAACTTATAAATAGAAATATAACAGTGTGACCAGTAGATGGAGCTGCTGTTTACAGCCTTAAAGTAGCACTGATGCTGCTGTTTAACCCCCCCATCACAAGTTTTGATTATTTGTGATTATCTACCCCCTGTACTTTCTCTCTCTCTCTGCTTCTGATCCCATCTGTGTCTAGGTAGACAAACTGTAGTGGTAAGAATTAAGCAATAATGCCCAACAGGGTGTGTGTCGTGCTGGGATAAAGTCACGCCTCAGGTGGATGGGCATGAGGCCGCAGGTCGAGTACCTCCAACAACTGAAGCATGACATTATCCCAAACGACACACACCCTGGAGGGCATTATTGCTATTATACAATGGCTGGTTGTTATATATAAAATAAAAAAAATAATTTTAAAGAATTTTTTTATTAGTGTGGAAAAATATTTTTGTTTCTTAAGAGGAGATGAAAAAAGAGGTCATCAAGCTTATGGAGCTCATCCATATTGGTTCACAGTGAGGGTGAGACTAGACCCATGATGTTGTACTGAGATAACGTCATGGGTCCAGCCCAAGACTGACCAATCAGAGTCCAGGATTTTTTCTTGCCATTGTATAATAGTTCATATGCGGATGGGCTGAACTGAGGGACAGTAACCACAGCAAGAGTCCATGGAGGCAGGGCTAGCAATGCCGACGGAGGGAGGGGCGGAGCCTCACTTTGGCTCAGACACTACGAGTGGCTGAACGGCTAGCCAGATGGAGAAAATCCCCGCCCATGAAATTCAGAATACAGTAATGAGATCTGTGCCCAGCCTGTCCCACGTGTGCCTTCTGGAAGCAGCGGCTGTGACTGGTGCGTGTGCTAACGTGCAGCGGGCATGGGCAGTCCTGAGTCGTCCTTTGCAATGTGGCTATAGCAAAAGCTGAAAGGCTCCAAGCTGCATACATGTGACACCCCCCAACACAGGCAAGCTATATGGGGTGAACAGATTTCCTGTCTATGGAAGTTAATAAACTCTGCTGCTGCAGTGCCGGGGCTGTACCTGACTGCTGTTAAGAGGAGGGGACAGAAATGGCAGGGATGCAGAAATGAAAAAAACCCATAGGAAAAAAAAAAAAAAAACACGCACAGTGATATAGTGCATTGCTGTTCATCCACACTATCTGGCAGGTTCCTTGCGCTTAAATCTTGCCAGAAGGTCTTAAGCTAGCTCCTCCACCCACCGGGTGGTAAAACTCTAGCTCCACATGATGCCAGATCTGGCCGCTGGAAGCTCAGGTTGTCGTCGAGCCGGGAGGTCGGGTGGGTTGCGTGGATGAACAACATATACCATTCCTAGAACTCCTGTTACAGGTGAGTAACCTGTATTTCTAGGACATGGATATGTTGTTCATCCACACTATCTGGCGAACTCCTAGCAGTTCTCCGGGAGGAGGGAGGCAGGCGCACACCCTAATACTTACTTGGGGAACAAAGATTGGAGAACCGAGGCCCCAAAACCAGCATCCGGCGCTGACTCAAGGTCGATGTGGTAGTGGGAAATAAAGGTGTGTGCTGACTTCCAGGTAGCAACCCTGCAGATCTCCTGGATAGAGACACATCCCTTGAAGCAGCCACCGATGCAGCAGTATGGCGGGTAGAATGAGCTCTTATCCCTCTGGGAGGCTCCATGCCCGCTAACTCATAGCAGAGATTTATGCAGGAGGTGACCCATCTGCCTATCGTCCGCTTGGCTGCAGGTCTGCCAGGTGTGGCTTCAGCGCAGGTGACAAACAGCTGGCAAACCTCTCCCCGAATTTCAGCCGTGGCGCCTTATATAATAAGCGGCGCCTACTAAGTCAGAGTATGGAGCCTATATTCGGCCTCCGAGGTGTGATTGGGGTAGAACACCGGCAGAGCCAACACCTGATTAAGGTGAAACTCCGACACCACCTTCAGAAGGAATTTCGGGTGGGGGCGTAGGACAACCTTGTCCCTGTGGAAGACCAGGTAAGGAGACTCGATGCTAAGCGCCTGGAGTTCTCCCATCCTTCTGGCTGACGTGATAGCCACCAAGAAGGCTGTCTTCCACGACAGGTGGGGGAGACCACACCTGTGCATTGGTTCGAGTGGCTTGCCCATGAGCTTTGCCAGTACCAGCAGTAAATCCACGGAGGTGGGGTTCCCCACTGGAGGGGAAATGTGATCAAGGCCTTTGAAAAAGCGCCCGACCACTTTTTCCTGCACCACTGACTGCTGACCGGCCCGTGCCCGGTAAGCAGAAATGGCTGCCAGGTGCACCTTAAGGGTCGTCGACCTAAGCCCTTGACTAGATAGGGACCATAGATAGTCCAAAATGCTTGCCACAGGACACGAGAAAGGGTCCAACCCTTTTCCCGACACCAAATGGAGAACCTCTTCCATTTGAAGGCATAGCATTTTCTGGTCGACTCCTTACGGGACGCCTCAACGACGTTGAGGACCTCGTCGGAAAGACCCAAGGCCTGGAACTCTAGCCGCTCAGGAACCAGGCCGTCAGGTGCAGGGATTGAAGGTCCGGATGGAACACCTTCCCCTGATTGACTGAGAGCAGGTCCGGGCGAGCTGGAAGCTGCCGCGGAGTCCTGGAGCTGAGACTGAGGAGATCTGGGTACCAGAACTGGCGAGGCCAGTCTGGGGCTATCAGAATCACCTGCGCCTTGTCCCGCCTCGCTTTCAGCAGGACCCTGTGAATCAGGGAATGGGGAAAGGCGTAAAAGAGCCCGGGTCCACAGCCTCGAGAAGGCATCCCCCTGCAGCGAGCCCTGCTGAGGGGGGCGGGCATGAAACAGCCTCAGCTTTGGGTTCTCCCTTGAGGCAAACAGATCCACCAGAGGTGTGCCCCAGTGAGAGAACAGGTCTTGTACTATCTCCGGCAGGAGAGACCACTCGTGCGATGCAGCCCCTATCCGGCTCAGGGCATCGGCCAGGGTGTTGGAGGCTCCTGCCACATGAATGGCCACGAGATCCACCTCCAGGCTGCGAACTAGTGACCAGATGCGGAGAGCTTCCTTGCATAGAGGCAAGGAGTGCGTCCCGCCCTGGCGGTTTAGATAGTACATGGTCGTGGTATTGTCCGTCTGGACTCTGACCACTTGACCCCGGAGAAACGGAGCAAAGGCGGTGAGAGCTAGGCGGACCGCACGGAGCTCCAGCAGGTTGATATGGCATCGACTCCCGCTGGGACCAGAGGCCGTGCACTGGTGTTCCCCAGATGGGCACCCAACCCATCAAAGAGGCGCCGGTCGTTAGAGACCGTCGGCTCGAGCGGACAAACGGGATACCCTCCTGCAGATGAGGCGGAACAGTCCACCACTGGAGGCGTTCCCACATCTCCTGGTGCGTCCACACGCTGGTCCAGAGGATCGCGACGCTGTGACCACTGACTGGCCAGTCCCCACTGGAGGGCGCATGTGCCAAGCGTGCCCAGGACTCACGCTGGTACAGGCGCCATGAGACCCAGAAGTCACAGGAAGTCCCAGGCAGGGCGCGATTGCCCAACCAGAAGTGATTGGGCAAAGGAGGTAAGAACCTCGGCCCTGTCCGCCGGGAGCCGTGCTCTGGCTCGAAGAGAGTCGAGCTCTGCCCCGATGAAAGATATCACCTGCTTCGGCTCGAGTTTCGACTTGGCCTCATTGACCAGGAGGCCCAGTTGAGAGCAAACCCGGAGGGCCAGATCTCTGGACCGCTCCACCTCCAACCTGGAGGGGGCTGCTATCAGCCAATCGTCCAGGTAAGGTACCCGACCCCTCGCGCCGCCCAGGAAGGCTGTCACCGCTACGATGCATTTGGTGAAGACCCTGGGAGCTGAAGAAAGGCCGAAGGGCATGGCCTGGAACTCAAGAGGGATCCCTCCGCCCTGAGCGGAGGAATCTCTGATGAGACGGACGGATAGGATGTGAAAGAACGCGTCCTGGAAGTCAGAGAACAGAACCACATGCCGTGTTCAGAGATGGTATTATCTGAGCCAGAGTGACCATTCTGAAGGTTCGAGACCTTAGGAACTTGTTCAGGTCGCGTGGGTCCAGGATGGGCGCCAGCCCGTCCGTTCGGGACCAGGAAGTACCTGGACCGAACCCGGTTCTGATGGTGGGTCCTCTATCTCTCTTATCACCCCTTTAGAAGGAGTAGGCGATGTCAGCTCGACGAGCCTGTAGAATTCTGGGGACCGAAGCCCCGAGGCGGCGGCCCTGAAGGCGGAGCCCGCTCGGTCAGAGGCAGGCCTCTTCCACCACCTCAAAACCCACCTGTCCATGGTAACAGCGGACCAGGCGGAAAGGAAGTGTCGGTTCTACCCCCATGGGGAACCAGGAAGCGAGGTGACGGGAATGGAGGCGACACCTCAGCCTGCTTACTTTGCAGGCTTGGAGGAAGGACCGCCGAGGACCACCAGGGCCTTTCCTCCTTGCTTCCTATTTGAGGGAGCTGGTGGTTTGGGCTTGGAATACCAAGGTCTAGCCTGCTGGCCCTGGCTGATGTTGGGCCCGGCCGTGCAGCCAGGGCAGAAGGGCGAAAGGGTTTAGGCTGAAGCTTCGACCCTTGTCTCTCTGCGAGGACGAGACGGAGTCCAAGGTGGCATTGGACTTCTCGATCCTCTGGAGGTGGCCTTCCACTCCAGAGCCGAAGAGGTCTGCTCCCAAGAAGGGAACGTCCGCAAGCTTGTGCTGGGTATCCGAGGTGAAAGTGGATATCCTCAGCCACGCCCGCCGACACATGGCCACAGCGGCCGCCACTGACCGGGCGCAAGAATCCCAGATATCCAAGGCAGTCTGGAGCTGCTGCTTGGCTACTGCTCTGCCCTGGTCCCGCACCTGCTTGACCGTGGTCTGCAGGTCGGCGGGAAGATGAGGGACAACCTCATCCAGGGGAGCCCAACAGGGCATGGGAGAAGTCTGCATGAGGACGGCCGAACTGGCCCTGGCTAAGACCAGAGAGGAGGCAGCATACACTTTCCGTCCGCATAGTCCAACTTCTTGGACTCTTTGTCGGGCGGTTTGTCCACGCCCCTGGCATTGCCGGCACGCCGGAAAACGCTGTCCAGAACCAACCCTTCAGCTGAGGGTGTTCGAAAAGCCGGACAGAGAGCTCAGAGGGGACCGTGATACTTCCTGGCCATCCTGGCCGACGGCGCAGGACAGGAAGCCGGACGCTGCCATAATTCCAGGGTCGGCGACAATGGCTTCGCCACTGAAAAGCCTCCGAGGAGAATCCCCTCGGTCCAGAATCTCAGTGAGGGGATATCTAGCCCGTTTGGATACGGGTTCAAGCTTCATCCCAGTGGATTCTGAGATGAGCCTAAGAAGTCCGAGGAAGGACAAAGGGCTATCGTCCGCTGACTGCCCCCCAGAGGACTCCAAGTCCAGACGCTTGGAGAATAGGGAGGAGTCATCCGAATCCGACGAATTGTTGAAGCGCTGCCTGGAGCCTGAGCCACTCTCCACTTGCCGAGGCTTATCGGGCGTGAGAGAGTGACCGACAGCCTGCGGGGAAGGCCCTGGGCCGACCGTGAATCTTCGACGGTGCCCTACTGTCGGCTGAGGCGGAGGCGGTTCCACCAAAATTGGTGGAGCAGCTGAATAGGTCGAACAACCGCCTGGAAACAGGCTCTCGACCACCACGAGGGTTGATTTGACTGGTCCCGTGGCAACCATTTAATGGCCGGGGAAGAGGCCTGGGCGGCTTGTTGCCAGCCAGTAAAAGTTGTTGCCATGAGATCCTCATATTTTCGTGTAACTGCATGAAGCCTCCCTCGTCCGAGGAGGAGAGAAGATGAGGAAGACGGCGACCATTACCACGTGTGCCGAGACCGACCCGTCTTTTGTCGACGGAGCGGCTGGACCTGCGAAGATGTCCGAGACCGAGATCCAAAATCTCGCCAGGCCGAGGTCGGTGAGGCGGGGAGCCGAGGATCGGCAATCCCTTCGGCTCGGTCGACAAGACCGGCGGCTCTGGGGCCGGAGGCGCAGATGAGCCGACAGTATCCACAGTCCTCGCCGGGGGAACCGGGGAGGAGGGAATCTCGGCTTCTCCAGCCGACAACCCGTCTAACGGGTCGAGAAAAATCTCGACCACGTCGGCGGGTGTCTCAGTCACCTGGCCTGACGGGGGCACCGTGAAGCCAGTGGCCGAAGCCGAAAAATCGACCAAGTCGGCTATCGACAAGGGAGGAGATCTTTCCCGCTCCCAGGAGCGTCGACGATGGGACTTACCCATACTTTTCTTCGACCGATGAAACGGTCCCGAAGAAGTTGGACCCTCACCCTTAGTTGAGAGGGTCAGGCAAAGCTCCTTAAACGAAGCTGAGTAGGAGGCCCCAAGAGAAAGCGGAATGAAAGCCGCAGAAGACGAAGTCACGGCCTGAGCCGCCTCTTCCTCGAGGGCAACCAACTGTTCTAGTTGTTCAGCGGATCCCGCAGCCGCGGAAACCGCCAGTCGAGCCTCCTTGGATTTAACCGGAGGAAATCTCCTTTCGGGGCGCCCTAGTTGAAGGCGGGCAGCGTGTCCTCAGAGGACGACCGAGAAGCACAACGCAAGCCCGCGGTCGCGGCTCCTGGCCAAGGCAGTAAACGCACGTGGAGTGCGGGTCCGTCCGAGACATCTTCTGCCCACAGGGACATCTCCGAAATCCGGGAATCGATTTGTCCATCGCAGCCGCGAGGGAGAAGACCGAAGAGGTAAACTTTTAATTTTTTGAAAGTTTCAAACCGAAGATTTTGGGCCTAAAGCTTAAACGCAGAGCGTTGAGGAGGAACCTGAGCTTCCAGCGGTAAGGAAGATCTGGCGTCATGGGTGGGAGCCGAGAGTTTTACCACCCGGGTGGGTGGGAGGAGCTAGCTTGAAGACCTTCCGGCAAGATTTAAAGCGGCAAGGAACCTGCCAGATAGTGTGGATGAACAACATATCCATGTCCCTAGAAAAGCAGTTCCATGGACAGAAAACATGATGTCGGCCCTTTTCTACATGCAAAACGTCTGCAGGGCTCCGCCCATGCAGACGTAAAAACTGCTTCCATCTTTAACACTCCTGCGTACCAACTGCCTCCTGTTTTGCTTGACAGCTTCCCCCCCTTACCTTCAGCTATCCTAAGCTCAATCAGCAAACTGGTACTGGATTGATGGCAGTTGTCCTGGTTCGCGGACATCCAGCAGAAAGGCAGTGGCATCTCCAGCTACATAAGGAGAGCCACCACTGCACTTTTACAAACACTGCTTCCAGCTTGAACACTCCTGTGTCCTGACTGTCTCCTGCTTTGCCTGACAGCCTCCCACCTTACCTTCAGCTTTCCCTGAGCAAACTGGTACTTGGACTGGAGGCAGCTGTTCCATTTCCCAGTCAGCTGGCAGAAAGGGGCAAGGGTACCCAGTTACAAAAGGACAGCCACTGCACTTTTACAAAGACTGCTTCCAGCTTGAACACTCCTGCATCCCAACTGCTTCCTGCTTTGTCTGAGAGCCTCCCCCATTACCTTCAGCTATCCTGGCCTGACAAACTGGCACCTGGACCAATGGAAGCTGTGCCAGGTCCTGGTCAGCTGACAGAAAGGCAGTGAGGTCTCCAGTTACAAAAGGAGAACCACTGCACATTTACAAAGATTGCTTCCAGACTGAACACTCCTGTGTTCCAACTACCTCCTTCTTTGCCTGACAGCCTCTCCCCTTATCTGCAGCTGTCCCTGGCCTGATGCAAGAACTGATACCTGGACTGGTGGCAGCTGCCCTGGTTCATGGTCAGCCGGCAGAAATGGGGCAGGGTCTCCAGTTACGAAAGGTCAGCCACTGCAAGTGGACTCGGTGGAGCAGAACTCCGTGTGAATGGCTCCCACAGTAGTGGTGGAAGTCACCTGAGGTTGTCCACTGCAGAGGACCCTGTGGGAATCAGAAATCTATGTCCAATTTTAGTGTGAATTGTTTAGATTCCCTTTATATTGTGTAATGTGGTAGAATTTGATCATGCTAGTTTGGGGTTTTATAATAATCATGGGCCTTATCAACATAGCCACCTGTTTCAATGAGATGGACAGAAAAGGTGAGGGCGAGTACATTATTTCTCTTAGAATTATCAACAGAATTCTGTTGAATGGCAGTATTTGCAATTTGCTCTTTCTTGAGTGGGTCTGTGCCCGAGATTCCGTAGTTGGATTGGTTGTTTATACTCTGATTCTAGGGATAGGGTGTGGGCTAATGGGGTGCTCTCCTCAGCTTTCTCTTTATTTACATGGGCATGATAGGGTTGCCCACTTAGTCCGTTAATGTTCTTACTAGCTACTAAGCCTTTAAACTTGGCTCTGTCACAACATCCAGAGGTTCTGGGCATAACTGTGGACCCCAAGTCCTTCTCTACATTGCTTTATGTGGATGATTTGTTGTTATTACTCTCTAAGGTTGAAACCTCTTTACCCAAAACATGGGACCTCATTGACTCTTTTGGGACACTATCGGGGTTGTGTATAAACTGGCATAAGATGGAGATAATGCCTTTGCATAGGAGAGATCCGCAGTGGGCTCTTTTGACACACATACCTTGCAATGGTCCCCAAGGGAAGTGAAATATTTGGGATGGTTCTGTCTTCTCAGCTGACAGATCCGTGTGCTGAAAACCTGAACAAGGTTATAGAGGAGGTAGAGATTGATTCTACCCATTGAAGGAAGCTTCATTTCTCGCTGCCAGCTAAAGTGGCAACTATTAAAATGATGGTCTTCCCCCGACTTTTTTACAAACTCTGTAATTTGCCATTCATGATTTCACAACACTATTGGGTGGAACTGGATAAGGTTATTGCTAATTTATTTGGGAGGGTTCCCCTTTCTCATTTCAGTCAGAAGACTCTTCGAGCCCCTAAGGTGGCTGGTGGTTGGAACTTGCCTTGGCTGTGGGCTTACCATTTATGCCACGGGGTGAGGCAAACTTTGAGATGGGTTTAAGTTTCTGGTATGAATGTTCCTCTTTGGACAGAAATTGAATGATGCCTAATGGGTGACACTTCTGTGGTGGTCCTGTTGAAACACAGAGGACAGGTGGGTAAGGATCTCACGGCTCCTGTGCTCTTTTCTAAGTGGGCTTGGGGGAACTTTTTTAAATTATTATGACTGGCTCCATCCTTATGGGGGCAAAAGGAACCCCTATGGCATAATCCCGATATATGCATTGGGGGCACTCCTATATGTTGGGCTTTGTGGTTGTCTAGTGGCTTGACCATGGCTGATGATCTGACTGATAAAAAAGGAGGTGTTCTGCTCTCTTTTCAGGATCTTCAGAATGCAAGAGTTTTGGCATGATCTCCAATTATGTCATGCTTTATCAGAGAAATTTTTTTCTGCCTTTAGGTTGGGTGAATCAGATTTTATGGGGCGTTTGGCTACCTGGTTGAACCCCTCTAGGGGTCATATTAGTAAGTAATATAAACAACTACAACAGTCTTTTTTACCTGACTGGAGCAGCCATAGATCGAAATGGGTATCCGAACTGAGATGTGATATCACACCATTAGGTTGGGCTCGATGTTTGACTGCAGCCCATACCTCCTCCCTAGATCCTAAGCTTCAGTTGATTCAAAAAAAGATCTTGGGGAGATGGTATCGTATGCCAGTCCAATTGGTCAAAATGGTTTTGCTGAATTCAGATTTATGTTGGTGTTGGAACTCAGCTTCACGATCTTTGATCACATTTTATGGGATTGTCCATTTCTACATCCTTGGTGGGTGGATATTTTTCAGTGTTTAGAAGCAGTTTTACAAAGCCCTCTCATTCATTCCCCTCTTTTTTGGATCTTTGGGGATCCAGAATCTTTCCCCGTTTCACTAAAATTCTATAAGGGTTTTTTGTTTGTGGCCACTTTGTAGATCAAATTCAGGTTATTGTTATTTTGGAGATCTCAGAATACCCCTTCAATTTTTATTTAGAAGCAAGCTTTAGTATAGGCAGTTTTGTTTTACAAAGGTATATATTTAAGGCATAAGGCTCTCTCCTTATTTGAGAAAGTTTTGGGCAAATGGTTACTGTACGCTGGGTTTTCTTTAGAGGATGTGGTTGGATAAAACTTAGACAAGATGAAAAAATTACTCACCTTAGTAATGTTGTTTCTTCTAATGGAGTCTTGCTATATTATGACTATTGCAGTTTGTCCCAGCCTTAGAACTGCTCCGGAGGTGAAAGAGTTAACTTCCATGCAGAGCATGGAGCTTAGAGCGCGAGCTCGGTTCAGAAGCTCTGTTAGGCTGGTTTCAAACCGAAACCGTCAGATCTTTATGAGCAAAAACTCACTAAGGTTCTGTGTGGAAGCTGTAACCTACACTAGCCAACTGGCCACTAATATATTAACACATTTTCCCTGGTCCCAACACAAAGACTCAAGTCAGTGGACCAGAAAAATAAGATAAAATAACTAAATAAACACAACACCCAAACATGAAAGAGGGCATCAATAAATGCCAACAAGGACTACCCACCCCATACCCAAAGTAGGAGTTCTGAGAGGGGCAGGCTGGGGGAGAGGTTGTAATATAGCAAGACTCCATTAGAAGAAACATTACTAAGGTGAGTAATTTTTTCTTCAAACAACATGAAGTCTTGCTGTATTATGACTATTGCAGACTACACAGCAGTACCTCCATGGAGGAGGGACAGAACCTACTTAGGGAATAGGCTCTGAAGCACGGTTGTGCCAAACCGAGCATCCCTCCTGGCCTGAATATCCAGGGAGTAATGCTTGGAGAAAGTGTGTACTGTCTTCCAAGTAGCTGCCTGACATATCTCCAAGATAGGGATGTCTCTAGCAGTAGCTAGAGATGCAGCTGTACCTCTGGTAGAGTGAGCCCTCAGGCCTGAGGGGGGAACCTTACCCAGCTTTTGATAGCAAAGTGGATACAAGAAATGATCCACCTGGCAATGGATCTCTTGGCAGGTCTCCCTTTCCCAGCCTCACCATAAGTGAGAAACAGTTGGAGGAGTCAAACCTGTGACCCTTGGTACGCTCTATGTAGTAACTTAGGGCCCTCTTAACATCTAAGCTGTGCAGCCTCTCTCACCAGAGGAGGAATGGTCAGTGAAGAACACTGGAAGTGAAATAGATTGGTTAAGGTGGAAATCTGAAACCACCTTAGGCAAAACTTCCTGTTAGTCCTGAGGACTTCTTTATCCCTGTGAAAGGAAATAAAGTCAGTTTCTACTGATAAAGTCTGTAACTCACTTATACGCCTGGCAGAAGTGATGGCTACCAGGAATACAGTTTTCCAAGTCAAATACTTAAGCTCTGCTGAAGACAGAGGCTCAAAAGGGGGTTGCATTAGCTGAGCAATGCATACATTAAGATCCCAAGCCGGGGCAGGGTCCCTGAATGGAGGATTGGTATGAAGCAATCCCTTAAAAAAAACTTGGAAAATACAGGATGAGCAGAAAGAGAAGAGGGCTTCCCTGCTGAAATGAAGGCAGAGACAGCAGCCAAGTGCACTTTCAGGGTGGCTGGTCTCAGACCCAAAGAATTAAGATGGAACATGTAGTCCAATACAGTGGGTAGATCAGCAGATTCTGGGGAAACATGCTTCCCAGAACACCATATGGAAAACCTTTTCCACTTGGAGTTATAGGTAGCCCTGGTGGAAGGCTTCCTAGCAGCCTTCAGGATTTCGAGAACACTTTGAGAAAGCTGCAAGACAGCAAACTCTAACTGCTCAAGAGCCAAGCCTTGAGGTTGAGGGATTTGAGATTCGGATATCAAACTCTCCCCTGAGCACAGGTTAACAGATTGTGGTTCCTGGGGAGACACAGGGGAAGATGGACTGCTAAGGACAGAAGGAGTGGGTACCAGGGCTGCCTGGCCCAGTCTGGAGCAATCAGGATCATTTTTCAGGGCTGAGACCTGATTTTGACTAGTACTTTGAACAGGAGAGGGAAGGGGGGAAAGGCATAAAGAAACTTCCCTTCCCAATCGAGGAGAAAGGCATCCAGGGGAACTGAGCCCAACACTGGGGGCCTGCAACAAAACAGTGGAAGTTGATGATTGTCCGGGGCTGTGAAAAGATCTATCTGAGGAGTGCCCCATCTGGCAAACACTATCCCCAGAACTAGGGGATCCAGTGACCATTCGTGATGGCCCTGGGAAATCCTGCTGAGAGCATCTGCCAGGACATTGTCCTTGCCTGGGAGGTGAACTGCTATGAGGAAGTGTTCAGGAGAAGCCAGAGACCACAACTTCATCGCCTCGGTGCACAAGGCAAGACTGAGTGCCCCCTTGTTTGTTGATGTACCACATTGTAGTGGTGTTGTCTGCTCTGACCTGTACCACCTTGTTCTGAACAGATGCAGAGAAAACCTGAAGTGCTAGAAAAACAGCTCTGAGTTCCAATAGATTGATGTGGAGCAGAGATTCCTGAGGGGACCATAATCCCTGGATGGAGAGGTCGCCCATGTGAGCTCCCCATCCCAAGAGGGATGCATCCGTAGTAAGGGTCAAGGAATGGGACAGAGGGATGAAAGGCACCCCCTGTCTCAGATTGCTCTGATCCTGCCACCACTGAAGGGCCTGGATCAGAGTTCGAGTCACTGGGATTAGCTTGGATAGAGGATCTCTTCTTTGAGACCAGAAAGCTCTCAAATGGAACTGAATGTCCCTCATCTGAAATCTTGCTCCTTGCACCACAGCTGTGGAGGCAGCCATGTGCCCTAGGAGCTGCAGGAAATACCTTGCTGGTCGAGAGACCTGCAGAGTGAAGGAGGCGGCCAGGGCCACTAAGGTCCTTACCCTTTCCAAGGGAAGGAAGGCCCTGGCCTGCTTTGTGTCCAGTTCTGCGCCTATAAAGGTGAGTACCTGGACGGGTTCCAGAACTGACTTTGGAAGATTGAGAAGAAATCCCAGAGAGGTAAGCAGCTGCTGGGTAACTAGCAGGTGTGATTTGACCTGGTCTGGAGAATGACCCACAATGAGCCAGTCGTCCAGGTAGGGAAAAATGGCAATCTTTTGCCTTCTTAGGTGAGCGACTGCTACTGCCAGACATTTTGTGAACACCCTTGGGGCAGAAGTGAGGCCGAAGGGCATTGCTCTGAACTGATAATGGCCTGAGGGCAGTTAGAATCTGAGGTACTTTCAATGGGAGCTTTTGATAAGAACATGGAAGTAGGCATCTTTGAGGTCCAGGGAGGCTAGCCAGTCCCCTGGCCTTAGGGAGGGTAAAATCATTCCCAGTGTCACCATTTTGAACTTTGGCTTTAAAAGGTGCTTGTTTAGATATCTTAGATCCAGGATAGGCCGCCACTCTCCTGTCTTTTTTGGGGTAAGGAAGTACCTGGAGTACAGACCCTTGCCCTAGTGAAGGGAAGAAACCTTTTCTACAGCTCTGAGAGCCAAGAGGGTTGAGACTTCTGTTTCCAAAGCAAGAGTCTCTAAAGGGTTTGTAGGTGGAAAAGATCTGGCTCTCATCTTTGGAAATTTCTTGAAGCTGAGAACCAGAGCCTGGCTCACTACTTCCAGGACCCACCTGTCTGAAGTTAAAGACTGTCAGTCCTGGACGAAGTGAGCCAACCTGCCCCCTACAGGTAGTGGAGAGCCGACCCTGGGCATCCCATCAGGGTGCCTGTTTGGCAGGGGCTTTAGGCTGGGGGGTGGGAGCAGGCCTGCTCGAACCCCGTCTGCCTCTCCCTCTGAAGAACCCCCTCTGTACATAGGCTGAGGAGGAGGAGGCCTGGGTCTGGTAAAAAGGCCTGTGAAAAGGCCTACCCCTACCCCTTGGGGGCTGCCTCTGAGGAGTGGCTTGCCTTTCCTTGGCTTGTGCACTCCTGTAAGTGGTTCTATATTCATCCATTTTCTTCATATAATTCTCTGTCTGCTCCCCAAACAGAGAATTTCCCACCACAGGAAAATCCATAGCCTTAGATGGGTATCTGTGACAAAGTAGTACACCTGAGCCAGGCCAATCTCCGAAAAGCCACAGATGTAGCCATGACTCTAGAGGATACATCGTTAGAATCCACTGCAGCATGGAATTGCACCTTAGATGCCTCAATACCATCAAGAGTCACCTGCTCCAGCTCGTCTTACGAGCTGGCTAGGGACCTGTTTGGCTAAGGCCATGACAGTATCCCATCTAGATTTCTGGTATCTTGCAACATAAGCCATATAGTTAGCTTGTCTGAGTCCCAAGAATGCTGCCATGTATTGTTTTTGGCCATGGCATCAATCTTCCTGGAATCCTTGTCAGGAGGATGTGAAGCCAGTGGAATATTAGCTTTATCACAGGCTGCAGCCTGAACTACTTAACATGACTGCATTGTGTGAAAGAAAATCTGTATCAGGACCTGACAAAGTGTACCTCCTGTCCATCTTTTTATCCACAGGAGGCACAGAATTTGGAGCTTTTAAAAGTTTTATTGTTTGTTTTCTAAAAGATTTATGTAAGGGATGGACAACCTCCTGGACTCTGGGATATCCATCATCTCCACATAGTCAGGCTCCTCTTGCTCATCCAAAGCCTCCTCTAAGGGAAGCTGGAGGGTCTCAGCAACTTTTATAAAACAAAAATGAGAAGGGACTCAGAAAGCCTAGAGGGAGCTCACCTGAAGGTCTGTCTGGGGAGATGTCCGGTTCAATGGGCACATCCAGACTTTCAAAGTCACATTCACACTGATCATAATCCTCATCCCCTCCTCTGGTTCATAGAACTCTTCTATATCATAATCCTGAACCACTGGAACTGACCGAACCGACCTTTGCCAGACAGTGGCGGTTGGAGGGAACAGGGACAGGGACTGGACAATCTGAATTGCCCTGGCTATCTCTGCAGCAGTTGGAGAAGGAATTTTGGAGTCCAAACCTGCTGATTTTTTAGATTTCTTTGCTGGAACTGGCTCCTCAGAGCCAGCTTTTCATTTGGCCAAGGAAGTCTCGCCCTGGTCAGAGGGCACTCCCTCGTTGGCACCGAACCGGGCTGGCCATCCGGGTCAGCGGACTTTTTGGCCTCTCGTTCCCTGAGCCTGCCCACTCTCTTGTCCAGGGTGGCTGCAGGGAAATTTTTACAAATCTGGCAGTCTGAATTGAGGTGGTCAGAGCCCCAGACAAGAGACACATGTAGTGTGTGGGTCAGCCCAGCAAAAGGCTTCCCCACAGACACTACAGTGTTGAAACCCAGTGGGCCCGGTTTTCTTTTGGGTTTCTCAGACATGATGCCAGCCTAACCAACAAACTTGCCTTTTAATGGCAGTGCCAGGCAAAACACCATATCGGTTCCAAACCGTGTCACGGGTCGTGAAAAAAAACGTAATGAAACCCGGTTTTTTTAGAACCGATAAGAACCAGGAACCGCACTCTAAGAAGCCTTAAAAGGCTTTAAACTTATATTTTAATACAATTCGATCGGTTCAACCGAACCGATAATACTTTACAAGCTCCACACAGAAAACCCTATCTATTACTTACGATTACCATAGACAGAGCCTGAACCGATCGGGTTTTATGTTAAAATAATTAAATCGTGGTTAAATTCAACAGAAATAGCGCTTTAAACCGAAGAAATGAACCGAGCAACAGGAGGAATCTCGGGCGACTGTTCAGTGGTGAGTAAAAATCTAATACGGTTTCGAGTTTGAAACCAACCAACAGAGCTTCTGAACCGAGCTCGCGCTCTAAGCTCCATGCTCTGCATGGAAGTTAACTCTTTCACCTCCGGAGCAGTTCTAAGGCTGGGGCAAACTGCAATAGTCATAATATAGCAAGACTTCATGTTGTTTGAATTATGGTTTCAGAGTTATGATGCTAGACCCTTAAATATTCCATGATGCTGTTGGTCCTTTGGGGGTAGGTAAACTGAGACAACAGTGAGTTCCTTGTTATGTGCTCCAAGGAGGACTTTGATGGCGAGGACCTGAGAGGAGCTGCCCTGGTTAGGGGATGGAATGACATGACCCATAAAGGCATTCCTTAGATAGACAGCACAGCCCACACCTCCTTTAGTAATCCTGTCTTGCCTGAATATGGAGTAGCCAGGGATTTAAACTGAAGTGTCGGGATCTTAGGGTTTAGCCACATTTCGACAACTGAGAAGACATCAGGGTTGTGTTGCTGGATCCATGTTTGGAGGGAATCAAGCTTGTTGAGGATGCTGCAGGCACTGACAGATGCCAGGGTGAGAGTCCCTTCCCTCCTTTGTGATGCATCTGCTGACTGCCCAGATGGTCCTGGATTGGGGTGAACATTTCCTGACAGCAGGAGCAGCATTAGGAGAATTCGTAAGAGAAAGGGTTTGAGCATGTTGCAGACTTGCTTGTTTGTTATGTTCCTATGTCTTTTGGCACCACAGTGCCAGTGCTGACTGGATAAGCTGTAGAGTACAAGCACGGTCTGGGGGATCATCGGGGGGCAAAGCACTTTTAGTTTGAGAAGATAGCCAAAGTGCCATGGGGGGGAGCAGAGGAAATGGGACCGAAAATTAAAAACATAACCACTACAATCAACTGAGTAAGCATTAAGTCAGGAGAAGGATCTGTTTCCGAGAGAGAGAGAGAGAGATCAAAGATGGGAGTGGGAGTTCACTAATATGGGCAAAAGTGGCAGCTAAGCTGGTTGCAGAGAGAGTGTGCAGCTGAGAAGAAGGAGTGGTTAAGACAGGAAAATCTGACCCAATGGGAGAAGGGCAATCAGAGTGGGAGGGTCGAAAAGCGTATTTAAAGGAGACCTAGGAGGGGGTGGGACAAAATATCCAGAGAGGAGAGACACTATGAGGCAAAGCAGCAGACCAGGAGAACAGGGCAAAAATTGCATCAATGACCATCCAGGCGTCCAGTCCAATCACAGGCCGCTAGCAGTGGCAGTTAACCAATCGGATCCAACTGCAGAGAACCTGGCTCCTTGACTATGGGGAGATCATACCTTGAGCAGGGATCTGAGACTGGGTTCCAGGAGGGCTGTCTTGAGGTAGCGGTAAGGCCGGCGCAGCGGGCGAGGTTGTGGCAGTTGGGCGACGCTAATGGCTGTCATGCAGTCCGTGCAGATGGGCTCCCTAGAGTGAAAATAGGAGCGAGAAGCCGATTAAAAGGGCTGTAATTACTGAGAGAGAGAGGTGGGGACTAGTGGCAGACTGTCAATGGGTGGGGGGTGAGGATGAATTACAAGGAGGAGGTAGAGTGTCTCGGGGGTTAGAAGGTGAGACTAGGAGGTGAGAAGCAGCAATTAACCCAGGAAGGGACTAAGAGTTAGGGGAGGGTAGAGGTGGCGTGGTCTCGGAGGAGTCAAGACAGAGAAACTGGATAGAATAAAAAAAAAAAAAAAAGATGAGAGGAGGTAGCGAGCGGTGGGGGTGGGGGGTGGTAAGAAACCAGCAGTTCAGGCTGTGGCAGGGAACGTTGCTGCCCCAGGTTAGTGGACAGAGGGACTTAGGGGGAGTGAGCATGAAGAAAGGGAAAAAAAAGTCAATTCAGAATACACAGTACAGGATTAAACAGCTGATCAACAACAGCAATACTCAGGCAGATAACAGTGCAGCAGTAACTGTGCTAAAACAAAATTTGTAACTAGAAAATCAGTAATGACAGCGTCTACTGCAAAGTTCTTAAAAATATCCAGAGAGGAGAGAAGCTATGAGGCAAAGCAGCAGACTGGGAGAACAGGGCAGAAAACACACTAATGACCGTGCTGTCTGAAGACGTCCAGTCCAATCACAGGCCGCTAGCAGTGGCAGTTAACCAATCGGATCCAGCTGCAGAGAACTGGCTCCCTTGACTGGGCGGTCATACTGAGCAGGGATCCTAGACTGGAGTTCAGGATGGCAGACTTGAGGTAGCGGTGGGGCCGGTGCAGCGGCTGAAGTTGCGGCCATTGGGCACCGCTAACGACGGTCGTGCCATCCGTGCAAGCGGGCTCCCTTGAGTAGGGATCCGAGACTGGGTTCCAGGACGGCAGTCTTGAGGTAGTGGTGGGGCCGGCGCAGCGGCCGAAGTTGCGGCTGTTGGGCGCCACTAACGGTGGTCGTACCATCAATGCAGGCGGGCTCCCTTCAGCAGCGATCCAAGACTGGGTTCCAGGAGGGCGGTCTTGAGGTAGTGGTGGGGCCAGTGCAGCGGCTGAAGTTGAGGCCTTTGGGTGCTGCTAATGGCAGTCATGCTGTCCGTGCAGGTGGGCTCCCTAGAGTGAAAAATATAAGTAATGGAGAGGAGATGGAGTTGGATATTTTTACTGATTGTGAGCGGCCATTTAAGTATGCGCTGAACCATTTTATGGCATGTTCAGACAGACCGGCGGATGACAGGGAGCAGAGTAGGAGGAAGTGGGAAACAGTGTCAAAAGCATTAGCAAGATCAATAAAGATGGCAGTAGTGATGTGTCCGCAATCCACACCAGACAGGATCGAATCAGTGATCTGAAGCAGTGAGGCAGTAGTTGAGTGGTGTTTGCGGAAGCTAGATTGATATTGGGTGAAAAAGTTTATGTCTGAGAGGTACGACTACGAAGACAGTTGGGCTAGGACTAGGTGTTCTTGCGGTTTTGCTAACGTTGGGAGGAGTGAGATGGGGTGGTAGTTCCCTGGGGAGGAGGTGTCGCCACTCTTAGGGAGTGGGAGGACGACTGCATGTTTCCAACCTTGGGGTATTTCAGCCAGTTGAAATGAGAGATTGAGAAGAGCAGTCAGTGGAGCAGCAATGGCTGCGGCGGACAGGTTTATTAGCTTCAGGTCAAGCCCATCAGGGGAGCTACCTTTGCTTGGGTTAAGGGCTTCTAAGGCAGACAGCATATCAGGTGTTCGGACTTTAGAGAAGGAAAAACTGTATGGTGGAGCAGGTGGGCATCTAGTAGAGGCAGTAGTCGACTGATTAATGGTTGGAAGGGAGCCTAGTAGTGCAGATGCACATGAGGTGAAGTGCGAGTCCAACACTTCTGCAACACTTGGGTGGACAGAGATGACGGCATTGTTTATTTTGAGGAGGGAGGAGCCTGTGGGGAGAAAAGTGAGCAAATTACTTTCCAGAATTTGGATGGGTTATTTATATTGGAGTTAAAAGTAGAGCTGAAATACTCAGCCATAGCCAAGTGAGTGGCTTTCGTGCATTTGTTCTAAGGGCCCGGTATGCTTCACAATCTTTATGAAGCTTTGTACTTTTATGGAGCTTCCAGGCTAAACTGCACGCTCTTTGACAAGCAATGAGTTCTGGAGAGATCCAGGCGACGTGATTACCTCGGACTCAAGCTCAGCGTAATGGTGCATGTTGATTCCAGACTTCAAGGAATCGGTCTCTGAAATAGTTTGCTGCAACATCCAGGTTGCTGGCTTCGGATATTGGTGCCCAGTTCATGTACGTCAAATCATGTAGAAGAGGGACAATGTTCAGCGATTTGTATGATCATTTTTTTTTTCAATTTCTTTTTATTCCACCTTCCTAGCCTGCCATTCCCGACCCATCAGGAGTTCCAAGGCAGACATCCCTCTGCCTTCCACCCTGCCCGAACGACCCCTAGATCCCCATGGAGCTGCGGTTTACCCCCGGAGCAGGGATGGGGCAGAGCCCCTATGCACCATCAATTATGTTTCGTCGGTCCAGGGCCGTTGGGCGGGTGAAGGCACATTGAGGGCAAGTCTCCGGGGCTCCATCTTCATGGTGATGGCAGACTATTTTCCTCTTTTCTCCCTCCCCTACAGTGTGAGCCCCTGACATCAAGGCATTAAGCGCCGACGTCATACTGTATAGTGGCCGCAAGTCCCCTACCATTAGAGGCTTGTAGTACTCCAAGCTTCTGCTCGGAGTCAGACAAGTGCGAGGGCTGTGGCCTCAACTCTCCCCGGAGTAGGCGAGCTGTCATAGGACGCTCAGCCCATCTTCCCCGCTGACCCACCAGCAGCAGAGTCCGCTCCGAACTCCGTGTCAGGCGTGGAGCGAGGTGTGGCATCCAGCGCCTCAACCCTCAGCACCACCGGGCCGTCGATTTGTAGTATTTTATAAGGGGCTTTGACTTTATGAACTCTACGCACCAAGAAGGTCATGCAATGGTCACTGAAGTGAGTGTGCGAGGTGAGGGCCCAGTCAATGAAGGCGTGGTTACCTGTCTTGTGGTTCAGCCAAGTCGGGTCTTGGATAAACTGAGTTAAGTTGAGTGCATGTATAGCATTATGCACTTTATTGGGTATGGAGGTCATCCAATTTATGTTGAAATCATCCATGATATATAATTCGCCGGCTGAAGAGTGGGTAGCTAGGGTGGCTATGAGGTCAGTAGCGATTTTGGGCTGTAAACCAGGGTGGCAGTAGGCGCCTGCTATAAAGATAGGTTTGGAGAAGGGGAGAGAGATTTGCAACATCAGGGCCTCGTATGCTGGAAAAGACAGAGGTGAATTGGATGGACGAGGAGACATAAGATTGCTACCCCTCCACATCTCCCTAGATGGTCCTGGCGCGATGTTGTAAAGCCAGGGAGAGTACGAGACGAGTTGCAAATCTTATTATTTAGCCAAGATTCGGATCATATAATTATATCAGGGGTGAGCGTAGCACCAGGGGCTGGAGCAAGTCCACTTTGGGGAGGAGACGGCATATATCGATATGTAGGATTTTTAGGCCATGAGGGAGAGCTGTGAGTAGTGACTCAGGACTAGCAGCTGGAGGTGTTTGGGGGGCCATTTCTGTTTGAGTTGGGCCAGGGTTAAGGTTTATGTCTCCAGCCGATAAAAGTAGGAGAGCAATAATAATGTAATGTAGTTTGGCACTCTTGAACTAAGAGTGGGTGCATAACAGTCGGGAGCTGTGGCTTTTACTAATAGCTGAGAGGGGTCAGGAGCTAAGCCCGAGTATCAGAGTACAGTACATAGGCATCTGGACAAGAGAGGCGCGGGGCAAATGGGAGAGTGAGCCCAGGATAGAGAAATGAGAGAAGGGGAGTTAGCCTGAATGAAAACAGAAAGAGGGAAGCCATAGTGGCACTGTGGTGGAAGTGAGGGAGTAGGGGACAGAGGAGGGAGAGCGAGTGCTGAGAACACCATAAGGGCGAGGTTTAGAGTGTAAGGCATCATATACATATATTTTTTTTTTATTAGGGGAGTAGCAGAAATTTCAAGCCCCAAAAATATACCTGAGTGAAAGGTTTGAGAGAGATTGGGCCAGAAAATAATCCTGAAGTGCAGGGGTACGGTGAGGCAGAGAGGACATGTTTGTGAGAGGACAATAATGGGCAGAGATCGAAATGGCAAGGCAGATTTTACTTAACTGTCCTGTCCCACAAAGACTGTTGATGAAGCAGGGTCTGAGGGAGCCAATGAGGTAGAGCAGGAAGAGGAAGGAGAAGAGACCTTGCCTTAAGGAGGCCTGGGGGGTGGGGGAGGGACAAAATCAACAGTAAAGTTTCTGACTATAGCAAGAGCTGGTAGAAGCAGTGAGAAAGGGCACACCAATCGGGTGAGCTGTGCTGACCTGCCGTCCAATCAGATGACTGTTGCGAGGAGCTGCAGCCAATCGGAGACCTTTTCCCAGGCAGCCATGGCAGATAATAATGTCCACATAGGGAATTCTACCCCCTCTATCTCTTCTGATATACTGAGACTGTCCCTAATTTGGTTAAAATAAAAAGGTCTTATCGGGGCTGCAGATGGTCTGGGGTTGCTCTGTTGTCCTGTGTTTTTGGATGTCTGTGCAGCCAAATAGTCCTCCACCAACTTGATGGCCTCTTCAGATGTTTCGGGCTTATGTTCCTTGACCCATAGTTGAACGTCTAGAGGCAACCCCTGAATAAACTGCTCAATATTAATTTAATGATCAGGTCAACAGTCCCAGTGGTAGGTTGCAGCCATTTCCCGAAGTAATACTTTAAGCAAGCATAGGTTTCTTTGGGGGTGTCATAGTTCGCCATTTTCTGGGAGCGAAACCGTTGTCTATAGGTTACAGTGCAGATGTTATATCGGTGAAGCACTTTCTCCTTCACTCTATCATAATTAGTGGAGTCAGTTACACTCAACTGGCTATATAACAGTTGGGCTCTCCCGGACAAGTAGGGTAGCAAACTAATTACCCACTGATCCCGGGGTCAGTTACAAGTCTGGGCTACCCTTTCCAATGTAGTAAGGTATGCCTCAATGTCATCGCTCTCTGTGAGCTTGGTATGTTTTATGTCCCTTGGCCCAGCTCTCTCTGACTGACCTTGTGATATCTCCTGGATGGCCTTCAGTGTCTCGGTCCATTTCTCATCCTGGCATCTCCTCTCCTCTGCTTGGATCAGTCTGTCCTTGTCCCTCTGTCTTCGATCTTCTTCCCGCTGGTACTGTATCTCAACTTGTCACAGGCAAAGCCACCTCAGGAGCTCACTGAGTGCATCAGGTGTAGGCGGCACCTTATTTATTTATTTACGAGATTCATCAGGAAGGCATACTGAGCAACAATGCTCGATTCCAGATGCGACCTGGGGGCCAAGAGCCGGTACATAGCATAAAAATTGTACAATACAATACAATACAGTAATTAGGATACAGACAAGTTTACTCCTGTCAACCAAAGTCAGGAGTTACAGATAGGGACCGGTACACAATAGCACATGAGACTGTACAACACATTTTGGTAGCGAGTGATTAGCTAGCAGGAGCAGCTGAAGGAGAAATGAGCCTTGAGTAATCGAGTACGATGGTGGGGATTTTTCTCATGTCATATGGGGGCGGGTAGGGCATTCCATAGCTGTGGGATTCTGTATTTGAAAGCTGCTTGTCCTTTGGTAGTGCACATGAGTGGGACATGGAGTTGTCTAGGGTCAGTGCCTCTTAGGGAGTACGCGGGAGGAGGCTGTTGGGATTAGGTGGATTCCAGGTAGGGAGGGAGGAAGGGAAAGGGACCAGTATTTGGCAGCGAACCTAGCGCAGTTAATTAATCTGCGATCTTGGAGGGATGGCAGGTTGAGGGAGCTATATAATGTGCAGTGGTGAGTGGATTGCGGGCAGTCTAGGATGAAGCGACAAAAGGAGTGGAATAGAGTGTCTAGGCTTGCCAGGGTGGATGCCGGTGCGATAGTATATACTATGTCACCACAGTCGATAACAGGCAGTATCATTTTTTGTACAATGGCTAGTCTCATTTGTGTGGGGAGGCAGTTCTTGTTTCGATAAAGTGCACCCAGTTTTGGGAGCAGCCTCTTGTGCAGGGAGTCAATGTGAGATGCAAAGTCTAGGTACTGATCGAGCCAGATGCCTAGATATCTATATCAAGTCCATTGCTCCAGGGGAGACCCTTACAAGGTTTTGAACGGGGGACAGGGTTTTTTTTCGGGAGAGTCTTTGTTGGGAGCCAAAAGTGAGCGACACAGTTTTTGTAGGGTTTAGGAATAACTGGTTAGTTCTGAACCATAGCTGGATGGCAGTGAAATCCTCCTGAAGGAGAGATGCCGCGCTGCTTGCTGAGGGTCCTGATGCATACAGGACTGTATCGTCCGCATACATTTGTATGGAAGAATGGGAGCATGCTGAGGGGAGGTCGTTTAGAAAAATGGAGAAGAGTATTGGTCCTAGTACTGATCCTTGGGGGACACCAGATGTGACTGGAAGGGGGATTGATGTGTGAGAGGCAATTCTGACAACTTATTTCCTCCCCACTAGGTAGTCTTGGAACCACTCTGTGGTTGGGTGTGCAAGCCCTGCTTTGGTAAGTTTGGAGATGAGTAGGGAATGAGAGATGGTGTCGAATGCCTTTGCAAGGTCTATAAAAATGGCCGTGGTGGTGTGTCCCTTGTCGATGCCGGCGAGAATGTCTCTGGTGACTCGTAGTAGGGAGGTGACGGTTGAGTGGGTTTTGTGGAATCCTGATTGGTAAGGCGAAAAAAATGAGGAGGTGTCCAAGTACTGAGTCAGTTGTGACAGGACAAGTCACTCCTGTAGTTTGGCCAGAATAGGGAGTAGGAGATAGGTCTGTAGTTGCCTGGGGAGGAGGGTCTCCTCCTTTGGGAGGGTGGGGAGGGGTATGGCGGTGGCCATTTTCCAGGCCATTGATACCTTGCCCAGCGAAAAGAGAGGTTGAGAAGGGCGGCCGGGGTAGGTATGGCTGGGGCTGACAAGAATAGCATCTTGGCATCCAGGGATAACGGGCATTTGCCTTTGTTGAGGTTCAGAGCCCGCAGGGAGTGAAGGACTTCTGCTGGGGAAACTGGTTGGAATGTGAACGGCAGGACTGGGGTGTGAATTTGGGGGGTCAGGGGGCGGTAGGAGTAGTCCGGGGTGGGCTTGTCCTGGAGGGAGGCTAGTAGGTTGTCGGCACAGCTGGAAAAGTGGGTGTTAAAGGCTTCAGCTACGCAGATGGGGTCGGAGATGAGGGTGCCCTGAGCTAGTAGTGTTGGGGGAAGGGGTTGGGTTGGGGGGAAGAGCAGAGATTTGAGAGATTTCCAGAACTCTGTAGGGTGGTTAGAGTTATTACTAAATATTGATAGGAAGTAGCATTTTTTTGGCTTGGCGGACGATGTTTGTGCAAGCATTACGAATGGATCTGTAGGTAGTAAGGGAGGCCTGGGTGCCCTGCTTCTAATGTGCTTTCCAGACATGGTCTCTGGCGTGGCATATTCTGATTATATCTGCTGAGATCCATGGTAGATGAGCCCCTCTAACTCTTTTAGTACGCAGGGGAGTGTGCTTGTCCTACACTTTTAGGAATCTGGTTTTGAACGCATCAAAGGCATCGTCAATGGAGGTTGCCTTGGTGATGCAGGACCAATTTATCCTTCCCAGGTCCGCCAGGAGAGATTCAAGGTCTAGGAAGTTATAGGACCGGGTACGCAGTGTCTTTCGGGGGGCGGGGCAGCGGGGCTGTGTACCTTCCTGATCAAGTGGATCATGTGATGATCACTTAATGAATCAGGAAGCAGGCCTGCGGCCCGAATTCTGTGTGGGTGTGAGGTGAGAGCCCAGTCCAGTAGGGAGTGGTTATTTGTCTTGTGGTTGAGTCTGGTGGGCTCATTTAGGTTCAGGGCCTTTATTTTGGTCTTCAGGTGGGCTTTGTCAGTACCTAGCCAGTTGGCATTGTAATCACCTGTGGCGTGGAGTTCGCCCCCTATGGCTAGGGATTGCAACGTAATTAGGTGGGAGAGAATTTCGTCAGTGGGTGTACAGGGGGAGCCAGTATGAACCTGCCACGTATATAGGGGTGGTATATGGAAGTACTAGTTTAATGAGTAAGGAGTCGATGTTTGCTGGGAGAGAGGGGATATCCACAATGGTGAACTGCCGACTGTTGGAGACACACATTGCCGTCCCTCCCCCTTCCTTTCTCCCTCTCCTGTCATGCCTGATGATTGTATATCCTGGAATGGAAACTTCGGCACCCGTATGATGTGGTTTCAACCATGTTTCCGAGATGACCAGGGTGTCCGGGTGCAAGGTTAAGGCGATTGGTCGTAAAAGTGAGATTTTAGATAACAGACTGCGGGTATTAAGGTGCAGTATGTGTAGATCTTTTGGGAGAGCGAATGGGGTGGGGGTATGAGATGAGTTAGGGCCTGGGATCGCCTCTATATCTCCTGACAGGAGCAGGAGAAGGGCAAAGTGATGCTTTGTTTTAAACTTGGAGGAGGTTGTGCTTGCCGTGGGGTTGCAGAGAGGAGAGGCGACAGGTGTGTGACAGTGGGCTGATGTGTGTAGGACCGGGAGCCCTGAATGGAAGGAGGGTGGTGCTGAATAAACCGTAGTGGGTGTGAACCTGGTGTTGATCTGGCCAGTGAGATAAGGCAGCGTAGTATGGCTGAGGGTCTAGCCGAGGGGGCAGGGCCGGTGGAGGTTCCCTACCTGGGAGGTTTGAGGGTGGTAAGGAGGATAATGAGGCCAAAGAGAGGAAAACGATGGATGTAAGAAGCAGCATCCTGTCTTGGCTTGGTGTTAAGCTTGGATAAATAGGTTTGAGCCCTCTGGTGGAGGCAGCTGATAAGCTGCAAATGAGAAAGTGGGCTGATAGGTTTTTGACTGTCATGTGACATCAGCCTATCCAGCCTATAAAAGGCTCACCAAGGGCGTGGTGGGAGCCTGCACCTTGGCCTTGGCCAGAGAGTAGAAGCACTCAAGCTCTGAGAGGCAGTAGAGCGCTGGGCTAAGCTTTGTAGTGCGGTCTGCTGTTTGAAAATGGCGCTACAGACCACGCTATGCCTCCGTATGGTTCCGTACCTGGGGTGCCGAGGAGTTCCGACGTCGAGCAGTGCAGGGGAGCGCTGGGCATCTTCCTGTGCCCTCGCGACCCGTGTCCCAGGTTCTGTGGAAGAATGAGGGGTTTATAAGCATGAAATGGGAGGAGAAATTGCAAAACCTGAAGGTAACACAGCAGCTACAATAGGCGAACTGTAATCTAGGCTGTAAGAGACAAGGCTAGTGGTACAGGGGATGTTTTGTGTGGGAGATAATAGTTTGTCAGTATTGTGTTGGAACTGGGCTCTTAGGACCACGCGGTTAATGGCTTCTGGGATTTGGAACTGTCGTGGTCACGCTGTTTAAATCTTTTTGTTTAGCGAAGCTATGCTGCGCCAGCCTGCTTTGAGCGAGAGCAGCGTTTATTATTTAGTACCACTCAGAATTTCGGGGCTTACGAGAGCTGCTGTTTGAATCCAAGGTGGCACTAAAAAATCTGACCTGCTTTGTGAGAGTGCAGCGTTTCTTTTTTGTTCCACACAGACTTTCGGGGCTTACGCAAGCTGCTGTGTGAAATCAAATGGCAGCACTAAAATCTGACCTGTTTTTATTATTTAGTACCACTCAGAATTTCAGGGCTTACGAGAGCTGTTGTTTCGATCCAAGGTGGCACTAAAAAAATCTGACCTGCTTTGTGCGAGTGCAGCGTTTCTTTTTTGTTCCACACAGACCTTCGGGGCTCACGCGAGCTGCCGTGTGAAATCAAATGACAGCACTAAAATCTGACCTGCTATGTGCTAGTGCTGCGTTAGTTTTAGTACAGACAGAATTTCTGGGGCTATGAGAGCTGCTGTGTGAAATCAATGGCAGCACTAAACTCTGAGCAGCCTCCTTCACTCCACATGCTAGCTGTGCACTGTACCCTAGGCAGCCTTATCAATTATGCAGAGACACAGGCAGAGTGAAACATTTCTGACCTAAACTTTTGAGAGTCGTAGCAGAATTCTGCTGGGAACAGTTGGTGAAGTTAAACTCCGAACATTTATACAGATACTATGGGGTCCAGCAGGCTAAGACAGGGAATTTACAATTTAAAGTAAATGCTGAGAGTCACCTTAAGGCTATGTTAACTGCTGGACTGGTCTGTATGGGCTTATATCATGACATCAAGTGCATGCCTGATACTTGACTATTTGCATTGACCTCATTAATGTCCGCAGTCTCAGTTAGGAGAGCTCACAAGTATACAGAATACAGGTACAATAAGCATTTTAGCCCTTAAAGCTCCTGTGAAAGTAGGGATTACAGTGGGAAACATTTGAAAAAATTATAGCTCCTACACAATCACAGTAATTTGTAAGGTGCAGCAAGCAAAAACAGAAATGCAAAAACCATCAGCACTCCTACGGCGACACAAAAGCACTCAAGCTCTGAGAGGCAGTGGAAGTGCTGGACTAAGCTTTGTAGTGCGGTGTGCTGTTTGAAAATGGCCCTACAGACCACGCTGTGCCTCTGTATGGTTCCCGTATCTTGGTGCTTTGGGGTTCCGACGTCCAGCACTGCAGGGCAGGGCTGGGCATCTTCCTATGCCTTCGCGACCCGTGTCCCAGGTTCTGTGGAAGAAGAAAAAATTACTCACCTTAGTAATGTTGTTTCTTCTAATGGAGTCTTGCTGTATTCTGACTATTGCAGTGATATCCAACCTTTGAATTGACCCGGAGAGGAAAGAGTTAACTTTCCATGCAAGGCATGGAACACTGAGCTCGAGCTCGGTTGAGACTCTGTCTGTTGTTGTTTAAACCCAAACCGCCAGATCTTTACGAGCTATACTCACTGGGTGTCTTGTGTGGAAACTGCAAACTCACACTAGCCAATTGGCTACTAAATATAATAAAAAGATTTTTTGGTTCCAAGGCAAAGACTCAAGTCAGGAAACCCAAAAAATAAAACAAAACAAAACACAACACACACACCCAAATTAAGAGGCTGAGAAAAAGGGGGGGCACCTCTAGGGTGCCAACACTGTTGCTGCCCACCCACATCCCAAAACCCAGGTTCTGAGAGGGGAGGCACGGGGGGAGGTCAGAATATAGCAAGACTCCATTAGAAGAAACAACATTACTAAGGTGAGTAATTTTTTCTTCAAACAATATGAAGTCTTGCTGTATTCTGACTATTGCAGACTACCAAGCAGTACCTCCATGGAGGAGGGACAGAACCTACTTCGGGAATAGGCTCTGAAGCACTGCTGTGCCAAACCGTGCATCACTCCTAACCTGGATATCCAGAGAGTAATGCTTGGTGAAAGTATGTACTGTTTTCCAGGTGGCTGCTTGACAAATCTCTAAGATAGGAATATCCCTGGCAGCAGCCAGGGAAGCAGCTGTACCTCTGGTAGAGTGAGCCCTCAGACCTGAGGGTGGGATCCTACCTAATGTTTCATAGCAAAATTGCATACAAGAGACAATCCACCTGGCAATAGATCTCTTAGTGGCAGGTTTTCCCTTACCAACCTCACCATAAGTGAGGAACAGTTGGAGGGAGTCAAACCTGTGACCCTTGGTGCGCTCTATGTAGTAGCTAAGGGCCCTTTTCACATCCAAGCTGTGCAGCCTCCTCTCCCCAGAGGAGGAATGGTCAGTGAAGAAAACAGGAAGAGACAGACTGGTTAAGGTGGAAATCTGAAACCACCTTAGGCAAAAACTTCCTATTAGTCCTGAGGACCACCTTATCTCTATGGAAAGAAATAAAATCAGGCTCCACTGACAGGGCCTGTAATTCACTTATGTGTCTGGCAGAAGTAATGGCTACCAAGAACACAGTTTTCCAAGTCAAGTACTTAAGCTCTGCTGAGGACAAAGGCTCAAAAGGGGTTGCATAAGCTGAGCAATGCAAACATTAAGGTCCCAAGCAGGTGCAGGGTCCCTAAAGGGAGGATTGGTATGCAGCAATCCCTTGAAGAATTTACAGAATACAGGATGAGCTGAAAGGGAAGAGTGCTTGCCTGCTGACAAGAAGGCACAGACAGCTGCCAGACGCTGTCTAAGTGTAGCTGGTCTGAGTCCCAAGCTATTGAGATAAACCATATAGTCAAGGACTGTAGGTAACCCAGCAGACTCTGGAGAAATATGCTTCCCAGAGCACCAAATAGTAAACCTTTCCCATTTTGAGTTGTAAGTCTTTCTGGTGGAAGGCTTTCGAGAAGCCTTTAAGATATCCAGAACACCTTGAGAGAGATGCAAATCAGCAAACTCTAACTCTTCAAGAGCCAGGCCTTTAGATTGAGAGATCTGAGATTCGGATACCAGACCCTCCCCTGAGAACATGTTAACAGGTTGTAATTCCTGGGAAGAGACAGGGGAAGGTGGACTGCTAAGGACAGCAAGAGAGGCACCAGGGCTGTCTGGCCCAGTCTGGAGCAATCAGAATCACTTTGCAGGGTTGAGACCTGATTTTGACTAGTACCTTGAACAGGAGAGGGAAGGGGGAGCATACAGGAACTTCCCTTCCCAATTGAGAACTAGGGCATCCAGGGGGACTGAGCCCAACACTGGGGGCCTGCAGCAAAAAAGAGGAAGTTGGTGATTGTCTGGGGCTGCAAAAAGATCTATCTGTGGGTGCCCCATCTGGAGAAGATCACCTTCAAAATCAGGGGATCTAGGGACCATTCGTGATGGCCCTGAGATATCCTGCTGAGAGCATCTGCCAGGACATTGTCCTTCCCTGGGAGGTGCACTGCTGTCAGAGAGGTATTCAGGGAATAGGCCAGAGACCACAACTTCATTGCCTCTGTGCACAAGGCCGTAGACAGAGTGCCCCCTTCCTTGTTGATGTACCACATTGTGGTGGTATTGTCTGTCCCGATCTGAACTACTTTGTTCTGAACAGACTTGGAAAAAGCTTGAAGTGCTAGAAAGAACTGCTCTGAGTTCCAAGAGATTGATGTGAAGCAGAGATTCTTGAGGTGACCACAACCCTTGGGTGGTCAGATCCCCAAGTGGGCTCCCCAGCCCAAGAGGGAGGCATCTGTGGTAAGGATTAGAGAATGAGATTGAATGACAAAGGGAACTCCTTGTCTTAGGTTGTCCTGATCCTGCCACCACTGCAAAGCCTGGATCAGGGTTCGAGTCACTGGGATTAGTTTGGTCAGAGAATCCTTTATCTGGGACCAGAAGGCTCTTAAGTGGAACTGAATGCCCTCATCTGAAATCTTGCTCCTTGGACCACTGCTGTAGAGGCAGCCATGTGGCCCAGGAGCTGCAGAAAATGCCTTGCTGGTCGAGACACCTGGAGGGAAGAGGCCAGTGTAACAAGGGTCCTTGCCCTGTCCAGGGGAAGGAAGGCTCTTGCCTTTATTGTATCCAGCTCTGCTCCTATGAAGGTGAGGAGCTGCACTGGCTCTAGAACTGAATTTGAAAGATTCAGAAGGAATCCTAGAGAAGTGAGCAGTTGCTGAGTTATCTGTAATAGTGACTTGACTTGGTCTGGAGACTAACCTACTATGAGCTATTCGTCCAGGTATGGAAAGATGGAGATCTTTTTTCTCCTTAGGAAAGCAACCACTACTGCCAGGCATTTTGTGAACACCCTTGGAGCTGAAGTTAGGTCAAAGGGCATTGCTCTGAAATGACAGTGGCCTGAGGGCAACTCGAACCTGAGGTACTTTTGGTGGGAGCTTCTGATGAGAATGTGGAAATAGGCATCCTTGAGGTCCAGGGAAACTAGCCAGTCTCCTGGCCTTAGAGAGGGTAGAATTATTCCCAGAGTCACCATTTTGAAATTTGGCTTTAAAAGGTGCTTGTTTAAGTATCTGAGATCCAGGATGGGCCGCCATTCTCCTGTCTTTTTGGGAGTTAGGTAGTACCTAGAGTACAATCCTTTTCCCATGTGTAGAGATGGAACCCTTTCTATGGCTCTCAGAGCCAAGAGGGAAGAGACCTCTGCCTCTAGGGCAAGTGCCTCTGAAGGATTTGCAGGTGGAAAGGATCTGCTTTTCATCTTGGGAAATTTTTTTTGAAGCTGAGAACCAGTCCCTGGCTTACTACTTCCAGGACCCATTTGTCTGATGTTAAAGACATTCAGTCCTGGACAAAGTAAGCCAGCCTGCCTCCTACAGGTGGTGGAGAATCGGCCCAGGCAAACCCATCAGGGTGCCTGTTTGGCAGGGACTTTAGGCTGAGGGGTGGTAGCAGGCCTGCTTGTACCCAGTCTGCCTCTCCCTCTGAAGAACCCCCTCTGGGCAAAGGCGGAAGAGGAGGCCTGGTCTTGGTAGAAAGGCCTATGAAAAGGCCTGCCCCTGCCCCTGGAATGCTGCCTCTGGGAAGTGGCTTGCCTTTCCTTGGCCTGAGCACTCCTATAGGTGGTCCTGTATTTATCCATTTTCTTCATGTAGTTCTCTGTTTGCTCCCCAAACAGAGAATTACCAACGACAGGAAAATCCATGGCCTTAGTCTGGGTATCCTGAGACAGGCTAGTACATCTGAACCAAGCCATCCTACGAAGGGCCACAGATGTAGCCATGACTCTAGATGAAACATCATTGGAGTCTACTGCAGCCTGAAATTGCACCTTGGATGCCTCAATACCATCTGCAGCCACCTGCTCCAGCTCCTTTGCAAGCTGGCCAGGGACCTGTTTAGCCAGAGCCATTACAGTGTCCCATCTAGACTTCTGGTATCTAGCTGTATAGGCCATATAATTGTTTGTTTGTTTATTGTAAAAACTAGGAATTAATACCTTTGAGCCAAGGCTCTTTTACAAAGGTTCCGCGTCAAAAAACATTTACAGACAAATAGAGGTACAAGGTTGCACAAATAGTTAAAATCTAATGACATTAATGTACAGCAGATAATCACTTAAGCACTTTCAATAGTATAGAAAATAAATGAGGAGGGAAAGATATGTAAGGGAGGTAGGTAGGCAGTGTAGGTAATTAAAAGAGGAAAAAAGGGGGCCTGAGTCCCAAGATGCTGCCATGTACTGTTTCTTTGCCATGGCATCAATCCTCCTGGAGTCCTCATCTGGGGGGTGTGAAGCCAAGGGTATATTTGCCTTATCACAGGCAGCAGCCTGCACTACCCCAACATGGCTGCATTGCTGGGAAAGGAACTCCGTATCTGAGCCTGAAAGAGTATACCTCTTGTCCATTCTCTTGTCCACAGGAGGTATAGAATTAGGAGTCTTTACAATTTTTATTGTCTGTTTCCCAAAAGACTTATGGAGGGGAACAGACAGCCTCCTGGACTCTGGGATGTCCATCATCTCAACATAATCAGGCTCCTCCTGATCCTCTAGTGCTTCCTCCATAGGAAGCTGAAGAGTTTCAGCTACTTTTTTGTAAAACATAAAATGGGAAGGGGACTCAGAAAGCCTAGGAGGAGAAACCCCTGAAGGTCTGTCTGAGGAGATGTCCGGGTCAATAGGCACATCCAGACTTTCATAATCACCATCACTATCCTCATACTCTCCTTCCTCCTCCTCTGGTTCATAAAATCCTCTAAATTATAATCCGGAACGGGGAACCGACCGAACCAACCCAACCGATGGTGCCAGTTCGGTCGGAAGCAGGATTAGTGACTGAACAATCCTTATCGCTTTGGCTATTTCATCAGCGGTCGGAGAAAGAACTTGTGGATCTGAACCGCTGACTTATCCCTTCTTTTTCTTTTAACGGAACCGACTCCTCAGAGTCGGTTCTCCTTACTCGAAGAAGTTTCTCCCTGGTCAGAGGGCACTCCTTCTGGTTCGGTTGGAACCGAACTGGGCTGGCCACCGGGTCAGCAGACTTTTTGGCCTTCCTTTCCCTCAGCCTACCTACTCTCTTTTCCAGGGTAGCTGAGGGAAAATTTTTGCAAATCTGGCAGTCTGAATCGAGGTGGTCAAACCCCAGACAATAAACACAGGTGGTGTGGGGGTCAGCCTTAGCAAAGGCTTCCCCACACACACTACAGTGTTGAAACCCAGTGGGCCTGGTTTTTCTCTTGGGTTTCTCAGACATGGCCAGTCCTAACCAAACTTACCCTTTTTTCGGCAATCCGCCAGGCAAGACACCCTTATCAGTTCCTGACTGTGTTACGGAGTAAGTGGAAAAACAAATAACGAAATCGTTTTTAGAACCGATAAGGACCGGTTACCACACTCTAAAAGAACAAACTTTTTTAAACAAACCTGATCGGTTCAAACCGAACCGATCCAACGTTTAAAAGTTCCACACAGAAGAAACAATAATAAACCTATCTAGTACTCACGGTACCACAGACAGAGACTGAACAGACAGGTTAAATGGATTAAATTCGGTTGAAACCGAGGAAAAAAACGACACTTTAACCGACTAAATTGAACCGAGCAAAGGAGGAATCTCCGGAGCGACTGGTCAGTGAGGCAGAGTAAAGAATCTGGCGGTTTGGGTTTAAATAACAACAGACAGAGTCTCAACCAAGCTCGAGCTCAGCGTTCCATGCCTTGCATGGAAAGTTAACTCTTTCCTCTCCGGGGCAATTCAAAGGTTGGATATCACTGCAATAGTCAGAATACAGCAAGACTTCATGTTGTTTGAAAGAGGGGTTTATAAGCATGAAGTGGGAGGAGAAATTACAAAACCTGAAGGTAAGAGAGCAGCTACAATAGGCAAACTGTAATATAGGCTGTAAGAAACAAGGCTATTGGTACAGGGGATGTTTTGTGTGGGAGATAATAGTTTGTCAGTATTGTGTTGGAACTGGGCCCTTAGGACTTAGGTTAATGGCTTCTAGGATTTGGAACTTGAGTCGGCGCTGTTTAAAAGCTTTGTTTGGTAAAAAGCTATGCTCGCCAGCCTACTTTGTCTTGAGGCCGGCGTTTATTATTTAGTACCACTCAGAATTTCGGGGCTTACGAGAGCTGCTGTTTGAATCCAAGGTGGCACTAAAAAATCTGACCTGCTATTGTGCAAGTGCAGCGTTTCTTTTTTGTTCCACACAGACTTTCTGGGCTTATGCGAGCTGCTGTATGAAATCACATGGCAGCACTAAAATCTGACCTGCTATGTGCTAGTGCAGTGTTAGTTTTAGTACAGACAGAATTTCTGGGGCTATGAGAGCTGCTGTGTGCAATCAATGGCAGCACTAAACTCTGAGCAGCCTCCTTCACTCCACATGCTAGCTGTACACTGTACCCTAGGCAGCCTGATCAATTATGCAGAGACACAGGCAGAGTGAAACATTTCTGACCTAAACTCCTGTGAGTTGTAGCAGAATTCTGCTGGGAACAGTTGGTGAAGTTAAACTCCGCACATTTATACAGATATTATGGGGTCCAGCAGGCTAAGATAGGGAATTTACAATTTAAAGTAAATGCTGAGAGTCACCTTAAGGCTATGTTAACTGCTGGACTGGTCTGTATGGGCTTACAGTATATCATGAAATCAAGTGCGTGCCTGATACTTGACTATTTGCATTGACCTCATTAATGTTCGCGGTCTCAGGTAGGAGAGCTCGAAAGTATACATGTAACCCCTAGATGGCGCTATCCCAGGGGCTACTACCCCTGTCTGATTTGCCACTAACAGGTTGAGGGGCCTGGATCCAATGGCGGATGCCTCCACCCAGAGGTCAGGGTTTGCAATAGTTAAACTAACTTGGTCACAGCCCTCTGGGACACTGCAACCCCTTTCTTCCCACTAGTGGCCCACACATATATCAAATTACCTTCACAGTATACACTTACCCCAGGTCTGGTTCCGGCACTGGGACCTCCTGTGAAATGAGATACAGTGCAACAATCACAGTACAGTACTTTAACATAGACAAATACCTCAGGCAGTATAACTTTGCTGAAACAAGCAGCTCTGATTTATTTAGGGGATATAACAAGGACAGGGAAATCAGGTTAATTGAGCTTATCACTCTAATAATCTACCTATGGCTCTGTGCACAGGCCTATCCCTATCAATTACTGTCCCTGGGTACCCAAGCCCTAGTGGCTAGTCAAACCGTGGCAGCTGGTAGGGGCCCTTTCACACAGAGAAAAGGAGAATTAAACAGTCAGCAGTACAGTAATTCCATTTGGATTTAATGTGGCAATTCAACAGGAGGCGACCCTGAATTAGTACTCCGACCTCCAAATAAGATAGGGTCCTTCAATGTCAGCAGGGCTCACTTGAGGTACACAAACCTCTTCACATCCATATAAAAGAAAGCACTGTACCAGGCAGGCTGCATCTGTATCGATCGCAATTACTGCACAATACCTGGGAGAACACACAGCAGATTCAGTTCCTGACAGACAGAGTGCAATTTTCAGCAATTCCTCCAGTCTTCTACAGGGTGAGCCTGGTTTCTACTCTTCAAAGATCCTTTGATTCTTTTCACAGGACGGATTCAGTCCTAACAAGCTGTTACACAAGCTGCAGACCGGAACTCTGGGCCTTACACACGTTTTTTGACTAAAACTGCACACTGAAAAAGCACAGGGCTCCTTCCTTCTTCACTGCCAAAGCTCAACTCAAACTCCAACCGACAAAACCGGGCACTTCCTTTGAGTTCCTCCCAGTTCTTGACTGGATTGGCTGTCACTCACAATAGACTGCTGCTGTTGGTCCAAAAAGGCACTGAAGTCTAAACTACATCTCCCAGAGTCACTGCCCATACAATCCTCTTGTGGCTGGCTCAGATTATGAGTCCAAGTTCTGATTCGTCCAAGGCACCATTTTAGAGCTAGCTTACCCCACACTGATTGGTCCAGTTCAGCAGTTCAAAACTAGAATGGGAACTAGCAGACACAGTTCTGACTGCAAAAAAGCAGGTTAGACAAACTGTAATTTCATTATTACTCTAAATAATTTCTGGCAAGACAGTTACATCTTTCAGATAGGTTCCCTTTGCACTCCTAGTGACTGCAAAAATGAAGTGAATTGGCAGCAGCTCGAGTGGTACTCAATCAAAGAAACACACAGTCCCCCATACAAACTAATTATGTCTGCAAGCAGACAGCTCTTAAAGAGACCGTACCAGAGGTTCTAAAACACTCACTGATAAATGGCTTAAATGCCAAACACCATTCAGGCTTGGAGCATTCAAGCAAGCTTCTGGAAGTCTTTTGGGAACCCCCATTTGCAGGGGGGTTACATACAGAATACAGGTACAATAAGCATTTTAGCCCTTAAAGCTCCTGTGAAAGTAGGGATTACAGTGGGAAACATTTGTAAAAATAAAAGCTCCTACACAATCACAGTAATTACTAAGGTGCAGCAAGCAAAAACAGAAATGCAAAAACCATCAGCACTCCTACGCCGACACAAAAGCACTCAAGCTCCGAGAGGCAGTGGAAGCGCTGGGCTAAGCTTTGTAGTGCGGTCTGCTGTTTGAAAATGACGCTACAGACCACTCTGTGCCTCTATATGGTTCCCGTACCTGGGTGCTTGGGGGTTCGGCGTCGAGCAGTGCAGGGAGGGCTGGAGTGTCTTTCTGTGCCCTTGCGACCCGTCTCCCAAGTTCTGGGTGCTTGAGGTACCGGCGTTGAGCAGTGCAGTGGAGGGCTGGGCGTCTTCCTGTGCTTGCGTGACCCATGTCCCAGGTTCTGGGTGCTTTGGGGGTTCCAATATCGAGCAGTGCAGGGGAGGGTTGGGCGTCTTTTCTGTGCCCTCGCAGCCCGTGTCCCAGATTTGGGTGCTTGAGGGTCTGATGTCGAGCAGTGCAGGGGAGGCTGGGTGTCTCCCTGTGCCTCGCGACCCGTGTCCCAGTTCTGGGTGCTTGGGGGTTCAACGTCAAGCAGTGCAGGTGAGGGCTGGGCATCTTCCTGTGCCCTCGCGACCCATGTCCACCTGTCTCTTTTGTGGCTTCTGGGCAGCAGCTTCCAGTCGCTCATCATCCGAGTTCTTCATCTTGGGTCTGGTTACTAGACCCAATCCCAGCAGCAGCTTCTCTCCAGTCTTCACAGTGACTGAGCGTGTCACATGTTCGACACTAATGTCTGCTTGGTCTCCTTCCTGCATCTGTCAGAGTGATTATGTGGCAACACCCCCCTGGTAGCGCCTCCTCAGCAGCCTCGACGTACCAGGTTAAATCCCACTTCTCACACCAATGTAAGCATTTGGGATTCAATGACAGACACCAGAGAGCCAGATAAAGTGCATAAAAAACCCAGGAACTGCATTTATCATTTTATTTGCAAAAATAAAAAAATTAAGCAATAAAAGTCACTTGATATTTACAGAAAGGAAAATAAGGTGTTAAGACTTCACACCAAAAATAATATACTCAGGCAATTCTTTGGTCAGAGTCCCTGCTCTCTATTCTGTAAATCAATATCACTTTATGTGTAAACACACACACACACGTCCTTCCTTCCTGCTGGTCAGAAGAGACTGACCTCCCTATCTAAATTCTAGCCCCCTGGTGGAGAGGTAATATAGGGTATAGTGGTGACATCACAAGCATGTGACCTCGCAATTAATAAACATAGTCTTATTTGGCTCCTAGGTTGCCTCACCATGACTAGAATGTCTCCCTAATGTCACCTGAAGCTTAACTAATACCATCATGTAACACTGAAAATCAAAGAAGCCTTACAATTTACAAAAAAACATAATTAGATGGGTTTACGCATCATTCAGGTATTAGCTCCTCCTACTAATGGCGACATCACTCATAAAGGCTACTATAAGAGCATCCATTTACTGGGCTGCCAGCCTTATATAGTAGGACCCTCCACAGAAGACATGACTGCTAGTAAAATAAATTTCTTGTATTTTGTTTTTATTACTGCTACCATACAGGAATACCCAGCCTGGACAGGGAAACAGCAAATGAGGGGTGTGCTCCCTATCTACTTTCTCCTGCCAGCCAGAAGACCTGACAGTAGAGTACATTTATTTAGGTAATAAGCAAACATGTTATTTATTTAAACATTTAAACCTTAAGGAAGTACTCTAAATACAGCTGGCATGCTGTTGCCATGCAGGGCTCTGCAATAAATTCTGCTAGCCCTTGGAAAATAACACATCTCATATTTCAAAACAATCCGACAGCTGAAATATCAGCAGTCAGCTTGACGTTCCTTTTGGCCTGCTTTTCTGACAGCTCCCATGACAGTATCCAGGTACCTAATTCTGGGCTGAGCTTCATCACTTCTATATCCTTTAATAATGTAAGGATACTACGGAGCTTATTTTACTCCCTGCCCGTAGTGTCCTTGTACTAGACAGCAACACTTTCACTTCGCTGTCTTAAACGGCACTTCCGCTTTTCATCAAAGCACTCTGCTTCAAACAAACAGTAGCGGGCTATTTACTCTGCTGCAAAAGGCAGTTTTCTCTTAACTAAAAGCCCACAAGAAGCGCTTTATTCTTCTACCGCAGCTTCGGTTCTTTACTTAACAATTTTGGAGCTTTCTGCTTAGTTGCCCTGCGACCTACGCTTAGAGGCAAATCATAACTCACAAAGTGTAGAATTCCTCTGAAAAATACTAATGTTGGTGTCTTTTCCTCTGTGAATGTTCACAGCATCCTACACGAATGTGTAGCACATTTCCTGCATGATTGTGTGCACATTTGAGATGTCCTACGCTCTAGGACCACAGCGAAAAGCACGCTTATGCTAAGTATTCTTTCTTTTTATTTCTAAAGCAGGGTGCTTTTTCCTACAATATTTTTACAAGGATTCTTAACAGACAGATTCTAAAAGGGACAGTAAAGATATTTAAAAGATGTCAGGTTGGCCATCCTGATACGAAAGGATAAAAAAGGGAAGAAAGAAAAAAGAAAGAAAATAGGAAAGCATGAAAAGAATTTGCAAAAGGAATACATTATTTTAACAGCTCTCTTATCCTTAACAGGGGCACCATGTTACAGTTGACTGGTCAGATGACCAATGCCTTCCCGAGTGTGATATGTTCTGTCGGCTTTTGGAGACAGCCAGAATAGAGGATGGATGTTGCCAAATTATTGAAGTAAGATACTCATGCGGCCTGTCCATGGGGGAATAGGGAGGGTCCGCACTAGTGAGGTCTAGGTGCTCTGCCAAACGTTTCCTCTTGGGATCCAACTCCTGAGACACCCAGCCACAGGCTGGTTTGATGGACCTTAGGAGTTCCACGAAAGATGGATCCTCCGGTGGAGACTTTGGGGACTCCTTGGGCTGGGGTTCAATGAGGGTGTGGGGTTCTGAGTGACCAACAGATTCGGAGTCTGAATCAGAGTCAGAGGACTCTGGTCTGCTAGGCAAAGGTGTAATGTCTGGGACCGTATCTGTCACTCTAGCTTCTGAGGAGGGCTCCAAAGTTGGTGTCCCTAATAGTAGTGACCCAGCATCGGAGCTGGCGGCGGGTACCTCGGTGATGCCCCCCCCCGGCATCGCGTAATATGGAAACTGGAGTGGCAGATAGCCAGGACAGTGACCAGAAGGACCCAACAGAGAAGGGGCAGAGGGTCCAGGGATAGGCAGTGCCAAGGGACCACTGGGAGGGGTAGGGTCTGTCGGCAGGCCTGGGGTCTCTATTGTGACCCCAGACAGGCCAGAAGATGGCTCCGGTGTCAGAGCAGGAAAGCCCTGGTCCATGTTAGGAACTGGTATATGGATCGGGGAATGGCCCGCCGTGAGGGGGTGAAAGGGACCCAATGTCTGGTCAGAGGGAGGTGAGGGAGGCAAAGGAATGGATAGCCCCATCGCCTGATCCAGCCCACAGGTTGGATTCTCAGAAGGAGGGTCCGACACAGGAGAGGTCTCCTGGATAGCCACACTTGGTTTCCCAGCCAGGGAAAATGAGGCATCTGGCAGGGTCAGTGAGTCCCGTAAAGGAGAACCCTTGTAGGATGAAGGACAGCCTGGAGGCTCGCCCTGTGTGATGTCGGAGACCACAAGGGTGTCCGATGGGAGGGCACCCGCTGAGCGGACATCAGACAAGCCGGTGACTGGTTGGCATTGAAGAAGCCAATGTCACACTTACAGGAGGCGGTTGGGCCTACAACAGCTGGGAGGCTGGAGTTAGGTGGAGCGCCCAAGGTCAAGCTCCCAATGGCAGAACTGGGGGGAAGACTTAGTGGCTGAGCCTTCGACAGGACCCGAAGTGTCCTCCGGAGAGGAACCCCGATTGCTCACTGACCAAAGCAGGAGGGGGAGAAGGCATCCGATCTGCCAGAATGGATGGAGACCCTGGAGGTGGGGTACTCACCGATGTGGAAGCCTCACCCACTGTGGCGTCCGCTGTCTGATGACGATGAGATGGAGGACGATCCCATTCCTGGCGCTTCTCCTTTCACTTTTTCTCAGGAGTGTGTGAAGAATCGTGATCCTTCAGCTCCTGGAGCTCTTTTTCCATCAATGCCAGGCAACGCTTTAAAAGGTGAGCATCGAGGGTCTTCTGGCGACAGGTGTGTGTGACCTGGTTAAAGGTCTGGCAGATCTCACAATCTGCCACTCGGTGTTTGAGGCCCAGGCAAAGAACGCAGCGGGAGAGGCTGTCCACGTGTGGGATTTGGGTGCCGCACTGCAAGCATATTTTCTTCGATTTACATGAAGACATACACTAAAACTACAGGAAAAAATGGGGCAAAAAAACTTGCACTTTATAGAAAGAAATGGCAGATGACTTAGCTAGTTCACCGTGAAGTCCGACGGGTTCAGGTCAACGGGAAAGAACTGGAGGGTGGGCGTGGGACCGCCCCCTATATACTGTCACACTGATGTCCAGTCAGGTGACACCGGTCCCCACTAATGATTGCTAGCTAGAAATTTGCCATGCGGTTCTGACACCAGGGGATGCAGTCCTATACGTGAAGACCTACTGTAGGAACCCTCTTGAAGTGAGATCAATAAAACAATGAGGTGTATTTACAAATTGCCTACAACTGAATGCTGTGCAATGGGATCCAGCAGACCCCCAATGGCATTCACTACAGGCAAGCTAGCACCTTGCATACCAGATTCCCTGGCTGCCTGTGCAGCTAAGCGACACAGGTAGACATTCATGAAGGTACAGAGTGCTAGGATGGGGGGGGGTGCAAATTACGTAATGGAGGACTCTGATGCAACTGTTATGTGCTCCCCAACTGATACTCAATGGGAACCCCTTGCACACTGCTACCCCAGCTCTCTGGGATGCCAGGGAGGACTGGTGGCAGCCATGTGGCCAGTCACCCATCACACTCCACATCCCGCGGTCTGTGCCTTCTCAGAATGCCCTGCACGCGCACAGCAGAGGATCCACTATGGGATCCAGGAAAGGCATCCAGCTGGATGCCTGCCCAGGTCTCGCGAGCTGCCTGCCATACAACTGCGACCCACTCCCGCGTAACTGCACACCAGGCGGGTAGGGCCACAGACAGGTGCCCAGCAGGTGCTCATGGATGTGAATACCATGCACCTTGCAACTGTTCAGGGCGGCACAGCTAAGCGGGCGTTATACACGCATTTTGTACATATAATCCACACCTTTGTGAATAGGGCCCAATATGAATACCGAGTTGGTGAATAATATTATAACCCAGAAAAGAAACCCAAATAATAACAGGAATAGCAGGCAGGAGTAGAAAAACTAAAACATAAATAACAAACTCTGGTCAGAACCTACACGTCTGCATGAAGCTATTAAGAGAGCATGGAGGTGATGGTGGAAAGGGTCTCCGTGTTATGGATTTCAGGGAGTAAATGTCCGCTGTGTCCAAGATAGTCAATGGAGTTCACACATGTGCAGTAAGATACAGCGGCCATCTTGAGCACAGCAAGCATTTCTGCCATGAGCTGCTTGCACATGCGTGACATGGCAAAATGTGGAAGTATCACATTAAAGAAGTGCTCCTGTGGGGGCTGTGGGGGCTTCTGTACCACAGAGAGGAACTGCAGCTGTAGAGGGGAAGGGCAGTGGAAAAGCCACACACCACCAATGATCTCTGCACTGACGGCAAAGGGTGCATCACTGTAGAAGAGAACTGGGACCGAATACAGTAATTGACTACAATACAGACACCATGGCAAAACACTGCATATGGAGGACAAATGAATTAGCATACAAATCATCTGTGGAAATGTGGAAACCCCAAATCAATGCAAGATTTTTTTTCAATTATTTAACCAGGAGAGGTACACTAAGCTGAAAGCTTGTTTACAGGTGTGACCTGGGAGCACAGAGAAGATAAGTGACTTGCTCAGGGTCACACAGTATGCAAGTGGGGGTTGTGGCAGACTCAGCATGTGCAAAGGAAGACAAAACGGTGGCAGCCACTGTTGTAGTTTGAGTGAAATGTGCATTTGTAAAGTCATCATTATGCTACCTGTCTAAACTCTCTTTTCGGTGCTTTTGTGTTGAGGTTCTGTATCTTGTGTACTTATTTTAGAAATCTTATCTTACTAATTGACTCAACACAGTAATATATAAAATGTATCATTTGCAGAATTAGTTGTACCCCCTCTCCCCCCACACACAAATATGTTACATGCACTCCAAAATGAAGAAAATAAAGGCTAAGCTTTAAACAGGCATGCCATTTTCAGAAATTATTTGAAATTCTCTGACGCAGTGCCCCTTCATGAAATTTACAACTGAAAAGTGAAAGTTTATTTCCAGAAACAGAAAGCATACAAGATCGAAATTTGATTTATTTCAGGAGAAAGTAAACTTCAGCACTTTATGACAATTTCTGAGTTGCAGTCCCCAACACAAATCAAAAGTGTGTGTGTGTGTGCGCGTATATATTTACTGTATATATATATATATATATATATATATATATATATATAACTTGATGTCTTTACTGTCCTCAGCTGTCTTATGATTACCCTAATTGCTTTATTTTACATCCTTATTATGATCTATGCCTAAAATGTACCCTTATGTAACTATTACTGTGCTACCCAATGTATATCTTGTTTTGCTCCTGTACACCTATATTATGTCTGTGCATTTCTGCATATTGTAACCAATGTCCTGTGCTCTCCCGGGTCGTGCCTGAAAATAGGCAGGTCTGTTGCCTAGCGCACTTAACCTGGTTACCAAAAGCTAATAAATAAATATATATATAGAGAGAGAGAGGAGAGAGAGGGACAGAGAGAGAGAGAACAGCATAAATATTAAATGGGTGAGATGGTGTTTTGGTGTTATCGGTTTTCAGATGACTCAACGGTCAAATCTGCATTAGAAAAGGAAAGTCCAGCGACTGCTGGGTCCCTTACTGTCCTAACCTGTCACCAGCTCAAGGTTAATCTCTGAAATTTGAAGTACTGTACTTTTTTGTATGCCAATAAACAGGGTTTATAAACAAACAGACAAAAAAGGAAACACGCTGCAGATTTTACCTTTTTTTCTTATATTTGGATAGTGGGAAATGCAAAAAAGGTGCCTGCTTTAATTCGAGTATAACAGAACATTCACATTCGCACTTGAAGAGGGACATACAGCTCCTGGAGAGGGTACAGAGGAGGGCTACTAAAATGATATGAGGACTGGGAGATTTGACGTATGAGGACAGACTTGAGGAGCTTGGCCTGTTTTTATTGAATGAGAGGAGAGACAGGGGGACATGAGTGAGGTCTTTAAGTACCTTAAGGGAATAAATCGGGTAAACACAGAGGGAATCTTTAAACTAAAGGAAGGAGGTATCACCAGAGGACATGGTTTGAAATTGAAAGGTGGAAGGATGGGGGAGAGGAGGAGGTTTTTCACTGAGAGGGTGGTGGATCCTTGGAACGCACTGCCTGAATAGCTGGTTCAGATTTCTACAGTGGAGGGCTTCAAAATAGGGTGGGACAGATACAGAAATGGGATGCATCACATGATGGCCTGGGCCACAGGGGTGGGGAGGGATGACAGGGGTTTCTGGTACACAAGGGGGGGGGGGTCAGATTCCCAACATGGGATCTGAGGTTCGAGCAGACTCGATAGACCATAAGGCCTAATCTGCTGGCAATTAGTATGTTAGTATTTGGAATAGCAATCTATCATATATTTGTCAATATAAGATGCGAAATAGAAGCAGTTTATTTTACTTGAAGATGGGACAACTTTTAATGAATGTTTTCATATCCCCTGCAGGAAAAAGTTGAATGGTGTGATACTGTGGTTAAAAATTTGAGCCCAAAAAGATCATCCCTCCACTATCTAGTTTCACACAATGAACTCATTGGATTATAATGTGACTCACCCGATGTTTTTACAACCTTTTTATCAGACCGTTGCGCGCATATATGTGTATGTTGATATATATATCGATAGATATAGATATATAGTAAGAGGCCTAAATATTGCAAGACTGATACCAACAAAACCTGAGAGTTAGCTATATTTTGCAGAAATTAACTTAAACACAGAAATTAATGCATAGTGGAAAAGACAAACAGTGATAAAGTCTGATCTAAAACAAAGCACCCTAGTATCAGGCCATAAATCTTTTAGTTTCAATTCACCCAAATGTTATTTTTGTGCAAATATTTGCAAGGGGAAATACTGGCCGGTGCCCTGCAAAATCAGTTCCTACTACAAATCGGTGAACTGATTTTGCCTGACAGGGCATTAGAGTGTTCTTTGCTGGGGCTAAAATGTCATTTGTCCCAGATGGCGTTAGTATTTCTACAACCCAGGGACTAACACAATGCATGTTTTCATAAGAATCAAGGTGAGCCTGATCATTATAATATAGATGGCTAGACAGATAGACAGATAATACCTATGTCCCATTTAAAAAAAATGTTTTCATAGCTACTGTTTGAGAGGGTCACTCAAACTCAGTAAGCCTACAAAAACTTATACACTAAATTCTGTGTGTATCCTAACGCTATTAAATGTAATGCTGGTTTATTATACTTTCATAATACTTCTTCAGACATTGATGCTCTCAGTCCCCACAAATAGAGTTTATTTAGACACCCATTATATTCAGATTAAATGTGTTTGGTGTCCCGCATTATAATACTGATTTTATTCTCTGCTGATTCTAGTTGTAATTGATGCGTATGTATTTTATTTTTCTTTAATAGGGGCACGATACTAATAATATACAGTAAGGAATAAAACATGTTAAAGGGATTAAACCAACACATCCAGTATATAAAAGGAAAATAAAAACAGCAGGTATGATCATCAGAAGTGAAAAAGCATTCATATGCTGCACTATTATACGAGTGCTTAACATGAATGCCTATTGTACGCTTATACTGGGAAGCTAGCTGAGGTATTTAAATGATTTATTCGTAGAATTGATCGACTTGGCAGAGAGCTTACATTATGGTTCTCAACAGCTCTTTCTGGCTCCCCTAACTTTTCGCTATTTCAGTTGGAACTCCCTGCCCTCCTACTGACTCCATGTGGATGCGACCTTTGCTATTTAAGACCACACTCAGTAGCTCAATAGAAACAAGTTGAGCAAGTTCACTGCTAATCAATGTTATCCTTAACCCACCAGAGACCGAGAGAGGGTAAACGAGGCCTTCCTACAGCAGCACTGGGGGAACACACATTGAGAACCCACAGTATGACGTCAAGACATGTCGATGCAACAGTTCTATAGAGAACAAATCAGTAGTCCATGATGCTAGTTATTTATTTCATTTTTGTTGACCAGGTGCACCAGCCAAGAAATTGTAAATTTTCAGGCAAGACCTGGGAAGTTACAGTTCTGCAAACAATATACAACAGAACATCCCATTCCAAATACTCGTATAAAAGACTATGGCATTTAACCTTTATAACAAAAAAAATACAGTTGGATTCATTGTTTAAGTGTCCATAAAACCCATATGCTTAAACTCTGAGGCTTCATGGATCTGTAGAAAGACAGCACATCAATTGCATGAATTTTTCCTGCATGAACTGCAGGAGATGGAAAACAAAATCTGCCATTTACATGTTGTTACCATCCATACAAAACATGCAATTCCATGAGAACTAAATAGGGTTGGAAAGAACCAACAGTAACAACAAGACAATAGGGAAAATTGAAATAAACACGGTTGCTGCTTAATTTAGGCTAATTTATAGTGTCCCAAGGTGTCCAAGCCATTAGCCCTCGGCTCCTGAAAACTGCTTCTGCCCCATGATATGCCACTTCTATATTGTTCATTTTTAAAGTTAATCATGTTTATCTATTGTATTTATATGTAAAAAAGGAGCATTGGTACATATGGCAGCTTCAGAATAATACATCATATGACAGGCATAGGGTTTAAACACAGAAGTTCTAAGGACATCATTCTACCCTGAGGCAAGACATTTTACAGTCTATACAAAATGGGAAGGGAAAGGAACGCTGATAAATAAAACATATCTATCATTGTAAAGGTATCATAAACCTTGTTATATAAAGTAGATATACATTAATAGGCAATATAGAGCATGATGTAGAGACTAACAGGGAGGTCTGAATGGTATACTCATCTGCATCAAATATCATAGCTTGATATATTACATATCTTGAACTTTAGCTTGCCTTACTGCATTATATTCAAGAAAGACACAATTTGTATTGATCCAAAAAGGCACATAAATGCATTGAAACTCCTCAGTTGCATTGTTACCAATCTACAGTTGGGTTACATTGTTACACTGCCCGGTCTGTATACATTCTACCCACTTTTACCATTCCCTTTGCTTAAAAACGAGCCTGTGCTCAGTTGCTTCTCCGTGACTGTCCCAAGCGACAGAAGGAATTGGTTGGCCCAAATCGGCCCTTCTGTGCGATTTGCTTGAAATGCAGAAGTTATTGTGTGTGCCGGAGGACAGTTAGCCCAATTTGCATTGGCCCTGTTCATGTTGCCTTCGTGTGGGCTTAGGCTTAGCCATCAGACGAGGCAGTAAAAACAAGACAATAGACGTAAAAATGCCTGCCTGTGCAAATCGGTGCTAGCATAGAGACATTGTTTTTCTTGTAAAATATTGTGCTTCTGTGCTAAGAGCACTAATGAAAAGAATGGGGCAGTCAGAGGATGGAAAGGGATCCTAACTTTGTTACTCTACGTTTGTGTGCTTTCAGCAATTTCATAGAGGGAATTTGCTCACACAGCATGCACTGCCCAGGCTGCATTCTTGCACGCATTGCTTCCAACTGCAATAGGACACTCAGACTCAGATGTAAAAATGCCCTTCTCTGCAAATTGGTGCTAGGATAGGGAGATTGTTTATCTTGTAAATACCGTGTTTCTGTGCTGAGAGCACACATGAGAAGAACTGGGCTGTTGGAGGATAGAAAGGGATCCTAACTTTAGCGTAGGGAGATCAACAAAGGTAGAATCTATAGATTCTGGCCCCTTTTCCCCCTCCTTTCCCGTACAGCCGAGCAATATATTGGCGCTCCACAGTGACGTCACCCATTATTATGGGGATACCAAATACCTCCCGAATGCTGGCAGACAATGCATATATCCTGCCTTTACAAAGGTAGGTTAATCAGCACCAGGCTGCAGAAGTAGCCTCTCCTGACACTGAATAATCATTACCGTCAAGTTCTTTTTTGCACTTATGTACTTGTAAAATGTTTTGTCCCCTCTACCCACTGATTTTGCAATGTGCTTTTCTGTCTGAGCTTTGGCTTCCCTTACTGATCTCCCTGCCTCCCTTTGCTTCTCCTGGTACTTCTCCCTGTCCCCTTCTGCCTGTGTCATTTTGTATTGCCTGAATGCAATCTTTCTGGCTTTCACTTTCTCCGCTACCTCCTTGGAAAATCATATCGGCCTCCTCTTCCTTTTCCTCTTGCTAACCTGCTTAATGCATAATTATGTTGTTCTTGCAATCCCCATTTTAAATACTGCCCACTGTTCCTCAACCCCTGATCCCTGCCCCATTCCCCTTAATGCCTCTTTCAAGCATCTCCCCATTTTCCCAAAGTATGTCCCCCTAAAATCCAGGATACATGTTTTTATGTGGTTTGGTTCTGCTCCTTCTGTGATTTCAAACCACAATGACTCATGGTCACTGTTCCCCAGGTGCTCCCCCACTGTTACCCCCATCACACTGTCCCTGTTTGTGAGTACAAGGTCCAGTATTGCCTTCTGCTGAGTTGGTTCCATGACCAGTTGCTTGAGGAAGGCACCCTGAAGGGAGTCCAGGATAAATCTGCTCCTAGTTGATGCTGCTGCTGGGACGCTCCAGTCCACGTCTGGTATATTGAGATCTCCAACCAGCACTACCTCACCCTTGTCTGCCATCCTTTGGATGGCTAGCATCAGCTCCCTATCTGTTTCTTCCTCCTGGGCTGGTGGTCTATAGACCACACCTGTGCGGATGGCTGGCCCCATTTTCCTTGCCAGCTTAACCCACAGTATTTCTCCCCCATTTTGTTCCTCCTGGATCTCTGTGGCCCTTATGTCATTTTTCACATACAGTGCCATTCCTCCTCCCTTCCTACCTGCCCTGTCTCTTCTAATATGTTGTAGCCAGGTATGGCCATCTCCCAGTCATGGTTATCATTACACCAGGTTTCTGTGATGGCCACAATGTCCAGGTCTGACTGCACCATGACAGCCTCCAGATCCTCCATCTTGTTGCTAAGGCTCCTGGCATTGGCACACATGGCTTTCCATGATTTGACCTCCCTAGACTGCTTAGCTGTTCTACTCCAGCCCCTTCTCTGGTTATCCTTTATCCCTGGTTCTCCTTGCTGTCTGCCCTTCTGTTGAATTTTGCCCCTTTTCTGCCTATCCACCTCTTGGGCACTTATCTCCATCTTTTGCACACTGCTTTGTAGAGATATCCACTCCTCCGGTTCACTGGTTCCACTGCTAGCTGTGGGGGGTGGGCAATTAGGTACCCTCCTTGCTGGCCTGCCACCCCCCCTTGGCTAGTTTAAATGCTTGTCAATGTAGCATTTAAACTTATCATTGAGTGCTTGGATTCCCCTCCAGGATGGATGCAGGCAGTCAGGCTTGAACAAGCCTCCATCCCTCCAGGTGAATCCCCAGTCACCAATGAATCCAAACCCTTCCTCACAGCATCAGTTCTTCAACCATGAGTTAAAGTTCCTGGTGCATGCATCCCTATGCTCTCCCATGCATCTCGCAGGTAGTACTTCCAAGAAGGTGACAGAAGTAGCTACTTGCTGGAGACCCCTCCCCCCATTTCCTAAACTCTTCCTGAACTTCCTTTGGCTCCCCATTTTGCCAGATCATTAGTACCTAGGTGGATAATGACATTCAACTCACCCTCCTGTCTTACCTTCCCAGCGATCCCCACAACCTTCCTTCCATCCCTCCATGCCATGGCACCTGGTAGGCACCTCACCTCTCTGTCCTCCCCCTCCTGTGTTCCTAGCTGGTTCCCTCTTATGATGGAGTCCCCCACCAGGATTCGTGTCCTCCTCCTCTGGGGTCCACTGCTCTCCCCACTGAGGTCACCTCCTTGGCTAACCTACACATCTTTTCTTTCCACTTTTCTGGATACCTCTATTTGGTTGTCCCCATTTGCCAATGTGGCATATGAGTTCTTGAGTGGAATAGGATCTGGGATGTGCCTCTGCCTGACCACCCTAACCGTTCCTGAGCCCATTGTCATCCAAATGCTCCTTGTTCTCGGCATCCTTTGTGGCACCGGCGTTGGACTGGGTGGGCTCTGGATAGGGGTGATGGTACTCCTGACCCAGTTTACTTCCGCTCTGAGTCTGGCTACCTCATCCTGCAGTCCAGAGAGATGCATGCAGATAGGGCAGCACCTCAGCGTCCAGAAGGTTACTGTTATGGTAAGTTCTTACATGACTGTTCTATCTTCTCTGGGGTTATCTCAGTCATCGGGTACCACCACAGGAATGGGTTCCAAGCAGTGACAAGTAGAAAACGGGTAGTCTGGGAGGCTGGATCTCCATAAACTGAAGACCAGAGACCTGGAATAATCTACCCAATCAAGGGCCTTCTTAAATGCAAGCCAGAAGGCCTTGTGAAACTGACCTGCTAAGGGAATCCATAAACTTAAGACAGGAGCCCCTGCAGTACAGCCCTACCAAAACTCGCACGGGCTCTTGATGCAATGTCCAGACTGTAGTGCTTGGTGAAAGTATGGATTGTACTCCAGGTGGCAGCAGCGCAAATATCAACAGCTGAGACCCCTTTGAAACAAGCCACTGAGGTAGCCATGCCTCTGGTGGAATGAGCTTTGAAAGCACCTGGCAGGTCTTTGCTGTACTTATTGTAGCAGAACACAATGCAGTTTGCCAACCATCTGGATAAACACTGCTTAGAAATGGAAGCACCCTCTCTACCTGGGGCAAAAGAAACAACTGCTTAGACTTTCTGGACTCCTTAGTCCAGAGCAGATAATACTTCAAAGTTCTGTGCACATCTAGTGTATGGAGCAGTGCTTCCCCTGGATTGGCATGCTCAGAAAAATAAACAGGAAGGTGGATAGACTGATTAAGTGTGAATTCAGAAACCACCTTGGGGAGAAACTTAGGATTTGTGCACAAAGATACCCTGTCTTCGTGAAAAAATCAAATAAGGCTACCTCGCACCAGAGGGCCTGAAGCTCTGAAATTCTGTGAGCCGAAGTAATGGCAACTAAAAAGAGTGCTTTCCAAGAGCGATAGCTCAAATCACAAGTCACAACTGGTTCTGAAAGAGTCAGGGTCAACTTCTCAAAAATAAAATTTAAGTCCCAAGCCGGAACAGGGGAATGGACTGGGGGTTTTAAGTGCAGGATGCCCCTAAGAATGGTGTGGGACACATCCAGCTGAACAATTGTGCAGTCATGCACGGGCTCATGAAAAGCAGAAATAGCGAAGGTGGACCTTGAAGGAGGAATACTGGAGGCCGGAGTCGGACAAAGAAATCAGGTAGTCCAAGACATGCTCCACAGGGCAGGTGAAAGGGTCCAGAGAATGCTTGGCAGCCCAGATGGCGAACCGCTTCCACTTCATGGTATAAGTGGCTCAGGTGGAAGACTTTCAGGCAGCCAACAGGATGTCCGTTACCCTGTTAGAGACCCTGAACAGGGATAGAGATTAGTTTTAAAAAGTGGGGTACCGCATGGATTATCAGTTCCCTAGATTTAGTATTACGTCCCAGAAAGTGGTATACCACCCCCTTTTTTTGTATACCTATCAAAATGTCACCAACCATCAGTATGTCCTTGTTTGACTAAATAAAAAGTAATAATAGGCAAAAACAAGTTCTAAAATCTCCATTCATATATATATATATATATATATATATATATATATTCCTTTCTTTCTCTTTACCTCATTTTTAGGTAAGGTGTTGAACTTCCACTTTGTTCTGTGCATGTAAAGAAAAAAAAGAGTCATGCACAGAATGAATAGCAGCATTTACATTTATATTTTTCAAAGTGCTTTTGCAGAACTGACTGACAGCAGACATCACAGTACTAACATGACACAAGCAGCATGTAACCTCCCTACAAATGGGGGTTCCTGAAAAGTCTTCCAAGAGCTTGCATAATTGCTCACAGCTTGGTTGGTGTTCGGTGATAAAGCCGCTTAAAGGTTGCTGCCAGTGAGAGCTTTTAGAGCCTCTGTTACTGTCTCTTTAAGGGCTGCCTGTTTGCAGTCATAATTGGCCTAAATGGGGAGGGCTGGGGGCTGTGTGTTTCCATGCCCGAGTCCCGCCCGGGCTGCTGGATAATCGCTCCATTTCTGCCATCGCTATTTGTGCAGGGGGAGCACCGCTGAACGATGTGTTTATTTGCTGAACATTTGCAGAAGTAATAATGACAGTGTGAATTGTTCTAACCTGCCTTCTTGCAGCACGGACTGTTTCTGCTTAGCTCCACCATTTTGGTCCCGAACTGCTGAATTGGACCAATCAGTATTCTGGGACTCTAAAACGGAGCCTGCTGAAGTGGGACTGTATGGATTACCCATTGGGATTTGTAGTTTTGAGCTGTTGGTGCCTTTTGCACCAAAAGGGGGAGTTTTACTGTGACTGACAGCTGGACCAACCAACCGGACCTTCTGGATCAAGGGGAAATACCACGGGCTGTCTGCTGGCAAGCCAGATTCGAGCTGGAAGTTGAGGAGGAAAGAGCTCGCATAATCGAGCCACCGTGTTGCACAGTAGTTCACGTGGGAGAACCGTAGAAGGCCCGAAACCCGGCCTGTTGCCGTTTTGCCGAGAGAGAAAATAGTTGGACAGTGATCTGCTCGGTGTGCTGTGAAGTTAGCTGCTGGATGGAGACCAGGCTCAACCTGAAGAGGACTGAAGATTTTGCCAAGCGCGTTCGGCTTGTCAGAACCTCAGTTATCTTTATGCTCCCGGGTTTTAGCAGTGATCTTGCGATCAGGATCAAGTAACCTATTGCCTGGTACAGTAATCCTTAGTTACATATAAATGTGCTGTGAACTGGAGGGGGGTCGCGATCGATTTTCCCCCAGAGCTGAGTTGTGTGTTGAGGGCTGGAAGCTGAACCCATCTCGCACTGTACTGAATCCGCCTGCACTTCCAATGCAGTTGTGCCCTACCACGAGGGCCTTGTTTCCCTACCCTACTCTTTCTGGCAATCCAGAACAACCATCATTCATCCTGTTCTCAGCCTTGCGCATTGTGAGTAGTAAACAGGGTAGCTCCCTGCAACATATCTGTTAGTGTCAGTGGCTCAGTAGGTAGCACACTTGCCTCTGAGGCTGGGAGATCGGAGGGCTGTGGGTTCAGTTCCCACATCTGGCACTTGGGTTAATATCCCAGTACTGACACTGTAGTGCAGCATGAGAGGGGTGCTGCATTTCTGAGGTGCTGTCTTTCAGATGAGACGTTAAACCGAGGTCACATCTGCCTGGATTGGTAGTAGTTCAGGTGGATGTGAAAGATCCCATGGCACTTATCGAAAACAGTAGGGGAATTTTTTATTGAAATAACATCAAAAATACACAATAATCATAGGTGTTACATCACACTATAAGAAAACCACTCATATGAAAGAAAAAGGGGAAGAATCACTTTAAACCATATTAACTTCACGGTTTACATAGTTCATTTATAAGGTTATTTGATATATTCCTAAAAGTGAAATAACTGTTACACTTTGAACTATATTGCAGTTACCACTTTCTTCGTGTTTTATAAAAATATAAAAACCCTTCCACCACCAAAATACTTTTTGAGTAGAATGAAACCCCACATCTAAGTTATACTGTTTTGTCATTGCCTGATAAACCAAAATTCAGACAGTGTCATAAGGCAGTTCCCTTTGATAAAGTACCCATTGGCATCTACTTTGTCACAAATAATACTTCAAACAACATAAAAAAACTGCCAATGTTTCCGAATGATAATTGGCACCTAAATGGTCATAGTGACCTAGAACTAAAAAATCATGTCATGTTAGTCAACCATTGCATATTCCATGCAGATGCTAAATACAGTAGTAGCCACAGACACTGCCAGCTATTTACCAAAATTTCTGAGATATTTCCAGAAATATCTGATGCTTTTTGCATTTAAACAGTAGTTACAGCAGAGAGAAACTCTTCAGAAATATCGATGTAAGCCCATAGAGGTTTAGAAAATGAACATTCAAATAAAAAGTGCTCTGTTGTTTCCTCTTTATTAATGCAGTCCATATAGGGCCAATTCTGTTCATCTAATGCCTTATGTTTGGCATTCCCCCGAACATTTATTCTTCCATAAACTGATAGCCACAAGTGTTCCCACATTAAAGGGGAAATCCTAGGATTACAAAGTTGGGCTAAAACCCGATGATTATTCTGAGGAAGACAATTTCTAAAGGTGGGTTCTGCTGGAAAAACCAGAGACATAACTGAGTTATATAATTGCCATCCTGAACTCTGAATAATACATTGTTTAGAAATCCCCCATTTATATAATTTAGTCACTACTGGGTGAAAGAATTCAGGTACATGAAAGTAAGTTGATAACTGGAGGGGGGGGGCAGTTCCCCACAAAGATAGATAACATGTTAATATCTTCTGAGACCACTGATTGTGGGAGGCTGAAGATATAACTAATCCATTTTTCACAGTTTGGGAAATGAATAGCATATGGAAAAATACTATTGGGTCCACCATACCAAGACCCCCTTTTTCTCTGGGTAGATAGGTAAAACACCGTTTTATGGGGTTAAGCCTATTTCCCCAGAGCATCTGAAAAAACAGGCTATATAATTTTACCTCTAGATGACCGGGAAGGGGAAAAATCATAGCTACATAAAGCAAAACAGGAATTAAAAATTGTTTAATTATGTTCACCCTCTTAATTCTGGACATTTTCCAATGTTTCCAAAGACCCACTTTAGTTTCAACTTTCTGTAGTCCTAACTCCCAATTTAATGAAGGTAAATTTTGGGGACCGAAAATAATTCCAAGAATCTTTAAGGGTTCAGCAGAAAAAGGAATTCCTTCAAAGTGCTGGGGAGGGAGCACCTGCTCCTAAAAAAGGCCCCTACTTTTCCCAATGTTTAGTCTTGAATTGGAAAGAATACAGTACTGCTGAAATTCTTGTCATATAGGAGCTAGATGTGTTGGGTTTAAGAAAAAACAACAAAGATCACCTGCATATGCTTGTGCCCGTAATTCTCTCCCTGTACCTGATTCTGTGATGCCTAACCACAAGGGGGACACTGCTAATTTCCTTAAAAGAGGATCAAGAGCAAAAACATAAAGGAGTGGGGTAAGAGGGCACCCTTGCCGGACACCAGTAGGTACCGAAAAGCCCTCAGTTATTTGCCCCTGAATTACTGGGTGCACCATAGTTGAGGAGCATAATAATTTAATTTGTGATATCAAGGAATCAGGGATCCTGAAAGCTTTTAAGACTGCAAACAAGAAAGGGGTGTATACTCGGTCTAATGCTTTTTCCTGATCCATAGAAACCAAGAAAGCTGACCTACCATTTAATGATAAAAATTAAAATCAAATCTCTTACAATCATTAAGGCTTGTTGAATTTTCCGTGAGGGCACCCCACAGAACTGGTAAGGGAAAATGGTCAATGAAGCATAGGACTTTGAATGATTATTTAGCATTTGTTCTAGAATCTTATAATCAGAATTTAGAATTGTAATTGGTCTCCAATTTTGGAGAGAGGACTTATTTCCGGTTTTGAACAAAAATATCAAAAGACCTGTCAAAAAGGCAGGATGTATTTTATTAACCTTAAAGAAATAGTTAAAAACCATAGCTAAGCATTGAGAAAGCTCAAGGCTGAACATTTTTTAGAATTCAAATGTCAAGCCATCCACACCAGGAGAGATGCCATTTTTTTGAATTCCTAATACTTGTTCAATTTCTACAGAACTGAAGCTGCCTTGAATAACAAGTATTTCAGCTGAAATACTACCGATATCTGTAGAATCCAAATATCTTTGAATGGCACCTTCTGAGGGAGGGTTTGAGGGACTATGATATTTAACAAAGGGTACTATAGTCTCATGAATGTCTCCCACAGAATGAACTAATTGCCGTTTTAAGTTTACCAAAGAGTCCATTTGGGTAGTTTGTTTTAGATTTTTACCAGCTAAAAAAAGGGTCCCCAAATGGGGATTTTTGGGTACCTAATTGTAACATGGCCAGAACAGAATCTACCCTATCATACAGGTAAAGCAGCATTTCCTTTTTAAATGATAAATTTGAGAAGAGTAATCTATTTTAGAAATATTTGCGAATGTAAATAGTTTAAACATTTGCTGTCTTAAGGATAAGTATTTAAGAAATGTATTATTTGCAGAATTTTTGCCATACCTCTGAAGCTAGGATTTAAAATTTGCCTTAGTGTCCATCCACCATTCCGCCACATCTGAGTAAAGAAACCTAACAGAACACCTGGCTGCTATCACCCCACGGATCTCTGACTGAACCGGAGGGTCTTTTAGCACAGAAGAATTAAGTTTCCGATGATTAGTTCACTTTTGCTTCTTCTAATGGCAAATTACTTCAATAACCAACATTAGGTGATCCGAAAATTCAATGGGTTGAATGTGAAGAGAGAGAAATGTGGCAAGTTCCTAGATACAAACATGTAGTCTATAGTAGTAGAATATTTATGCCTCATATAAGTAAAACTAGGCCCAGTTTTTTGAAATGTGTTACAATTTATCAGATCGGCAAGATTTATAACCTGCAACAGGGCATTAGCATCACAATAAACTTTTTTTTGAAGAAGGCCCCCTCCTTTCCCACAAGGACAATTGAAGTCTCCTCCAAAAATAATAATTGATGATGTAACTAGATATGGTTGAATTGCATGAAGGAGAGCCACCCTTTCTGACTTTAAATGGGGCCCAAAGATATTAATAAAGCAGAAATGCATATTTTGCCATAACCCATCCAAAATTAAACACCTTCCATGACTTAAATCAATAAGTTTAGAGAGGGCAAATTTGTAACCTTTAAATGAGATACCCACCCCATCTGCAGTGTCCAACCCAAAGGACCAGTATGAGGAGCCCCAAGCCCATTCCCCCTGGAAAGATCTTATCTGGTCCTCAGAGAACATTCAGGTTTCCTGTACATAACAAATGTCAAAGTCTGAAACTTGAATGAAATCAAAAACTGCCTGGCGTTTTACAGGGTTTAGTAAACTATGGATATTAACTGATCCCACCTTTAATGGGATTGCAGCTTAAGCTATCTTTTTCTGTCTTTTCCTTTTTTTCCCCCATAACCCACCAGTTCAGGAGTGGAAGGGGTATGAAGAGCAGCCAGAGGCAGATCAGCTGTCTCAGCCCGATCCATATCAGAAGTACCATCTTCAGAGGCCAAGACCTCAAAGGGGTTAGTAGATTCTATTGACTCATGAGGGGAAGCAGATCTATTTCTGGAAATCCTAGAGGATCTCCTGGGAAGAGGAGCAGAAATCTCTGCAGAGTCTTCACCAAGGACAGGATCCTGATAACAGACTGGAACCAAAGAAGCATCGGTTAAGGGATCTGTGATTGGAAGGGAAGGGAAAGAGGGAGCAGTTTCCGCTAAGGAAAAGACACGGGGAGGAGGGAGAACCAGTAGATTGGGGCAGGGGGAGGAGGGGGGTACAGAATCTGAACGGGGTATCGAATCTTGAGCATGCTGAATTAATAAATTTGGACTCCTACATGAGGCTTTGTTTTTGGCTGCCCATGGGCATTCGCCAAAAACGTGTCCAATCTCCTCACATAAGTCACATTTGGTATGGGAGGCGCAATGAAAGGCGATGTGCCCCACCTCCCCACAATTGTTGCAACGTGGTTTATCACAAGAGCTGTAAATGTGGGTCCTAGAGCCATACATGTAGCATGCTCAAGGTTGACCAGCATAAAAACATACACCATGATCCCTACCTAACATGAAGGAATTAGGAACATGGGAAATCCCAGAATCAGACTGCCACAGTTTAACTTTGTATTTCCAACTGCCTGTCCAAAATTGCTCAGAATCTAAAATAGCCTCTGGATCACTTAGAACACCACACTTATGGGAGAGCCAGTAGGTTACATCATCCACGTGGACCCCATCGTTCAGAAACAGAACTGTTACATATTTTATTAAGGGTTTAGTCAAGGGGATAACCAAAAAGGGAGTCCATGTGGTTGAGAATTTAACCTGGTTGTACCTCTCCCAAGAGAGGTCTAAAGCATAATGTGTGCGAAAACTGATGATATTATCTTCCCCACTGATGTTAATAAAGGCAAAAACCTCTCATGGGGAAAAATGAAGGGAGTCCTTTAGTAAATTTTTTCTCAAGTAGTGCCGGTCAGGTCGCTGCCACTTCCCTGGACAGGGACCTGAGGACCAGAAACCTTCCCTGGAACAGGGCTCTTTATATCCAGAGGGAGTTCCAACAAATTCTGGGAGTCAGGTAGTGAATTAAAAATGCCTCCAGGGATGCCAAGCAGGGGAAGATTGAGAAAAGTTAAAATTAGGGTCCCAACCCGGGTCGGGAAGCCATATCCCAGTAGAAGAAAATTTCCAGCCTGCCCCGCTAATGGCTTTTTGGGGGGGGGTCCACAAATCATCTATAGGTTTTAACCCTTCTTCTAAGGCAAAAGCAGTTTGTATTTTAGCTGAAGTTGTTTCCCCTGCTAATATTTTAGGCATATTATCAGTTGTTTTTTTCTTAGGAGCAAACATAGAAGGTAAAGATAAATGCCTCTTTGCAAGAGTTACAGCAGTCCTGCGTTCCTTTTTATTATCCTCCTTTATATTTGTGGCCAATCTACTCTCTTTATTATTGAAGGAAAACATTGACGCACCCTCCTGTACATTCGGTGCATGTGATTTTTTTTTATAGTTTCTGGGTTGGTGCAGGGAGATCCTGTTTCTGAAATCCCCAAAGTCAAGGGCTTTAAAACAAACCCTTTGTCTCTGGAAAGGGGTTCCTTTATGGGAGAAGTACTGTAAGCAGAATCGTTTTCTGTTTGTCCAGACAAACGCTGAAGAGATTTCACCTCGGGACGAATTTTAGGTATAACTGGAGGAAGTTCTGTATTTGGCAGTAGGCACCCGCCTAAGGAAGCGGTCAGATTGCCAGCCGATTCAAACTTTACTTCGCTTGTCAAAGGAGAAATATTAGAGAATGACTCACCCGGCCCTGCCTGGGCTGAAGCCTTTGATGTTGCTGCGTCATGAACGCTGTCATCAGATCCTGTCAAGGGAGAGACAGACTGCGTTCCAGCTTGTAGTTTCAAAATCTGATCTCTCAGCTCACGCTCCAATTCTGAGTGCCGAATTCTTTCGTTTTCGAGCAGCTGTTGAAAAATTATTTCTGTAGATGCTGAAAACGGGATATACTCCTCTCCTTTTTTTAAAAACGTACCATCTGTATTGCTTAAATCCTCGGTGGACAAGAACATTTCTGGAGTTGCAGCTCCAGCTTGCAAAATCTCCAAATCATGCGCTTCATCACGCTTAACCTCTAGAGTCACACAGGTAGGAGAGGAGGCTTGCTCCCCCACCACAGAGACGTCCATCTCCCCCAAAGGTGTGGTGGAAGTGGCCATGATCTCAGGCCAGAGGTTCCCCCTACAGTACAGTAGGGGAAATTTTTATTAACAAATACACTGAAAAACAGAAATCACATGTCAAAACAAATACAAAGGACTCATGTAACAGGAAAATCAGAATCAGTAATCCATGGAAAACTTTTCCATAAAGCAAACAAAGTTCCAAATGACAGACTTTGCATTTCAGAAAAGTAAATGTCTTTCAAATCCTGTTCAATGCCTTGGACCACCAGGAGGTGGGACATATCTTTTTGCTGTAAGGTGAAGAGACATCGAGCAGTCCATAAATGCCATTTAATTACAGTAAACAATAAATTAAGAGTATCAATATTTCACTTTTTCCAGCATGCTAGAAACATACCATATAACAACATCTCATAGGTAATAGAAGTAAATAAGGGTTCTCTCCATCTGTTTGCTAAAAATGACCAAAAACCAGCTGTATAAGAACAAAGGAAAAAAGATGTTGTATTGTTTCATCCTGTCGCACACATAAGGGTCCAGAACACAATCTGTCATTCAGCTGTTTATGTTTATGATTAGCTTTTACATTGATTTGTTCCTGACAACTAAGTCAATGCAGATCCCGCATCTTCTGGGGGATGCGAGGATTATTAACAATGTGTATAAGGCAGGTAAGTGTGGAGGGGGACATTTGGGAAATATCACAAGGTCTGCACAGGTGGTATCTATCAAAAATTTATAAATAGCTTTCCTATCTAGGGACATAATCATGTGACTAGTAATCTTCCATTGCTTTAAAAGACAAAAGGTATCACGAAGCTAGGAAGGGGTAGAAGAGATATGTTTAATTTGTTTTAAATTGTTAAATCACATCATAGGTGCCCTTTACACTAAAACATTGGCGTTGTTGCATTGAAGCATATTTTTTGCAGTGGTAATCCATTAAAGTTTTTTCAAGATACTAATTTGTAAAGAAAAATCTTGGCCTGTTGTATAAGAAAGGGTAGGGAGTTTTTGCTACGGATTCCGTGTCCTGTGGTATATAAAATAGCAGTCCTCATGATGTGATTTACTAAAGGTCATTAGCAATTTTGTTAAATCCCTCTTTGTATCCAACCACCACCACCAAAGATTGTCATAAAGAAAAAACACTGATTTCCTGTTTTGAAAAAAGTTCTGAAGATGTGTCAACAATAACGAATTCTCTAGTAAGGAAAATACAGGTTACTCACCTGTAACAGGAGTTCTAGGAGTGGTATCTGTTGTTCATCCACACTTACTGGCAGGTTTCTTGCTGCTTTAAATCTTGCCGGAAAGTCTTCAAGCTGGCTCCTCCTACCCACCCGGGTGGTAAAACTCTCGCTCCACCCCATGATGCCAGATCTAGCCCGATGAAAGCCAGGTTGCGTGTTTATGCTGGGAAGGTCGGGTGGGTTGTGTGGATGAACAACATATACCACTCCTAGAACTCCTGTTACAGGTGAGTAACCTGTATTTCTAGGGACATGGATATGTTGTTCAATCCACACTTACTGGCAGACTCCTAGCAGTTCTCCGGGAGGAGGGAGGCAATGTGCGCTTCCCCTACTTGAGAAATAAGGACTGGAGAACCGAGGTCCCAAAACCAGCATCCTGGCATGACTCAAGGTCGATGTGGTAGTGGGTAATGAAGGTGTGTGCTGACTTCAAGGTGGCAGCCCTGCAGATTTTCTGGATAGGGACATCCCTGGAAGCAGCCACCGAAGCAGAGGTATGGCAGGTAGAATGAGCTCTTATCCCTTCGGGAGGCTCCATGCCTGCCAACCTATAGCAGAGATCTATGCAGGAGGTGACCCACCTGCCTATTGTCTGCTTGGCTGCAGGTCTGACAGGTGCGGCTTCAGCGTAGGTGACAAACAGCTGGCGAACCTCTTCCCGAACTTCAGCCATCCGCTCCTTATGAAAAGAGAGCGCTCTCCTATGGTCCAAAGTATGGAGCCTATATTCGGCCTCTGAGGTGTGACTGGGGTAGAACACCGGCAGAGTTAACACCTGGTTAAGGTGAAACTCTGACACCACCTTCGGAAGGAATTTCGGGTGGGGGCACAGGACAACCTTGTCCCTGTGGAAGACCAGATAAGGAGACTCGATGGAAAGCACCTGGAGCTCTCCCATCCTTCTGGCTGACATGATAGCCACCAAAAAGGCAGTCTTCCATGACAGGTGAGAGATATCATACCTGTGCATCGGTTCAAATGGCTTGCCCATGAGCTTAGCCAATACCAGCAGTAGATAGCACGGAGGTGGAGGTTCTCGCACCGGAGGGGATATGTGATCAAGGACTTTGAAAAAGCTCCTGCACCACCAACTGTTTTCCGGCCCACGCCCGGTAAGCAGAGATGGCTGCCAGGTGCACCTTAAGGGTCGACAACCGAAGCCCTAGCTGAGAAAGGGACCACAGGTAGTTCAGAATGCTAGCCAAAGAACAGGAGGAAGGGTCCAACCCCTTATCCTGACACCAAATGGAGAATCTCTTCCATTTGAAGGCACAGCATTTTCTGGTCAACTCAATATGGGATGCCTCAACAACGCTGAGGACCTCGTCGGAAAGACCCAAGGCCTAGAACTCTAGCTGCTCAAGAACCACGCCCTCAAGTGAAGGGATTGAAGGTCTGGGTAGAGTACCTTCCCCTTGTTGACTGAGATCAGGTCCAGGCGGGCTGGAAGTCGCCTCGGGAGCCTGGAGTTGAGGCTGAGGAGATCTGGATACCAGAACTGACGGGGCCAGTCTGGGGCTACCAGAATCACCTGCACCTTGTCCCTCTTCGCCTTGAGAAGCACCCTGTGGATCAAGGAAAATGGAGAGAAGGCATAGAAGAGGCCTGGGGTCCACGGCCTCAAGAAGGCATCCCCCTGCAGCAAGCCCTGCTGAGGGGGGTGGGCATGAAACCGCCTCAGCTTCGCATTCTCCCTGGAGGCAAACAGGTCCACCTGAGGGGTGCCCCAGTGGGAGAACAGATCTTGTACTACCTCCAGCAGGAGAGACCACTGGTGAGATGCAGCACCTATCCGCTGAGGGCATCGGCCGGAGTGTTGGAGGCTCCTGCCACATGGATGGCTAGGAGATCTGCCTCCAGGCTGATCATGGGAGACCAAGTGTGGAGAGCCTCCTTGCACAGAGGCAAGGAGTGCATCCCGCCCTGACGGTTCAGGTAGTACATGGTTGTGGTGTTGTCCGTCTGGACCTGGAATACTTGACCCCGTACAAACGAAGTGAAGGCGGTGAGGGCTAGTCGGACCACTCAAAGCTCCAGCAGGTTGATATGGCATCGAGACTCCTGAGGGGACCAGAGACCATGAGCTCTGAGCTCCCCCAGATGGGCACCCCAACCCATCAAAGAGGTGTCGGTCGTCAGAGTGACTGTTGGCTCGGGGGCGGACAAACGGGATACCCTCCTGCAAATGAGCTGGAACGAGCCACCACTGGAGGCCATTCCACATCTCCTGGGTCACTGTCACTGGCTGGTCCAGAGGACCGGAGCGCTGTGACCATTGGTGGGCCAGCTCCCATTACAGGGGATGCATATGCCAGCGGGCCCAATGGACCATGCTGGTGCAGGATGCCATGAGGCCCAGAAGGCACAGAAAGTCCCGGGCAGGGCGCAATTGCCCTACCAGAAATGATTGGGCAAAGGAGGAAAGGACCTCAGCCCTGTCCGCTGGGAGCCGTGCTCTGGCTAGAAGAGAGTCAAGCTCTGCCCTGATGAACTGAATCACCTGCAATGGCACGAGTTCCGATTTGGCCCCGTTGATGAGGAGGCCAATCTGACAGCAGACCTGGAGGGCCAGATCCCTGGACGCTTCACTTCCAACCTGGAGGGGCTGCAATCAGCCAGTCATCCAGGTAAGGGTACACCCGGACCCTTCGGCGCTGCAGGAATGCTGTCACCACTGCCATGCATTTGGTGAAGACCCTGGGAGCTGGAGAGAGGCCGAAGGGCATGGCCTGGAACTCATAAATGGATCCCTCTGCCCTGAAGCGGAGGAATCGCTGGCGAGACAGACAATTGGGATGTGAAAGAATGTGTACTGAAGGTCCAGAGAACAGAACCACATGCCTCGTTCCAAGGATGGAATGATCTGAGCTAGAATGACCATCCTGAAGGTGAGAGACCTTAGGAACTTGTTTAGGTCGTGTAGGTCGAGAATGGGGCGCCAGCCCCCTGTCCGTTTTGGGACCAGGAAGTACCCGGACACAAACCCTGGGTCTGGAGGAGGGTCCGCCACCTTCCTGATCACCTCCTTCTGGAGGAGCAGGGCAATGTTGGCTCAACGAGCCGACAGAGGCTCTGCGGAACCCGTAGCCCCCGTGGGTCGACGGCTTGATAGGGTGGGGACTGCTCAAATTCCAGAGGCAGACCCCTGCCTACTACTTCCAACACCCAGTGGTCCATGGTAATAACGGGCCAGGCGGTAATGAAGTGGTGGAGCCATCCCCCCACGGGGGGGGGGAACCTGGGGAGGAGTGACGAGGTTGGGGGCGACACCCTTCAACCTGTCACTGGGCAGGCTTGGAGGAAGGGCCAGCTGAGGAGCAGCTAGGACCTTTCCCTCCTGGCTTCCTGCTGGAGGAAGCAGCAGGCTTGGCTTTGGGATGCCAAGTGCGAGCCTGCTGGCCCTGATGCTGGTGTTGCTGGGCCGGACATGCCACGGGGCTGAAGGACGAACGGGCTTATGCTGCTGCTGGTGGCCTTTGTCCTTCTGGGCAGACATGACCGAGTCCAAGGTGGCGTTGGACTTCTCGATCCATTGAAGATGACCCTCCATCCCGGACCGAACAAGTCAGTACCCAGGAAGGGAACGTCTGCCAGCTTGTGCTGGGTATCTGCCGTAAAGGTGGAGATCCGCAGCCAAGCGCTGCAGTGCATGGCCACTGCGGCCGCTACTGATCGGGCACACGAGTCAGCGATGTCCAAGGAAGTTTGGAGCTGCTGTTTGGCCACTGCCCTTCCCTGATCTCGCACCTGCTTGACTGTCATTTGAAGGTCAGCCGGGAGATGAGGAATCGCCTCATCCAGGGAGCCCAAAAGGGCGTGTGAAAAGTGTGCCATCAGAATGGCCGAGCTAGCCTGACGAAGGCCTAGGGAGGAAGCAACACAGACTTTCCACCCAGAGTAGTCCAATTTCTTGGACTCCTTATCGGGTGGCTTGTCCACATCCCGAGCGTTAACGGAATGCCGGAAAACGCTGTCGGTCACTAACCCCTCCACAGAGGGGTGCTCCAAGAAACCAGAGAGTGAACCGGTAGGGACAGCATACTTCCGAGCCATCCTGGCCAAAGGTGCTGGACAAGAAGCTGGCCACTGCCACAGCTCCAAGGCCGGGCCAACCATGGCTTCAGCCACCGGGAAGGCCTCCACAAGGGAATCCCCTCGGTCCAGTATCTCCGTGAGGGGATATTTGGCCCATTTTGAAATGGGTTTGAGCTTCATCCCAGTGGACTGTGAGATGAGTCGAAGCATTCCAAGGAACGAGGATGGGCTCTCATCCACCGACTGACCCCCAGTGGACTCCAAGTCAAGCGGCCTGGAGAACAAGGAGGAGGAGGAGTCATCTGACTCCGAGGAGTCTGCGAACAGCTGCCGAGCGCCTGAGCCACCCTCCATCTGCCGAGGTCGATCGGGAGTGAGGGAGACCGACAACCTATGGGGCAGACCCTGACCCAACTGAGAATCCTTGGTCGGGGCCCCAGTCTTCAGTTGTGGAGGTGGAGGTTCCACCACAATGGGTGGCGCAGCCGGTTTTGGCCGAACAAGCGGTGCCGGCTTCGGCTCCTTGACCATTATGAGGGGTTGTTTCGGCCGCTCCGGTGATAGCCACTTAATGGCCGGGGAAGGCGACGGAGTTGGCTTGTTCCCGGACAAAAGAAGCTGCTGCCACATTAAATCCTCGTAGCGCAGACGCAACTTGCGCCAGAACCTATCCTCCGAAGAGGACGATGAAGATGAGCGGGCGCCGCTGCTTTCCATGTTGCGTTGACCGCCGACGCCAGTGGGACCGCTGGACCTGGAAGAGGTCCAGACTGAGACCTCGGGATTCCGAGTGGTGTCAGAGAGGGGGGGAAACCCGCCCTCCCTCAGTTCAGGACCTTAACCGGGGACTCCGCACAGGAGGCACAGGCAACTCCTCGGTTTCCAACGGGGAACCGGTGAAGAAGGGTTGTCGGCTTCTCCAGTCAACAAACCGTCCGACGGGACGAGAAAAATCTCGACCGCATCGATTGGTGTCTCGGCCGGCTGACCTGACAGGGACACCATGAAGCCAGTGGCCTTAGCCGCAACCTCGACCAAAGTCGAGTGTCGACTATCCGGGGAAGGGGACCTCTCCCGCTCCCACGAACGTCGACGGTGGGACTTAACTTTGGAGTCCTTCTTTTTTGACCGAGAGGAATGTCCCGATGGCCCTTCTCCCTTGGTGGAGAGGGATTGGCAATGCTCCTTAAAAGAAGCTGTATAGGATGAGCCCAAGGAGAGCAGGATAAATGCCACAGCCAAGGATGATGATGATGATGATGCGGCCTGGGCTGCCTCCTCCTTGAGGGCGATCATCTGCTCTAGCTGTTCTGCTGAGCCTGCCGCTGCGGACACCGCCCAATGGGCCTCCTTCGACTTGACCGGAGGATAACGTTTTTCAGGTCGCCCCAAGAGCAATCGGGCAGCGTGGTCCTCCAAGGCTGAAGCCGAAAAGGATTTGCATAACTCACAAGCCTGTGAGTCATGGCCGAGTCCAAGGCAATAAACGCACGTGGCGTGCGGATCGGTCCGGGACATCTTCTGCCCACAGGGGCACTGATGAAATCCGGGAGTCGATTTGTCTATCGCAGCAGTGAAGGAAAAAGAAGACCGAAGTCTTTTAAACTTTAGAATGAGTTTCGGTTTAACTGAAAAGTGTGGATCCAGGCCTAAAACGCAGAGCGCTAAGGAGGGAACCTGAGCTTCCAAGCGGTAAGAAAGATCTGACGTCATGGGGCAGAGCCCGTGAGTTTTACCACCCAGGTGGGTGGGAGGAGCCAGCTTGAAGACCTTCCGGCAAGATTTAAAGTGGCAAGGAACCTGCCAGTAAGTTTGGATTGAACAACATATCCACGTCCCTAGAACATTAAATTTCCAAGTACCAGGGCCAAAAACTATAGTATTCTTAGGACCAAGAAAAATAGAAAGCAAATCATGATCCGAAAACTCAGCCACTTGTACTTCAGCAGCAGAAGTTTGCAAACAGGAGGAAACAAAAAAATAAATCTATATGGGTGGCTAAAGAGCCTTTATAAAAGGTAGGAGTATGTTTCTGGGTAAGAGAGAGATAAGCATCCTTTAATTTTGCTGAAAATAAGAGATTTTTAAGAAAACTGGTATCACAAAACAATTTTGTGGTTTTAGAGGCCGAGGATCTATCCTTTGTGGACAAACCACAACTGAAGTCACCACCAAAGATAACATGTACAGAAGTGTAAAGATAGGGCCGTACTACTTTCAAAAGTACAATTCTAAGTAACTTAGTTTATGGGGCATAAATATTCACTATCCGAAAGGGGATAGAAAGGTATTTAAAGTCTATAAGTAATACTCTACCGGGGCATAAATCTAAGATCTTAACTACAGATATATTAGGGAGATTAAACAATGCACCCACCCCAGAACATGTCACCTGTCCAAATGACCAATAGGAAGGGCCTAGATGCCAGGCTTTTTGTGCCCTAGAAATTTCAGGCAAGGAATGAAACCTAACATCCTGTAAAAGTATGATACCTGCTGTAAGGCAGGATAAAAAGGAAAAAACTGAATCCCTCTTAGGCTGTTTTTTAATACTGTTAACATTAACAGTATGTATTGCAAAAGAGGTAGACATACTAGCAAAAATCACTTCGGCCTACCTTTCCTCGGGGCACATTCTTTATGCTTTGTTTTGGCTTTTGCCTTCCTCTTTTGGGACCCCACATTGTCAATAGGGACTTCAGTATCTGTGGTCAGTTCAGGTGACAGGACAAGACAGATGAGGAATCTGAGTCCTTATTCTCAGAAGTATTTCGTAATAATTCATATTTATTTGCTAAAGGAAGAGCCTCCATCCTTTGAGCTTTCGAGGAAGGAGAACCAAACTTCTCGAACCCCTTGTGACTGTAGAAGGTGTAGTAAAAGGGTCAAGGAGGGTGTTCCATTGTTCCCAATGGAGCCGGGGCCATAGATGAGTCATCTGAAGTTGAACAACCAGGAAGAACAGGGAGGAGGGGGGAAGATCGGAAGATATAGTAGACTGAACATGATTTGAAACAATCTCAGTCAAATCCTCACTAGCAGGCACTACAGTGGCAGTGGAAGCAATACTGTGTGATTCAGCTAAAGTAGTACGAGAAGGTCTAAGCATAGAAGGAAAGGAGGAGGGACCATTAATTTTAGAGCATTGGGCCACTGTAATAATAAGCCTTTGTTCTTCTCCATCTGCTAAAGAGGGAGAATTATGGGCAGCCCAGGAACATTGCTGAAAAGTATGTCCTAGGTCATCACACAAAACACAAAGAGGTTCTTCAACACACTGTGAGCCTGCATGTCCAAGGCCACCACAAACAGTACATTTAATTGCGTCACAAGTGCTACTCAGGTGGGATGTGGAGCCACACTTATAACATGCTTTTGGCTGCCCAGAATAAAACAGTACTCCCATATCCCTGCCCAACATAAAACTATTGGGCAGGTGTTGTATACCAGCATCTGCGGTTCTGAGCATAACTCTAACCTTCCACCCTCCCGTCCACAAATTCTCTGCATCAAAAATAGCTTCAGGATAAGAAAGCACTGTGCACCTTTGTTTTAACCAAACCGTAATATCATTCAAGCTGACGCCATCATTTCTGAACAAAATGGTGATTTGTTTTGTGCAGGTTTAGTCAAAGGAATAGCACTGAAGGGTGTCCATAAAGGAGAATATTTTAACAAGTGAAATTGGGACCAAAACTTTTCTAAACCTTTTAAGGTTTGAAAACTAACATCAAAGTGTGACTCATTAGAGACATGTTATCAAGGCATGTATATCTTAAGCTGCAAATTTCATAGATTCCTTTAGTAAAGTGCACCCAACAAAAACCCTATCAGGCAGTTCAGGTAACCCCCCCCCCCCCGATACTGTAACCATACAGCATTATGTCTCAGCCTGTTGAGTGGAGACAGAAAAACAAGAGGCATATGTTTTTGGAACTGTAGAATGCAAAGGTTTTAGCTGTTCAGTCTGTTGGGGTCGTAGACCAGGGCCCTGGGGTAGGAGACTTCGGTGAGGAGAGTCAGAGTCCAGTATCAGAACCGCAGAAGATGTTGAAAGTGGTAACTTTAAAACCGGGTTCTGCGTTAAACGTAAATCAGGAGTTAGAGTCAAATCCAGCTGGTTTTCCACGGGGGTAACAGTCGGGACGTCTGCAGGGGAGATCCGAATGGGGGAAGGACCAGAGCGCCACGTACCAACAACCAGATCCCTCTCCCACCCCGCCGCAGCAAGTGCCGAGTCAACCGACCAGTCTCCCTGTGCAAAAGGCTCAGCAGGGAGTGGGTCGGATATACAGGTTACTCACCTGTAACAGGAGTTCTAGGAATGGTATATGTTGTTCATCCACACTGTCTGACAGGTTCCTTGCCACTTTAAATCTTGCCGGAAGGTCTTCAAGCTGGCTCCTCCTACCCACCTGGGTGGTAAAACTCTCGGCTCCGCCCCATGATGCCAGATCTAGCCCGCTGGAAGCCAGGTTGTACGTCGAGGCCGGGGAGGTCGGGTGGGTCGTGTGAATGAACAACATATACCATTCCTAGAACTCCTGCTACAGGTGAGTAACCTGTATTTCTAGGGACATGGATATGTTGTTGATCCACACTGTCTGGCAGACTCCAAGCAGTTCTCCAGGAGGAGGGAGGCAAGGCACACACCGCCTATTTAGGGAATAAAGACTGGAGAACCGAGGCCCCAAAACCAGCATCCCGGCGTGACTCAAGGTCGATGTGGTAATGGGTGATGAAGGTATGTGCTGACTTCCAGGTAGCAGCCCTGCAGATTTCCTGGATAGGGACGTCCCTGGAAGCAGCTACCGATGCAGAGGTATGGCGGGTAGAATGAGCTCTTATCCCTCTGGGAGGCTCCATGCCCACCAACCTATAGCAGAGATCTATGCAGGAGGTGACCCACCTGCCTATCGTCCGCTTGGCTGCAGGTCTGCCAGGTGCGGCTTCAGCGTAGGTGACAAACAGCTGGCGAACCCCTCCCTGAACTTCAGCCATCCGCTCCTTATAATAAGTGAGCGCTCTTCTAGGGTCCAAAGTATGGAGCCTATATTCAGCCTCCGAGGTGCGATTGGGGTAGAACACCGGCAGAGTCAACACCTGGTTAAGGTGAAACTCCGACACCACCTTCGGGAGGAATTTCGGGTGGGGGCGCAGGACAACCTTGTCCCTGTGGAAGACCAGATAAGAAGACTTGATGGAAAGTGCCTGGAGCTCTCCCATCCTTCTGGCTGACGTGATAGCCACCAAGAAGGTGGTCTTCCATGACAGGTGGGAGATATCGCACCTGTGTATTAGTTCGAATGGCCTGCCCATGAGCTTAGCCAATACCAGCAGTAGATCCCACGGAGGTGGAGGTTCTTGCACTGGAGGGGATATGTGATCAAGGCCTTTGAAAATGCGCCTGACCACCTTCTCCTGCACCACCCACTGCTTCCCGGCCCGCGCACGGTAAGCAGAGATGGCTGCCAGGTGCACCTTAAGGGTCGTCGACCGAAGCCCTTGCTGAGAAAGAGACAACAGGTAGTCCAGAATGCCTGCCAAGGAACAGGAGGAAGGGTCCAGGCCCTTGCCCTGACACCAAATGGAAAATCTCTTCCATTTGAAGGCGTAACATTTTCTGGTCGACTCCTTACGGGACGCCTCAACGATGTTGAGGACCTCGTCCGAAAGACCCAAGGCCTGGAACTCTAGCCGCTCAGGAACCAAGCCGTCAGGTGCAGGGATTGAAGGTCCAGATAGAATACCTTCCCCTGATTGACTGAGATCAGGTCCGGGCAGGCTGGAAGCCGCCCGGAGCCTGGAGCGAGACGAGGAGATCTGGATACCAGAACTGACGGGCCAGTCCGGGGCTACCAGAATCACCTGCCCTTGTCCCTCCTCGCCCGAGAAGCACCTTGTGGATCAAGAGAAATGGGGAAAGGCGCGAGAAGAGGCCCGGGGTCCACGGCCTCGAGAAGGCATCCCCCTGCAGCAAGCCCTGCTGAGGGGGGCGGGCATGAAACAGTCTCAGCTTCGCATTTTCCCTGGAGGCAAACCGGTCCGCCTGAGGCGTGCCCCAGTGGGAGAAGAGATCTTGTACTACCTCCGGCAGGAAAGACCACTCGTGTGATGCAGCCCCTATCTGGCTTAGGGCATCGGCCAGGGTGTTGGAGGCTCCTGCCACGTGAATGGCAAGGAGATCCGCCTCCAGGCTGCGACGAGTGACCAAATGCAGAGAACTTCCCTGCACAGAGGCATGGAGCGCGTCCTGCCCTGGCGGTTTAGATAGTACATGGTCGTGGTATTGTCCATCTGCACCTGAACCACTTGACCCTGTAGAATCGGAGCGAAGACGGTGAGGGCTAGACGAACCACTCGAAGCTCCAGCAGGTTGATGTGGCATCGGGACTCCCGAGGGGACCAGAGGCCGTGCGCTCTGTGCTCCCCCAGATGGGCACCCCAACCCATCAGAGAGGCATCGGTCGATAGAGAGACCGTCGGCTCGGGGCGGACAAATGGGATGCCCTCCTGCAGATGTGCCGGAATGGTCCACCACTGGAGAGCGTTCCACATCCCCTGGGTCACTGTCACTAGCTGATCCAACAGATCGAAGTGCTGTGACCACTGGCTGGCCAGTCCCCATTGAAGGGGGACGCCATGTACCAGTGGGAACAACGGACCACGCTGGTGCAGGCCACCATGAGGCCCAGGAGGCGCAGGAAGTCCTGGGCAGGGCGCGATTGCCCAACCAGAAATGATTGGTCAAAGGAGGAAAGAACCTCGGCCCTGTCCGCCGGAAGCCGTGCTCTGGCTCGAAGACAGTCGAGCTCTGCCCCGATGAAAAGTATCATCTGCTTTGGCATGAGTTCCGACTTGGCCTTGTTGATGAGGAGGCCAATCTGAGAGCAAACCTGGAGGGCCAGATCTCGGGACCGCTCCACCTCCACTCTGAAAGGGGCTACAATCAGCCAGTCATCCAGGTAGGGTACACCCGGACCCTTCGGCACCGCAGGAATGCTGTCACCACTGCCATGCATTTGGTGAAGACCCTGGAAGCAAGGGAGATGCCGAAGGGCATGGCCCAGAACTTGTAAAGGGATCCCTTCGCCCTGAAGCAGAGGAATCTCTGATGAGACGGACGGATTGGGACGTGAAAGAACGCGTCCTGGGGGTCCAGGGAACAGAACCACATGCCTCATTCCAAGGATGGTATTATCTGAGCCAGAGTAACCATCCTGAAGCTCCGAGACCTTAGTAACCTGTTCAGGTCGAGAATGGGGCGCCAGCACCCCCGTCCGTTTTGGGACCAGGAAATATCTGGACACAAACCCCGGGTCCAGAGGAAGATCTGCCACCTTCCTGATCACCTCTTTTTCGAGGAGCAGGGCAATATTGGCTTGGCAGGCTGACAGTGAGGCTGTGGACCCCCCAAGGGGCAACGGCTCGAAAGGGTGGAGTCTGCTTGAACTTCAGAGGCAGGCCCTTTCCTACCACCTCCAACACCCAGCGGTCCATGGTGATAGTGGACCAGGCGGAAAGGAAGTGGCGGAGCCGTCCCCCCATGGGGGGAACCCGGGGGGGAGTGAAGAGGCTGGGGGCGACACCCCTCAACCCGTCACTGGGCAGGCTTGAAGGAGGGACCGGCCGAGGGACCTCCTGGGCCTTTACCTCCCTGCTTCCTGTTGGAGGAAGCCGCGGGCTTGGGTTTGGGATGCCAAGTGCGAGCCTGCTGGCCCTGATGCTGGTGCTGTTGGGCCGGACGTGCTGCAGGCGCAGAAGGACGAAAGGGCTTGTGCTGCTGCTGACGGCAGTCTTTGTCCTTCTAGGCAGAGATGACAGAGTCCAGGGTGGCATTGGACTTTTCGATCCGCTGGAGCTGACCTTCCACTCCAGGGCCGAAGAGGTCGGTCCCCAAGAAGGGGACATCCGCCAACTTGTGCTGGGTATCCGCCGTGAAGGTGGATATCCTCAGCCATGCTTTCGTGGCGCATGGCCACTGCGGCCGCAGAACCGATCTGGCACAGGATTCCCTATGTCCACAGCTGTTTGGAGCTGCTGCTTCGCCACCGCCCTATCCTGGTCCCGGACCTGCCGGACCGTGGTCTGGAGGTCAGCCGGGAGATGAGGGATCACCTCATCCAGGGAGCCCATGAGGGCGTTGGAGAAGTGTGCCATCAGCACGGCCGAGCTGGCCTGGCGGAGGCCAAGGGAGGACGCAGCATACACCTTGCGCCCGGCATTGTCCAGCTTTTTGGACTCCTTGTCGGGGGGCTTGTCCACATCCCTAGCGTTCCCGGAACGCCGGAAAACGCTGTCGGTGACCAACCCCTCAGTAGAGGGGTGCTCCGAAAAAAAGAGCCGGTAGGGACCGCATACTTCCTGGCCATCCTGGCCGAGGGTGCAGAACAGGAAGCAGACCACTGCCAAAGCTCCAAGGCTGGGCCGACAATGGCCTCAGCCACGGGAAAGGCCTCTGTGGGTGAATCCCCTCGGCCCAGAATCTCCGTCAGGGGATACTTGCCCAGTTTGGAAACGGGCTTGAGCTGTATCCCAGTGGACTCCGAGATGAGCTGAAGCAGACCCATAAAGGACGAAGGGCTTTCGTCCAGTGACTGGCCCCCAGAGGACTCCAGGTCAACCTGCCTGGAGAACAGGGAGGAGTCGTCGTCGGATTCTGAAGAGTCCACGAAGAGCTGCCTAGGGCCTGAGCCACCCTCCACCTGCCGAGGACGGTCGGGAGTGAGGGTGACCGACAATCTGTGGGGCAGGTCTTGGGCCGACTGAGAGTCCTTGGTCGGTGCCCCCGATTTCGGTTGTGGAGGCGGAGGTTCCACCACAATTGGTGGGGCAGCAGGTTTCGGCCGAACAACTGGCCCAGGCTTGGGCATCTCGACTGCAGCGAGAGGCTGTTTCATCCGTTCGGGTGACAGCCACTTGATGGCCGGGGAAGGTGTCGGTGTTGACTTAGTCCCGGACAAAAGTAACTGCTGCCACATCAGCTCCTCGTAGTGTCGACGCAATTTGCGCCGAAGCCTCTCCTCATCCGAGGAGGAAGACGAGGAGGAGCGGCGTTGCCGCTCACCTCGGTGCCAAGACCGAGACCGCCGATGTCGGCGGGATAGGCTGGACCGAGAAGAGGTCCGAGACCGAGACCCTCGGTGTGTCCGAGGGCAGGCCTGGGAGGGAGCAGGGGACACCCGCTCCTCCCTCGGCTCGGACGTCTTAACCGGGGACTGCTGCATCGATGGTGCAGGCAAATCCTCGGTTTCTACTGGGGGAACCGGCGAAGAAGGGTTGTCGGCTTCACCAGTCAACAAACTGTCCGACGGGTCGAGAAAAATCTCGACCGCATCGATGGCTGTCTCGGCCGGCTGACCTGACGGGGACGCCGTGAAGCCAGCAGCCTTAGCCGCAACCTCGACCGAGGTAGACGGTCGGCTGTCCGGGGAAGGGGACCTCTCCTGCTCCCACGAACGCAGACGATAGACTTACACCCTTGGGATCCTTCTTTTTGGACCAAGAGGAATGTCCCAATGGCCCCTCTCCCTTCATGGAAAGGGAATGGCAAAGCTCCTTGAACGAAGCAGAATACGAGGTACCCAAAGAGAGCAGGATAAATGCCGCGACCGAGGAGGAGGAAGATGCGGCCTGGGCCGCCTCCTCCTCGAGGGCGATCATCTGCTCGAGCTGCTCAGCCGAGCCACCCGCCATCGAAACAGCCCAATGGGCCTCTTTGACTTTACCAGCGGTGGCGCTTCCGGCGAAAGGCTTCAATGGTCCTCAAGGGCGTTGGCTGAGCATGAACAGCGAGCCGCGAGTCTGCGGGTCATGTTCTAGGCCGAGGCAGTAGACGACATGGAGTGCGGATCCATCCTGGACATCTTCTGCCCACAAGGGCACCGGCCAAAACCGGAGTCGATTTGTCCATCGCAGGCCGCGAGGGAAAAGCGAAGACCGAAGTCTTGAAAATGTTAAAATGAGTTTCGGACGAACCGAAGAATTAGGATCCAGTCTATCACGCAGAGCTTTAAGGAGGGAACCTGAGCTTCCAAGCGGTAAGGAAGATCTGGCGTCATAGGGCGGAGCCGAGAGTTTTACCACCTGGGTGGGTGGGAGGAGCCAGCTTGAAGACCTTCCGGCAAGATTTAAAGTGGCAAGGAACCTGCCAGACAGTGTGGATGAACAACATATCCATGTTCCTAGAAATAGCGCTTTGTCATAGTTGGTTAGATGAAACAGCAAGGTCTCCAGGAGAAACCGCAGCAGGAGAAACAGAAGGAAGCATTGGGCGGTCTGTAATGGAATGCGGAAATGTCAAAATCTGCACTTGGGCGTCTGACGCAGCATTCAACAACTGTGAGTCAGAACTTTTGGACAACTGCATAGTTGAAGTCTTTAGGGCTAAAAGCTCCTGTCGTTTCGCAAAATAACATTGTTCCTCAAGTAAAAGCAAAGCATCCACATCTTCTTCCTTTAAGCAGTCTGCAGACTCAATATCAGACGCTGGCTGTTTTACTGCAGGAATAGTCTGAGAATAAACAATCTTCTGCTTACATTGATCCACCGAGATATCTGGGGAAATATTCAAACTTGCAGATGGATGTAACTCAGGTTCAGTAGAAGAATCTTTAGGAGCAATCAGTAAGGCCTCTTGCAATCCAGAGACAGGGGAAGAGACTGACCCCCCTGCCTCCAACACCTCCATGTCCTCCACAATAATTCCAGATGCAGCCACCTTGGCGGAAAGCCAGGATGTAAGGGGAACCCCACAGGAGAGTAGGGGAGTTTTTATTGAAAATACATCAAAGAAACATAAGATCAACATGTATTTATACAATCATAATACAAAAGAAAATCAACCATTCAATCTACCTCTTTTTAATACAACTTAACACCCCAAATCCCCTTATTTATATTTAATAAAGACCTGTAATCCTCTCCACCATTTAAATACTTTTCTGGAAGTCCCAAAACATTTATCCTTCATATAAACAGATTTCATAGCTTCCATTATAAGTGCAAGAAATGTTTCATATGAAAAATGTTTTTCTGCAGCACCCACTGACATCTGGCCTGCCATAGGTAATATTTTAAACAACAAAAAAACACAACTAACGTACCCCAGTCAAAAGAGGCAAGAAGGTGGGGAAAAAACCCTAAAATCAAAGTCTGATAATCAAGCCTACGCAGCCATGAAAACTGTAGTTTGGTACTTAAAAAATACCATAACCCTGAGGCATAAGAACATTTAAAAAGGAAGTGATCCATGGTTTCCTCCATCGCCTGAAACCGTAAATAAGGGCAATATCTTTCACCTATCATCTTATGCTTTGCATTCCCTTTAACATTTAGTCTTTCATAAACTGAAAGCCATAACACTTCCCACATCTGAGTAGGGATCCTATGGTAATTCAATTGTTTAATAGCAAATTCTATATAAAGAGGGGGACAATTAGCAAACTCAGGTTTACTTGGATTAAGTTTCCAAGGACAAAAATATATAATCTGGCCCTTATATTATCTTTAATACACTGAAAGGAAATGGACCACTTAAATAACTTCTGGGCACAAGGTTTTATAAAAATGGGATATGTGTACCTTTAGGGATCCATGGGGCAAGGGGTTCCATCCATACTTCAAAAAAGGATTTGAAATTATTCACTTCCCACAACTGATGTATCAGCACAAGAAAGGAGGGATCAAAATTAAAATTCTGGGCAAGACAAAGGCCATAAAAAAAACTAAGAGGCTCCACCATGCCTAACCCACCTTTAGAAATAGGGAGATAGGTATAGCACCGTTTAATAGGGTTAAGCCTACTACCCCAAAGCATTGAAAAAAAAACAAGCATATAAGCGAGTTTCTATGGCTAATGGAGGGGGATATACCAAGGCTATATATAACAACCCAGGAATAATAAATTTCTTAATAACAAAAATCCTTTTTATTTTGGACAATCTCCATCCCTTCTACCTCTGGACCATTGCTTCTGCCATTTTCAAAACAATTTCCCAATTATCCAATGGGAGATTCTGAGCTCCAAAAATGATTCCTAATATCTTACGTGGTGTAGAGGAAAAAACAATACCTGACACCATAAACTGAGCTTGGGTTACAGGCCCTAAAAGCAGGCCTCTGGATTTCCTCATATTCATTTTAGAATTAGAAACCCTCTCATAAGTACTAATACAATTTAAAACAATAGGAATTTGAACCACATCAGTCAAAAAAATACAAATATCATCTGCATAGGCTTGAACAACCACAGTATCTGCATGCAAATTCCCAGAAATGCCTGGCAGTCCATCCATTTGGTCTAACGTCCTGGGTAAGGGATCAAGGGAAAATGCATACAATAAAGGGCTTAAGGGGCAGCCTTGCTGCACCCCAAAATTAACTGAAACTGGGGAAGAATCTGACCCTTAATAACAGGATAGACTAAAACTTTATTATACAGTAACTTAATCCAGTAAATAAAATCATAGGGTAAACCATATTTTTCTAATACCGCAAATAAATGTGGTCAAGATACCCTATCAAAGGCCTTATTTTGGTCTAAAGATAGAATGCAATGCCAATTAGGGAACCTATTTGAGAATTCAATTATTTCCCTAATAATAATAAGAGCAGACAAAATTCTCCTATTTGGAATACCACAAAACTGGAGAGGATATAATAACATACCAGACACAGATCTCAATCTATTATTTAATATTTGGGATAATATCTTGAAATCCGAATTTAAATAGTTATAGGTCTCCAGTTACTTAATTGTGTTCTGTCCCCTCCCTTAAAAATAAATACCAATAATCCTGCCGTGAACTATAACGGTAAACAGAGGACACTGTGAAGAAAAGAAAAAACCCTTTCAAGACAAGGAGCCAAAATATCACTAAAGTATTTATAGAATTCATAGGACAAACCATCTAACCCTGGAGAAACCCCTGCCTTTAAGGAGGACAAAACTTTAAGGATCTCTTGTTGGGATATATAATCAGCTAAATTATACAATTCCTGACCGGGGGGAGGTAATAGTAAAATCCTGAAAAAAACTGTTGAATAACACCATGTGGGACATCAAAACCCTCCTGTTCCTTTATATGATCCTGAATAATAGAAAATAAGTCTCCCTGGGAGGTTTTAAATTTCCCTTCCCTATTTTGTAAAACCTCCAAACCCAAGGAGTTAATTTTTTCTCTAAAGGCCTCAAAGGGATCCCCTGTTGGTCTTTTTTTGGGTTCCAAAAGAGAGTTCTGAACGTAATGTCTGTGCTCTGTCATATTGGCAATCTCTCATAGCAGACTTGATAAGCGATATTTGTGCAGAAAAATCACTTCTAGAGGTATTGGCATCAGAAAACAACCCCCTGAAGTTTCTTCCTTAGGGTTAAATATCGCAAAAATTTAGTAGTAACTCTTTGTTTCCCATATTTTTGGAAAAATGTCCTAATATTTTTTGTATCCACCCACCATTCCCATAAGTCCTCATATAAATCCAAAACAGATACTCGGGCATACAATAAGGAGGATATACCTTTTATAACCCATGGGTCCTGTAAAAACTGAAGTATTAAGTTTCCATCTAGGTTTATTTATAGGTTTATGGTGGGAATCACTAAAAGAAATAGTGATGAATAAATGATCAGAAAATTCAGTGATAAGAGTTTTATGGACAGGAAAGGAAAGATTCTTGGAAAAAAAACGTAATCGATAGTGGTTGTCAAAGACCCTTTTCTAAAGGTATAATCTAACCCCTTGTTCTGATAACTCCTCCCATCCCTTAATCCTGCCAGGTTAATAATTCTCTCTAATGCTAAAGTATCACAATACTTTTTTTTCCCTGTCTTACCTCTACTAAACCCTGAAATCTCACAGTTAAAATCCCCCCCAGGATAATATAACAAGAGGTGACCAAGAAGGGTGAAAGAGCATTACACATATCCACCCTCCCTGCCTTTGTCTGAGGGCCATAAACTACTATAAAATGAAATGCAGCATGTTTCCAATACCAAGGGAAGTCATAGGCATTTAGTTTTTTTTCTTTTTTTTCCCTTTATAATCTGTAGAAGACGGTTTACTCCCAGAGGATTGAGAGAGCGCCGGGGTACCAGTATCCGTGTCAGAATCCCCTGTTACAGTGTCAAGAATGGCATAAGAATTTTCCATTTCAAAAGTAGGAATTTCTAAAGAAGTTGGGGGGGGGGTGGTTTAGAGCTTCTAGTAACTCTTTTCTCAGTGGAGCCAGAACTAAGAGGTTTGATTTGCACAGGATCCTGGTAATAAACCGGAGGAAAATCCTGAATATTAAAGGGGTCTGGAGGAGCAGGTCCCATTTTGGACCCAAGGGAAGGGTCAGAACCTAAAACCTCTGTCTTCAACAACCGCCGCCTTTCTTGAAGGCGTAGTGTGAGAACCTTTCTTCTGGGTTTTAGAAAGAGTTTCATCCTGAGCTTTTTGTATTAATAACTCAGGGCTACTTACAAAGGCTTTGTTAGAAGCAGCCCAGGGGCAGTCCCTATACCCATGCCCTGATTCTTCACATAGATCACATTTCACAAAGTTAGCACACTGAAAGCTACCATGCCCAAGTTCCCACAAATTTCACACCTAGTAGTGTCACAAGAGCTGGAGAGATGTGTCCTAATCCCACATTTATAACAAGCACGCGGCTGCCCTTTGTAGAAACACACACCCCTGTCTGTTTCTAATGAAAAAGAGTTAGGAATAGGTTTAATTTCGTTATTAATCTGCTGCAGTTTCACCTTATACCTCCAACTACCATTCCAAAATAATTCAGACTCTAACACTGCCTCAGGGCTGCTCAAAACATCACACTTCTGGGAAAGCCAAAAGGAGATGTCTTCAACGTGGACCCCTTCATTTCTAAACATCACAGTCACATATTTAGTCAATGATGGAGTAAGGGGGGTAACAATGAAGGGAGACCATAATGGGGAAAATTTCAGCTGATTATATCTTTGCCAAAAGAAATCTAACAAAAATACAGATCTAAAACTGACATCATAATTGTCTTCCCCCGAAATATTGATGAAGGCAAATACATCTTTGGGTGAAAACTGTAGGGATTCTTTTAAAAGGAACTTCCCCACATACACTCGATCAGGCCGTTCAGCCAGTCCCCCCTTTATAGCGTATTCGAACAGCGTTCCTTCAAGGGGTCAATTCTTTATGATTTTGGGAAAAAAGGTCCAACAAAAGAGGTCTAATGGGGGGGGGGCGCTCAGAAGAATCTTTAGGGACTTTCTCCTCAGCTACATTATCAGACACTACTTCCGATGTGGAGGGGAAAGATACTGTCAGAGTCAGTTACAGTTCCTGATGGCTGGGAAATGGGGATCTTCTTAAGTGCAGGAGACCATTCCGAAGGGTGTGAAGACAAGGGAGAACCTGAAAGCCAGTCAGGGTCAGGGATCCATGTTCCTGTAGGGTCCAATTTCCAACCAGATTCCAGTAAGGATTTCTCCGGAGCCCAGTCCTTATTACCATTTGTCACTTTAGTGGGAGAGAAAATGCTTGTTGAATAAGTCGTGAAGTAGACACCTTCTGAGACAGTTTGGTTTTAACCTCAGAATGCTGTATTTGTGATTTAAAAGTCAAATTCCGATTAGCTGCTGTTAACGCAGCTCATTTATTTTTTATCATATCTGGGGATAGCTTGTTTTGGGTTGAAAATGAGAAGGTAGTAGCGTGAGCTTGACTAGAGGCATCAGTCTGGTATACCAGCTCCTCTTGTACAATACTACAAACTGCACTTTGCGCTCTTGGTTCCTCAATCATAGTGCAACCAGAGCCAATCGTAGAGAGTTTTGTTTGCTTGTTGTTAGGCAACCTACTGGCAATAGGAATAGTTTGAGTAAACAAAACATCGGACCGCAAAGACTGACCTTGTAAAGTTTCAGTAGTAGTTTCAGCAAAAATAAGTTTTTGACCGGGGATCAGCTCTTGGCACTCGCTACGACTAGCGACTCTACTGCCAGCCAAATATTCCCCGCTGATGTGCTTGTTCTGTAAAGGTTTCTGACATGAAGGAGCTCCAGATACAAGCGTGGCACTGCCATTTGATGCAACTGCGTCATCCAGTTTGACAAGACTGTCAGTCGAGCTCAGTGCAAGTCCATCCGAAGAAATACTTTTGCCAGTATCGCCATGAACAATATCAGGAGGTAACAAGGTTTCTGAAAATCCATTTTGTAAAGTAATAGAACTTATCTGGAAATCGGGAGTAATACTTTGAGAATTACATTCCGACGTAACTGTAGCAGCTTGAAAGGTAGATATTTCTTGAGTAGAAACCAGGTATTCTGTTAGCAAAGGAAGGAAAGCCTCTCCGATTTCGAGCCCAGAGGAGGAGGAGGCTCGCTCCCCTGGCTCACACACATCCTCACCCTCCACCGACTTCTGCAGAGTGTCCATAACGATGGCCAGCAGCTCTACCTACCGACTCAGAGTAGGGGAATTTCCCTGGTGTCCTGGCCAAAGTTCCCTCATTCACTAAAAATACCACCAACAGCTTAATCTGGTTTAAGGTCAGTTGGCATTCATCTGCATCCCCCTCCCCCGGGTCGTGCCTGAAAATAGGCAGGATTTGTCTAGTGCACTTACCCGGTCAATAAAAACTAAAAAATAAATAAATAAATCACAAGTTTGTCATCTGATTTGTTTGTTGTGTTGTTTCCATGAACTGAGCCCTCCGGCTCACAATCTGTGGGTGTGCATGTTAATTCTTTCTCCTCACAGGGCCCCTACCAGATGCAACACCGGCCTACCCCTGGCAACGGTCCTGGCTAGCCCCCTTTTCCATCCTGGTACCCAGAGTGTGTGACTGATAGGGACACTGACTGCATGCACAACTGTGATATTTATAGTGTGTTTAAGCCAATTAACCTGATTGCCCCTCCCTGTTAAAGCCCCCTGAATAAATCTGATCTACTTTTTTTTCTGCAATTTACATTGATTATGGTGTCGATTTATGCCTAAGGTATTGCATAGTTGTTTTTTTTTGTCTTGCATCACCTTATTTTACAGGGGGGTTCCCACAGCCAAGCTGAAGGAACCAGTCCTGAGGGTAAGTGCTAAATCTAGGTGCATGTGTAAAGCCTATCAGGGGTATTGGGAAGGTAAACATTGTGTACTGTGTGGGACACTAGCAGGAGACAAGGGGGGGGGGTCACAGTGTCCCAGTGGGCTGTGGCCTGGTTAGTCAGACTGATACCAACCCTAACCTTTGAGTGGAGGCACCCATCACTGAACCTAGGCCCCTTAACCTGCTACTAGCCAAGCAGGCAGGGGTAGTAGCCCATGGGATAGCGCCACCTAGGGGTTACAAGCGAAAAACAGAAAGTCTCTCTGAAATCCAATGCAGTATAGTCCCATTAACAGTAAAGTTGTGCATGATGCAAATTAAAACGAAAAATGAAGCACATAAACATGGACAGTCATTGATTTTGCTGTCAATGATGATAGCTTATGCACAGCTTAAATATTTAAGCTGCAATTTACATTATTCTCTTGAATGAGTATATTTTTGTCTTGCTTTTTGTCTACCCCATTAAGCTAAAGAGAGTACGAAAAACTGAATCTGGCAAGTGTAAAGAGAAGCTCATGATTCAGTTATCCGACAAGATTTGTTACAGCACGTTACAGTAAATGTTATAGTTTTATTACCGTGACATGACCAGTTGGCCAGATTTTCACAAATTTAAATTACCCTGCTCCTAATCATGATAGATGTGTAATTTTTTTCGTGAAATCCAATTTGGCCAAAATGTTACTGAATTATCCAGTTATCAGATTTGCTGTGCTGAGTGGTCCAATATACCACGTCTCATGTTGGTGCGTGGACTCTCCATGATTATTTTATTGTAGGGAGTCAGGGCTAACAACACTGGGGAAGAAAAATGATGAAGACTGAAAGATATTCTGTTCACATACCCAGATTCTGGACTACTTGGTGCTCAGCTGCCTCCCTTAGATAAATTGCAGGCACATTTAATTGTAAGATACAACAGTACCTGATATGGTGCATTACTGTTCAGCTGCCTCACCGACTTGCACTTGACTGCTGATGGACTGCCCTAGGACTGGCTAATCTGTGCTGCTGCTTGCCGAGTTAGCATTAGTCTAGCATGTCTGTTATAACAAAACTGAAATTAGTAGAACATGGACTGAGAGCTTAGAGATTTGACAGATTGGACTGTGTACTGATTTACGTTTTAAACCTCTTGACTTGTAAATCTGGCACTGTGACCAGGCGATTATTTTTGCCACCAAAAACCTGGAGTGACACATTCTAACAACATTGCAAATAGCAATATTAAACTGTTTTGTAGAAAAATGAAGAGATAGTCCAAGCAGGACTCAACAGTTGGGTGGCAAAGAAAGGCTAAACCTGAATTCTGGGACATGATGATCACAATATCATGTCATCATATGGACGAGACTCAGTGATGCAAGAATTCCTCCTCTGCCCACAGTTAACAGTGAACTAGTACCAGGGCACAACACTGACATGGGAGTACATTCAAGTTCTTCATCAGATATAACATGAGAATCATCATCAGACCAAAGTTTTTCAGAATAAGTTTCAGATATGAAAGATTCATTTAGTTCTTTATCTACGTTTGACTCTGAGCTGTCTCCCTCTTCTTCCTCCTGCTCACTACTTTGTTTTTTGTTCCATGGACCATATGGCTGCAAAGGCGGCCTTTTTTTCTGTCTACCACTTTTTAAACAGTACTCAACGACTGGAACTGGATCAAATTCCTGTTCACATTGTGTATGTGATGAGATTCTTATTAAGTCTATCAGACTGTCCTCTCCTAACAAACTTCACCAATCAGATTTTATTCTTTTCATTAGGCTAAACCCACATTCACAAACAGCTGTACATGCTGGTAGAGTACGAATTAAGGTTAATAGTCCCAAAATGTTGTGGAATTTTGTCTTGGCAATCCTGATGAATATCTGGCCACTTTGCTTCTACAGTATTGGCGTATCGGGGGATAATGTACCCTGACCAGCGGCCTGAGAGTACATTGAGAATTTGCTGATTGTTAGTGGTAGAAGAAGAAATTCACCTTCTCTTTATGTGATTTTTTAGTTTGATCCACTCTGCTACACACATCTGGATCCATGTTCTGTTCTATGAGGACTGGTCTGAACTCCTCTACGACACCAGCTACTGCATCCTTCGCATAATCTGAAACAACTGGAAAAAAACTGTCTCGCCTCCACCTTGCTAAGCTAAAGATTCTCCCAGTGCCACCCAGTCAGAGTTATTTTTCCACCCTAACACACATGTCAAGTATACATGGTTTGTTGGCCACTGTTTAAAGTTCATAATGTGGTTCATGGCCACCATAATGGAGTCCGGCTGGTGCATGTCTTCAAACCTGTTTGTAACATTTAGGAGCATGGCTGTTAGTAGTGTCTCTCTGTCAGTGGAGAACTAGTCATCTTCGCCAACAGATAGGGTGTGTCCATGGAATTCAGTCCCTTCAAGGCACTGAGATTTTGTAAGTACTTTCCAGGTCTAGAAAACAAAAGGAAAATCACACTTATCCCCAGCCTGACCTAACCGCTTATCTAGTAAGTCCTGACAGACAGATAATACTACTTGTAAACAATTTTTTTTCTGGCTAGGTGGAGGAAAATAGTCTAGCTAAATTTCATCATTCTGGAAAATAAAATGACCTTGTTTTCCACTTTACAAGGCAGTCCTTCAGGTCCTGAAGTGATTTAAACAACTCTCCCTCTGAAGTATCATTTGCTTGAAGAAGCAGGCTGACTTTTGTGAACTCTTCCAGGATGTCTGCCATCAGGTGAACGTAGCATAGATATCTTCAGGTCTGCATGGTCTTCAGGTAGCCCCTGGCCTTCACTGCTTTGGTCCCCTTGGGATCCGCCATGTTGCATCTGAGAAGACAAAAAAATGTCACAAGTTGTTGCTTTAGCAGTTCCAGTTTTAAAACAAATCTCTAGACTGTGCTTAAAATGGAGTGGGATAGTACATACCTGTTGGAAGTGCAGCAGAATCCTGGGGTAGTCCATGCTGAGCACTTTCAGTGCTGTTAATGTGTGTTGTGCCCATCTGGTTCCTCCCACTCTAGTTGGAATAAGGCATCTTACTCCTGCCTTCTGACAGGACTTTCTCAGGTTTTACGGTTTGGTGGTACAAAATGATAAAACAGATAGATCCCTAGCAGTAGTTGGTCTATTTTTTTTATGATTCACGATGTTTTTTAAAACATCCTTCAGTGCTAACTCCAGCCTATGTGCATTACAGTGTATCGTGACTAGATGAGGACGATTCTTTTTCAGTAGTGCGGCCACCCCCCTCTTCTACCTGACATCACTACTGCCCCATCAGTGGTAAGCCCTACCAATTTGTTTTTCCACTCTGCTGACTCTGTCTGAGACAGCATGGCCTGATCGATGCATGCCATGACTGATGCTGCATCAGCTTTGTGTGGATTTTCCAGGGACACACCCAAAAAAAAAAAACACCTGGCACCCCCTTGTTTACTGTTCTTATGTAAATTATTTCTTGTTCTTTTATACTGGTATCTGATGCACCCATCTATCATTACAGACATGAAGTCCACATTCTTCACCACATCCACCAGCTTCTTATGTTCCACCTCAGAGATATTATTAATGAACATGCGGCATGACCTGTCATTGTGATGGGTTGATTTTAATATCAACCCCTTTACATCTGTCAGGGTCACACATCCACTAGAAGTCTGTGTGTGGCGTAGCATGTTTGACCAAGGCATGTGCATTTCGAATTAAGATCTGCACATGACGTGCCACATTGGAATTGAGCATAGCGATTGCTCTATCAGCAGCAGATGCCCGCTGGGATTCGGCTACAAATCGGGCATCAGCAAGGGAGTGCTTCTTAGATTTGGCATGTTTTTGTAAAGACTGCTCAGTGAAATTATTGCAGCCCCCTTGGTAATATGTTGATGTTGTATCTGCAATGTCTGGGAATTTCCTACATGATTTACAAAACATTACATTTTTCTCAGGGTCAAGCTCAACCCAAGCGTACTTTGTTACCCAGTGTTCTTGAAAAGTACATAGTCGTTTACTTTTGTCATATGCAGCATCCCTCTCCTTTTTCCTAAGAGCCACCTTCTCTACTGCCATGGTCTTAGGGTTCTTTACTCCATTCAAAAAGTGCCACATCTTGGCAGTTCTGGCAATTTCTTATTAATTTTGCCAGCAAAAAGGCACCAGTGACCAAAGAGGCAAGGGCCAGTGGATGCAGAACTGACTAGATGGGATAAATCCACCCCATGACACCCCAAAGAGTGAGAGATATGGGTCCACGCAGCAATCAAGAATTTTCTATTCAAGGTAAGTGTCAAGCAAACTTATTACATTCGATATATAGCAGTTACACAAGAACTTGCAGTAACAGTAGAGCTTTGAGAGAGGTTCCTGCAGTAGGTCTTCACTGATAGGACTGCACCTCCTGGCATCAGGACCGGATGGCAAACTTCTAGCTAGTAACCCATAGCGAGGGACAGCCCCCAGCATCACAAGATGGGACGTCAGCATGACAGTATATAGGGGCGGTCTCCATGTCCGCCCTCCAGTTCTCCCACTGGAAGATCCCTGTAAGGTTGACAGAACTCCTAAAGCCTAGAGCTGCTGACAAGAACCCTGAAAAGGGATAGGAAAAAACAGGAGCTGGGGGAAAGTGGGAGGGAAAATATGACCAACTGCAGGAACTTCTCTCGAAGATCTACTGTTACGGTAAGTTCTTACGTAACTGTGTTATCTTACTTCGAGAGGGTTCCTGCAGTAGGTCTTCACTGTTAGGACTGAATACCAAGCTGTCAAGAAAAGTAAGTTGGAGAATACGGTCCACGAGGCGGAACGTCTACCAACTAGAGAGCCAATTAAGATAAAAAGCCTTGCAGGACAGCAAGTCCAAAACCGGCTCTGTGCCTACAGGCAATCTCCAGACTGCAATGCTTGGTGTAAGTATGGACTGAAGACCAAGTGGTTGTGGCACAAATGTCCGAGGTGGACACATTTCGTAGGAAGGCCATGGAAGCAGCTATGCCATGGGTAGAGTGACCCTTAACTTCCCACGGAAGGGGTTTCTCATACTTCTGATAGATGAACGAGATGCAATTAGCCAATCATTTGGACAGGCCCTGTTTAGAGATGGCCGTACCCTTACGTCTGGGTGTGAAAGCCACAAACAACTGGTCAGATTTTCGCACCTCCTTGTTCTGAGAGATACAGTATCTCAATATCCTGTGCACGTCCAATATGTGCAAAAGGTATTCCCCCCTGTTGGAATACTTGGGATAATAAACTGGCAGTTGAACATCTTGGTTCAAAGTAAATCATGAAAACCACTTTTGGTAGAAAGGAAGGATTAGTCCGCAAAGCCACCTGGTCTCTGTGGAAAATTAAACAAGGCTCCTTGCAAATGAGGACCTGGAGCTCCGAAATGCTTTGAGCTGAGGTATTAGTGACCAAAAAGAGCACTTTTCAGGACAAATAGCGCATATCGCAACTTGCTGCCAGCTCAAAAGGGGAAAAAGTAAGTTTCTCCAAAATAAAATTTAAATCCCAGGGGGGAACTGGACTACGGACTGGAGGTTTTAAGTGGAGGATCCTTTTCAGAAAGATTTTAGAGACCTCCAACTGTGCTAGAGTTTCGCCATCTACCGGAAGGTGATAGGCCGAAACCGAAGAAAGATGGACCTTCAGAGAAGAGTAGCTGAGGCCTAAATCAGACAGGTGAAAGAGGTACTCAAGGACCTGGGATGCCGAGCAACAGAATGGGTCAAGGCCCTTGGCTGTGACCCAAATGGTAAATCTCTTCCATTTCATGGCATATGTAGACCTAGTGGAAGGTTTTCTGGCCTCCACTAGGCCCTGAGCAACTTGTGCAGAGACTCAGAAATGTGAGACCACTATGTCCTAAGGTGCCACGCATGCAAGTAGAGAGATTTGAGGCTCAAGTGCACCAGGCTGCCTTGATCTTGAGATAGAAGTTCGTGAAGGAGAGGAAGGGGTACTGGGGTTTCTGCTGTCAACTGCTGTAGCAGGCGGAACCAAATCTGCCGAAGCCAGAGGGAAGCTATGAGAATCATGTGAGCACCCTCTGCTTGAAGCTTCAGCAGAACTTTGTGTAGAGTTGGAAAGGGAAGGAAGGCATACAGAAATCTCCCTGTCCAAAAAGGAGACAGCATGTCTTGCTAAAAAACACCAAGCCCGGGAACGAGTGAGCAAAAGTTGGGTAGTTTTGCATTGGATGGGGGAGGGAAACAGGTCTATTTCTGGCTGACCCCATTAATCGAAAAGATCTTCCACTACCTCCCAATTTAGTTCCTACTCATGTGCCTGTGCGACGTTGCGGCTAAGACAGTCCACCAGGACATTGTGAACTCCTGGGACATGGACTGCTGCCATAGATAGGCCATGCTGAACTGCCCAGTACCACACCCGCATCTCCTCCCTGCAGAGGGGGTACGATCGGGTGCGTCCCTGCTTGTTTATGTACCAGACCGTGGCAGTGTTGTCGGTCTGGATAAGGAGTGTTGTTCCCGGTTGCAAGAGGGTCTGGAATGTCAGGAAAGCACAGAGCACTGCTCTCATCTCTAGGATGTTGATGTGTAAATGTTCCTCTTGTGGGGACCATCTTCCTCGAGTTCGATGGGCTCCCAGGTGGGCTCCCCAACCTTGACCCGAGGCATCAGTTTTGAGGGTCATGAAAGGAGATGGGGGATGGAAAGGGGCCCCCGAGGAGAGGTTGGACAGCTCCAGCTACCAGAGGAGATCCTTCTTCATGCTGCTGGATATCAGGATCTTGTGGTCCATGTCGTCCGAGCGTTGGTCCCACTGGACTCTGAGGGTCCATTGGATCACCCTCATATGCAGTCTGTCCAAAGGAACTGTGAGTGTGGCAGTCGCCATTAGACCCAACAGGCGGAGGACGGAGCGTGCTGTGGTCTAGCGAGAGTTGGACACAGACAAAGATTGTTGAATTAGAGTATCCACCCTGTCCTGAGGTAAAAAGGCCCTGCTCTGGACCGTATCCAGCACCGCTCCAATGAATTAGAGGCGCTGAGAGGGTGACAGTTGAGACTTGGGATAGTTCACAGTGATTCCAAGCTGGGAAATGAGGTCCAGGGTGGTGGAGAGTGCCTCCAACAGACTGTCCTGAGATGGGTCTGACAGCAGCCAGTCATCCACGTATGGGAACACATAAATCCCCTCATGGCACAGGGCAGCAGCTACCACCGCCCAGGCACTTGGTAAAAACCTGGGATGCCGAAAAGAGGCCAAAGGGAAGGGCCTTGAATTGATAGTGGTTCTCTTGAAGGGTGAACTGAAGGAAACGGTGGTGGGCCTGGAGGATGGAGATATGCAGGTAAGCATAATGCATGTGCGGCGAGCACAGCCATTGGTTCTGTTGGAGCAGGGATCAGAGTCCCTGGAGGGTAAGCATGTGGAACCTCTTGTATTCTACAAAGAGGTTGAGCAGGCTAAGGTTCAGGATGGGCCTCAGATCACCCGTCTTTTTGGGTACCAGGAAAAAATGGGAGTAATACCCCCTTCCTATCTGCCCTGGAGAAACCGGCTCTATGGCTGATTTGTCTAGTACAGCCTGCATTTCCTGCTGAATGAGAATCAAGTGACCCAGCGGGTAGTGAAACCTGCCTGGCGGTTTGTCCATGAACTCGACTGAGTGCCCTCTTGCGATGAGTTGAATGACCCATGCATTGTCTGTTACCACCTCCCACCCGTCCAGGTGGAGGGTGAACCTTCCTCCCACGGGCTCCTCGGAGAAGACGTGAGGAGGTGGAGGGGGTCCCCTCGAGTCAGGAGGTGGAGGGGGAGGGCCGCTTTGCTGCCTCCAGTGGCCTTCTGGGCTTTTGCCTGAGGGGTCTGGGTGCCACAACCAGTGGTGTGGCGTTTGCCCTGGTGTCTTTTCTGGGTCTGTCTGTTCCATCTCTTCTGGGGGTGATGAAAAGGCTGCTTGGGTTTCTGGCCTAAGCGATACATGGAGTGGACATCCCGTAGGTATTTACCGCTCTCCTGTACATTGGCTATATCATCTTCTGCGTCACCTACAAACAGGATGGGACCCCTGAAGGGGACATCCAGTAGAGTGGTCTGGACATCTTTCACCAGTCCTGCAAGATAGAGCCATGCCAGATGTCTCAAGCAAACTCCTGAAGCTGTGCATTGAGCCACCGAGTCCACTGAGTCATAGGTGGCATGCAAAGCGGGGCAGCAAGAAGACTTGTTAAGTCTCTCCTTTTCCATCAGCTTATTTATAAGTTCCTCATCTGGGATAGACTGAATCTCTTTCTCCAAGTCAGTCAGAGCAGACTTCTAGAAAGAGATCATGTGGGTCACATAATTAAGAGACCGGATAGCACAGGTGGAGGAAGCGTAGAACTTGCGGCCATATTGGTCCATCTGCTTAGACTCTTTGTCCGGAGGTGAGGCACTCAGATGTTTGGGTTGAGCCGATCTATCATGGGCTGCTGTGATGACAACAGAGTCGGCCTTGGGTTGGCTTCTCCCAGGTCGTGCCTGAAAATAGGCATTGCTATGCCTAGTGCACTCACCCGGTTACCAAAAGCAAATAAATAAATAAATAAGGTGGTTGGCCCCTTCCGGGGGATGATGGGTCCTGTCGACCTTTTTAGAGACCACAGGAATGCAGGATGGTTGTTGCCAGATTGTGGACGTTAGGTCCTCATGCAGTCCCGTCCAAGGTGGGATGGGTAGTGGGTCCGTACTGGTTAAGTCCAGGTGCTCAGCTAGCCTCTTCCTTTTTGGATCCATCTCCTGGGATGCCCAACCGCAAGCCTGTTGGATGTATCTGATGAGTTCCGCAGAAGAAGGGTCCTCCGGCGGAGATTTGGGAGACTCCTTAGGTTGAGGTTCCATTGGGGAATGAGGCTTGGAATGAATTTCAGAGACGGAGTCATTGTCTGAGTCTGAAGACTCCAGTCTGCTGGGCACTGAAATATCCGGGACTTCCTCTGTAACCATGGAGCCCGATAGGGCCCCTGCTGGGCGCCTGCCAAAGTCCCTGTCCGACGACTGATGGCCGACCGGGGATGGGCTCCTAGGAATTACCCTAAGGGTTGGGGTAGAAACCACGACTGGATGGGGGTGCCCCAGCTCCTGCGGGAGCTGCAATTTGACATCCTGCCACCAGGCCGGAATAGACCCCTGTGGTTCCCGGCTGAGGAGGAGGAGGTGGTGGTGGGGAGTGGAGAAGGCTGGTAGCCTGGGAACCCCAAGTGAGAGTATGGGTAGTAACTGTGAGTCTAGTACCGGTAAGGGTAGTGCTGATGGTACCCTTGGTACATATGGCCTGGCATTGGGTACCCTGGCATTGGTGCATGCGACGTGTAGCCGGGCGCCGGCCCACCTGGCGCTGGATATCCCGGCAATGGCCCACCTGGCACCGGATGATAGGGGAACTGTGGTGGCAGGTCACTGGGGTTTGAGCCGACAGGACCAGATGGCGGAGGGGCTGATGGCCCAGAAGGTGGCAGGGCTGAGGGACCACTGGGAGCATGAGGATTTGTCGGCAAGCCTGGGGTCCCAGTTGGAATCCCCGAAGGGCCAGGTGGGAGCTCCGGCATCAGAGTGGTAAAACCACAGGCCATTCCCGATTCTGGAGGGACGTAGGCAAGAGGAAGACCTGGCGTCAGGGTTCTAAGGGGCCCTGACGTCTGATCTGAGGACATCAAGGGGGCAGAGGAACAGAAATCCCCATTGATGGATCCGCTGGGGAAGTAGGAAGCTCGGGCAAGATACCTGATGGAGGGGAAGAAATCCCCAGGCCAGAAAAACTTGTGTCGAAGTCAGGCTAGGACAGTTAGTCCCGGGAAGGAGAACCCTCATGGGACAAAGAGGTGCCTGGAAGCTGACTCTGCGTGATGGGTGGAAGAGTAAGGCCCGACAGGAGAGCTTCGGCCCAGTGGTTGATGGACAGGCCGGTGACTGATCGGCCTCTACTTGAGTGGACATCGGAGGAGCCGGCGTCTGACTCATCAGTCACAGTCGGGTGGACAGCAGAGGAGCTGGAGTCCGGCTTACCGACTGAGGCCATGCACCCAGAAGTGGAGCAGGAGGTTGACTGATAAGCCTGAGAACGGTCAACAGGCCCTAAAGTAGAATCCTCCTGGGAGGAGCACCCCTGTCGCCCACTGACCAAGGCTGGGAGGGGGAGTCGGTGACCTATCTGCCAGAGTGGACAGCGACCATGTAGGAGGAGTACTCACCGAGGTGGATGCCCCACCTCAAGTAGCATCGGCTGTCTGGCGATGCTGGGTAGAAGGTGACCGGTCCCGGTGCTTCTCCTTTTTCTTGCACTCTGAGGTGGGTGAGGATGAACGTTCCTGCAGCTCCTGAAGCTCCTTTTCCATCGATGCAATTAGTTTTTTCAAAAGGTAGGCCTCGAGGGCTTTCTGGCACCTGATGCACGTGACCTGGTTGAAGGACTGGCAGATGTCGCAGTCGTCAACCTGATGTTTTGGGCCTAAACAAAGGATGCAGTGGGAGTGATTGATCATCCCCATGTGGAATTTGAGCACCACACTGTGAGCACTTCTTTTTAGATTTGCATGAAGACATGCATTAACTATGGAAAAAAGGTACTTAGAAAAAAAGAACAGAAATACTTGTAAAATGGCGGTCGACTGTTGCTGAGTTCACCGCGAGGTCTGACATATACAGGTCGATGATGGGAAAGAACTGGAGGGTGGGTGTGGGGACTGCCCCTATATACAGTCACACTGATGTCCCGTCATGTGATGCCAGAGGCAGTCCCCCGCTATGGACTGCTAGCTAGAAGTTTGCCATCCGGTCCTGATGCCAGGGGCCACACTCCTATTAGTGAAGACCTACTGCAGCAACCCTCTCGAAGTTAGATCAATAATTTTTAGCCCCTCACTAAAATGTTTTTGCTGTGTTGCAGATTCAACCACCAGCAGATGTGAGGGGAGAGCATCGGGTTTGTGTTATTTGACCTCAGACCAGGTAAGAAAATTTATATATTCTTGGCCAACTGCAAATTTGTTAACTGGCCAGAGTCTGATTCTTTTTTTTCTCCCACAGGGTGAAGTCTGCCCAGAAAAAAAAAATAGCAAGCTGCACATAATAAAGCTGCTTCAATGAAATACCTTACAGCCTAATGTATTCTCTTCAACAAAAAATTTAAAAGAAATGTCTGGTGTCTTCTTTGGGGGGGTTCCAAAAACAAGGAAAAATGTTAGGACTTTTTTGCCTTGCAAATCATGGAGATTAGGGCATGATTGTTGTACCAAGGCAAATTTTATCCTTGTTGTTGCCTTCAGTTATTTTGTGGCACAGTGCATCTCCCTGAGAGGCAATAAATTTGTCTCTGGGCAACTCAATGCCCGGAGTACTAAGACAAAGTTTGTTTACCCTTGGCTTTTGTTTCCCTTCTTGCCTTTTGTGTTCTGTGCCAAGGAATGTGCCCAAAAAGGGTAAATTCATTTTTTCAGGCTTGTTGCCTTTGTTTTTTTTTCCTAGGCAGTGCCCTTCCTGTAGGCAAAAGTTTTCCCTTGTTGTCATTTTTGTTTTGTTCCTCCTTTTTTTTAGGCAGGCTGCCTAATTTTTGAAAAGAATTGGCTAGTCTGCAAAACACAGCAAAATGGCACATTTGGCCTCTGTTTATTCCATGACCCCCGACTGTTTCATTGAAGCTCACAGGACACTCATCAGTGCAGAAAATCCTCTCTCCGATATCCACAACCCACCCCAAAATCCTGACTGTACTGTTCCCTTTCCCATCACCCTCCCGTTTCAGCGCCCCCCCCCTCACAATTTACCAGACCACCATGGAGCAGCAGTGATGTCCGGAGAGAGGAGACAGAGCAAGAGAGTCCTGTCAGCATGGTTGCTGCCCTGGGAGTGACGGAAAGCAAGTGCGCAATGACTCAGCCCCAGACCGAAATCTCTCTAGTGAACATGAGATTTCGATTAGTCTCAGGCTGGGCAGACAGAATGCGGCATTCCAGTTAGCTGGAGTGTCTTAGAAGGTGCCAAGCAGTCTCTGGAGCTGAAAAACTGTTTAAAAAACAAAAACAAAAACAAAAAAAAAAACTACTTGGAGGCAAAGTGGGCGCCTGAGGCAAAAAGTGGGCACCCAAAACAAAATGGCAGCTGCTCAAACGTGGCTCCTTAAAGCGGAATACACCGTGGTTTACCAGGGGACCAAATCTGGTGTCCCCTGCTTGGTTTTTGGTGTGCATGGAACACCCTTTCAGTGGGAATTTCTAGCCCTGCTGAACCTGGCTATGGCTGTGTCCTCCACAGCCACGCATGCAGACGGAGGGACCTTAGGTTGGGGATGGACCAGGGTCCCCTGATCCTGGGTTAGCTGATTCCTGCAAAGGGGAAGGTGGACTGGAGGTTTCTCCACTACCTGCTGAAGCAGAGGGAACCATATCTGGTGAGGCCAGAATGGGGCCACCAGGATCATGCTGGCCCCCTCGATTTGTAGCTTGATCAGCATCCTCTGCATTAATGGAAACAGAGGGAATGCATACAGGAATCTCCCACTCCAAGAGAGGGACAATGCGTCTCACCAGAAAACTTCAGACCCTGGATCTAGTGAGCAAAAATTGGGCAGTTTTGTGTTAAGTGGGGACGCAAAAAGGTCCAACTCTGGATGATCCCATCTGTCGAACAGGTGATCCGCTACAGATAAGAGAAGCTCCCATTTGTGCATGCTGGACTGAGTTCTGCTGAGAATGTCCACCAGGGTGTTTAAGATGCCTTGCACATGGACTGCAGAGACTGTCAGACTGTGCTCCAGGGCCCAGTACCATACCTGCATGGCCTCCCTGCACAGGGCGTACAATTTAAACTAGCCACTGGTGGGGTGATTGAGGCAGGGAGGGGAGATACAGACAGCCCTCCCCCACAGGTTAGGGCACACGTTGAGCAGAATCAGGACGTTATGTCGGGGGCAGATTCACTAGTACCACAGGACAGAAAAGGCTGCACAAAGGGCCAGATGATATCACTGTTAAAGGTAGTCAAAGGGAAGCACTACATGGAATATGCCAGGAACAGTAGGATGAAACATGGGGCTAAACACAAGGATGGGCCGAGAGGATGCCACTTTCCATGGAAAGTCATGCACACGAATGCCCGCAGTCTGTGGAACAAGGTCCCAGACTTAATGGCTGTAATGACAGAGGCTGATCTGGACATAGTGGCCATAACCAAAACATGGTACACCAGGAACCACAGCTGGGACATAAGTGTACCTGGTTATGCCTTGTTCAGAAAAGACAGAGAAGGCAAAAGGGGAAGGAAGCTGCCCTCTACATCAAAGAATGCATCAAGGCAACTGAAATTCAGAACAGGCATGAGGAAATGGAGGACATCTGGGTCACCCTTGAGCCAGGCTCTGGGACAGCCATTCACACAGGGGTAATTTACAGACCCCCAGCACAGGCAGAAGAAACTGATAAACTGCTGCTGGAAAACATGCATGACGTGGCAGCAAAGGGGGAAGTACTGTTGATGGGAGACTTTAACATACTGGAAATAGACTGGTCCATAGCAGCAGTGGCCTCAGCCAGGGCATGGGACTTCACTGACTCCCTGGAAGGGGCTGGCCTTAGGCAACTGGTGCAGGAACCTACCAGAGACCAGGCAATACTGGATCTGGTTGCTGACCAACAGGGACAAGATAACAGGGCTCAAGGTGGAAGGTCAGCTAGGGTCCAGCGACCACCATATGGTGTGAATCAAGGTGGACACAGGGATTCAGTCAACCCATATGAAGGCAAGAGTCAGACTCTTCAGAAGGGCAGACTTTACCAGGATGAGACTTCAGCTTAAAGAAACCCAGGAAAAAAGGGGGATGGGGGTCACAAAACAATGTGTTAGGTTGATAGACAAGGGAAAAAGGAGAAGAAAACCACTTTGGTTCTGAAGAAGGGTGGCTGAAAAGGTAAGGGCCAAGAGGCTAGCCTTCAGGAAGTATAAGGAGACACAAAGAGATGAGGACAGGGAAATGTACCGAAGTGTCTGAGAAAGGTAGGAAAAGCAGTGAGAAGCGTTAATGCACAAACTGAGGAAAGAATAGCTCAATCCGTTACAAAGCGAGACAAGACATTCTTCAGGTATATTAGCGAGAGAAGGAAGGCAAGGGGGGGGGTAGCTAAGCTTCGAGGAGCCAGGGGGCAGATAGTGGCAGGGGGATAGGGAGAAAGCAGCGATCCTGAATGAATATTTCTGTTCAGTCTTCACTGTGGAAGCACCTGGGCAGGGCCCACAGCCAGAATTTAAAGGAACAGAGGAAAAGGAAGTAAACACCAGTCCGTCCACAGAGGAGAGGGTCCTAGAAGAGCTTGCAAAGCTGAACATGGACAAAGCCATGGGTCCAGACGGCATACATCCCAGGGTCTTAAGGGAATTGATAATTGAGTTGGCAGCCCTGTTCAGCGAGTCCCTGGACACTGGAGTAGTCCCAGAGGAATGGAGAAGGGCAAATGCCCTCTTCACAAGAGTGGTAGTTAAGAAGCTGCAGGGAACTACAGACCAGTTAGTCTAACATCTATAGTATGAAAGATAATGGAGGCACTGCTCGAGGAAAGAATAGTGGAGCACCTAGAAGTCATGGGTTGTTGGATCCCAGGCAACATGGGTTCACCACAGGACAGTTCTGTAAAACTAATCTAATGGATATCTTTGACTGGATGACAAAGGCAGTAGACTGGGGGCTGTAGACATTGCCTACCTAGATTTCAGCAAAGCCTTTGACACTGTCCGACACAGGAGACTGACTAACAAGCTAGGAAGCCTGGTGATGGAGTACAAGGTGGTAAACTGGATTAAAAATTGGTTAAAGGCCCGACAACTGAGGGTAGTAGTAAACGGAACCCAACCAGAGGAAAGGGAGGTGACCAGTGGGGTACCTCAAGGGTCAGTTCAGGGGTGTGTCCTCTTCAAAGTCTTCATCAGTGACACTGTAGATGGGATAGAGGGAAAGGATTGTCTTGTTACAGATGACACCAAGATCTGCAACAGGGTGGATATCCCGGAGGGGGTGGAAAGGATGAGAAAGGACCTGGAACGGTTCGAGAGATGGTCAGATGCGTAGCAACTAAGGATTAATGCAAAGAAATGCAAAATCATGCACATGGGGAGCAGGAACCATGTAGCAAGCTACAGGTTGGGGGGAGAGCTGTTGGCAGTTACTAAGGAAGAGAGGGATTGACAGTCATGATCACAGATGACCTGAAGGCCAAAAGGCAGATGGCCAAGGCAGTGGGGAATGCCACTGGGATGTTGGGGTGTATTGGAATGGTAATCACAAGCTGAAGGAGGGAGGTGATAGTTCCACTGTAACAGGATCCCAACCCGGTGAGGCCTCACCTTGAGTACTGTGTCCAGTTCTAGAGGCCACACCTTCATAAGCACATTGACAAAATAGAGACGGTGCAGAAGACTGCAACCAAAATGGTGGAGGGTCTACATCACAAGCCTTACAAGGAAGAAGTCAGAGACCTCAATCTGTACATGCTGGAGCAAAGGAGGGGGAGAGGTGACATAATAGAAACATTCAAATACCTCAAGGGAATGAACAAGGTGAAAGGGGACAACATATTCCAGTTTAAAAGTAGTGCCAGAACAAGAGGGCATGATATGAGACTGATGAGTGGCAGCATAAGGGATAATGACAGGAAGTTATTTTTACAGAGAGGGTGGTTGATGCATGCATAGCCTGCCCCAGGAAGTAGTGGCTACCCGTACAGTGGCAGGCTTCAAACATGCATGGAACAGGAATAAAGGAATATTAGAGATGGGAAGAAAAAGCTAAAGCCAGTGACCAGATAGGGTCACTGACCATTTCATCAGGTAGCATAAATGGGCAGACTGGATGGACCTGGCGGCCCTTATCTGATCAAAGTGTCCATGAATCTATGAGTGCTGCCCTGCTTGTTGATGTAGTAGATGATACTCAGATTGTCCAACTGCACCAGCAGTTGGCCTGGAGCAAGGTGTTCCTGAAAGACCTGCATGGCATAAAGCACCGCTCTCATCTCCAGGACACTGATATCAAGGGTGGCTTCTCATTGGGACTAGGAGCCCTGGGTTTGAAAGGGGCCCAGGTGAGCTCCCCAATCTAGACCCGAAGCATCTGTGGTTAGAATCTACTGCAGGGATGACATCTGAAAAGGGACCCCCTGAAGAAGATTCAAGGGATCCATCCACCACTGCAACACTCTGCGGACTGGGGAGGATACTAGAACTAACTGGTCCAGCTTGTCCATGCGCTGGTCCCACTGTACTCTGAGGGTCCACTGAAGGGTGCATATGTGCAGCCTGGCCAGTGGAATGGTGGGAATGGCTGCGGCCCGTTAAACCCAGAAGCCTGAGGTAGAGTCTGGCAGGTATGTACCGACTGAGTGATTTCCTGAGCCTGAGCAATAAGGAATTCTGCCCTGTACTGGGGTAACAAGGCCTTTCCCTGCTTGGAGTCCAGAACCACCCCTATGTATTGCAGTAATTGGAACGGAACTAGAACAGACTTGGTCAGACTGACTGTTATGCCCAAAGAATGGAAAAGCTGAAGAGTACGCTCCAGAATTAACAACTGCTCCATGGATGGGGCCTTGAGGATTCGATCGTCCAGGTATGGGAAGACATACAGTCCCTCCCTTCTGAGGGCTGCTGCAACCGCTGCCAAGCGTTTTGGTAAAGACATGTGATGCAGAGGATAAGCCAAAGGGCAACACTTTGAACTGGTAGTGCTCATACTGAAAGGCAAAGTGGAGAAACCACCTGTAAGGAGGATAGACCAAGGTATACAGGTAGGCATCCTGCATGTCCAGTGAGAAGAGCCAGTCCCCCCCATCTTGTGGAGAGGCAAGAGGCCTATTAAAGTTACCATCCAGAACTTTCTGTACTGGACAAAGAGATTGAGGTCCTTGAGATCTAAGATGGGTCTCAAAACCCTGGTCTCTCTGGAGATCACAAAGAACCTGGAACAAAACCTTTGGTTTCTCTGTCACTTTGGCACTGGCTCAATTGCCTGCTTGTGCAGGAGAGACCACAGCTCCTCCCAGAGCACAGACAGGTGGGCCAGGGGTAGGTAGATGGTGGTGGAGGGTATCTGGAGGTGCTGGATGAGCTCCAAGGTGTGACCGCTCTCTATGATTTGTAAAATCCAAGCATCTGAAGTAATGATTCTCCATTGATTCAGATGTAAGGACAACTGGCCTCCGACCACTGCCTCCTGCGTCTGGGCCATGGGAGGGTGGTCTGGCAATGAGTCAAGCTGAGGAGGCTGGACCATCAGTTCTGGGATGGTTGGCCGCGGCTCCAGCGGTGGATGGGGCAAGCAAGGCAGATTGGGCTCTCCTTTTACCCTGGGTACAGGGACCAAGCTTGGTCTGTTGGCCTAGCTACAAAAAGTATGGCACCCTCTACTGCGAGTCTGGGTGTGGTAGAGAGAATGGACCAAATTAAGGGCAGTGCCAGAAGCCTGCAAGTCATTAATGAGGTCACGGACTTCAGGGACAAAGAACTTGGTGTCACTGAATGGGGCACTGAGCATCTTCTTTTGCACATCAGCTGCAAAGCCAGAAACCCTCAGCCATGCATGACTGCGAAGGCAAATGCTGGTGGCAGCTGCCCTGGCTACTGTGTCGGTTAAATCATAGAGGACCCGAAGAATATGTCTACTGAAATCCTTTGCAGTTTGCGGGCACTGAAGTAGTTCCTGTCTCTGGGTTCCATTAAGGAGGGTTTGGGCAGCCGCCTTGCCCTTCCTCCAGTTGGCATTCTGAAACTTGACCATATGTGACAGATAGTTTACGATCCTCAGGCCTAAGGTAGAGGAGGCATAAACCTTCTTACCCTAGAGATCAATCCTGTGTGATTCATTGTCTGGGGGAAGGGAGCTACGGTGTTTAGGAGCCTCAGACCTGTCATGGGCTGCCTTGATGACAACAGAGTCAGTTTCAGCCTGGGTCACAAAATAAGGAAGGCCCTGAGGGGCATTAGAGAGCCTATCTGCCCTGTGTGGCATAGCTGGCACTATGTCTGGTCTGTGCCAGGCTGCCGTAGTAGCATTTTTCAGGGCTGGCAGCATAGAAGGGATAATTTTAGGTGGAGAATCAGGGATCTCCAAATAGTCAGCCACTTCCTTCCTGGTGACATTTTCCTCCTCATTCTTGAAGCCCACAGTGGCAGACAGCTGTTTCATAACATTGTAAAAGATGGCATTCTCCAGAGGAGACCTAGGAGTATGCTTAACTGAGCTCTCACTGACTGAAGAGGCAGTGGACTTGACAGATAGGAGGATTTCCTCTGCATCTTCTTCATCCTCTATGTCATCAAGGAGGATAAAGGTCAGGTTGGTACTGCCCTACAACATCAATCTCCTCATCTGGGTCTGGCGTTGGCACGGCTGTCAGAGGGGGAATCCACTGGATGACGAAAGGGGGTTGATGGGGTCGGAGATGATGGCCTACTGAAGGTGGAGAACTGCTGAACAAGAACGCATAGTGAAATTAACCAGAACTTCATTCATGTCTAAAGTCGTCATCGCCAGAGGGGGGGGTTCCACAGCACAGAAACCAGTGGAACCAGTGCCCCCCCCCGAAGATCCCAATGAGCCTGTAGCCCTCAGAGAGGAAGGGGGCAGACATTGACAAAGTAGCTGCTGACGAGGAGCCCATCATCAATGGAGGAGGGGCTGCTGACACAGACGTCAACGGCCAGGCATCCTGAGAACCAGACACAGAAGCAGTCAGGATGGGTCTGGAAGGAACAGAGACCTGGACAGCTGGTCTCTTCGTCAGGGCCGAAGCTGTTGGACAGCCCACTGAAGAAGGGGATGCCGACAGGGAATAGGATGGCTGCCAAGCAAGCGGCCATTATCCCAGCTCTTTTATGACACCCCCGATGATTTGCTCTTGGCCTTGGAGACGGGGAGCCCATGGACCACTGGGAGATGAGGTGGCCGGGACCCCGGAGGACCCCTGCCCAAAGATGGCTACTGCTGCTCCATCAGGAACTTTTTGAGAGCCTTCTTGTGTCACCTGACGGTGGTTTGATTGAATTTTTGGCAGAGCTCACAGTCAGCGACTTCGTGCTCTACCCAAGACAGCAGACACAAACAGAGTGCTTGTCTGTAGAGGTGAACTTCTTTCCACAGCGACAGCACTGGGAAAGAGAGGAAGGAGGATTAACTCTTGACATAAATAAAAATGGCACAAAATCTCTGAAAGAGGTTTTATGGAAGAAAGAAGAAGAAAAATGGCTGTAGGCCGAAAAAAGGTGCGACCACTGTGACAGCTCTTCCATGAAGACTCTGCTTATAAGTTGACAGTGGGAAAGAACTGAGGAGGGAGTGGGGCCGCCTATGCCTATATTGGGTTGGTGACGTCGGAGGATGTCGACGGCATGGGTGGCCCTAGTAGTACTGCAGAAAATCTTCCATGTAGATTTCTCTTCATCGACGGCGTAGGTTCCTATAGTGGTAACTGATGAATGAGATACCCCCCCGAAGATCTATTGTTACAGTAAGTTTTTATGTAACTGTTCTATCTGCTTCAGAGATATCTCTGTCAGCAGGTCATACCTGTAGAACAAGTCCAAAGCAGTGCTAAGAGCCGGGACAGTCTGGGATGCAGGAGGCCAGAAGCCTAAGAAAGAAGGCCCTGAAGCACAGCTAGACCAAAGCATGCCCTTTTTCTGGAGGTAATGTCCAGACTGTTGGGCTTGGTGAAAGTGAGGACAGTATTCCAAGTGGCAGTAGTGCAAATCCCAGCTGCAGACACACCCCTGAAACAGGCAACCGAAGTGGTCATACCCCTGGTTGAATGGCCCTTCACTGGAACTTCCTGTAACAAAAAATAATACAGCTGTCCATCCATTTGGACAAGCTCCGTTTTGAAACTGGAGTACCCTCCCTGCCAGGTGCAAAAGAAACAAATAACTGAAAAACGCAAAACTCTATGCACATCCAGAGTATGGAGCAATGCTTCCCCCAGATTGCCATGTTCTGGAAAATAAACAGGCAGCTGGATGGATCGATTTAGGGTAAACTCAAGGCACCACCTTAGGAAGAAACTTAGGGCTAGTACACAAAGAGACCCTGTCTGTGCAAAATCAGATAAGGCTGCTCACACACGAGTCTGTAGCTCTGAAATTCTTTGTGCAGAAGTAATGGCATCCAAACATAATGCTTTCCATGACAGAAAGCATAGCCTGCAAGACACGGCTGGCTCAAAAGAAGGCATGGACAGCTTCTCCAGAACAAAGTTCAGGTCCCAAGCCAGAACCAGGTTACAGATAGGAGGCTTCAAGTGGAGAATGCCTCACAAAAGTACGGGCCATATCCAGCTGTGCCACAGTACAGCCATCAATGGGCAAGTGAAAGACTGATATAGCGGACAGATGCACTTTAGAGAGGAGTATTTTAGTCTTGCATCAGACAAGGTCAGGAGACGTTCCAGAACCTGGTTCAGTGGACAGGTGAAAGGGTCTAGGCTTTGAGAAGCAGCCCATATAGCAAATTACTTCCATTTCATAGAGTAAGTGGCCCTGATGGAAGGTTTTCTGGTAGCCACCAGGACAACAGCCACCTTTTGAGACACATCAAAACAAGCAATTGCTATGTCCTCAGGAGCCAAGCATGCAGATGGAGGGACTTGAGGACCGGATGGCCCAGGGTCCCCTAAGCCAGAGTAAGCAAGTCCCAGCAGAGGGGCAGGAGGGACTGGAGGTTCCACAGCCAGTTGTTGCAGTAATGGAAACTGTATCTGCTGAGGCCAAAATGGGGTTGCCAGAATTAGGATAGCACCCTCCATCTGTAGTTTGATGAGAACCCTCTGAATCAGTTGGAAGGGAGGGAATGCGTAAAGAAACCTCCCTTTCCAGGAGAGGGACAATGCATCTTGCCAGAAAACTCCAGGCCCTGGATCTAGTGAGCAAAAGAGCAGTTTTGTATTGAGTGGGGACGTAAAATGGTCCAACTCTGGGCAACCCCATCTGTCGAATAGGTCATCTGTGACCGAGGTCAGCATCTCCCACTTCTGCATTTTGGACTGTGACCTGCTGAGGCTGTCCACCAAGGTATTTTGGGAACCTGGCACATGGATGGCTGACAGTTCTAGACCATGATCTAAAAACCCAGTACCAGACCCTCATTGCTTCATGGCACAGAGGATAGGAATGGGTACTCCCTGACTTACTGATGTAATACACCACACTGAGTTTGTCTGACTGCACCAGAAGAGGACCCAGAGAGAGATGTTCTGGAAGGCCTGTAATGCATACGGAACTGCCCTCATTTCTAGAAAGTTTATGTGGAAGTGAGACTCCCAGTCGGACCAGAGGCCTTGGGCATGATAAGGGCCTCGGTGGTTTCCCCAACCCAAACCTGAAGAGTTCCACCAAGCTGCACTGACAAGAAACTTGTCGAAGTGTGGCTCAGTGATGGAAACAATGTCCACAAGCGAAATTCTGCCTGTCCGACATTCTGTGCGTTTCTTGCAGGGGGCTTCACCTCGTGCATCACCCTTCTTAAATATAACAAGCTCAGAGTCAGAGTTTGTTTGGGGGGGAGCAAACTTGAAACCTGCAAAATTCTGCTAGCAGGTCCTTTAAAACGACAACCTCAACGTTGTCACTGTAAAGGATTTCACTGTTGAATTTTCAACCTTGTAATGTGATACGAACCCGAAGCATCCATGGTAAAGAGTGGGGATAAGAAAGGGGACCCCCTTTAAAAGATTGGCTAGGTCCATCCATCAGGTGGAGTACTTTGTGTACTGGTGAGGAGACAAGGACCAGCTGATCTAGATCATCTGAGTGCTGATCCCACTGAACCCAGACGGTCCACTGCAGGATCCTCATGTGCAACCGGGCCATAGGGGCTGCCACAGCCATTAGGCCTAGTAGCCTGAGGAATATCCTGGCTAGGATATGCCGGCTCTGAACCACCTCCTGGGCCTGTGTAATATGGCGGACCACCCTGTCTTGAGGGAGGAAGGCCTTGCCCTGAGTAGGGTCCAAGACTGCCCCTTCATACTGCAACTGCTGAGACAGGGCCAGCACAGACCTGGGACGATTGACAGTGATGCCCAAGGACTTGAATAACTGCAGGATGTGTTCTAGAATAAACAACAGGAGCTCCCTGAACTTGGCTTTCAGTAACCAGTTGTCCAGATATGGGAATACACAGAGGCCTTTGTGCTGGAGTGTTGATGCAACAGCTGCTAAGCACTTGGAAAATACCCATGGCGCAGAGGATAAGCCAAAGGGCAATACCCTGAACTAGTAATGCTTCCCCTAGAAAAGGAACCGCAGGTGTTGTCTGTGAGGGAGGCAAACCATGATATTTATGCAGACAGGCATCTTGCATATCGAGGGAGCATAGACAATCACCTGCTTGAGCAGGGGAAGAAGGCCATGCAAAGTTATCATCTAGAACTTTTTGTACAGGATAAAAAAAGTTCATCTCCTTGAGGTCTAGAATGGGTCTCAAGTCCCCTTTTCTTTTGGGAACCTGGAAGAACCTGGAGTAGAACTACTTGTTCCTTTGCCACCTGGGCACTGGTTCTATGGCCCGCTTATGGAGCAATGTAAGGACCTTCTCCTTGAGCACATTTGTGTGGTGTGGAGGATAAAAGGTGGGGACTGATGGAACATCTGGAGGCTGCTCTAGGAGTTCTAGATCATGGCCCTGTTCAATTAGGTGTAGGATCCAAGCATCTATTGTGATGGTCCTCCAGTGGGACAGATGGAGGGAGAAGTGACCTCCGATCACCACCTCCTGGTTTGGAACAAGAGGTGTTGGGGGGGTGGTCTGTCAAGGAGTCAGGCTGAAGATGAACCAGTGGCTGGGGCCACACCTTCTCCTCTAGACTGCTTGGCAGAGGGATCAGAGGTGGAGGAAATGGCAGGCGAGGCAGAGCTGGCTCTACTTTTGCCCAGGAGCTTGGTTCCAGAACCCGACTTGAGAGAGAACTTATGAAAGGAGTGCCTCGGTCTACTCCTGGGCTGGTATGGCAAAGGGAGTGAACAGACCGAACAGCCCTGCCAGATGCCTACAGGTCACTAATAATAACCTGCACATCTGGCCCAAAGAATTTGTGACCCACAAAAGGGGCATTCAACACCTTTTCTTGGATGTCAGTCACAAAGCCAGAGACTCTAAGTTAGGAGTGCCTTCTGAGGCAAATGCTATAAGCAGCTGCTATGACTATAGTATGAGCAATATCATAGATTGCTCCAAGGAGATACTTACTGATATCTTCAGAGGCCTGGAGCACTTTGACAAGCTCTTATTTCAGGAACCCTCCGGGAGGGCCTATGCAGCAGCTTTACCCTTCCTCTAGACGGTATTCTGGTACTTAATCAGATGAGCCAAATAAATGGAAATTCTAAGGCTGAGAGTGGCACAGGCAAAAATCCTCTTGCCCCAGAGGTCTAGCCTCATAGATTCCCGGTCAGTGAGCAGGTAACTAAGGTGCTTAGGGACCTTAGTTCTTTCATGAGCAGCCTTAATAACCACTGAGTCGGTTTCTGGCTGGGTAGCATAATAGGGCAGCCCCTGAAGTGCCTGGTAGAGCTAGTCATCCTTCCTGGGCATGGCTGGTACCATGGTGGGCCTGCAACAAGCCACAGTGGTAGTATCATTCAGTGCTGGCAGCATGAGAGGAATAGCTTTGGGTGGAGACTGTGGGATCTCCAAAAAGTCCACCAAATTCCTCTTCATTTTATCCACTTCCTCAGTGTGAAACCCCATAGTGTAGGAAAGCAGCTTCATAATGTTGAAGAAGGAGGGGCCCTCTGGGGGGACCTGGGGTGGGGGTGTTTAACTGAGTCTTCACTCCTGGAGGAGACAGTGGACCTATCAGAAGATTCCACCTCAATGACTTCCTCGTCATACTCTTCCTCAGGTAGGAAGAGTTCAGGGTGGTATTCCTACTCGACGGTTCCTGATTCAGACCAGACTGACAACGGATGGAGTACCGATGGCTCTCTAGAAGGTGTGAGGCAAATAGGTTGGACTGGCATTGACACCAAAGCAGCACTCGACAGTACGGGAGACGACAGCCTGAGCTGTGGAACAAACTGTTCTATGAGAGACGTTCAGGTTGATGGCAGGAAAAGGAATCATCGTTGACACAGGCATTGACGAAGGGGGCGTGGAGCCCAGCTCTGATGATGAACAGCTGGCAATAGTTGAAGAGGTTGGGCCCAGCACCTGTGACCTTGAGTTGCAAGATTCTCAATTGCAGGGCTGGGGCTGACAACCCAGAGGCCGATGGCCACTCCACAGCCCCGTGACAGCTGGGTGAAGATTCCTCCATGGGGGGCCTGATAGGAGAAGAGCCCTGCACAGTGTGAGGCACCGATGCCGAAGTGGTGACGGAGCGATCCCAAGAGAAAAGGAGGCAGAATCCAATGGGGATCGGGATCGCCGATGGGTGGGAATGGTCCTAGGTTAGTCATCGTCTGATGAGAATGTTTCGAGTTGTCCTGGGTCTTGGTAGCCTGAGAGCCCAAGACACCAGCAATTGGGGGTGGGGGGTGGAAGACCCTGCCTCCGCTGACTTCCTTTTGTTCCATAAGGACTTCTGCATGACTTTCTTGCGTCGGGTGTTAGGTGGTGAGGTTGAACAGGACTCACAGGCAAGAAGGTTGTGGCTAGGCGCAATACAGCAAACACAAAGTTCATGTTTGTCAGTTGAAGACATTTTCTTTCCGCAGTGGCAGCAACAGAAGAGAGCCAATGAGGGATTAATTCTCGATACATAAAGGACAAAATAATCACTTTAAAGTAGTTTTGGCAGTTGAACTGAACAACAAACCCTCCATGGAGTCTGTGTGTGAATGGTCGATGGTGGAAGAGAACTGAGGAGGGAGGCAGGGCTGCCTGTACTTATATAGGGTGTGTGGCATCAGAGGTGGATGTTGGCATGGCAGCCCCTAATAGACTGCTGCAGAAAAAGCTTCTGTGGGATCCTGACGCCTAACGGCTAAGTTCAATAGGTATGACATAGTGACAGAGATATCCCAGAAGAAGATTTAAGCAATAAGCCATGAGGGGGTGTGGGTTATCAGGGGATTTACCACAGCTGGAGTGGTTTGCCCCAGTAACCCACATCCTCCGTGTGGCTTATCGCGATTATACCAAGGTTCATTTTTTTTACCATAATAAAATACAAATATTAAAGAGGTTGACTGTTTTTTTTTTATTTTTATTGTATTTATTCCTGTGCTGCAGATATTATAGATTATATACTCATCAACGGCTATTGGTTATCAGAGGATTTACAATGGTGGTAAACTGCCAGTCTGACGATTTCATTGGCTGTTCACTTATGTCCATGGTATAATCCTTGTTTTCTTCAGTCTATTACAAGGTTCTGGTGTTGGGTTTCTACCAGCAGGGGTGGAGAAAGTACAATTCCAGCATCCTTATTGTAATGTGTGCATTTTTTTAAATTCAGTTGTTATCAAAGCATAAACTTTCATCTAAAGTTTAACTGGTTAGGATTTGGCAGATTATTGGTCTACTTACCAAGCTGAACAGCTGTCTTTAGCAAGGAATAGGCTGTTTTTGCCTTGGCAACATTTTGTTGGGATCATTCTCAGAGTGTGCAGCAATACTGGCATATATGTTTTTTTTTCTTGTTTTCTTCTTTGGAATTAGGTTTTGTGTTTTTTTTTTGCTTCACATGCATTGTTGAGATTTTCATTGGTAATGCCAAACTAAGCTGTATGTCTCTGTATTTATTTTTTACCTGATGTAATGTCCTTTTAATCTTTTGTTTGCATTTTCCTTTAGTAAAAACTCCTCTACTCTTCTTTTATAAGTTCTGTATCAAGTTTGACAACCACCTGAGATAGCATAGGGTATCTCGGCTTAACATCTCATCCAAAGAACATTTTAACAGTGCAGTACCTTCCAGTGCAGCGTAACTGGTTTGCTAAAAACAATTACTCATTTGGACTAAAACCTTACATAACTATTTTGGATGATTATGAACTCGGGAAAGTTTTTCTAGTGTATAAGTTTAAACACTTTCCCAGCAATGTCCTACATGTGAGACATAATAAACTGCCCAAAGTGTTAGAAGACTGCACTTGTTCAAAGGGGGGCAAGGAAAACGTAACACATGCCATGTGGTCTTGAACATGGTATGAAAAAGAAAAGGCCTACTGACTTGGTCAATTCCTAAATTCTCTATACAATATTGATTCTGAGACAATAATTATTTTACTTCATATGGCTGATGAATGGACTGTCCTCAGGCTGGCTAAATACTTCATGGCCATTAACAAAATAAAAAGGAAGCTATTGGGGAGCCAGGTGTAAATAGAATAGAGTTTTTCTTATGATGTATTTTTTCATCTGTGTATTAGACAATATGGCATGACAACTGACCAGTTGTATCTGTGTATATATTTATTACATACGAACATACGAAGAAGCCAGCAGAAGACGACGGTTTGGTCTATCAAGTCTGCTCATGTTGCAGGGTCCACAGCTTGAGCTACTGTCCCTGTCCCCTCTCCCAACTCCTCCCATCCTCCCTACCCATGACTCTTACCCTTCCCCTATACCTGCCCCAGCCTCTCTTAAAGCTGCCCACTATCTTCAATGAGATTACCTCTTCTGGCAGCGCATTCCAAGTGTCCACCACCCTCTCTGTGAAGAAGTGCTTCCTGACCTCCCTCCTAAACCTCCCATCCTCCAGCTTAAGACTGTGCCCCCTAGTGTTATGGTTGCCACTCAGCTTAACGTGACTCTCCTTATCAACCTTATTGATCCCTTTCAAGCATTTGAAGGTCCCAATCATGTCCCCTCTCTCTCTCCTGTCTTCCAGGGAGTACTGTACATGTACAGTGCCCTCAATCTCTCCTCGTATGCCTTACCCTGCTAACCAGCTATCATCTTTGTAGCCCTCCTCTGGACCTTCTCCAGCAGGTTAATGTCCTTTTTGAGGTGTGGGCATCAGTAGTGAACTCCATGCTCTAGATGTAGCCCTACCAGTGACCTCTCTCCTATTACTGATCCCCCTAGATATGCATCCTAGCATCTTGTTTGCCTTTGCTGCTGCTTTCTTGCACTGCGTCGAGTGTTCAGGTCACTAGAGATCATCACTCCGAGGTCCTGCTCCTTCTATGATGCAGATACTCGAACTCCACCCAGGTAGTACTCTGTCCTAGGATTCTTGGCTCCAATATACATAACTTTGCATTTCTTGGCATTGAAGCCACGCTGCCATTTATTATTATTATTAAGAATGTATTGTGTGTATAGATTATGATATGTATTGTGAATCTAGTGTTTAATGTATTTTTGTAAGTGCTATTTAGCCAAACAATAAACTTTCATGATGATGTTACCTTCCAGTGCTGTGCTACAGTATCAGTACTGAGTGTTAGCCCAAGCCCCTGGTCTGGGACTAGAACACACAACTTTCTGATCTTCTGGCCTCAGAGGAGAGTGGGAAACCTGAGCCACTGATAACTGCTCTGCGACCTGGGATTTCGGACTAGTATGCTTGCAATCCTTATTGCAGTATGGGCACTCACCTGTTTTGTCAAAGCCTGTAATCAGAACTGCATGATTGGCCTCCCTGCTGGAACAGTGATGCTGAATAATCCCACCTAGATAGTCCTGCCAGCTGACTGCATCTACGGTTACTGCAAGAGGACCCCACTCCATCAGTTTCTGCATCATTTCCTCTTCCTGGGCACTACAAAAAGAAACAAAAACAAACCTGTGGTATTAAAAACGCATGGCATGTGGAGGATAGCTGCTTGGCACAAGAAAAACATATATTCAATCAGATCACCAGCACTGATGTCTTGAGTCTGGGCGAATATTAATTTTAAAACTAATCAACTCTGGCAAACCAATGGAAAAAAATGCTTTGATATTATTTGTAATTGTTACAATAAGAGTACTGCTGTGCCATGAAGTAACTCACTGTATGCTGCTCCACAAACTGTACTCATGAAATAAAATCTATATTACTTTGAAATACATATAGTAGATGCTATGCAGGGATTGTTCAACTTCTGATTTGAAACTGTCAGCACTCGGAGAGCCTCGGGTTCTAGGGCGGCATTTAAAACAGCATGAGCAGCAGTAAAGTTCATCAGTTACATGGTTTAAGTACAGTCTATACAATTGGTTACTCGGGCACAATAGTTAGAATTCCATTGATACAAAGGTATGATATAAATTCTATTTACAGAGCTCCACAGTTGCAGTTTACATATACAGTTACACATCATTTAGGGAGAGAAAATAGTTTTGCCAACAGGAAACATCCGGAAATGGATTGGAACGAATAAGAGGGGATGTATGCAGTGGGCATAATGACTGTGTGGGCTTTGTGGCAGGTGCATTGTTTGTTTAAATGCTTTTGCATAGCTGACTGAAAATAAGCAAGGCTGCCTACACATTTCACATGGTCGGGCCATGCATTCCAGGGTTTGGGTGCTACAGTGCTAAATGCCATTTCATGTAACATTCACCTCGTTTTTGGGACATGGAGGATATCCCTGGTCTGTTACTGTTGCCTATAAATAGAGATGGTTTTGGTGAGCTGACCACTCAAGTACTGCAGCTGGAGATGTGCCCTCAATTTCAGCTGTATCGACATTAAAGTCTGCATGGTTTCCAGACCATTCATTACTCTGGTTTTCTTTGCATTTAGTAGTAACCCGTTTCCAAACACCCAATGCTGCACTTTATCAAACACACACTAAAACTGCCAATTTAGGTCCTTCTCATATCTAGTACCCAACACTGTGTTATTTATTTGAAAAGTTTCACCAGGAAAGGTATACTGAGCTACAAGAAGCTCAAACAAACATGGTCATATATGGTAACAGAACTAAAAAATTACCCTCATTATTCACTGATAAAGTAAAAGTAACAACTACGCTCCATTACAATTACCTAGAGTTAAGGTTTGCTCATAATCTTTCATGGTCTCCCCAGGTGAAAATAATGCTTCAAAAATTAAAAACGCCTTTTGCTGCTTTTAGAAGGTTTCATGGGAAAATGGGTCAAACTTCCATTAAAGGTTTGCCAACAGTAATTAATACAAAAATAAAAGCATCAGTACTTTTCACAACAGAAATATGGCTATCAAATTTTAAAACATTAGAAATCCAGCTTAACAAGATGCATAGATATATTCTCAAAGTACCTCGGTCAGTACCTACGGAGATCTTGAGGAGAGAACTGGGACAGTTTCCCCTGACATCGATGGCACTGAAAAGGAGAATAATTTTTCTCCTGAACCTTTTTCTCTTAGAAGAGAAAAGATTACCCAGGATGTGCTCAGAACAACAAATGATGTATCACAATTTAAATTTTACATCTAACACAATCAAAACTATTCAAGATTGTATCTACCCGATGGGTCTGGGAAATACATTACATGAGATTTACACGACTCCTTTCCTTGAAATCAAGGACCAAATTAAAAGAAGAGTTTGAGATACAATTATCCACCAAGAATGGGAAAAATTAACAAGTTATGTCACTATAAATGGTTCAAAGTACTGAAAACTGATCATAGACTAGAACCTTATTTGACAATTCTTAACAATCCAGATCATAGAAGAATTATAACCAGATATAGGCTGGAATTATACGAAGCTAACTATATTCACTGTAAGCAAAAAAGACCCAGAGTAATGAATCCAAATTGTAACTGTCATCTTGGATTGGTGGACAATCTTAAGCATATTGTACTGCACTGTCCACAATACAAACTCACTTGGAAAAAATGGTTTGCACCCTTGCTGGCTACCCTTGGTCTCCCCCCTCTGACAATTTGATATTATATCTGTTTAAATCACAAGAGCCTGACATTCTCCAATCTCTATGTAATTTTCTTAGGACACAAACTCTGATCTAGGAATTATATAGGGCCTTAGTTAAATTTAGGGGTATATAAAGAAACAAAGCTCTAAGAGCTATATTGACATACTATTTAGAATAACCTAAGTTATTTATTAGTGCAATATGATGATCATTGTACACATACCTATTTAGTCATTTATGTAATGCTAACTGCTATAGATGTGCAAAATATTTTATGAATGGAGTGTTTTTTTTAATTTTTTATTATAATGACTCATGTTGAGCAAATAAAAATGTTCTACCTGCAAGAAGCTCATTTTCAGATGCATCCTGGGGGGAGGGGAAGTGGAGAAAATTACAGTTGAAATGTAAACATAAACCAAGATACACACCAAAATAAGCAGCACACTCTGACACAACAGAAAAAATAATACAAAAATAAGCAATTAAATGTATGACAAGATTAAACTGAGAAGGGACAGTATAATTTGGGATACAATATTGCACGTACATAATTGGAGAGGGCTGTACCTTTGCAAAGAAGAGGGGGTGAGGGGAAGAGAGAGAGAGAGAGTAGGTTGCTTGTAGAAAGAACAGAGGGGGAGAGGGATTAGGGGCAAGGGAGCAAACCAGGGAGTAGACTCAAAAGTGGTACCCCAAATGAAAATACTGGTTTCCAGATCTGGCGGCAGGGAGAGAAACAGGGCAGAAGAGAGGGAACAAACTCGACTCTCTCTGGAGCTGGAGTACCTGCTAAGGGACCAACATCAAGCTCCAAGTACCCAATCAGTGTATTGGGCAAAGTAGGCATGAAGAAACAGGAGGAGAAGTTAGAATAGCTAAGAGAGAGAAAAAGGATGGGGATGCTAATTGGAGGAGTGTCAGGAGCAGTTGCAGGATGGAGAAATGTAATTGCGAAAAAGATAGGTTAACGAATGAGTGGAAGGGGCGGAGCAGATGACTAAGGGAAGGGAGTTACAAATGTTAGGAAATGGAAGGAGAATGAAGCCTGTCCTGAACTGGAAGTTCGGACAGGTAGGGCAATGATCCGGTAGCTAAGGTTATGGAGAGAACAGGTGCGAGGAAGAGGAGTAGAGAGGAGGGTGGGGGGGGGGGAAGGGAACTGAACCAGTACTTCCCAACAAGGGAGGAACAGTGGGTAAGGTGTCTGGCCCCAAGAGGGGGGAAGGAGAAAGTGGTACACAGGTCACAGTGGAGTGTACGGGTTGGGCAGTCAAGAGCAAACTGACAAAAGGAGTTGAAAAGGGTGTCCAGTCTGGTTAGGATGGACTTAGGGGCTGCACTGTAGACTATGTCACCATAGTCAAAAATCGGGACGATCATTTTCTGGAAAATGTCATGGCAGACCAGTAGGGGGATGCAGCCACGGTGTCTGTACAGAGCACCTAGTTTGGGATGTAATTTTTTGTGGATGGCATCCACATGTCCAGAAAAGTCGCGGTGCCGATCGAGCCAGAGCCTGAGGTATCTGAAGGATGAGAGATCCTCTAATATGAACCCCTCAAGGGTATGGAAAGATGGGGTGGCAGGCAGTCTAGTGAGCCTTTGCCTTGTGCCAAAGGTCATAAAAACTGTCTTCTTGGCATTCAGGGACAATTGATTTGAGTGAAGCCAGAGTTGGACTTTATTGAAATCCAGCTGTAGGCTAGTCACCACATCAGAAGGGGAGGTGCCTAAGGCATACAGAACAGTATCATTTCCATACATGTGAATTTACACAGTGGAGCAGGCAGTAGGAAGGTCATTTAAGAATATCAAGAAGAGACTCGGGCCAAGGACTGACTCTTTAGAACACCAGTGTTGATGGGGAGCGAAGGGGGGAGGGAGTCACCTATTCTGACTGATTGAGTCCTACCCACAAGATAGGATCAGAACCAGTTAGTGGCAGATTCAGAGACACCTGCTGCAGCAAGCTTGTCAAGGAGGAGGGTGTGGGCACCAGTGTCGAAGGCTTTAGCCAAGTCAACAAAAATTGCAGAGGGGATGGGGCCCAGATCCATGCCAGAGAGAATGGAGCCAGTAAGCCAGAGAAGAGAAGTCGAGGTAGAGTGGGCCTTACAAAAACCTGTCTGGAAAGGAGTGAAGAAGGAGGAGTCAAGGAAAGGAGAGAGTTCTGCTAGCACAAGATGCTTTTGAAGCTTGGCAAGAATTAGGAGCAGGGAAATAGGGCAATATTTTCCTGGGTTGGAAGAGTCAACAGCTTTGGGGAGGGAAATGACTGTGGCCCGCTTCCAGGCTTCAGGGACTGAGGCCAGGGCCAGGGCCAGGGAGAAGGAGAGGTTTAGAAGGGAGGTGAGTGGTAGGGCTATAGCGGGAGCTGAGAGATGAAGAAGCTTGGGATCATGTCCATCAGGGCTATGTGTCATCTGCATAAAGTGGCCATTTATGTCAGAGCATACCACAGGGAAGTCATTCACAAATAGTGTAAACAAAAGTGGTCTCAGGTCAGATCTCTGTAGTGTACGAAGAGTTAGTCTTCTGGTAGCTGTTGTACTTCCATTTACTTTTACTACCTGTGTACATTTTCTTCCTTTTTTTTTCACGAAGAAACTGGAGGCAGTATAACGCAGTGGTTTAAGGCTCTGAGCTACAAATCTGGAGACCTGGGTTTGAATTCCACAGCCCCCACTTGCATACTGTGTAACCCTGAGCAAGTCATTTAACTTCCCTGTGCTCCCAGGTTGCACCTGTAAACAAACTTTCAGCTTAGTGTGTCTCACCTGGTTAAACAATTGGGGATAATATCTAAAAGAGAACGATGCAGCCCCACACCTTTTTTTTGTAATCCTTTTGTAACCAGGTAAGGCCCAGTAGGTACACGTGCCTGTTTTTAAGGTTGACCCGGGAGCACTGGGGAGTTAAATGACTTGCTCAGAGTCACAAAATATGCAAGTGGAGGTTGTGTGGGACTCAAGCCCAGGTCTGCTGGATGTACCAAGCTCATTCACACCTCGTTAATGTAACCTCTAGCCTATACTACCAGCCCATGTTTGATGGGCTAATAAATGGTCAACTGGGCTAGTCTGTGTTACAGAAGATGCAAGGTTAAGATTTATATAAAGCCCCCTGAAGTGTAGCTATAGCCAGTGAAGGAAATGAGGAAGGAGCTTACTTAAATTATCAGCAGACATTCCAGAAAATTCAGGAAGTGTTCAGTCTGCAGGATGAGAATCTTCACAATGTAGTAGCAAGCAGCAACTCCTAGCTCAAGGGCTGAGGCATCCAGGTCTCTGGAGACCTGGGGCAAGAGGGAGCCTTGCAGGCCCCAGAGTAGTGGTAACTGTAGGGTTCAAGTTCTGTTGTGTCACATGCAAGCCAAGACAGCCTCCAGAACAGCTGAGTAGAGAAATAGAACTGCAGAGAGAGAGAGAGAGAGAGCAGTGTGTTTACACGGCTGCTCTGCTTTACACTGAGGTCCACACCAAGGCTGCCCCGACCTCTGGACTCAACTGTGTATTGTGTTTACATGGCCCCTCACAGCCCTAATGCAAGCCGCACTAGAGAGGGACTACTAGTCCTGGGGGTGGTCAGCTGCCTGGTGATGTCATAAGTGATGCGTCAGGTGACACAGCACTGACAAACTCATTTGTTGAGAAGTGATTTTAAAGTATTCATTTCAGCAGTCGCTAAACTGTGCATTAAGAAAGCCATTCATTTTCCAGTGCTTTCATAAAGCACAGTTTAGTGGCTGCTGAAATCAATGATTTGAAATCCCTGCCCCATACCTGGCATCCCCTGGATTAGCAATAATTTCATAATTGGACGCTGGCTGGGGAACACACTGCAAGTCACTGTGCCATCAATAATCCCAGAACAGTTCTCTCTTCCTGCTGTGCTGATGACTCCCTGTGTTCTCATAGCTATTGCCTGTATGATTCTGGCAGCAATTGCCATTATACATGCCCTGTTAGGGCTATAATTCATTACCGGTTGGCCTGAGTGATGTGGGAGTGGATGGGACAGAGAGGATGCTGGGAGCATCTCCTGCGTGTCAGAGTGAGCGGTGCAACCTGTCCACATGACTGTTTACATCGCTCACTGGCAAATGCATCCCCAGCTCTGCAGTGGCTCAGGTAGAGGCACGAGGACTGATTTACTCTGATCGGGTAACAGTCCACATGGCCACATTTGCACCACAGTATTCAGAACATTCAGGCTACTGTGGTGCAAATGCAGCCATATAAACTGTCCTAGAGAAAGAGAGAGAGAAAGAGAGAGAGAGGGCGAGCGAGCGAGAGAGAGAGGGGGGGGCAGGACATCACAGCTGAGAGTGCAAGAAGCTTCTGTTGCAAAGAACCAGGCAGGGAACCTGCTGTGATCAGAGAAAAGAGCACAGGGAGTTACAGAAACCTTTATTTAGTCAGTTATGGGATGGCAAGTACAACACGTGGTACTCAAGAGGTCATCTGAGTTGTGTGAGCTCTGCATAAACCTCTCTCGGTTAAGGGCAGAGGTCGCTGGTCTCCATGCTGAACTGGTTAGTTGTCAGAGGACCTCTTGACCCAGCCAGGGGCCACAGAGTCTGATGCAGCTGCCTCAGTGGTTGCCTAGGCAGAGGACGGCTGGCTGAACCTTGGTGGACTCCAGGAGGGTGGGGGTGGCAGGTCAGAAGCACATTCCTCAGCCTGTGCCACTGCAGAATTTTTTCACCATTCTGTCAGGATGGGACTGCCAAGAGGAGGCACCTGAAGTGGTGGCAAGGAGGGATGTTAGGATCCTCTGAAGGGGAAGCCCCAAGGTGGGAGGTAGAGGAGCCTAGAAGATGACAAAGTAGCTTCTGGTGGAAGATCCAACAGTGAGAGGGCTAGATTTAAGAGCAGACAGGACTGGAAAGAGGAGGTTAGGTGCTTATCTGGTGCCTCAGCGTGGAGGGATGGAAAACAGATCCTAAGGATCTCTAGGGCAGTAGGGCGGGGGGCAGCTGGATGTCACTGTCCACCAGGGGACTAATGACCTGGCAAGAGATAGGGCTGGGGTAGTACAGAGAGAGTTTAAGGAACTTGGGAGGGGCCGAAGACAGGTAGCACGAACAATGTCATCGTTTTTTACCCAAAGAATTATACCTATCTGGAACACATTATGAAAAGAAATAGCAGAAGCTGCATCTTTTTTTATCTTTAAATGACATTTGGTCGATTACTTGTTAACCCCACTGGGCATCAAGTAACTCGCTAACACAGGAGATGGACACTATGGGCATATGCCTTCTGGTCATCTAAAAATCCTAGTATAACATCCTACTATTGTTGTGCTACCTGTCTACGGCAGTAGGGAAGCTAGAGTACTCTGCACCAGGAGCTTCAACAGTTGGTTAAAGGAATAGTGCAGGGACGAAGGGTTCAACTTCATTGGGGGCTGGGGGACAACCTGAAAGGCCATGGGTCTCTACAGAGGTGACAGCCTGCATCCTTCTGGGAAGGGGACTGTAGTCCTCAGTGGACGTTTAAATGTTACTTTAGATGAACATTTAAACAAGCTAAGGGGGGAGGTGGTATTACCAAGGGTGGCATAAACTGCCCCCTCACTAAAGACTGAAGTGGGAGGGCCCGAGGAGAGGAAACCCTCCCAGGGTGCAAACTGAAGAAGACATAGGCTTAGTAGGGGACAAGAGGGAAAAGAACAGAAGATGTGGAAAGAAGGGTGTTGAGGTAGCAAGGCACAGAGAAGGTAATGAGGTGGGAGGGGGAAATGAGGGAAGTTTCAAGTGGCAGCAAAGGCAGGAAGGGGGACTGAGGTGTCAGCAAGGTGTGGTGAGCCATGTGTGCCAAAGCAGACAGTCTTGGTAACAAAACTCCAGGTCTGGAGGCCATAATGGTAGACCTGGAACTAGTGGCTATAATGGAGTCATAGTGCACACAGACACATGACCGGGACATGGCCATATCAGGTTACACCGCATTCAGAAGGAATAGGGAGGGGAGGATGAGTGGATGGATTGTGCTGCATATGAGGGAGGGTATCAGAGCAACCTAAGTGCAATGGAACCAAGGGGTAAAGGATGGGTTGGAGGTCCTGTGGGTCACTATGGAGAAAGGAATCGGAGCCACTATTTGCACTGCGGTAATATACAGACCTCTAACAGAGGGGAAAGAATTGGATAAAGCACCAGGGAAAATCATTAGCATGATGGCAAGAAAGGGGGAGGCACTGCTGGTTGAGGACTTCAATATGCCAGATACAGAATAGAGCCTCCCAGCCGCAGCTAGAAGCAGAACCATTCTAGACTCCCTGCAGGGGGCGTTTCTCAGGCAACTATCAAAGACCACATTCCAGACGGGGCAGTACTGGACCGGGTGCTCACAAACAGGGACAGTACTGTAGACATCAAGGTGGGATGTCACCTGGGGACTGGTAACTACAGTACAGTGTGGTTTAAGCAGACAGTGGCAGAGACAAACCACACAAAGAGGATGGTCCTGGACTTTAGAAGGGCAGATTTGAAGAAAATGGGTGAATGCCTCAGATGACCTAATGGGGGAGATTGCCACGGTGGAGTGCAGGAACAGTGGGGCAAATTAAGGGATGGCACAGTGACAAACCTCTGTTGTAAGGAAATGGGCAAAACAGGAAGAAAAAAGAGCCACAATGGTTCTCAAGGGAAGTGGCTGTGAAGGTAATGGCTAAAGGGGTAGCATTCAACTGGTACAAAGAGACACAAAGGGAAGAGGATAGGGAGATATACCAGGTTAAGCAGACGGAAGCAGGGAAGGCAGTGAGGGGTGCAAAGCCACAAACAGAGGAGAAGACAGCCAAAGGGGTATCTAATGGGTATGAGATCGCCTTCAGATACACAAGTGAAAACAGGAAGGCAAGGGGAAGGGATTATGAGGAAAAGAAGGGCAGAGGGAGATTGTGAAGAGAAGGAACACAGAAACATAGAAAGTGAAGGAAGAAAATGACCAAAGGTCCATCCAGTCCACCCATGGGTCTCTATAGAACCCTGCAACCTCATATCGATCAAGGTATCCTATTTCATTCCCCTTCCTTGTCACTCTCAGTGATGACTATACCTTTCATTCTATCCCAAGCACATTTTAAACCACCCACGGTTTCAATTGCCACCACTTCAGCTGGCAGGTGGTTCCATGGGTTCCACCACCCTTTCTGTATAAGGATCAGGAAAAAGCAGATATCCTGAATAGATACTTCTGCTCAGTCTTCTGAATGGAGGAAGAGTGGGACGGACCGCATAGAAGCAGCAGGAACATTGGGGGGAGGGAAGAGGACTCTAGTCTGTTCACAGAGGAAAAAGAGTCCTGAGAGGTCTTGCAAATCTGAAAGTAGATAAGGCTATGGGGCCAGACGGGGTACATCCAAGGGTACTGGGGGCCTAGGGATTCACTGTCTGCACCTCTGACAGCCCTATTGAAAAGCTGACTGGAAACAGGAGTGGTTCCAGAAGACTGAAGGAGGTCAAATGTAGACCTGCTATATAAGAACAGCAACAGAGATGAAGCTGTCAACTACAGGGCAGTCAGTCTAATGTCAGTGGTGAGGAAGTTAATGGAAACATACAAAACTCAAGGTAGAATGGATTCATGGGGGGGATCATGTCAGATGACCCTGATCAATTCCTTTAACTGGGTGATCAGGGAAAACAGATTGGGGTGGGGTGGGGTGGTGGACATGGCATACTTGGCTTCAGCAAGGCCTTCAACAATGTACCACATGGGAGGATTACAAGGAAATTGTGCAGTTTAGGGGCCGGGCCCAAGGTGGTAAACTGAGTAAGGAAATGGCTGATGGATAGGTTACAGAAGGTGGTGGTAAATGCACCCATTCTAATGAGGAGACAGTGACCTGTGGGGTACCTTAGGGCTCAGTGCTAGGACCAGTCCTCTTCAATGTCTTCATAAAAGACACTGCAGAAGAGCTGGAAGGGAAGGCATATCTCTTTGCAGATAACACCAAAATCTGAAATAGGGAAGATATTCTGGAAGGAGTGGAGAGGTAGGTAAAGATCTGAGAAAACTTGAGTAGTGGTCGAGGGTGTGGCAGCTGGGCTTCAGTGCAAAAAAGTGAAAAATCTGGCACCTATAGCTCAGAAATGAAGGGGCGGTGTATAAAACGGGGGGAGGGGGAGGTACTTATGGTCACAATGCAAGAAACAGACCTTGGAGTTACTATATCTGATGACCTCAAGGTGGCGAGGCAGTGTGATGAGGCAGAAGCAGAGAAACAAAAAAAAAGACATGCGATCACGGCACAAGCAGGTGTTAAGCCTCATAATACCCGAACAACAAATAATTACGGCAGCACTCAAAAGAAACAAAAATCACCAAGTCCTCACAGAAAGTACAGTTGCATAAGAATTTACCGTAACAGTAGATCTTCAAGAGAATCTCTTGCAGCAGGTCATAACACGTAGGAATGTCCAGTCACATGCGTCATTCCTCCAGATGATTTTTCAGCAGTCGACCTGGGACCCAGCCCCTATGGCACCACGTATTTGTGTCCTGGAATGCATTATAAAGAGGGGCAGTTTCAGAAGCTCCTCGGTTCTTTTCCACCTCAACGACCGAAATGACAATATGATCTAACCGGCCTCTGAGGGGAACCGAGGAGGAAAAGGGAGTAGCCTAATTTCTATGGAGAAAAAAGGAGCCTGTCACCTTCCTGAAGCAGGAAGCAAGGGGGACAGCGGGACAGGTAGCACGACCTGCAGCAAAAGATTCTCTCGAAGATCTACTGTTACGGTAAGTTCTTACGCAACTGTACGATCTTCTTTGAAGAAATCTCTTGCAGCAGGTCATAAAATGTAGGAATGAGTTCCCAGCAGTTGGGATGCATCGGGGAGGAGGAGGAGCGAAAATAATGACTTAGGACAAAAGGCCTTGGAGAACGGCCCTTCCAAAATTGGTTCGCTTTTTTGGAGGCAATGTCCAGGCTGTAATGCTTAGTAAAGGTATGTACAGTAGACCAGGTAGCAGCCTCACAAATTCCAGTGCCTAAAACGCCTCTAAAGCATGCTGCTGAGCCAGCCATACCTCTCGTGGAGTGGGGTTTTGTTTGTATTTATTTATTTATTGAGTTCTCGGATTGCAACCTTTAAGCTACCAGCTCATTTACAAAGGTTCCACATCAAGACAGAAAAAAAAAGCTAATTACAGTTACAAAAGAATCACAGGCATATACAGGTGCTAGAAGCCACTGACAGTACAGATCCTTGATAACAGCAGCAGAGGGGATGGGGTAACAATGGATTGACAGGTTTAGTAGCTACTAAGCAGAGGTGGTATAGAAGAGTAGTGGGAGAGGGAGGTGGTGAGTAGACCAGGATTGATGGTGAGTAGGAGAGAGTGGAGGTGAGAGGTAGCGGTTCCTCGGACTCTGGAAACTTTGTCTGAGATGGGTGGGGGGTATGCTGAGGTAGGGGAAAATGGGGAAGGGAAGGTAAGAGTGCCCAGGTAGAGTAAGAGAGGGAAGGGGAAAAAAGTGGGGGAGAAGAAAAGGGTGGATAAGTAGTTTGATGGGTCATAAAGAAGAGTATAGTTGGGGTATGCAGGATGTGCTCCGGGAGGCAGTGGTCAGTGATGGTAGGAGCATTGCATACGGCTAGACAGGTGGGTTTTAAGCGCAGATTTGAAAGGGCCTATTTTACTGATGGAGACCATCTCAGGTGGGAGACAGCTGAGCCAGAGTGGTGCTCAGTATTCAAAGGAACGTTGCCCTTGAGAGGTGCGACGGAAGGGAACCTTGACAGAGGGTTTGTTAGATGTCCTTGTAGCCCTGGCAGGTTTGACTTGTTGTAGGAGCGGACCTGGTGGCAGGGGGCAGCAAGCCCAGGACCGCTTTTTTGGCAAGAAGGCAGACTTGGTAGCGGGCCCTGTCGCTTAAGTTTAGCCAACCCATTTGTGAATAAAGATTGCAGGTATGAGTGAGACATGGTGCTCTTAGGGCTAGTCTGCAGGCTTTATTAAGTGTGGTGACGAGCTGCTTGAGGTTGTTGTCTGGAGCGGCGCTATAGATGGCGAGCCCATAGTCGATGGTTGAGAAGACTGAGCTGGTGATGGCAAGCTGAAGGGCTTGATTGGTGAGGCAGTTGCAGTGTTTGTACAGAAGACCTATCTTTCTGTTAGCTGATGTGGCAACGTGGTTGACGTGAGAGGAGAAGGAGAGAGAGCTGTCTAATGCAAGCCCTAGATACTTGAAGCTATGGACCATTTCAATGGCTGCACTTTGTTTAGTACGGATATTTATTGTGGACGTCTTGTGGCGGCTATGGGCTGGGGCAAAGAGCATGTACTTGTTTTTTTTGTAGTTAACGAGTAACTTGGCTATGGTAAACCAGTCCTCCACTTTGTTAAAGTCCTGCTGTAGACGTTGTTCTAGGGTGGTTGGGTCAGTGTGGCTGGAGTAGATAACTGCATCATCTGCGTAGAGGAGTATTTTATGTTGACATGCTTGTGGAAGGTTGTTTAAAAAAAGGCTAAATAGGAGGGGGCCCAGGAGGGAGCCTTGAGGGACCCCAGAGAAAACTTGCAGGGGATCCGAGAGCGTGTTACTTATTTTTACCCTTTGCACACGGCCTGTGAGGTAGCTCTGGAACCAACCCAGTGAATTGGCTGATAGCCCTGTTGCACCTAGCTGGGCTAGGAGGTGGTCATGGTTGACTGTGTCAAAGTCCTTGGTGAGGTCAATGAAGGTTGCACCCACCAAGTGCCCTTGATCAAAGGCATTGTGAATGAATCCCGTGAACTCCAACAACGCTGTAGTAGTGCTGTGGAGTTTTCGGAAGCCATGCTGTTGTTGGCATTGGAGCTGATATTTTTCAAGGTGGTCGACCAGTTCGTAGACTATACGCTCAAGAGCTTTAGACAGTGGGGGGAGTATTGATATTGGACAGTGGCTGGTATATTAAGTCATGCTACCTGATTTGTGGACAGGGGTTACAACTGCGGCTTTCCAGAGTTTCAGGACTGTCCCAGTTGTGAGGGACAGGTTAATGACTCTGGTTAGGGGGTTAGCAGTTCTTCAAGTGCAAGGGAGATCAGCATTAGATCTAGGCCCTCAGCACTGTGCCAAGACTTACCCAGGACTTTGGAAAGGTATTTTTTCACAACAGCCTTGGAAATTACCTTAAGGTAGAATTGGGGGGGGTATGATTTACTGGTAGTGTTCGTTGAGGGTTTTGTAGGTTGTTGCCTGCGGAGCTGTGAATGTTAGGGGGAGTACAGTACTAAGGTCAGTGAAGGCTTTATTAAAGATGTCAGCGATAGATTTGGGGTCTTATGTATTGGTCCTTTTACAGCACAGCAGGGTGGGTGTAGAGCTATCCTGCTTTCCAATGACTGCATTGATGTTCACCTAGAATCTACAGCCATCACCTTCAGGAGGAGTTTAGCTCAGATCTGCAGTGATTGGCTTTGGCCTGGCATATGGCCTGGGTGCATTTATTCCGTGCAACCTTGTAGTTTTGCTTATCACAGTCTGTGAGGGTGCTTTTGTATTTTTGCCAGAGGTCATCTCTGGAGCTCATCAGGGCAAGTAGGTGGGGGTGATCCAGGTTTTATCACCCTGGGAAGTGGCTTATTATACTTGTAATATATAAAAAAGGAATGCAGTTAGCCAACCAAGTGGACAAGCACTGCTTGGAAACAGGAATGCCCTCTTTACCAGGGGTGAAGGAAACAAAAAGTTGCTCTGATTTTCGCAAACTCTTGGTGCGAAGAAGCTAATATCATAAGATTCTATGTAAATCTAATGTGTGGTGCAGGGATTCTCCTGGATTAGCAGGTTCTGCAAAATACACAGGTGCAGTAAGTGTGTAGTTTGATTAAAAGTAAATTCAGATACCACACCTTTAGGACAAATTTAGGATTGGTACAAAAAAAGACCCTGTCCTTGTGGAAATTCAGGTAGAGTTCCTTGCACAACAGTGCATGTAACTCTGAAATACGTCAACCTGACGTAATAGCAACCAAAAAAATAAAAAAAGAGTTTTCCAGGACAAAGATCGCAGCTTGCAGGTGGCTGTAGGCTCAAATGGACTTAACGTCAGTTTTTCAGACAAAACTTTAAAGTCCAAAGAAGGGACTTGGTCCCGAATGGGTGTTTAAGATAAAGAATTCCCTTCAGGAAGGTCCTAATAACTTGAAGTTGGGACAATGGTTTGTCGTCCACAGGCAAATGAAAAGCAGAAATAGCTGACAGATGGACTTTCACGGAGGAATATTTGAGACCACTGGTAGACAGAGAGAGCAAATAGTCCAGAATGTGTTGTGGAGGACAAACATAGGGGTCCAAATCGTGATTTGCAGCCCACAGGGAAAACCGTTTCCACTTCACAGAGAATGAAGATCAGGTAGACGGCTTACGAGCAGCCCATAGAACCTCTGTAACTTGCAGGGAGACCTGGAATCTAGAGAGGACTATGTCCTCAGGGGCCAGGCATGCGGATGCAGGGAGCTAAGGTCGGGATGAAGGAGGAAGCCCCCAGCCTGAGACAGAAGAGCCGTGTAAATGGGAAGAGGTAGAGGGTCCTGGACCATCAGTTGTAGTAACAATGGGAACCAGACCCGTCTTGGCCACAGAGGCGTGATGAGGATAATGGCAGCCAAGTCTGACTAGAACCTGCTGTATGAGAGGGAAGGCGTAAAGAAATCTTCCTGTCCAGGAATGAGATAATATGCCTAGCCATAAAGTTCCAGGACCTGGTTCAAGCGAGCAATAGTGAAGCAGTTTTACTTTTTGTGGAGAGGCGAACAGATTCAACTCTGGGCAGCTCCAACGCAGGAAGACGTCCTCTAGAACTTCCTGGAAGCGTTCCCATTCATGTTTTCAACATGTAGATCTGCTTAGAGCATCCTCAAGAATACTGGTTACCCCTGGGACATGTACCACAAGGAGATGAATTCCTTTTTGGATTGCCCAATACCATACTTGCATTGATTCCCTGCATAGGGGATAGGAATGAGTTCCCCCCTGTTTGTTCAGATAATAAACTACTATGGAACTGTCCACTGGACTTGCAGACAGCCCCAAGAAAGGAGGCTCTTAGATGTCTGTAAGGCATACAGGACTGCTCTCATCTCTAGGATGTTGATGTGGAGGCATGCTTCTTTGATTGTCCAAGTACTTTGGGAGCTAACATCTACCAGATGGGCACCCCACCTGAGGGTGGAGGCATCGGTTGCCAGAATGAGACAAGGGATTGGGGGGGGACTGGAAAGGAATGCCACACAGAAGGTGTTCCGGAACATCCACCACTGTAGTTCCCGGAGAACTGGGAAGGATATGAGAACTGGAGCTTCAAAACTGTTTTCTCTCAGGTCCCATTGGACCCTCACAGTCCACTGGAGGACCCTCATGTAAGTGAGCATGAGGGAACGTGGAAACGGCTGCTGCCTTGTGACCCAGGAGGCAGAGGTAGTCCTGGGCTGAGACATACAGACTGTTGCTCAGTTGAGATGCCTGAGTGATGAGTTTGTCTGCATGGTCTTTGGGGAGATATGCCCTCCCCTCAGAGGTATTCAGGACCACGCCAATGTATTGGAGACACTGGGTGTGATCCATCTTGGATGTTGACTGTTTACCCACAGAGGAAAACATGTGAAGTGTGCATGATAATGTGTCCACCAGCTGAGGACTTGAATGAGCTTTGAGAAGCCAATCGTCCAGGTATGGAAAGACATATAGGCCTTCCTGTGGAGAGCCGCTGCGACTACCACAAGACACTTCATGAAGACCTGGGGTGCCAAGGACAAACCAAAAGGGAGGGCCCTGAATGGATAGTGTTGACCCAGAAAACATAAATGGAGGAACCGTCTGCCAGCAGGGTGCATCAGGATGTGAATACAGGCATCTTTCATGTCGAGAGTACAGAGCCAGTCCCCTGTGTTCAGAAGAGGTAGGAGAACCGCAAGCATTACCATCCTGAACTTTTTGAACTCTATATGGAGATTGAGGAGTCTGAGATCCAGAATGGGACTGTCGTCGAGGCACAGGTCAGGAAGCATAGGTAAAACCCAGGAGCTGTTGTAAAATTCACCAAAACTTTATTTATAGTAGCAGTAATATAAAAAAAATAAACTTGTTCATAATAACTATGTACAGAAGCAAAATAAAATAAAATCTTTCTTGTACTCACCCTTGCAGTAGCAGCTTAGCTGTTTTATAAGTCTTTTTCAACCCCCACCTTAGCAAACATCCTGTCCTTGCAAACTGTTTGTTCTTGTAAATGTCAGGCAGGATGTTTCTGAGGCTCCTTTTGCAAAAGGGCCTCAAGCATTTGCACTCAAGTAACCTCTAGATTTCTTCAATTAATATACATTTCAACAGTAATACTAAATATTTTCTAAACAGAGATCCCAATATCAACTACATTTCCATACAATGATTTGCACAAATTTTTATATGAGCTGCTATAGATATGCAAGAGAGGAAAACAGCAAGAGAAAACTGAGAGACAGGGAAAGGCAAAGAATTGTGAGACTGTTTGGGCTGATCAAGCCTGAGGTCTCAAGAAAATTTGGTTGAGCAACCAGACAGAGGAGACAGAAAAGGAAAGATCCTTGCATTTAAACACTATCTCTATAACAAATGGGACAGGGTCTTTCTTAGTCTACCCTATCACATATACCCCCCTCCTTAAGAGGGAACCTGTACTTCTACACTGAAAGAGTGTTGGACACTGGAACAGTCCATCAGCGGAGGTGGTGGGAGCGAAAACAGTGGCAGGCTTCAAACATGCATGGGGCAAACACAAAGAAATTTTAGTATGAAAGCAGGGAGAAGGGAAAAAGTTGGAGATCAGGTAGGTTCTGAAGTGACAGTACAGGAGAGGACAAACTGGGCAGACTAGGTGGGCCAAGCGGTCCTCATCTGTCCTGACAAATCCTATGTTTCTATAACAGGCTTGTGAGAGAGCACGGGTATAATAGTATAGGGCAAAGGAGAATGTGATGCCCTACTGTATTCTAGAGTCTGGTTAAGAAAGAAAGGAGAACCCTGCTTAAAGTAAAGATCTCCGCATAGGATCAAGTTCAGAGTAATAGCATGTGCAGCATAAAGAAAGGCAAATAATTCAGCCCTAAGGGTGTATCCTCCTAAAGTTAAACATGACAGAGCTGCAAAATGAAACAAAGCCCAGAGAGAATAAGGAAACTCAGACTTGCTCCCAGATGAATGGTTGATGTGTTCTGGGTACAGTATGACTGACAGTGGAGGAGTATGATACTTTGTTTAAACTGCAGACTTCTTCCAGGGTGCGTGGGGGGGGGTCACACACATGTGCCACATGCTGCGACTGATCCTGTACCTTTGCCCAGGGAGGTCCCACCTAGGTTATTACCCCAAGGAGCCAGAAACTGAGGATGGAACACAAATAAGGATCTGGATCAGGACTAAAATGTTTTAACATCATGCGAGTGTAGAAATAAGAAATGACATCTACATTGTCTAAACAGAAATATAACAGCTACTCAGGTGGGACCTGTTGTGGTAGCACAAAGTAATGCTTTGCAGACTGATAGACTGAAATAGCCATAAAAAGGGCAAGTCATACAGTGTGTGTGTATATGTGTATACATGTATCTCACACACACACACACACCTGCATATGTGTGTGTGTGTGTGTGTGTGTGTGTGTGTATATATATATATATATATATATATACACACACACACACATATATATATATATACACACACATACACACACAGTATATATATAAGACAAAGAACCTCTGCACAAACACTGTGGGTTCACCACAACATAACCCAGACAGACCGTCTTAGGGTAGCTGGTTCATTCCACTGGGGTGTCAAACAGACGAGGCATACTGATGAGTCCTGGTAGGATCGAAACACGTGTCTATGTCATCTGTTAGCACCCTTTGCAAACTGTGTGAGAGGCCTTTCGGCACCATGCAATTCTGCTTAAAGTTGAACCAGCATAATATTCTGTGGTGATTTGCATATGCAGCCCATGATGCTTTGCATTGTGTGGGCATGTGTGATTTTGTATTTTCTTGAAACTTGGCTTCCCAGCCAAATGCCCTTTGGGTAACCCTTGCCTCAGTGTTTGCACACAGAGGTTCTTTGTCTTTTAAATAGTTTTTTATTTTAATGGGTTCACCACAACATAACCCAGACAGACCATCTTAGGGTAGCTGGTTCATTCCACTGGGGTGTCAAACAGACGAGGCATACTGATGAGTCCTGGTAGGACGAAACACGTGTCTATGTCATCTGTTAGCACCCTTTGCAAACTGTGTGAGAGGCCTTTCGGCACCATGCAATTCTGCTTAAAGTTGAACCAGCATAATATTCTGTGGTGATCTGCATATGCAGCCCATGATGCTTTGCATTGTGTGGGCATGTGTGATTATTTATATATATATATATATATATATATATATATATATATATATATCTATATATATATTTATGTTTTTGGTAACCAGGTAAGTGCACTGATCCAGTGAACCATTTTCAGTTACGACCTGGGCCACAAGGTGGCAGTACATGGAAATACGAATTACAGGAGTAGATACAAATTCACACTGTAGTGTAAGGTGGTCACAACAACATTAGGACAGTAAGAACAGTCATTTTTATAATGTTTACAGGCACAGAGGTAACAAAACGTGAGACAAGGAAATATAGGCCTAGAATGCAGGGGAGAATTTGTTTAAGTATATGCACAAAGCAGCTAAAACAGTTTCATAAGCTAAGCATAAGTAGCAGTTTGAGCCGGTTAGACTGCTTTCAAAGAGGACTGGGTGGAGACACCTGTCCCGGCCAGACTGCCGGGGCCAGCTGAGTAGCGGCAGCATGCATGGTAGGCAGTGCAAGAGACATTGAGCGAGGCAATGTATGTTCATAGTGCTCCGGAGAGTAGGGGGCAGTGGCCAGCAGTTTTGGTAGTTTAAGGCGGTTCACGGGATTCTGCTCTGCCCGGCAAGCATTTGCAGGAGGACTCCATCAGAAGCCAGGCCTTAAGGTTGGCTTTAAACGATGCACGGGATGGGGATGGACAAATGGCAGTGGGAAGACTGTTCCAGAGGGAGCGGGCCATTACTGAGAAAGCCTTGCTGCCCATCATTGTAGAGGCACGAGGAACTTCGAGGGTTGGAAAAGAAGATGTCCTAAGGGGTCTAGTGGCTGCTCTGGGTATGAGTAGGGGAGCATAAGGGGATAGCTGGTTACTTCTGAGAGCACTGTCCACCAGGCAGCCCGCCACATAGTTCTGGTGTGCCTGAGGGGAGAGCCATCCTAAGGACTGATAGAGGTTGCAGTGATGGGTTAACGGGGGGGGGGCTTTAAGGACAAAGCGACAGATAGCATTATATGCTGTGTATAGGCGTGAGTGTTGCTTTGTGGGTGTTGGGAAGTAGATAGGGGAGCAGTAGTCTAGGAGAGGGAGAAGGTTTCCTTGCATGATGGTGAGGCGAGCTTCCGGGGAAAGCAGGTGAAGTGCGCGATAGGCTGCACCTAGTTTCTGGTTAATCTTTTTAATGGTCAGAGCTGTATGATCATTGAACGTGAGGGAGGAGTCAAGGGTAACCCCAAGGTATGTGAACGAGGTGACCTGCTCAAGTGGGGGGCCAGCGGGAGTAAGAACAGTGAAGGCAGTGTTTGATCTGGTGGTCTTGTTTAAGTAGGGCTTGGATCTGAAGAGCATGGCCTTCGTCTTTTTCTCACTTAGTAGTAGTTTCCTGGATGTGAACCAGCTTTCAGCCACCCTGTAGTTGCCTATGAGGGTAGTGGAGATGGAGTCCATGGACTTGTCACTGTGGTACAGGACTAGGTCATCTGCGTAGAGAATCGCATTACAGTTTAGACTCTCAGCAAGTAGTGCACTGATGAACATGGAGAAGAGAAGGGGGCCGAGAATTGATCCCTGGGGAACCCCAGTGCTTGTGGGGAGGGGGACTGAGGCAGCTTTGCCTATGATCACGGATTGGGACCGGTTTGTGAGGTAGCTATGGAACCAGTCTGTGGGTCCACGGGCACAGCCAAATTGTCGAAGGGTGGAGAGAAGGAGATTGTGGTCCACTAGGTCGAACGCCTTTGACAAATCGACAAAGACTGCACCTGTGGCCTTGCCCATGTCCATATTTGTGAGGATGTGGTTTGAGACAATTGCCAGGGTGGAGGAGGTGCTGTGATGCTTACGGAAACCATGCTGGAGGGGACGTAGGAGGTTGTACTTATTTAGGTGTTCTGATAACTGGATATGGACAACCTTCTCTAGCAGTTTGCTAAGATGAGGAAGCAGGGAAATGGGTCTATAGTTCTCTGGGGCTAGAGGGTTTCCTGCCTTGAAAATGGGTATCACCTTGGCATGTTTCCAGGTGTCAGGCATTGTTGATGAGGACAGAGCAAGGTTGAAAATGTGTGTTAATGGCCTTACCAGGGCTGTGGAGATGATCCTCAGGAAGGCAGGGTACAGGCCATCACTTCCAGGGCTGCCCCTATGGGGGATGGTTTCCAGGAGTCTTTCAATAGTAGTAGTCCCAATGGTTCTGAAATAGAATGGAGGGGTGGCAGCATGATGGCTTAGAGGAGTGAGGGGGTTACCATTACTGTTTTGGTAGAAAGGGGGGTGTGGTGAAAGCTTGCTAAGGTATCGGGTTAGGTCGGTGAACATGGTGTTAAAAAGGTCTATGATGCCCGCAGGATCATTCATTATACCAGCTGGGGACATAAGTTTGGTTATTTGCTTGTTAGTCTTGGGGTATAGTATAGACCGAATTGTTGCCCAGAATTTATGAGGATTTCCCAGGGTGTTTTGTTGAAGGTCATTAAAATATTTGAGTGACTTTGCCATTTGTTTACAGGCATTACATAGTTGCCTATAGGCATTCCATAGATGGGGGGGATGGGGACACTTTGAAAGCCTTCCAACTAGAGTCCCTGGCCTTCATTTGCAGTAGCAGCTCTTTAGTTATCCAGCGCGTGCAGTTGCCTCTGACCCTCCTGGATTTGATAGTATATATAGACACACACACACACACATTTAGGGTTCTAATTATTGCAGATTTAAAAGTGATTATTCTTAAATTACGAAGGCAGTCTTTGTAATGTAATAATCTCTCACTTAAAATCTGTTAAAAGGCGAGTTCCTGCCTGTGACAACTTTGTCATTCTGCAAAATTCTAACAGTATTCTTAAAAAAAAAACTATGTTAAGACATTGTTAGGGTCATGGACAAACCTCAGAAAATTCTGGAAATACTGAGTTAGGGTTCAAAAGACATTCAGATATTTCGTGCTAGCAAGATGGTAGGGTGTCACATATCTGGTATCTGGATCACTGACACCTGAAATCAATGCAGAACTCAATTAACAGCACTAGGAACCCTGACTACCTTGCCTAATTTGTCTAGTACCGGCCTCCCTAGGTGCAGTCTGTTGCTTCCTGGTTTGATCAAATGAAGACCCTTGTCTGACTAAGAAAATGAGCTAACAATAAATTTGTTGTTTAGACAAAATACATGATAGAAAAAAAAAACTGGCAAATGCATATATGGTGGCTGGGAAGTCAAACAAGACCTTTTGTCTGACTGAGCAAATAGAGGAAACCGAGTTAATAAATCTGAGAAAACGTGATCCAGTACTGAGAAAACATGATCCAGTACAGGAACATCTAGACTCACAAAGCTGTCAAGCGTGAAGCATAACAAATTACTTCTCATTAAGCAAACAGAACACAAATATGAGAGGTCAGTCATGACATTCATAGCCTGACACAGAATAACAGAGGTTAGAGTAACAAGCTGTGAATGAGCTTGATTTATCCAGCATACCTAGGTTTGAGTCTCACAACCTTCATTTGCATACTGTGTGACTGACCAAGGCACACAACCTCTACAGTGCTCCCAGGTCGCTCCTGAAAACAGGCATGTGTGTGCCTAGTGGGCCTTACTCGGTTGCCAAAGAATAAAAAAAATGCATTATGAACCTAGTATTATAGTTACACTAATATGAGTAGAAAATGACCTACTGGTATAATGATCAAATGTTTTCTTTTGTAGGTACATGCTGGACAAAGTTTGATAGGTGATGATCATTTGAGAATGGAGAAAACTGAGATCAGAGCAATCATCAGGTACCTCTCATCAAGTACTTCCATATCAAAGGAATGACTCCAATGCAAATTCATGAGGATATGGTCAACACACTTGGGAAAGAAGCCCCTTCATATTCAACTGTCAAGAAATGGGATGCTGAATTTAAGTGTGGCAGAGGAAGTGTTGAAGACAATCCCATGTCAGGATGCCCATTGGAGGTGCTCACTGAGGAGAACATTGACACAGTGCATCAAATGGTTGTGAAAGACAGACAAGTAACTAACTATAAAGCATGTAGCCAGCACCTTGGGTTAACAGTTTTGGGGCAGTACAATCAATCTTGACTTAAAACGTGGGCATGAGCAAAGTGTCCGCCAGATGGGTGCCAAGAATGTTGACACCTGATCAGAAATGAGCCAGAAGGAACATTTCAAGCCAGCTTCTTGCACAATACAAGAGGGATCCAGCAAACTTTATCAGTTGTATTGTAACAATGGATGTAACCTGGGTTCATCATTCTGATCCAGAGTCTAAACAGCAAAGCAAATAATGGAAACATCATGTATCTTCAACGCCAAAGAAGTTCAAGCAGGCCAATTCACTGACAAAGTCATGGCCTCGGTCATCAAGGACTCTGAAGCTGTGCTCATGATTATCTTGAAACAGGAAAAACAATAACTGGCAAGTATAATGCTGAACAACTGCGCAAGCTCAGAGAAGCCATCAAAGCCAAATGCTGTGAAAAACTGAGGCGAGGTGTTTTGTTTCTGCAAGACAATGCTTCATCACACACAGCACAGGTTGCAGTGGCTGCTGCAACAGAATATGGGTATGAACTGCTTCCACACCCACCAGATCTTGCGCCTTCATACTTCTACCTGTTCCCAAAACTGAAGACTGAACTCCATGGAAAGAGATTTGCTGATGATGAAGAGGTGACAGCTGCTGTGGAGGGTTTTTTGGGTGGGGGACAAGACCTTGAGGGGATAACAATGCTAGAATGAAGCTGGACTATTTGTATTAAACTGAATGGAGACAATGTTGAAAAATAAAATAATACTAGGTTCATAGTGCATTTATTTCTGTGTCAGGCCGCAAACTTCTTGATCAACCCTCATATTAGAGCTCCAGGGACTGAAGGAAAAGTTACTGGAGCTTCAGACATGAACCACTGCTCTCCATTCCAAACTTAAACGGTTGCTCACTGTGGAGCTAGCCAGCTCTGTAGGTTAAAAACATACTACAGAGTTTCAGTGCTGATACATATAAATAACAAGCATTTGTCAATGCCAAATGTTGTCTTGCTGTCATTGGCATTGGTAGTGCAGGAGTTAGAGGGTTGCATAATAGGAATGGCAGTGAAGTATGGAACCGACACCAACCCACCCCACCCTGCAGAGATTGACAGGCATCGAGGTGTACCTTTGGGTTGTCCGCCATAATGCTCATGCCATTTCACCTCACCCTACCCTGCAGACTCCAACAAGTGTAGCGTTGTGCCTTGGGGTCATCGGGCCTTATGCTCACCCCATTCCATAAGGAAATACGTTGTGATGGGTGCAGTGTAGGAGAATGGGGTGAACCTTGGGGTTGAACAGCCCAAGGAACACCTTGATGCCTGTCACTGGTTGCACGGTGGGGGTGGAATGGTGTGAGCATTACAGCTGACAATCCAAAGTCACACCCCTGATGCCTGTCAGTCTCTACAGGGCGGGACGTTACGGTTAGAAACCTTAACACATTGGGCGTTTGTAGTATTTGCACTCCAAATTTTCAACATGGGCTTTTTGTGACCCCCACCTCATTTTGTGACCCCACCTTTTGGGACCTCCACTCATGAACAATGGCACTGTGATTTTGTTAATGTGTTCTGAATGTTGATTTCCAATAGCGACCGCGCCATTCTGCGTCAGATGTGTGAAAACACATTTCGGGCAAGATGTGAAAAATGACAGCTGTACCATTCATAAGGAGGTGTGAAAAAATGGCAATGTTGAAAATCTGGAGTGAAAATATTAAAATTATCAAAGTTACAGTGTGTGTGGAAACTGCGCGACACGCCGTAGAATAGTTTTGAATTTTTTTTTCACTAAATTTGCAACATAGACTTTGGGAGCCCACCTCATGAACAGTGGCACTGTTGTTTCGTTAGTCAGTACCAAAAGGTGATGCCACACAGTGACTGTGAAATCACCTTTCGGGGCCGAATAACAAAATGACTGACTGATTTCATGAGGTGGTGTCCCAAGAACTCCATGTTGAAAATTTTAGAGAAAAAAAAAAAAAATGGCTGCGATATCCACCTAAGTTGACACCTCCCTCATTGATGCCATTATACAGCTTTCTGACATTTCTTCAGTTTGCGGTCGGCTTTGAAGAGTGCAGACGTGGTCCTGCTCCACCAAAGTTCACAGTGCCTGACTACGGAGGTAAGTATGGGGTGAGGGCAGGTGTGGGGAGGTGGGGTGCACAGAGGGTGGGTGCAGGTTGGGGCGGGGGCCCCGCTGACAGCGAGGAACCATTTTCTTTGTTTCATGTACTAAAAAATAAAAAGAACAGCATGGACCACTTTCTGTCTTTACAGGTGTATGAAAACAAATGCTGGGGATATTGGGGTGGGCTCCCAGTGTGCCCCATGACTTTAGGAGAGTGATCTTGGCCACACTGGGGTGGGCTCCTTGTGTGGCTCACAATTGCGGTGGGCGGGGGCAGGAACATGCCGATGCAGTCGGCTTCCAAACACAGGGAAGCACACTGGGGTGGGCTTGCAGTGTGCCATACAGTCTTGGAAGGGGTTATAAACATGCCGACAGGGGGATTGGGCACCCTCCTAGTCGGCTTTAATTCAATATACTTCGCTTTTTTTCTTATAATAAACCCAAGCAGCATATAAGAACATGGATACAATGGTATGGCTACAGAAGGAAATGCTGTATATACAAACAAGGAAACACACAACACTGAGCAAAGCACATACTGTACACTACGTACTACCCCACAAACCCCCACTTCCCTCCCCCCATCTGTGCAGCATGAGTACTGAAACTGCTTGTCAAGTGGAAGATCAGCTCTGCCTACGGTCTCCATAGTGCCAGCAGGGCCATCAAGGGTTCCCACACCTGGTATATTTGGGGCCTATGTCGTATATTGGAAATGTGTTTCTTCAATTGTATGGCCAAGAAAATCTCTCAATACCATTCCATAGTCGAAGGCACAGAATCCTCTAACCAGTGTCTGAGCATAACCAGTTTTGCCACTGCCATCACTAGGGACAGGTGGGTGTTCCATGGGGGCATACAGTCAGTAAGCAGCAATCCGGCATGAACAGAGATTCAAGCCCCAGAAGTGGGTCCAGGACTTGCTTAATAGAGTTCCAAAAGACCTGAATGCAAGGGCAGTCCCAGAGTAAATGATATAGTGACCCAGGAGCTAGTTTACGCGGGAGCAGGCTGGAGAAGAGATTCGTCCCATTTTATGTAACTTTATTGGGGTATAATACAGGTTGTGCATAATGTTAAACAGGGTCAAACGTAATCAGTCCTGTTTAATATACACATAGATGGTGCTCCACACTTTTCACCAAAACTCAGGTTCTGATGGAAGGGAAAGCTCCTGGACCCAATAGTAACAAACCTCTTGGGATAACCTGGGGTTTTCTGCCAGTAGCTGCTTATAGACTTTGGAGATTGCACGTGGCTGATCAGCCTCTTGGAATACCTGTGCTCGGCCCACTGGAGGACCAGAAAGACAAGATGTCTTACCTAGAAAGGAGAGAATTGAGTGTCTAATTTGCATATACTTAAAAATGTCTCTGGCTCCCAGCTAGAACCGGGATTGAAGGTTGGCAAATGGAGTAAATTCTTGCTCAGAGAAAAAGTCAGCAAGAGTAGCATCCTTCAGTTTAGGAAGAAAAGTGGGCAGGATAGGATGGTGTCCAATCTGAAAATGCAGATTAGAGAAGAAAGGTTGAGAGGGGGAGTGGTATCAGTCCTCAGACAGGAGACTTTGTGCCTGCTGTAAGGCCTTCAGGGACCACGCTATAGGAGAAGCTCTGAGAGGGCACGGGAGATGAGAAGGAGCCAGATATGTCAGGGCAGAGAGCGAGCTGGCAAACCTGTATGCTAGGTCCCTCTCTATGCCTAACCAGATGGGGAGGTATCTGTCCCCCTGCATTTGTAGGTCTCCTTTGCACCAGAGCACTATTCTGCTAATGTGTTGGGAGCAACAGAATTTGAAAAGAGAGGAGAGGGCTAGGCTGCCTTGTAATTTAGGGGTAGTTAGCTTATAGTATGCCATTCTCACTGCCTTACCCTTCCAAAGGAAAGAATTGAAGAGCCTCTGCAGCTTAGTAAACCAGATTTTGAGAAAGAAAAATCCCAGCATACCTAGCGGGCAGAGCAACCTTGGTAAGATATTCATTTTGAAGATATTTACACATCTCCAAACGGAAAGGGGCAAGGCTCCCCAACTATCCAAATCTGCCTGTATCATCTGCACCAAATTGGTAAAGTTCTTTTAATCATGGAGGCTATGTCCCTAGTAACACTGATCCCAAGTGATAGAAGGGCTTTGGGCTCCCAGGAAAAGCTGAATCTGTCACAGCTAGACTTAGTGCTATAGATATTAAGGGGAAAAATCTTTGTCTTGGACAGGTTCAGCTTGTAATGTGATACGCGGAAAAGTCATCCAGTACTGCTTGAGAGCAGGTATGGATGTTTCCTGGGTCTTCAATATGGAGAAGAAGGTGGTCAGTGTAAGCCGATAGGGCATAACTCTTCCCCTCTGCCTGGATACCCCTACTATCTGGTGAAACAAGGATTTTCCTGATCAGGGGTCCCAAGTAAAAGTTGAAAAGTAGGAGGGAGAGAGGGCACCCCTGCCTGGTGCCTCTTTTCAGAGGGAAGGAATCAGAGAGACATCCGTTAGACCACACTTGCACTGAGGGGGAAGTGTATAAAACCTGAATCCATTTGATGAAGTCGTCAGGCATTCCGAATCGACGTAGGGAGGCAAAGAGGAATTGCCAAGAGACCCGGTCAAAAGTCTTTTCAGCATCCAAGGGGACTAGGATCGAAGGGATCATGGACTCCCTAGACGCTGATATGAAATGGAGTAATTTCCTCATATGGCCTCTGGATATCCACCATGCCATGAAACCCACCTGTTCCCTACCAATGACTCCACCCATAATCAGTGAGAGACAATTGGCGAGGATTTTGGTTAGGATCTTGACATCCGTGTATAAGAGGGAGATTGGACGGTAGTTCTCAGGGTACTGTGGGTCCTTCCCCAGTTTGGGAATCAGGGCTGTTAGGATACTGGTATCTTGCATTGCCTGGGAGAACCATAGGTTAAATACTTCTACTAACAGTGGAGAAAGCTGCGAGAGGCAGGCTTTGTATAAATTGTTTGGCAGACCATCTGGTCCAGGGGCTTTAACCCGAGGCAATTGTTTAATGGGTAGTGAACCTCTGGGAGGGAAATTGGAGCCCCAAGGTGCTCCATGAGACATGAGGGGAGTACTGGGGCATTTACTGAAAGAAGGTATTCCCTTCAGTTATGGATCAGGACATTAGGGGAGTCCTCCAACGAGTAGAGGTTACTATAATAGTCACCAAAAATTGCGACGATGTCCCTGGGGTGAGAGACTAAAGGTTTGTCAGGGGCCACCCTCAGGCTGGAAATATATTTTACAGAGTCTGCTTGTCCCATCCCAAGGGCAAGAAACCTCCCAGCCTTTTCCTCAGACTCAAGAAACTTCATTCTTGTACGGTGGATGGCAAGCTCTGCTTTCTGTGCCATAAGGTCTGAAAACTGTGCTTGGAAACGATGGAGCTCAGCCCAGTCCGACTCCAGAGAAAAGTGGTAAAGAGAGGATTCTCTATTGCTTATTTCACTCAGGAGACTGTCTAGAAGAATCTTACTCTTTCGAGCTCTCGTGGATGAAATACGGTTGAAGTCTCTACAAAGGGCACATTTAAGGGCTGCCCGTACCATGTCAACTCTTTCCACTGAACCCATATTAGTGTCCAGAAAAGTAGATATAAATTCTTGGACATAGGGCAACATGTCGGGGATCTGGAGTAACTGCGTATTCAAACGCCACAGGGAATCTCTACGTAGCCCAGGACTCATAAGGTGAAGGACACTGACCGGGGCATGATTAGAAATTACTCTGGGGTGAAAAGATACATCTGTAACACCTGGGAGACAAAAAGCAGTTACTAGCCAGTAGTCTATTCTACTGTAGATTATGTACCATGTGGAGGAGAATAATAGGGATATGATCTATCTGCAGGATGTAGGGTATGCCAGACAACAATGAGGCTTGCTCCAGCAATAAGGTCACATAAAGCCCTTTGTGCAGGAGACAGCCCATGCCTCTTGTTGTCTGAACGGTCGAAGTCCGTTTGAGGAACCAGATTCCAGTCCCCACCTAAAAAGGTCAGTATCAGGGAGTCAAAGGACATGAGGGAAAGTAGCTTAGTAACAAAAAGGGGAGAGTCCACATTTGGGCTGTAAATGGATCCTATTAGTATCGGGAAGGATTCTAGGGTGCCCTTACATAGAAACATAGACTTTGACAGCAGATAAGGACCGCTAGGCCCATCTAGTCTGCCCATTTCCCTACCTACAGGATAGGCAGCAGATCCTAGTTAACCAACAGCCTATATCTTCCTGCCCCGCACAAGAATTGCCTTATGTCTGTCCCATGCATTCTTGAATTCTCCCACAGTTTTAGACCCCACAACTTCCTCAGGAAGGCTGTTCCATGCATCCACTACCCTCTCTGTGAAATAATACTTCCTCACATTGCCCCATAACCGCCCTCCTTCTATCTTTAAATTGTGTCCCTTTGTTCTTGCAAGTCTCTTTTTTGAAAGATGCTACCCTCTTGGACTTTGTTGATTCCCTTGAGGTACTTGAAAGTTTCTATCATGTCCCCCCTCTCCCTTCTTTCCTCAAGGGTATACATATTAAGCTCCTTTAGTCTCTCCTCATCGGCTTCTATTGCAGACCCTGCACCATTTTAGTTGCCCTCCTCTGGACTGCCTCTATCCTGTCTATGTCCTGCTGGAGATGGGGTCTCCAGAACTGGACACAGTATTCCAGATGGGGTCTCACCAACTGTCTGTACAGAGGGATAACAACTTCCTGTTTTCTGCTGCTGATGCCTCTCCCTATACATCCCAGTATATTGACCCTCCCTACTGCCTTCTCACATTTGCATGCTAACCTTAAGGTCATCTAAAATGATTACCCCCAGGTCCCTTTCCTGTTTTGTTGTTGTTACTACCTCCCACCCACTGTGTATTCTTCCCTGGGTTCTTGTTTCCCAGGTGCATTATTTACTTTTGCATTGAATCTTAGCTGCCATCGTCTGACCATTCCTCCAACCTTGCCAATTCCCTTTTCATCCTTTCCGCCTCCTTGTGTATCAACCCTGTTGCAGATCTTTGTGTCATCTGCAAAGGCATACTTTTCCTTCCAGTCCCTCTGCAATGCCACTGATGAAGACATTAAAAAGGACTGGACCCAATACTGAACCCTCACGGTACCCCACTAGTAACCGCCTTTCTTCAGAGTGGACTCCATTTACAATTACCTTCTGTGTCCTGTTGTCCAGCCAATGTTTTATCCAGGCTACCACCCTGGGACCACTCCCAGGCTGGTTAATTTGACTAATAATCTTTTGTGTGGGACTGTGTCAAATGCCTTGCTAAAAGTCTAGGTAGGCCATGTCCACAGCCCCTCCTGGTGTACTACTTTGGTCACCCAGTCAAAGAAATCTATTAGATCTGCTCAGATATGACCTTCCCGCTGTGAACCCATGCTGCCTTGGATCCTGTGCTCACTGACCTCTAGGTACTCAACTATTTTTTCCTTCAGAAGTGACTCCATCACTTTCCCTACCACAGAGGTCAGACTGAGAGGTCTGTAATTTCTGTCTCTGTCTTGGTCCCACTTTGTGAAGGGAATCACATCCGCCTTCCTCCAGTCCTCGGGTACCACACCATCCTCCCATGATTTATTAAAAAGAGTAGCCAGTGGTTTCACTAGTTCCTTCCTTAATTCTTTTAGAATTCTGGGGTGAATTCCATCAGGACCCATTGCTTTGTCCACCTTCAGTTTTAGGAGTTCTTGCAGAACCCTTTCTTCTGTGAAAGGACTGGGATCGATAATTATGATGTATTGTCCCGATGGATCCCACCACTCTTGTATCATAACAAAGGGCACTGACTTGGCAATAAGAACAACAGCACCCCCTCATTTGGAAGAGACTTCAGCACTAAACATCTGCCCCATCCAGTCCCTCTTAAAAAGAGAGATATCCTCTCTCCACAAGTGAGTTTCCTGTATACATGCAATTCCCGCCCTTAGGTAGGTAAGGTGTTTTCATACCATTATCTGTTTCTTTCTATCTTGTCCCCCTTTAATGTTCCAACTTATAAACATATAGGGTCCTCCCATATTCACTCACACCTTGGCATATGTTGGTAAATCATGTAGTGGATCAAGAGCGAGGGGAAAAACTCTGATCCATCACAAAACTGACTCCTCAACAATAGAAAAAGAGCTGCGCAGATTTGTTACCCCCCGACACCCTCAAGCAACAGGATAAGAAAAAGAAGTTGCAAATACTTGAACCTTATCCCCCAGACAAACAAAAACACATTTTGCCCAAACAACTATCTGCCCTCAGTTCTAACAAACCAATCTACTTCTTTCACACTGTCAGGTGATGTTAATCACGCTACACTAAGAGAGGTACATCCCATGCCCCCCGTCACCCCTGTCCACCCACAGAAATGAAGCATGCCATGACCAGGTTTCTGCAGCAAAACACTCAAGATACAAACATATGATAAACATTTTTAGACAGTCGAGCAGTTGGCAGAAAAACAGGTGCCAGCTTAAGGAAATATGAACTTTGGTGAAAATAAAATATTGGGGCACTGCAGGACATCATGTTCTACTTACTGTCCCCATTTGTGTTCTTTCAGAGCCTAGAAAAAAATATACAGTTCAAGTAATTCAAAAGCTGGTTAAGTTGTCACCAGTAATAACAGGGAGCGGCCCCAAGTAGCTAAATGAAAACACGGAGCCAGGCTCTATAGGCCAGACCTGAGATACCATCAGAAATGAGTCTTACATTGATTCCCCAACATAGCACGGAAAAAAAGAAAAAGGAAAGAACTTTAATAGTCCCACTGTTCATGCGGGTAAGAGTTACTCACAACTCCCCTTCGCTCTGTCCCTTCAAACAAAATCAGTAACTATCCACTGGAGAAGCAACCAGAAAGAAGGGATCATACACAAGGCCCAGAGTGTCCATTTGTTCTGCGTTGTCCACAGGGGGGATACATTAGGCAAATCCTGCAGCTGAGGCCTATTGCGGCAAAGGCTTGAAAATAGATGTAACATAGAAACATAGAGTTTGACGGCAGATAAGGACCACTTGGCCCACCCAGTCTGCCCATTTCCCTACCTATTGGATAAGCTGCAGATTCTAGTTAACCAACAGCCTACTTCCTGCAACCCCCCACTATAATTGCCTTATGTCTGTCCCATGCATGTTTGAATTCCCCCACTGTTTTAGACCCCACAACCTCTCCAGGAAGGCGGTTCCATGCGTCCACCACTCTCTCCGTGAAAAAGAATTTCCTCACATTACCCCTGAGCCGTCCCCCCTCTAACTTTAAATGGTGTCACCTTGTTCTTACACATCTCTTTTTCTGAAAGATGCTACCCTCCTGGACTTTGTTGATTCCCTTGAGGTACTTAAAAGTTTCTAACATGTCCCCCCGTCCCTCCTTTCATCAAAAGTATACATATTAAGGTCTCAGTCTCTCTTCATATAGTTTCTGATGTAGACCCTGCACCATTTTAGTTGCCCTCCTCTGGACTGCTTCCATCCTGTCTATGTCCTTGAGTAGATGTCTCCAAAACTGCACGCAGTACTCCAGATGGGGTCTCACCAACTGTCTGTACAGAGGGATAACCACTTCTCTTTTCTACTTGTGATGCCTCTCACTATGCATCCCAGTATACCCCTGGCTCTCCTTACTGACTTCTCACATTGCTTACCCACCTTTAGGTCATCTGATATGACTACACCCAGATCCCTTTCCATTATTGTTGTCGTTAGTATCTCCCCTACTATTGTGTACTCTTCCCCTTGATTTTTATTTCCCAGGTGCATTACTTTGCACTGAATCTAAGTTGCCATATGTCTGACCATTCCTCCAACCTTGCCAAGTCCCTTCTCATCCTTTCTACCCCCCCTTGTTTATCAACTCTGTTACAGATCTTTGTGTCATCTGCAAAGAGGCATACCTTTCCTTCCAGACCCTCTGCAATGTCACCTATAAAGACGTTAAAGAGGACTGGACCCAGTACTGAGCCCTGAGGTACTCCACTAGTAACCCCCTTTCTTCAGAATGTGTTCCATTCACTATTACCTTCTGTGTCCTGTTGTGCAGCCAGTTTGCTACCTAGGCTACCACCCTGGGACCCACTCCCAGGCTGGCTAACTTGATTATTAATCTTTGTGGGGACTGTGTCAAATGCCTTGCTAAAGTCTAGGTAGGCCATATCCATAGCCCTCCCTGGTCTATTACTTTGGTCACCCAGTCAAAGAAATCGATTAGATTCATCTGACATGACCTTCCAGCTGTGAATCCATGCTGCTTTGGGTCCTGTGCCCTTCTGGCCTCTAGGTACTCAACAATTCTTTCTTTCAGAAGTGATTCCATCATTTCCCCACCACTGAGGTCAAACTAACAGGTCTGTAGTTTCCTGCTTCTGCCTTGCTCCACTTTTGTGAAGGGAATCACATCTGCCCTCCTCCAGTCCTCAGGTACCACCCCATCTTCCCATGATTTGTTAAAAAGTGTGGTTAGTGGTGTCACTAGGTCCTCCCTTAGCTCTTTTAGGATTCTAGGGTGAATCCCATCAGGCCCCATTGCTTTGTCCACCTTGAGTTTTAGGAGTTGTTTCAGGACTCTTTCTTCTGTAAATGGACTGGCGTCAACCCCCCTACCCAGAGTGCTTCTACGGTTTGGTTTAGATAACTCCTCCTCCTCTTCTGTGAATACTGAGCAAAAGAATTCATTCAGTATGTCTGCCTTTTCACTGTCTCCCTCTGCCCACCTCCCCTCTCCTTTATTAATCTTCACTATCCCTCCCTTAACCTTTCTATGCTCTCTAATGTACTTATAAAAGGTTTTATCCCCCTTCTTTACTGAGTTGGCTATCTTTTCCTCAGTTTGGGCCTTGTTTTCTGACTGCCTTCCACTTCTTTCTGCTTTAATTGATACAGTTCCTGTCATTGCTCCGTCTGTGATTCCTTATACTTTTGAATGCAGCCTTTTCTCCTTAACCTTCCTGACACCTCTTTTGAGAACCATAGTGGTTTTTTATTCCGCTTGTTTTCTTTATTTGTTTCACACAAAGGCTTGTTGCCTCCATGATGGCAGTTTGAATTTTCTCCATTGTTCTTCCACCCCTCCTTTCTGGCCATTTGCTAATGCATTCCTCAGGTATTCACCCATTATGCCAAAGTCAGCCCTTCTAAAGTCCAGTATCCTTGTCTTTGTATGGCTTGTCTCCATGGTTGTGTTTATTGTGAAGCACACTGTGCAGTGGTCGCTTGTTCCCAGATGTCTACTGACTTCTAAATTTGTGATCCTCTCTCCATTTGAGAGTACCAGGTCTAATATTGCTCCCTCCGAGTGGGTTCCACCACTAGCTGTCTAAGGCATGCCCCCTGTAGGGCATCGAGAATGACCCTGCTCTTGGATGTGGCTGCAGTCCATGTAGCCCAGTTAACATCTGGCATATTCAGGTCCCCCATCAACAGTATCTCCCCTTTTTCAGCCATTTTGAGAATGCCGTCTATCTTTTTTTGTCCATTTCCTCCCTTGAGGCAGAGTCTGTATACAACCCCTGTGCGGATTGTGATGCCATTCCCTGTCTCCAAGGTGACCCAGAGTTCCTCTTGTCCTCCCCTTTACTTTTTAAGTTCTGTAGCTTGACCCCTTTCCTTATGTAGAGAGTTACTCCACCTCCTCTTTTACCCTCCCTGTCCCTTCTGTAGATTGTGTACCCTGGTATGTTGACATCCCAGTCATGGTTCTCTGTGTACCATGTTTCTGTGACTGCCACAATATCCAAGTGTTCCTCTTCCATCAGGGCTACTAGCTCTGGAAGCTTGTTTCCAAGACTATGGGCATTGGTACTCATTGCCCTCCATTTATTGTTGGCTTTATCCTTTTTTACCCCATCCCTGCTCCTATTGTCCTTGTCCATTTTTCCATTTATCCCTGTCCTGCCCTCTGTCAAGCTCTGTACCTCAGTGTTTACCCTACTACCTGCCATGTTTTGTGGGGGGAGGCTTGAACTTTCCTGTTTCCTATCAGCACCTCCCCCCTTGGCTAATTTAAAAGCTTGCCAAGGAAGCCTTTAAACCTGTCACCTAGGAGCATGTTTCCCTTCCCGGACAGATGCAGACCATCATGCCAGTATAGACCTTCATCTCTCCAGGTGGACCCCCAGTCTCCAATTAAGCCAAAGCCTTGTGCTCTGCACCAGTTTTGCAACCATTCATTAAACTGCATGGTGTGCAGTACCCTAGCCTCACCCCTGCCATAGACTGGCAGCACCTCTGAGAAGGTTACCGTGCTTGCTACCTGTCTGAGGCCCCTCCCCAACTCTACAAATTCATCCTGCACTGCACTGATCACATGCCTAGCTAGGTCATTTGTCCCGAGGTGGAAAATGATATCTAGTTTCCTCTCCTATGATGCTGCTTCTGCAATCCTGAGGATTTGCTTCCTGTCCCTCCAAGCCATGGCACCAGGCAGGCACCTTACTTCCCTCTCCTCTCCCCTTCCCAGGTCTACACCCCTAACAATTGAGTCCCCATCAGTAGCTGTTTCTTTCCCCTGTGGTGTCCCTTGCCACTCTTTTGTGGGTCTCCCTTGTGGATGTTCCCAGCATTCTTCTTGGTCTCCAGTGAGGGTGTCATCATAGAGGAACCTTGATTTGCCAGACTGACAAATGATTTGCATAGAGGTACAACCTGGGGGCTATGCCTCTGTTTCACCACCCTCACCCTCCCAGTACCTACTGTGGTCCATCTGCTCTTCACACAAGGCAACCTCTGAGTCAGTGGTTGTGGAACTGGTGCTCTTTGGGTGGGGGAGGCCTCCTTAGTCCTTGCCAGTTCAGCCTGGAGGTGGGCAACCTCCTCCCTCAGAGCTGACAGTTGTCTGCAAATAAGGCAGCAATGCAGGTTCCAGAATGTCTCCTGGAAAATTGCTGCCCCACAGCCAGTGCATTGCACCACTCCCCATATGTCCCTCTTCCTTATAATATACAATGAGTAATATATAAAAATAATTTTTTTTTGTGTGTGTGTGTACACTTACCCTTTATGCACTGTGCTGGGTAATTAAGAATATGACAGTTCGGACCCAAGACCTGTTGAGGAAGTGATGTCAGAACCTTGGCTATAAAGGAATACCACGCCTGGGGTGGGCAGGGTGAGGGAAGGGTGGGTGGTGAGCCACAAGCACTGGTGACTGTTAGAAACAATCAAATACACCACTGCTCCACCACCCTGGTGAGTATTGCCCTTTATAGTAAGTCAACCAACACCACAATTTACTAGACCACTACTCCTACACAAACCACTCTACTGAGTCCAGGGATAAAAACAAACTCACTGCTCAGCCAGTTGGATACTTCTAAAATATTGCACAAATATCCTTCCAAATCCTATGTGTCTAGCACAGAAATCAAGCAATTTCAGTTGTATTTCACCCCCTCTGGTTATAAAATTACTACACTTTAATGGAATCTTGCAATTCTTAATGCCAATAAGAAAATAATGAAACTTTCTGTAGAAAGCGTAGCTTACCTTCCTATCTAGTCCCCAACAAAATTATGTTTTACCAGGTTCCCAGTTCCTCAAATGTGTTCTAGTTTGTTCTCTCTAGTATAGCAAGTTTTTCAGCTTTCAACAGAAGCAGGCAAGTCTTTTCTGACTGGCTTCTCCCTGTGTAATTTGCCTAAGACAGCTCGGTGATAAAAGCCCCGCCCAGAATCAATTGATTGACTAGTGACACCTGTGATGTAAGCAGGCCTTTCAGTGAAGACAATTTGAGATATGTCTGCTTCTAATACACACACAAACCCTTTATCTGAAACCAGGGATAAACTCGCTGCTCAGCCAGCTGGATACTTCTAAAATATTGCACAAATATCCTTCCAAATCCTATGTGTCTAGTACACTCAGTAGGCAGAACACAGCAAGGCCTCTGGCCCCTTGCAGGCGTTGGCAGGTCCTAGTCACCATAAAACCAGAAAAAAAAGGGGGGGGTGCCGCATTATACCAGAGCAACTAAGAACCTTGCAACAGTTCAAGGTCAGAAGAGCGAATATTAATATCTTACTAGCTCTCCCAGAGGAGAAGTAGTGGCAGCATAAGGATCACTTCAAGTCACTTAAAACAAATCAGGCAACAAGGATTTTAACTCCATGATCGCTTGCTCAGGAGTGTCATATGGGGCCCACTTATTGCCATGCTTGACCTGTAAAACAGCTGGATCTCTCATTCTAAAAGGCTTGCCAGCCGCAATCAATTTAAATACAATCAGATGACATTCTTGGCGTTTAGATCACACTGACTGGGGCAGACCTTGGGCAATTCTTATTCTGTGCCCCCCCCCCCCATTATACCTCATGAAGTTCTTTAACTTTGCTAAGGATGTGGTGTTTGTCCTGAAAGTTAAGCATTCTGAAAATTAGAAGCCCAGTGGTGCACCTGCTGTCGGGGGGGCACAGAGAGCGGTGATTCTGTTCAATTATGTAGTTTGCAGTATTAGGTTATGGGCCTGCTATTTTAGCACAGAATTTCTGAACAAAAAGAATAGGATTGCTGCCTTCCTCTGCTTCTGGCAGACCAATAATCAACAAACTGTTGCATCGACTGTACCCATCTAAGTTCTCAAGCCTTTCCTCTAATTTCTTGATTCTGTGCCTGACACTGGTGTTATCTTTTTCTATTCTCCACCACCATTTTTCAATTCAGATGATCCGTGTTTCAGAGTCACCCACTCTGAGTGTTAGGGAATCCACAGAGGAGTGAATCTGCTGGAGATCCACCAAAATGGTGGATATCGTCTCCTGGATTGGTGCCATGATGTCCAAAAATCTCTCTTCAGTCAGGGCTGCACTGCTAGATGGGTTCTTGCCAACGCTGGCGGCCTGCTGCTTGGGCCTTTTAGCAGATTTGTGCTTCTCAGGCATGGGTGGCGAAGAATGCCGCGGGCATCTTTTTCATGTAAGCATCCATCATTAGGCCTCAGATTTCGGTACTGCAGTATGCTAGCATCGCTCCCAATGAGGTTTGCCTGGATCAGAAGTCATATTTAGGTGACAGAAATGGTGAATTAGCGAGCGGGATGGAGAGTGAGGTGGAAGGTGCTGCTTTTGTTTAGGCAGCCATCACGTGACCCTGTAGTCAGCTTTCTAAGGATTGTGAGAGGCAGAAGGCAACAGCCGCTGCCATGTTTACTGAAATGTTTCAGCAGACAAGACACGCCATGCAATGAGGGGGCGCTCCCTCACTGCAGCGGTGAAATTCTTTCAAGTTGGAGGCACACTTCTCAACTGCTGTCATAGACAGCATGCTCATTCATTGGTGCCACAGAGACCAGCCCAAAAAAGCAGTGGCGCCATTAGCCACAACACTGCCACACCTCCACAACCTGCTACTCCAGCAAGCTGCCACAAAATGCTGCTTGCGCTGCACGTAGAAGACAACATAAAAAGAATGTTAATCAAATGCTGACTTTTTGTCTAAAGAAAACAGCTAGAAACTGAAATATATTTTCTTAAGGGCTGTTTTCACTGACAAAGATGTTACACACCAGAGAGACTCACACCAGAGTGAGTGGGTGAGTGTGTGTGTGTGTGTGTATACCTGGTCATTTATTATGCGAGTGGTGCACACCATTTCAGGACACTGGCTTTCACACCTGTGACACACTGGTGTCTTGGGAACCGCATTGTGGGACCTATCATGCAAGGAATTCCCTGTGTGTTGTGATGCTAAATTACCCTCAGGCAGTGAGATGAATAGTGGCCACCATTCACAAAGGACTTGGAACCACCTTCACCAGTTCAGCTACTGAGAGAGGAGCAGAAGAGCCACACCGGTTTGATGCCTGTATAGTTTACACAAAAATGTACATAGGTGTGGCTCTCTAAACCATCTGCACTGGTGCAGAAATGGCCAGCGTAAATGGGTCTTTAGTTACAAGAAATAAGACAAAGTGTAACCCAAAAAATATATACATTTGCACTGGAAAATCAAACTAGACCTTTTGTCAGGGCAAATATAATGGAAACCAAATCATCCAGGAACATCAGAAAAAAAACAAAAACTGAGGAATCTAAAGGAAAGGGAAACATCGCACGGCTTTTTCAGCAGAATGAATAAATTAAATCAATGGCATTACTAAGACATTCCTAAGGTTTAAAATATATAGCTAAAAAGTAAAAGACGCGGCACACACAAAAATCATAAGTTAAATACTTTTCATACAAGAGTTATTCTGTCTTCAATCACATCTGGACTTCCAATGCAAATGATATAGAATTTGTGTGAAGTGTGTTCCGTCAGGTCCGATTTTATGTAATTTGCCTACCGCATTCTAATTAACTGGTATTAGCCAATAGGAATTCAATTCAGTAGAAAAGACACCAACACCAATTGAATGTCATATCACTGAAGAGAGAGTGAGTGAAAGAGTATGAATAGTAAGATCCTACTAATATGACTTAGAATGTGATGAACTGCTTTTTGAGTTCTTCATTGGCAAGCAAAAAAAATGACATGATTAGATGAAAATGTCTGGCTTCTGACTGGGTAGAGTGCAATATGTTAATTTTCTAATGATCTGCATTTTCTAAATTATTTGATGATGAATTTATATATCTTGGAGCAATTCATTAATAATGTAGGATTTAAGTCTTCAGTCTCTCCAGTGCTGTTCAGATTTCTGCTCCACCTATCTCAAGCCGCACAGTGTTATTGTAGTTCTATTCAAAACAACACCCCTGCGACTTCCCACATTATCTGCCATTACTTTGAAGTACCAGAGTTAATGAGTTATCAAATAATGGCTTAAATGGTTTGTATTCTTCTGGGAAAATTTTTTTCTGACCCATAATTTATTCTACCTAGTTTGAATTGCACTTGTTACTGCTCCTAACCGTCTTGTTAACTGAGCTATTTCTTGGCACTGCCTGTCCTGGCACTTGCATCCCTGGATAGGCTGGGCTGCCCAACCAACTGTCATCTCTGTTGTTACCTGTGATGCAGTTGTGCTCTCTAATTGCTGTAAATATTCTGCTGTTGTAATTATATAATTGCTGTGCTTATTCTACTTTTGTACTTATTACTCTACATTTGTACTTATCTTGTACTCATTATGTATACAATCGTTCCTTCTCCCATGCCCCCCCCCCGGGACGCATCTGGAAATGAGCAGTTGTCTGCTCAGCATGCTTTCCTTTTTAAATAAATAAAAAATTGTTGATTTAGGAAATAGTTTTCATTTTTTATGCTAAGCTGTGTGACATGTTACTTTTTTAGAGAACCAGCTTATTCAGAAATCTCTGCTGTAAATTAGTGGTACAGTGCTAATTAAATGATTCACGCTCTGTTAAAAATATTGAGGTTTTAAGAGAAGGAGGGTTTGACGGACCTTATAGAAGAATAATTGCCAAACAGGCCAGATGGGAATCAAGCTCCCGCCTGTCTGTATTACCTATGTTCCTATAATGTATGGGCAGCCTTACACAACAAGCCTGTGTCTGCATCGAGACGTTCCCTGGTTGCCAGAGAAAACTCAAAATGAAGACACAGGCTTGTCTGTGTATGGATGCCCATACATCATCTTTTATAGTGTATGGGCATCCATGTCCATAATTCAGTGAATTGGCAGTTGGGGGAGGCACTTGAGGGTTGGCGGCAGGCTAAAAGTACTGAGTCATCATACACCTAGTGACCGCTGCTTTTTCTACAAGTTTAAATAATTAAAAAAAAAAAAAAACAGCTTCAAGCTCAATTGGCTAGTGGAAAGCAGCTGTGTGGCAGCATTCTAAGTTGTGCTGTAATAGTGACATCACTATTGCAGCACATCAATATACAGATGTCACAACTACAGCACAACAAGCATACTGCAGGCATGGAATTCCATGCAGAAAAACATTCCACCATATACTAAATAGAGGATTGTGTATGATTGCTCATACACAACAAGGATATTTTTCCCTTGAGCAGTTTCCGTGGTAACCAGTGACCTCGAGAGCGCAGCTTGAGAGGTCAGTTAACACAGAAACTGCTAGAGTTAAAAAAATATCCTTGGAGTGTATGAGCGATCATACACAATCTTTTATAGTGTATGGTCAATCACACATTCAGCTGGTTTCCTTACTTTTTTCTTTTAGTGCCTCCCGGGAAAGCTCTCACCGCCTGCCAGGAAATTCAACGAGGATCATGAGGTCGACGCAGAACAATAAAAGAATCAAGATTCTGTTAGTTATGCTGCACTAGCTATGTAGCTAGTGCAGCATAACAAACTAGCTGACGTAGCTAGTTCAGTATAACAACACTTTTGAACGAATGGATTTACATTCGTAACAACGTTCCACCATACACTATGAATAATTTATCTACTTTACACTGTTTTTTCAGATTAGTCAATGGAGAGCATTTCTTCACGAGACAGGGTTTTTTTTAATGAGCACCAACATTTTGTTAGTTACAGCAGTAAATGTGTATTACCCCATATTTCCATATTATACCAAGTAAAATTCTTAAGGCTAAGACAATCTTATATGCTGATGATATATTATATATAATATTATATAATAGCTCTAATTCATTGGATAAAATTGCACAAGATTTGACAGTAGATTTTCAGTGTCTAGAAAATTGTTTGTTGGATTAAAAATTATCATTGAATATTTCAAAAAACAACAGTATGATATTTGCCTCTAAACAAAAGTTGGTTAAATTAGGGAAACTGAATATTTTTGGAAAAAATGGAACTAATTTGGAGCAGGTGCTATTGTTTAGATATTTGGGAATTAATCTGGACTCAAATTTAACATTTTCAAATCATATATTGACTTTAACAAAATCAGTATATCAAAAATGAGGGGTTCTATTCAGACTACAGAATGTGTTAACTTTACAAGCCAGGAAACATATAGCCCAAAGTATACTACTTTCTCAAATGAATTATAATTCATTTTTGTTTACTAGTTTGTCTAAATACGTGGTAAATAACTTATTGACTTTTCCTAGTATTTGTAGATTTGTTTATAGATTGCCTTATAATACACATCATTGTACTTTATATCAAGTTTCAGGGTTTTTACCGCCTAACTTGAGTTCCATTTACTCTCTTTGTTGTAAAACGGAGAATGTTTTGAGACAAAAAAGTCTCTCTCCCTTGTATTCTCTGATATCTGTAAGGGAAGCTCCGAGAAACTGGAGATCAAATGTTCTTTCTTGTTTAAATTTGAAAGTCACTAAAACTAAAATGGGTGCTCAAGCTTTTTCTATCCAAGCACCAAAATACTGGAATGATCTTCCGATTGAATTGAGAACTATGAGTAGTCATAATTTATTCAAAAAGAAATTGAAGCATCATTTGAGTAGCTTGCAATGTCACAGTTATTTTAAATAATTTGTATTATATTGTTTGTCTTATATGTCATGTATTTGTATTCCTATATTAAGTGAATGTAAAAGTTATCTTTTTGTATAACATCTTGTGACTATTTTATAGTCTCGGATCGCATATGAAAAAGGGCCTTGGCTCATATGTTTACCCAGTTAACAAAAGAAATAAATAAAAAAATTAAAATAATGTTGCTGAAAGGATTTAGTCCTTGTTCAAAAAAGGTACTGATTATTATGCCCGGATTCTACTGTATATGAATTTTGCTAATTCACTTTTAATTTGTGAGACAGTTGGCATTTTCTAATTGCCACTGTTAGTCCTTACACAGATGTTCATGTTGTTTTAGTTTAGCAGTTTCATCCCTGGACAAAGCAACATTTGGTAACTATGGCTCCATTAAAAACTTGGTAACAGGCATTGGCGACAGCAAAATAAAACGGTGTCACCAATGACGAAATGCAGAATGACAAAAAGATGTTTCTTATTAAATATCACCCATGCATCAATAACAGGATTTAAACAATTTTCTTTTACACTGCTTAAAATGCCTTTATCTGACGAGTTCATTAGCCATTACCCATATCCTGATTAGCGGACAGGGGCAATGACACTTGTCTCTACAAATACGGTGTTAAATCCTCAACTCTACAGCTTCATATCCCCTTGTAACCCTAATTTCTCATCAACACCATTATTAGACCAAATTTAACTGGCAAGATCAGCAAGCATTATTTTCCTTCTTATTAAACAGATCTATCTTGATGCACAGTGACCATCCACGGAGGTATCAGGTGGGTACTTGTTGGGTCAGGTACAGAGTTCCAGACTGAGAGTGGCAATCAGTGAGAAAATGATTTGGAAGTTCATGTATGTAAAAGGCAAGGTTGGTAAGCAGGCCCGGTGGCACTGAGGGATGAGGTGCTGGACGCCACACCTTGCTCCAGGCTGGCGACCCATGTTTAAGAACGAGCACGTGCATTCACAAAAGCCATTCCATTTCACACAGCATGAGGCAGAGGGCTGTGTGTTATTTGCTGTTTGAGGGAAATTGAAGAGTAGTATTTAGGAGTAACACACTCTGACAGAGAGCGACAGAACGCACTCTCCTGATAGAGAGCACAAATCTTCTTCAGTAAAATCCTATCTGCAGTCTTGGTTAATAAATGCTTTACAATAATTGAGTTGAAAGTTTGTCCATAGCTTAATTACACAGGTGATTCTGTATCTGCTACTCGCATAATATGGTATCACTCAGGCAAGGATCCCTTTTAGTACCAACCATAGAGTACTGCACATGCATAGTCCCAAAATTTATTGTAGTTGTAAAGCAAAACTGAGAAACATTAAAAAAAAAAAAAACATGCTGTAGAAATTTACAATAAAATAGCAGCAACACTCAAAAAAGAAACTCTCTTTAGTTGGGAATGGGCTGCAATAGTCAGTAAGTGGTCCAGTTTTAGCTAATAGTGAAAGCCCAGCATAGAAAATTATGACAGTAATGGGGACTGGCTGGGGGTAGAAGGTACCACTAGCACCAGGTACTGTATATGACAGTAATGGGGAATGTGTGAGAGAGGGCGTACAGAGTGTTTGTCTGTACTACACACAGCATCAGTGCTACCGGTGGGAGGTGTCATGCACCACAGTGCACACTGTTAAAAGTAGGGTTTTAGAAGCGGCATATATCACTCCCTTGGCAGCCTTTTAGCACTTCAGTAATCATTTTAACATACTACGACACTCTATATGCAAGAGGGTTCCCTCATTTGCCTGGGGCAATGTTGTATGTAGTTTGATCGCACTAACCATTTAACACCATACTACGAGGTTCTTTGAACATGGCTACAGACATTGTCAGAGACACTATATCCACTTAGTGCAGTGCTATTTCTGCTAGTGCTGGACTAAGCAACTGAATATGGGGGCCCTAGTATACTACCTGAAATTTATGTTAACTTTTAAAAGTAGTCAACTATTACTTCTTTATATCTGAGGCACTTTTTCTTTTCTCTTTGGCTAATTAGAAGGTTAGATTTTCTACTTGACAGCATTAGTAGAGATGTGTGGAATGGCACTCTGCATGAAGGCTGACCTATCAAGTTCTGTTCCTCATCATACCACAACAGCATTGTCACTTCACTCACTATGACATCACAACTGCTCAGGAAGTGTTGCTCCGTAGCTCCCAGATTACTTACGAGTGATATCACAATCACTGAGGTCACAATGCTGATGAGGTATGACGAGGAATATAGAGATCCTACGTATAAAATCTAAAGGGGACATCACATGAAGTACCATGGGCTTTCATGACGTCCTAAGTAAATGGCCTTTACTACTGTATGTCTATGGGGATAATACACAAATGAGGAGGGGGTTATGTGATGACCCCTCTAGTTTTTAATTTTATATATACGACCTCTATGAAGAGGAATATAACTTGATATGTCAGCTGCCAGGTAAAGTACTGCTATTAACATCAAACCTGATACTATCAGGTAGAAAACATTCTAATGAGCATAAGGAAAAGAAAGAATCTTTAGAAATAAAAATATTGAACTGAAAGAATATTCAGAAATAAAAATTGGAACTGACTACTTTTAAAACAAATAAACATTTTCCTGTCTGTTATTTTTTGGTGCTACGAGCTCTCTCAATTCTTCCACAGATGGCAGGTGTTGCTTGCTGGGATAGGCTGCACTACAGGTTCTTGCTCTGGTGGGACTTCAGGTTCTAAATGTTTTTCTTTTACAAGGTATTTTCCTAATGGTGACTTGAGGCGAATCTTAAGCTGGTTTTATAAACTCCTTTCATTCACTGTACCAATCAGCAGGAGCCCTGTTCATTTATTAGAATTTTTGCAGCCCAAGATAGCCCCATTAAGATGTAACACCTATTGTGATTGGTTGGCATCCATGGCTCTCCAGTCATTACCTCATGGGTTGTAGCCCACCTGATAGGCTAGTGATGCACATGACCCAGATCAAATTTCTAGCATATCCAGGTCCCAGGAACCCCTGCTCTCCAGTTTCGAATCGTGCATCTGATCAGGCAGGAAGCACACCAGGGATCCCTGTCTACTCCTATAAGGTAAGATCCTGTATGGGATATATATATATAAACCTATTATCAACCTACTTGAGCATGTATGCAGTTACAGTTTAAAAAAAAAAAAACTCCTGGAATTTAACTGGGAGAAATATATTGACTAGCCTCAGCCTCAGTGTTAGCTAGCCTTATTTGTGCCTTAATTCAGCCACGAATGTCTCTGTGCTGGCAGCTACTAGGTAGCTTAGGCCAGGGGTAGGCGTGCCTCAGCAGAAGATATAAACTGTACCTGTTTGTTTTGGTGCTAAGGGGCAACAAGTTTTGGTGTCTGCCCCCATGTAGCGCTATCTTTCCGATTAGGCACCTTAGCTTCGGGGGGGGGGGCCGACGTTGCTGGCACTAGCCCTTAAGCACTGCATGGCGCCTCGCTATCCTCGGCCCCCCTCCCTCTGCTCGTAATCCTCCTTGTCAGCCTGCGGCCTCTCTCCCCCTCTCGCAGAGTCCTCAGCCCTCCCAGACCGCCAGCTGGTCGGCGGCCTACCCGACCACTTGACGACAGCGTGGCCTTCCTAAGCAAGGTTCCTTCCACTCCGTCTCTCTCTGTCCTGAGGGAAGTAAGGGGAAGTTGTGGCCGCTCGGCGCGGGTGTTCTGCGTACCACCAGCTGGCGTCCTATCCGTCCATCACGGCCCCGGGAAGTAGTTCCTCTCCTCGCTCTCTCCTTGAGGAAGGTTAGGGGGGAGCGTCAGGGCCGTCCAGTTGCTGCTCCTGTCTTCTCACCGCGGTGGAGGCAGTATAGCGCAGTGGTTTAAAGGTCTGAGCTGGATTTCTGGAGACCAGGGTTTGAATCCGTCCCTCAGGAGGGGGCCACTGAGGATCCCGACCCCATGCATCCAGTCACGACACCTCCTCACGCTCGAGCGGCCTTCCAGTAGGCTGCTGGTCGGTCCTTCGCTCCCAGGCTTCCTCCCTCAGCCCGAACAGTTCTGGTGGCTTGGCTTCTCCTCTCCGCGTCTGCTCTCCGCTCCGCGAGGCCGCCACTCTGAGTGGGGGGGGGGGAACGCCAGGGTGCTCTTCCCCACGCGGCCTGGCTGAGCGGGGAGTCCCTCGCCAGAAGGGGAAAGCAGCGCCTCGCGTCTACAGGAGGAACGCCGATGGCAAGGTGGGGGGCAACAGTTCCGTCAGGGACTCGTTTTCCTCGGCCCCCTAGACAGATCCTCAGCCTAATTTGGTAGGGTGGGAGGACCACCGAATTTGCCGAGCTCTTCTGGCCGCTCATTCCCAGTAATGGGGAAGCAACAGAACCTCCTAGGCCAAGGGGCATTGAGGACCCCCCCCTCCCCAACGAGAGAGAAAAAAAAAACAAAAGGAGAGAAAAGCAGGCAGTAGAGCCTGCAGGTTAGAGGATCAGGGTGCGATCAAGCTCATTGCATCAGGTATACCAGCCCTGAGCTTGAGGCTCGCAACTCTCTCTCGCTTAGGGTTATCTCTGAGCAAGTCACTTAACCACCAAGTCCTCCCAGGTCGCACCCAGGACACAGCTCCTATGCCCAGTGGGTCTCACCTGGTTATTGAAAGAGAATTTTCTCTAGGCATAAGCGGGGTAGTTATCTGGGCCAAAGCGGATGTTTGGGGTTCCCTCCCCGTGAGGGTCCCTCCCTCAGCGACCCTCAGTAGTTTTCCCCACAACAGGTCTACCACTCTTCCTTCGGAGCTCCTCTACCCTTTCTCTCTCTTGTCTCCTACCTCTCCGGTCCCTCCCACAGTGACCCAAGAAGGTAGTCTTCCTCCCGGTCGTTCCACGGCTCCCTCCCATAGCGAGCCCTGGTTTCGAACCTGTGGACTCAAAACCCTCCCTCACCCTTTGCCCGGGTTGCGGGGTCCTCACATAGCTCCCCCACAACCCGCATTCAGTTCCTCTCCCCCCCCACAACAGATCTATCGACTCTTACTTCTGGAGCTCCTCCCCTTCTTCTCTCTCTTGTCTCCTACCACTCCGGTCCCTCCCACAGCGACCCGAGAAGGTGGTCTTCCTCCCGGTCGTTCCACGGCTCCCTCCCATAGCGAGCCCTGGTTTCGAACCTGTGGACCAATAACCCTCCCTCTCCTTTTGCCCTGGTTGCGGGGCCCCTCACTTAGCTCCCCCACAACCTGCATTCAGTTTTTTCAGTTTATAAAAAAAAAAAAGGAGAGAAATACTGAGGGACAAGGTATTGCCTAGGCACTTGCTTGTTCGGCCCGTCTCCCCCGGACCAACATCGCCCATGGGCCCCCACAACTTGGGGCCCAGCAACTCTACAGCTTGGTTCCCGGCCCCCCACTCTCCCATCCGACCAGACCACCGAACCCAGAACCAGACAGGTGGGGGGGGGGCAGTCAGAAGAGTCTCCAACCCCGAGGACTCCGTCCTACACGTCCCTCACGTCAACGCGTACGAGGACAGGGAGAAGTAGTCATGCCACTTCGCCTCGACCCCAGGGCCCGCGAAGAGGCTAAGACCTCTACGCGAGTCGACATTCCGTAGTCAGGCGCAAGGCTACGCTCGTCCCCTGACCCTGTCGGTTGTGTCTCACAGAGTGCCTTCCCAGCGGCGTCTCGCGGTCTAGGATATCCTCAATGAGGATGACATCCCCGAGTCGGGCAAGATATCAAACAGAAAAAACCGGACAGGTCGTCCGGGTCGGAGACCAGACGCCGGCGCAGGGCACCCCTGTTGGCCCCAGGCAGCGGCCCTTAGAAAGGACGGTGCTACCATGCGGTACATTAGCACCCAAACGCCTGATAAGGAAGGCGAAGATTGCTCGGGGGTTTCTTGTCCCCACTATCAGCGACACCGCGCTAGGCAGTCACCAGCCGACCTTTTTCGGCTCCAGCGAACCGCTAACCCTAGGACCCTCAGGAGCTAGTCTCCTGAATCCAGGGAGGCGGAACTGTGGGGACGTGCCTAATGCAGCCAAAATTCCTGGCCGACTTGGCGGTAGTCACCACGTGTCCGCATGCCAGGGCCACTGCCGCTCCCACAGCACTGTAGCCAAACTAAGGGATGCACCTCATGTCAGCAGACACTGCTCCCGAGTCAGAGGATCTCGACCCCACGTACTGTACCCTCAGGGCCCTCAGCTCTCCTCCCCGGAGCCTGGGGGTAAGTAATCCAGAGGACGAGGTAGAGCTACAGGGGGAAGCAGTGACTACTCCCTCGCAACATCTCAAGTCAATCCAAACGCCGTGCAGTTCAGGCGTATGACTTGATGTCCAGGGGATGAAGACCCGCGGGGATGCGAACCCCGCCTTCTCCTCTCAGCTCGGATAAGTGGGTTCAAGTCACGGTACCAAGGGATACTCCATAAGCCATCCAGCACCTATTTTTCCCAAGGGTTAACCCCCCCACCACAGCTAGGAGAAGGGCCCCTCCGTACCGTTTTTATTGCGGAACAGAACCTTGGGGCGCTCACTATCTTCATCCTGATACCAAGAAGCCGGGGGCCCGACCTATTGTGGGCCTGTAACAACCTATGCCACCACGTGGCATCGCACCCTGTCAAATGAAGACCACCGGATTCATCATACGATGCATTCGGTAGGCCTTCCTGCCCCGACAGACCACATGGACGCTCTCCCCCATATCGTCATCGTACGGTAACTCTGACAATTCCTCAGACTTCAATGGCTTCCACTCTACAGGCACTCAAAGACCATGGCTGGATGGTAAACAGAGAGGAAAGCATCCACTCTCTCGCTCACAGGTCAAGCAAGGCGAGCACTCACAATTCTACTCAGGAGGGGACACAAAAAAAAAAAAAAACCCAGAGAGTCCACAGCTTGATTACCTGCAGGGCTCCATAGCTCAGGGGTTAGAGCACTGGTCTTGTAAACCAGGGGTCGCGAGTTCAATCGCACTGGGGCCTGTCATCGCCCATGGAATGAAGGCCCACCCTGAGCCAGGTGGCGCACACGCCCTCTCCAAACCGAGGGGCGGCCCCGAGCGACTTCACCAACAGGCCATGGCACCGCGCCCCCTCGCAGTGAGGTCAGCCTGGGAATGATGGACGGTGGAGACCAACTTGATATGGGGACTCCCTCAGGAGGCACCTCGCCAACCGCCATTGAAACGGACGTGTGTCTTCACGGCGGAAGAGCTTGCCTGGGAGACGCAACAGCACAGGGCCAGTGACCACCAGCAGGGTCGGGCTCTCCATCCCCTACTGGAGGCGAGAACCGTGTCGCACGCCATAAAAATCTACAAACATTTACTCACTTGGTAAGGTGATTGTGTTGGTTCCAGGCCCACGCTCGATCCGTCCTAACCCGGTCTGACAATCGAGCTATGGCCCACACAGCAAGCTAGGTGGGACTCAACCCCAGCTGTCTAGGAACAGCTCACCTGACAAGAGGGATCAGGTCAGGGGTTACTATTCCTCCGCCTCCACTGACTCCTCCATCCCAACCAGGTACGGGAGTCACGGCGCCCAGCCACTGGTGACACCCTACCGGCCACGCAGGCCATGACTCGCAGCGGCCAGACAGAAGGTCACTGCCAGCTTCAGGATTCCAACCGAACAGGCATGCTTTCTCAGGGGTCAGGGCTTCACCAACGCCACGGACCCTGAAGCTCACGGCCCGGTTCCAGGGAAGGAGGAGTCCGGGGGGCAGCAGGTTTCATGATCACGTCATCAACACCCCACCCCAGTCGGACGGTCTCTCCCCCCCACGTATGGGAGACATGTTCCGATTCCAGCGGTGGTACCCGGAGCTAGGCAAGGCCCTCGAGCAGGCCGACAGGGCTAACATCCTACTGCTCCGCCAACTGGGAGTAGACGAGAGACTAGCACACTCCGTCTTCAGGGTGCGGCTACCAGTCGTAGGGGCGGCTACAGGCCTCATCGTAGAGACCCTCCAATCGGGGACGCGACCGACAACGGCTCCGTGGGACTTCCTCTAGACCTAGAGTCTCTCGACTGGGCTCCTCGCTAGAGAATTTCTCTAGTGTAGTGGTCATCACGCCTGCCTCACACGCCGAGGGCCCTGGGTTCAGGCCCCCAGTGGAACCGATTTTGGACCCCCACGTGAGACGGATCAGTCGGGGTCTGCCTCAAGACTGGATCTTGGGGGCAATCTGCTCAGCTAGGAGTGCCGGGGGGCTTGAGGCCCTATCCTGCGCAGAACCTGGTATGGTGCTCATCCCATCAGGGGTTCGTCGGAGATCAGTCCCAGTCTACCAGCCAGGGCATTCACCGGTTTCACAGAGGGCAACCAATCGAGCTAACCGCCTTCACGGAAGGGCCCCAGCAGGGCCCCAGTGCGGTCCCACGTTACCTGTACGTTGGATCCGCCCCCTCTGGATATCTGACCGGAACCCAAGTCTTCCACAAGACAGAGAGTCTGCTGTCATCTCGAAGGGACAGCGGCAGAGCAGAACCGCCTCCAAGGCCACCGTTGAGGGATGGCTAAGGAGAATCATCCAGAATGACTCGTCTGCTAACTGGATGACTCCACCCCCTACAGGGATCAGGCTCACCCTCCAGAGCGATCGCCACGCTTGGACAGAGCGTAACACGGCCTCGGGGACCTGGTAGGGCAGTCACGCGGAGTCCATTCCATCTGTCACCAGGCACCTAATGCTGGTCCAGTCACGGGCCAGAGGGCCCACTTGCTACCCAGGTCCCCACGGCGACATCCTCAGCCCTCACTCTTAGACCACTCGGTTCCCACCCGGTTCTATACTGCTTCTTATCTCCCATGAGGTATGACTGAAGTGCCATAGATGCCAACCAATCACAATGGGTGTTTACTCACCTGGTAAAGGTGATTGTGTTGGTTGGCATCCATGGCACTCAAAGCCCTCCCATCCAAGTGATCAGAGTGACGGGACTGATCAAGGGATCTCCCATGGTAGACCCAATAGGGACTAAACGCATGTTGTTTTTTCTCTAGAACTATTTACCAGTCGGGCCTCCGGACTGAGACTAGTCCGTACATAGTAGAGGAATAAGGGTTCAGCCGGCCCATCGATACCCTTTCGCAGCCTGCATTCTCCTTTGTCTCTGATCCTCCCTCTTTTTAATTTTTCACTTGATGGTGCCTGCACGGTATGTTTCTTCTTTTGCACTAACTAGCCTTAATTTCAGCTATGGAAGATTCGAACTGGAGAGCAGGGGTTCCTGGGACCTGGATATGCTAGAAATTTGATCTGGGTCATGTGCATCACTAGCCTATCAGGTGGGCTACAAGCCATGAGGTAATGACTGGAGTGCCATGGATGCCAACCAACACAATCACCTTTACCAGGTGAGTAAACACCCATTTTACAAGGGATCCTGGGGGCACTGAGCAGCAGCATAGCAATTACAAAATAGATTTACATCTACTGCTATAATTTATGTATAATTAGGAGGCAGTGTACGCAAAACTGCAGTGTCAGTGGCTCAGTAGGTAGTACACTCGCCTCTGAGGCCGGGAGATCAGAGGGCTGTGGGTTCAGTTCCCACATCTGGCACTTGGATTAATATCCCAGTACTGACACTGTAATGCAGCATGAGAGGGGTGCTGCATTTCTGAGGTGCCGTCCTTCGGATGAGACGTTAAACCGAGGTCCCATCTGCCTGGACTGGTGGTAGTTCAGGTGGATGTTAAAGATCCCATGGCACTTATCGAAAAGAGTAGGGGAATTTCCCCGGTGTCCTGGCCAAATTTCCCTCATTCACTAAAAATACCACCAACAGCTTAATCTGGTTCAAGGTCAGTTGGCATTCATCTGTATCCCCCCTCCCCCGGGTTGTGCCTGAAAATAGGCAGGATTTGTCTAGTGCACTTACCTGGTCAACAAAAGCTAAATAAATAAATAAATAAAAAACAATGCAGTTACAGTACATGATATCTACAGAATAAGTGATATACTGTACATCTGCTCTTCTGTCACTCTAGAACAATGTGATATACAGTATACAGGTCAAAATAAGAGCTGCTATGGAAGAGTTAGAGGTGAGGACCACATTAGAGGGATGGGGAAGGATATAAAGGGGAGACAGAGATGAAAAACATGGGGGAGGCGTGAAATGAGATGACCGGTGAGCAGCAGCACTGTTTCCAGAGGTGGGAGAGCATGGCTCATTTAAAGGCCTGGAGATTTCTTGCTCACTTGACAATGTCTAGACAACCAGTCCAAATAACGAACGGTTCTGGCAAAAACTTTTTATCCCTATGGACATAAAGTTTCTATGAATATTCAGTATGTTCCTAACCTTAGCTGGTAAATTAGCACTGCTCTGATGAGGAGGTTGCAGTGGTAATCAAGATAGGAGCCATTGAGACATCTGTACAATAACAAGGCCCACATAAATTCATTGAGCACATCTGGGGACAGTAGTCCAAGACTGGAATATGGGTGGCAATGGAGTGAGTGAGTGTGTGTGTGTGTGTGTGTGTGTGTGTGTGTCACAGCTGAGGGCAAATCTACACCTCAGTTTTACATAATGACATACAATTGGCAGTCCTATATACACTGGCATCCCCCAGGATTAAACCCACTTCTAAAGCGGTCTGCTGTACTGTATGCTGCAGCAGACCTACTGAATAAAGCAATGTAATTTCAATGGCAATTAGTCCCTTTAGTCATGCAGGAAACTGTGGCATTCATTTCATCCTGGCAGTGTTACATTTTCCTGAATGACAAAAGGGACTAATTGTCATTGAAATTACATTACTTTATTCAGTAGGTCTGCTGCAACGTTCCACAGAACTGGGTTTCATCCTTTGCTCTCATATTCAAGGGCTGGTGGAAAATGCTGAGCAAGAGTTTCCTGCTGTTGAGGTTAAGACAGTTCTGATGCAGGTATAAGCCAAGCTTTTAATGGGAACTTTGGACTGTTCTAGAGATGTGGTCAGTGAATAATAATTTGGGTTCCAATCAGAAGCCAAGGTATATGAAGGTCCATATGCTGTTAGCACTGGGACATTCTAAGGCATGACAAGCAGTGAATAAAGAGGGTGCAATTTCATTCTGAGCAGCATTAAGTTTTATCCTGAAGCCATTCAGCAATAGGCCAGTAGCTGCCATCCAGTCCTGAACCTTGATAATGGAGGTGTAGTGCTATGTTCCTCAGGGGTTTTGGCTTTACGTATACTGTATGATGACATCTGTGCAGAGATGAATGCTGGGAGATAAATCGGAGCAGGCTGAGTTGAGATCATAATAAAGAGGCTAAATAAGAGGATAACCAAAGGGGCATCAGTGTTGGTGAAAGGACCGAACCATTGGTTTTGATTACCTGTGAACTAGCAGAAAGGTAGTCCTTGAACTATGCCAGAGATCACTTGGGTAGGCCAAACTGCTGTAGTTTTAGGATGAGAGTGAAGAAGTTAACATAGAAACATAGACAATGATGGCATAAAACGACTGATGACCCATCCAGTCTGCCCATATTACTCTATCAGACCCCTGAATCTATTGTCCTCGTAGGCTCTTCGCTTATGCTATTCCCCCTTTTGTTTTCCGTGTTTCAGTCCCCCACTTCCTGCTGAGTATCGAATATCCTGTTGACTGTATTCTAGCTGTGTTTGAAGCCATTTATGGTTTTGGCACCCACAACCTCTGCGGGCAGACCATTCCATGGCTCAACCACTCTTTCTGTAAAATAATACTTCCTCGCATTCTTTTTCAACCTTCCCCGTTAACCTCTACTCATGACCCCTTGTCTTATCTTCAATGTTCCTGGTAAATGGCTGCTCACAGTACACCTTCTTAATTCCTTTCAGGAACTTGAAGGTATCTGTCATATCCTCCATTTCTCTTCTGGTTTCGAGTGAACATATGTTAAGTGTCTGTAGCCGATCCTGGCAGGATCTGCCCCCCCTCCGGCCCTGAATCCTCTTGGTCATCTTATGTTGTACTTTCTGTATAATGCCCCCCTTCATTTTTAGGTGGGGACACCAGAACTGGGCACAGTGTATTGGGTGTGGCCTCAACAGCAACCTTTACAATGGTAACAGTACCTCCTGCCTTCTACAGTTGAACCCTCTCTCTGTGCACCCCAGCATCCTGTTAGCCTTGCTGAAGGCCAGGCCTTGTTACACAGGCTGGTTTGTTTAAGGGGGTTACTAATGATAACTCTTAGATCCCTTTCTGCTGATGTTTTGTCCAGCCCCGGCCCCCAAATTCAATACTCTGTTCTGGAGTTTTTGCTCCCTACGTGCATAACTTTGCACTTTCTGGCACTGAATTTCAGCTGCCAGACATTGGCCTAATATTCCAGCCTTCGCAGGTTTCTCTGTAACTCCCTTATCCCTTCCACGTTGTCAACCCTACCTCAGAGTTTATTGTCATCTGCAAATAGACAAAATCTGCCCTGGATTCCCTCTTCCATGTCACTGATGAACACAAGTATTTCCATATTTATTTATTTATTATGTACATCAGATAATGTTTGAGCACAAGTGCTTATTCACAAAAGGTTCCATGTCAGAATTGAACGGGAACAAAAACAGGACAATACAAGTACTGTAAGCAATTCCATAGGAATGTAAAGGCAACCACTATGCAACAGGAATACAGAATCACTTTATAAGTATAAAAGAAAACTTAGTTTGAAGGTTAGCAGTTACAAATGCATTGGACTGCAAGGGTGGATACTGAAGAGGACTGGCCCCAGAACAGATCCTTCCACTAGTGACCTCACTTTCCTCAGATCTGACCCCATTGAACACAACCCTCTGCTGCCTCCCCTCCTACCAACTCCCTACCTACCTTACTATTTCCTTTGCTGTTCCCATACCTCCATCTTCCTTAGTAGCCTTTGATGTAGCAGCAAGTCGGATGCCTTGCTGAAGTCAAAGTAGAGTAAATCCACAGCATGGCCTGTATAAACTACCTTGGTTTCCCAGTCAAAAGATACTAACAGGTTGGTCTAACAAGGCCCATATATCACAAATCTGTGCTGCTTACTATAATGAAGTCCGTTTTTCTCCAGGTATTCCACTAGCTCTGCAACGAGCATCTCCCTCATTTTCCCTACAACACAGGTAAGGCTAAGGTTTCCTGGATAGAAACCTAGAAACATAGAATTTGATGGCAGATAAGGATCGCTTGGCCCACCTAGTCTGCCCATTTCCCTACCTAATGGATAAGCTGAAGATCCTAGTTAACCAACAACCTAATTCATCCTACCCCCCCCACTAGAAATGCCTTATGTCTGTCCCATGCATTCTTGAATTCCCCCACTGTTTTTGGCTGTACGACCTCCTCAGGAAGGCTGTTCCATGCATCTACAACCCTCTCTATGAAGAAGTACTTCCATACATTACCTCTGAGCCATCCGCCCTCTATCTTCAAATTGTGCCCCCTTGTTCTTGCACATCTTTTTTCTGAAGCTCCTTGTCCCCTTCCCTTGTGCACTGGAACCACGTCTGCAATCCCCCAGTCTCAGGGAACCACTCCTTGCTATGCAGAGCTATTTATCAGGGGCTCAGCGAACTCAGATGCCAGCTTCCTTGGCATCCTCAGATGCATCCCATCTGGCCTCGTGGCCCCGGTTACCTTCAGGGATACTAGTCCATTTTTGACTCTATTACCAGTAAATTTCTGCAGTTTCATTTTAGGGACCCCTCTATCAGCTACCTTTATGCTGCTTTCTAGCAAGGATCCACTATTCTCCCAAGTGAATACGGAGCAGAGGTAGTCGTTTAGCACAACTGCTTCCTGCCTGTCTTCCTCTATTACCCTGCCTCCCTCCATTAGCCTTACAATTCCCTCTCCAATCTGTTTTTTCTCTTAGATATCTAAAGAATTGTTTTTCCCCTGTGCAATATGCAGCTCTGTGTCCGCCTTTGCAATCCTAACTGCCCTCTTAGCCTCTCTAGTTTTCCCCGGTACTTGTCCCATTTCTTCATCCCCCTGCTTTTCTTTGTACGTTATTAAGGTCCTCTTTTTAAATCTCCCTGCCTCCCTGACCCTTTCTAAGAAAAAAATGGTCTCTTATACTTGTTTCTCTTGTTAACTGTTTTCGTGCATGTTTTTGCTACCTTGAGAATGGCTCCTTTTATTATCCCCCTATCTTTCCTCCACTCCCCTGATGCTGTCTGCCACAGCTAACCTACCCAGCACAATTTCCCTCATAAGGTTTAAATCCTACCTCCTGAAGTCTAGCATGTCAGCCTTAGATGAGGGCTTACAGATGCCCAGAGCCACCTCTAACCACATAGTATTGTGGTCGTTGAACCCCAGTGGTTTCTCGCCCCCATACTCCATCTACTGTTTCCAAGCTGGTGAGTACTACATCTAAAATGGCCAAATGTCTCTTCAGATCACTGACCTGGTGTACCAACATGCAGTCCTGCAAGACATCACGCAGGGCCTGGCTTCTGGCCACTGGGATTTCCCAGCTGATGTCTGGTACGCTGAGATCTCCCATTATTAATCAGTTAAAAAAATAAGCCTTTCAGAGTCTTCTTGACCCGAGATGAGTTTGATCATTGACAACATGGACAGGCTACACTGAAAATGCAAAACCAACAGACATCGCAGGACCAGTAACAAATAAGTTTTTGAATTTGTACAGCACTTTTTTTAATCAGTTAGGACATTGATCGACTATGGTCTTCAACGGTTACTACGCTTAGTTATTATTTTGTAGGAAGCCCAGCTATTTAGGTAGTGCACATATTCTGAAGAATGTCAGGGCAAAGGAAACACAGCTACTGTACTGCATGCCTCGTGGTCAGTGCCAGACAGTGGTGAAATGTCTCAATGAAGCCTAAATGAATATTTTGCTGGAGGTTCAGCAGAAAAAGAAACAACCACATCATCAGTTAAAAACAACAAGAAAAAGTCTGGACAAAGCAATTTCTATGGCTTGCAAAGGACAAAATAAAGGGAAAGACTGTTGGGAAATGTACTGTAGCTGTGTAAAAAAAGCTAGAAAAGGTAATTCATTTCCCGCAGCTGGCACAAATAATCTGCAGTTGTCTGTTTTTTATAGACATCTTTCAGAGAAACAGAGATCTGCTGCAACACACAGGAAGGGAACGACAGAAAAATAGTCTCTTCCAGTGGCATCTGAGAAACAAATTACAGGTCCTGAGCAAAAAGATGACAGTACAGTTTCCCAGATATTGACTGTTTATTATCTTACCAAACAAGGGTAATCACTAAATATTAACTATGCATTATTTGACCAAACAAAGGCAATCACTAAACCAGTCGGATACAGGTGAGATATTTTTTTAAAGGGGAAATCATTAGCAAGGGCCATCATGCTCAAGTGGTGGGGGTTGGTACCAGTGTGCATATTGTGTGCAAAAACATTTTGGTTTATTGTAGTGCTTACTGTAGTATAGTTTAGTATAGTATGGGAAAAGAAAAATGGGCTTCTACAAGTGTAAAGAAAAGCAGGAGGAGGAATAATGGGGATATTACATACTGAAAAATAGGGAGGCAAAGAGGGCAGTTTGGGAGGAAAAAGTAGACACAGAGCTGCGTATTGTGGAGGGGGTCAAGAACAGAGAAAAACAGTTCTTCCAATATATTAGGGAAAAAAGGAATAAAGCAGGGGGAATTATAAGGTTAGCCAAGGAGGGTAGGGTGATAGAGGAGGAGAGGCAGCAGGCCGCCATCCTTAATGATTACTTTTGCTCAGTTTTCACTAGGGAAGATGGTGGACCCTTGCCAGAACAACCACTAAAGGGGTCCTGGAGATGAGACAGCCAATTTTTACAAGCAAAAGGGCCCAGAAGAGACTGGCAGCCCTAAAGATAGATAATTCTTGGGGACCAATGGGGTTGCATCTGAGGTTACTCAGGGAGCTGGGAGTGGTATTTGCTGAACTTCTGGTACAATAGGTCCACTGAACAGCTCACTAAGGACGGGGGTAGTTCCGAAGGAATGGAGGGTGGTGGACAACGTTCCACTCCTTAAGGTGGGGCGGGGGACAAGAAACAAGCTAGGAACTACAGTCCTGTCAGTCTCATCTCTACCATAGGGAAGCTGATGGAGTCACTGGTCAAACAGGACCACATGAACTACTTGGACAGCAATGGTTTCCAGGATAGTACACAGCACAGATTTGTGGCAGGGAGGTCCTGTAAGACTAACCTAATCATTTTCTTTGACTGGGTGATGAGGGAATCAGATATGGGCAATGCTGTGGATTTTCTATACTTCAACTTCAGCAAGGCTTTAAACTCGGTGTCTCACAGACACTTGCTGAAGATGGAGGATCTGGATGCACCTAAGGTCATAGTAAACTGGGTAGATAACTGGCTAAAGGGGAGGTAGCAGAGGGTTGTGGTCAGCGGGGTCAAATCAGAAGAAAGGGAAATTATGAGTGTAGTAACACAGGGATATGTCTCGGGTCTGGTCCTCTTCAATATGTTCATCAGCGATATCGGTGAGGGAATCTGGGGCAAGCTGCATCTCTCTGCAGATGCCACTATGCTCCACGGGAGGGTATAGTAATGAGGGAATCATAGAAATGCAGTGATCTACAAAAGCTAGAGGGGCAGTCTATGGTTTAGCAGTTGAAATTCAATGCCAAAAAGTGTCAGGTAATCCACTAGGGAACAAAAAAAAAAAAAAAAAACACAGGAAAAAGTACTGGATGGGTGGGGTGAGACTTTAGCACTACGGCAGAGGAACAGGACCTTGGAGTTACCATCAGTGACTCCCTCAAACAATTGAGTCTGTTCAACAAAGCACATACAGTAACAAAGCAAGTAGGATGCTGGGATGTATCTGGAAGGGTACTGATAGAAGTGAAGAGGTAATTCTTCTCCTACATAGACTCTTGGTGACGCCACACCTGGAGTACTGTGGCCAGCTCTGGAGCCCTCACCTCGGGAAGGATTGGGACAGACTGGAACAAAAATGATTCAAGATCAATAGGGCAGGTCTTAGGAGGAGTGCCTCAAGGCACTGTATAAAAACTCACTAGAGACAAGGAAAAGGAAAATTATGATAGTGACCTTCAAGTTCCTGAAGGAGTTAACAAGGTAAATTGTGGGGAACTATTCCCTGTATACCAACTCGTGGTCACGTGGACATTAGTAGAACCTAACAGTAGGGAGGCTCAATAGGGACATGAGAAGTATTACTTTACAGAAAGGGTGGTAGAGCCAAGGAACACTTCCAGTCGAAGTGGAGGGTGCTAAAACCATTGGTGGTTTCAAGCACACTTAGGCCAGAATAAAGGATATAGGTGGTGGTGGGGGGGCACAAACTGGGAAGAGAATGGGGAGAAGGATTGGGAGAGTTAATACCCTAAAGCAACAGTAAGTCAGAGGGTTTAACAGGGAACCAGGGCAGACTGGATGGACCATTGGTTGTCTTCTGCCATCATTGTCTGTTTCTATATTTCTATTATTTATTTATTTTAAAGAGATATACCACGAAAAACATACTGCAGCCACTTCTATGTTAAAGCCAAAAGTTTGCACTGTAATAGCTTTGCACCTGTACAACAGATTTGCCTGCAATTACGTATGCTCGATGTGGCACCATGGATCTCTGGATCTTGTAAGTTTTGTTCTGCTCAGATGTGCAGTTGCGGAGCAGCAGTGTGCCAAAAAATGAGTTAAACACCACTTTTTGGCAATTTTCTTTGCTCGGAGCTACAGCCCAAATGGTTTGGGGGTATGGTCTGAATTTATCAGGGTATATGGGCTCTTAGTCACTGATGTGCCTTTTGAAGATTTGGTGAAAAATATTAATCCATTCAAAAGTTATTAAACTTTGAAATTTCTCATTATAGCCTATGGGAGAAAATATACATACAACACAAAAGTTTCATGAAAGTTTCACGAAAGTACTGCAACTTTCACGAAAGTCCCACTGGTTAGCATGGGGGACTTTCACGAAAGTACCGTGGAACTTTTGCGAAAGCACTCCCATGTTATCAAGTGGGACTTTCGCAAAAGTTGCAATATTTTTGCAGAAGTACACAGGTAAATAGTCCCAAAAAGACAGTTTCTTTGCCACTGCAGAACAAAAAAATGGTTAGGGCTTTGGGACTGCAATTTGCAGGGTGGCAAGCCCTTGTCCCACAGATGTGCCTTTTGGTGGTTTGGTGAAAATATTTACACCGGTTCCATAGTTACGGCATTCCAAAGGTGAGAAATTTCCCATAGGATAACATTGCGGCGCCTGTGGAGCCTTTCAGCATCTGTATCTCAAAAATGGTTTGCGAAATGGTTTTTTTGCTCTGGGAAGCTTACGCATGCATGGAGGTTGCCAAGTCACGCTTACAACTACAGTGGAATTTTTTTCATAGTTGCTACGATTACTGAGATATTGCCAAATTAGTGTTACAAGGGTTCCGTACTTATGAGTTAGTGGGAGCACAGGGCCCAGAGGGCCGGCGCTCCCACATATGCATACCATTATGCAAAAATGTGAGTGGGGGGCACGTGCTGGGAGCACTGGGCCCAGGGAGATGATGTTCAGTACAATGTCTCTACGCTTATGAATATATGGTAGTGCAGGGCCCTATACAAATGGATAACATTACACATTCATGGCAGCGTGAAGGGAGCGCAGGGCCCAGAGGATATTTTTTTGTCATCCTGGATCTCAGAAATGGCTTTATGTTGCGTGCTGACATTTTCAGGGTGGAAATGATTTGGGTCACAGATGTGCCTTTTGAAGGTTTGTTGAAAAAATGTTAATCTGTTCAAAAGTTATTAAAGTTTTTAATTTCCCATTATTTCCTATGGGAAAAGTTAAATGTTTAGCACAAAGCTGAGATTTTTGCAAATATGGCCGATTTATGAAAACAAGACTTTTGCAAACATACTAGATTTTCAAAATGTGCTAGAATTATCAGTCATAGATTTTCACAAATGTGGTAGATTTTTGCAAAGAGGTTTTCGCACACTGTTTTCACACACTTTTAAGTGCTAAGTTTCCATAACTGCTGTTTCCTACCACTGTGGCAGACTGAAAAGTATAGTGACTGGGAAAAGTACACATTTATTCCTTGGAAAGTCTTCTAAAAGAAAAAAACACACATGGGGAATCAAGCCCTGCACCCTGAACACTGCGTGCACTTGTCTATTGCACTGAGCTACTGTTGAAGCGGCTGGTGTTGTGTGCTTTTAAACTAGATGAGTTTTGTGATGCTTTGCTGAATGTAGATGAACGGAAGTGATGCTGAGGTCATTCTGGGTGAGGCTTGGTAGGCATGGTGCCTCTGAACCACGTGTGCTTCTTGCAAAAACGGTGCAGAAGAATGGAGTTGTTAAAAGCAAGAGTGCATCGGTAGTTTACAAACTCAGACTGGATAACTTGCATCAGGTTTGGTGGTACGTTCGATCAAAAACATTTGGCGGTGGACGCTCAGATTAACACTTGAACTGTGTTCTGCACATCAGTTTCTGGTAGGCCCAAAACTGTAACTCGGTGTTTCTGTGTCACTGGTTAGTGAGGCTATACTTCTCAATTGTCTCAGATTTTGAGGGATGTTTCTGATTTTGCCTCAAAGATTTTCTCTGTTCCTTGTAACATCTGTTTTTGTGACTGATCAGTAGGGATTGTAAGCACAAAGTAATGTTAAATGTGACAGTTATAGGCTTGTTCTTCATAAGATGCTTCTTATGCTAATCCTTTTATTTTGTCATTTTTCTGAGTGAATATTACCAATTAGACACTACTGATGGGGAAGGGGAAGGGTATGGTTGTCTACCATTGTGCTGAGGTTTCAGGAAGATAAAGTTACTGCTGCTGTTCTTTGATGAAGCAGAATGCTACAGTATATCACATACTTCGTCATTACTTTCTTCTAATGTGTATGGAGGTAGCCAAGAAACAATATTACTGTGAGCATGACTGTTCAAAATAAGGTTGTGGCAACATGTTGTGCCAAGCTCACGTCTTTTTATAAAGTACTGAGATTCATTGGACGTAGTATTTCTCATGTGTTTCACGCATCTGTGGTGTGTGCCTACTGGTCATGAGGATGGGGGTGGGATACTGGTGGGTAGTGTAGTACCATTCCTGAATGAGATAGGCAGGAAGAGGGGGGGCTACCTGTAACCTAGGGGGGCTAACTGTACACATGACGCACAAGATGTAGACGGACATGCATATGTATCTGAGTGTATGCAAGAAACATCCAGTGAAGATGAAGGAGAAGGTACAGAGTAATATACATATGCATCTGGGGGGCATGCACAGTTAATACATATACATATAGGTGCAATGTTCTTATATTAAGTAACCTACTGTTTCTTACTTCTTTTGGTGGCAGAGATAAATACGACCTCTGGGGGAAGGTGTGTCCACCTTGGAAGCAGAAGCAATAGAAGAAGTGCATGTACCAGTGGAGACCACCAATTTGGTAGGATCTCAGAACACCACCAACCCTACTTCTGCTGTTAAAGAGACACAGACAGAAGTGATGTGCTGTAACTCTGCGGCATCAACCGCTGAGTTAAACAGTACTGACTATGACATCTAGCAAGCTATCTGTCCTTCCTTGTGATGCAGTCATGTCAGCATGCATTTGTAACAATGCTGTTGCTTCCCCCCATATTTTTGTTTATCTTTCTTTCTTCTCCCTGGAACAGAAACAGATCTTCAAATGAAAAACACTCTGCAGGACATTAAACGAATCTTGGAAGATGGATTTCAGTCTATTACTCAGACTCTTAATAGCATGCTGCGGGAAATGTGCATGCACACTCAAGGTGAACACTCAAGAGTTGCTCTTCAGTTTCGAAGCCAGTCAAGTATTGTATGAGATGTCCTCTGAGCTTTCCTGGTTGACCTCCAGCTTGCAAGACGTCATCTCGGTGATGAACCGTCTGGTAGAACTTATGTCAATAAGGCAGGCCAATGAATGACTATAAGCAACCAGTTACACGCTGCACTGCAGTTCCACCGTGTAGTACTGTGAATCATAACAATAGTTCCTGGATTGTACTATTTGAAGCACATAACTGCAAGGTTTGATATATGCCATGTTACCATTGGTATGATTATTGAGAGGTCAGTTCTGACATTGTTTGAGAAGTGATACTGTTGTATTTTCAGCATAATGTTTAAGTAGCCTATGTTGCAATCAGTCATTGGTGTTCTTAGAAAATGTTTATGAGAAACAACTTTCAGTTTTGGAATACTGTGAAATATTTCTGCAGCTTGCTCTTTGCCTGCAGTATATCTTTTAAAATCTTAATTTTTTTGTAATGTGTTTGTGTACTACAGTTTGACATATGACTATGTGTTACTTCAACATTGTACTACTGTTGTCCACAGTTTGCAACAAACGTTGGACTTATGACTTAAAATGTGGAGTTTCTGCTTACACGACAAGTACTGTGTCCAATTATTTATTTATTTGACGTCTCGGATTACAAGTACCTATAAGTCTAAAGACTCTTTTACGTAGGTTCCATGACATACACCAACAAATCACAATATAAACTACCAAGTACACTAAAAACTGTAAACACACAGATACATATAAGTTTCAGGAGGCTGTTAGAAGGAATATAATCATACAGGCGAAAGGCTAACGAGTAAAACAGAAACATACACTGAACAGACTAAATGATTTGTGCCAACAAGGACTACAGGCAGGAGGAGGCAGCCAGAAATGACTTTGTTGGTAAGGTAATAGTCTGTCTAATATAGGCTTCGTCCCCGAGGTGGTTAGGGGGTAAGAGTCATCACTCATGGGGAGGAGAGTGGGAGGATATATGGGGGCTAGGGAAGGCAGTCACAGAGACTGTGCAATGAGGTGCAATCTCAGGAGGTGTTTAAAGGGGCCCAGCGTGGGTGTGTCAACAGTGCCAGCTGGAAGCCCATTTAGCCAACTGGGAGCCCTATAACTAAAAGACCATTGGGCCTGACTAGTTCGACAAAAGGGGAGTTGGTAGGCATGATCTGATCCTTTCCTAGTGGTACGAGGGCAGTCAGAGCGGGCTAGCAAGAGCTGGGAGTTTGGCGGGGGGTAAGGCCTAAGCTAATTTTTTTCCCAATTACAAATAGCTCTTTGTCAGAGAACAGATTGCTTGAAGCACTTGGTGTTATATGCAATCTTAAAATAAAGGTTGCTCTATTTGTCATTTGCACGTTTTTTTTTTTTTCATATTTTCAACAGTTCTTATACATAAAGGTACAGAATTATCTACTATGCTGTGGAGCTTCCATGGTGGTGCAGTGGTAGCATACTGGACTTTAGCTTATAAATGTTACTGTGGTCCATGGTTCAATTCCTGTTTTTGCTTCATACAGGTCATTGCTGAAACTGAATTTAAATGCAAGTCTACTGCAGTATTGGTATACTATGGACATAAGTTTACTTTTATTTCACAGAACAATGAAGACACTGTGGTGAGAAAGTGAAATTCATCATTTAGTGGAAGTAGTACAGGAACTTGGCAACCCATATGTTGTCATGAGAGCTTCGAACCAACTGCTCACTTATATGTGGGAAGCAGTCAGCTCCAAGCTAGAAACTAAATACAATATCAAAAGAGATACTATTTCCTGCAAGAAGAAATGGAAACTGATAAGACAGAAATTTTTCAAACTGCTTCCAGAGAAAGAGTCAGCAGCTAGCTCATTTTCATGGTTTACCACAGTACAACAGCTCTGGGACTTGGCTGGGAAACCATCTCTTGGCACACGTTATTATGGCAGTAAGTATACTGTAGTGAGTACACAACTTGACAGTAGAAACAGAGCAAACATGACTGACAGACAGACACAAGTACAGATACACAGACAGTAACTTGCACAGACATATACACACACACACACAGGCACATACTTAACATGACATACTACTGTCTTTTAGAGCGCATTAAAGGACTTCCATTAAAAACACAACGTCCAGTGTTGATGGAGGAACAGAATGATGACACTGATAGGGAGGGTAGTGCAGAATCTGAGGAGATGAACTTCTGTAGCATTACAGAACAGATTCAGGCAGGTAAGTACCAGTGAATGAATAGAGCTTACACTACCATGTGGTGATACTGTGTTGAAACAGTAATTAGTATTGTGTTTATTGCAGATTCTGAACAGTTCTGCTTCAGGAAGAAAAAATTACTCACCTTAGTAATTACGTTTCTTCTATTGGAGTCTTGCTGTATTCTGACAAGTGCAGTTAGAGTACAAAGGGTTAAACTTTCTATGCAGAGCATAGAATGCTGAGCTCCAGCTCGGTTGATGTCTTGGTCTGTTTCCCTTTGAAATCTAACCGTCAGATTCTTACAAGCAAAAACTCATTAGCTACTCTATGTGGAAATTGTAAAATTTTTACTAGCCAACTGGCAACAAAAAGTTTTGGATTCCCAAAGGAAGACTCAAGTCAGGAAACCCCAAAACCAAACTAAACAAGAATAATAATAAAACAAACACCCAAACAAAAAGAAGAGGGTGTAAAAGGAGCATCCCTGAGGTGCAACACTGCGCCTGCCCACCTCTTCCCAAAACCAGGTTCTGAGAGGGGAGGCAGGGAAGGAAGTCAGAATACAGCAAAACTCCAATAGAAGAAACATAATTACTAAGGTGAGTAATTTTTTCTTCAAACAACTTGAAGTCTTGCTGTATTCTGACAAGTGCAGACTACCAGGCAGTACCTCCATGGAGGAGGGACAGAAGCTACTTTGGGAATAGGCTCTGAAGTACTGCTGTGCCAAACCGAGCATCACTCCTAGCCTGGATATCCAGAGAGTAATGCTTGGCAAAGATATGGACTGTTTTCCAGGTGGCTGCTTGACAAATTTCTATGAGAGGGATATCCCTGGAAGCAGCCAGGGAAGCAGCTGTACCTCTTGTAGAGTGAGCCCTCAGGCCTGAGGGTGGAATCTTTCCCAGTTTTTCATAGCAGAATTGTATATAAGACACAATCCACCTGGCAATAGTTCTCTTGGTGGCAGGTTTGCCCTTTCCCACTTCTCCATAAGTGAGGAACAACTGAGGGAATCAAACCTGGGACCCTTGATACGCTCTATGTAGTAGCTAAGGGCTCTTTTAACATCTAAACTGTGTAGCCTCCTCTCTCCTGAGGAAGAAAGATCAATGAAGAAAACAGGGAGAGACATAGACTGATTCAAATGGAAGTCCGAAACTACTTTGGGCAGGAACCTTCTACTGGTTCTAAGGACCACTTTATCCCTATGAAAGGAGATAAAAATCAGGCTCCACTGACAGGGCTTGCAATTCGCTGATACGTCTGGCAGAGGTAATGGCTACCAAAAACACAGTTTTCCAAGTCATGTACTTATGCTCTGCTGAGGACATAGGCTCAAAATGAGGTTGCATAAGTTGAGCAATGCAAACATTTAAATCCCAGGCAGGGGCAGGGTCTCTAAAGGGTGGATTGGTATGAAGCAATCCTTTAAAAAATATACAGAACACAGGATGAGATGAGAGTGAGGAAGACTTCCCCACTGACAGAAAAGCAGAAACAGCTGACAAGTGGACCTTGAGAGTAGCTGGTCTGAGGTCTAGGCCATTAAGATGGACCATATAATCCAGAACCGTAGGCAATTCAGCAGTATCTGAAGAAATATGCTTCTTGGAACATCAAATGCTAAATCTCTTCCATTTGGAGTTATAAGTCTTTCTGGTGGAGGGCTTTTGAGAAGCTTTGTGAATATCCAGAACCCCCTGAGAAAGATGTAGATCTGCGAACTCTAACTCTTCAAGAGCCATGCCTTGAGATTGAGAGACTGAAGATTGGGGTACCAAATCCTCCCCTGAGAGGAGGTTAACAGGTTGTAATTCCTGGGAAGAGACAGGGGAAGACTGACTGCTAGGGACAATAACATGGGGTACCAAGGCTGTCTGGCCCAGTCTGGAGCAATCAGAATCACTTTGCAAGGTTGTGACCTTATCTTGACTAAAACTTTGAACAGGAGTGGGAAGGGAAGGAAGGCATACAGAAAATTCCCTTCCCAGTTTAGAATCAGAGCATCCAGGGGGACTGAGTCCAAGACTGGGGGTCTGCAACAAAAAAGAGGAAGTTGGTGATTGTCTGGGGCTGCAGAAAGATCTATCTCTGGAGTGCCCCACCTTGAAAAAAATCACCTTCAATACCAGAGGGTCCAGGGACCATTCGTGATGGCCCTGTGAGATCCTGCTCAGTGCATCTGCTAGCACACTGTCCTTCTCTAGAAGGTGAACTGCTATCAGAGAGGTTTGCAGGGAATAAGCCAGGGTCCACAACTTTATGGCTTCTGTGCACAAGGCCGTAGACAGAGTGCCTCCCTGCTTGTTGATGTACCACATGGTGGCGGTTTTGTCTGTTCTGACCTGAACCACCTTGTTCTGCACTGACTGAGAGAAAGCTTGCAGGGCCAGAAAAACTGCCCTGAGTTCTAGGAGATTGATATGGAGAAGGGATTTCTGAGGGGACCACAGTCCCTGGGCAGTGAGGGCCCCCAGATGGGCTCCCCAGCCCAGAAGGAAAGCATCCATGGTAAGGATCACTGAATAAGACTGAGTGGCAAATGGGACCCCTTGCCTTAAATTGTCCTGATCCTGCCACCATTGAAGGGCTTGGATCAAGGCCTGAGTCACTGGGATCAGTTTGGTAAGGGAATCCTTCCTCTGAGACCAAAACGCCCTCAGATGGAACTGAATGTCCCTCATCAGGAACCTTGCCCCTTGGACAACTGCTGTTGAAGCTGCCACGTGGCCCAAGAGCTGGAGGAAATGCCTTGCTGGTCGAGATACCTGAAGGGTGAAGGAAGAGGCTAGTTCTATAAGAACTCTTGCCCTTTCCAAGGGAAGAAAGGCTCTTGCTCTGACCGTATCCAGTTCTGCCCCTATAAAGGTAAGAAGCCAGACTGGTTTGAGAACGGACTTGGGAAGGTTGAGAAGAAATCCTAGAGAAGTGAGCACTTGCTGGGTCACTTGCAGGTGTGACATGACTTGGTCTGGAGACTGGCCCACTATTAGCCAATCGTTCAGATATGGAAAAATGGAAATCTTTTGCCTTCTTAGAAAGGCAACTACTACTGCCAGGCACTTTGTGAAAACCATTGGGGCTGAAGTTAGGCCAAAGGGCATTGCTCTGAACTGATAGTGGCCTGAGGGCAACTCGAACCTGAGGTACTTTCTGTGGGAGCACCTGATGGGAATGTGAAAGTAAGCATCTTTGAGGTCCAGGGAGGCTAGCCAGTCCCCTGGCCTTAGAGAGGGAAGGATTATTCCCAGAGTTACCATCTTGAACTGTGGTTTTAAAAGATGTTTGTTTAGGTATCTTAAGTCTAGGATGGGTCACCAATCCCCTGTCTGTTTTGGAGTAAGGAAGTACCTGGAGTACAGACCTTTGCTCCAGTGTTGGGTAGGTACTCTTTCTATGGCTCTTAAAACCAGCAAAGATGAAACCTCTGCCTCTAGGGCAAGGGTTTCTGAGAGACCTGCAGGTGGAAAAGATCTGGCTCTCATCTTTGGAAATTTTTTGAAGCTGAGAACCAGTCCCTGGCTTACTACTTCCAGGACCCACTTGTCTGATGTAATAGACATCCAGTCCTGGATGAAGTAAGCCAGCCTTCCCCCTACTGGAATAGGAGAGTCAACCCGGGCAGGCCCATCAGGGTGTCTGCTTGGCAGGGGCCTAAGGCTGAGGAGTGGATGCAGCCCTGCTCATCCCCCTTCTGCCTCTCCCTCTGAAGAACCCCCTCTGTGAAAAGGGAGAAGAGGCCTGTGCTTGGTAAAAAGGCCTAAGAAAAGGCCTGCACATGCCCCTAGACTGCTGCCTTTGAGGAGTTGCCTGCCTCTCCTTGGCCTGAGCACTCTTGTAAGTGGTCCTGTACTCATCCATTTTCTTCATGTAATTCTCTGTCTGCTCCCCAAACAGAGAATTACCCACTACAGGAAAATCCATGGCCTTAGCCTGGATATCCTGCGAGAGGCTAGTACATCTGAGCCAAGCCATTCTCCAAAGAGCCACAGATGTAGCCATGACTCTTGATGACACATAATTGGAGTACACAGCAGCATGAAACTGAACTTTTGATGCCTCAGTCCCATCTGCAGCCACCTCCTCCAGCTCCTTGGCTAGCTGGGGGGAGGTCTGTTCAGCCAATGCCAGTACAGTGTCCCACCTGGACTTCTGGTACCTGGTTGTATAGGCCATATAATTCGCCTGCCTGAGTCCCAAGGAAGATGCCATGTACTGCTTTTCCACCATGGCATCAATCTTCCTGGAGTCTTTGTCTAGGGGGTGTGAAGCCAAGGGAATGCTTGCCTTATTACAGGCAGCAGCCTGCACAACCCCAACATGGCTGCATTGCTGATATAAAAACTCCGTATCTGAGCCTGATAGTGTATACCTTTTGTCCATGCTTCTATCAACAGGAGGTATAGAATTGGGAGACTTCAGGATTTTTTGAGTCTGCTTTCCAAAAGATTTGTGAAGGGGAATAGACAGTCTCCTGGACTCTGGGATGTCCATCATTTCCACAAAATCAGGCTCCTCCTGATCCTCCATTGTCTCTTCCATAGGAAGCTGGAGGGTCTCAGCCACCTTTCTGTAGAACATAAAGTAGGAAGGGGACTCAGAAAGCCTAGGAGGGGATACACCTGAAGGTCTGTCTGGGGAGATGTCCGGTTCCACAGGCACATCCAGACTTTCTCCATCACCATCATCTTCAAACTCCGGTTCATAAAATTCTTCAGGGGTATAATCGTGAACTGGGGGAACCGACCGAACCGAACCCCTGCCAAAAGGTGCCAGATCGGTCGGAACCAGGGGAAGCGATTCCACAATCCGAATCGCTCTGGCTATTTCTTTGGCTGTCGGAACATGGACTTCTGGATCCGAACCAGACGATTTTTCTTTGCGTTTTCTTTTTGTCGAAACTGACCCCTCAGGATCGTCTCTCCTTTTGCCCAAAGAAGTATCGCCCTGGTTAGAGGGCACTCCTTCTGGTTTGGTCAGAACCGAACCGGCTGGCCATCCGGGTCAGCGGACTTCTCTGTCTCCTTTTCCCTCAGTCTACCTAATCTCTTTTCAAGGGTAGATTTGGGAAAATGTTTACAAATTTGGCAGTCTGAATCGAGGTGTTCAAACACCAGACAATAAACACAGGTGGTGTGGGGATCGGCCTTACAAAGACCTCCCCACACTCACTGCAGTGTTGAAAACCAGTGGGCCTGGGTTTTTTTTTTGGATTTCTCAGACATGGCCAACCTAACAAAACTTACCCTTTTTTCGGCAACCGCCAGGCAAGACTCCCTTATCGGTTCCTAACCGTGTCACAGGTCTTGGAAAAAACCGTACCAAACACTTTTTTTTTTTTTAGAACCGGTAACCACACACTAAAGTTTAATACAAGTATTGACAAATGATCGGTTCAGCCGAACTGATCCGCACTTTTACAAGTTCCACACAGAAATATAGTACAAAACCTATTTAGTACTCACGGTACCACAGACAGAGACTGAACCGACTATGTGGAACTAATTTTCGGTTAAATACCGACAGAAAACCGACACTTCAACCGACTTTCGAACCGAGCTGCAGGAGAAATCTCCGGAGCGACTGTTCAGTGAGGCGGAGTAAAGAATCTGACGGTTAGATTTCAAAGGGAAACAGACAGACACACATCAACCGAGCTTGAGCTCAGCATTCTATGCTCTGCATAGAAAAGTTTAACCCTTTGTTCTCTAACGGCACTTGTCAGAATACAGCAAGACTTCAAGTTGTTTGAATTCAACCTGCAAAAAGAGTACTTTTGGAAGATGAGTCACATAGTGCTGTGACTGAGAAACGCTTAAAGAAACACAGAAACACCCCTGATGTAACAGCAGATGGGGAGAGCATGGAAGCAGATGACAGAGGAGGTGTAGCAGCACAAGGACACATACAGTGGACAAGAAAAGGCAGTTACAGAAGAAAGGACAGGAAGAGAGACTGAAACCAGCAACATTTGTTTGTTTGAGTCTAGGATTACAAGTACCTTTGAGCTGGGGCTCTTTTACAAACGTTCCATGTCAGTGAGTACAGGCGTATAGTTTCAATTACAGTATAGCACAATCAGTAACAGTGATGGTCACAACATGTTATTACAAGGTTACTACATGAAACACAAGGAAGTGTACACAAACAAGGAAAAAGAAATGAGAGGTGGGGAAAGGAGAGGGGGGGTGAGACCGGGGTGGGGGTATGGCAGTCTAGGGGGCTTTGTCAAGGATGGACAGGGGTAGACTGTAATTTTTGAAAAACTAGACAATATTACCTCTACCATTACTACCAGTTTAGATTCTGCCACTCAAGTGCTCTCGGCCTTGCTTCAAGAACAAAGAGTGCAGACGCAGGTCCTAAAAGATATACTGCAACAGTTTAGGATGTGGTTGAATGATGAACTGAGCCGAATGACACTTGAGATGCAGAAGCACTCTGTTTTGAGTGACATTTCTGGCAATCTGATAGAGATGAAACACTTGCTGCAAAATTTGGTAAGTCAGTCAGGTGCTGCAGAGCATGACCCCTCAAGTAGTCAGCATTAGTACTAGAAATGTGTGTTCTGCATATTGTCAGCAGTACTACTGGTAATCTTTGGAAATGTGTTTTGTGAAAACAAAATGTTTACTTAATGTGCCACAAACCTATGCTGTTTACATGGTGCCATGTTACTCTTCAACAAACAAGTTTTGCAACCTTGTGTGATTTATAATGCTTTTCTACTACATTAAAGAAAAGATTTATATGTGAAATGTCCATTTTTATTTTGTGATATGATGCTATTCCACACTGTGACACCATGGCTAAAAATGTATCTTTGTGAGCCATGACATTTCAAGGAAGTTTTAACCGAGCAGCAACTTGCAAGGGCAAATATTTCTAACTGTGCAGGACCCTCTCAAGCATAGAAATATTGTTATAGTATCTGGGTTGACAGCTGAAAGCGCAGGGCCCAAAGGACCATCCGGTCCCACTAAGACATTTGGACACTGTTGGGCTATCTGCATGGAGCTCACACCATGATATATGGACACTGTTGTACTATATGAACCAAAGGATGGGAGTACAGGGTCCAAAGGACCCTGTGCTCCCACAGTAAAATTATGATATAATAATACTGTCTGAAAAAGAAGAGAAATTCTTTGCAAAAAACTTAGTTAATGCATCAGTTAAGGTGAATACCACAGCGACAAAAGCAGGGAAATGAGGCATCAGGGTTTTCAACCATAATGCCCCACCCCCAGGGTTCCTACCCCAAACACCCCCATCCCCATTCCCCCACATACTAACAGGCATCAGGGTGTGCCACTGGGTCATCAGGCCTAACTCTCACCCCATCCCCCTATACTGTAGCATGTAAGCTTGTTCACACGTGGAATGGGGTGAGAGTTGGGCCTGATGACCCAATGGTACACCCCGACGCCTGTTAGTATGTGGAGGATGGGGGTGGGTTGTTAGGGGTAGGAACCCTGGGGGTGGGGTGTTTGGGTTGAAAACTCATGCCTCATTTCCTCGCCTCTGTCGCTGTGATATTCTCCCTAACTGATGCATTAACTACGTTTTTTGCAAAGAATATATATATATATATATATTCATGGCAAAAAACTGTGTTTAATGCATCAGTTAGGGTTAAAGTGACAAAAGTCAGAAAATGAAATGTTAGTCCCTACCCCACCCACACACACAACCCACACATACATCCTCCACAGAGTGACAGACACCAGGGTGTGCCATGGGGGACTGGGCACCCTGCTACCGGCAAACAATGGGGGGGGGGGGGACAACAGCAACACTGTTGTGAGGAGATATTGGGAACACTGGGAGTGGGCTCCCCAGTGTTCCACAAATATCGGGGAATTTCTACACAACTGGGGACACTGGGAGTGGGCTACCCAGAGTGTCCCACACTGTGGGGGCTACTGCTGACACAGGGATAGAGCAACCTGCTGTCGGCAGTGATTGCAACAATTAATAATAATATTCCCCGCCCCCCCCCCTCCACTTAGGAGATGAAAAAAGGGGAAGTCAAGTAATTATTATGGAAACACTTGATGTTTACATAATCATGGTCTGAGGAATCCAATTCTGGGGTCTGTTTGCCCCAAAAATGAGCAGGGGCTATTGCCTGCAATTCCACCCCCATACTGTCACACAGGCAAGGTAGTGTCAGGATTCTGCCGCAATTTGCGGCACACACTACCACCTGAAAAACATATTTCGGGACCACATGCCCAAAATATAATGACAGAAGCATGTTTCACAGCCCCCAATTTGGTAAACACGACTGTTAGTGTTTACCTAGCGGCAATATTTTTTAAAATATTTAAGTTTTCCACCTTCGCTAACTGCAAACAAGATGGCAGAAATCGGAACTGAAAATTGAAATTGCAAACAATAAAGTGCGAATGGTAAATGGCTTTTACCATTCGAACATTTACTGTTCGAATGGGAAATGACATTTACCATTCACAATTTACTGTTCGAATGGTAAAAGTTATTTACCGTTCTAACAGCCTGTCGTGCATCTATCACAAAAATCATAATTAAAAAATAACACATTTTTTTTTTTTTTTTACACCAAACCACTGAAAGGCACACCCTTGGCACACACCCCATCATCCCTGAAAATATCAGAGGCAAACTTAATTCTGTCTGCTGTACATGAGAGCCAAAAATCCCATGTTATCCTACGAGGAAAAATTTTCCTTTTTGCATTTTTGACCCCTTTATAGCTCCGAAACCATAAAAGCTGCAGTCATGAAACTTTCCACATCTTGTGACACTGGAAACATGACAGCACATGCCAATTTTGGGGTTATTTGGTTGAAAAAATGACAAAGTTATTAAGGTGCAGAAACTGAAATTTAACATTGAAAGGCTATACCAACCCTAACTATAAGGGCGCAATAGCACCCTTATAATTTTTTTTTTATTATTATTATACTGGTGCAGGCGCACCAGTAAAGTTAGGGAGAAAGTGCACGTCTCTGTTAAAGTTCACATTTTGAAGGTTAATAACTTTGGAGCCATTCAACGGATGTGCAAGAAATTTGGCAACCACAATCATGAGGGGTAGGTTTCAAGATCTGCCAAATTTGGTGGGAATCAGCAGCCAGTTGCACAAAACATGGCTTAAAATTAGCCTAGATATATGGTCTTATGACTTAAAAGTGGTCTTGTCTAAGTCTTGGAGGTAAGACCGTTGCAGGAACAAAAAAATGTCTTGACTTACACAAGACAGATGTTGCCTAGCAACATAGACAGTCTTTAAGCTGGACTTACCATACACCGCTGAAAGGAAAAACAAGATGGCTACCAAAAAGCAAGAACAGAGGTGTGTTGATGCAGTCCTAAGTGCATTAAACAGCAATGTTGAAGAAACTGTTACTTTGCAGTGCACAACTGGTGATAAAAGTGGTTGGTTTTTAAGTTCCTGCTTATTTTAATTTTTGAAGTGACAGGTTATCTGTGTTCTTGTTGTTCTCAATACAGAGGCTGACCATATGCAGTTGCTCTTGGCCACTGTGTGTCACTCATACCTCTCAACTGTCACACATTACGAGGTACGTCACTCATTTTATCCCTCAGAAACTCGCTCTCCCACATTGAGAAGGTGACATTCCACACTGACTACTGAGACCTTTAAGCAAAAAAATATAATAATATAATATGCTAGGTTATCAGTAAACATTATTAACATTAGTGCATTTATTTCCACAGTATTCTAAGCTTGTAAGGTCATGTTTGATGATGTGTCACACATTTTATCCTCTTGCCACACATCCTGTCACACATTTGGGTGATGAAAGGTTGAGAGGCATGGTGTCACTCCCCCCCCCCCCCGTCAAACTCACAGCTGTCTCATAGGGCGCACCCATCGTCTGATACCCCTCTGTCCCATTCTCAACATGTCAGACTCATAATCCCCCCACACACACACACACTCTCACTCATTTTTACTGTCTCGGGCTGGCAGCAACAGGCATGGTGCGTCTCCTCGTTTTGCTCCTCTAGAAAGTGTCGTCTGCCCTCATCTTGTTTTTACCTCCCGAAAGAATTATTTATTTAATAAAGCCCAGTTGGGCATTTTAAATGTAACGGCAGTTTAACTGGCAGCACTCATTGCCTCCCGATGCTACCGACCCTCTAACATGTACCAAATTGCCACACGGTACACTTGTAGCAGCGCTGCAGCTCAAACAAGGAAATTTAAATACAATAGCATCAATTACATTTTCCCCCTGAATGGTGGCTCAGGTAGCTGGTGGGAGACACTTCTGTCCTGGCCTCCTGCACCTCCCAACAAGTCAGGCATTTTAAACGTAACGGCGACTTAACTGGCAGCACCCATTATTCCCCGATGCTACCGGACCTCTATCATGTACCAAATTCCCACATGGTGCACTTGTAGCCGCAATGCAGCTCAAATGAGGAAATTTAAATACAGTAGTGTCAATTACATTTTCCCCGACTGGTGGCTTGGGTAGCTGGTGGGAGACGCTTCTGTCCTGGCCTCCTCCACCTCCCAACAAGTCCCTGTCCCCTCCTCTCCTACCCACATGGAGTAGGCCACAGCTTGAGTCGTGACGGCTGCGAGTAGATAGGCTTCAGTTTTAGTGCACCCGCCTGCGACCAAGTGCAGCATTTCTGTTCCTAATAGCGACACCCTCCCCAGACCCCAGGGAACTGATTATCATTTTATTTGAATACAATGGCCACCAACAAGTTCCTCTCTCAGCCACACGGAGCAGGCCACAGCATAAGCTCTCTACCAGCTAGTAGCAGAAGGGTGGCATTTCTCTTTCAGGTGGTCTCTTGCTCTAACTGCAGCAGCTCCAGCGCATTGCATCCTCCTCCTTCTCACACATCCCTGCATGCTAAAGCAATACAGCGGTGCAAGGATCCCCATAGCAGACCCCAGGGAAATTATTTTAATACATTGGTCACTACCCGTGCTAAATTTGCTGGGGCAACTAGCACAAAACAGTCACCAGTAGCCCACTTGGGTTACTGCTCTTATCTGCTGGCCACTAGGACATCTAGGGTCACAAATGATTTTTGACAAGTCCCCCAGCAACATTTATCTCATTTCTTGTTTTTTTCCCCTTATTCAATATGCTCCTCTGTCTACTGAGTAGGACCTCCTTCTGCTTCCTCCTGAGTGAGATACCCTCCCTACCAAGACACTGCTGCTGCTACTCCTGGTCCTCACACCCACCTGCAACATAGCCTGGTGCTGCCCCCAGCTTACCCCTTGTGCTGTATCGTCATCAGCCATTGACATTTCCTCCATGCAGTCTTCTGGCCACAGCGGGCGGGGGGAAGAGAGTAGTTAGATCCAGGAGTGCTGTAGCTGGGGTCTGATGCAGGAGTAGGCCACTGAAGGGGCTTCATCTGTCTGGCCATTGCATGCTGTTTCCATGTTCTCCCTGCTCCCGCAGCAAGGGCGCACATCAGGATTGACTGCTGGTGAGGCCTGGTACAGCCAACCTGCCCTGCCTATCACTCGCGTATCCCCTGCACTGCCACCTGTGGGTACCCAGGTGGCGGTAGAGCAGTGGAATGTGAGTCCTTTCCTCCCCAGATGAGGAAAGCATCCTGTTCTCCTCTCCCAGGCTGGTCCTGTGGCAGTCCTGGCTCATTCCAGAAGCCGGGTCATTGGCACCATGAGTGGTAGCGCTACTGCTATGCCGGCAGGCCAGCTCTTATCTGTGTATTACGTTATTTCCTTTCTCTGTATCTCAGTCTTCCTGCTTTGTTCTATCTATAACTTTTTATCTGAAGCTCTCTACTCCTGTGCTGTCCTATACTTCTTTCATATGTTGCCACTCTCTGTCTCATCCCTTGCTATTGTATTTTCTCCATATTAACCTTTTTTTCTCTTTACTTTCACAAGTCTGACAGGATGCTGACTGTTTGCCTATCAGATAAGTACTACTCTACATCTAGCTTGTCCTATATTTTCTATTTATTCCCTAAGAACTTATGGTTCCTTTGTGACCCCTTTCTTATATTTTATTTTACAGGTCCGGCAGACGTCGTCCGTTCAAGTTCTGCTTCTGACTCCCTAATACTAAGGTAAGAGACTGAACATATTACCTACACTTGTTGGCTGTACTGTCACGATTCAGCTGTGCCTTTTACAGTGTGTGTGTGTGTGTGTGTGTGTGTGTGTGTGTGTGTGACTTAAGGTTGCAGCACTTTTTTTTTTCATAAAGCTTTTTGTCTTGGTGGTTCACGCAGGTGTGCTCTTAGACCCAACCCACCCATCTTTAATCGAGCACTCGCCTCTCCAGGCTCCCCTGGAGCGAGAGCTGTGTGACGGATCTTAGTCCCCGGCCAGAGCTGTGGCAACCTGAGATTGTTCCTAAACCTGGGTCGACGCTGGTGGCAGGTGAGGTGCACCACACCTCATCCCTAAGAGCCACTGGGCCGGCATGTGCCACAGCGATTATTTAAGTGCACAAACGTTTTCTACCTGTTTGGTGGGATGTATGCTATGCTCAAAAATTGCCACAGATATTTTTTTGTGTGTGTGTGTTTTTTGTGTGGGGTGTACAGTAGGATGTATAGTCTGCACAGATTTGTAAATATCCAGTAGTTTTCTGACTTTGATAAGAGAAGGAGTGCTGTTGGCTCCTTCTGGTACTGTACATGTGTTTGTAGTGTAGGATGCACACACACCACAATATTTGTTCTATACTTGAACTACTGACTTGGTAGGTGGGCAGTGCTATGGTAAATAGCTGTTTTCAAGTGTGTGTGTGTGTGTCTCCTCAGCATTTTGTTGATAGTTGATAGTTTGTGGGTTGATGGGGGGGACGAATAGTGGTGCAGGTGATAATGTCAACATTTGGCTGTGTGTGTGTGTGTGTGTGGTGTGTGTGCGTGTGTACAGTGGGGAAGTCTGTGTCACTTTGTTGATATCCAGCCATTTGATAGTTGGTAGTGGGGGGATGTACTGTGATAGTCAGTATACAGATTCTTGTGTGATGGTGTGTGTTTTACCTTTTAGATATGGTTGATAAGGTAGATTTGGCAGCAGGGCAGGAGGGTAAAAGAGAGGTGAAGTGCCTTCCTTGTGCCAGAGCATGGAGGGATGACGATAAGTGAATCCTGGCAGGGCAGGAGAGGGAGCTGGATGTCACTGTCCATCCGAGGACAAATGACCTGGCAAGAGATGCAGCAGGGGTGATACAGTAAAGGTTTAGGGGGCTGGGGAGGTGCCTGAAGCAGCTAGCTCTTTTGTTAACCTTAACTTGTGGTGCCATGCTGCTTGTATGTGGCTGGTTGTAGGCTAGGGAACACCACACCACTTTCAATGAATGGTTGAAGGCATAGTGAGTGAGGCTGATTTTGGCTACATCGGGAACTGGTGTCCTACCTGGTGGGATAGAGACCTGTGCAAGATAGTCGGCCTCCATCCAAAAGTGAAATAGCATTCCTGAGTGGAAGGTTTAAATAATAAAGGAGTGTGTATGAGGAGAAAGGACAAAATAAATGAAGAGCCATGTGTACAACACAATGAACCTAAGAAATAAAATCCCTGACCTTGGGGCAAACTTTGTGGAGGCAGTCCTGGATCTGGTGACCATAACAGAATCATGGTACACCGATTACCGCAGTTCAGATTTGGCCATTTGAAGATACATCATGTTATGGAAGGACAGGACTGGGAGAATATTGGGAGGGGGAGGTTGTTTTAAATGTGATGGAAGTCATAAAGGACACAGATATACAAGGACAACAGGGTAGAAGGAAGGGTTTGGAGGTTCCATGGATCGGGTTAGAAAAATGTGGTGGATCCTTTATCCATGTGTGGTTAAGTGTACAGATTACCGGCAGGGGTAGAGTTAGACAAGGTTCTGGGGAGACCATTGGCGGAACAGAAAGTAAAGATGAGTTATTGGTTATTGGAAGATTTAATCTGATGGATGTAGACTGCACCATTCTGGTCGCAGCTACATCAAGAAGCAGGGCCGACATTGACTACCTTCAGGGGTCTTTCCTCAGACAGCTGGTTATGCAACCCACTGCAGATGGGGCAGTATGGACCTGGTAATTACCAACAGAACAGCACTGTAGACGTCACATTGGGTAGCCACCTGGGTACAAATGATCACCGTATGGTATGGTTTGGCATATAAATTTGCCAAGAGAAAAACCCCTCTATCGCAAGGGTCCTGGACTTCAGGAGGGCACATTGTAAGGAACTGGGTGATTGCCTCATAAGTACCTTGAAGGGGTGATGGCCGAGGTGGTGTAGAGTGGAAGCAAAATAAACAAGTATTTGTCAATGCCAAATGTTGTCTTGCTGGCATTGACATTGGTAGTGCAGGAGTTTGAGAGATGCATAATAGGAATGGCAGTGAAGTAGTGAACTGACACCAACCCCACCACCACCTTAATGAGACTGACAAGTGTTGGGGTGTGCCTTGGGTCTTCGGGCCTTACACTCACCCCATTAGATAGGAAATACGCTGAGATGGGTACAGTATAGAAGAATGGGGTGAACTTTGGGGCTGAAGACTCCAAGGCACACCTCGATATCTGTCACTGGCTTGAGGGTGGGGGTGGAATGGTGTGAGCATTACAGCCGATAATCCCAAGTCAAACCCCTGACACCTGTCAGTCTCTACAGGGTGGGGCATTACAGTTGGAAACCCTAATGCCCCATGTGTTTGTTGGTATTTTTACTCCAAATGTTCAACATGGGCTTTTTGTGACCCCACCTCATGAACAGTGGCACTGTCGTTCCGTTAATCAGTCCCAAAAGGTGATTCTGCATAGTGACCGCAAAATCACCTTTTGGGACTGAGTAACAAGATGACAGTTCAGATGTTCATGAGTAGGGGTGCAAAGAACCCCATGTTGAAAATCTGGTACCAAAATTCCCCAAAATGGCTGAGATATCCACCTAAGTTGAAACACCCTCATTGCCTGCCATTATAAAGCTTACCGCATTTTGTTCAGTTCCCGAAGAGTTCAGACGTGCCCCCGCTCCACAGAAGATCGCAGGGCCGGCCCTCCAGAGGTAAGTATGGGGGTGAGGGGCACGAGGGAGGTGGGGTCCGCAGAGGGTGGGTGTGGGTTGGGGGAGTGGGACAAGGAGGGACCTTTTTTACAGGTAAAAAAAGAAATCGAATTCAGGGGATGGTTTTGTTTATTTACAGGTAAAAAATATTTTGGATACACTGGGGTGGGCTCCCAGTGTGCCACAAGTTTAGAGGGGCATGATACGGCCAGGATTGGGCATCCCCGTTGGCAAGCAAATTGAACTGGGTGGGAGGACATGCCGACATGGGGATTGGGCATCCCCAATGTCGGCTTTGTGCGGATTGTGTGGTGGGAGGCAGGAGCCACCACGTTTATTGGAATGTTTCACCAGGAAAGGCACGTAACGGAGCCTTGTCATCTGACACTCCAATGAGGAAACTGCACCTCATTGGAGCAGATTTCTTTCAACTCCGTAGCTCTCTTTGAAACTGCTGTCATCGCTTGCATGCTCGCTAATAGGTGGCTGAGGGACGCACCCACTAAAGCATTCCCTGCATTCGCCAACACTGACATACCTCTGAATGTGCTACTACCACAAGATGTTGCTTGCGCATGCACAAGACAACATAAAAAGGATAAAGAAGGGAACAACTATTATACAATGGCAAGAATATTTCCTGGACTCTGATTGGTCAGTGTGTGCTTGTTGCAATGAGGTTACTTGAGCAGAACCTCACAGCATCAAGTCCAAACATACAGATGATTGCATAGTAGACTGAATAACCAGCCACAACCACTCTTACCAAGAGAGTTTGTTGCCTTGCTATCAAAGAACAGCAGCAAAAGTTTAGTTCCATATAAAAACCTTATTTATTGATATTGTGTCTGGCGGGGAACAAAAGTTTTGTCATGGCTTAAATATTTCATAGTAGACAGAGAACAAGTGTCAGAACATCTCCTTTATAGTGTGGGTACATCTCTTTTATAGTATCAGTTTTACAGTTTTATTTTTTTTATGAGGAAACACACCACATATGAATGCACTGCACACCTAATTGCCTGGTATTGCATAACACATTATAGATTGAGGGAGCACTCCCGACCAATCGGAGTGCTCCTTTCCTCCGTTCATGAAACACTCTTATTCTGTGAAGAGCGTCTCACGCGCAGATGCCCTGGAAACAGGCAGGTTCAGGGGAGTTTTTTAAAATATATGTATTTTATTGATCACTCTCGATCAATAATATATTAATTCGTTCCCCATCACCACTCATTGCTGAAAACAAGTGGTTTTAATTTGCCTTTAGCTTGCGGCAGAACAGCTCAGCTGAAGGCGCGTGAAACCATTTGTTTTCAGCAATGAGTGGCTCTGGGTGATATATTAAGACATACTACAGTGATACCAGACAATTAATTATTTGCATACCCATGATGCAGTGCTTTCACATGGGGAGTGTTTCCTCAAAAAAAAAAAAATTTAAATGAAACTGTACAACTGATAATATAAAAATGTCCCTACACATAAAATGAATGTTCCAACACTTGTTCTCTGCCTAATGGCCATCTACATGTGCTCATTTTGGTCCCCATAGTATTAATAAATACGAGCCATTGTATAATAGAAATAATGCATGCCACAGTGTGGGTTGTGCTGGAATAATCTCACTTCTGGGCTGTTGGATGCACTCGGTCTATGGCTTCATGCCCAACCACCCCAGGCATGAAGTTATCCCAGCACAACCCACACCCTGTCATGCATCATTGCTTATATGCGGTACACTGTTCAAAGGAAGTAAGCAAGGGTAGGAGGAATAAGAGGCAGTGTGGCCATATGGGATTCACTTGAGGGCAGTGCTCCCAGACTGATGTGACATTTTCCCTGTAGCTATAGAGCAACTTTCATGTGTTTCCCTGTAGAGTACATTATTTCCTATGGAAGCCAAATTGCTTATTTTTCCTGTATAACGCATGTAAGTGTATTGGGCAAGTTTTCTTGTAGATGACTCCATTTCCCTATAAAAATACAGGAATCCATGTAGATCTGGCAGCCCTGCCACAGGGTTCATAAAGAATTAAGCAGAGTGCTAGACACCCACTGGCAACACTATTCAGCATCTCATTGTGGACCATGGGTGGGGGTAGTTCCATAGGCTTGTGGAGGGCCAGTGTGGTCCCCCTGCACAAGAGCGGCCGGCAGCAGGGAGAAGTCTAGCAATTACATGCCAGTCACTCTCAGATCAGTGGTGGGGAAATTAATGGAGACAGTACTAAAAAAGAGGCTGATGGAGTACCTGGAGGCAAATGGGCTGCATGACCACCGGCAGCATGGTTTCACATGGGGGAGGTCATGTCAAACGCATCTCATAGAACTATTTGACTGGGTGACTTCAGTAATATGTTTGACACTGCGACAGCAGGAGTCTAATAAAGAAACTTGCCAACATGATGGGTTGGGTGGGGAGAAGGCGGTAAGCTGGGCATCAAACAAGTTAAAGAGCAGGAGCCAGAGGGTGGTGATAACTGGAATGCTGGAATGATGGGGGAAGTGAGCAGTGGAGTGTCACAGGGGTCGGTACTGGGTCCTGTGCTCTTCAGTGTTTTCATAAGTGATACTGCTGAGGAACTGTAGGAGAAGGTGTATCTCTATGCAGATGACTCAAATATCTACACTAGGGTGGACACCCATGAAGTGGTGAATAGAATGCAGAGGGATAAGGGGAAACTAGAGGAGTGGTGTATGGTGTGGCAGCTGGGTTTCAATGCCAAACAGAGCAAGGTTATGCACTTAGTGCCAGGAAACCCAGGGGTTGTGTATAAATGGGGGTTGCTTATAGTCACCAAGTAACAGAAGGACACTGAGGTAATTATATCTGATAATCTCAAGGTGGCAGGGCTGTTGGTAAAGATATTGAGATGATAGTGTGCATAGGGATGAGATTTTCAAGCAGAAGGAAGGCTGTGTCTCTTCTGTGTCGTTCAGTAGTGAGACCCCACCTAGAGTACTGTGTACAGATCTGGAGGCCATAACTCTGCAAGGACATTGACAGTGTGGAAGTGATCCAGAGGAAGACTGCCAAAATGGTGCATGGGTTGCACATGAATCCATATGAAGACAGGCTGGGGGAATTCAGCATGTACTACCTAGAGAAGAGTCGAGCTTGAGGGGACATGACTGAGACCTATAAGTACCCCACATAGGCAACAAGGCACAGGAGAGGCGTTTATGGAGGCATGCAAAGAAGTTTGAGCAGGGGAAGATTAAAAGTGAGGTGAGGAAATACTTCTCTGAAAGCCACGGTGGATGCCTGGAACAACCTATAGGAGATGGTAGGGATGAAGACAGTGGGGATCATCAAGCATGCATGGGGTAAGCACATGGGCATATTAAGCAGAGGAGAGGAAGAAGGAAGGGACACCCGAGACTGAATAGGGTCCGGGGAGTAGAAACAGACAAGGAAATACGGCAGACTAGATGTGCCTACTGGTCATTTTTCTGCTGTCAATTTATATGTTTCCGTGTTTCTAGATTACATGGATGTAGATGACTGGGACCCTTCTACAAGAGTAGTGTGTGTTCTACCCCTCCTTACAAGGAAATGCATACAAAATACAGTGGGTCTCTTGGCAGCAGCCAACTTTTGAAGTGCGGCACAAACAGGTTTTAAAAGTCTTTTACCCAAGAAGAGACATACGTATGAGATAAAGGGACGGGCCCAAAACTTTGAATAGCAGTGGGTCCCCATATATATTCCCTGATCCAGGAGGCAATGCAGTTATGTATGATGTGTTGAAAAAGCTATATTTGTCCTAATTAAAGTAATACACCAGACACACCAAGACGAAATTAAATCATTTTTATTATACAGGCATGACAAACAGTGTGATGAATGCTATCATTGTTTGCTTGTCATTTTCTTGTTTAACTGTTTGTTTCTTCTAATGTCCGAACACTGACATTTAAAAAGCATTATAAAATACTGTAAAACTTGAACTTTTCACTGTCAAATAATTTTCGCTATTTTTACAGAAGAACTAATTAGTGTTAAAGTAAATTTGCTCTAATTATTACTTTCTCCATTATAGTGAATATGGCACTAATGTCTTGGCATTAAATTAAATTTGCGTAATTATGATTGCATTTCTGTTTGTACCAAAATTACATTGGGTGAAAATAACTAGTTTCACAGTATAACACATGCAGTGCCTATATGTATATTGGCAGTGTCACTTCCCCGTCTGAGTTGTTTTCTGACACTTGGTGGAGGACGATTGTTAGTGCAGGCTCTGAGAGGCTTTTAAGAGTGGGGAATGCTGTTTTGCAGCATGTGCGTGCCTCAGTGCACACACACACACACACACACTGGTGCGCTGCATTGGCCAGGGGGATTGAGGAGAAAAACATAAAAATGGCAGTCAGGTGGGCATAATGAAGCTCCTCCTGCTTTCCCTTGACCCAAATCGCCACTTGGTCCTTGGAGAATATCTGGATTGTGCGGGGGGGGGGCTCCCTCCTCTGGCCCCACCGTGGGGGGAATCCACAGGGGACTCAAGCACCTAGGGATGGGGGAGGCAGTAGCTGATCATGGGAAGAGGTGAAGATGCTGAGCACCCACCCACCAGAGCTGAGGATAAAAAACTTCATGGAAAAAAAAAAAAGAACATAAAATATTTTTTCATGGTATCATACAGATAAGCTACTAGAAATAACAGTCCCTAAAACAGGAAATTAATGCACTCAAGTATATATAATTTTTAATGTGCAGTGAATGGTTTCCTGCAATAAAGTACTATACATGTTCTTATAATTAATTATGGCAAAATAAGCCTACTAACAACAAATAAGCCTGGTATATAGGAGGCTTAAATAAAAGTCTCCAAATAAGACCGATGGAATGTAAGACAATTTTTGTGCAACACACTTACATTTTTTAAGCCTGCCTTGCTTTTGTAAGACCACAAATAGGTCTTAAACACAGATGTGACTCTTTTGTATAACCGGACGCTGTTGAGTGGTTTCTGAGATATAAAGTATTAAAAAAAACAGAAAAATCTGGATTTTATGACTTTTTTGTCGTCCTGGATCTCAGAAATGGCTTTATGTTGTGGGCTGAAATTTTCAGGGTAGGAAGGCTTTGGGTCACAGATGTGCCTTTTGAAGGTTTGGTGAAAAAAAAATATCCATTCAAAAGTTATCAAACTTTTAATTTCCCATTATTTCCTATGGGAAAAGTTAAGTGTTCAGTACAAAACTTGAATTTTTTTCAGAAATGTTTCTCTTTCCAAAAATTGGTCATTTTTGTTCGAAAAGTGGTCATTTTTATTTGGAAATCGGGAATTTTTTTTCCAAAATGGTGCATTTATGTTTGAAAATTGTTTTTTTTTTTTTCCAAAATGCATCATTTTGTGTTCGAAAATTGGGCATTTGTTTGCAAACATTGGGTATTTTTGTTCGAAAATGGTTAATTTTTTGCAAAAATTGGGCATTTTTTGCAAAAATGGGACATTTTTGTTCAAAAAAGAGGCATTTTTTTTGTGAAAATGGGTCATTCTTTTCCGAAAATGAAGTACTGTTTGCAGAAATGGAAGCATCCCATTTTTGTAAGCCAGGGAGTATTTTCTTTTCATATGGTTTTTGCAAAAAAGGTGCTGTTTCAACCATTTGCTCCAATTTTCACATGTTATTAAGTACTGTCTTCAGAATTGGAAGCGTTCCATTTTCATAAGTGAGGGAGCGTTTTCAAACATTTTGTGTTGTTTTTGCCAAAAAAAAGGTGTTTTTTTTAGACCATTTTCTTCAGTTTTCACGTTTTCCAAAGATGCAGTGTTGTTTACGAAAATTGTCCGGTCTATTTTTGAAACCATTCTGTTGATTTTGAACATTTCTCCACTTCCACAGTGACAGATACTAATACACTGAAAAGTAGAAATCAGCAACAGTGCTGCAGTGGTGTGGTGAGTAACGCACAGAGCTGCAGTTTGAAACATCCTGGGTTCAACTCAAACGAGTTACACTTCTTTTCCTAATTTAAACACCAGAAAATTCCTGTTTTTTTAGCTTGTTTCATCTAATTTTTTTTTTTTTTTTATTGATGTGACTGTTAGTGATATTTCTTAACACATGGGGCTGGATTCACAAAAGGCAATGTTTCTCCTTCCGAAAATCGGTAATTTTTGTTCTAAAATTGGTCATTTTTATTCAAAAATTTGGCATTTTTTGCAAAAATGGGGCATTTATGTTAGAAAATTGGGCATTTGTTTGCAAACATTGGGAATTTTTGTTCGAAAATGGGGCTTTTGTTTTTTAAAATCATGCATTTCTTTTAAATGGGGCTTTTTTTTAAATGGGTAATTTTTGTTTGAAAATGTGCCTTTTTTTGTGAAAATGGGGCATTTTTGTTCAAGAAAGGGGAATTTTTTGCAAAAATTGGGCATTTTTGTTCGAAAATGAGGCATTTTTTGTGAAAATTGGGCATTCTTTTCCGAAAATAAAGTACTGTTTGAGGAAATGGAAGCATCCCAGTTTTGTAACTCAGGGTGTATGTTCTTTTCATATTGTTTTTGCAAAAAAGGTGCTTTTTCAACTGTTACTCCAATTTTCACATGTTATCGAGTACTGTCTACAGGATTGGAAGCGTTCCATTTTCATAAGCGAGGGAGCATTTTCAAACATTTTTGTATTGATTTTGCAAAAAAAAAAAAATTTTTTTTTAGACCATTTTCTTTAATTTTCACATTTTTCAAAGATGCGGTATTGCTTATGAAAATTGTCCGGTCTGCTTTCAAAACCATTCTATTTATTTTGGACATTTCTCCACTTCCACATTGACAGATACTAATACATAGAAAAGTATAAATCAACAACAGTGCTGCAGTGGTGTGGTGGGTAACACACAGAGCTGCAGTTTGAAACATCCTGGGTTCGACTCGAACGAGTTACACTTTTTTTTTCCTAATTTAAACACTGGCAAAATTCCTGTTTTTTAGCTTGTTTCTTCCAATTTTTTTTTTTAATGATGCGACTGTTACCGATATTTCTTAATTGTGAAAATTGGGGGCTAGATTTACAAAAGTCAACTCAGGACGCAAGGCAACTTGCGTTGGCAAAAATGGTGCAAGTAGCACTTGCGTCCTGAGTTGCGTCATGGTGGAATTCACAAAGGCAGCTTGCGACATGCTGCAGGCTGCCTGCGGCCAACTGCACTAATGCGCCATAAACCCCCTTGAGACACGGTTTAAGGGGGTTTATGGCAGCATTTGCGCCCTATTCAGGTAGGGTGGCTGCTAAGTCCTCAAATCTGGATTCAGAAGGAACCCTGGTGGACATCCGTCAGAAAACACTTATGCCTGCTAAAAGGTGGCGTAAGTGGTCTTTGCATTCCACCAGGGGTTGCCAATGTGCAACCAGTGCTGCACAACGGATAGCCCTCATGGGCTATGGCTCCCATTGTCTGTACACCTAGTCCCACATGGTACTGACCCCCCATATGCCCAAGATGCCACCACTAGTACTGTACATGCCCACCACCAATGTGAGCCCGACTGCAATAGCACAGCTGTAAAACCCTCATGGGCTATCGGAACACCGCCCCACTCCAGCCCCAGACCCAGTGCAATTCCCTGCACCCCGAACCTGAAATGCTGTCCTTTGGAACAGTACTTGACTGTCCCCCCAAAGTCTCAAAGATCCCTGGTGCTGCAGTGGCCCCCCACCCAATAGTTGCAGCCACCACGCCTCCCCACCCATATCCTGCTGGCAACTGGCACATGTAGCAAGGCATTGCATAAAACGCATTACAGTTGATATCTGGCGCTCGGGAGTGACAGCTGCTGTCCCTCTAATCGCTGATATTAACTGCAGGTGCTCTATGCAATGCTCCGCTGGTGGCTGGCGTGGTGGTGGGAGTGGTGGGCTGTGCCAGTCACCAGTGGGGTAAGGGTGGGGGGGCGTGGAGGGCTGCAACTGTTGGGTGGGGGTCATGGAAGGATTCAGGTGCATCTGTCTCCCTCCTTTCCCGCGACTTGCGGCATTTGGGGTTGTTGTGCCAGCTGTGTGACCTATGACGCAAGTTGCAAGGCGCAGACCCCTGGACCCGCTCTGATACTGAATCAGGTGCAGGGTCCAGGTCACAGGGATGTTCGGTGCAAGCTGCCACTGTCGCAGCCGGCGTCCAACCTTTGTGAATCCGGACCATGATGTTTATATAACAGAAAGAAGGTACAAAATTGTCTTGATGGACAGATGGGAGTGCAGGGACCAAAGGACCCTGCACTCCCACTGTGACATATGGATACTGTTCTACTATCTGGATATACAGATGGGCGCGCAGGGTCCTGCTGTACTATTTGGATGGAGGAGGACCCTGCATTCCCACAGTGAAATGAGGATAGAATTATACTATCTGAAAAAAAAGGGACATCCATTGCAAAAACCTTGTTAATGCATCAGTTAGGGTGACTATCATAGCAACAAAAGCAGGGAAATGAGGCATTAGGGTTTCCAATCCTAACGTCCCATCCCCAGGGTTCCCAACCCTACCACACCACCCCAACCCCCCACCCTTCACACACCAACAGGTGTTGAGGTGTGCCATGGGGTTGTCAGGCCTAACTCTCACCAAATTTCCTATACTGTAGCGTGTAAGCTTGCTTAGACATGGAATGGGGTAGAAAGGACCTTTCCAGGGGTGAAGCATTTTCTTGATGGCATCTGGAACAAGGACAGGTCAGTACAAGTACACAATGTCCCCAATGGAGAATGAAGGCTCATGCCACTTGGCTGCTGACATTTTCTGCATTGCAAATTTTTTCTGGCTCAATGTGGTGACTGCAACACATCTGGCAAATTCAAGCTGTTCCAGCATAGGAAAATGATGGAAGAAGCTGACTTAACAACTTCCAGCAGCGAGAGATCCCTATCCAGTGGAGTGCTTGGGTGACGTCCATGGACTAAGAAAAACACAGAGTACTCTGTACTGTCGACACAAAGGCTTGTGTTGTAAGTGAACTGCACAAACAGAACAAAACGATCCCAGGTGTCATGAGTTTCATCCAGGTACTTGGAGAGTGTGTTGAGAATGGTAGACATCATTCTTTCACTCTGTCCATTGCATTGTGGATTGTAACTTGTGTTGTGTCTTTTTTATGTCGAGAAGTTTGCATGTTTCTCAGACAATGGTTGAAAGGTAGTTAGTACCTCTGTCTGAATGCAGGTACAATGGGGTACGGTGATAATAAATGACTGTTGAGGAAGGCACTTGCCACTGTGGCAGCTTTGATGTCTTTTAGGGGGATTAGTTCCAAATATTTTGTTAGGTAGTCCTCAAAAACAACGATGCATTTGTTGCCAGAGTCAGAGCATGTAGGTAAAGGCTCAAGAATATCTGTGTTAGCTCTTTGGAACGGTTCAGTGGCTACAGGCATTGGAATGATGTGTGCCTTTGTCAGTTTGGCAGGAAACTTCTTTGGGAGCAGGGCTGGCAGGATTTGACAAATCGGACAATGTCCTTGTTCATGTGAGGCCAGAAGAAGTGAAGCTTTGTCTTTTCCAGAGTTCTGTGGATTCCCATATGACCTCTGGAAAGTGGAGAGAAGAACCTGATTGATTAGAGAGGCTGGCACAACTAACTGTACGTGAGTTCTGTCTGTGCGATGGCCCTTGCCTTCCTTGGTCCAAATGTGCAAATGCACTCCGTCATTGAGGAAGTATTGCGAAGCAAGGAAAAGTACATCCTGGCGATGCTTCTTTTATTGCGGTAAGGTTCCAGACTAAATATGTGATTATGTCTGTGAATGGAGGATCAGTTCTTTGTTGCATTTTGACCATTGCCAGGGAGAGGTAAGAAGTAGAGGAGGTGAGAAGTTCTTCAGCTACTTGTAGTAAGTGAGGATTTGTGTATCTTTCTGTCGATGCAGTTGGTAGCAGTAAAGCAACTTGAGGTGCTGCAGAAGTGTCCGCAGGAAGCACATCCATGGCATGGAAAGGAAGAGCTGGTAAGCAGGATTCTTCATCTGTTGAGGATGATGCGGAGGGATACCGTTTCCAGCTTACACCATCGGCATTTGAGTGAACTCGACCTGGTCTGTACTGAATTTCAGAGCTGCAGGATTGCAGCACGGCAATCCACTGGGTGAACCTGCCTACTGGCTCCTTCATTTTGAGTAACAATCTGAGGGCAGAGTGATCAATGATAGCTGTAAAGGAGGAGCAGTGAAGGTAACAGTCAAATTTCTTTACGGCAAATACCATATCTAGACATTCTTTTTCTGTGATGCCATAGTTCTGCTCAGCTGATGAAAGACAGCATCTGGCACAGAAGACAACTCATTCCATCTTTAATTGGATATAGCACAGCGCCCACTGCAAAGAAACTAGCATTTGAGTAGAGTTTGAAGGGTTGGTTGAACCTTGGGTAGGCCAATAATGGAGAAGATATTAGGTTTTCTTTTAAAGGTTTCAAAGGCATTTTTGTGTTCAGAAGTCCATGTATAGTCACATCCCTTTTTGGCAATGGCATACAGTGGAGCTGCAATCTTGGCATAGTTGCAAATGAATTTTCGGTAGTAGCTAGACAAGCCCAGGAAAGCTTGAAGGTCTTTGAGATTATTAGGCTCTGGATAGTCTGACTGCTGAGAGCTTGTCTGGGTCTGGAGAGATGCCTTGAGAACTAACAACATGTCCTAGGTAATTAATTTGATGCTGTGCAAAACAACACTTCTCTGGGCGAAGCTTAAGATTGGCTCGTCAGAGATGTTCAAACACTTCTTTGAGATGTTGGAAGTACTTTGGCAAGGTTCTGCTGAAGACAATAACATCATCCAGGTAGACTAGGCAAGATTTCCAAGACAACCCATGCAGGGCTTCCATAACATGTTGGAATGTGGCAGGACTATTCCAAAGTCCCATAGGCAGATGTTTGAATTGAAAAAGTCCCAAGTGGCAGTGCCATGCTGTGTATGGACGAGAAGCTGGATCAATGAAAACTTGGTAGAACCCACTCTGAAGGTCTGGAGTGGTGAAGTAAGCAGGGCTGGCTGCACCAAGATTCTCTAAGGCATCCCAGGTTGTAGGTAAGGGATGAGTATCCTGCACCGTATAGGCATTGAGTTTTCTGTAGTCTACCACAAAACGATACCCTTTAGTCTTCTTTATCACCAACAGCCAAGGTGCACCCCAGGGACTTGTAGACTCTTCAACAATGTCTTGTTCAAGCATGTCTTTGATTATGTCCTCATGGACTTGTTTCTGTTCCACTTTGTAGGCTTACTGATGGATTGATTTCTGGTTGGGCTGCACCTTGATGGTGTGTTGCAGGATATCACAGCATCTGAGCTTGTCATCTGGACCTACAAAGACATCCGGGTCATTCTCTATGAATTTCAAAAGTTGCTGTTCTCTGATGGAGATGCTGGAAGCTTTGAAGAGGACAGTCGCTGACTGAGGGGTAACTCTGTTGAAGCTGGAGTGGTCATGATAGTACTGACAGGACTAGAGTTGGTGGAACCAGGCTGAGGTTCTTGCATGAGATGGAGTTGGCCCCCTGTAGACAAGCAGACAAACTTTCTGATGTTGGCACCCTTTGAGATGACGACTGGCTCATCTGAGAAGTTGCAGCATTTTTGAAAGACTGTGCTGCTATGCACTTCAGACAAGGTGTTTCCTGGGAGAAGACCTGATGAATGCAGAGCAGGGGATCCCGTGACAATGCCAACACCACCTTGTGGAAGTGGTTCACCTCAAATCTTGGCAATCAAAATCATCTCTGTTTGAGGAGGCACAATGCTCTAAGTCTGTAGCTGTGAGTTGTCCCAGAGGGTCCAGTGACAGTTTGTTCGATGCAAAGTCTAGGATGGTTTGTGAGCTCTGAGGTAGTCAAGGCCAAGAATCACTGCAGGTTGTAGATCAGGCACTAGGTAGAACTTGACAGTAGCTTGTTGTGAGGCAAAGTGCAGCTTGAGATGGACCACGCCTGTGATAGGTACTGGGTCAATGCAAGAAAATGGGTTACCTATAGTTTACTTACAATGTCCCCAAGACTGTGCAAAAACCCTAATGCAGAGAAAAACATAATTAAATATTACTCGGTTAAAAAAAGTGGAAGTAGGCACCAGGCCCATCAAGACCACTTTCCCCACATTTGTGGGGGAAATTTAATATATCTACCCCAGAAAGATCTTGTCTAATTCTGATTTAAATCTACCACTGGATGTTAGTTCTACAATATGTTGTGGCAAGGAATTCTATAGTTTAATGGCTCTAACTGTAAAATAATTTAATATTTTGTTTGTTTATGACCTGGGGATTATGATCTGTCTGTTATTGCATCTTAATCCATGTTTTTTTTTAGAGTAATGAAGATCACACAATTTCCTAAGGTCTTCATCATTTATAATATTAAACAGAAGTAACAAATCTCCTCTGTCTCTTCTGTTTTGTAACTTGTATAGTCCTAGGAATGACATCCTAGCCTGATAGGGTAGATGTCTTATCTCAGGTATTAGCTTTGTGACTCATCTTTGAGTGCTATAACATTTAAAACTATAAAGTATAAGCAGCTAAAAAAATTAGTAAGAATGCCATGGCTCACTCCTTTATGGTAAATTTCCCACATGCTTATGTGCAAATGCCATTAAGAACATGTGCTTGCTCTGACATTTTAACCCATGCTTTCATTATATAGGCCATTTTTCGTTCTAACAGTTTAGATCTTCTCAAATAAAGTATGTTCATGTAAATCACTCTCTTGTTGGGTTGTGTGCACTGTTTGCTTGTCTCTATAGCATCCTCCTCCTCCTAAATCACCCCCCAAAACAGCAGTCTCGGACGTAACTTATTAAGTCCACTTCAGTTACATCTGGACATTTTGGCAAAGGAGACCTATAATTTTCCCCAAATTTTCTTCATTGTTTCCCTGCACTGGGAAGGCTTTTAGCCCACTGACCCGCTCCTTCGTTATTTCATCTTTTTTTTCCCCATTTATACCATTTATAGTCACCGGGCAACAGGTTCACGTCCACATTCCCGGACATTCGTGTCGCGAGGCTGCAGGAATGTGGAGCCACACAAGAAGCTAAGACACCTGGTGACGAGGCTTCAGAGTGTGTCAGGCATCAGGGGGATATAAAGTTTTCAGCCCTAAAGAGATTTGCCCCTTTGTACCTGCAGCAATCCAGGAGAAACACTGTTTTGTCTCCGCAGCGTTACGTGTCGAGACCAGCACTGTCAAGGATCTTCAACCAGCCTATCTTCTCATGCAGGTAAGGGTTCAGATCAGCCAGCCATCTGCTTTAGGGCTCCCAGCACTCAGTAAACATGTTGTGTAATGCTGTATTCCCCGATGTTTAGTAAGACTGAGCATGGAATAATAAGTTTTTTTGTGGGCTTTTTGTTCAGTTTTGGGGGTTACAATCTGATTTTGGTGCCTTTTCCTGGATTGCACTGGCTGACCACCACGACGTGGAGTGTTATTTATTTCTTATCTAGAGTCTGTCCAAACATTTTTCGGTTAGGCAAGCAGAGCTGGAGAAACAGACCATAAGTTGCAGTGTGCTAAAACTGACCAGTTTGCTTGTTGACTCCTGTAGTGTTGCAGCATTTGCCCAAAATCAACGTTAAATTTTCTAAATTAGGGGGAAAGTGTATTTAATATAGTGTGCTAAAAGTGGTGCAAACTAATGAACTGTGTATCTGCTTGTGGAGTTATAGCTCCCAACTGGATGATCCAGTTTTTGTGCTGACCGTTCTGTTTTCTTCCTGTTTTGGGGGGTGTGGAGCTTATGTACCAAAAACATGGCTGTATTTTAATGTGGTGTTTGGTTATTGTTTTTTTTATTAAAATGTTGCTTCCAGATAAAAGCTCACGCCATGCGTAATGATGTTTTCTGATGTTTGCTTTGGTGTGGTGTTGTGTTTTTAATTCAAATGCTGGTTGGTGTTTGCTGTAGGGGGGCATGCTGCATGGTGTGGGCCTTTATCTGAAAGCTGCTGTTGTGTGTAGGCCTCAATCGGACCATTTGTTTTGTTTTTAATTCAAATGCTGGTTGGTGTTTGGTATTGGGGGGAGGGGGTGCCGCATGGTGTAGGCTTTACCTGCAAGCCTGCTGTGGTGTGTAGGCCTCGATAGGACCATTTGGAACACAGTAAGTGAAAACATTCACTTTTGGGTTCCGAATGGTCTGCTCGAGGCCTACACACCACAGCAGGCTTCTAGATAAAAAGCTCATGCCATGCGTAATGTTGTTTTCTGATGTTTGCTTTTGTATGGGGCTCCCTCATGTTGCAAAATCCACCAGTGCTCTTGTGTTTGGACTGGTCAAATGAGGGATTTTTATTCAAATGCTGCTTGGTGTTTGTTGTGGGGGGGGGCATGCCGCATGGTATGGGCCTTTATGTGGAAGCCTGCTGAGGTGTGTAGGCCTCGACTGGACCATTTGGAACCCAATAAGTGAAAACATTCACTTCTGGGTTCCAAATGGTCCGTTCGAGGCCTGCATGCCACAGCAGGCTTCCAGATAAAGGCCCATGCAATGCAGACTGATGTTTTCTGAGGTTTTGTTAGAGGTGTGGGGTCCCCTCAAGGGGTGTTTGCTAGTGTGAAATCAACAAGATAATCATATGTTTTTTAGATCTTTCTCGTATTGTTTACATACCCATACAGTACAAGGCCTTTTTACTAATTCAAGTGTTGTCTGATTGTGTTGTTCTTTGCAGCCCGGTGGCTGCAGGTCTTAAGTTTGTCTGCAGGCAGGTGGATGCGGGCCTCCATTTTGTCTGCAGGCAGGTGGATGTGGGCCTCCATTTTGTCTGCAGGCAGGTGGATGCGGGCCTCCATTTTGTCTGCAGGCAGGTGAATGCGGGCCTCTGTTTTGTCTGCAGGCAGGTGGATGCAGGCCTCCATTTTGTTTGCACTGTGCCTCCATTTCATTGTTTGACTTTTGTCCTGTGAAGCACATTGTGCGCTTATCTCATCTTGTCCATTTGCTCATGTTATCCACTTCTTGGATCAGGTCTTTGGCACTACGCCTCCATTTCATTGTTTGACTTTTGTCCTGTGAAGCACATAAAAGCATACTGTGCTTCTCATCTTGCCCTTTTGCTCATGTAAAAAAATTCTTGCATCATTTCTTTGGCACTGTGCCATTATCCTGTTCTCATGTCTTATTTTATTTTATTTTTATTTAAAATTTGGTGACCGTGAAAGGCACACTGAGCTGAGGCTCATTTCGAGGTGCGATCCAGGTACAGTCTGTACAGAGAGTAACAACAGATTGAAGAATACAGACAGCTTGCACAACATTTTACAACAATAAAAATACACTGGTTCAGTGGTAAAACAGCAAAACAATTGCATGTGGAGAGGGAGAAGGGAGATGAGGTCAGCTAGGACTAGGTGGCTGGGGTAGAAGGACGGGGACTGAGTGGTGCACTGACTGCTTTCTGGGACCATTTGAACATTTAGGACAGTGTGGGGCAGGCTGGAGCTCGATGAGTTGAGTAAAGGCAGAGCAAGAAGGACCAGGTGAAGGTTGGGGGGGTGGTGGTTCCAGAGAAGGGGGAGGTAGTATGAGAAGGCAGCTTGGCCAGTAAGGGAGCGAGGGCGAGGAAGGTGGAAAGTGCGGGGGTCCCTGTGGCGGAGAGGGTAGCTTAGGGAGGAGGTTGGGGTGAGGAGGGAGGGACCCATACCAGTATTCAGCTAAAAAGGAGGCGCCATGAATGGTTCACCTATGGGACAGTGAAGCCAGGGAGAGGGAAGCGTAGAACCAGTAGTGGTGAGTGAGTGGGGGCAGCGGCGGGCGGCAGAAGAATTGCTGAGAAGGTTGTCAAGTCTGGAGAGAGGAGGATGGGGCTGCACTACAGACTATGGCGGCATAGTCAATAACTGGTAAGACAGTTTTTCGAACCAGCTTGCAATGGGTGAAGATTGGTAGGCTTGCTTTGTGGCAACAGAGGATGGCGAGTTTGGGCCGGAGTTTGGTGCAGATCGCCTCAATGTGAGTGGAAAAATTGAGGTATCTGTCCAGCCAAACTCCAAGGTATTGGAAGACTAAGACTTGCACCAGGGGAGAGTCGTCTCTGGTGGTGATAATGGGGGAGCTGGGAAGGAGGCCAGCTTCTGTCTGGAGCCAAAGACCATTGTGACAGTTTTTTGATTGCATTTAGTGTGAGCAGGTTTTCAAGGAACCAGTATTGGACTCTATCGAAATCGTTTTGGAGAGTGGGGAGGACACTGTTGTAGGAGGGGCTCGAGGCAAAGATGATAGTGTCATCTGCGTCAAGATGCATGTTAGAGGCTAGGCAGGAACAGAGGTCATTTATGAAGACAGAGAAGAGGAGAGGAGAGGGCCAAGAATGGAGCCTTGGGGGATGCCAGATAAGATTTAAAGAGGGGAGGAGAGAGTGTCGCTCACTTGGACTGATTGCTGCCTTTTATGGAGGTACGAGTGGAACCAGGTGATGGCAGGTTGGGCAATGCCGGAAGAGCTAAGTTTGCCGAGTAGAAGTGGGTGGGAGACCAAGTCGAACGCTTTAGCCAGGTCAATGAAAATGGCTGCAGTGACTTGGCTTCTGTCCATGGCTGTGAGGATGGAGTCAGTTACACTTAGAAGGGTGGTGATGGTGGAGTGGTGTTTACAGAAGCTGGACTGGATTGGTGATAGGTAGTTGTTGGAAGAGAGCAAGTCAGACAGTTTGGTCAGCATGAGGGACTCCTGGACATTGGCAAGGAAGGGGAGGAGTGAGATAGGCCTATAGTTTCCCGGCTGGGAGGGTTCACCGCCTTTGTGAAGAGGGATGATTTTGGCTGACTTCCAAACTTTAGGAACTGCAGCTGTGTATGGCTTATGTCTTGGCGATTCCAGAACTAACCACTTCTCGCATTTTATATTTTGGCCAGTGTGGCATTAACCACATCTTGCATGGCATTTCTATTCTCTCTTATGTCAATTCCATTAACAGAAGCAAATTAGTATCCAGACATTTCTTTTAAATCTTCTTCTGTTCCTACAGGCTTTCTGAAAACTCTTAAGGATGGAATCAAGAAGACAACCATCTGCATCTGCAGTAGCAGTGCTCACTGAGGTATCGCATAATACTGCTACTGCTCAATCAAGAAAGGAAGAAACCGGCTTTACAGAGCAAACATAAAGAAGGATGAAGGCCACTATGAAGCATATTTTGAAAAAAGAAAATGGGACACGTGTCAAGAAAAACGGAGAACATGAATGAGGATCAGCGCAGCCACTATAATGATATGGTAAAGGAGAGAATGAAAAGGCTTAGAGAAGCACAGAAACAAAAGACCCAATCAACTGTAGAGAAATGTAGTGGGCTGACAAAATGAACATGGTCCGATGAACAGAACGCATTGGCACAGAGGAAATACTGGCAGGAGAAAAAAGACAACAGCAGACCAACATGACAAGTCAGAAAAGAATAAATGAGAAGCAATGCAGAAAGTACCATGAAAAAAGATCTGACACTGCCAACTTGCCAGTGGACACCACCACCACTGCTGACTCGCCAGTAGCCACCATCACTGATGCCTCCTCGATAGTGGCCACCATCACCACCGCCTCCTCGCCAGTGGCCACCATCACCGCTGCCTCCTCACCAGTGGCCACCATCACCGCTGTCTCCTCGCAAGTGGCCACCATCACCACCTCCTCACCAGTGGCCACCATCACCACTGCTGCATCACCAGTGGCCACCAGCAACACACCACCCTCAGGGCAGCTCATGCTAGGAAAAGAGCAATCCGTGACTCCAGTGGTCCAGTATAATGCTGCTCTAAGAAAGTCGGTGCAAAGAGTACGAAAGGCCTTGCCAAAATCACCCACTAAATTTGCAGTAACATTGGAGCGAATATTGGCATCTTGCTCACCATCCAAAAGAAAAAATTACTCACCTTAGTAATGTTGTTTCTTCTAATGGAGTCTTGCTATATTATGACAGTAGCAGTTTGTCCCACCACTAGAACTGCTCTGGAGGTGAAATGGTTAATACCATTCCAAAATAGAACTTTGAGCACGAGCTCTAAGAAGCAGCTCTATCTGTGTAATTTCAAACCTGAACTGTCAGATCTTTACGAGCAAAACTCACTAAGGTCTGTGTGGAAGCTGTAACCTACACTAGCCAAATGGCTACCTAAATATTAATAACCATTGCTGGTCCTAACACCCAAGACTCAAGTCAGGGGACCAGAACTACTAACACAATTCTAACAACATGAGAATAAAACAACAGTATAATAAAACACACACCCCAAACTCCCAAAAGGGAGAAACGCTAAAGGGCATAAAATAGTGCCCACACTGAGTTGCCCACACCCCACCCAAGTAGAAGTTCTGAGAGGGGCAGGCTGGGGGGGAGGTCATAATATAGCAAGACTCCATTAGAAGAAACAACATTACTAAGGTGAGTAATTTTTTCTTCAAACAACATGAAGTCTTGCTATATTATGACAGTAGCAGTACCTCCATGGAGGAGGGGCAGAACCTACTTAGGGAATAGGCTCTGAAGAACAGCTGTGCTAAAACCGAGCATCTCTCCTGGCCTGGACATCCAGGGAGTAATGCTTTGTAAAAGTGTGTACCATTTTCCAAGTAGCAGCCTGGCATATCTCTAATATAGGATGTCTCTGGCAGCAGCTAGAGACGCAGCTGTACCCCTGGTAGAATGAGCCTCAAGCCAGAGGGGGATCTCTGCCCAGTTTCTGATAACAAAATTGGATACAAGAGACAATCCACCTGGCAACTGATCTCTTAGTGGCAGGTTTGCTTTCCCAACTTCACCATAGGTAAGGAAAAGTTGGAGGGATTCAACCTGTGACCTTTGGTATGCTCTATATAGTAACTAAGAGCTCTCTAACATCCAGGTTGTGCAACCTCCCTCTCACCAGAAGAGGAGTGATCAGTGAAAAATACTGGAAGGGAGATAGATTGGTTAAGATGGAAATCTGAAACCACCTTAGGTAAAACTTCCTATTAGTCCTAAGGACTACCTTATCCCTGTGGAAAGAAATAAAGTCAGTTTCCACTGACAAGGCTTGCAACTCACTTATGCCTCAGCAGAAGTGATAGCCACCAGAAAACAGTTTTCCAGTTAGGTACTTAAGCTCTGCAGAAAACAGAGGTTCAAAAGGGGTTGCATTAACTGGGCAATACAAACATTAAGTCCCAGGCAGGGGCCGGTTCCCAAAGGGTGGATTAGTATGGAGTAATCCTTAAAAACTTGAAAACACAGGTGAGTGGAAAGAGGGATGACTTTTCCTGCTGACACAAAAGCAGATACAGCTGCCAAATGGACTCTCAGGGTAGCTGGTCTGAGACCCAAGGAATTAAGATGGACCATGTAATCTAATACAATGGGCAAATCAGCAGATTCTGGGGAAATATTTTCCCAGCACACCAAATGGAAAACCTTTTCCATTTAGAACTATAAGTAGCCCTAGTGGAAGGCTTTCTGGAAGCCTTTAGGATTTCAAGAACACCTTGAGAGAGGTGTAAATCAGCAAACTCTAACTCCTCAAGAGCCAGGCCTTGAGGTTGAGGGATTTGAGGTCCGGATACCAAACCCTTCCCTGGGCACAAGTTAACAGGTTGTGAATCCTGGGGAGGCAAAGGGGAAGATGGATTGTCAGTGACAGAAGGAGTGGGTACCAGGGCTGCCTGGCTCAATCCGGGTCAATCAGAATCACCCTGCAAGGCTGAGATCTGATTTTGACTAATACTTTAAATAGGAGAGGGAAGGGAGGGAAAGCATAAAGAAACTTCCCCTCCCAATCCAGGAGAAGGGCATCCAGGGGGACTGAGCCCAACACTGGAGGCCTGCAACAGAACAGAGGAAGTTTGTGATTGTCTGGGGCTGCAAAAAGATCTATCTGAGGGGTGCCCCATCTGGCAAAGACTATCCCCAGCACTTGAGGATCCAGGGACCATTCGTGATGGCCCTGGGAAATCCTGTTGAGAGCATCCGCTAGGACATTGTCCTTCCCTGGATGATGAACTGCTATGAGGGAAGTGTTCAGGGAATAGGCCAGAGACCACAACTTCATTGCCTTGGTGCACAAGGCCGAAGACCGAGTGCCCCCCTGTTTGTTGATGTACCACATTGTTGTGGTGTTGTCTGTTCTGACTTGTATCACCTTGTTGTGGACAGATGCAGAAAATGCTTGAAGAGCTAAAAAGACAGCTCTGAGTTCCAGCAAATTGATGTGGAGCAGAGATTCCTGGGGACCACACTCCCTGAGTGGAAAGGTCGCCCATGTGGGATCCCCAACCCAGAAGGGAAGCATCTGTAGTGAGAGTCAAATTGTGAGCAGGGGGAATGAAGGGACCCCAATCTTAAATTGCTCTGATCCTACCACCACTGGAGGGCCTGGATCAAGGTTCGAGTCACTGGGACCAACTTGGAAAGGGGGTCTCTTCTCTGAGACCAATAGGTTCTCAAGTGAAACTGAATGTCTCTCATCTGAAATCTTGCTCCCTGCACAACAGCTGTGGATGCAGCCATGTGTCCCAGGAGCTGCAGAAAGTGTCTTGCTGGTCGACAGACCTGCAGGGTGAAGGAGGAGGCCAGAATCACTAAATTTGTCACCCTTTCTAAGGGAAGAAAAGCTCTGGCTAGCTTTGTGTCCAACTCTGCCCCTATAAAGGTGAGTACCTGGACTGGTTCCAGAACCGACTTTGGTAGATTTAGCAGAAAGCCCAGGGAGGTGAGAAGCTGCTGGTAACTTGCAGGTGAGATTTTACCTGTTCTGGGACTGGCCTACAATGAGCCAATCGCCTAGATAGGAAAAACAGCAATCCTTTGCCTCCTTAAGTGAGCCACTGCCACTGCTAGACACTTTGTGAATACTCTTGGGGCAGAGGTAAGGGCAAGGGCATTGCTCTGAACTGGTAATGACCTGAGGGTAGTTCGAATCTGAGGTACTTTGATGGGAGCTTCTGATTAGGACGTGGAAAGTAGCATCCTTGAGGTCCAGGGAGGCTAACCAGTCCCCTGGCCTTAGGGAGGGTAAATCATTGCCAGAGTTACCATTTTGAACTTTGGTTTCAAAAGATGCTTGTTCAGATATCTGAGGTCTAATATGGGCTGCCATTCTCCTGTCTTTTGGGGTAAGGAAGTATCTGAATACAGACCCCTGCCCTGGTGCAGGGAGGAACCCTTTCCACTGCTCTGACAGCCAACAGGGTTGAGACCTCTGCTTCCAGAGCAAGGGGTCTCTGAAGCACTTGCAGGTAGAAAAGTCTGGTTCTCAACTTGGGAACTTTTGAAGCTGAGAACCAGACCCTGACTTACTACTTCCAGAACCCACTTGTCTGAGGTTAAAGAAGCCCAGTTTTGACTGAAGTAAGCCAGCCTGCCCCTACAGATAAAGGAGAATGCCCTGGGCACCCCATCAGGGTGCCTGCTTAGCAGACGCTTTAGGCTGAGGGGTGGAGCAGGCCTGCCCACCCTCGCCTGCCTCTGCCCTCTGAAGAAGCCCCTCTGAGCATTAGGCAGAGGAGGCTGAGTCTGGTAAAGGCTCGTGAAAAGGCCTACCCCTACCCCTGGGGGTATGCCTCTGAGGAGTGGCTTGCCGCCCTTAGCTTGGGCACTTTTGTAAGTAGTCCCATATTCATCCATCTTTTCATGTAATTCTCTGTCTGCTCCCCAAACAGAGAATTTCCCACCACAGGAAAATCCATAGCCTTAGTCTGGGTATCCCAGACAGACTAGTACACCTGAGCCAGGCCAACCTCATTTAAAAGCTACAGATGTGGCCATGACCCTAGAGGAAACATCATTAACATCCACAGCAGCATGAAACTGTACCTTAGAAGCCTCAATGCCATCAGCAGCCACCTGTTCTAGTTCACTAGCCAGCTGCTGGGCTTGCTTGCTAATTCCATAACAGTATCCCATCTAGATTTCTGATACCTAGCTACATAAGCCATATAAATTTGCTTGCCTGAGTCCCAGAGAGGCTGCCATATACTGTTTTTGCCATGGCATCAATCTTCCTGGAATCCTTGTCAGGAGGATGTGAAGCCAGGGGATATTAGTTTTATCACAGGCTGCAGCCTGAACTACTCCCAACATGACTGCATTGTTGAGAAAGGAATTCTGTATCAGGACCTGACAATGTGTACCTTCTGTCCATCTTTTATCTACAGGAGGCACAGAATTAGGAGCTTTTAAAATTTTTATTGTTTGCTTCCTAAAAGACTTATGCAAAGGAATAGACAATCTCCTAGACTCTGGAATATCCATCATTTCTACAAAATCAGGCTCCTCTTGCTCATCCACAGCTTCTTCCAAGGGAAGCTGGAGGGTTTCAAGCAACTTTTGTAAAACATAAATGAGATGGGGACTCAGATAGCATAGGGGAGATTCTAGAGGTCTGTCTGGGGAATGTCCGTTCAATGGGCACACCCAGACCTTCCCAGCCACATTCAACTGTTCATAATCATCCTCCTCCTCCTCTGGTTCATAAAATTCCTCAACATCATATTCCTGAACCACTGGAACCGGACGAACCGACCTTTTGCCAGATAGTGGCGGTTTGGACGGAACCTGAGACAGTGAGTGGACAATCTGTATGGCTTTTGCTATCTCTGCAGCAGTTGGAGAAGGGGTTTTGGACTCCAAACCTGCTGACTTTCTTGTTTTCTTTACTGGAATTGGTTCCTCAGAACCAGCTTTTCTTTTGCCCGAGGAAGTCTCGCCCTGGTCAGAGGGCACTCCCTCCAGTTCGGTTGGCACCGAACCGGGCAGGCCATCCGGGTCAGCGGACGTTTTGGCCTCTTGTTCCCTGGAGCCTGCCCAATCTCTTTCCAGGGTGGCTGCAGGAAATTCTACATATCTGGCAGTCTGACTGGAGGTGGTCAAACCCCAGACAATAGACACATGTGGTGTGTGGGTCAGCCTTGGCAAAGACTTCCCACAGACATCACAGTGTTGAAACCAGTGGGCCCAGTTTTCTTTTGGGTTTCTCAGACATAATGCCAGCCTAACCAGAAAAACTTGTCCTTAAACGGCAGTGCCAGGCAAGACACCCTTATCGGTTCCTAACCGTGTCACAGGTATTGGAAAAAACCGTAATAAAATCCGTTTTTTTTTAGAACCGATAAGAATCGGGAACCGCACTCTAAAATGTTAAACTTTAAAGTTAATAAGTTTTAAACCCAGCTGATCGGTTCAAAACCGAACCGATAAACGTACAAGTTCCACACAGACAAAACCTTTAATTTACTTACGATTACCACAGACAGAGCTTGAACCGAACGGTTTTGAGGTTAAAATAAAACTATTCTCGGTTGAATCGAACCAAGAAAACACTGTTTAAACCGAGAAATGAACCGAGCAGTAGGAGAACTCTCCGGAGCGACTGTTCACTGAGGCGGAGTAAAGAATCTGACAGTTCAGGTTTGAAATTACACAGATAGAGCTGCTCCTTAGAGCTCGTGCTCAAAGTTCTATTTTGGAATGGTATTAACCATTTCACCTCCGGAGCAGTTCTAGTGGTGGGACAAACTGCTACTGTCATAATATAGCAAGACTTCATGTTGTTTGAAAAGCAGTCCTGGCCAAGCATGATGCGCTTCCAAGAACACAACTAGAGGAAAAACTTATGTCGGTTGTAATTGAGAAGTTGCCCCAACTCAAAAACCCTTATAAGAAAAGTGACAGACAGATGAGTAAGGAATTTTGTGTGTTACCTGCTGCAAGAGCTTCCTCTTGAAGTAAGATCCATTGTTGTATTTAAAAAAATGCAAGCTGCTAAGAACTGCAAGCTGAACGTTGGGGTGAGCTGGAAGAGACTCGTGAGAGTACCTTTTGCATAAAGTGAAACCAGAAAAATCCACTACTCTGCACTGCCACTAGAAACAGTGACTAGAGCGGAGAAATTCTTCAAAGAGAGTGCCACACCTCTGCCACACAAAAAGGCTCTCTCAAAATGGTCCAGCCAAACATGGGCATATCTTGACAAACCCACTGGCTACTTTCACCAAGAATTCATGCAACAAAACCCAGACACACCACTCAGAGCTCAAACATTGGGTACTTTACGGCCAAGGCACATGAAACTGGTAGGGCCGCAAAAACTTGAACAATGTCTGTGTGAATACTGTCAAAATGCATCACTAAAGCTGAAGGCTATCAATCATCTTGCTAATAAATATAAACTTCCATGCTGCAAAGTTGCTGTTCTTCACCAGGCAGTTGAAATTACTATGTGTCCAAGACTCCCTTTGGAAAAGTTTTTCAAGTTGGATTGTGAGGAAAAAACATGTGACAAGTGCAGCACCGAAAATTTTGTTGAAGTACTGAATGACCTAATCCAGAAACATGGACAAGAATGGACAACATGGCGGCAGTGGGACAGTATCAAAATCATGTGTAGGGCTGATGGCATCCAAGTGCAACAGACCAGGAAGGTTTTGAAAAATAAAAACTCTACTGCCCGAATCCTTGTAGGAGTCCTAAAAGATTAGCTTTTTTCCCCTGGGTCATCATCTGCACGTTGCTGCATGGCAGCAGCATCAGTTTGCCAGGATAAGGGAGTTCATATCCAAGAGATGGGTGGTGATGGTGCTGGACTTCACGGAGAATTACACCTGTAAACTACAGGATGAAGTGCAGTCAGCCCACCGGCACCATAAGCAAGCAACAGTTCACCCTGTGGTGACATATAATTGTAATCTCTGTGAAGCCACTGTCAGAGATTCTCTGGTTTTCATATCGAGCGATCTCAAGCATGATCACTACGCTATGCGTCATTTTGTCGAAACAGCAAATGCACACCTCATGAAAGTTTGATCACTAAACACTGTCAAGCAAGTGCACTTCACAGATGGCTCCGGTGCACATTACAAATAAAAATGGGCATTTTATGACATTTTCTTTGCCAACAGCAAGTATGGATTTCCAATTCAGCATGCTTGCTTTGGATCACGACATGGGAAGGGGCCTTCAGATGGAAAGTGCAGTGGTGAAGTCTGCAGCAAGCAGGGGAGTACAATCGAGGGGGCCGTAATCAGGAATGCAAAAAAACTATTCAAATACTGCTGCAGTGAACTAATGAAAAGGCACTGCCACTGAAGGGTGCACTCACCGCATGAGAGCATTTTTCTGACTGGGCGAATAAGAAATAAAAAGACAGCCGAGAGGTGATGTAAAAGTTGTACCTGAAACATGACTCGTACAAAGTGTGAAGTCACAAGTGGATGCTGTGGTGACCACTAGAAACCTTGAGTGTTTCTGTACATATTGTGTTGATGAAGCTGGGCCCTGTGAGAACCAGAGTCAGGTGGAAGAGTGGAAGCCGAAGAATCTATTCAAAGTTCACAGAACCACAAGTGACACTGCTCCTACTTGCTCCTCAGCTGTGGTCGCTGTGCCTGGTCAGGCATACTCCCCTGACACCCACGGCAACCCATCTGCCAGTGATGCAACTGCTTCCTGTGATCTTGCAGTTCCTGACCTATGGCTATTTCAGACACTTTGCAAGACATAGGCGTGCACATTGATACAACCACTTCTAATGAGTGCACTGCTCTAGAATCAGACATGTCTGCTCCATCAACAAGCATCCCAAAAGTTCAGAAAAAGACAAAAAGTACAGTTATGTAAGAACTTACCGTAACAGTAGATCTTCGAGACAGGCTCTTGCAGTAGGTAATTACATATAGGACTGACACCAGCCGGTGGCAGGATCCCACGGAAAAATTTCTAGCTAGCAGTCCCTGGCGACGGACCGCCCCCACGTCAGGTGACCGGCGTCAGACAACGTCGGTATAAAGGGGTGGTCCCGGACGCCCGCCTTCCAGTTCTTTCCCACCACAGGCCAGGATGAGAGAGAAGCCAATATTTTCCTCAATGGAAAAGGAGCTGAAAAAGCCTAAGGGGATGGAGGGCGGGAAGGTATTACCTACTGGAAGAGCCTCTCGAAGATATACTGTTACGAGTAAGTTCTATGTAACTGTACTATCTTACTCGAGAGAGGGCTCTTGCAGTAGGTAATTACATATAGGACAGAATCCCAAGCAGTCTGGAACAAAAGAAAAGGCACGGGAGGAGGTACTACTCAAGAAGTAGAAGAGAGACCTTGCAAGCCTCAAGAAAGGAGGCCTTGCAAGACCGCTAACTCAAGCCTCGCTCTCGGGAGAGGCAATGTCCATACTGTAATGTTTAGTGAAGGTATGGACGGAAGTCCAAATAGCGGCAGCACAGATGTTCTGCCATGACATCGCTTCTTGAAACAAGCTGCAGAGGCTGCTACTCTACGCAGTGGAGTGACTTCGACTTGACCCGTAGGGTCTTGTTGTACTTGTCATAACAGAAAGTGATGCAATGGACCAACCATTTTGATAGGCATTGCTTAAAAACAGCATTGCCTTCTCTTTTGTGAGCAAAAGAGACGAACAACTGATCAGTCTTTCTGAGATCCTTCGTCCTATCGGTGTAGTATCTCAGAATCCTGTGAACATCCATGGTGTGGAGCAAGTATTCTCCTTGGTTGGAGTACTGCGTGAAAAAGGTAGGTAATTCAACAGACTGATTTAAGGTAGATTCCGCTACCACCTTCGGGAGGAACTTAGGATTCGTGCGAAGAGCAACTTGTTCTTTGTGAAAAATCAGATAAGGGATTTTGCACATCAGGGCCTGAAGCGTGGAAATTCTGCGAGCTGAAGTAATGGCCACCAAGAAGAGCGTCTTCCACGATAAAAACTTCAAGTCTGCGGAAGCCGGAGGCTCAAAGGGAGGAAGAGTAAGTTTCTTGAGGACAAAGTTTAAGTCCCAAGATGGAGCTGGAGTCCGGACAGGTAGCCTGAGATGAAGGACCCCTCTGAGAAAAGTTTTGGATACCTCCAGTTGGGCAAATGCCTTATCAGTGAAAGGGACATGGTAGGCTGAAATAGCCACCATATGGACTTTCAAAGAGGAGTGACTGAGACCCAGGTCGAAAAGATGCTGCATGTAATCAAGCGGAGCGGCCACAGGACAGGAGAAAGGCTCCACGTTCCTGGAGGCAGACCAAATGGAATATCTTTTCCATTTCATAGCGTAGGTGGACCTAGTGGAGGGCTTTCTAGCCTCCACCAGAATCTCTGCCACCTTAGGAGAGACGCCAAAACGAGATTGGGCTAGGTCTGCAGGAGCCATGCATGAAGTTGAAGAGACTTGAGTCCCGGATGGACCAGGGTCCCCTGATCCTGGGTCAGCAATCCTGGAGATAAAGAAAGAGGAAGAGGAGGAACCTCAGAGTATTGTTGTGAAAGAGAACCAGATTTGCCTGGGCCAGAAAGGAGCGATCAGAATCATTCTCGCTCCTTCCAAAGCCAGTTTCTGCAGCACACTTAGGGACCAGAGGAATTGGGGAAAAGACATAGACGAATCTGTCCTTCCAACTTAGAGACACAGCGCGGCCCAGAAAGCGCCCGCCTTGGAGCGAGCGAGCAAAGATTGGAAGCTTTGCGCTTTTGGGAGGAGGCGAACAGATCTATCTGAGAGTCCCCAAACCTGGAAGATGCTTAGAACTTTTTCGTCCAGTTCCCACTGTGGTAGAGCAGACGAGCGACTTAGCCTGTCTGCCAGGACATTGTCGACTCCGGAACATGGATCGCCGTAGGTGAAGGTTGTGAAGAGTTGCCCATTCCCAAACCCTCATCGCTTCCCTGCACAGCGGTAGGACCGAGTCCCTCCTGCTTGCTGATGTACCACACCACGCACGTTGTCCGCTTGGACAGCAAGGTGGCAGAAAGGATGTATTGGTGAAGGGCCTGGAGAGATACAGCACTGCTCGAGTTCGAGCACGTTGATGTGAGAACTAACTGATTTTGGACCATAGGCCCTGGGTTCGGTGGAGGACCGAGATGGCCCCAACCTTCGCCTGAAGCGTCGTGGTCAGAGTCTGACCGGGAGGAGGATGAAAAAAGGGGACCCCCCGGAATAGGTTCTCTCGAACCACCCACCATTGCAAGTCTCTTACCATCGGCGAGGAGATCAGAACCAGATGATCTAGGTCGTCTACTCGTTGATCCCACTGAGAGCGGAGGGTCTACTGAGAGATTCTCATGTGGAGACGCGCGCGCAGAACCATCGGGATGGCCGCCGCCATAAGCCTGTAGACGGAGCACCGACCTTGCCGGAACCCTCCTGTATTCCGATAGAAGGGAAATCAGGGACTGGAGGGAGGCCCCCCTGTCCGGAGGCAGGAAGGCCCTGCACATAGTCATATCAAGGATTGCCCCGATGAACTGGAGTCTCTGAGAAGGATCCAGGTGAGACTTGTAATGGTTGATGGTGATACCCAGACCAGAGAAAACCTGCTGGGTGGGGGAAGGAAATGCAGGAGTTCTTCCCTGGACGGGGACGCCAGGAGCCAGTCATCCAGGTAGGGAAAAACCTGAACTCCCAAAGTATATAGGTGGGCTGCTACCACCACCAGGAATTTGGTAAAGACTCGGGGAGCCAAGGAAAGACCAAAAGGGAGCGCCCGGAATTGGTAGTGGTCCCCCTGAAACACAAACCTGAGGTACTTTTGGTGCAAAGGGCAAATAGGGATGTGCAGGTATGCATCCTGCATATCCAGTGCACAAAGTCATTGGCCCGGCCAAAGCAGGGGCAAAAGGGTTTGAAGGGAGAGCATCCTGAACCTCTTGTATTCCACATATAGGTTCAGGGAGCTGAGATCGAGAATGGGTCTGAGATCTCCCGTCTTCTTTGGTACAAGAAAGAAATGAGAATAGTAACCTCCCCATGGAGGTGAGGGGACGGTTCGGCTCTGCTATCTGTAGGGAGAGCAGAGATTTCTTCCCTGACCAAAGGAAGATGGTCCCTTGAGTAAGAGGAGTTCAGAGGGGGGTGGCGTGGAGGTTTCTGCAGAAACTCTATGGAGTGCCCCTCTGCTATGATCTGAAACACCCATGAATGATGTTATCCTCTCCCAACCCGGAAGGTGGCGGGAGAATCTCCCTCCTACCGGTTCCTCCGGGGTGTCCGGAGGCGGTGGGAGAGGGAAGGAGTCAGGTGGTGTGAGGCAGCTGGGGCACCCATTGCTTTTTTGGGTGGCGGGGGCCTGGCAGCTGTGGGGGCCTGACGTTTACTGACCCGCCTTCCCTGAGGTTTCGCTTGAGGCCGGCTGCGTCTGCGAAAGGGACGGCGCTGTGGGGGATGGGGACGGTACACTGAATCAATAAGGGCCGTCCCCTTCTCCTGCAAGTCAATGATGATGTCCTTGACATCACCGCCGAAAAGCACAGAACCCCTGAAAGGTGCTTCTTGAATTGCTGACTGCACCTCCGGGACCAGACCTGACACACGGAGCCATGCATGACGCCGAAGACTTACAGCGAACGCAGAGCTCCATCCTGCGGTGTCCACTGCATCGTAGGTCATCCTCAGAATATGACGACTGGCTGAACGAGCAGAATGGACCAGGTCGGCTAACTCCTGCTTGACTTGGGAGTCAGGCAAGGAGTCAATCTTAGATTCCGCCTGGGTAAGGACAGCCTTCTGGTAATCCCCCATATGTGCTACATAATTTAGGGCCCTAATTCCCAGTGTGGAAGAAGCATAGATCTTCCTTCCATACTGATCCAGAAGGCGGGATTCCTTATCCGGGGAGATGAGCTCAAATGTTTGGGGTGTGCTGACCGGCCGTGAGCGGCGCTAATCACAACCGAGTCTGCAAGGAGGTGAGAGTCTAAAAAGTCTACACCCTCCGGAGCCTGGTATAGCCTGTTGGACTGCCAAGGAAGTGGGGCTAAAGCCGACGGTTGTTTCCAAATAGTGGAAACAAGGTGAGCGTGAGGCTCAATCCAGGGTGGCACTAGAGTAGGAGCCATAAGGGGCAAGTCCAGATGTTCGACGAGTTTAACCCGTTGAGGATCTGGCTCTAAGGAACACCACTGATGGACTTCCTGGATCTTCCTGAGCAACTCCGTGAAGGAAGGATCCTCTGGAGGAGACTTCGGAGGAGTCCTTGGCCGGGGCTTGGATGGAGAGCGCTGCTTGTCGCCTTTCTCGAACACCCATCGGAGGCCTCTGAGGAGTCCGAGAGAAGAAAATTCGAGCAGAGTAAGACTCTGACTCATCTAGGGGAGAAACGGGTTCCTTAGGGGATCCCCGAACGCTGTCCTGTCCATCTCTGATCCCGAGGGCAGAGCCCGGGAATCCGGAGGTGGAGAGGGAGTGTGCAGTCTGGGGCGTACGGGAGCCAGGGGGTGGCACTGTCGTCATAAGACGGCTCTCGACTTCCTTGGTGAGCTGAGCCTTGGCCTCAGCCCACCAGGAGGCCAGAGTCTCCTGGAGGTCCACCGGCGGCCTAGGGAGTGGTGGAGGAGGAGGAGGAGGATAGTTGTACAGATTAAATCTGTAAGGAGAGTATCCGTAACATGGCTGCGGGAATACCGGAGCAGGGTACTGCGGCATCGGTGGAGTCGGCGCTGGGTACTGCGGCGCAGGATACTATGGACCTGGAAAAAACGGCGTTGGATAGGACAGTGGATACCCAGGCACCGGAGGAGCTGCCGTCTGAGCAGACGGCCCAGCCGGGAACTCCACGGGTGGATCAACCGTGATAGGCCCGTGGGGTGGAGGGCCCGATGGAAGAGGAATATCCCCCGCCGGCGTCGGAGGGGCCGGTGTCGGAACCGATGTCGGCGGGACCGGTGTCAGAGCCAGCGTTGAGGTCGGTGTCTGAGCCGGCGTCAGGGGAGCCGACGTCAGATCCAGCTCTGTAGGAAGAGGATTAGATGGTAGCCCAGGATCCCGAACCTCGTCCGGGGACGGAGGAGAAAATCCGGGTCGAGCAGGGGGGGACTCTGGCCCTGATGGCAGAGAAGGCTGCGGGAACCTGGTACGACACAGATTTAAGCAGGGTCTGCCGTAGGCTCCGAGGCCCGGCGCACGTCGGAGGAGCCGACGTGTGACTTAGAGGCCGAGTCCCAGCGGACGCCAGAGGAGCCGGCGTCCGACTTTGGGGGTTCCTTGTCAGAGATGGGCCAAGGATGAGAAGAGGCCCGGTCCGATGGGGACACTGCCGTGCGCTGCCCCGAAGGGTCGGGCGTCTTAGCTGCCTTCTCCCGGCGGACGTCGGAGGAGCCGACGTCCGGCTTATGGGAGGTGCCCACACCAGTAGGCCGCAAGCCTGCGGTGGTACTGGGGGCTGGAGCCTCCTTTTGCCCGGAGGCACCCGGCGGGCTCGAACGCAAACTCAACGGGTGGGCCGACGCCTCCTCCAAAGCCTTGGAGGCTGCCATCGGGCGATCCCCTCAGGGAGGGACGCATTTGGCCGCTGCTCCGGCCGGAGTCACGGAGGAGGAGGCTTCCGTGCCTTCCTTGTCCCGCTTCTTGTGCCTCTTCAAGGGAGGTCGACACTGCCGAAGCTTCTTCAACTCCTTCTCCATCGCGGACATCTTCTTCTTTGAGGAGATGGGCTTCGAGAGACTGCTGGCGCCGCTCGCGGTGGCCGCTATGGAAATGAAGGCAGTGCGATACTTCTGTCGACCACATGGTCGGGCCTAAACAGAAAAGGCAGAGGGAGTGACCGTCTTTGTGAGGCAGTTGGGCGCCGGATGAGTCGCACTTATTTTTTGAAGGGGACGACATATACCGACGTTAACCTGACGATACAAAATACAAAATACTGAAACTTTTCGGAAAAACCGACGAAGTAACAGGACTGAGCGATAGGAACTTCACCGCGAGGCGCTGCACGAGCTGACAGCGGGAAAGAACTGGAAGGCGGGCGTCTGGGACCGCCCCTTTATACTGACGTCGTCTGACGCCAGGGACTGCTAGCTAGACATTTTTCCGTGGGGTCCTGCCCCCGGCCGGCGTCAGTCCTATATGTAATTACCTACTGCAAGAGCCCTCTCGAAGTAAGATACATTGTTACAACCAGAGATCAATAAATTCTATGCTGTCTATTACTCTAAGGAATTTTATATTGGTCAAGTCACAGCAGTAGATACCGTAAAGCAGTTGTACTCGCTGAAGTTCCTACAGAGCCGTGGAGTGTGTTTACTTGGCCGCGAAAGCTGAACACTGACAGCGTGAAGAAAATACAAATTTTTCATGGATTGATACAGCTTGAGGAAGACGGACCCTATGTTGTACAACTGGGACAATTAAAGATCATCGTGGAAAGGTTCAGCAAGCTGCAACAGAGATGAGATTAAAACACTACTTGAACTGTGCATTAAGGTGGACTGCTGAAAATGCATCATTTCATTGCACTAGTTGTAATTTATGTACATAGTTTCCATATCTTCTGTACAGTTTATCCTGCATTTCTAGTTTAGTCTAGAGGTATGGTTTAGTAGTTCTGTGGTACCATTTAGGCTGTATTTCTAGTTTAGTCTCTAGGTGTAGTTCAGTAGTTATGTAGTTACCGTTTAGCCTGTATTTCTAGTTTAGTCTCTAGAGTTACCGTTTTGCCTGTATTTCTACTTTAGTCTCTAGGTATAGTAAAGTACTGATTAATCTGTAGTTGTAAGTTCATGCACTAGGTAATGTAGTTGAATCCTCTAACAAAATCCTTTTCTTGTTGAAAATGAATACTGTTGAGACTTTGTTGGTGTAAACTATTTTTCCTTTGTAAATTTTTATTTAATCACCCATTTGACTTTCACCTATAAACTTTTTGTCAACTTCAACAGCCGTTTCCTATCTCTTATTTCTTGTGTTGTGGTTATTTAAGGTCCCTTGCTACATTACAATGCTATGAACAGGCCCCTGCTACATGCACATCCACATTTTTATGTCTCCTGATACATGTGCATACACAGATTTATGTCCCCTGTTACATGCACATATGCAATTTTATGTCCCCTGTCACATGCGCATACGTAATGTTATGTCCCCATTCATATACGACATTGTAACTTTTTTCTGGAGACACAGTAAGGGAGTCATCCCACACCATATCATATTTACATTAGGTGGGTTATGGCTCCAAAAAAAAAAAATTGATAAATTAAGAATTTCAAAAACTTTCACAAATGACACAATTTGATAGCTCTTTTTCATGCACTGACCCTACTGCATTTGTACTTGATGTGATAATGTACTGTAGGTCGGCTGGAGAGACATTAGGTACATGACGAATAGCTTGGTTGTTCAGAATACTACTGTTGATAACTGAAATTTCTGCTCCAGTGTCAACCAAGGCATGTGTGTACCAATCTCTGAATGTTACAGGTACATAGTTTGCTAGGAGAGGTGACTGAATGACCGGTACCTTTGCCCATGGAAGATAGAGTGTGCCAGAGTTAGCAGTTAGAGGGTGCAGTTTGTTTGAATTGCGAGAGTCAGAGGGGCAGTCAGTTGCTGTGTTCCCCTGATCCTGGGAATAGTTGCGATTATCTTGTTGATTGTGTGGCAATGGGTTCCTTTGGCTCTCCTAATTTCTGTTGTGGTACTTCAGCTTTCAGTAGACAGTGGCAGTGTGTCCTCTGAATCCACACCACTGGCAGGTCATGGACTCATGTGATGGTGGAGGCAGATCAGGTTGCTATCGAAATAGTTGGAGAACATTGACAGAGGTAGCAGAAGAAGCAGTTGAGTTGACGTGTAGACTATTGACAGTTGTGGTGAGCATCTCCATCATCTGTTGTTGCTGGTGAGGACCTCTTGCTGACCGTGCGAACAAACTGATAGACGTATAAAATAAATGAATAAAGGTTATTGTTTATTCAGTACAGCAGACGTTCTCCTCATGAGGTATAGCCCCAGACTGACTAAGGGGTTTCTAGCCAGTGCTAAAGCAGTAATTAGCATAATACTTGCTACATAGTTCTGAGAGCACTTAAAGGGATGGCAACTGGCATTCGGACCATACATAAGTACCCAAGTGTACTCCACAGTTAGTAAACCAAAAGGTTTTTGCCCATAAAGTGCACTTTGGGACCAGCCCAACACTTAAGTGTGCAGTCCTTTGTGCTGACCATTCCCCTTTTACTAGGAAACAGGAATAGAAAAATGTTTTGTGTTGGGTGAAGGAGATCTGGTACTGCAATGTGGAGTAATTTTGCTTTATGTTTAATTTTACTGAAGCTAAATGGCTGTCCCGGGCTGCAAGGCAGTGGCACAATATACTCTGATTGGGATGCAAGATATGACATCTTAGACTCCATTGATGTTCAGGAAGAAACCAAATCCCACTAGATGTCTGTCTCTAAAAGAACCTGCATGTTTCCAGTAGCTGTCACTGCATAATGCAGTTCAAGCAATTTACAGCTCCTACCCTGTACAGTTACAAGGATTAGGGCATGATGCAGCAAAAAGTGTCACAGAAGCAAAGGAGCTGCACACAAAAGTAAAATCTGTTTGCTTTATCTTATGCAGTTCTTTTTTTATGGATGTCTTAGATGTGGTCAGTAAACTTTCTCTAGTCATGCAGTGTGACAGTGTTGACATTTTAGTTGTCAGCAACATGACAGAAGTTAGTTACTAGAGTGGGACAGTTCAAAGAGCAGAAAGGAGCAGAACTTTAAAAGACATCAAGAACTAGATTAACATTGGGAGGGATGGCTCTCACACATATTTACAGTTACTACCTGATGGCATAACTAGCCTACCTACAAGAGTAAGAGGAGCTGGAGAAACTGACCTAGTTGGAGTTGGAGAGGGAGACACAGAAGGTTCCCTTTTGGAGAAGGTTTTGTGTCCGAGGGTTAGGATGCAACAGCTTGGGAAAATTACAAATCCATGTACAAGGGTCACAGTCCGCATTTGGTTAAACAGCACATATGCTTATAATCCAGAAAGGGATCTTGTTAGCAGCCAGTCTAAGATAAGTCTTCAGAGGGGGAAAAGGGCTACAATGTGGTCCTATACTGGGGGCTCCTGGAGTGGGACAGAAAAGGTCTAACATGGGAGGGGATACTGTACTGGTGGGTAGACCTTTAAGACTTAACTTAAGCAGGAGTTTGCTATAGGCCCAGTGGTTATTTATCTTAAATTAAGGATATTCTTGGAAAAAGAAGGTGGGACCCTTGCCCGAACTCCAACTGAAAATGCAGCATTTAACCCCCCAAGAGGGTTTCAAACCAGTTTCATCTAACTATAAGTTATTGATGGGTGGTGTGGTCCATGACTCCACAACTCATATGAAGTGGGAAGTGAATCTGGGAGAAGAGTTCACCCCAGATGTATGGCACAGAGCAGTGAACCATGCAGTTTATGGAACAAGAAACAAGTTTACATAAATACAATTATATTGTATGTATAGAACTTATTACACACCTACAAGACTTCATAAATTGAAACCAGAATTAGATCCCAAGTGCCTTTAGTGTGGCGATGAAGAGGGCACTTTCTTGCACATGGCCCTCAGCTACCCCAGGGTGAAAAGCTTCTGGTGGGACATGCACCGCATAATGGAAGATGTCTTGGGGGGGCTACATTTAAGAACTGCTGGGGGCAGATTCATCTGTGCAGTTCTGTAAAAGGAAACTCAAGAAAATAGCCCAGAATGGGATGGCAGTAGCTATACCCACCACTGCCCAATAGTTAAATAATTTATTGGACTGTTTTAGGCTTGAGAGCGCTCAATATCAAGCAAAGTAAACAAAGGACTGTTTTTAAATCTGTATCGGCTCCAGATATGAAGGCCCTGGAGAGTAGGTGCTTCCTAGTGGAAAGAGGCTTCAAAACCCTGCCAATTGAATGCGAGCCGGACAGCCCTATGGTATAGCACAAAAGGTGTAAATTGTGTTGAGTATATAATGAAGGATAACCAGAAAACAGCACTGAATCAGTTAATTCCCTCAAGCTGTTCAGTATGCATTTAATAATACACTGTCCTAACTATATAATATATCCAATGAGAACATGATCCTAACCTGCTGTAGATTCAACATCATGAAATTAAATTAACTTGTTTTATGTTGATGTACATGTATTAAAAAAAAAAAAAAAATTTTTCAAAAAGATATTTTCAGGAAAAAAAAAAAACTTGCTCAATGTTGTGGCATGTGGCAGCAACAAAAAGTGAATGACCAGCCAGCACTGCGTATGCAATTCCATACCAATCACACCAATATTTATTTATTTATTAAGTCTAGGATTACAAATATCTAAAACAACTCACTGACAACATCCACAAAAGATCGAAGCCATCTTCAGTGTAGCTGCTTCATAATTTAAATGGGCTTCTAAATCTAAAATGTCTACCTGATGACTCCAAGATAATGGACCATGCATGGACCACAGGAACAGAAGGATGTTTACACTTATTCCCAAGACACAGACTTCAAGGAGGGAAAACTACCAGCATGTATTGACAAACACAGGGCTGAGAAAGACTGTGGACAATTTAAACTTGTTCTCTAGTCTACGAAAGGAATGAGTTTGCTCAACAGTGTTTGCCAAGAGATAACTGAAAACTACTCAGATACATTTCTAGATTTTGTGATAATGGCCACAATTTTACTTATGTCTCCTGTTACATCAGTGGCATGTGAAAGATGATTTTTTGTCAAGTCAAATCACTTATTTCTTAGGCGCCCAATCCCAGAGGCTCTGGGTGCTTTACATAATAGTACAAAGCAGATTATAACAGTACACACATTACTAAATCAAGGCCACACCATTTTAAAACATACAAGAAATAATCATAAATAATATTCTTAAAACTCAATTCAATTTCAGTTAAAATTAGTGGACTTTAAATGCCCAATTAAAAAGATGTATCTTAAGGCCCTGCTTTTGTGCAAAACAAAATAAAAGCAAAAGGAAGAAGTTCTCTAAAAGGTGACAGTGTGAGCCAACTCATACAGATAGCCCGAGAAGGAACTAAAGTTGAACACTATGACCCTGTTCCAGCACTTAAACTCTAGCAAGAGCCAATACGGCTGCAAACTAATGGTATTATAGGCAGTGAGAAATGTGTAAAGTAGCAATTTTTGCACTAACCACTGCGCCACCCAACTGCACTTTCTAACTGTTGTGATACACACATACCGAACAATACATATATGCATCCATATTCCAGTGCAACATATTTATTTTATTTTTATTTATTTATTTAGCTTTTGTTGACCAGGTAAGTGCACTAGACAAATCCTGCCTATTTTCAGGCACGACCCGGGGGGAAGGGGGATACAGATGAATGCCAACTGACCTTGAACCAGATTAAGCTGTTGGTGGTATTTTTTTTTTTAGTGAATGAGGGAATTTGGACAGGACACCGGGGAAATTCCCCTACTCTTTTCGATAAGTGCCATGGGATCTTTAACATCCACCTGAACTACCACCAATCCAGGCAGATGGGACCTCGGTTTAATGTCTCATCCGAAAGACGGCACCTCAGAAATGCAGCACCCCTCTCATGCTGCATTACAGTGTCAGTACTGGGATATTAACCCTAGTGCCAGATGTGGGAACTGAACCCACAGCCCTCTGATCTCCCGGCCTCAGAGGCGAGTGTGCTACCTACTGAGCCACTGACACTAAACATAGCAGTGCATTGTCTACACACACTCTGCAGATTAAACAAAAAAGACATTGAAGGACCATTTTCTTCTTTTCAGGCTCTGAAGGACATTGGAGGGTGGGGGGTTGCTACTAGACACCTAATTTAAATCAGTAATGACATGCATAAGACGGAAACTAATCTAGATAGGGATATGTAGACCAGCTATTTTTGAACTAACCACTGACCCACCTACAGTAACTATACACTTTCTAACTGTTGTGATACACACACACACACACACACAAATACATACTTACATATATATTGCAGTATAACATAGCAGCACACTGTCTATACACACACACACACACACACACACACAGAGCATTACCACACACACACTAACACACATACACAGCCTTATATGGCATTTATTTACTTGTACATCTAACCCTAAATTTTACTGTATTTAGCATAAGCACTATGTTTTGACTAACTCATTGTACTAATCTATGGCATGACAAGGTAACTAAGGTAGTGGACCAGGAAGGTGTGGTTGATGTGGGCTATCTGGACATCAGAAAGACCTTTGTCACTGTTCCCCATAGAAGGCTGATAAACTGAGCAGCCTAGGGGTGGATCCTAAAATAGTTCTGTGGGTAGAAAACTGGCTGAATGGCAGGAGTCAGAAGGTTGTGTGAAACAGAGAGTGCTCTGGAGATGGAGAAGTGACTAGCAGGGTGCCGCAGTGTTCGGTGCTGGGGCCAGTCCTCTTCAATGTCTTTATTGGGGACATTGCAGAGGGACTGATGGGGAAGATATGCCTCTTCACAGACTATACAAAGGTATGCAATAGGGTGGACACTCCAGATGGTGTTAAAAGAATGAGGGAAGACCTTAGAAAACTGGAGAAATGGTCTGAAGAATGGCAACTAGGACTCAATGCAAAAAAGTGCAGGATCATGTGCACAGGGCAGAAGAACCCGGGGCAAAGTATGAACTTGGTGGGGAGGTACTGACAGTCACAAAGCAAGAAAGGGACCTCGGAGTTATCATCTCAGAGGACCTAAGAGAATCTAGACAGTGCATAAGGCAGCTGGAAAGGCTAGCCAGATGGTTGAATGCACAGGGAGGGGTATCACAAGTAGAAAGAGGGAGGTCATCTTGTCCCTGTATAAGACACTCGTGAGACCACACCTGGAATACTATGTTGAGTTTTGGAAGCCCCATCTGCAAAAGAACATAGACAGGGTGGAAGTGGTGCAGTGGAGGGCAAATAAAATGGTGCAGAGCCTGCAGGATAAGACCTATGAGGAAAGACTAAAGGAGTTAAATATGTAATCCCTGGAGGAAGGGGGGACATAATCGAGACATACAAATACATCACCAGTATAAACAGAGTACAGGAAGGAAGTATCTTCCAAAGCAAGGGATACTCCAAGTCAAGGGGGCACAAAATGAAGTTAGAGGGGGGAAGGCTCAGGGGAAATGTGTGAAAATATGTTTTCCAAGGAAAGGGTGGTGGATGCCTGGAATAGCCTACCAGAGGGAATGGTAGGGGCTAAAACGGTCACAGAATTTAAGGAGTGGGACAGAAACAAGGGATCCTACAGGCAAGGGGGGGCTCCAGAGTTTAGTTTGGACATTGGGCTTCACACTAGATAGGGACTGATAGGGTAGACTGGGCAGTGATGCGACTCTGACCCCCCAGGCCAACCTCCCACTGAGCACCCACAACCCTGCATTCCCAGACCTCCCCGCACACTCTCACTTACCTGAACAGATCCCAGTATGAAAATCCACTCTCCAGTCGAAGATGCATCTTGCTGCTGGAACTGGGGACTGCTACATGAGAAATAAGGTAAGTGTGGTTCAATGTATTTCAGTGGATTTTCAACAGCACTTACCTTATTTCTCATATAGCGATCACCAGTTCCAACAGCAAAATGCGTCTTCCATGGGACAGTGGATCTTCAAACTGGGATATTTTCAGGTGAGTGAGGGTGTGTGGGGAAGTCTGGGGTGTGTTGGATGGCGAGTGGGAGGTTGGGCTGGGGGCGTGGGGTTGTATCAGCAATGGACCTTTTTTTTTTTTTAAAACAGATTAAAGAAAAGACATGGATGGACCGTGTTCTTCTTTTCAGGCTCCGAGAGACATCGGAGGGTGTGTGTGTGTGGGGGAGGGAGGTGTTGCTACTACACACCTCATTTAAATCAGCAATAACATGAATAAGGCTGAAATTGATCTAGGTAGTGGGGGAATGTAGACTAGCAATTTTTGCACTAACCACTTAGCAACCTAACTGCACTTTCTAATGGTTGTGATACACACACACCCCTCCCCCCCAATACATTTACACATATGCATACAGTATATATTCCGGTATAACATAGCAGTGCACTATCTGCATACATTTTTACAGATTAAAAAAAAAACATTGAAGGACCATTTTCTTCTTTTCAGGCTTTGAGGAACATCAGAGGGTGGGGTATTGCCATTAAACAACTCATTTAAAACAGCAATGACATGCATAAGGCTGAAACTGATCTAGGTAGCGGGAAATATAGACTAGCAATTTTTGCAATAACTGCACTTATTGTTGCAATACATACATACACACACACACTAACACATATACACATACAGTATACACAAAATATATTCCTGTATAACATAGCAGTGCACGGTCTACACACATTTTTACAGATAAAAAAAATAAAGACGCTGAGGGACCATTTTCTTCTTTTCAGGCTCAGAGGGACATCGGAGGGTGGGAGGTTGCCACTAGACACTTCCTTTAAATCAACAATTACACTAGATAGTAGAGGAATGTAGACTAGCAATTTTTGTACTAACCACCGAACCACCTAACTGCACTTTAACTGTTGTGATATACACCAACACACACTGACTAATGCATATACACATATATGCACATATATTCCAGTATAACATACAGTAACAAGCCACATTAAACTGTCTCTCCAATTGACTGATTTAGCATTTTTCAGTGAGTTGCTTAATGTGTGCACTGCTCATGTCAATGAATTAATAGAAGTTTCCTAATGGTTTGTTTCTAGCTGCTATTCAGTTTCTGCTTACTGTACTATGCAGCTCTCTGGAAACATTTGTCAATACAGTGCATGATCAGTGCTCACATTAAAGGGACACAGTCAGCTTTCAGCTTCTACACTGAAGTCATGTGACCAGTGTGCCTGTAATAACATGTATGACAAAATAAATTATTCATGTACCCCAGTATGAGTAACAGTAAGCTCTGTTACCTAAATTTTAAAAATATATACTTTAGCTCAGACCAAGCATGTTACCTTAGTGCTTGGTCAATCTTCCGTGACCAGATGCCTCTTCTCAATGTCAACACACACTGCACATGTGCAAATTTCCTGAACAAGAGTAAGTGATAGTTGGGATTAAACGTACATGGTCTTCTGAGCATGGAGATCTTTGTGTGAATAATGAAGAGTGTTGCAAGCCTTACTTTTACTACTATGAAAAACAGGATCATGTTCCTCTGCATACGAGTCATATCCATGGCAACATCACACGCATGCTCAGGATCACGGTCTTGCTTTTCAAAGTGGTAAAAGTAAGGCTTGCAGTGCTCTTGTTTAGTCTTACAAAGAGCCCCATGCTCAGAACAGCATGTACTTTTAGCCCCAACTGTCACACTTGCTCAGGAAATTTGCACATGTGCAAGGCATGTTCTCATTGAGAAGAGGCATCCAGCGGTGGAAGATCGGCTGAGCACTAAGGTAATGTGCTTGGTCTGAGGTAAAGTATATATTTTTAAAATTTAAGTAACAAATCCTACTGCTACTCATACTGGGGCACATGAATAATTTATTTTGTGATACATGTTATTACAGGCACACTGGTCAGATAAGTTCAGTATTGCTGCTGAAAGCTCCCTTTAAGCAACCCATAAAACCAGGCAAAGAATGTACTGAATTTGCCTCAAAAGCACACCATCTACACGAATACTGCTCTTCATCAAATTCAGCCAATACAACATTCAACTCAAGGTAGCATAAACATTCTAGTGCTGTGTCCATGATATCACAATGATTACAGAAGCCCCAACATAAAGAAAAAGAGATAATGGAAAAGAGGTTAACATGATGTTAACGTACACACACAGAAGCAAAACCAACAATCACAAACAGTTTATATAACAATATGTGAAGCAACAAAAGTGACATGCATCTGTCATGTCCTTATGAAACTGCTTTTTTTCACAATTTATTTCTTTTACTACAGTAAACTCACAGTAATTCCATATGCTTCTGTTTAGTTGTGCCCGATGGGGGTTGGGGAAACATGACTACCCCGATGGCAGTGGGTACTGGAGAAGACTAGCTGGCAGGTAGGTGCCGTTGTATGTCAGGGTATTAGGACTGTGGCATTTGGCAGATGTGGGGCCTTTCAGTAAGGAACAATAAAAATAAATAACAGGAACAAAAACCAACACTCACACAACATCATTTTGCATACTTGATGCACCCAGTCTACAGCAGGTAACAATAAAACGTCAGCTTGTTATGCTGATCACAGCATCATCACATGTGGTCACCAAGGTTATGGCACAGAAATGAACAGCCCGGCCAGCATGACAGGAATTTGGATTATACTGTACTCTGTATACATACTGTATATATACTCTCTCTACAGTCTGTCATGATCCCGGGGGGCCGGGGTTACCATAATGGTTACGGCCATCTCCCGTCAAGAGTCGGGGCAGCAATGTGTCTGGAGACCAGGGGCAGAGATCTGCCGGCTAGGGGAGAATAAAATAAAATAAAATAAAAAATAATCCCATCTCAGACAGCTTAATTAAGTTTTGCAGCCACTAGTCAGCAGGGTAGTGACTTGGAAAATGTACTAGCACCACAGACTTTTCTACTGGCCCAGCTGATGTACTTACTGAAATATTACATTTCCCAGTTTTCCAGTACAAGCCCTCAGGGCTACTTTTTTTTTTTTTAGTAAATATTTTTTCTCCCCCTCTGAGTCCTCTGCTGTCCCTCTGATGTCCCCCCCCCCACACACAGACACCAGGTATGAGGCCCCCTTCCCGGAATCCCACGAACTACCCTTCGTGGCAGGGGATGGGGAGTGACTCAACCCACCGGATCGGATGAGTATTCCGTGAGGTGCCTTCCCGGGTCTGTTGTGGTGGGGGACTATCTTCATCCTTGCAGAGGACTCCCATTTTCTTGTTTTTCCTGGTTCTTCCCCTGAGAGGCCACAGCATGCAATAGCGCCAGTGGCGTCAGCGTGCACGCTCCTGTGTGCACCCTCGCCAAGTGCCTGCTTCAGTCCCCTCCCCACGTTCTTTAGAGCTGGCGGGCAGGCAATCATCGGGCCCTACTAACCCCCCCCTCCCCGGAGAAGGAGAGCAGTCCTGGGGACGCTCAATCCTTCTCCTCCCTGCCAACCCCGTCGACCCATGTCCGTTCCAGAACACGGATCACTGGCACGACACAAGGTAAGGCGTCCAGCACCTCAGCGCTACCGGGCCGTCCTCAGGGCTACTTAGAAAGATTTTTGACTATCCCAAAAAAATATCTAACAGCATTGGCTAGTAGAGCCGGTGCCAGTTTTGACCCTGTCCATAAACATCTATGTGGTCACACAGGTGACAGTACAGGAACAATCAGGACTACCCTCACATGTACACACACACACACACATATACATATATCAGAATAGGCAACATATACAATGAGAAAAAATGCACAAACATACTTGCACTACAACACAAGATGAATCCATATCCAAACACAGCCCCTAATAAACTATGAAGCACCATCAAATTATAACAATAGGTGCAAATGGGCACCTCAGCAGAGCCCCCCCCCCAAACACACACATTTGCAATGAAGAGTATGACTTGATATAGTTCAGCATCCAGGTGTGACTCAAGGTCGATGTGGTTGTGAGAAATGAAGGTGAGTGCTGACTTCCTGGTAGCAGCCTTGCAGATCTCTTGGATAGGGACGTCACTGTAAGTAGCCACCGAGGCAGCGATATGTCTAATGGAATGAGCCTTTAGCCCAATGGGAGGCTCCCTACCCACCAATTTATTGCAGAGTTTGATGCAGGAAACAGTCCACCTGTCAACTGTCCACTTAGCTGCCAGTCTGTCAGGTGTGGCTTCAGTGTAGGTGACAAATAGCTGGTCAACCACTCCCCGAACTCCCACGATACACTCCTCAAAATAGGCAAGTGCTCACCGCAGGTCCAGATTATGGAGCCTGTGCTCGACCTCAGAGGTGTGGTTGGTAAAGAACACCAGGAGATTTATCACATGGCTAAGGTGAAATTCTAACATAACCTTCAAGAGGAACTTTGGGTTGAGGCGAATGAAAACCTTGTCCCTATGGAAGACCAGGTAAGGAGACTCAACAAAGGGCACCTAGAGCTCACCGATCCTTCTGGTGGATGTGACAGCCAACAAGGAGGAGGTCTTCCATGTCAGGTGAAAGATGTCACACATGCATCAGTTCAAATGGCTTGCCCATGAGCTTTGCCAACACCAGCAACAAGTCCCAAGGTGGTGGTAGTTCACACACCGGAGGGGAAATGTGGTTGAGGCCTTTAAAAAAGCACTAGACCACCTTCTCCTGCACCACCGATGGCATACCAGCTTGTGCTTAGTATACAGAGATGGCAGTCAGGTACACCTAATGGGTCATCGACCTAAAGCCTGACTGGGAAAGGGACCAAAGATAATCGAGAATGCAAGCCACTGGGCAAGAAAAGGGGCAAAGCCCCTTGCACTGGCACCAAATGGAGAACCTCTTCCATTTGAAGGCACAGCATTTTTGGGGTGACTCCTTCTCAGAAACCTCAACCACAGTGAGGACATCATCGGTGAGATCCAAAGCCTGGAACTCTAGCTGCTCAGGAACCAGGCTGTCAGGTGCAGGGACTGAAAGTCTGGATGGAGCACCTTCCCGATTACAGGAAAGCAGGTCCTAGCAGAGTGGAAGATGCCACAGTAGCCTGCAGCTTAGGCTGAGGAGACTGGGGTACCAGAACTGGCGGGGCCACTCTGGAGCCACCAGGATAATCTTTGCCTTGTTCCTCCTGGCTTTGAGCAGTATTTTGTGGATCAGTGGAAAAGGAGAGAAAGCATACAGTAAGTTGGGGTCCAGGGCCTCGAGAAGGCATCCCCTGCAGCATTCCCTGCTGAGGAGGGCGGACACAATACAGTCTCAGCTTTGTGTTCTCCCTAGAGGAGACACATCCACTGGAGGGGTGCCCCACCAGGAGAACAGACTGTGCACTACCTTCTGATAGACAACGCACTGGTGAGATGCCTCACCCACCAAGATGAGGGCATCCACCGATTGACTGGACATGCCAGCCATGTGTATGGCCAAGAGATCAGCATTCAGGTTGAGCACAAGGATGCAGACATGGAGAGCCTCCCTGCACAGAGTATGGGAGTGTGCCCCACCCTGTTTGTTGAGGTAGTACATGGTCGTGATGTTGTCCTTCTGAACGATCTGACCTAAAATGTGTGGAGCAAAGGCTGTCAACACCAGCTGAACTGCCCGAAGCTCCAGCAGGTTGATACAGCACTCTCTGGGGACCAGGGACCATGAACCTTGTGTTCCCCCAAGTGGGTACCCCAGCTCATTAGGGAGGCATCAGTCGTGATGGTGATGATCTCTCCAGGCAGGCAAAGGGGATTCCTTCTTGCAGATGTTCCATGATCAACCACCACGGGAGTGCGTCCCAAAATCGTTGGGTCACAGACAGTGGCGTCATGCCCACAGGGCCCAAGGGGGCATGTGCCCCCCCAAAACTGCTGATCTATCTTGAACATTTTTTTTTCTTAATTATATTTAGGGCAAACACAGGGTAGAAAACTGTCACTACTTTTTTTACAATTGCTGGTGGTGGAAGGTTCGGGGGATGGTGGTCCGAATCCGATCTGAGCAATAATCAAAGTCCTATTGCCACTGACCGGACTTTTAAAAAAAAAAGCACGCTTGCTGAGTTGCTCACCGTAGTGTAAGTGAAGTGAATGGTAGTCCGTGTTGACAATCAGCATAGATTCTACCAATCATTTTCGTCTCTCAGTTTGTGTTGTCAGTTAGACTGGAAAACGCATCAGCTGCCAATCGGAAAGTGACTCAGGGTAGATGACGTGCTGCGTGGTAAACTCATTTTCTTTCTGGTGCCATTGGCACTATGAGTCTGAGCAGAAAGACTGAGGTTAGAAAAAGAACTCCTCGTCTCATGGTTTATGCAGTTGTGGCGACTCACTTTCGTAGTAAAAATGAAAACAACTTTGAATCTCCTTTCCTGGGAAGACAAACATCAAGAAGGGGGATGGTGGCCAGTTGGAGTTTTAAGGGGAGATGGAGAGTGCTGCCAGCTGGGTTGGGGTAGACTGGACTGAGCAGTGCCGAAAGTTGAGTTCGTTGTCTCTCTTCAGTTCACAGCTGGGGGAAATAAAAAAAAATAAAAATAAAACAGGACCAGTCCCAGCATAAGGCAGCATTATTTTCAGCAAAGGAGCAAAGGGATCATCATTAGGGCCTGGCACCTGCAGACAATCAAGGAGACAAGTCAATGTACAATGTGACATTGTGATTTCATTTTGATTATCTGACTGTCTGAGACTGCTTGGTTTGTTAATTTGCCCATTTTTATCCTATTTGGGTAGGGCATTCTCTCTCTCTTAGTTGCTGCATCATTTTGGTGCCACACAAGCCCAACTGAGCAGCCTAACATGTCAATACACTGTTAAGTGTGCTATAACCTGGACCTTTCTTTTTCCATAGAGGGTTGATGAATGTTGTCATTGCCCACCCCCCAAAAAAACCACTTTCTCCCTCCTGGTGTAGGTCTATGTTCCAATAGCATCCAGCTGCTCCTATAGCTGGGGGATGCATCCACATTAGTCAGAGTTAACTGTAGGAGGTGTCATAGTCTGCCATAATCCCTCACTGGGTACATGAGCACCCTACCAGGGGGATGGTGTTGTGGGGGAGTCGGACAGTGGGACTTCTTAAGTCCACTGTTGTGACACTTTTCTGTGGTTATACAGTCTAACATTGCCCCTGCAGATCCAATGTGTGTGTGTGTGTGTGTGTGTGTGTATGTGTATGTATGTGTATGTGGTGGGGGGAAGTCGCCTGCCTGCCAGGGGTAGTTGCTGTTGCTGACTCAAGTCACGGATCAGCTAAACAAGTCGGTTACTAAGCTGTGTGTCCAATATTTTCCCTGATGCATTCTGAGCAGTGTTCATTCCAGGGGGTTCATGCCAATAAGGTACTCATTTATTTTTATTAGGCTTGTTCTACTGTGACAGACTCAGCCAGCATGATACTGTTTGCTCTTGAACAGACTGAACTTGTAGTGGGTTATGATTTATCACCCCGAGGCAGTACTAGTTCTACTACAATATTTATTATGGTCTTTATTATGCTTGCTCTTGCTCTCTCAGGAGAGCCTGCAGGAAGTGGTGTGCTATTGAATGGATTGTTATTCTTTTACTTTGCGTAGATATTCCCCCACTCCCATATTTGGAGCATTATTACAGTATGTCATTTAGCTTGTTGGGGAGAAGGTTACTGACCTGCTAAAAGTCACCAAAATGCACCATTTTACTTCTGGTTTTCAAAATTTTCCCGTGGGGGCATGCCCCTGGACCCCTCCTAGAGAGCTTTAGATTTTGTGCCCCTCCAAAATTTCAGCCTGCATGATGCCCCTGGTCACAGAGATCAGCTGACTGAAATGGCCCTTGTGCTGAGACCACTGATGGGCTAGCTCGCAGTGCAGGGAGTGCATTCTCAACTGGGCCAACTGGACCATGCTGGTACAGGCCCCCATGAATCCAAGGAGGTGCAGGAGGTCCACAGCAGGGCACAACTGCCCAACCTGAAATGATCGGGCAAAGGAGAAAAGAACCTCCACCCAGTCCACTAGGAGTCAAGCTCTGGCTCTGCAAGAGTCGAACTGCGTCCGGATGAAGAGTATCTTCTACGAATGTACAAGCTCTGACTTCGCCTCATTCACCAGAAGGCCGTGGGCCAAGCAGGTCTGGAGGGCCAGGTCCCTGGACTACTCCACCTCCTCCCTGGAGTGACCCGCTATCAGCCAGTCATCCAGGTAGAGTTACACTCGAACCCATTGACATCTCAGGTAGGCTGCCACCACTGCAATGCACTTGGAGAAGACCCTGGGAGCCAAGGAGAGGCTGAAGAGCATGGTCTGGAACTCGTAAAGATTCCATTCTGCAAGGAACTGAAGGAACTGGCAGTGGGATGGACGGATGGGAATGTGGAAGAAAGCGTCCTGACGATCTAGGAAGCAGAACCACATGTTCTGCTCCAGGGATGGAATTAGCTGAGACAGAGTGACCATCCTAAAGGGGCAAAACTGAAGGAAGTTGTTCAGATCATGCAGCTCTGAAATGAGACACCAGCTCCAGTCTTCTTTGAAAACAGAAAATATCTATAAAAAAAAAAAAAAACTGTCTGAGTGGAGGGTCTGTGACTTGAGCCACTACCTGCTTCCTGAGGAGCTGGCCAACATCCTCCCAAAGGGCTGACAGCATGACGGCTGACCCATGCCTTCCAGTGGGGTGTGGGCTCAGCACAGAGGGTAAGCCTCGAACTCCAGAGGCAGACCCTGACCAACCACTTCAAGGATCCACCTGTTCATGGTGACAGCAGACCAGGAGGAAAGGACGGGGCATGTCTGGCTCCACACAGGAGGAAACAGGATGGGCATGAGGGAGGCACTCCCTAAGCTGTCACTAGGCAGGCTTGGAGGCGGAGGAGGGACCGCTTAAGGATGCAGCAGGACCCTGGCCACCTGATTTGCAGACAACCAAAACAACCAACTTCAGTCGAAAGCACCAAGCCTGGGCCTGCTGACCAGCTGTGGGCTAGGACAGCTTGGCTGTAGGGGCAGAGAGGGACAAAAAGGGTTACTTCCTCTGAACCTTGGAGCCCTTTGGATTCCTCAGGGCAGAGGTAACAGAGTCCAGGGTGGAACTGGACTTCTCAGTTCTAGAAAGGTGTCCTTCCACCCATGGACTAAACAAGTCAGCGTCCAGGAATGAGACATCTGCTAACTTGTGATAGGTGTATGCCATGAAGGTAGAAAACTGCAGCCAAGCCCTGTGATGCATGACCAATGCGGTGGCCACAGACCAGGTGCAGGAATCGCCAATGTCCACGACCATCTGAAGCTGCTGTTTTGCCACTACTCGGCCCTAGTCCCAGACTTGCTTTCCCATGGTCAGTAAGTTGACGGGGAAGATGGGGGGGTGGAAAAGATGAGAAGGGACTTGGCAAGGTTGGAGGAATGGTCAAAAGTATGGAAGCTTAAACTCAATGCAAAGAAGTGCAAAGTAATGCACCTAGGAAACAAAACCCAGGGGAAGAATACACAATGGGGAAGGAGGTACTAACAACAAAAAAAATGGAAAGAGATCTGGAGGTAGTCATATCAGATTACTTAAAGGTGGGCAAGCAATATGATAAGGCAGTAAGGAGGGCTGGGGGATACTGGGATGTATAGGGAGAGGCATCACCAGTAGAAGACAGGAAGTTGTTATCCCTCTGTACAGACAGCTGGAGTACTGCATGCAGTTCTGGAGACCCCTTATCTACAAGGACATACAGGATGGAGGCAATCCAAAGGAGGGCAATTAAAATGGTGCAGAGTCTGCACCAGAAGCCATGCAAAGATAGACTAAAGGAGCTTAATGTGTATACCCTTATGGAAAGGGGGGGGGCATGATAGAAACTTTCAAGTACCTCAAGGGAATCAACAAAGTCCAAGAGGGTAACATCTTTCAGAAAAATAAATGTGCAAGAACAAGGGGCACAATTTGAAGATGGGGCCCAGGGGCAACATGAGGAAGTATTTTTTCATGGAGAGGTGGTGGACACATGGAATGGCCTTCCTGAGGAGGTTGGGGGTTAAAAACAGTGGGGGGAATTCTAGAATGCATGGGACAGACATAAGGCAATTTTGGTGAGGGTTAGGAAGAAGAAAAAGACTGTTGGTTAACTAGGATCTGCAATTTATCCTGTAGGTAGGGAAATGGGCAGACTGGGTGGGCCAAGTGGTCCTTATCTGCAGTCAAAGTCTGTGTTTCTATGTTGTTTCTATGTTTCATCGAGAGTGCCCAGTAGGGCGTGAGCAAAATGAGCCATCTAAAGGGCTGAACTCACCTGCCGAGGGATAAAAATTTGAGGCTGCGTAGACCTTTTTGGCCATGTGACCCAATTTCTTGGATTCTTTGTCAGGAGGTTTATCCACATCCTAGATATTGCTGGTGCACCGAAAAACCGGGTCTGCAACCAACCTCTTAACCAGGGATGTTCGATGACGCCTGGCAAGAAACCTGTAGAGACGGCATATTTCCAGGTCATATGAGCCAACGGCGCAGGACAGGAGGCAGGGAGCTGCCAAAGCTCCAGAGCGGAGCCAAGAATGGCCTCAGTGACTAGTAAGACAACCCCCAGGGAGTCACCTTGGTTGAGAATTTCAGTCAAGGGATACTTGGGCTTGTTTTTAGACAGGCTCCATTTGGATCCCAGGAGTCTCCAAAATTAGACGGGATCAAGCCCCTGAAAGAAGTGGGACCATGCTCCATAGACAAATCCTTCCCCCAATTCAATGTCTACCGGATGAGAATGCAGGGAGGGAGCCCTTAGACTCAGAGGATTCGCTGAAAAGCAGTAGACCTCCCGAATCCCCACCGACTCTGTATGGTCCATCAGGAGTAACAGTAACCAACAGCCGATGAGGAAGCCCAAAAGTGGTACGGGCATCTTTAGGAGGGGGACCATCCTTTGACTGCTCAGAAGGGGGCTCCACCCTTATGGGCGAGAAGGCTGGAACAGGCTGAGCTGCAGCAGGCTTGGTTCTCGGTGGCGGCAGCCGTGGAAGAGCCAGAGTGGGGGCCAGAATCAGCTTAACCTCGGATAGCATGAGCTGCTGCCGCATTAGCTCTTCATAGCACTGGCGCATCTTGTGTCACAGCCTCTCCTCACCTGAGGAGAAAGAAGAGGAGGAATAGTGGCAGCGCTGCCTGCCCGCATGCTGAGATACAGAGCATCAATATCAGCGAGAGCTGCTCGACTCTGGGCTATGGGACTGCAACCTCAACTGCCGGGGAACCAGACGGTGAGAAATAGAGGGAGCTGGTGAAAGTCAAGGTTCCTCTGAGGTAACAGTATCCTGAGGATTAGGGACTGGATCAGGAAGCTGGTCTGACCCTCCCTTGGAGGTGATAGCCAGGACTGGAGTCCTAGAGAGGGAAGCATCCACCTTGTCCTGTGATAACACGTCAACTGGCTCGAGAAAAATCTTGACAGGTTGGTCGAAGATGTGCATCTCAGATGATGGGCCAGATGGGGAGACCATGGAGCCAGCGGCTTGGGCCAAGGGATCGACCATGGTTGAAACCTCCAAGGAAGCGTGGGAATCAGAGGACACTTAAGATCCCATGATCATTGATGAGACTGTTCTTTAGTCTGCCTTTTTTTTTTTTTTTTAGACGATTTAGAGGATTTCGTGCCCTTAGAGGGGCTCTGCCCAAGGGCGAGAAGGGACAGGCACAAATTCCGAATTGCCCCCGTAAAGGTGGCGCCAGAGAAAAACTGAAGATGAAGAGGCATGTTCCACAGCCTGAGCGACCACCTCCTTGAAGGCAGCAAGTTGTTCAACACACCCTGGAGCCACGGAGACCACCTGGCAGGCATCTTTCAATTGATCAGGAAGGTTTCGTTCATCTGGGTGCCCAAGAAGACGCACGTGCAGGTCTTCCAAAGTAGTCAGATGCACAGTGCAACAAAGGCTGCAAGCCTGGGGATCGTGCTCGTGGCCCAGGCAGTAGATGCACAAGGTGTGTGGGTCCATCCGGGACATCTTCTGCCCACAGGCACACCCGTTTAAAACTGGATACTGACTTTGAGTCATCTATGGTAGGAAGCTTTTGAACAGAATTTGAAAAACAACTTGATTTTTAATTGTTTTTGAAAGCAAAGGGCCTACTCAAACACAGAGCACTATGGAGAGAACCTTCTTCTTCCAGCGGAAAGGAAAATCTGACGTCATGGGGTGGTGCAGGAGGAGTTATCCCCTGGGTGAGTGGGAAGAGCCAGCTTGGAGACATTCTGGCCAGATTTAACTCATTGCCTCCACAGGAGCTCTCTGAAGTTGCACCACTTGTCTCCTGTATACGTTAATAGTAAATCCTGGGCCTTTCTAAGCAAAATCAAGCTATAGTCAGCATGCCACAAACAAATCCTAATAGCTCAAGAACCGTAAGCGCTAGACACAAAGTATGAGTCGCAAAGTTAATCAGCACAAAATTACCTTTCCAGTGGTGGCATGCAAAGAATAATTTGTAATTTTGTTTTTTTTCTATGCTGGTTGAAACAGCAAAAAAAAAATTTTTTTTCACTAAAACAGGCAACATAAGCCATACATACCATACAATAAACAAATACGAATCACTCCTAAAGTATATACGATATACACCGAATAACAGTGGCAAAGTTGTTCAGCACGAAATTACCTTTCAAACGGTGCTATGCAGTCAAATATATATTATATTCTGTTACATTATATATTAACATTTATAAGTGACGTCTCTAGACGTTGTAAGGGCATGCAGGAAGTAAGTAGCTGACTTCTATAGGCGTCCTCAGGACACACCAGTGTATTTTACTGACGCCTATAGGTGTCTGCTAGAAGACAATGAGTTAAAGGGGAAAGGAATTCTTCCAGAAGTGTGGAGTTGTATACCATATCCACATCCATAGAACACTATCTTGTTAAACAGGCTGAGATACAAATGCAAAACTGTAAGGGCAATTTTTTTTTTTTTTTTGAAGAGCTAGTGTACTGTAATAGGTGTATTTAATTCCTGACATCATCTCTGAGTGTGTAATCACTTATTTAATATTTGTTTTGTAAGTAGTTTTTTTTAATAATTACTTTTGTATCACACTATGTATTCTCAGTGTTTGCACATTTTCATTTATAAGTATTAGCATACAATGTGACCCAGTGGGGGATCCGTCTTAATCAACTGTGCTAATCTCAGACTATGAAGCCTGTCTGACACATGTCAAACTGACACTGTATTTCCTTATGTCAGGAAAGTACAGTTATTAAGAACTTACCGTAACAGCAGATCTTCGAAAGGAGCTCTTCCAGCAAGTTACACCATTAGGACTGAAGCCAGTAGGCGCAGGACTCCAAGGAAAACTCCTAGCTACCAGTATATAGTGGGGGATCGCCCCCCCTGATGTCGGCCCGCTCCCGACATCTGCTTATGGTATAAAAAGGATGGTCCCAGCACCACTTCAGTTCTCCCACTGGAGACCTCGGCAAGCATAGTGAATGTAATGTAAAACTGAGGTGTTCTTCTGAAACCGAGGAAACTGTAACAGTGATGGAGAAGCAGTCACCAGGGGAATGGAGTGAGGGAAAGCAGCATCTGTTGCAAAAGCTCCTCTCGAAGATCTACTGTTACGGTAAGTTCTTATGTAACTATACTATCTCACTTCAAGGGGGCTCTTGCATCAGGTTACACCATTAGGACAGAGTCCCAAGCAGTAAAAGGACTGACCCCGGTCAGCTGGGATGAGGCAAAAGTCAGCGTAAAGCTCCTAAGAAAGCAGGCCCTGCAGGACTGCCAGTCCAAAACCTGCCCTGCACATAGAAGCAATGTACAGATTGTAATGCCAGATGAAAGTGTGGACAGAAATGAAAATTATGTTCCTACCGTAATTCTTGATCTTTCTGTATATCTTCACCATTCATCACAATAGGGTACTTGGCAGGAAGCCATGACGACGCCACCCTCGAGACTGACATACGATGTAGCGCTCGCAGACAGGTCATCAACTGTCGTCAGTGCCACCCTCTTGTCAGTTCTTGAGTGGCTGTAGAGTGAGAATAAAGGGGAGGGGGGGGGGACAAGAGAGTCCAAGGATAAATAAAAGGAAAAGATATACAAAATAAAGGAGGAATAAGCAACTGAGAGGACAGAATGAAGGAGGAAAGGGAAACTAAGGGATTGGGAGGGGCTCCAATTTCTGGGAAAAAGAGAAAGGCAGGAAGGAGGAAAGGGAAAAATATTGGGAGGGGAGAGGACAGTGTCCATCAACCCTGCTGTCGGACCCCCAAGATAGACCCTGAATAAGTTCATATCATCTGCACAGAGGAGTAGAGTTTAAAGGAGAAAATCTGGCAAGGTTAACGCACAGGGATTGAAAACTCCTGGCAGAGGAGCCGGCGACTATCCGGAAGGGATCAGTCATAAGGAGGATAGGCTAGGCTTGGGGGGGGGGCAAGAGTCAAGAAATGTCTTCTCCCCATCCAAAGGAAAAAGGGGAGGAACTTGGAAAGAAGAACCTCCCCCAAAACCAAAGAATGCAATTAGTCCTGAAGGACAGAGAGAGGGTGGGACGGGGCTCCAGCTCCACCACCTCCCCCAAAAAAGGGTTGCGAAGGCTGCAAGGCAATAAACGAGAAGCTCCCCTTCACCCCACACCATCTAAGCTGTAAGCTGAAGTCCACCCTGTGTGTCTGCAGAGTCCCCCTACCCCTGGCCAAAGGGAAGGAAGGAGAGAGACGCACAGAGGGAGGAGGGAACCCAGAGACTGAGGCCCCAGGGGGATGGTGGGCAGGATTTTGTGATGAATGGTGAAGATATACAGAAAAATCAAGATTATGGTAGGTACATAATTTTTTTATCTTATCTGTGTCTATCTTTACCATTCATCACAATTGGGTGAGTACCAAGCGTCTCCGAAGTGGGCCCAATAGGACCCTAAGGATGTAAGCCCTTAGCCCCCAGTGAGGGATACACTGGAGGGGAGAACCTCCATGGGCCTGGTGAGGCCTGAGACTGGTCTGAGTGAGACAGGGACCCCCCACCGGAGGAGGAGGAAGGAAGGTGCCCCGACAGCTGCAGTCTCATCCTATAGGAGAAAAGGTGGGTTCTCTGATAGGCAGGGGAATCACCCCATGCCGGGCCATGGGTGACAACCGGAAAGGACGAAGCCATGTCATCCATCTAATGCAGATCGCTGTCCCTACGACTCTGGAAGCTACTTCGCTGGTGTCATAGGATGCCCCTGCTTGGTGTCTTGCTAGCTCCAGGCCCTGAGCAGAGAATGTGATGGACTGTCTGGTTACTGCCGTATCAGGCAGAGAAGCTAAGAGCTGACCTAGCCCAGACCACAAGACCCTATCATAGGATGCACAGTGGGCCTAATGAGATGCGATGGACAACAAGATCTGTGCCGAGTAGAAAACCCTCCTACCCCAGGAATCAAAATCCGAAGAGTGGAAATCCAGGGGCTAGTCACGGTGAGGGATGCGAAGCCAAGAAGGAGTGTCCAACTGCATCAAACCCAAAATTGGGTGAGGCATCTGACCTGGGGACTCTGGGGGAGTGCAATACCTCTGCCGCATTCTTTTGGGGCTGGAACATTGGAAAAGAGATGCTGCCAGAAACGCAGTGATGCTTCCTGAAAGGGGACAGGCCAGGCGGGAATCACCAGGTTGGCCACACTGAACTCCCCTTAAAAGGCGTGAGTCAAATGCTCAGTATTACCTTCCGAGCCAGGGGAGATCCAGAGATCGTACATCATCCTCACGAGGAAGCGCTGATATGAAGAAAGATCAGCCGCAGGTGAAATGTAGATGGATGGTTCCTCTCGCTCCGAGGTGGGGGATGAGGAAGCGGATGAGTCCGGAGATTCAGGGGGTGGCTGCTCGAGAGGAGGGTGGAACACCCTTTCATCCATGCCCCTAACATATGTTGGAAAATGAGCAGCAGATCCTCTGAACTGCTCCCAGGTCAAAGGTCCCTTACGCCCAGCAATACCGGGTGGAGACAAAGAAATAGGGGCCAAATCCTTCAAAGAAAAGGAACGTCCTCTGCCCGGGCAAGAGGGCCTAGTGGATGCTTCCAACTGGGAAGGAGACCCGGAAAGCCCAGCAGCCAATAGCAGATCAACCTTACTGGAACTGCTAAGACCATGCCCTACAGAAGAATCCCCCCGTGATGCGACTGGGACCATGAAAGTCCAGAATGATGGTCCCTGGCCTCCAAAGAAGAGGTCCCTCTCAGGGAGAGAGAAGGGGAAGGGTGAAGATCCGTACTATGGCTCCTCCCTGAACCCAGGTGGGTCTCAGGGAAAGGCCGCTGCACAGAACTCAGGCCACTCGACCCTTCAGACTCCGAAAGAGCCCTCTGCCTCATAACCATCAGCCTAAGCAACTGGCAACTCCGAGTGGGCTCTAAGGAGACCACCAAGGGTGCAGCACCCTCCCCTTCCACAGGTGCTTCGGGCTGTCCCAAACACAGACTGTCCAGGCACTCCAAAGAAGGGGGTGTCCCAATTGAAGGGGCAGAAAACCCCCCAACTCCAGGATGCACAGCAGCGGCCACCTGGATCACTGCCAGCTGGGTCAGTGCCACTGACCCCAGAATCAGGAGGAGTTGTCTGCTCCCCCCCGAGGGAGGCAGAGTGGGGGCCGAAAAGGTAACCACTGAGGAGTTCGAAGACTCCGAGGAGTCTGGAAGTCAGTCTGGATTCGACCTGGAATCCTCCTCTGAGGAGGTGGAAACTGAGGTCTGATGCCAGACTACCCTCCAACCCCTGCCCGTTCCAGGGCTGCCAGAGGTGCTAATCTCAGGCCTGGCATTTCAGCTGGGGCCGCCCCCTTCCTCAGCACCTTAGAGCGGCACCAAAGTATGAGGCAGCGCCAACCCACGGCACTGAAGCCAGAGTCGGTGCCATGCTTCCGCCCCGATGGCACACATCTCCTCCCGGCACCACAAATGATGCCAGAGACTGTGCCCTTGGTTAAGTCGTTCCCCTTGGTGCTGCGAACAGCACCAGAGCGCGAGATGGCTCCGTCCCCAATCTCAGCGTCAAGACCAAAAACAGCCTCAGAAACCACAGGTGTACCACCCACAGTGCCGCTCACCATCATCGGTGCCGACAGCAGAAACGGCGCCGAAAGGCCTACTTTAAACACGCGCAACATGATGAAACAATGGTCCATGAGAAGCAGGCATTGTAGTTATCCATGTCGTGAGATGGGTTAAGGCAGTGGAGACATCGATCACGAAGGTCCAAGACAGAGTAACGGCAGCCGCAGGAGCACTGATGCATTGGAGGCCACCCCATCTTAGATGACTTTTTGCCCACGAACCAGACATGATCGACTGGAAAATCAACAAAAAAAAAGTACTCTATGTTGCTGAAAATAAAAATAACAAGAGGAACAGTCTTACCGATCAGCGGCATCAAGCAGAGGCATGGCGAACAGAACCAATGGGACTTTCGACTGCAAGTAGGCCGATCGTAAACTAGGCTGCAAAGTTATGGCGCAGTTTTCTCAAGCTCCTCATGAGGTCAAATCTCTAGGCGGGAGATGAAGAACTGACAAGAGGGCGGCGCCAACGACCAAGCCGTGAGCGCCACATCGTACATCGGCCTTGAGGGTGGTGCCACCATTGCGTCGGCTCTGCCCATGCAAACAAAAGCTCCCACAGGGTCCTGGCTTCTAGCCAAGTACCCAATTATGATGAATGGTGAAGACTGACACATATAAGATCCCCAAGTTGTTGCCTAAACACTCTTAGTGTGTAGGGTAAATAGTAATAATACTAATACAGATTCTTATGTCTTCGGAGTCTGCCAAGAAACATTCGTAAACAAGCAAGAGTACTAATAAATGTTTATTAGACTACTTACACCAAGCATGTGAGAAAGATAATCACAAGGGAGATGGGTTTCTCACCACTCTCCTGAAGAATGTACATAATCTCCAGTATTTCTAGAATCTTAGGTTCTCCAAGATCTTGTTTTCTCTACCTGCTCTCCTGGAGCTACAGTAGGTTGCAGAAGGCTATCTACTACAGATAACAGCATAGTAACAGAGATTACCTCATAGTTACAGATATGAGAAACTATGTATTGGATAATGACTTAGGAGACAGAATTACTAATGAGTATCATACGAGACAAATAATAGGTTTCCGTTTGTATTATAGCATGGGCAAAAGAAATGCAGATGGGGCTCTATTACACGTGGCATTTCTTGCTTATGTATAAGACACAACAAAGGATTTCTCTCTGCCAGCTTGCTTAGACAAAGGAAAGTGCTAAAAGAGCTGTATTACAAATGGCATATCTGCCAGAGTGTAAAACACACTCTACATATAATTATATGAGAATATAAGCATACAATAATCACTGCTGATCCCTCAGAGTCATCTTATCGTGATTAGGTAGATTATATATGGAACATATGTAAAAGACAAACATTATAGTGAGGTATAATGGTCATGCATGATCTAATCCTATGAAAGGATGTAAACAGCAAATATTAGCAGCAAAGCACATTCCTGGCATTCATACTTATATGATGGATGCCTAAATCTATATATTAGTGCAAAATAGCAGCATCACAGTATAACAGACCAGAAATATAGTGTAAGGTGTATGTGAGATAATAGGGGGCATAACCCAGGCACAACAAAGTGGAAGCTGCACAAATGTCAGCAATGGACACATTTCTGAAGGATGCAAACGAAGCAGCTACATCCCTGGTAGAATGGCCTTTAACCGGGCTCAGTAAATGCTTGTCATATTTGCGGTAGCAAGAAACAATGCAATTAACTTACCATTTGGACAAACATTGTTTGGAAGCTGAAGCCCCTTCTTTTCATGGGGCAGAAGAAACAAATAACTGATCAGGTTTTCTGATGACTGGGGTGCAGTCCAAATAATAGCGAAGCACCCGGTGGGCATCCAGAGTATGTAGTGTATATAGTAATGCCTCCCCTGGATTCGAATACTCTGGGTAATACACAGGCAGGCATATGTCTTGATTCAGAGAGACACCACCTTAGGAAGAAACTTACGATTGGTTCTCAAGGACACCCTGTCCTTGTGGAAAACTAAATCTGACTCTATAGACATCAGAGCCTGAAGCTCGGAAATTCTTCGAGCAGAAGTAATAGCAACTAAAAACGCTTTCCACGACAGAAAGCACAGCTTACAGCTTGCGACAGGCTCAAAGGGAAACAACGTTAAGCTTTTCTAAAATAAACAAAAGATCCCATGGGGGAACAGGATCCCTGATTGGAGGTTTCAGATGCAATATGTCCCATAGAAAGGTGTGGGATAGACTGAGCTGAGCAAGAGTTTTGCCTTCAGTAGGTGTATGGTACACAGAGATAGTAGAAAGGTACACCTTAACTAATGAGTAACTCAAGCCTGAGTCCGACAGAAAAAGGAGATACTCTAGAATGGGATTCTTTGGACAAGTAAAGGGATAAGTGATGAGTGGTGGCCCACATGCAAAACTGCTTCCTCTTCATAGTACAAGTGGCCCTAGTGGAAGGTTTCCTGACTGCCACTAGAATGTCCACCACCCAGGGAGACACCCCAAATCAGGTAACTGCGAAGTCTGCCGAAGCCATGTGTGAAGGTGCAGTGACTTGAGGTCCAGATCAACAAGGTCATCCTGCTCCTGTGACAGGAGGTTGGAGCACAGAGGCATGGGAATCGGAGGCCCCACTGCCAGTTGCTGGAGGAGTGGAAACCAAATCTGGTGAGGCCAGTAAGGGACTATCAGGATCATCTCCACCCCTTCTAACTGTAACTTGAGCAGAACCCACTGCAGCAATGGAAAGGGAAGGAAGACATACAGAAACCTCCCTGTCCAAGAGATGGACAACGCATATTGCCAAAAAACGCCAGGCCCTGGATCTAGCAAGCAGAAAAGTATAGTTACGCAAGAACTTACCGTAACAGTAGATCTTCGAGAAAGGTTCCTGCAGTAGGTCATTTCTTGTAGGACTAGTGCCACCTGGCGTCAGAACCACATGGCAAACGTTTTCAGTAATGCATGGTGGGGGACCGCCCACCCGATGTCACATAACCGATGTCAGCGTGACCCTATATAGTGGGTGGTCTCCACGCCCACCCTCCAGTTCTCCCGCCGGAGTTCCTAAAGGAAAGACAGGAGAAAGGAAACAGGATCTGGAGTCCCAAAAGAAATCTGGGGAAAGGAGGGAGGGAAAAATATGACCTACTGCAGGAGCCTTTCTCGAAGATCTACTGTTACGGTAAGTTCTTATGTAACTATACTATTCCTGCAGTAGGTCATTACTTGTAGGAATGAATCCCAAGCAATCCTTCAGAAGAGAGACCAAGAGAAACATGGGAGGAGAAGCAACAAAAAGGACAGATCAGGACCCGCTTAGGACAATAAGCCCTGCAGAATGACGAGGCCAAACCCAGCCCTACGCCTAGAAGCAATGTCCAGACTGTAATGCTTGGTGAAGGTATGGACCGAACTCCAGGCTGCTGCAGCACAAATCTCCGCTGCAGAAACAGTCTGAAGAAAAGCACAGATGCAGCCATGCCTCTCATGGAGTGACCTCTTACAGCCCCCAGCAGAGGTTTGTTGTGCTTCTGATAACAAAAGTGAACACAGTTAGCCAACCACTTCGGAAGGCACTGTTTGGAGACAGCCGTCCCCAAGGATTTGAGAGCGAAGGACACAAAGAGTTGGTCAGCCTTATGGGAATCCTTAGTCCATGGACGTAGACATAGAATCTCAGGATCCAATGCACATCTAAAATGTGAAAAAGCGCCTCACCTTTATTCGCAGGAGCCGGATAATAAACCGGAGTTCACACCAGAACAGACTGGTTCAGTGTGAACTCCGAAACCACCTTAGGCAGGGACTTAGGATTCTTTCTAAATACGGCCAGGTCCTTATGAAAAATCAAATAAGGCTCCTTAAACACTAGGGCTTGAAACTCAGAAATCCTTCCAGCAGAAATAATAGCAACCAAAAATGGCGCTTTCCAGGAAAGACAGCGCAAATCACAGCTCATCGCTGGTTCAAAGGGAGGAAGCGTGAGCTTCTCCAACACAAAATTCAAATCCCAAGGTGGTGTAGGGTTGCAGATGGTGGGTTTCAGATGGAGAATTCCCTTCAGGAAAGTTTCAGAAATCTCCAACCGGGCCACGGGCATTCCATCCACAAGCACGTACTACGCCAAAATAGCAGACAGATGAACTTTGAGGGAAGAGTAGGATAACCTGGAATCCGAAAGACGGAGCAGGTATTTCATAATATGCAGGGCTGAACTAGTAAAAGTGTCCCACCCCTTGGGGGTCGCCCAGATAAAAAAAATTTTCCACTTCATAGCGTAAGTGGATCTAGTGGAGGGCTTCCTCACTTCCACTAGAACCTGGGCCACTCTAGTGGAAACCCCGAAACTAAACTTGATTATCTCAGCAGGAGCTACGCATGAAGATGTAGGGTCCTTAGGTCCAGATGCACAAGTCAGCCCTGATTCTAAGTGATTAGGTTGTGCATCAAAGGAAGCGGAAATGGAGGTTCCCGCGCCAAATGCTGTAAAAGTGGGAACCATATTTGCCTTGGCCAGACAGGGGCAATTAAGATCAACTGAGCCCCTTCTGCCTGAAATTTGGGGAGCACCCTCTGAAGAAAGGGAGGGAAAGTACATAACAATTTCCCTATCCCAGAGAGCGACAACATATAGTGCCAGAAAGCACCATGCCATGGAATGAGCGAGCAAAAATTGGGAAGTTCTGCACTGGAAGGAGAGGCTAAAAGGTTGAGTTCCGGTCACCTCCACAGCTGAAACAGAGAATCTGCCACTTCTTGATTTAGTTCCCATTCATGAGCGAGGGTGTGAGTTCTACTGAGGATGTACGCCAGGACATTTTGCACTCCTGGAACGTGCACAGCTGTGAGTGACAGACCATGCTGGACTGCCCAGTTCCACACTCTCATCGCCTCACTGCAAAGGGGGTACGACTGAGTGCCTCCCTGCTTGGTAATGTACCAGATGACCGACATATTGATGGCCGGACTAGCAGCAACCCCCTGGGAAGAACAGACTAAAAGGCCGGAAAGGTGTACAAGACTGCCCTCATTAACAGAACACTGATGTGCAGAGACATCTGCAAATGAGACCAAAGTTCCTGGGCTTGGTGGTCACACATGGGCTCCCCACCCCAGATTGGAGGCATCTGTGGTTAGTGTACAGAGGGGAGCTGGACTTCGGAATGGGAGGCCTTGAATCAAGTTCAAGGGATCCCTCCACCACTGCAAATCCCTCTTAAGAGCAGTGGAGATCAGGACTGGGTGATCCAGATCATCCCTGAACTGGTCCCACTGAACCTGCAAGGTCCACTGAGCTATCCTCATGTGGAGCCTCGATAGGGGAACCATGGAGATGGAGGCCACCATCAAACCCAGAAGACTAAGCACAGCCCTGGCTGGGAGAAAATTGGAGGAGGGTATAAAAGCAGTCTGCTCGAGAAGAGCTTCCACCCTGTCTGAGGGAAGGAAGGCCCTGCCCTGGACTGTATCCAGCACTGCTCCAATGAACTGGAGCCTCTGAGAGGGAATCAGAGTGGATTTGGGGATACTGACAGTGATCCCCAAGCGGCAGAACAAGTCCAGGATAAGAGTAAGAGCATCCAAAAGACTGTCTCTGGACGAGGCTGAGGTCAGCCAATCGTCCAGGTAGGAGAAAACTGCAATGGCTTGGCATCTCAAGGCTGCAGCCACCACTGCTAGGCACTTGCTAAAAACCCTGCATGCCGAGGAAAGACCAAAGGGGAGGGCCCAAAATTGGTAATGCTCCCCCTGGAAAACAAAACACAGGAAGCAGCGGTGACTGGGAAATACTGGGATATGCAGATATGCATCCTGCATATCCAGAGCACACAGCCAGCGAGTCTCCTGAAGGAGAGGCAGTAGGCTCTGTAGAGTCAACATTCTGAATTTCTTGTACTCACAAACAGATTGAGTCTGCTGAGGTTGAGTATGGGTCTCAGGTCACCTGTCTTTTTTAGAATCAGAAAAAAGTGGGAGTAAAACCCCTGCCCTCTGTGTCTAAGAGGGACCGGCTCTATTGCCGCTTTGTGTAACAGAGCCTGAACCTCCTCCCTTAGAAGTATTATCTGGTTTGAGGAATAGGACAACCTTTGCGGTGGAGACTCTGGAGGGGTTTCCAGAAACCCCAGGGTGTGTCCTTAGGACACAAGTTGCAGGGCACAAGTGTCAGAGGTTATGCCCTGCCATTCCTGCATGTGGAGGGTGAACCTCGCTCCCAACGGCTCCTCACTCTGGGGCTGAGGAGGAGGCGGGGACAAGGAGTCAGGAAGTGGCTTGATGGGCAGGGGGGAGGGACCCCTGAACGTCTCAAAATCTTGGAGGTGGAGGGGAGAGGAGGAGGTGCCCGTGGCCCTTCCGTTGCCCCGACGGCATGTCTCGGCTGGCTTGCCATGCCTCCTAGTCTATTTCTGAAAGGGCTGCTGACCCTGCGTGCTCAATCGGTACATGGACCTGATGGACCAGAGGGCCTGACTTTTGTCCTGGAGACTCGTAATAATATCTTTGGTGTCCCCGCCAAAAAGCACCGAGCCCCGGAAGGGGTCTTCCTGAATCGCAGTCTGGACATCGTTGGCAAGTCCAGAGATACGAAGCCAAGCATGCCGCTTAAGGGAGATGGTAATCACTGAGGTATGAGCCACTGAATCGATGGAGTCATAGGTGGCTTGAAGAGCATGCCAGCAAGAAATTTTGGACAGGTGAATGTCCTTGGCGAGCTCCTCCTTGAGGTAGGAAGAGTCCATGGACTGGACGCAGCCTGAAGCTTGGCGAAGGCTGCTTTCAGAAAAGACACCATGTGGGCTACATAGTTAAGAGAATGCAAGAAGCATGTAGCTGATAAATACGCCTTTGTACTGTACTGGTCAATCTGCCTGGACTCTTTGTCCGGAGGAGAAGTGCTCATGTGCTTCGGGGTCGCTGAGCAATCATGAGCTGTAGTGATGACCATGGAGCCCGCCTTGGGGTGCACATCCAAGAAAGGAGTGCCCTCAGCCACCCAGTAGATCTGATCTGCCTTTTTGGGGACCACTGGGATGGAATGAGGCAGTTGCCAGACAGTCATGGTGAGGTCTTCATGCGGTCCTATCCAGGGAGGAACTGGGATCGGGGGAGAAGGACTCGAGATCAAGGTGCTCAGCGAGCCTCTTCCTCATAGGATCCTGTTCCTCTGTCTCCCAATTGTAAAATTCTTGGATGGACCTCAAGAGGTCCGAAAACGAAAGGTCCTCTGGGGGGGACTTGGGAGAGGCATTTCCTTTAGGGACTGACAATTGGTGGTCGGAAGAGTCCTCCGATGTATCCTCCCCTGAATCCGGATGGTCTTCTGGGGTTTCAAAATCCGGAAAAGGAATCTCGTGGGGGGTAGTCCCCAGGATGTGAAACGTGGAATGAATAGAGCTCAGAAGGGAAGAAGACCTGGGAGGAGAATACACAGGTACTGAGAGACAACTTTCCAGGTCAGTGACCAACTTCGTCCTGGTCTCTTTCCACCAGGACTGAATTAGCATCCTAAAATCCTGCTGCAGAGCCTGAGGTGGCAGGGGGGGCAGGAACCTGGGTAGGTGGGTAGTGATACCCATGGAGTCCTGAGTAAGGGTGAGAATAACCAGGGTATGAAGAGTATCCCGGGTAGTGATGTCCCAAGGGATGGGTGAAAGTCCAGACGGAAGTTCCAGAGGGAACCCCCGAAGTGTAATTTGTGACATTAAAGAGTCTCGGGTAATGTCCGAATGTCAGGGGTACCTGACATCGGGGGTGCCAATGGAAGCCCTACTGTTGTATAAACAGAAGATGGGGCAGGCATCAGGACGACTGACGTCTGAACTACAGACACCGGAACTGGCGCCGCCAGGCCCGGCGAAAGAAATGGGTCTGGCGTCAGGGGGATTGGTGTTGGAACCGGACAAAGGGGCTCCCACAGCAGAGCTGGGTCTGACTTCGAGACGGACATTGGGATCAGACGCAAGGGCTCCGGTGTGGGCAAAGGATCAGACATCGGAGGAGCCGGCATCGGAACACGCCCTTTGGGCTCTAACGGAGGAGCTGGATCTGGCACCAGAGAAGGCGCAGGAGTGAAAGGGATCCACTCCAGTGGGCCTGGAGGAGCCTCCATGGTCGGAAATGATGTTGGCAGAGGGACCTCCTTCCCAGAGACCCCAATTGGGTGAGTGAGGAACAGAAACCAGAGAGTGATCTACATCCAACTGTTCCTCTCTTCTCTCTCCAGAGTGGCCAGGTGCGAAGCCAAGGCCACCGGAGGAGGAGGAGAAGGGGGCAGACTGGCAGTCTTCCCTGGGCTCGACCGGGCATTGGGTGATATGGTGGAAGTCCCTGACAGGGCAAGCTGCATCTGGGCGGCTGTCAGAGGCAGCCATCTTGTCAGATGACGAGGCCAGGTGGGAAGGGGCAGAACCCTCTGCCGTCTTCTTGGCCGAGTCTGGGTGAGTCCCAGAGGGCCATGGAGTCGACTTATTGGAAGCCGGCGGTCTCCGGAAGAGCCAGGTACCGACTTACTGGCATTGGCATGGTGACTACCAGAGGAGCCGGCAGCTGACTTACCCACAGAGATCCGGAGCACAGCCATGGATGGTCCCTGGATGCAGCCTGGACAACCAACACTGGAAGTGGTGGAGGAGGAGCCTTGCTCGTGGAAGACCTACTGGAGTCGGCCCGGGACTCATCCTTGTGGTGCTCCCACTTCCAGTGTTTCCCCTTCTTGTGCTTCTTTTTGTCTGGAGAAAGTGAAGATGCAAACTTCCAAAGGTGCTCCATCTCCTTTTCGAGGGTGGCCATCCTCTAGAGCCTGCTGCCTTCTCTTGCGAGTGGCCTGGTTGAAGGGCTGGCAGTCTAGGCAAGTCATGGTGTTGTGGTTCAGGCCTAGAAAAGAAGGCACTTGCAGTGGCTGTCTATGTGTGATCTCGACTCTGCAATCTTCACACTTTTTCTGAGGCGAAGAAGACACAGAAAAAGAAAACAGAGAAAACCCAGTAAATACGGAGTTTTTAGAAACGCAAACTAAAGGGCTGGGCAGTTTACCACGAGGTACCATGCAGAGGACGATGGTGGGAAAGAACTGGAGGGTGGGCGTAGGGACCACCCACTATATAGGGTCACGCTGATGTTGGTCATGTGACATCGGGTGGGCGGTCTCCTGCCAGACATTGCTGGAAAAGACTGCCATGCAGTCCTGAAGCCAGGTGGTGCTAGTCCTGCAAGTAATGATCTACTGCAGGAACCCACTCGAATTATGATCTGGGCAGTGCTGCACTGGACGGGGACATGAAGAGGTCCAGTTCGGGATGGCCCCGCCTGTCAAAGAGATCTTCAACCACCGAAGGAAGAAGCTCCCATTTGTGAGCCTTGGACTGGGAAAGGCTTAGACTGTCAGCCAAGGTGTTTTGAATGCCTGGAACATGCACAGCTGTCAGGTCCACGTGATGCTCTATGGCCCAATACCAAATTCTCCTCGCCTCCCTGCAGAGGGGATAAGAGTGTGTTTCCCCCCTGCTTGTTTATGTAAAAGACCACAGATATAATGTCCATCTGGATCAAGAGAGGACCTGGGAGTAAGTTCATCTGGAAGGCTTGTAGAGCATACAGAATCACCCGCATCTCCAAAACATTGATGTGGAGATGCTGCTCCTGTGGGGACCAGGTCCCCTGAGTCTGCTGGTCTGCAAGATGAGCATCCCAGCTCAGAACTGACACATCCGTGGTCAAAATCTGACAAGGAGGCTCTGACCGGAAGTGGACCCCCTTGAAGAGGTTGGAGGGGCCCAGCCACCACGTCATAGTCTGTCGCACTGAGTTGGAGTGGTCGCACTGGTTGTTTCAAATCATCTGTGCGCTGATCCCATGGGACTCTAAGGTTCCACTGGGCTACTCACATGCGCAGATGAGTTAGAGGAACTGTAGCAATGGCCACCACCATGTGTCCCAGTAGTCTGAGAAAGGCTCTGGCTGGAACCTGGAGAGATGATGCAACCAGCTGAGCCTGAGCCTGAGCCTGAAGGTGTTCTCCCCTGTCTGGGGGAAGAAAGGCTTTGCCTTGGGTGGTGTCCAAAACTGCCTCTATGTACGGGAGTGTTTGACTTGGCCAAGTAGAGGATTTGGGGAGGTTGAGGGTTACCTCCAGATCCCAAAACATTGTGAAAGTGGCCTCCATGGTTCTGAGCAACTGCTCCTTGGTAGGAGCTGTCAGAAGCCAGTCATCTAAGTAAGGGAAGACAAAATGGCTTTCCCTTCTTAAGGCTGCTGCCACTACTGTGAGGCACTTTGTAAAGACTTGTGGGGCTGAGGACAGGCCGAATGGCAGGATCCAAAGTTGGAAGTGGTTTCCTTGGTAGCAGAAGCGAAGGAACCTTCTGTGGGGTGGGAACAACAGAATGTGAAGGTAAGCGTCCTGCATGCCCAGAGAACAAAGCCAATACCCCTGATGAAGCAAGGGGAGAAGGCCAGGCAGAGTGACCATCCTGAGCCGTTTGTATTCTATGAACTTGTTCAGGTGGCTGTGGTCCAGGATGGGATGCAAGTCTCCTGTTTTCCTTGGAATCAGGAAGAAATGTGAGTAGAATCCAGTCTTGAATGAGGGTGGTGTGTGCCTGAGGATAATGGGAGGGAACTGGAGGATTGTCCGGAGGAATCTCCAAGAATGCCACGGTATGTCCCTGTTCCACTAACTGCAGAACCCACTGATCCGAGGTTATTCTGCACCAACTCTCAGTAGAGAGAGCAACAACCCCCACCATCTCCCCCAGGGATTCTGCTGGGGGAGAGGGTCAGGTAAGGAGTCAGGCAGAGGAACACATTAATTCTGGTGACTGTGTGTGTGAAGGGCTGCCAATATTGTTGTCACTTCACCTTACTTTGTGTTAAGGAGGAATGACAACGCAAAGTAATAATTACAAGACGAAGTGAGCCTTTTGCACTGGCCACTTCGTGTAGCGGAGAGACAATGTGACGTGCCCATTTTGTAGGCACTTTGCTGGCAAAATTATAATTTGCTGCATCTCTAGTTATATATTGGTAACTTGTATACTGTGACATATTTACATTTGTTTGGCATGACTCCTACTGCGTTCACTCAGTGAAAAAAATGAGTTTGTTTGGAAGACTGTATTTTACAAAATATAAAGAATTCAGAAGAGCGGCCAACCTCATGTGAAAAGTCTTTCTGCCCTGACCAACTTTTACACTGGTTGCTTTTGCTCACCTTGAATACTTTTAAAGATATTTACATTTGTCTGGAAGGGGTGCTCTCAGAGAAAAGCAGCTTTGAGTTCTGTGTCCATCATTCTAAACAGAAAGAAGGGAGTATTTTTTTTTACCTGCCATAGGGGTTTGCAGTGTTATGGAAGGATATGCTGAAAACTACTAAAAATGTGTTCCACAGAAACCTCTTTCCAAGCTAAAGCAATATGGCTGTGGGCAGTATGACTGCAGACTCTGCCCACAGCCATAAAAAGGGAGTGTGCCTCAGAAAAGCACTAGTAAACGGGCAAGAAGGAGGGATGGAAGAACAGTGGGATAAAATCAAAACTGCCATCACAGAGGCAACAAGTATTTGTGTGAAGCAAATAAAACAAAATGAAGAAATGAATCCACTATGGTTCTCAAAAGAGGAGGCGGTGAAGGTTAGGGAGAAAAAGACAGCATTCAGAAGTATAAGGAAACACAGAAGGAACAGGACAGAGAACTGTACCAGTTAAAGTAGAAGGAAGCAGGGACAGCAGTCAGGATAGCAAAAGCTCAAACTGAGAAAAAGATAGCCAACTCAGTTAAGAACGGGGATAAAACCATTTATAGGTACATTAGGGAACAAAGAAGATCAAGGGAAGGACAGTGAGGCTTAATAAAGGAGAGGGGAGGTGGGCAGAGGGTGACGGAGAAAAAAACAGGGATACTGAACAAACATTTCCGCTCAGTATTCACACAAGAAGAGGAGGGGGAGGTACACAAACCAAACAGAAGCACCCTGGATAGAGGAGTCGATACCAGTCCATTCACAGAAGAAAGGGTCCTGAAAGGACTCCTAAAACCAAAGGTGACAAAGCAATGGGGCCTGATGGGATTCACCACAGAATTCTAAAAGAACTAAGGGGAGAACTGGTGAAACCACTGACCACCCTTTTTAACAAATCATGAGACGATGGTGTGGTACCTGAGGACTGGAGGAGAGTGGATGCGATTCTCCTTCACAAATGTGGGAGCAAGACAGAGGCAGGAAACTACAGATCTGTTAGTTTGACCTCAGTGGTAGGGAAATTGATGGAATCACTTCTCAATGAAAGAACTGTTGAGTACCTAGAGACCAGCGGGGCAAAGGACCCAAGGCAGCATGGATTCACAGTGGGAAGGTCATATCAGAGAAATCTAATAGATTTATTTGACTGGGTGACCAAAGTAGTAGACCAGGGAGGGGCTGTAGACATATCCTACCCAGACTTTAGCAAGGCATTCGACAGTCCCACTAAAAGATTAATAAACAAGTTAGCCAGCCTGGGAGTGAGTCCCAGGGTGGTAACCTGGGTGAAAAACTGGCTGGACAACAGGATGCAGAGGGTAATAGTAAATGGAGTCTACTCCGAAGAAAGTACAGTTACGTAAGAACTTACCGTAACAGTAGATCTTCAAGAGAGGCTCTTGCAGTAGGTATTCACATATAGGACTGACCCGCCAGGCATCAGGACCCCACGGAAATTTTTTTAGCTAGCAGTCTCTGGTGGGGGACTGCCCCCACGTCAGGTGACTGATGTCAGTATATAGGGGCGGTCCCCCACGCCTGCCTTCCAGTTCTTTCCTGTCAAAGGCCTAAAGAGGCAAGACAAGAGAAAAGAGAATATCTCCCCCCCATGGAAATGGAACCGAAGAAGCTTAGGGGGATGGAGGGCAGGAAGGCAATACCTACTGCAACAGCCTCTCTCAAAGATCTACTGTTACTGTGAGTTTTTACATAACAGTACTATCTTGCTTTGAGAGGGCTCTTACAGTAGGTATTCACATATAGGACTGAGCCCCAAGCAGTCTAGAACAAGGAAAAGCACTCGGGAAGAGGAAAACTATCCATAGCATGGAACCTCCGGCTGAATGGGTCTTATGAAAGAAGACCTTGAAGCACAGCCAGCCCAAAGCCTGCTCTACAGTGAGAGGCAATGTCCAAACTGTAGTGTTTTTTAAAGGTAAGGACAGAAGTCCAAGTTGCAGCTGCTCAGATGTCTGCCGCTGACACATTCTTGAAACAAGCCGCAGAGGCAGCTACTCCTCTGGTGGAGTGACCTCGGACTTGACCAGGCAGGGTCTTGTTGTACTTGTAACAGAAAGTGATACAATGAGCCGACCATTTTGATAGGCATTGCCTAGAAACAGCATTGCCTTCTCTTTTGTGTGCAAAAGAGACAAAAAGCTGATCAGTTTTCCTGAGATCCTTAGTCTGGGTGGTGTAATATCTCAGTATTCTGGGAACATCCAAAGTATGCAAGAGGTACTCCCCTGATTGGAGTGTTGAGTAAATAAAGCGGGTAGCTCAATGGATTGATTCAGCAAGATTCAGCTACCACCTTAGGGAGAAACTTAGGGTCAGTGAGTAGAGCCCCACGTTCCTTGTGGAAAATCATGTAAGGGATTTTGCACATCAAGGCCTGAAGCTCGGAAATGCATTGAGCAGAAGTAATGGCCACTAGGAAGAGGATCTTCCAAGAAAGGAACTTTAAATCTGCTGTAGCTGCCGGCTCAAAGGGAGGCAGGGTAAGCTTCTCCAGAATGAAGTTCAGGTCTGGGGGGGGGGGCAGGAATATGTATGGGGGTCTCAAATGGAGAACCCCTCTGAGGAAGGTCTTGGAGACTTCCAATTGAGCAAAAGTCCTGTCCCCAAAGGGAATATGAAGTAGGCTGAAAATCACTGCCATGTAGACCTTAATGAGGAATGGCTGAGACCCAGATCGAAGAGGTATAGCATGTAATCCAGGACTCTACTGGTTGGGCAAGAGAAAGGTTCAAAGTTCTTTGACGTGGCCAAAAAGTAGAAAACCGTTCCCACTTCATGACGTAGGTGGACCTGGTGGAAGGCTTTCTGGCCTCTACCAAGATGTTCGCTACGAGCGGAGACACTCCGAAGTGGGCTTTAGCTATGTCTGCAGAAGCCACGCATGCATATGAAGGGATTTGAGACCTGGATGAACAAGGGTCCCCTGATTCTGGGTCAATAAGTGTTGTGACACAGGAAGAGGAAGTGGAGGTTCCTCTGAAAACTGTTGTGGAAGAGAGAACCAGACTTGCCTGGGCCAGAACGGAATGATGAGAATAATTCGTGCTCCCTCCAATCTGAGTTTGTTCAGGACCCTCAGGATTAAGGGAATTAGAGGGAAGGCATAAACAAATCTGTCCCTCCAAGCAAGAGAGACAGAGCATCTTGCCAAAAATTGTCTCGCCCTGGAGCGAATGAGCAGAAGGCAGGAAGCTTTGCTTTTTGGGGAGATGAGAAGACGTCTATCTGAAGCGTTCCCCATTGTTGAAAAATGTCGTTTACGACTTCTTGGTCCAGTTCTCATTTGTGGGCTCTGACTGAGGACTGACTGAGTTGGCCGCCAGTGTATTTTCTACTCCCGGAACGTGGATTGTTGTCAGGTGAAGGAGATGCTGGGTTGCCCAAAGCCAGACCATCATTGCTTCCTGGCACAGAGGGTAGGAATGTGTTCCTCCCTGCTTGTTGAGATACAAGACTACGCACATGTTGTATGTTTGAATGAGGAGATGAGCGGGAAGTATAAGGGAGTGAAGAGCCTGAAGGGCGTAAAGAACTGCCCTCAGTTCGAGCACATTTATGTGCATATTTTGTTCGGACTTGGACCAGCTGCCCTGAATCCTGAGAGACCCAAGATGGGCACCCCAGCCTTCTCATGAAGCATCTGTCATCAACGTCTGGGAGGGGGGTTTGATACTGAAGTGAACTCCCTGGCATAGGTTCTCCTGTACCATCCACCATTGTAAGTCCCTGATCATGGGGTCAGAGACTAGAACTTCTTGGTCTAGATCATCCAAGGTTTGGCCCCATTGAGACCAAAGTGTCCACTGAGAGATTCTCATATGGAGCCGAGCGAGTGGAACTGTCGGAATGGCAGCTGCCATTAGCCCGAGAAGGCAAAGGACTGACCTGGTGCCGACCCTCCTGCAACCGGACAGAAGACAAGTCTGAGTCTGGAGGGTGTCCACCCTGTCCAGAGGCAAAAAGGCTTTGCCGATGGTCATGTCCAAAATCACCCCTATAAACTGGAGGTGTTGGGAGAGGACCAAATGGGACTTGACCTGGTTGATGGTGATACCCAGGCTGGTGAAAACCTGCAGGGTAAGGGAAAGGGAGGTCAGGAGTTCCTTCCTGGATGGGGCCGCCAGGAACCAATCGTCCAAGTACGGGAATACCTGTACTCCCTGGGTATGCAGGTAGACCGCTACCATAGACAGGCTGTTGGTAAAAACTCGGGGAGCCGAGGAAAGACCAAACAGGAGGGTCTTGAACTGGTAGTGGTCCCCCTGTAATTAAAAATGGAGAAATTTATGGTGGGATGGGCAGATGGGGATATGCAGGTAGGCATCCTGCATGTCCAAAGCGCACAGCCACTGTCCCTGCCAAAGGAGAGGCAGAAGGCTCTGCAAAGAGAGCATTCCAAATCGTTTGCACTCCACGAACATGTTCAGGGAGCGGAGGTCTAGAACAGGCCTGACATCTCCTGTCTTATTTGGGACGAGGAAGAAATGCGAGTAGTAGCCTGTCCCCCGAAGGCGGTCAGGGACTGGCTCTATCGCCACCTTCAACAGAAGGGATGTTATTTCGTCTAGTACCAGAGGAAGATGTTGCAGGAAGTAAAATGACCGTGGAAGTGGTCTTCGGGGTGGTTTCCTGGAGAAACTCCATTGAGCGTCCTGCTGAAATCAACTGGAGCACCCAAACATCTGACGTTATCCTTTCCCAGCCTGGCAGATGGAAGGAGAATCTCCACCCTACCAGTTCCTCTGGGGTCTCCAGAAGCAGTTTGAGAGGCGGGGAGTCAGGAGATGTGGGGCAGCGCAGCAGCCAAGGCTCCCGTGGCCTTTTTGCTAGGGGGAGGCTTGGTTGCTGGAGGATCCCAACGCTTGTTGGCTGCCTGCCCTGTGGTTTTGGATGGTTGCATCTATGAAAGGGACACCGCTGCCCTTGAGAGGGCCTGTACATGGAATCAACAGACTTGAGTGCAGTGCCCTTCTCTTGCAGGTCAGTAATGATGTCCTTGACATCACCCTTGAACAGCCCCGAACCCCTGAAGGGAGCATCCTGGATCGCGGATTGCACTTCAGGGACCAAACCTGACACACGGAGCCAAGCATGACGCTGTAAGCCTATGGCAAAAGCTGAGCCCCTTCCGGCAGAGTCCACTGTGTCGTAAGTGGCACGTAGCATGTGCCTACTGGCCGAACAAGCAGAATGGACAAGGTCTGCCACTTCCTGTCTAGTCGGAGACTCAAGAAGGGAGTCCAATTTTGATTCCAGCTGACTGAGGATGGTTTTCTGAAAGTCCTCCATATGTGTCACATAGTTCAGGGCCCTAATACCAAGGGTAGAAGAGGAAAAACCTTCTTCCCATATTGGTCCAGAAGCCGTGACTCAGGTGGTGACGAGCTGAGGTGTTTCAGGTTAGCAGAACGGCCGTGAGTGGCGCTAATGACTACCGAATCCGCCCTAGGGTGTAGAATCAAAAGATCTATACCCTCGGGAGCCTGATATAGCCGATCCGCCTTCCTCGGAAGGGGGGCAAATGCAGAAGATTGTTTCCAAATAGTGGAAACAAGGTCCGTGTGAGGCTCGATCCAGGGTGGAATCAGTGTGGGAGCAGTCTTGGGCAGATCCAAGTGAGCAGCGAGCTTTTTACGCTGTGGATCTGGCTCCAGTGATTGCCACTGATGAACCTCCTGGATTTTCCTCAGTAACTCCAGAAAGGATGGATCCTCCGGAGGAGACTTCCGAGGAGTCCTTGGCCTGGGGCGGTCTGGAGTACAGGGCTCGCCATCAGGATCAGAGTGTCCATCTGAATCTGAATCAAACGTGTCCGACATAGACGAGGAAGACTCCTCCCGATGCGGGGAAGGAACGGCCCCACTGGGGAGTTCCCTGGGGTGCGTGTCCTCCCTAGCCCAGGTGCCAGAGGGCTCTCCTCTGGTATCGGGTAAAGGGGAAGGAGTCGCCTGTCTCCGATGTAAGGGATCCTGCAAAGGGTCCAGAGTCGGTAGATGACTCTCTACCTCTCTGGTGAGTTGAGCCTTGGCCTCAGCCCACCATGAGGCCAGAGTCTCCTTCAGGTCCGCCGGCGGCTGGGGCATGGGAGAAGGAGGAGGGGCATACAGATACTGAGGATATCCATAATATGAGTATCTATAAACTGATGTCGGGAAACCCGATGCTGGGTGCTGCGGCACTGGATATTGCAGTGTCGGGTAGAGAGGCGTTTGATACTGCAGAGCCGGGTATGAAGGCACCAGGTACTGAGGTGCCAGATACCCAGGAGCCAGGGGCTTTGGGGGAACAGAGGGACTTGGCAGAGGCCCAGCTGGCGTGCCAGGCACAGGGAAGGCTGGCCCCCCGGGCATCAGGCCTGGCATAGGAACACTGTCCGTAAGGGGACGTCGGCCGGTGTTGGGTAGGCCAGCATCTGGTCTGGTGTCTGAGGGTCCAGCATCAGGGTGTCTGGTCCCGAAGGAGGAGGCCCGGACGGCAGCATGTTGAGGTCCTCTACGACGACTGGGGAGGGAGGGTTTTAGTCCCCGGTGGTCAGTAGGGGGGATGCAGGGACCTCAGAGGGCAACACAACATGCTGCGGAGAACCTGGAGCGTTAAATCTATTGAGGGGGTCCCGTGCAGGCTCCTTAGCCAGGCGGGCGTTGGTGGGACTGACATCCGGCTTATCAGCTGGATCCGGGTGGGTGTCGGAGGAGCCAATGTTCGACTTATTGGATCCTTTGCCAGAGGAAGGTCGTGCTGGAGATGCAGCCTTGTCAAGTAAGAGTTTGACTGGGCACCCTCCCAAAGGAGTAAGCGGCTTAGTGACCTTGTCTGGGCAGACGTCGGCGGAGCCAATGTCCGACTTACTGGACCCGCTCAAACCAGTGGACCGCGTGGTGGAAGCGGCCCTCTCAGGAGCGGAGGCCTTCTTTTCCCCGAAGGGCCCGAACATGAGCCAGACGGGAGGGGTGACATCTTCTTGATGACCACCAAGATGGTCGTCATGGAGTGATCCTCTGGAGAGGATGTTACCATCAACGCTGCAACTCCAGCAGGAGCCACGGTATCCGTGGAAGTAGATTCCCATTCCCGATGCTTCTCCTTGTCTTTTCTTTTTGTGGCCTTCGGGGGAAGTGGACGCTTGCCTTAACTTCTTCAGCTCCTTCTCCATGGATGGCATCTTTTTCTTTAGAGTATGGGCCTCCAGGAACTGCTGCCTTCTTTTCCGGGTAGTGGAGCTGAATTGCTGGCAGTGTTGGTACTTCTCCACAGGGTGGTCTGGGCCCAGACAGAAAAGGCACAAGGAATAACCATTCTTGTGTGGCAGTTGAGAGTTGCATGAGTCGCACATATGCTTATGCGATTCAGAGGGTGTCGGGGAAGACATACTTGGCGAATCGAAGTAGTCGAAAAAGAGAAAAATAGGGTAGAAAGTTTGAAAACTAGACCGAAAACTAACTGATGAGCACTTAACTCTACATGAGGGAACTCCTGACAAGCCGACGGTGGGAAATAACTGGAAGGCGGGTGTTGGGGACCACCCCTATATACTGACATCGCATGACATCAGTCACCTGATTTGAGGGCGGTCCCTTGCCAGAGACTGCTAGCTAGAAATTTTTTTGTGGGGTTCTGATGCCTGGCAGATCAGTCCTATATGTGAATACCTACAGCAAGAGCCTTCTCGAAGTAAGATGGGGGTTACTAGCAGGATACTGCAGGATTCAGTACTGGGACCAGTCCTCTTTAATATCTTTATAGGTGACACTGTGAAGGAACTAGAAGAAAAAGTATGCCTCTTTGCAGACAACACAAAGATCTGTAACAGGGTTGATACACAAGAGGGGGGGGAGTGGAAAGGATGAGAAGGGATTTGACAGGGTTGGAGGAACGGTTAAAAGTATGGCAGCTTAGATTTAATGCAGAGAAGTGTAAAGTAATGCACCTCGGAAGCAAAAACCCAGGGCAAGAGTACACAATGTGGGGGAGGTACTAACAACAATAGAAATGGAAAGGAACCTGGGTAGTCATATCAGATGACCTAGAAGTAGGCAAGCAATGTGAGAAGGCAGTAAGGAGGGCTCGGGGGATACTGGGATGCATACAAAATTACAGTTACGTAAGAACTTACCGTAACAGTAGATCTTTGAGAGAGGTTCCTGCAGTAGGTCTTCACATATAGGACTGCGCCCCCTGGCATCAGGTCCAAATGGCAAACTAGTAGATAGCAATCATCAGCGGGGACCGCCCCCGATGTCAGGCATCGTGACATTAGCCCGGCTATAAAGGAGGCAGTCCCGCGCCCACTCTCCAGTTCTTTTCCACCGGAGACCTAAAGAAAGGTAGACAATAGCTAGAAGTGGAAAAACCCCTAGGACCCTGCTTCCTCTCTAGACCCAAGGACTAGGCAGGATGGAAAATAAAGGAAATAACATTCAGGAACTGGGGGAAGGATGGTGGGAAACTCGACCTACTCCAGGAACCTCTCTCGAAGATCTACTGTTACGGTAAGTTCTTACGTAACTGCAATATCTTACTTCGAGAGGGTTCCTGCAGTAGGTCTTCACATATAGAAATGAATACCAAGCAGTCCCCAAAATAATAATGCAGAGGTGCATTTGGGAGGAGAAGTCGCCATAGGGAATCATGACAGGAGGCCTTGCAGAACTGCGAGACTAAAACCTGTTCTGCGCCTAGAGGCAATGTCCAGACTGTAATGCTTGGTGAAAGTGTGAGCAGATAACCAAGTGGCTGCTGCACAAATCTCTGCAGTGGACACATTCCTAAAGAAGGCAGTAGAGGTAGCCATGCTGCAGGTGGAGTGACCTTAAAATGCACCCGGAAGGGACTTCCCATATTTCGTGTAAGAAAAATGGATGCAGTTGGCTAACCATCTAGAGATGGTTTGTTTGGAAATAGCCTTGCCCTGGCACTGGGGAGCAAAGGCGACAAACAATTGGTTTTGATTTATGAACCTCTTTAGTCCGGTTTGTGTAGTACCTCAGAATCCAGTGCACATCTAGGGTGTGCAGAAGGTATTCCCCCCTGCTGGAATGCTGGGGATAGTAGACCGGCAATTCCACGCTCTGATTCAGAGTGGTTTCTGATACCACTTTGGGGAGAAAAGAAGGTTTAGTCCACAGGACTACTCTGTCTCTATGAAAAATTAAATAGGGTTCTTTACAGACAAAAGCCTGGAGCTCACAGACCCTTCTGGCAGAAGTGACTGCAACCAAAAATAAAGTCTTCCAGGAAAGGAAGCGTAAGTCACAAGTAGAAGCTGGTTCAAACGGGGTAGCCAGCTTCTCGAGCATGAAATTCAGGTCCCTGGGGAGGGAGAGAGGAGACAGGGATTCCGATAGGAGGTTTCAAGTAAAGAATGCTTTTCAGAAAGGTTTTGGCAACTTCCAACTGAGCCAAGGTTTTGCCTTCCACCGGGACGTGGTAGGCTGACACCACAGAGAGATGGACCTTGATGGAGGAGTAGTTAGGGTCCGTCTCAGATAGATGTGCAAGGTACTCTAACACCTGGATCACCGAGCATGAAAATGGATCCCAGCTCCTTGCTAGGGCGCAGATCAAAAATCTTTTCCACTTCATGGCATAAGTGGATCTAGTGGAGGGTTTTCTGGCCTCTACTAAGATATGAACAACCTGCAAGGAGACACCATAGTGGGAAGCCGCTACGTCCACAGGTGCTACGCATGAAGGTGGAGAGACTGAAGGCTCGGGTGCACCAGGATACCCTGCTCCTGCATCAGAAGGTCATGGGAAAATGACAAAGGAACCAGAGGTTCCAGTGCTGGTTGCTGCAAAAGAGGGAATCAAATCTGGCGTGGCCAGAGAGAAGCGATAAGGATCATATGAGCTCCCTCCTGTTGAAGTTTCACTAGAACCTTCTGAATGAGAGGAAAGGGAGGAAATGCATAAAGAAACCTCCCTGCCCAAGACAGACAGTGCGTCTCGCCAAAAAGCACCATGCCTGGGAATGAGCAAGCAAAAGTTGGGTAGTTTTGCGTTGTATGGGAAGGCGAACAGATCTAAGTCTGGATGACCCCATCGAAGAAAGAGTTCTTCGACCAGCTCTGACTTTAGCTTTCATTCGTGGGCCCTGGCCACTGATTAACTGAGACTGTCCACAAAGGACGTTGCTTTCTTCTGGTACATGAACTGCTGTCAAGTAAAGGCTGTGCTGGATCGCCCAGTACCAAACCCTCCAGAAGAGATCCCGGTACCAGAAAGGACTGAAACACCAGGAGAGCGTAAAGAACCACTCTGGTCTCCAGAACGTTGATGTAGAGCATGTATTCCTGTTTGAACCAAGACCCCTGTGTCTTGTGTTCCCCCAAGTGGTCTCCCCAGCCCAAGTCCGAGGCATCCGTGGTGAGGGTTTGGGTAGGCACAGGGGAATGAAAAGGGTTCCCCTCGATAGGTTGGAGAGATCCTGCCACCAGCGAAGATCTCTCTGAAGGTTGGTGGAGATCATGACTTTTTGGTTCAAGTCGTCCATCCTCTGATCCCACTGGATTCGGAGAGACCACTGGGAGACCCTCATGTGAAGTCTGGCCAGGGGAACTGTAGAAATGGCCGCTGCCATCAGTCCCAAAAGACTGAGCACAGCATGTGCTGGGATCCATCGAGCCTGGGCCACAGGAGTGGCCTGAGCAACCAAAGTCTCAGCCCCATCTGATGACAGGAAAGCCTTGCTCTGAACTGCATCTAGTACAGCTCCAATGAATTGGAGCCATTGAGATGGTACTAGCTGGGACTTGGGGAAGTTGACCGTGATCCCCAGAAGGGAGAACAAGTTCAGAGTGAAAGAGACTCTTTCAGGCTGGTAGGGGAGGGTGCTTCAAGGAGCCAGTCATCCAGGTATAGGAAGACATAAATGCCCTGATGGTGTAAGAATGCCGCCACCACCGCCAGGCACTTCGCGAACACCCGGGGGGCCAAAGAAAGGCCAAAAGGGGAATGCCCCGAAACTGGAAGTGATCCTCCATAAAAATGAAACGGAGGAAGCGGCAGTGGGCCGGGAGACTAGGGATGTGCAAGTATGCATCCTGCATATCCAGGAAGCACAGCCAAGAGTTGAGATGGAGCAGTGGAAGGAGCCCCTGAAGGGTCAACATACAAAACTTCTTGTACTCGACGAAGGTGTTTAGTGTGCTGAGGTCCAGTATCGGTCTCAGGTTGCCCATTTTCTTTGGGTCTAGGAAGAAGTCGAAATAAAATCCCCTTCCTGTCTGGTTTTGGGGGACAGGTTCCATGGCCCCCTTTAGGAGGACAGCCCGAATCTCTTGTGAAATGAGTGGGACCTGATCCCAAGGATAGAAAGACCGTCCCAGAGGTAGAGGGGCAGGAATCTCGACAAACTCGATCGAGTGACCTCGCTGGATGAGCTGAAGCACCAAGACTCTGCGGTGATGAACCTTCAACCTTCCAGGTGAAAGCCAAACCTCCCTCTGACTGGTTTCTCCTGAGGAAAGGGAGGGAGCGGAAGGAGGGGAAAGGAGTCAGGACGCCGAGGGGAAGGAAGCTTTGGCCCCCGAAGCTGTTTTGGAGAATTTAGTCATGGGGTTTGGGTTCCAGAGCCAGGGGCACGTCTTTTTCCCTGATGCTTGGCCTGGTTCTTGTTCCACCTTCTTTGATGGCGAAAGGGCTGCTTTTTCTGACCTGTCTTGTACATACAGCGTATATCTCTTAAGAAGCATCCACTCTCTTGCAGTCCCGTGATGATATCTTTTGCATCACCGCCAAAGAGGACAGGACCCCTAAAAGGGCGTCCAAGAGGGAGTCTGTACATCCTGTGCCAAACCGGCTATCCAAAGCCAGGAGGCCGGTGGAGACAGATTCCAGTGGCTGCTGCTCTAGCCACAGTGTCCACTGAGTCGTACGTCGCTCGCAGCGCATGACGACACAAGGACTTCCCCATCCTGACCTTGTTCAGGAGCTTCTTCCTAAGGGTTTCATCTTGACCTCAAGTAGATCCCTTTCCTGCTCCAAAAGAGTAGTTTTTTGGAAAACAACCATGTGCGAGACATAGTCGGCGATCTTCTCTACAGGAGTAAGAAGAATACATTTTAGCCCATGGTCTAACAGCTAGAGTCCTTATCTGGAGGTGAGGAACTTGGGTGTTTCGGTTGGGCTGACCGGTCATAGGCGGCAGTAATGACCATGGAATCAGCCTTAGGATGGGTGTTAAGTTGCAGAATCCCTTCCGGGGGATAACAGGTCCAGTCTGCTTTCCTGTACACCGCTGGTATGAAGGACGGTTGCTGCCATACAGTGGTGACCAAGTCCTCATGGGGTCCCATCCACGGGGGTATGGGGATGGAATCCAAAGTAGTAAGGTCCAGGTGCTCTGTCAGCCTTTTGTGTTGCGGATCAACCTCTTTTGTGGGTCAGCCTCCAGCTGCCTGTATGGAGTGTAAGATGTCTCCAAAAGATGGGTCCTCAGGAAGGGGACTTAGAAAACTCCTTTGGTGGAACATCAACCGGAGATCAGGGATCCGAGGGATCGGTGTCAGACTCCGTGTCAGAGGGTTATGAGCCACTAGGAATGGAAGGGTCCATACCTGCGGTACCTGCAGTATGGGAACCCGAGGTTCCACCAACAGGAGGTGGTGAAGGGGGGCCCTGGGTTGGTAGGGGTTTCCCCTACCGACTGCTTGAGCTCTGACAGCAACTGGGTTCTGGCATCTTGCCACCAGTGGGGTGTTTTTTCTGGTGCCGGTGGTGGAGGGGGAGGAGGCTGGTAGGACGGATAACCTGGGTACTGAGACCTGGTGAGGTGGGGGTAGGTCCGGAAGGAGCCCCAACAGCAGGTCCAAATGAAATTTCGCTGGAAGGAAAATCAGTGGATCAGGTGGCGGGTCCCTGGGATGCAACACCCTAGAGGATGAAGGGTCACTCTGCCCCTCACTCTGTCCGATGTCAGGGGCCAAACTGGAACCTGACAGGAGAGTGGAAGGATCCAGGCAGACGACAGAGGAGCAGTCATCTTACTGATTGAACCAGGCCGGGCTGGAGGCAGTCTGAAAACCGCCGCCAGACTTATCGGCAGTGGCAGTGCGCCCTTCAACAGAGTCAATGGGTGTCTTATCGGCAGGGCAGGTAGACAGAAGAGAGACCTCTAAAGAAATGACCCCCAGCTGCCCGCTCACCTTGGCAGGAGTGGGAGAAAGTGCCCGGCCTAAAGAAGGGGCAGGACACTGAGTAGAAGTACTCACAGTTTTTGGAGGGCCCTCCCACATGGCCGACCAGACTCCTCTCCCGGTTCTTTTCTTTATTTTTGGGCCGACAGCGGCGACCTATCCCACAGTTCCTGGAGCTCTTTTCCATTGGCGCCAGTCGTCGGGTCAGGAGATGGGCCTCGAGGATCTGCTTGCGCTGGTTCGGGTCACCTGGTTGAAGGCCTGGCAGATGGAGCACTCCTGGGAGTTGTGCTTAGAACCGAGGCAGAGGGAATGGTCGTCCCCGTGTGGGATTTGAGCGCTGCACTTCGAGCACTTCTTCTTCTGTCTAGATGACATCAAAAACAGCAAACAAATTAGTTTAAAAACTAGTTATGAGGCGAAGAAAACTTTGACAAAATGGCGGACATCTGACTGCTATTCTATCGCATGCCAAACGTTACTGAGGTGACGGCAGGAAAGAACTGGAGAGCGGGCGCGGGACCACCTCCTTTATAGCCGGGCTGATGTCACGACGCCCGATGTCGGGGACGGTCCCCACTGATTATTGCTATCTACAAGTTTGTCATTCAGACCTGACGCAAGGGGGCGCAGTCCTATATGTGAAGACCTACTGCAGGAACCCTCTTGAGGTAAGATCATACAAATCTACCAGCAGAAACATGCCAAGTGGTCTATCAAGTCTGCCCGATTGTGTAGCTAGCACCCCTAAACTGCAGCTGCCCCACCCCTCTCATCTCCCCTCACTCTGACCCTATCACACCCTGTCCAATGCCATTTTAAAGCTGCCCACTGTCCGGCAGGAAACCACCTCCTCTGGCAGTGTGTTCCATCTTCCCACCATTCTTTCTGTGAAATAATGCATCCTCATTTCTCTTCTAAACCTACCACCTTCCAACCTTAGTCCATGCACTCTTGTCTCCCATCCCCTTCTCAGCCTAAACAACCCTTCTGTGCCCATCTTGTTGATCCCCTTCAAGTACTTTAAGGCTTCAATTATAGCCCTCTGATCTCTCCTCTCCTTCAGGGTTTACAAGCCTAACTCCTTCAGTCTGTCCTTGTAGGTCCTGCCTTCCAGCCCTTGAATCACTGTCGTTGCCCATCACTGCACCCCCTTACTAAGATAAAGGGTGCCAGTACCGTACGCAATACTCCAAGTGTGGCCTTACTAGTGACCTGTACTGTGGCATGAGCACATCCATATGCCTAGATGAGATACCCTGTGCATTGCACCCCAGCATCTTGTTAGCCATGGCTGCTGCCATCTTGCACTGAGCCGAGTTGCTCCAGTCCCCCATTACGAGCACACCAGGTCCTTCTCTTCATCGGTGAACCCTAATCGAACTTTCCCCAACCAACAGTCCCTCCCTGGGTTCTTTGTTCCACAGTGCATAATCTTGCACTTCTTTGCATTGAATCCCAACTGCCACTTCACCAACCACTCCTCCAGTTTGATCAGATCTTCCTGTAACCCCTGCCACCCTTTTCCATCATCCACTACTGCTCCCATTTTAGTATCATCCACGAACAGACTGATCCTGCTCTTTACTTTGTGCGAGATATCAGATATGAACAACCCAAACAAAACTGGGCCCAACACAGAGCCCTGCAGCACCCTGCTTGTCATTTCCCTAGGGGAAGAGACACCCCCCTAAACTACTACCAACTGCTGCCTCTCCTTCAGCCAGTTTCCGATCCATTTTGCCATCTTTGGCCCGACCCACACATATTCCAATCCCCCGCCTCCTGTGAGGCAAGGAATCAAAGGCATTGCTGAAGTCCAAATTTAGGACATCCACAGCATGGTCCTGATCCAGCTTCCTTATTACCCAGTTGCAGTACTCTATCAGGTTGGTCTGACACGATCTTCCTGAGATGAACCAATGCTGCTGATCGTCCTGGAGTCCATTTTCCTCCAGAAAGGTCACCAGATGCTCCTTTAGGATCGCTTCCATAGGTTTACGAACAATGGAAGTGAGGCTTACAGGTCTGTAGTTGCTGGGTTCATCCTCTGGGCCACTCTTGTGGATGGGCAACACATAAGCCTCCCTCCAATCTTGTGGGATGCATCCTGTGTCCAAGGAGGTATAAAACATGTCCACCAGCTGCCCAGCCAATACATCTCCCATCTCCCTCAACACCCTGGGACGAATACCATCAGGACCTGGTGACTAATCCACCCTAAGTGCTTTCATCCCCTCCAGTACCCTACTCACCATAATCATCCCATCAGTTACTCCTCTCCCCCCTCTGCCCACCTTCCCAGTCCATGGAGGAAGTGGACCATCCTTCTCCTTTATGAACAAAGAGCAGAAGTACTCATTTAGAACTTCTGCCTGTTCCGTCCTCTTCTCCACCCCCACCATCCTTCTTAATCCTCACTATCTGATCCCTACAGTTCCTTTTCTCCGTTACGCATCTGGAAAAGTCCTTCTCCCCTTCCCTGAAGCCTTAAACCAGCCTCAGTTCTCTAGAGGCCTTGGCCGCCCTGATAAGCCTGGTTAACTCCTTGGACTTCCTCGCATTAAGTAGCCCATCGTCTTCCTGCCAGATTTCTTGAATCTCCTAAAGCATAGGAGACGTAGACCATTAGTAGAAGACAGGAAGTTGTTATACCTTGTACAGACAGCTGGCAAGACCCATCGAGTACTCTAGCAGTTCTGAGACCCTATCTTCGCAAAGACATAGAAAGGATGGAGGCAGTCCAGAGGACAGCAACTAAAATGGTGCAAAGCCTGCACCAGAAGCCATACAAAGAGAGACTAAAAGAGCTTAATATGTATACCTTCGAGGAAAGGAGGGACATAATAGAAACTTTCAAGTACCTCAAGGGAATCAACAAAGTGCAAGAGAGTAGCATCTTTCAGAAAGAGAGATGTGCAAGAACAAGGAGGTAAATTTGAAGACAGGGCATGGGGTCATAACCACGCAAAGAAGATTAGCGTGGCAACAAATGCCGCAAGCAAAACGGCGTGCACTACAATAAGGTTGGGAAATACACTGACCTGCAGAAAGAGAGCATGCCGTTGAAATGAATGGGCTACTCTATTTTTTTCCTGATGCTTACCTCCAAAAGAACTGAAATAAACCCGGGGTGGTTGGACTTATGAGATGAGAAAGCTGGGACAGGGAAACTTAATTTTTATTTTTTATTCACAGCAAAAGTAGTAGCATGGGAGGACCTGTGGGGCATCTAACTACAGCCCCAGGTCTCCCGATTATGCCATGCGCTGGTGCATTAACCGCTCCACCATGGGAGCGGATGGACCAGACACCCAGTGCATGGTAACTTGATGCCCCCCTAGTAAATCATACAATGATGGGGTAGTGGCAACTCCCTACTGCTGCTCTATCTCTGCTGCTGTAATTCATAGTGCACTCTTCACTGTATTTCATGTGCAGTTATGACCCAGTAGGGAAGACAGAGGGAGGATGGTTCAGGGGCAATGTGAGGAAGTATTTTTTTCACGGAGAGGGTGGTAGACGCATGGAACGGCCTTTCTGAGGCTGTAGTGGGGAAATTCAAGAATGCATGAGGCAGACATAAGGCAATTCCATTGGGGAGGAAGGAGGAAGTGGGCTGTTGGCTAATTAGGATCTGCAGCTTATCCAATAGGTAGGGAAATGGGCAGACTGGGTGGGCCAAGTGGTCGTTATCTGCCATCAAAGTCTAAGTTTCTACGTTTCTCAACAGCTACAGCAAAAGAGTTGTATGTTGTCATGGAAACAAAAACACTTTAAAAAGAGACGGGAGAAGGACGGAAAGTAAAAAGGAAAAAAGGGGGGTTAATGAATGCAGTGGTAATAAAAATTGTAAAGCCATGTGTGTGAATGCAAGTAGTCTGGGAAGTAAGATTCCAGAGCTAGAGGCCACAATGACAGAGGTTGACCTGGATATTGTGACTATTACCGAGTATTACAGAACTGAAAAACATGAATGAGACATGGTCATACCAGGCTGTACTCTGTTCAGGAAGGACAGGGTGAGAAGGAAAGGGGTGAGCCTGGTACTTTGTGTGAGGGCGGAGATTAAAGTGATCACGATAATGGGAATGGGGGGGGCAGAGGTACTGTGCGTCACCCAAGAGAATGGGAAAGAGAGTGCATCCCCTATTTGCACTGGTGTGATTTACAGAACTCCAGCACAGAATGAGGAGTTAGATATGGTCCTGATGGAAGCCATTAGCAATATAGCAGAAAAAGGGGGAGGTGCTGTTGATGGGTACTTCAATCTGCTGGATGTAGACTGTAGCCTCCCAGCTACAGCTTCAGCTAGAAGCATGGAAATCTTGGACTCCATACAGGGGGCATTCGTCAGGCAACTAGTCAATTAACCCACTCAAGATGGGGCAATAATGGACCTGGTGCTCACCAACGGGGACAGTGTTGCAGAAGTCAAGGTTGGGGGCCACCTGGGGACCACAGATCACCATACAGTGTGGTTCACTATAAGGACAGCTGCAGAATCAAACCACACAAACACAGTGGTCCTGGACTTCAGGAGGGTAGATTTTGAAAAGATGGGTGAATGCTTCTGGGATGACCTAGCAGGGGAGATGAATGGGGTGAGGTGGAGGAAAAGTGTAGGAAACTAAAAAGGGCCATAGTAAATGCAACAAACCTCTACAGCAAGAGCAATAAAAAAAAAAAAAAAAGACTACTGTGGTTCTCAAAAGAGGTGGCTAAAAAAGGTAAAAGCTAAGAGGGTGGCATTCAAAACTTATAAGGAGACATAGAGGGAGGAGGATATGGGGGGGTTATATTAGGGGAAACAGAGGAAAGCAGGGACAGCAGAAAGAGCACAGAGGCACAAACTGAAAAGAGAGTAGCCATGGCAGTAACAAAAGGGGGCAAGATATTTTTTAGGTATGCAAGAGAGAAAAGAAAGACCAGAGCTGGGATTGTAAGGTTAAGAAGGGAAGCGTGGGTGGGGGTTGGGGGACTGTGCAGAGGGGGAACAGGAAAAGGCAGACATCTTGAACAAATACTTCTGTTCGTACACAGGGGCCAGAGATGGGAAGGGGCACAAAAATGTAACAGAAGCCTTTGAGGGAGGTGGACTCTAGTCCATTTTCAGAGGAGAGAGTCCAGATGGGACTCACAAATCTGAAAGCGCACAAAGCAATGGGGCTGACGCTGTCCAACCAAAGGTATTGAGGGAGCTCAAGTAGGTACTGGCTGCATCTTTGATAGCCCTATTTAACTGCTCACTGGAAACAGGAGTGCTCCCGGAGGACTGGATGAAGGCAGATGATGTCCCACTTCACAAAAGTAGTAGCAGTGAAGAGGCTAGTAATTGTAGACCAGGCAGCCAGACTTTGGTGCTGGGACAGTCAATGGAATCTCTGCTGAAAGACAGGATTGTGTAATATTTTGAATCCAGTGTGTTAGAGACCCAAGACAGCATGGATTCCTTTTGGGGGATATATCAAATGAATCTGATAAGAGTTCTCTGACTGGGTGACCAAAGTACTAAGTCAGGGTGGAGCGGTGGATGTAGCCTACCTAGATTCAATAAGGATTTCCACACCATTCCAGATAGTAGAATAGTAAGTAACCTGGGTAACTTAGGAGCAGGCCCAAACTGGATAAAGGATAGTCGTCAGAGTGTGGTGGTAAGCAGAGTTCACTCAGAGGAAGGGAGGGTGACCAGCAGGGTGCCTCATGGATCAGTGCTCAGCCCAGTCCTCTTCAATGTCTTTATAAGTGACATTGTAGAGAAGCTGGAAGGAAAGATCTGCCACTTCGCAGATTACACCAAACTCTGCAAAAGTATGGACACTCCAGGGGGTTGAAAAGGATGAGCAGCAACCTGAGAAAACTTAAGGAGTGGTCAAGAGTATGGCAGCTGGGTTTCAATTTGAAAAAAAGCAAAAAAGAGTGCACTAGTGGCACAGAAACCCAGGGGCGGAGTACAAAATGCAGGTGGTGGTACTGACCAACACCAAGTAGGAAACAGACATGGGGTGATCATACTGGATGACCCTAAGGTGGCCAGGCAGTGTGACAAGGCAGTTGGGAGGGTGAGTGGGATGTTGGGATGCATAGGGAGGGGTATCACTAGCAGAAAGAAGGAGGTGGTGTTGCCTCTGTACAGACCACCTAGAGTAATAAGTGAGGTTATGGAGACTACATTTCAGAAAGGGCATAGATAGAGTGGAAGTGATACAAAGAAGGCCAACTAAAATAGTGCAGGGCCTGCATCAAAAGCCTTCTGAGGAGATATTAAAGGACCTAAAAATGTGCACCCTGGATGACAGGAGAGAGAAGGGGGATATTACAGAGACCTTTAAATAACAAACAGGGGCAAACAAGGTACAAGAGGGAAGTATTTTTCAGAAAAAACAGTTCTCAAGGACAAGGGAGCATGATAAGAAGCTGGAGTGGAGTAGATTCAGGACAGATGTGAGGAAGTATTTCTTCATTGAAAGAATGGTGGATTCTTGTAACAATTTTCCAGCAGATGTGGTGGAGGCAAAAACAGCGGTGGGGTTCAAGAATGCATGGGACAGGCATAAGGAAATCTTAGGGAAAGAGAACAGGTGGGTGATTCGGACGGAGATCAAGTAGGATCTGCTGTAGTACTATAGGCGGGGAAAAAAGGGCAGACTACTGTAGGTAGGTCAAGCGATCCCCATCTGCTGAAAAATTCTGCTTCTGTTTCTATGTAGGGTGTACTTTTCCCTTAAGGGAATGACTTATGATGACTCCCAGGTCTCTTTCCTCAGTATTAGTGCCCTGCTTAACCCCTCATATCCTAGTTTTGGTCCTTGGTTCTTTCACATGTCACTGATGAAGATACAAAATGGACCTGGATTCAGGACTGAACCATGTGGCATCCCACATATGACCTTTTCTCTCCCCAGATCTGACGCCAGTTATGACCACTCTCTGTGGTCTCCTCTTTAACCTATTACCCACCCATCTATGTCTTTCACCACACCTAGCTCCTATAGCTTCTTTATCAGCCTTGTGTGTGGCACCAAACTGAATGCCTTGCTGGAGTCAAAGTACAGTAAATCTACTACTCCTTCTAGGTGCAGCATTCAGAAATACCTGTGAGAGTATTTAACTGCAGACACAATAAAATGACATTATACAATACATGATCTCAGCAATCACTAAAGCATAAACCAGTATTTTCAGATTCTGCCAAAAGGCATGTCCTCTTCTAATGAAGCTAGGAAGTGGCATTACTGCTTATCCTTCTTCCTTTTCTGATTTTAACATTTTTCTCATCCTACATGTCAAACGACAAGCACTACTTAAAGAAAGAAGCAAGAAACTGGTATTGGTATACAGTATTCCCTTTATTATTGTTTGCACTTTCACAGCATTTCTAGTTGCTTTCTTTTCTCCCAACAGGTACACATTCCCTACTGAATGAAGCAGGGATAGGTAAATGGTGCACCTCCCTCATCCTCAACATTATTGATATACTCTTTTATAAAATGGCAAAAATCGTCAAGAAACTTTATTGGTCCAAACACATCCCGACAGTAGTTTAAACTATGATGTATGCACTGTAGTCATTAAAACAGATTACCAACCACCTCTGTAAATCAATATACGCACATACCAGCTTTCAAAACCGACCCACCTGCACATTTCTCCCTCCCTTTAGTGCAGCCCCTATTCCTTGCAGACAGCTGAAGCTTCACAGCTGGGTTTTATTAATTTAAGTTAATTATTAATTAATTTATTTTGTTGATCAGATGAGCTAACTGGAATAGATTCCCTTTTATTGTAGCGACCCTGGAGAAAATATAACAACATTACAGGAACATTGGAAAGGTGCAAAAGCCAGGTCATGTGTACAGCGTTATCAGAGACAGCTGAAAGCAGTGCTTACAGAAAGTTGTTCCTTCAGCCTTGATTTCAGGATAATATGAGATTTAGGAGTTGTAATGTGAGGAGGCAAGGAGTTCTTGGTTTTAGAGGCCCTGAAGTAAAACACTTTTTGCCCGACTGCAGCCTAGACCTGAGCAAAAGCTTGTAATCTGTATCAATTCTCTCTCTCCCACACACCCTCTCGCTCTCTTTATTGCAGTCTGGTTCCTTTGAAGGAAAAGACAGCTGGTTTATTTACTTGTTATTAAATCTGCAGTCTGCAAGGGCTGCACAAATGCCATTTGGGTCATTTTCTATGTGCTATAAACTACTTCATAGTGGGGTAATTGTACCTGTACTTATCTCAATTTATTTACTCCCTCACTACCATGTATTATTTGCCCAACATCTGCAGACGTGCCCATCCCTACTGTAATTCAATTACATTTATCCACTACCATTGTATGTACTTGTGTAATTCTCCCTATGTACTGCTCTACATCGAGTTGTATCCATGATTGATGCACCTGTACCCCCCCCCCCCACTGTACTTTATCTGCACTGTCATCTACCAGTGTTTGTATAGTACTTCATTTTGTTTCATCTTTCTTACTGTCTGTAAATGCTGGTCACACTTGAAAAAGGACAAGGATGCTCCAAGAAAATAATTTTTTATGCACTTCTCATGGGCATACGGACAGTCAGTCTTTGGCCTCCTTTATCTCATCTCATGTATCGTAAATCCTTTAAACCACACTTTGGTGTGTGGTATATTGTTTATTTAACTCCACAATAAATATGTAAGAGGAATACCCTCTCGACAGAGGATGATGGCAACTTACTGACATGTCTCTGACATATTCAGATCATGTACTATTTTACCATTTACAGCCCAAATATTACCACGACACCCTCTCTGTGAAGACTCATCATCAGGAAGTCTCCCTCCTCACCAGATGCTTTTTCTTTCCTGTGGGCCTAGAACACAGTTATGTAAGAACTTACCATAACAGCAGATCTTCGAGAGAGGCTCTTGCAGTAGGTAATCACCTTGAAGATGGTACCCCCTGGCATCAGGACCACACTGAAATTTTAGCTAGCAGTGTCTGGCGGGGGACCGCCCACCCGAAATCACGTGTTGGACATCAGCGTGACTCCATATAGTGGGCAATCCCCATGCCCGCCTTCCAGTTCTCCTGCTGGAGACCTCCAAGGAGTCGCGACAGGAGGAAAAAAAGGCTTCTGGAGCCTGAAATGAACAGATGGATAGAAAGCAGCAAATAAGTTCGTGGAAAGGAGGGAGGGAAAAAGGGCACCTACTGCAAAAGCCTCTCTTGAAGACCTACTGTTATGGTAAGTCCTCATGTAACTGTACTATCTTACTTCATGAGGACTCCTGCAATAGGTAATCACCTTGAGGACTGAGTTCCAAGCAGTGTGAATCAGGAGAAATTGAAACATGGGAGGTAGGAAAATCTGTAGGAAAGCAGAACAAATTCAGGACAGGAGACCCTGCAGAACAACTAGAAACATAGAAGCTGATGGCAGATAAGGATCACCAGGCCCATCCAGTCTGCCCATTTTTTCTACCTTATGAATGTGCCATAGGCGTTTACTTGGTCAATGGCCTATCGAATCATACTCATCTGTATTGCTCCCTTATGCCTATACCATGTCTGTCTGAAGCCCTGCACTATATTCATATCCACCACTTTCTGATGTAGGCAGTTCCATGCATCCACCACCCTTTCTGTGAAAAAGAACTTCCTCACATTACCCCTTAATCGGCCTCCCTCTAATCTCATGCTGTGTCCTCTTGTCCTGCTATTTTTCTTATTTTGAAACATGTTAGACACTTTCACCTTGTTAATGCCCTTAAGATGTTTGAATGTTTCTATCATATCACCTCTCTGTATACATATTGAGCTCCTAGAATCTGTCCTCATATGTTCTCTGATGCAGATCCCCTTGCATCATTTTGGTTACTCTTCTCTGGACTGCCTCCATTTTGTTAATGTCCATGTGCTGGTGCGGCCTCCAGTACTGCACGCAGTACTCCAGATGGGGCCTAACCAGTGTCTTGTAAAGAGGGATTATTACCTCCCTCTTATGACTTGTGATACCCCTACTAATACACCCAAACATCCGTCTAGCCTTACCTACTGCTTTAGTGGTCTGCTTGGATGATTTCAGGTCATCTGTGATGATGATGATGCCCAAGTCTCTTTCTTCCTTTGTGACTGCGAGCAACTCCCTGCCAACCTATTGGTAGCTTCAGGGTTTCTCTTCCTTATGTGCATGATCTTGCACTTCTTTGCATTAAACCCCAATTGCCACTCTTCTGACCATATTACCAGTTTTTCCAGATCTCTTCTCATTCTGCCCAACCCATCTGGATCATCTACTCTGTTGCAGATCTTGGTGTCACCTGCAAACAAGCAACCCTTCCTCCAGTCCATCTGCAATGTCACTGATGAAGATATTGAAGAGGACTGGCCCCAGGACTGATCCTTAAGGTACCCCACTTGTGACTTGCATCTCTTCTGACTGTATGTAGTTTACTACCACTCTTTGTTTTCTGCCCACCAACCAGTTTGCCACCCAGTTGACCAACCTCTGACCCACCCGAGCCTATCCAGCTTATTAATCAATCTTTTATGTGGAAGAGTATCGAAAGCTTTGCTGAAGTCAAGATAGGTGACATTAAGTGCACTCCCTTGGCCCACCACTATGGTTACCCAGTCAAAGAAATCTATGAGATTAGTTTGACAGGACCTTCCTCTTGGATCCTGTGCTCCTATGGATTCCAGGTGTTGCATTATTCTTTCCTTAAGGAGTGCCTCCATAATGTTGCCCACAACCGAGGTAAGACTGACTGGTCTGTAATCCCTGCCTCCTCCCTGCTGCCACTCTTGAAGAGCGGGATCACATGAGCCCTTCTGCAGTCTTCTGAGACCTCTCCTGTGATCAGAGACTTACTGAACAGTACTGCTAATGGCACTGCTAGTTCCACCCTTAGCTCCTTTAATACCCTGGGATGCATGCCATCAGGTCACATTGCCTTCTCCACCCTGAGCTTAGTGAGCTCTTGTAGGACCCTTCCTTTTGTGAACACCTCTCTCCCGTGTCCATGGTTCTGAGCTGTGGGCCCTGCCCTGCCTTCTCCTCAGTAAATACTGAGCAGAAGTATCTATTTAGGATAGATGCTTTCCTTGGCCCTCCTCCACACACTCCTCCTTATCCCCTTTGATCTTAGCAATACCCACTCTGGACTTTCTCCTTTCACTAATGTATCTATAGAAAGTTTTGTCCCCTTCTTTTACTGTTCGTGCTAGTGTTTCCTCGGTTTGGGCCCTTGCCTGCCTTACTGCCTTCCCTGATTCCCTTAGAGAAGTTTGGTATGCCTCCCTATCTTCATCCCACTGTGTTCTCTTATATTTCCTGAAGGCCAGCTTTTTGGCTCTGATCTTTTCTGCTGCTGTTTTGGAGAACCAAAGTAGTTTTCTCCTTCTTTTGCTCTTGCTTTTCTCCCAAACACAATGGGATGTTGCTTCAAGTACTGCATCCTTAATGCTTGCCCACATTGCCTGTACCCCCTCACCTGTCTTTCTTCTTGCCAGGGCTAGCTCAACTCTGTTGGCAATCTTATCAAAGTCAGCTCCTCTGAAGTCCCATATTTTTGTCTTGGAATGGGATGATTTAGTTCTAGTGGGCAAATCGAACCATACCATGTGATGGTCACTGGCCCCCAGGTGACCTTCTATCTGGAGATCTGTGATCCTTTCCCCGTTAGTCAGTACTAGATACAGGATAGCCCTGTCTCTTATGGGTTGTTGTAGCAATTGTTTGAGGCCCTTCCCCTGCAGGAAATCCACTATGTGTCTAGTTCTGGTGGTATTGACCAATCTGTATTTGGCATGTAGAAGTCTCCCATTATCAGAACCTCCCTTTTAGCTGTCATGTTTTGTATATCTTCTAACAGTAATGTGTCTATGTCCTCTCCCTGGTCTGAAGGCCTGTAGACAACCCAGGTTCGTATGGCTGTCCCATTTCCTGTTTCCAGGATGACCCAGAGTTCTTCTGGCTCCTTATGTGTATTCTGAATTTCTTTAGCTTTGATATTTGCATTGACATAAAAGGGCCACCCCCCCCTTTTTTTTTTTGCACCTCGGTCTCTTCTGCACAGTACATAGTCGGGTACTGAAGTCTCCCAAGTGTGGTTACTGGTGAACCATGTCTCGCTATTGGCTACTATGTCCAGTTTAGCGTCTGTCATTGTTGCCTCCAGGTTTGGGATCTTGTTTTCCAGACTGCGGGCATTTGTGTACATGATTTCCCATTGGCTAGATTTTGGCGTGTTAGTTGTTAGGCGAGGCCCAGTGTTTCCCCTGTGCATCGTATGGTGATGCAAATGAACTACAAACATGCTGAACTCCTGTTTGTTCACCAGCTGAGGGAGGAGGGGTGTTCTTCCCGTTCGACGTATCGGGTGCAGCACCCTTCTCTCCATTTGCTAGTTTAAATATTTTAGAAAGACATCAAACCTCTGCCCCAATGCACTGACTCCCTCCTTACTCAGATGCAGTCAATCGAATTTAAAGAACTTTCGCTCCCAAAACTGTTGCCAGTTACCTACAAATGTGTGTCCTATTTCCTGGCACCAGCCCTTAAGCCACATGTTTAGCTCCCTTGTCTCCCCTTCTCTAACCTTGCATCCATCTTCGTCCCTCTCCCAGACTGGCAGGATCTCAGAGAAGGAGATGCTGGATGAAATGGATGACAGTTTGTCTCCCAGCCTGGTCAGGTGATCCTTGGTCTCTACAACTGACCGGCTGGCAAGATTGTTAGTCCCTATGTGTACCAGGACGTTGATTTCTCCTGCTTCCTGCATGATTTTAGCAATGCAGTCAGTGTCTCTCCACGTTGATGTACCTGGGAGACATATAACCGTTACCCCCAGCCAGAGGTAGGTTTCAACTCCCCAAATCATGGAGTCTCCTATGATCAGAAGTGTTTTGGATTTCCTTTTTGCTTTAGTTCCTGTTTTGGGCGAGTTTTGTAGTGCCAGCTACTGTGCTGCAGTGTCCTGTCTGCAGAGTCCTCTGTCCCTTTGTTTGATTTCAAAGACAAAGGCAGATACCTGTTTGTAGTTTTTATATGGTTTGTGGAGGTGATACACTGGTGAGCACTAAGTGATGGGTCACCCGATTTGCCCCTCCTAACCACCTGTCAACCTCCCGGACCAACTACCCTATGCGGTCGAGGTGCTTCAGTTGGATGATGGGGAAATGGTGGGCAGTACATTTCCTCCTGAATATGTGACATGAGGCATGCAATCTCTACCCATGCTGCTCAGAGCTGAACCCTTAGATCTCCGATGGTCCAGCATGTAGGACTGCATCCTAAATCCTGTATAACTGCCCTTTTGAAAAGTGTCCTGCAGTTGTTAATATCCATCCCAGTTGAGTTACCTGGTCTGAGTAATTAGAAGGAAAATGAAAGCAACATTTTTTTTTGTTTGTTTGTTTTTTGTATAACTTTTTATAACAAGTTAAATGAATTGTGCCCCTGTAAGTGAGGTCACTGTGTGGACACCCTTCTGATCCTCCCCTTTCTGCTTTGCTACAGGAAATGTCATGACTGTGCTACTTTATAAAAGGAGTGTAGCATGGGGTGGTTGGGCCCTTCCCCTGCTGAAAAAGAAGAACCACGGACGGAACAAGAAGGTAAGAGTACAAAGAATCAACCAACAACAAATGCAGTTACTATCCCTCAGTCTGTATCTCGTATGTGCTCCTGTAATTAGCCCTGAAAGCTTAGCCTAATGATAGATAAAACTGTAAAACCTGCAAGCACCACCTGTAACAATTTCACAGCTAGGCCAAAGTCTGCCCTGCGCCCACAGGCAATGTCCAGACTGTAGAGTTTCCTGAAAGTGTGGACAGATCTTCACGTAGCCGTGGCACACATGTCAGCGGCTGACACATTCCTGAAACAAGCAGTAGAGGCAGCCATGCATCTAGTAGAATGCCCCTTAACCTCCCCCAGGAGAAGGTTCCCATATTTCTAGTAATACAAAAAACAATACGGTTTGCCAACATTTGGATAAACACTGTTTTGAAACTGCTGCGCCTTCTCTCTTGGTGCGAAAAAAACAACAGGTCGGTCCAATTTCCTATCATACTTGATTCTGTTAGAGTAATAACACAGAATCTGTGAACATCTAAAGTATGTAGAAGCACCTTCCCGATAGGTATGTTCAGGGTAGCAAACAGGTGGTTGAATCGACTGGTTCAATGTAAATTCAGAAACCAAATTCAGCAAAAACTGAGGATTTGTACACAGAGCCACCCTGTCACTGTGAGAAATTAAGTAAGGCTCCTTACACATCAGGGCCTGTAGCTTGGAAATCCTCCGAGCAAAAGTGACAGCAACTAAAAAATAGCGCTTTCCATAACCCGAAACGCAAATCACAAGAGCCAGCCGGCTCGAAGAGAGGCAGGGTCAGATTTCCCAAAATAAAAATAAAAGTCCCAAGGAGGCGCAGGGCTGTGCACTAGGGTTTTGGGGTGGAGGATTCCTGTCACAAAGGTTTTGGAAACCTCCAGCTGAGCCACAGTTTTACCTTCCACCAAGGTGTGAAAAGTAAAAAAACATCTGACAGGTGGACCATCAGGGGAGAACAGCTCAGGCCCAAGTCACATAGATGCAGGAGATACCCCAAGATTTGAGGGACAGGGCATGAAAAAAGGGGTCCCAACCTTTCAAAGTGGCCTATATGTAGAAATGCTTTCACTTCATGGCACATGTCGTCCTTGTAGAAGGCTTTCTGGCCTCTACCAGGATCTGTGTCACCCTGGAGGAAACTCCAAAATGTGAGGCAGCTAAGTCCTGGGGTACCACGCGTGAAGGTGAAGGGACTTCAGCCCTGGATGGCCGAGCATGCACCTCTCCTGAGTCAGGAGGTCGTGACAGAGGGGCAGGGGAACCGGGGGTTCCACTGCAAGCTGTTGACAAAGCAGAAACCATATTTGGTGAGGCCAATATGGGGCAATAAGAACCAAGTGTGCCCCCTCTGCCTAAAGTCTGAGCAGCACCCTCTGCAAAAAAGGAAAGGGAGGGAAGGCATACAAAAACCTCCCTGTCCAGGAAAGAGATAGTGCATCTTGCCAACAAACACCAAGCCCAGGAGCAGGTGTGCAAAACTCGGGCAGTTTTGCATTGTATGTGGCGGTGAACAGAACTATGTCTGAACTACCCCATAGGTCGAAAATGTGCTCGACCCCCTCCAGCTTGAGCTCCCACTCAGGAGTCCCGACTCTGGTACAGCTGAGACTGTCCACAAGGACGTCTTGCATGCTCATAACATGAAGTGCTGTGAGGCGAATTCAATGCCAAACTGCCCAATTCCACACCTGCATCACCTCCCTGCAGAGGGGATACAGGTAAGTACCCCTTGCTTGCTGAGGTACCACAGTACACACATGTAGTCCAACTGGGCTTAAAGGGAGTCCTGGCCCAGCAGGTGCTGGAAAGCTTGAAATGCATACAGCACAGCTCTCATCTTCCACACATTTATGTGTGGATGAGAGTCTGCCGGAGACCACAGACCCAAAGTCCTGTGGTTCCCTAGGTGAGCGTCCCAACCCATTCCTGACACATCAGTCATCAGGGTCAGGGAGGGAGCAGGGGACTGGAAAGGGGGCCCCTTTGGCGAGATTGGTTAGATCCTGCCACCACAGCAAATCCTGCAGCACTGAATTGGAGACAATGACCACCTTGTCCAGGTCGTCCAGCCTCTGATCCCCCTGTGCCTTGAGCATCCACAGTGAGATGCGCACATAGACCTTGGCTAAAGGAACAGTGGGGATAGCCACTGCCATCAGGCCATGCAGTCGAAGAGTGGACCTGGCTAGAACTCTCCTGCTGGAAGCTACCATACGAGCCTGTCTCTGCAACATTTCCGTCCTGTCTAAAGGGAGGAAAACCACACCCTGGGTGGTACCCAACAATGCCCCTCCCCACCAAAAAAAAATTGGAGGTGTTGGGACAGAAAAAGTGGGGACCTGGAGAGAATCACATTGATCTCAACTTGTGTGAAGAGGTCCAGGGTAGCACAGAGGGAAAGGTCGAGCTGCTGCCTCGACGGGGCTGACAGGAGCCAGTCATTGAGGCACAGGAACACGCGGTGGCTCGGACATCTGAGGACTGCTGCCACTACCACCAAGCACCTGGTAAAAACCTGAGGTGCCAAGGACAGGCCAAACGGGAGGGCCCTGAACTGGTAATGCTCCTCCTGAAAAGTGAACCTGAGGTAGCGGTGATGAGCACCTGAAAGATCGGGATATGCAGGTAGGTTTCCTGCATATCCAGAGCATGGAGCCACTGTCTCTGTCGCAGAAGGAACAACAGGCCTGGGAGAGAGAGAGAGAGAGCATCTGGAACCTCTTGTACTCTATGTACAGGTTCAGGGCATGAAGATCTCCCATTTTTGTTCTGGGACCAGGAAAATGTGGCAGTAATACCCCCTTTCCTACCTGCCTGGGTGGAACAGGCTTTATCGCCTCCTACTGTAATAGAGCCAGACATCTCCTTTTTTAACAGAGGGATGCGCACCTTTGAATAGTGGGACACTACTAGTAGCCTGTGTGGAGGATGTCCCCGAAACTCCAGGGCATGGCCCTGTCCAACTAACTGAAAGACCCAGAAGTCAGATGATACCGCCCGCCACTCTGGCAAAAGATGGGCGAACATTCCGCCCACCGGCTGCTGAGAAGGGAGGGTGGACCGCTAGCTGAGTGAGGGAGGGAGGGTACGGAAGATCCACACCACAGCATCTTTAGGCCTCTGCCGGAGAGACGGATGAGGCTGGTGGTGTCCGACATTTGGGCTGACACCAGGCCGTCCTCTGCTGCTTTGGGTGACACTGAGCTAGTGGAACCGGCCCAAATCAGAACCGGATGGGTGGCTGCGGCTAAAGGTGCCCAACACCGGACCGGACATCCGGTTTTCTGCTGTTGCGACAACAGTCCCGTGGACTAGCCACAAGCAGACTATCTGGCTAAGGGTCCAGGCCAGCCCTGGATGCCGATTGACCACAGGACTAAAGCTCCAGGCATCTCCCCCAAAGCAGGGTAGACCACCAAACAAAATGGTGGGTGGGCCTAAGGGGGCCATCCAGATCCCGGGCACCCTGAAGCTGGAGAACTCCCAGAGGCCTAAAGCGATCCCCGAACCCCCTGCAGAGGAGGGTGGGTGTTCGACTTACCAGCTAGGGCTCTGTGCTCATTGGAGGGGCAGTGAGCAACAAAACAGCCTCAGCTGGGTGCCTGCCAGTGGGGCTGGTGAGCGACTTATCTGCCGAAGCTGGACGGTCATCAGAGTAACCAACGAGCGATTTGCCAGTTAAGAAGGGACGCTCGCCAGAGGAACTGGAGAGTGACTTACCGGCTCAAGCTGGGCGCTTGCCGGAGGAGCTGGCTAGCGACTTACCAACTGAGGCTGGGCAGTCACCAGGAAAACCGGTGAGCTACTCATCAGCTGGTGTTGGGCGGTTGCTGGAGGGGCTGGTGAGTGACTTACCAGCAGGGGCTGAGTGCCCGCCAGCAGAGCCAGTAAGCGACTTACCAGCCTCGCCACAGAAATTGGGCCTGCGAGAGGAGCAGGACCCGAGGGTGACAAGAGTCCCCGGTAGCTCGGAGACATCTGCTTGAGTCAGGACTGACTCAAGCGGTGTGCCTGAAAGCAGGGGTGAACAGTTTGGGCCTCAGAGGTGCCCCCCTAGCCAGAGGGCAGCCCCTCTGCACTACCGGGAGGAGCCATGGGTGCCAAGGAGACCGGTCCCAGTCCCGTATATCCTAAGTGCCCCGTTGATCCTTCTGCTTGAGGACTCCCCGAACTCTTCCCATCCGAGACAGTGAGGTCCGCTTTCGGTGCTGCTCTCTATCGATGGAGTCCATTCGGTATGCAAGCAACCAGCCTACCAGGTGTGGGATGAAAGTGCATGCCGCGAGGTCACGGGAGGGAGTGGATCCAAGGCAGAAGAAAAGGAAAATGGCACCACAAGAGAGGTGCGGTCAGAGAGAAGCTCCTGAGCTGGGAACATAGAAGAAATAACAAACTAAGCACTTTAGGAAAAAAAAAAATTTTTTTTAAGTTAACAGTTACTCATCTGAAAAAAGGCGGTCGACTGAAGCAACAATCTGCATGAGGTCCAACATGCACAGGTCGATGGCAGGAAAAAACTGAAAGTGGGCATGGGGACCGCCCGCTATATAAGGTCATGCTGACATCCATTGAGTGACATTGGGTGGGTGGTCCCCTACTAGACACTGCTAGCTAAAGTTTCTGTGTGGTCCTAATGCCAGGGAGCCCTGTCCTCAAGGTGATTACCTACTGCAAGAGCCCTCTCGAAGTAAGATCTGCCTCCACCCCCATTCTTTTCCTCTTTAACCCCTTTAGTAAGTCTTGTATTTTCTGTAAGTGCATAAAAGTACTTTTTATTGCTTAAACAGGGGTTTTGAAATGACTAAAGCAAAAAAAAAAAAAAGATCCGGCATCAGGAACCGTAAGCTACACACTGATCAATAAAAAGCTTTTATTAAATGTGTATACCACAGCCCTACAATTTTCCAACAGTCCACTAAAGTTTCATGATGAAACTTGGTGCTTTTTATTGATCAATGTGTAGCTTGCGATTCTTGATGGTAGGCACAGTGGTCCCTCACTATTACAAACCTCGATATACCGAACTCCTGGTTATAACGAAAGGTTCCAGTGGCTCCCAACTGTAATATGGTATTTTTTTTTGGTTTGTCATAAAATATCCCTTGCTCAGCAATACACAATCTCCCCATCCCCTTGCTCACCGCCCTCACCCTCCTAGGTAACACTGAATAACTCAAAAAAAAAAAAATAATGAAAACAGAGAAAATTAAATGACAGTATACAATGACAAAAAACAATCCATTGCTTTCATTGGCTAATACCAGTCACCTGACTATGTGGAAATATTTCCCACTCCATGGTCAGCCTGGTATGAAGCCTCTTCAAACATCTCAACGCCTCACAATGAGAAAACATCTGTCAGCCATTTTTTTACGCCGCTAACATTTCTTGTGCCCCCCCTTCCATCAAACTCCCTGCTCCGCCAACAGCATTATTAATCAGTGCTAAGCAGACCGCACTATTATTCCGCTCTTTCTGACAGTGTTTTTTTTTTTGTTCAGATTAGCTTAGTTTAAGTAAAAAAAAAAAAAAATCCTTTCTGGATCATGTGAAAGATGTGAGCACGATTGTACTTTCAAAACTGCTACACAAGCACTCCTGTCCAGTAAATCACTCGATATTTTCAATAGTTTCTAACAGCATTCCTTAATTTTCTTTAAATAAAGAGTTTTTTCTGGGCCCAATAAAATACATGATTGCGCTTGCACTTTCACTTTCAGAACAGGTAAAAGCCTGTACAACAGCCCCAGTCCACTGAAATGTGATGTGGATGTGAATGTAACTGTTCATGTAAAAAAACAAAGAATCATACCTGTACTCCAGGCTATCTCCCTCTTTCATGCACTGATCTGCATGCTTACTAGTAAGCCTGGCAAAATGCGTGGGGGGAGACCACAAAAGAAACTACCTAAACTATCAAATGTCCTCAAGCAAAGCTGTAAATGCAAAGTAGTCCCGCAGGTGGGGGAACTACCTGAGGAATATTTCTTGCTAACTGTTACATTTTTACATATTTAGTCATGACTATTATAATTACTAAATTAAAACAAAAGCCATTGTATAAGCAAAATAACACACTCCAGGGTGTGCGTTGTGCTAGATCACCACACTTCCCAGATGGTTGAAGGCACTCTGTCTGTGGCCTCCTGCCTCGCAACACACCCGTGGAGTACGGTGATCTAGCACAACGCACACCCCGTCAGGTGTGAGAAGGCAGGTGGTAGGTGCGAGTGGCAGAGGTTCTGACAGAGAACAGAGACATAAAATCTCCTTTGCTCAGCCATATACAATCCTCTCGTCTCTTCATGTCCCCCCCACACAGTACAGGATTTCCTACTGTTCCTTCTAACCCTAACCCCAAGTTATGGCTCACCTTGGCTCACATCACCACAAACTGCTAATCCTTGCTGGTTCTCCTTGCCTGCCTCACTTGCTCTCTCTCTCCCCTAGGGAAAAACTCAGAAAACCCAATAATAATGAATACTAAGTAACTAAGTAAACTAAATAATGAATGCTAATAAACTGGGACTGTGAGCTGAATGGTCAGTGGAGAGAGAGAGTGCAGGCGGGCGATAGGTGTGAGCAGCTGAGATGCTAACAGAACAGAAACAGGACATGATTTCAGTGTTAAAAAAAAACCAAAAAGGACTAATGTCTTGTTTTAAAAAAAATCATACTGATGTAGTAGGATGCTGTAGGTAACGGCAGAATGGGAAGCAGCTGGGGAGTGCGAGGGGACAGGAGAAGGCAGATTTTCGCTTGTTGGCCATCTTTTTCATCTTTCTATATATTTGTAAAGTACTGTATCTCTAAAACTTATACACTAAAACAAAAAAGTAAAACAAAAATACACAAAAAGTACTGTTCTCCTGCAGACATGATTTAAGTTGCACAGAATGGTATCAGTAAACAAGCTGATCTTGATCAGGACTCGAAACAGCATCCCTTAATGTAACAAACAGGGAGCTATAACAAACTTGCGTTCTGGCTCCCATTCTGTTAGTTATCACGAGGGAGCACTGTATTTTTTGCTTTAGCCTGATACTATAGTTCTGTCCATGGCACAAGTGCTTGTGAGGTGCTGCCCTGTTCTGGTCTGTTATGAAACAGCCAGACTAAAAATATGTAATGTATCTTCAAGTGTGAAGGGGCAAGACACTTTCTTACTAGTGGCAGAGCCAAGTGCAAGTTATAAAACCCCTGCACCATCACAAGTAATGTTACACTGTCAGGATATTGTGCATGCAATTCATACAGAATCACATTCCTAGTTATAAAATGTAAATTTACTGCTGTGTGATGATGTAAATGTTTCTCTTTAAACTGCTGACTTCAAGGCTATAAAAGGCTATTGTGATATCATCAGCATTGTGAAAGCTGCACTCTGATTTGTTCAGTATTATAAGTATGCTGTATCCATCTTTCAAGACGATGTTTGTGACCTATCCCAGCAAATACATCACTGTACCGTGAGGTTCGACAGGTCATCAACAAAGATATCACTTATCTTGCCAATTTTGTCTACAATGGTTTTACATTTTGGTCAAGTTGAAAATAAAAAAGGTGTAATTATTTTTATTAAAACAGTCTATCAAATTGGTAGGGTGCTACTTAACTTGGCTGCAAGAGAATCAACTTTAATCAAAAACAGAAGTCAAATGTGATCACGTTAAGTAATTTGTCAACCAAGTAAATGGCACGGTAAAACATTATAAGCTGGGTGAAGTACAGACTCAGATTTTAAATGCAAGATTAAGCTGGGTCTAAAGGACATAGTCTGATAAGCTCGCAAATCTGATTAGGGTTCCAATGAACTGATTTAGCTTTGCTTAGATTCCAACTGAATGCATTGGCTGCACAGTACATATCCCACTGTCCCACAAACTTGCAGTTCAAATATTTGAAACACAAATAGCAACAACCAATGACACAGAGTGGTTGCTTTGCATGAACCATGAAAGCAGTCAGAATTTCAGAACATGATGACATCAGCTTCTGAATCCTGATCAATACAATTGTGTGTTTAAGTCACAAGGCTGATAAAGCTGAGTTTCCACTGCACCGGGTGAATGGACTTCAGGACAAAAGACATCATGGGTTCATGAGGAAGGGGGTGTCACATCAAAAAGAGAGCTGATCAGTTTCTTCACTTTGGAGACAAAAGCAGTGAACAAGGAGCAGATGGTGGACATACTATACCCTGACTTCAGTACAACTAGTTAAAAAGATGGATGGCTAGCTAAAAAGATGTGGGGCCTTGGAGTAGGGGACAATATTACTAGTTGGGTGGGAAACTGATTAACTGACAGGAGCCAGAGGATAATAATAAATGGAGAGTTCTTGGGGGTTAGGGGGTAAATAGTGGGGTGCCACAGGGATGGGTCTTGGGGCTGGTCCTCTTCAACATCATTATCTGAGACGTAAGCGAAGGGATTCAGGGTGAGATATGCTTTTTTCCAAATGATATACTAAACTCTGTGGCCAGGGGGACAGAGAAGAAGGTATCAACATTATGGAGGAGGACCTAGGTAGATTGGAAAGGCAGTTAGAAGTACGGCAGGTAAAATATAATTTAAGTGCAAAGTACTGCACATTGGGGTCAAAAAATCCAAACATTGACTATAGAATAGGGGATGCAGTAGTGGAAAGTACTGCAAAACAAAAGGACTTGCGAGTAATAATGCCAGAGTTTGAAGGCCTCAAGCATAATGCAGTAGGGCAAATAGGATGCTGGGGTGAACAGAAGGGGATTACCAGCAGGGGAGAAAAAGTGTGGCTACCACTGTATAGGTCACAGGTTTATCCTCCACCTGGTGTACTACAGTATATGCAGTTTGGGAGTCTATCTAAAGGTCGGGGACATGATGGAGAAAGTGCAGAGAAGGTTAACAAAAATGAACCAGGGAGAGCAAGAAAAGATGTACAGTACTAGGACAGATCTATAGATCTGAGTACTTACGGGCTTGAGGCGAGAAGGCAGAGAGGGGACATGATTGAAACACACAAATAAAGTGGATAGAGCAGAAATGTTCAAACTGAGTGGAAGCACACACACCAGGGACAACTCCATGAATCTGATGGGGAAGTTTAAAAGTATTTCTTCATAAGAAGGGTGACGGAATGGTGGAATGGATTGCTGGAGGAGGTGGAACAAATATACAAGGAATTGGTAAACACAACACAAGAAAGGGAGGAGGAAGGGGAGAGTGAAGAGCCTCCATGGTGCTCATTCAACATTAATTATGTAGAATTTGGCAAACCTGATGTGACAGGAACAGGTTACTCACTTGCAACCTTAGTTGTAGGAGTGGTATATGGTTCACATCCACACACTGTCGGTTCCACTGGAATGTGGTGATTGAACAGAACATCTTTAAGCTAAGCTCCTCTCAACACCCCAGCAGCTACCCCCATCTCCACACCGTGATTTCAGATCCTACATGATGGAAGCAGAATCAGGTGTCACCTGCCAGGGGAGACTGGGTTGGTTGTGTGGATGTGAACCAAATACCATTCCTAGAAAGAAAAATTATGTAAGAACTACCATAACAGTCGATATTCAAGGGAATCTCTGTTATCAGGTCACCCCTATGTAACATAGCCATCAGGTACCAGGATCCCATGGAAGATTTTCTGCAGCAGTCTGGGAGGGGCCGCACACACTGACGTCAGGCTTCGACATCACAGCCCTCTATAAGCGTGAACAGTGTGACTCCCTCCTCAGTTCTTTCCCTAGTCAGAGGCTATTGGAAACAGAAGTCCCACCAGGGAACTGAGAAGAGACAGAAGGTGCCCAGCTAACAGAAAGGCTGGAGCAACAGGACAGCTGAGCTGGAGAAGAAGAAAAAAAAAAGGGGGGGGGTGGAGGGAGGGATGGCATGACCTGATGACACAGATTTCCTCTAAGAGCTACTATTACATAAGTCCTTGGCTTGTAGGCTAGAGAATGTCATGTATCACATTATTGGACCTCAACAGATGGGATTTATGAAGGGCAGGTTAGCGGCAGATAGCATTAGGACACTCTTCCACACCATTACACACACTAACACAGCCATGTTACCCAAGAGTTTACTTTCCCTAGATGCAGAAAAGGCATTTGATTGCATTCAATGTCCACATAGCATCAATACCATAGAACTTTACACACTCTCACTAAAACTTTATTAACTGGATTCAAGTTTTGTATAGCAATACCACATCTGCGGTGATTACCAATGGTTTGGCATCTCCCTTCTTTTCCACAGAGAGGGACTCCAGGCAGGGATGACCTTTGGCACCCCTTCTATTCAATGTAACAATTGATCCACTAGTCAGGAAATTAATCTCCTCCTTGTTCAGCTGAAGAAAATAAGGTTGGCAGCAAAGAGGTTCTAATATACCTTTATGTGGATGATATTCTACTCTCCTTTACCAATCCTAAAACATCTATCCCAGAGACCCTTCAAATTCTTGAAATCTTTGGGCAGATATCTGGATAAAAGTTTAATGTCTCCAAGACTCACGTTCTACCCATAAATCATAGATGTAAAAGCAGACTTGGATGGTTCAAGTATCTCTTGGGCAAAATATTACACTGAATATCTGGGTGCACAAATTTATGGAACAATATCTAAAGTGATTCATCAGAACCTCACATTTAAAAAAAAAAAAAATTCATGATGACTTGCTTAAATAGAACAAGCTACCCTTGGGTTTCTGGGGTCGGCTGGAGACTATAAATATGTATCTTCTACCTAGAGCCATATTTCTCTTTTTAATGATACCTGGCTGTAGGATTAAAAAAATGGCTCTTAGGCTTTAACAGTTTGGTTGCAAAATGTATATGTCCATTTAAGAAAAACAGAATGTCATATGATAGAATGTCAAGGTCCAAAAGTAATAGAGGCCTGAAAGCACCAGACTTTTACTTTGATTATCTTTTGTGTAAAACTTTGCAATTCACCAAGTGGTTCTTGCTGAACCCGACTTACCATCACACCCCGGAATGGAAACAAATAGAAGCTGAACTTTTACCTAGTCAAGCTATCAACTTCAGAGCTCTTCTGTTTGTCAAACCAAAGCTGTTCAAATCAAATAAGGTAATAACAGACACTATGGGGCAGACTGGACAATGGTCTGTCCTGCTTAAACTAAATCTTAATTAAGTCAAGGTCACAACCTCTATGGGGTAATCCCAATTTTTCCAGTAACAACAAACATTACACAGTCCAGAATGGGACTTTAATTATGTTAACTCTTTCAAAGACATACAAGAAACAGATGTTAGTTTTTATAAAGAGATCAAAAAAATAATTCTTACAACATTTTCACTTACTGGCTTGCTTAACAGTACTACTAATAATTTTCTCAGGTGTAGGTTACATCTCCCAAGATTTCCACTTTTTACAGCTTCCTCTTTTTACAGCATCCTCTTTTCCATTTTTTATAGCTTCCTCTTAGAAGATCAGTTTATAACTATACAGTACATTCTGTATTATTTTGTTTTACCAAAATAAAATATTTACTAATACACACAATGGTAACAGTATTATCATCTCTACGCAAAGATACAATTATGCTGGTGCTGCCAACGCATTGCTCATGAAGCCCGCATCTTCCAGCCCATTAAGCTTTTATTTCTTAGTCAGTGAGAACACCAATATTAATACAAGGTTCTCAGAAAAACACAAGTTGCTTTATTTTGCTCTGACAAATGATGTTTTTACCTCAAGGACAGACATTACTACAGGGCAGGTAGGCAGGATTTTTTCCCCCACCACACCCAAAACGACTGACAGTCCCATGCAGTGCATTCTGAATTGGGAGTGAGCAAACAGGCAGCTAAGGGCAGCAAGAACATAAGCATGCAACAACTGAACTGCAAACAAACTCTGAAAGCTAATGTGGTAACGCAAGTATGGTGGTTTGAGAAAATGCCACAGAAAAACAGGTAGCCCACTCCTCGTTTCTGAAAGTAAGTAAGTAAACTTTATTTTTAAGCGCTTTTCAGATACCAAGGCGATGTACAATAAAATAAATAATCAGAATAGACATACATTTAAAAATTTTAAATAGTATACAGTAAAACCCCAGTTATCCAAAACTGTGATGTTTCTCCCAGCTTAACAGACATAATTGTAAACTTCCCTCACTTATCCAAAACCCCCATTTATCCAAACTACTGAACTGTCCCCCAGAGCATTCAGATAAATGAGGTTATACGGTACACTGTTTTTAGACATAAAGAGCAACACATGAAAATAGAAAAAAAATGTGTAACATTTTACATACAGGAGTTTGACAGTGTCCCTTTAAAACTGGTAGAGATTTCTATCAGAGAAGATACCTTAAAGTATCAAGATTTAGAACAAGTACAGAATGTGCTACAATAATACAGAGATAACCAGTTCATTTCTGTGTTAAATAAAAAAAAAATGCTAATAAAACTAAGTACAGATTTGATATTAAAGAAAGAAATGCCCAGAAACTCATATAGGATAAGAAAGATTATACCAAGTGCCCTTTTTTTAATTTGCCTTGCTTTGATACTTCTAAATGATTACTTTGCAGGGGTCACACTAGGGGGCCCTCCAGAAACAGAGGTAATGAGAACAAAAACAACAGGAAAAGGGGTAATCAGGGAGCTTTGTAACATGGCATTAATAAGAGAAGTGAAATGGGCAGCAGCGATTGGCGCAATGGCATCACGAGACCCAAATCGGAGCGGGTATTAATCCATGATATATGCCGTGCCCGATAAGGTAGTACTACAGGCAGCCAGACCCCCAGATTAGCAGCACTGGGCACAGGTGGGGAGCGAGAGCAAAAGAGGCAAGACAGGCACAGTGAGAGGCAGACTAGGCACCCGAGGACGGAAACGCAGAGCAGGGACCACAACCAGCGGTGGACAGAGGTGAGAGTTAGGAGAGCGCAGAGGTGGGAGACGCCAGCATCGGACCAGTCAGGAGGAGGCAGGAGGAAGTCAGCACTGGCCGTATGCAAATCCAGACCGGAGCCCTGATTGCAACCATTGAGCAGTGCACCGCAGACCTCCAGCGACGGGTATGACGCTTATAGCCGCACATAAGTGAAAATTTTTGGGACACTTATCTCGGCGGCACTGAGCTCTGCAGTTACAGGTAGTGCAATAGTTGAGCGCATAAGTACGTAAATGTTGTTCTGTAGCGTGATGTAAAAGTGCAGTAAAAGTTGTGCACCACAGCAGCGACTCCGAGTGTTCTGTTCCATTACTTGCAGTGGGTACACTCCTGGCACCACCACCAACCCACGGCTCATACAGGTACAGTTATCCGACATGGCATCTATCGTATCGACAAGATGGTACGGCGTTGTTCGCTTCCTCAGCCTCCGACCTCAGGGCCACAACCCCCCAACCATGCATCAATCCAGCAATAGATGCCACCTTCGTCGTGGCCTAATGCTTGCTTGAGTAATTCTGATCGTGATACCAGTTCATGTCTGAAAGACAACAACAGTAACTTGCACGTTTTGCAGGCACGGTTATGGTCAGTGACAGATCAAAATCACAAACTAAACGTAATTAGTTGCACAGTGATTGTTAGTTTCCAGATTTTACCAGGGTTCTACTGTCATTCTTTAAATATGTGGATAAATATTCAGAATAAAAAGGCTTAATGTACAGAACATTAAACAAAGCAAGCTAAAAATAGCACTGGAAGCAATTATAAGAAAAAACATAAGTTCTGCAGATTTACTGATCTGGTCCAAAATAACAAATTCTGTGAAATGTTTTGTTTTTACTGGTGTTAAGGCAGTCCAAATTCTGGAATTTTTCAATTTTGTTCTGGTAAAAATTGAAAAACAGTGGCCTTGACAATGCCACACTCCTTTGTTACTGGTAAACACTCTCTCACAGCTGTACAGTAGCTACTGCAGTATGGTAAATAGGAAGGTACCGTCATAACAGAATGCACACAGTCTTCCTGAAAATGGAGGTATCCAACCTTCCAAAAATCCAGACCCGACTGTCCTCAGAGTGACTGAGGAGTTTTCCAAGGCTGGAAAGACGTAATACATTTTTCATACGAAAAGGAACAGAAAGTATTCCCATTACATGTGCAATGGCAGTGTGACCACTGCACACTTTCCACTACAGTGGTGATCAAGAAGGAAAACTGGTTACCTGAAATCATATGCTTCGTATCCCTTGATTGAAACACCAAAAGAGGAGTTGGGAAAGTAGTGACATGTTCCTGTTTCTGCCTTGAAAGGATATTCTGAGTCTGTCTTCACTTTCAGTTTAGTCTAGAAAACAAAATCGTAAAAAAGCAGCAATTTGGTACCCAGCCATAATCGGGGATAACACTTGTGGCACTCAATAATAGGTCTGTGATGTTACTTATTCAAAATTTATTGTTGTAACTTTTTTTTTGTCTGTTCTGCACCAAACAGCTTGAGCACTCAGATTTTAAAAAGTATGATCTAAAAAAAAAAAAACTTCTGCTACAGTACTAATACTGAAGTGCATGAATATGGGCAGCAAAACTAAAAATCAGGGACACCGGCTTACCATGATTAAAATTAAAAGAGCAAAATCTGTTTTGCCAAATGGAAAAACGGGTATTGTCACTGGTGGCTACAAAGTGAAAAATACAGGTTACTCACCTGTAACAGGAGTTCTAGGAATGGTATATGTTGTTCATCCACACTGTCTGGCAGGTATCCTTGCCGCTTTAAATCTTGCCGGAAGGTCTTCAAGCTGGCTCCTCCCACCCACCCGGGTGGTAAAACACTCAGCTCCGCCCCATGATGCCACATCTGGCCCGCTGGAAGCTCAGGTTGTGCGTCGAAGCCGGGGAGCTCGAGTGGGTTATGTGGATGAACAACATATACCATTCCTAGAACTCCTGTTACAGGTGAGTAACCTGTATTTCTAGGGACATAGATATGTTGTTCATCCACACTGTCTGGCAGACTCCTAGCAGTTCTCCGGGAGGAGGGAGGGCACACCCCTACTTAGGGAATAGAGACTGAGAACCGAGACCCAAAACCAGCATCCTCGGCGCATGACTCAAGGTCGATGTGGTAATGGGTGATGAAGGTGTGTGCTGACTTCCAGGTAGCAGCCCTGCAGATTTCCTGGATAGGGACGTCCCTGGAAGCAGCCACTGATGCAGCAGTACGGTGGGTAGAATGAGCTCTTATCCCTCTGGGAGGCTCCATGCCCGCCAACTTATAGCAGAGATCTATGCAGGAGGTGACCCACCTGCCTATCGTCCGCTTGGCTGCAGGTCTGCCAGGTGCGGCTTCAGCGTAGGTGACAAACAGCTGGCGAACCTCTCCTGAATTCCAGCCGTGCGCCCTTATAGTAGGCGAGCGCCTTCTAGGGTCCAGAGTATGGAGCCTATTTGGCCTCCAGGTGTGACTGAGTAGAACACCGCAGAGTCAACACCTGGTTAAGGTGAAACTCGACACCACCTTCGGAAGGAATTTCGGTGGGGGCGCAGGACAACCTTGTCCCTGTGGAAGACCAGGTAAGGAGACTCGATGCAGAGCGCCTGGAGCTCTCCCATCCTTCTGGCTGACGTGATAGCCACCAAGAAGGCGGTCTTCCATGACAGGTGAGAGAGTTCACACCTGTGCATTGGTTGAATGGCTTGCCCATGAGCTTTGCCAGTACCAGTAGTAGATCCCATGGAGGTGGAGGTTCTCGCATCGAGGGGAAATGTGATCAAGGCCTTTGAAAAGCGCCAGACCACCTTCTCTCCTGCTATCGACTGCTTCCCGCCCGCGCCTGTAAGCAGAGAGATGGCTGCCAGGTGCACCTTAAGGGTCGCCGATCTAAGCCCTTGCTGAGAAAGGGACCAAAGGTAGTCCAATATGCTCGCCAAGGAACAGGAGGAAGGGTCCAGGCCCTTGCACTGGCACCAAATGGAAAATCTCTTCCATTTGAAGGTGTAGCATTTTCTAGTCGACTCCTTACGGGACGCCTCAACTGCGCTGAGGACCTCAACGGAAAGACCCAAGGCCTGGAACTCTAGCCACTCAGGAACCAGGCCGTCAGGTGCAAGGACTGAAGGTCCGGATGGAATACCTTCCCCTGATTGACTGAGAGCAGGTCTGGGCGAGCTGGAAGCTGCCTCGGGAGCCTGGAGCTGAGGCTGAGGAGATCTGGGTACCAGTACTGGCGGGCCCAGTCTGGGGCGATCAGAATCACCTGCACCTTGTCCCTCCTTGCTTTGAGAAGCACCTTGTGCATCAAGGGGAATGGGGGAAAGGTGTAGAAGAGGCCTGGGGTCCACGGCCTCGAGAAGGCATCCCCCTGCAGCGAGCCCTGCTGAGGGGGGGCGGGCATGGAACAGCCTCAGCTTCGCATTCTCCCTGGAGGCAAACAGGTCCACCTGAGGTGTGCCCCAGTGGGAGAATAGATCTTGTACTACTCCGGCAGGAGAGACCACTCGTGGGACGCAGCCCCTATCCGGCTTAGGGCATCGGCCAAGGTGTTGGAGGCTCCTGCCACATGAATGGCTAGGAGATCCGCCTCCAGGCTGCGCACGAGTGACCAGATGTGGAGAGCTTCCTTGCATAGAAGCATGGAGCGCGTCCCGCCCTGGAGGTTTAGATAGTACATGGTCGTGGTATTGTCTGTCTGGACACGGACCACTTGACCCCAAAGAAACAGAGCAAAGGCGGTGAGAGCTAGGCGGACCGCTCGGAGCTCCAGCAGGTTGATGTGGCATCGGGACTCCCGCGGGGACCAGAGGCCGTGCGCTCGGTGTTCCCCCAAATGGGCACCCTAACCCATCAGAGAGGCATCGGTCGATAGAGAGACCGTCGGCTCGAGGTGGACAAACGGGATGCCCTCCTGCAGATGAACTGGAACGGTCCACCACTGGAGAGCGTTCCACATCCCCTGGGTCACCGTCACTAGCTGGTCCAATGGATCGCAGCATTGGGACCACTGGCTGGCCAGCCCCCACTGAAGGGGGCGCATGTTCCAGCGGGCCCAACGGACCATGCTGGTACAGGCCACATGAGACCCAGGAGGCGCAGGGAAGTCCCGGCAGGCATGGATGCCCAACCAGAAATGATTGGGCAAAGGAGGAAAGAACCTCGGCCCTGTCCTGCGGAGCCGTGCTCTGGCTCGAAGAGAGTCGAGCTCTGCCCCGATGAAAAGAATAACCTGCTTCGGCTCGAGTTCCGACTTGGCCTCGTTGATGAGGAGGCCGACCTGAGAGCAAACCTGGAGGGCCAGATCTCTGGACTGCCCCACCTCCTGTCTGGAGGGGGCTGCTATCAGCCAATCATCCAGGTAAGGGTAAACCCGGACCCCTCGGCGCCGCAGGAATGCTGTCACCACTGCCATGCATTTGGTGAAGACCCTGGGAACTGGAGATAAGCCGAAGGGCATGGCTTGGAACTCGAAAAGGGATCCCTCCGCTCGAAAGCGAAGGAATCTCTGATGTGACGGACGGATAGGGACATGAAAGAACGCGCCTGCAGGTCCAGAGAGCAGAACCACACGCTGTGTTCCAAGGATGGTATTATCTTGAGCCAGAGTGACCATTCTGAAGGTTCGAGACCTTAGGAACTTGTTTGGAGTCGTGTAGGTCGAGAATGGGGCGCCAGCCCCCCGTCCATTTCGGAACCAGGAAGTACCTGGACACGAACCCCGGGTCTGAAGGAGGGTCCGCCACCTCTCTGATCACCTCCTTCTCGAGAAGGAGAGCGGTGTTGGCTCGGCGAGCCGACAGCCCAGGCCTGACCCGAGGCCCCGTAGGTGCAACTCTGAAGGGTGGGGCCTGCTCGAACTCCAGAGGCAGGCCCTTTCCCACCACCTCCAACACCCACCGGTCTGTGGTGATAACGGACCAGGCGCGGAAAAAGTAGTAAAGCCGCCCCCCCAAGGGGGGCACCTGGGGTGAGGCGACGGGGTTGGGGGTGACACCCCTCAACCCGTCACTGGGCAGGCTTGGAGGAAGGACCGGCCGAGGGACCTCCAGGGCCTTTACCTCCCTGCTTCCTGGAGGAGGAAGCCGAGGGCTTGGGTTCGGGATGCCAAGCTCGAGCCTGCTGGGCCGGACGTGCCGCGGGCGCAGAGGGATGAAAGGGCTTAGGCTGTGGTCTGCGGCCTTTGTCCTTCTGTGCGGATGAGACAGAGTCCAAGGTAGCATTGGACTTCTCGATCCTCTGCAGGTGACCTTCCACCCCAGGGCCGAAGAGGTCGGTCCCCAGGAAGGGGACATCCGCCAACTTGTGCTGGGTATCCGAAGTGAAGGTGGATATCCTCAGCCATGCCCGACGGCGCATAGCCACTGCGGCCGCTACTGACCTGGCACATGAGTCTCCAATGTCCAGAGCAGTCTGAAGCTGCTGTTTGGCCACTGCCCTGCCCTGGTCCCGCACCTGCCTAACCGTGGTCTGCAGGTCCGCCGGAAGATGAGGAACTACCTTGTCCAGGGAGCCCAACAGGGCATGAGAGAAATGTGCCATGAGTATGGCCGAACTGGCCTGACAAAGGCCGAGGGAGGACGCAGCGTAGACTTTGTGCCCGGCATAGTCCAATTTCTTGGATTCCTTGTCAGGAGGTTTGTCCACGCCCCTAGCATTCGCGGCGCACGACAGCTGTCGGTAACTAGCCCCTCAGCTGAGGGGTGTTCAAAAACGGACAAGGAACGGTGGGGACGCGTGATACTTCCTGGCCATCCTAGCTGAGGCGAGGACAGGTGCTAGGGCGCTGCCAGAGCTCCAAGGCCGGGCCCACTATGGCTTGGCCACTGGAAAGCCTCCGTGGGGAACCCTCGGTCCAGTATCTCTGTGAGGGGATACCTGGCCCGCTAGACACAGGTTCGAGCTTCATCCCGGTGGACTTTGAGATGAGCCGAAGCAATCCCAGATAGGACGAAGGGCTATCGTCCATCGACTGACCTCCAGATGACTCCAAGTCTACTCGCCTGGAGAAAAGGGAGGAATCCGCCGGACTCTGAAGAGTCCGCAAAGAGCTGCCTGGGCCTGAGCCACCTCCACCTGCCGAGGTCGTCGGGAGTGAGGGTGACAGACAGCCTATGGGGCAGTCCCTGAGCCGACCGAGAATTCTTGGTCGGAGCCCCAAATAACGGCTGTGAGGCGGAGGTTCCACCGAATGGTGGAGCAGCTGGTTTGGCCGAACAACTGGCCTGGGAACAGGCTCCTGCGCATCGCCGAGGGGTTGTTTCGACGCTCGTGATGACAGCCACTTAATGGCGGGGAAGGCGACGGCGCCAGCTTGTTCCGGTCAGAAACAGCTGTTGCCACATGAGGTCCTCGCATCGACGACATAGCTTACGTCTGAAGCCTCCCCATCCGAGGAGGAGGACAGGACAGCGCGCGCCATCATGTGTCGAGACTGAGACCCATGACGGCGTGGATCGGCTGGACCGTGAAGAAGTCCGAGACCCGAGACCCTCGGCTTTCCGAGAGCGGTTTGAGGAGGGACATGGGAAACGGCTCTCCCCTCGGCTCGGAGGGTTCACCCGAGGGCTCCGGAACCGGAGGCACTGGCAAGCCCACGGGATCCTCAACTCCCACCGGGGGAACCGGGGAGAGAGGATTCTCGGCTTCGCCTGGCGACAACCCGTCCAACGGGTCGAGAAAAATCTCGACTGCGTCGACGGGAGTCTCGGTCAACTGGCCTGACGGGGACACCGTGAGACCAGTGGCCGAAGCCGAACGATCGACCGAAGTCGATGGCCGACAACTCGGGGAGAGGGACCTTTCCCGCTCCCAAGAGCGTCGACGGAGGGACTTACCCTTGTCTTTCTTTTTGGACCGAGAAGAAGGTCCAGCAGACGTTGGTCCCTCTCCCTTAGTGGAGAGGGACAGACAAAGCTCCTTAAAGAAGCTGTATAAGAGGAACCCAGGGAGAGCAGGATAAATGCGGGCCGAGGAAGATGCGGCGCGCGCCGCCTCCTCTTCGAGGGCGATCATCTGCTCTAGCTGATCCCGGACCGGGCCTCTTTGACTTTACGGAGGAAAGCGTTCTCGGATGCCCCAGTTGTAAACGGGCAGCACGGTCTTCGAGGACATAAGCTGAGAAGGAAGAGCACAGGTCGCAAGCCTGCGGTCATGCTCAAGGCCTAAACAGTAGACACACGTGGAGTGCGGATCTGTCCGAGACATCTTCTGCCCGCAAGGGCATCTCCGAAAACCGGGAGTCAATTTGATCATCGTAGCAGCGAGGGATAGAAGACCGAAGTCTAGAAGTGCAAAAACTTTTAAATTCGCAAAACCGAAGAAACAGGAACCAGTCTTATACGCAGAGCGTTAAGGAGGGAACCTGAGCTTCCAAGCGGTAAGGAAGATCTGGCGTCATGGGGCGGAGCCGAGAGTTTTACCACCCGGGTGGGTGGGAGGAGCCAGCTTGAAGACCTTCCGGCAAGATTTAAAGCGGCAAGGATACCTGCCAGACAGTGTGGATGAACAACAGATCCATGTCCCTAGAACCCATTTTTACCAGTGTTTTGTTTTGTGAGCTTTAACAACTTTCTCAGCTAGCATGTATTAGCAATTTTGCTGTCTAGTATTGTGCATCAACCCTTGTAGTTATTAACATTAAAACTCTGTGATAGGTTCAGCCTGTACCTCACATTGGTTTTGTGCCTTATGCAGAATGTACAGTATACACAGTCCTCCCACTGTTACCAATGCCCATTCTTTCCTGTGAGTATGCAGACCTTGGAGGGTGTGTGTGTGTGTGTGTGGCCGACCTCTTGTCTGGCATCTCGAGATGACCAGCCCTTTTATGTTACAACAGTAGCGCTATGGGCCCATCTCTCAGGAGTGACAGCAGCGGCACTATGACCCCCATTCCTCAGGGGTCATGGCAGCACTATGTCTCCTATCCCTTAGTCGTGACAGCAGCAGCATCGCAGGCCACATTCCTAGGATGTGATGGCAACAGCACTGTGGCCTCTATCCCTCAGGTGTGACAGCAGCACTGTGGCACCCATCCCTCAGGTGTGACAGCAGCAGAACCACTATGGCCGCAATCCCTCACAGTTGACAGCAGAACCACTAATCCCCTAGGTGTGATGGCAGCAGCAGCACTGCAGCTCCCATCCCTCAGGGATGATGGCAGAAGCACTATGGCACCATCCTTCAGGGGTGACGGCAGTAGCAATGATGCAGCCCCCATCCCTCAGGTGATGGCAGTAGTAGCAGCATTACAATCCCCTTCCTTCAACACCCATGTGCCCAAATTACAAATTTCTGGGACTCTCAGCTGGTCAGAAGTCAGATATAAATTATCCAGAATTATCAGACACCAAGGTGGACTCCCTCAATTCAGTCCTATCCAACATTTAACCGTCTGAACTGGCATCTTTGAAACAAAGTGCTTCCACCTAAAAAATAGGACCTTCTAATGGAAAATCATGCATCTTCCAAACATGTGGATACCTTTTTTTTTTTTTTTTTTTTACACTTGGTCTCTATGAAAAATGTGTCTCAGTTTTCATATCTCGGCTCTGAAGTTAACTGAGTCCCACTCTGCCCACTGGCATTGTACATTACCTGGGGGCCTTATCTTCTGCATGTCACCGAGTGTGCTGTCTAGTTTGGGCATAGTCAATGCTGCAAGGGATTTTGGGGGTGCACATGGGAGTGGCTTAACTTGAGACTGGCACTGCCAGTGATTTTGGGGTTGTTAAGCAAGCAATAATACACTCTGAGGTGTGGGTTATGTGCTGATAAGAGCACGCCCAGGGGTGTACTAAGGCAAGAGGCGCTTGCGCCGAGTGCCTTATGCCCCTGGGCGTGCTCTTATCAGCACGTGACCCACACCTCAGAGTGTCTTATTGCGCTTATAAAATGGGCCCTCAGTAAAGAAATTTATATATAAAAAAATGTCATAAGGATATATAAGAAAAAATGAAAAAATACGATTTTGTCATTTGAAAAAAAAATAGTCCCTGTTTATGTGCTGGAATGGAGGTTTTGCATTAAAAGTTAGCAGTGGTGACTGGTGTTTGTCTGTGTTTTTACTGTCCACAGAAATACAGACAGACAGACATAGAAATACCCCAAAGCAAGTTTATTTTGTTTTAATATTTTACTCATTTGAACATGGAGTTGTACTTTCATGCAGTTAGCGGCAAGCGGGACTGACCGAGTCCATTATGGGTTTTGTATTAGCCGTCTCCCCCCCTCCGATATACAGAGAGCATTTATTTTACTCATTTTATTTTATTTTGTTGTCATATTTCTTTTCTTTCCCGTTGATGTTGATCGTCTCCCCGACTGGGACCAAGCGTGTTCCTCAACAGCCGCAGTACATCGTCATTTCCTGGTACTTGGTCGGGCTCATGAGTTATTTCTTCGTTTCAAAAACAATGTTTTTTTTATTATTAATATGCTTTTCATTACTTACGTCAGCTGTTGCAGCTGGATTTAAAGGATAGTACAGCAGGAGAAGGGGGGCTCCGATGCCAGAAACGTCGAGTAGCAGGAGCGAGAGTTGGAGCTGTGTGGAACAAATGTAACAGACTGTGAGTAAAAATAAAGCTGTTTAGGCAGTTCTGCAGGAAGAGGGACATTAAACAGACACAGTGTTAGGTGTTCTGTGCAGTGGATTTGTGAATATGTTGGCGTTGCTTGATTTACCACTGTTGAGGTAGTTCTGCGTGAGATCTGTGTGAGAGCTGCTGCCGAATAGTTATACATAGACAGTGTCGGCAGATAAGGGCCTATGGCCCACCCAGTCTGCCCGTTTTTTGTTTTTTTTTTGCTATACTTTTTATCTCCTCCTCTGCGGCTTGGGGGTGTTACCGATGGTTCCCCCCAGTCTGGCCCGACCGTCAGCACCTTTACTGCCCCCCAGTCCCCAAGCTCTACTCCTTACCTCCAACCTGCACAGCGATCAGCCATGGTGGGCACGCAACCACCGCCACGGGATCCGGGGGGGTTTCGGGCCAGGAGGAGCATCCAGGGAATAGAGGCCGGCGATGCTGCTTGTCCGGCCTTTATGTAGCACGCAAGGTTTTTTTTTTCCCCCCCCTTTCTCCCCCATACGTCTGAGGCGTGCAATGACGCCAAGGGACCAGAGCGCCGCACGCCCTGCACGCCGCCTCATCCCAGCGCCTGCCTCAGCACATCCCTCTGGTTCTGCCTATGACCTGCAAAGCCCCCAGCCGCTAGAAGCCGCCAGGCCACCGAGGCATCACCCCCCTCCCGGAGAAGAGAGGCAGTCTTACAGGCGGCTCGATCCTTCTCCCTCCCTACCGACCCGGCGGCCCAGGTTGGTTCCCGAACCCGGTCGCCAGCGAGGCGCGAGGTGTATGGCCCACCTCAACCTCAGCGCCACCGGGCCGGCAGTCTGCCCATTTGAGCTTGTAAGTTCAGTTTATGTTTTCCTAGAAGTCTGTTGCCCCTTACCCCTGATCTCCAGAATTCCTTTATGTCTATCCCATGCATTCTTAAATCCCATGATTGTTTCAGCCCCCACCACTCCCTCTGGCAGGGTGTTCCACTTGTCCACCACCCGTTCTGCGAAGAAATTCTTCCTCACGTTTACTCTGAATCATCCTCCCTCCAACTTCATCCCATGCCCTCTAGTCCGGGAACATCTTTTTCGCTTAAAAATAGTGTATGCCTGCACCCTGTTCCTCCCTGTAAGATACTTGTATGTGTCTATCATATCCCCTCTGTCCCTCCTCTCCTCCAGGGAGTACATGTTCAGTTCCTTCAACCTGTCCTCATAGGACTTGTGATGCAATCCATGCACCATCTTTGTTGCCCTCCTCTGAACCTTCTCTACCCTGTCTATGTCCTTACGTAGGTAAGCTCTCCAGAACTGTACACTGTACTCCGGGTGGGGCCTCATTAGTGTCTTGTATAGTGGAATTATGACCTCCCTTTTCCTGCTGGTGATGCCCCTGCCTATGCATCCCAGCATCCTATTTGCTTTACCTGCTGCCTTGTCACACTGTTTTCCTACCTTGCGGTCATCAGAGATGATAACCCCAAGATCCCTTTCCTGCTTGGTGCATGCTATATCCTCACCCCCCAACTGATACATTGTGCCAGGGTTTTTGTGCCCCATATGCATTATCTTGCACTTCTTTGCATTTGCAGTTGAGGGCAAAGCATGTAGCTTTCATTTACTGTGGCTAGTGGGCAGTGGTACGATATTGTTATGTGGTTGCAGGGTGAAGGTTCGTGCCGGTTGACCAGGATATCATTTGATAAGGACACGGGTCTGAAGGTGTTTTAACCAGATTCATTCATTTTAAATGCCCATTTTATAAGTGAGAATAAGAGCTGCTGAATGAATGAATTCAACCGGCACTGCCATGATTTTGGAGATACCAGTGGGAAGAGTGTGAGCATCACAGAATGGCATACTGTAGTTAAACCAACACTAGTGCTAATTTTCAGGGGAGGGGGAGTGTGAGCACCACTGAGTAATTTAAACTGGCATTGCCACGGATTTTGGGAGTACAGGTCGGGAGAGTGTGAGCGCCACAGAGCAACTTAGTTCAGCTAGAGCAGCTGGTGATTTGGGCCTTACACGTAGCTTGTTCGGAAAATGTACTACCAAAGCAAATAAGGAAACTCTCAGCTCTTTTTGAACATTTACATATATTAAAATTCTGGCACATGCATTACACACAGAACAGCAGCACATGCTCTTGACAGCTTCCCTGCTCTCACAGATTTAGCAGCATGCACTGAGGAGAGGTTCAGGTCCTGCACCTTTCACAGCTTAACCAATGGTAGACTTGAAAGTGGGACAAACAGAAGTAGCAGGGAATAGTAAATGCCTTCACACTTCATTGTTAAAAAAAAAAAAAAGAGAGAGAGAGGATTCCCGTTCATGACACTGGAGGATTGTGCACCCCCAGTGTCACTGTTATGTTTTGGGGGAGGGGGGTGATGGATGCTGAGAGGAAGAGTTGGGTGGAGGATAACTAATTGTAAGGGGGGGAAAAAACATCAGGTGCTCTGTACTACGCATGCGCAGTAGAGTTCGGCAGCCTTTTTTTTTTTTTTTGGTCCAACTGCTGTTCCTTTTTTTATTTAAAGAGCTGCTGTCACCATTAGGACAGTTTTAACAAAACATAATATACAGACACAGCTCAGCTTGAATTTCACATCAGTTCTGTATTTCTCCACCCCATTATTTATTACTGAGGCCATTTGCATGAAAATGGGATTTTTGCTCGAGAAGTGTTCATCTATTCCTGTTGCTTTCTCCCTACCAAAGGTCACAATGCTCTATTTGTGACATCACAATTACTCCCATGGCAACAAATTGTGATGTCACAACAGAGGACTATGACATGAAGTAGGGACAAATCCAGAACAAATGGTTTGATACCTTTTATTGGACCAACAAGGATGTTACAAAATGTACAAAGAGCTTTAGCTTTCAGACCAACAAGTCCTTCCTCAGAAGCCTAATGAGAGTTATTTAGAAAATCCCATATTATTAACACTTAGAACATGCAGAAAAAAACAGAAATCATTTTCATTGGTTTAAAACAGGCCTTCAGAAATAATGAAAGTGACACTGGAGAGCTTGAATATCTAAAGAGTGATTTCAGCTGAACCAAACTTAAAGGTTGAAGGTTGTTTAAAAATAACAGCAGGCAGAGAGTTACCATGTATCAGTCTAATGGATAAAAAAAAAAAACAAGATTCTCTGCTCACTAAATTACATGTCAAGTGAACGAAACCTCCCGAAGACACACATTTCACAAGTGAGGCCACAGTATATCACTCAGCTCAGAATAGAACCTTTAATAATGAGATCATCCTCGAGAAAACAACTGCATGCTAAAATGTGACATATAACCAAGTAAAAAAATTATGAAAAATGAGCCCAAAATTACATCAGAAATTATCTTTACATGGCATATAGAATGATGAAAATGATGTTTACCCAAAGTGAGTACATGTATCACACTGATGAAAGTACAATTGGCTGGAGATACATTCCCAACATACTCTCAACAAACTATTATGTAAAGACTTTGTTGTAACAAGGTTTTATACATGATAATATCAATTGTCAGTGTAAGGGCCAGATAAAAAAAAAATGCTAGGCAGGGACCCCGAGAAATTGAGACTATGCAGCCTGATATGTACAGTTTCAAGAAGTTGTCAGTGTATAATTGAAATAATACATATGTAGAAACAGTCCAAGGAATCTAAACACAAATTCTTAGGAATTAACCCCCCACCCCACACCGAAGTAACTACTTAAAATGAAATATATGTATATGAATCCTAATAACTATCAATTGCACCCATCACTACAAGAGTTACCCAAAAAAGAATGACACCTCTCATGAACCCCCAAGTAAATGAGACAAGTGTCCTAATAAGTACAGAGTGTAAAAACATTATAATATATACTCAAACTACAGAACTAGCAGAAGGAAGTAAACATCCACTATAATATGAGTCCAGAGTCCTAGCCTCAATGACGTCATGTACCCGAACATTAGTTTACCTCAATATCCCCACAATAGTCACATCCACTGTACCCACATAACCACCATCTCAAATACCCATATTAAAAATTCAGTGTGCCACATTTCTACCCTCACAAAACACAAACATATTCACAGACCCACACATAGACATACCCACACACTCATGCACACATTCACACAATACTAATGTGAGAGGCCTACCTGTAGATAACCAGTTAAGAGGGATTGAATAAGAGTCAAAGTCCAAGGCTTGCTGAAAACCTAAAATATGTTATGTCCACCCTTTGAAGTAAAGGTCCATGTAAGTTTACATGTAATGTGTCATAACTCCAACATCAATGTTCAAGCCCTCTTGCACCATATTCAGAAGTACCATAAGTCTGATTTCACAAGTACGTCTCTGCTGTGTACTGTTGAAATGTTCTTTCAAGACCATCACAAACATATCTGAGATTGAGTGGTCATCCTGAGAGAAGTGTTGTGCCACTGGACTGTGATGGTCTTTAAAAGGACATTTCAACAGTACACAACAGAGACGTGCTTGCGAGAGCAGACTTATGTTACTTCTTAATATGGTGCAAGATGGCTTGAACATTGATGTTGGAGTTATGACACATTACATATAAACTTACACGGACCTTTACTTTAAGGGTGGCCATAACATATTTTAGGTTTTCGGCAAGGCTTGGACTTTGACTCTTATACAATCCCTCTTAACTGGTTATCTACAGATTGGCCTCTCACATTAGTATTGTGTGAATGTGTACATGGGTGTGTGGGTATGTCTCTGTGTGTGGGTTTGTGAATATGTTTGTGTTTTGTGAGGGTAGAAGAAGTGTGGCACACTGAATTTTTAATATGGATATTTGAGATGGGTGGTTATGTGGGTACAGTGGATGTGACTATTGTGGGGATATTGAGGTAAACTAATGTTCAGGTACATGACGTCATTGAGGCTAGGACTCTGGACTCATATTATAGTGGATATTTACTTCCTTCTGCTAATTTTGTAAGTTGAGTATATATTGTAATGTTTTTACACTCTGTACTTATTAGGACACTTGTCTCATTTACTTGGGGGGTTCATGAGAGGTGTCATTCTTTTTTGGGTAACTATTGTAGTGATGGGTGCAACTGATGGTTATTAGGATTCATGTAACGACTTAACATGAAATATATGTACTTTCCCCTGGGGTGTGGGGAGAGGGGGTGGTAATTCCTAAGAATTTTTGTTTCCATTCCTTGGACTGTTTCTACAGATGTATTATTTTGATTATACACGGACAACTTTTTTGAAATCTGTACATATCAGGCTGCAGAGTCTCAATATCTTGAGGGTCTCTGGTTATCATTTTCTTTATCTAGCACTTACACAGACAACTGATAATATCATGTATAAAATCTTGTTACAACAAAGTCTTAGCGTAATAGTTTATTGAGAGTATGTTGGGAATATACTGTATCTCCAGCCAACTGTACTTTCATCAGTGTGATACACTTACTCACTTTGGGTATACATCATTTTCATCATTCTATATGCCATGTAAAAATCATTTCTGATGTAATTTGGGGGCTCATTTTTTATAATTTTTTTACTTGGTTATATGTTACATTTTAGCATGCAGCTGTTTTCTCAATGATCATCTCATTATCAAAGTTTCTATTCTGAGCAGAGTGATGTACTGTGGCCTCACTTGTGAAATATTTGTCTTCGGAAGGTTTCGTTCACTTAACATGTAATTTAGTAAGCAGAAAAATCTTAATTTTTTTTTTTATCCATTAGACTGATACATGGTAAATCTCTGCCTGCTGTTATCTTTAAACAACCTTTGACCTTTAAGTTTGGTTTAGCTGAAATCACTCTTTAGATATTCAAGCTCTCCAATGTCAGTTTAATTATTTCTGAAGGCCTGTTTTCAAATCAACGAAAATGATTTCTGTTTTTGTCTGCATATTCTATGTTAATAATCTGGGATTTTCTAAATAACTCTCATTAGGCTTCTGAAGAAGGACTTGGTCAGAAAGCTAAAGCTCTTTGTTCTTTCTGTAACATCTTTGTTGGTCCAATAAAAGGTATCAAACCATTTGTTCTGGATTTGGTCTTACTAGGACCAATACGGCATTAAACATTTTGTTTGTCAACATAAAATAGGGAGTAAGCTAAAGAGGTAGATGAATTCTAAGGGATATATAGAGCATGTTTCCTTGCAAATTTCTTAGTAATGAGTAATAAGGAGGAGAAATCTATCTAATACATGTAGAATGCAAGCTAAATTGTACCTAAATATGTTTTTCAAAGTTTTCTTTGAGGCATCAGCAGCTCTTTAAAATGAAGAGCTATTCCCCCCAACCAATCCTCCCCCCAGCAGCCCCCCCCCCCCCAAAACACAAGAATGACACTGGGGTGCCCATTCCCCCAGTGTCATGATCATGAGGCCCCCGATGTTTGTTCAAGTAAGAAATAGCACAGTGCAAGCGGAGTGCTCTGACACGGAGATGACAATGGGGCATTCCATCATGTTGTTCATTCTCAAAAATGCCAGGAATGCAGAGTCCTTTTCTCAAAACAAAAGGTCTGTAGGGCTCCACCCACTGCAGCCCTAAAAATGGGGGGGGGAGATAAGCACTGATTGGAGAAGAAGGGGGAAGTGAAGAAAAGGGGGAGAAAGAGAGGGAGGAGGGTAAGTGAGGGGAGGGGCAGGGAAAGGGGGAGAGGGTAAGTGAGGGGTGAGGCGGGGCCAAGTCTCAAGGGCAACTGCAGAAGGGAGCAGTGAAGTCCTGGAGAAGAGAGGAGAGAGAGCATTTGGAGGAGGAGGAGGAGAGAATGGTTAGGGGGAAGAGAGTTCCAGAGTTTCGGAAAGCGACAGGAGAAGGCAGCATTTGAGTGTGTAGTCTGCCTTAGGTGCTCTTGCAGCACCCCCACCCACGCCAGCATCATGCAGTGGCAGGTAGGGTAATAACAATGCCCAGGTCATACAGCAAATTCAGAGGCACACTAAAGCTAATCCCCCTCCCCCCGGGACACACAACTAACAACAGTAGGATGAAGAAAGTACAGTTACGTAGGAACTTACCGTAACAGTAGATCTTTGAGAGAGGCTCTTGCAGTAGGTAATTACATATAGGACTGATGCCGGCAGGCGGCAGGACCCCATGGAAAAATTTCTAGCTAGCAGTCCCTGGCGAGGGACCGCCCCCACGTCAGGTGACCGGGGTCAGGAGACATCGGTATAAAGGGGTGGTCCCGGACGCCCGCCTTCCAGTTCTTTCCTGCCACAGGCCAAAAGAGGCCGGACGAGAGAGAAGTGGATATTTCCCTCAATGGAAAAGGAGCTGAAAAAGCCTTGGGGGATGGAGGGCGGGAAGGTATTACCTACTACAAGAGCCTCTCTCAAAGATCTACTGTTACGGTAAGTTCTTACGTAACTGTACTATCTTACTTCGAGAGGGCTCTTGCAGTAGGTAATTACATATAGGACTGAATCCCAAGCAGTCTGGAACAAAGAGAGGCACCGGGAGGAGGAAAACTACTCCAAAAGGTAGTTCTGGTTGTGCAAGTCTCAAGATAGGAGGCCTTGCAAAACAGTCAGCCCGAAGCCTGCTCTACTGCGAGAGGCAACATTCAAATTGTAGTGTTTCGTAAAGGTATGGATGGAAGTCCAGGTGGCGGCAGCGCAGATGTCTGCCGCAGACACATTCTTGAAACAAGCCGCTGAGGCAGCTACTCCTCTTGTGGAGTGGCCTCTGACTTGACCCGGGAGGGTCTTGTTGTATTTGTCACAACAGAAAGTGATGCAATGAGCCAACCACTTAGACAGGCATTGCTTGGAAACAGCATTTCCTTCCCTTTTATGAGCAAAAGAGACGAACAACTGATCAGTCTTTCTGAGATCCTTCATCCTGTTGGTGTAGTATCTCAGAATCCGTGAACATCCATAGTATGGAGTAAATACTCCTTGATTAGAGTACTGCGTAAAAGGCAGGTAACTCTATGGACTGATTTAGGGTAGACTCTGCTACTACTTTAGGGAGAAACTTAGGATTAGTAGAAGAGCAACTCATTCTTGTGAAAAATCAAGATGGATTTTACACATCAGGGCCTGGAGCTCAGAGATTCTCCGGAGCAAGTAATGGCCACCAAGAAGAGAGAGTTCCATGAAAGGAACTTCAAATCCACAGAAGCTGCAGGTTCAGAGGGAGGAGAGAGTTTTGAGAACAAAGTTCAAGTCCCAAGGGGAGCAGGAGTACGGATGGGGGGCCTCAGATGGAGGACCCCTCTGAGAAAGGTCTTGGAGACCTCCAGTTGAGCAAAAGCCTTGTCTGCGAAGGGAACATGATAGGCTGAAATGGCTGCCATGTGTACCTTCAGAGAGGAATGGCTGAGACCTAGGTCAAACAGATGACGTAGCTACTCCAGCAGAAGCCCTGCTGAACAGGAGAACAGTTCTACGTTCTTGGAAGTGGCCCAAATAGTGAATCTTTTCCACTTCATGGCATAAGTGGATCTGGTGGAGGGTTTTCTGGCCTCCACTAAAATCTCCACCACTTTGAAAGACACTCCAAAACGAGATTGGGCTAGGTCTGCAGAAGCCATGCATGCAGTTGAAGGGATTTGAGGCCTGGATGGACCAGGGTCCCCTGATCCTGGGTCAACAAACCTCGAGATAGAGGAAGAGGAAGAGGAGGATCCTCTGAATATTGTTGTAGAAGAGAGAACCAGACTTGCCAGGGCCAGAACGGAGCGATCAGAATCATTCGCGCTCCTTCTGAAGCTAGTTTCTGCAAGACTCGTGGGATAAGTGGAATTGGGGGAAAGGCATAGACTAATCTGTCCTTCCAGTCTAGAGATAGAGCGTCACTCCAAAAAGTGCCTCGCTCTGGAACGAGTGAGCAGAAGATGGGAAGTTTTGCGTTTAGGGGGGATGCGAACAGGTCGACCTGTGGTGTTCCCCAAAGTTGGAAGATACTGTCTAGGACCCCTTGATCCAGTTCCCACTTGTGAGTCAAAGCAGAAGAGTGACTTAGCTTGTCTGCCAGGGTGTTATTGACTCCCGGAACATGAATTTCCATGAGGTGAAGGTCGTCTTGTGTTGCCCAATCCCAAACCCTCATTGTCTCCCTGCATAGAAGGTAGGACCAAGTCCCTCCCTGCTTGTTGATGTACCACACCACACACATGTTGTCCACCTGGACAGCTAGGTGGCTGGGAAGGATGTATTGGTGAAGGGCTTGGAGAGCATACAACACTGCCTGAAGCTCGAGCACATTGATGTGGAGAGCTTATTCTAGCTTGGACCAGGAGCCCTGGGTCCGATGAGGGCCTAGATGGGCTCCCCAACCTTCGCCTGAGGCATCTGTGGTTAGAGTCTGGGAGGGGGGAGGATGAAAGAAAGGAACTCCCTGAAACAGGTTCTCTCGAACCATTCACCATTGCAAGTCTCGCATCATCAGCGAGGAGATCAGAACTGAGTGGTCTAGGTCGTCCATTAGCTGATCCCATTGAGAGCGTAGAGTCCACTGGGAGATCCTCATGTGGAGTCGAGTGCAAGGTACCGTCGGGATAGCAGCTGCCATGAGCCCGAGAAGGTGAAGGACCGACCTCACAGAGACCATCCTGTGGTCGGACAACAGACTTATTTGGGCCTGAAGGGTGGATGCCCTGTCCGGAGGCAGGAAGGCCTTGCCCATGGTCGTATCGAGGATCACCCCAATAAACTGTAGCCTCTGGGATGGGTCCAGATGAGACTTGGAATGGCTGATGGTAATACCCAGGCAGGCAAAAACCTGCTGGGTAAGGGAGAGGAAACGCAGGAGTTCCTCCCTGGATGAGGCCGCCAGGAGCCAGTCGTCCAGGTACGGGAAAACCTGCACTCCCTTGGTACGCAGGTGGGCCACCACCATTGTCAGGCATTTGGTAAATACTCAGGGGGCCAAGGACAGACCAAACGGGAGTGCCTTGAACTGGTAGTGGTCCCCCTGGAACGCAAAACGAAGGTATTTGCGAGGAGATGGGCGAATGGGAATGTACAGATAAGCATCCTGCACATCCAGAGCACAAAGCCATTGACCCGGCCGAAGGAGGGGCAGAAGGCACTGCACAGAGAGCATCCTGAACCTTTTGTACTCTATGTAAAGATTCAGGGAACTGAGATCCAAAATTGGTCTGAGATCTCCTGTCTTCTTTGGGACCAGGAAGAAATGGGAATAGTAACCCGTTCCTTGCAGAAGAAGGGGAACAGGCTCTATCGCTTGCTTCAGCAGAAGAGCAGAGATTTCCTCCTGGACCAAGAGAAGATGTTCCCGTGAATACGATGACTTCAGAGGGGGATGGCAGGGTGGTTTCTGAAGAAACTCTATGGAGTGTCCTTCTGCTGTGAGTTGGAGCACCCAAGAATCTGTGGTTATCCTCTCCCATCCCGGAAGGTGGAGGGAAAACCTCCCTTCTACCGGTTCCTCCGGGGAGTCCAGAGGCAGTGGGAAAGGAAAGGAGTCAGGTGGTGTGGGGCAGCGCCGCAGCTGAAGCACCTGCTGCTTTTTTGGGCGGGGGGGCTTGGCAGCTGTGGGGGCCCGGCGTTTTGTGGCCCACCTTCCCTGGGGTTTTGCCTTTGGCCGATTCCGTCTGCAAAAGGGACGGCGCTGCTGCTGATGGGGATGATACATGGAATCAACTGACTTCAGAGCTGTCCCCTTCTCTTGCAAATCGGTGATGATGTCCTTGACATCACCCCCAAAAAGCACCGACCCCCGGAAGTGTGCTTTCTGGATAGCAGATTGCACCTCTGGGACCAAACCTGACATACAGAGCCAAGCATGACACCGTAGGCCTACAGCGAAAGCCGAGCTCCGCCCAGCAGTGTCCACTGCATCGTATGTCGCATGTAGCATGTGTCGACTGGCCAAACGAGCAGAGCGGACGAGATCAGCCAACTCCTGCTTGACTTGGGAGTCAGGCAAGGAGTCCAGTTTGGCTTCCGCCTGAGTCAGGATGGCCTTCTGGTAGTCCCCCATATGGCCGACATAATTCAGGGCCCTGATCCCCAGTGTGGAGGAAGCGTAAATCTTTCTCCCATACTGGTCCAGAAGGCATGATTCCTTATCAGGAGGTGACGAGCTAAGATGTTTGGAGTTCGCCGACCGGCCGTGAGCGGCGCTAATCACAGCCGAGTCGGCATGAGGGTGAGAATCCAGGAAATCAACACCCTCTGGAGCCTGATATAGCCAGTTTGACTTCCTAGGAAGTGGGGCTAAGGCCGACGGCTGTTTCCATATTGTGGTAACGAGGTTGGCATGAGGCTCTATCCAGGGTGGCACCAAGGTAGGAGCTGTCACGGGCAGATCCAGATGTTCAGCGAGTTTCAGACGCTGAGGATCTGGTTCCAGGAAGTGCCACTGATTAACCTCCTGGATTTTCCTAAGCAGCTCCGTAAAAGAAGGATCCTCCGGAGGAGACTTCGGAGGAGTCCTTGGCCTGGGCTTCGACAGAGAGTGAGGCTCGTCATCTCTCTCGGAGAAACCGTCGGAAGAGTCCGAGGAGTCCGAGGGTGAAGAGGAGGATGAAGAAGAAAAAGACTCCCTTTCCCGACCCGTGGGAGGAACGGACCCCTTGGGAAGTCCCCGGAGAAGCATGTCCTGCCCTTCTCTGGATCCAGACGGAAGAACCCTGGAGTCCGGAGGTGGTGAGGGAGTGTGCTGCCTCGGACGTACGGGAACCTGGGACGGCACCGTCACTGGAAGGTGGCTCTCGACCTCTTTGGTGAGCTTAGCCTTGGCCTCAGCCCACCAGGAGGCCAGAGTCTCCTGCAGGTCCACCAGCGGCCGCGAGGGCAGTGGAGGAGGAGGAGGAGGAGGTGGGGGATAAGGATGCGGGTTATAACCGTATGGAGCGTATCCAAAACCCGTCTGCGGGTAGCCCAGCGCCGGGTATTGTGTCATCGAGTACTGTGGCATCGGAAGCCCAGCTGGGTACTGTGGCGCCGGATACCGCGTCCCGGTACACTGGCGGTCAGGATGGAGGATACCTGGAGCCGGGGCTGCCGGAGCAGATGGCCCGGCCAGAGGCCTCACGGGCGGGTCCATAGTGGAGAGCCCGGAAGGCCAGATGGGAGCGGAATGTCTCCCGGAGTTGGTAAGGCCGACGGCGGAGGCCGTGGCGCCGGAGGTACCAACGTCAGAGGGGCCGGAGTCGGAGCCGGTGTCCAGGGAGCCAACATCAGGTCCGGCACTCTAGGTGGAGGAAGGACTGACAGAAGCAAAAGATCCCTAGCTTCACCCAGGGACGGAGGGGAAAAGTCCCCGGGGTCGGGTTGGGGAGACTCTGGTTCCCCAGACAGCAGCAAAGGCTGCGGGGAACCGGGTACGACGGACGTGGGGGGGTCTGTCGTGGGTTCCTTCGCCGGCCGAGCCAAGGTGAGTCTTAGGCGTAAGCGCTCGGTGGGCGCCGGAGGAGCCGACGTCCGACTTATGAGAGCCATCACCGGAGGCGGGCACGAGTAAAGTGATCGGCCTGGTCCGGTGGAGTGGAGACCGCACGTCGCCCCGGAGGATTGGACGTCTTATCGGCCCTCTCCAGGTGGACGTCAGAGGAGCTGACGCCCGGCTTACTGGAGTCGCCCACAGTGGTAGGCCGTGAGCCTGCGGCCGAACCCGAGTCGGAGGCCTCCAACTGCCCTGAGGTGCCCGCAAGGCCCGAGCGCGAGCCAGACGGGCGGGCCGACGCCCCCTTAGAAACCTCCGAGGCAGCCGTCAAGGAGAGATTCCCTTGAGGGGATGTTACCTGCATCCCAGCGACTCCCGAGGGAGATGCGGTGGAGGAGCCCTTGTCCCCATGCCTCTCCTTCTTCTTCCAATGGCCTTCGGGGTAAGTGGGCGCCTGCCTCAGTTTTTTGAGCTCCTTCTCCATAGAACTCATTTTCTTCTTTAGAATGTGGGCTTCCAGGGATTGCTGCCGCCTTTTCCGGCTAGCCGCATTGAAACTGAGGCAGTGCTGGCACTTCTCGACCGGGTGATCGGGGCCTAGGCAGAACAGGCACAGGGAGTGGCCGTCCTTGTGCAGTACTTGGGTGCCACACGAATCGCACTTATTCTTGTGCTCGGAGGGTGTAGGGGACGATATACACCAACGATAGTACTGACATTAGTCAAAAAAATAATGATTTTTCGGTAAAAAAACAATGAAGGTAGGGCTGACGAAGCACAAACTTTTCCAAGAGGCACTACACGAGCTAACGGCGGGAAAGAACTAGAAGGCAGGCGTCTGGAACCGCCCCTTTATACTGACGTCCCCTGACGCCGGTCACCTGACATGGGGGTGGTCCCTCGCCAGGGACTGCTAGCTAGAAATTTTTCCATGGGGTCCTGCCACCTGCCAGCCTCAGTCCTATATGTAATTATCTAGTGCAAGAGCCCTCTCGAAGTAAGGTCTGCCAGTGCTTACATTATTAGCAGCCCAGCTCACCCACCTGCCTACACTAAAAAAACAAAAACAAAAAAAACTATATCCCCAAAATTAAAAACAAAACAGCGGTGCATGCTGGTGGTGCATAATACTGGCAAGTGGGAGATCTGGGTTTGCTGAGTTGAGCCAATCCAGACTCCCTTGCCCTGACTTGGGGGGCATACCTCAGGGGAAGTGGGGTCTGCCTTGAAAATGTGGGTGACCACACCGTATTATTATAATCCCTACAGGTCCGTTAATGCTGCACAAAGACACCCAGATCAGCAAGCATCTCTTAAGCCTCCTAGCTCAGTGAGACTAACAGTTCAACCTTCCAGAGAAATGCATTTAAATAATTGCAATTAAGGACACCTGACTATAAACACAACCCCCCCAGGTTCTCCAAGTATGCTGATATTGGGCTGTTTGTGGTTTTAATCATGCAGTGTAAAATAGCTTAGGCACATACTTTTTTCTACACAAAAACTTTACTGTCCAGATGGAGAGCAGTTGCATCAGCTGATCAAAGCTGTTAGAATTTAAACCTGACACCCCCACCCCTGCTGTATAGCATGATTCCCTGAGTGGGCAGATACTTACCTTTATTTTTTGTTGTTGTTTTAAATCATCTACTGTGAAAAAAAATTTAGGTATCTAACTTTTTCTACATAAAAATTACTTTAGAAGTTAATGGCAGATAAGGGCCGCAAGGCCCATCCAGTCTGCCCATTTATTTTTCTACCTTATGAATGTGCCATCGGCCTTTGCTCTGTCAATAGCCTATTTATTCATACTCATCTGTATTGCTCCCTTATGCCTATCCCATGCCAGTTTGAAGCCCTGCACGGTATTCATATCCACCACTTCCTGAGGTAGGCAGTTCCATGCATCCACCACCATTTCTGTGAAAAAGAACTTCCTCACATTACTCCTTAATTGGTCTCCCCCTAATCTCATGCTGTGTCCTCTTGTCCTGCTATTTTTCTTATATTGAAACATGTTAGACTCTTTCACCTTGTTAATGCCCTTAAGGTGTTTGAATGTTTCGATCATATCACCTCTCTCCCTCCTTTCATCTAGGGTATACATATTGAGCTCCGTTAATCTGTCCTCATATGTTTTCTGATGCAGACCCTGCACCATTTTGGTTGCCCTTCTCTGGACTGCCTCAATTTGGTTAATGTCCTTGTGAAGATGTGGACTCCAGTACTGCACACAATACTCCAGATGGGGCCTAACCAGTGTCTTGTAAAGAGGGATTATTACCTCCCTCTTACAACTTGGGATACCCCTACTAATACACCCCAACATCCGCCTAGCCTTACCTACTGCTTTAGTGGTCTGCTTGGATGATTTCAGGTCATCTATGATGATGATGCCCAAGTCTCTTTCTTCCCTTTTGACTGCCAGCAACTCCCCTCCCAACCTATAGGTGGCTTCAGGGTTTCTCTTCCCTATGCAAATGATCTTGCATTTCTTTGTGTTAAACCTCAGTTGCCACTCTTCCAACCATTTTGCCACTTTATCCAGATCTCTTCTCATTCTGCCCACCCCATCTGGATCATCCACTCTGTTGCAGATCTTGGCGTCATCTGCAAACAGACAAACATTACCCATCAGTCCATATGCAATGTCACTGATAAAGATATTGAAGAGGACTGGCCCCAGGACTGATCCCTGAGGTACCCCACTTGTGACTTGCATCTCTTCTGAATGTATACCATTTACCACCACTCTCTGTTTTCTGCCCATCAACCAATTTGCCACCCAGTTGACCAACTTCTGACCCACTCCGAGCCTACCCAGCTATTAATCAATCTTCTATGTGGAACAGCATCGAAAACTTTGCAGACGTCAAGACAGGTGACATCAACAGCACCCCCTTGGCCCACCACTCTGGTTACCCAGTCAAAGAAATCTATGAGATTAATCTGACAGGACCTTCCTGTTGTAAACCCCTGCTGTCTTGGATCCTGTGCTCCTAAGGATTCCAGATGTTGCACTATCCTTTCCTTAAGGAGTGCCTCCATAATCTTGCCCACTATTGAGGTAAGACTGACTGGTCTGTAGTTCCCTGCCTCCTCCCTGCTACCACGCTTGTGGAGCGGGATCACATGAGCCCTTCTCCAGTCTTCTGGGACCTCTCCTGTGCTCAGAGTCTCATGAAACAGTTCTGATAATGGCTCTGCTAATTCCACCCTTAGCTCCTTTAGTACCCTGGGATGTATGCCATCAGATCCCATTGCCTTGTCCACCCTGAGCTTCGAGGCTCGTGTGGGACACACCTAACTTTGTGAAGGGTTTAGTGTACCTCGCTTCCCCCTGTGTCCATGGTGCTACGCTGTGGGCCCTGCCCTACATTTTCTTCAGTAAATACTGAGCAGAACTATCTATTTAGGATAGATGCTTTTACATGGTCCTCCTCCTGACACACACCCTTAACCCCTTTGATCCTAGCAATACCCCCTCTGGACTTTCTCCTTTCACTAATGCATCTACAGAAAGTCTTGTCACCTTTTACTGTTGCTGCTAGTGCTTCCTCAGTTTGGGCCTTTGCCTGCCTTACTGCCTTCCCTGCTTCCCTTAGGGAAGTTTGGTATGCCTCCCTATCTTCATCCCGCTGCGTTCCCTTATATTTCCTGAAGGCCAGCCCTTTGACTCTGACCTTTTCTTCTACCATTTTGGAGAACCAAAGTGGTTTCTTTCTTCTTTTGCACTTCCTTTTCTCTCTAACACAATGGGATGTTGCTTCAAGTATTGCATCCTTAATGCTTGCCCACTTTGCCTGTACCCCCTGAACTGTATTTCTTTTTGCCAGGGCTAGCTTAACTCTGATGGCCATCTTTTCAAAGTCGGCTCCTATGAAGTCCCATATTTTTGCCTTGGAATGGGATGATTTAGTTCTAGTGGCCAAATTGAACCATACCATGTGATGGTCACTGGCCCCCAGGTGACCTACCTGGAGATCTGTGATCCTTTCCCCATTAGTCAGTACTAGATATAGGATAGCCCTGTCTCTTGTGGGTTGTTGCACCAGTTGTTTGAGGCCCTCCCCCTGCAGGGAATCCACTATGTGTCTAGTTCTGGCAGATGTTCAGGTTTGTGAGTAATCACACCAGCTGACTGAATGAAGGGTTAGATACAGGAGCAGGTAAACTTTAAACCTGACTCCCCATCCCCGCTGCCTAGTTCAATTCCCCGAGTGTGCCAATATGTAGCATTTTTGGTTTTTTATCTCATCCAGCGTAACATAAATAATAACAGATGTTTACACACGTAGTAAATGAAAACTGTGCTTTCAGAATGCAAAGCAGTCCTCAGCTGATCAAAAGGTTGGAGGGAAGCATTGGTGGTTAAACTGAAGCATAGGCAATTACAACAAAGCAGCGTAGGTAGTTTCCTTGCTTATTTCTTAAGCAGCAGAGCGGAAAGAAAGTGCAGCACAGCAGCATCTGTTTTAAGATGCTGAAATCTTGGGGATTCCATATGGTGACATGCAATTTCCATGTGGCACTGGTGGAAGAATTCAAAGTCTGCAAACCAATCAGAATTCTGTAATTTTTGCCCTTTTCTCTGTAAAAAAACAGAAAACCAGGGTCCTTGCAACAAATAAAAAGCCTGAGCCCTCAAAATATACCCGTCTTGTCATATTTTAATAAACGATGTCCTCATATATTCACGGTTTCAACACAGTGGAACGGGTTGATAAGAAAAATTGGACAGACCTTTCTAGACTGGTACAAAATGTATTAATACATTTTTCTTTAAAAAAAAAAAAAAGCATTTAATTACCCCTTTTACTACTCACTATTGATGCCAATGCAAACTGAATTATTTGACTGTAAGCATGTGTGGTGTTTCACATGTGATTTATGTAAGTATTAATGCATGACAGATGAGGGCTCTACTAGGGAATTAATGCCCAGTTGGGGGGGATTCGGCCGAGTGCCTCCAAACACCAACCGGGCATTAATTCCCTAGTAGGGCCCCACTCTGGAGTGCATTAATGCACTTGTAACATGGCAAGTGCTAAAAGAAGTGACTTCACAAAATTGGGGGTTCTAAATAAAAACAGAGATGTTTGTTTTTCTTGATCGCAATTTTTTTTCACTGCATGTACTTGTTACTTGCTCATCTTCTGGTGAATGGAGCAGCAAAGGATTATGGGAGTGGAATAGTCCAGCAAGGAGCAACATTCTTCGGATGGTGGCACGATCGCAGTGTCGAGAGAGACTCAAGGAGCAGCAGATGCGGCCGTACAATCGCAGCATAGAGACAGAGTCACAAAGCAGCAGCTGCAGATGCCTTCCCTGCTGTAAGTTCAAGAGATGCCATGGGGACTTTAATTTAGGAGGAGGGCAGGGTGCTTGGGACGGGCTTCGTTTCCTCTGTCATCTGTAACGACTGTGAGGTGTGCTGACTGGTCCCGGATGGGGCTGGAGGGTGCTCGTTAACTGATTTGTGTTGGCAACCCCAACAACCATAATGTTATTTTTTTGCCATGCTCCTGACTGCACTACCAAGCATTGTGGCTGCAAACAGTGCTACAATCTGAAGTGGGCATTACTAGGGAATTAATCCCCGCTTCAGATTGTACCAGGTGTTTTGTTTGCACCAATCTAGTTTCTCTATTTGATGAGAACATTTCTTGCCATGTTACAAATACAATTCAGTATCAACTCTTCATGCAGTCAACAGTGTAAAGAGGAACTAATGTCAGAATTTACAAATATGAAATATGCTGTGCAGAATGTTTTAATTTCTAGGTGTAGGCCAAATGTGCCCTTCCCTTTGTTTGCTGTAAGGAGTGTTTTTCTAAATCTGCCTGCTAGTTTTATGGCCCCAGGGCATCTCCATGTTCACATTTTTTATTCCTCCTCTTTCTCCTACAATGCCTTCTGTCTCATGTGACAGTGATGCATTTGAGACCATCAACGTTATACAATGGTTTAACACAAATTAACTAACATCGAATACTAAAAAGACTGTATCAATGATATTTGACTCCTCCCAGAAGCCTGCCAAATTCCAGTCCCCACCAACCTTTCGCACCCTCAATGGCACCATATTGGAATCTGTGTCTGCCTTCAAATACTGGAGAGTTGGGCTCAACCCCAGATTGGATTTCTCCCACCACATCGACTCCCTGCACACTAAACTCTGTCCCAAACTAGGTGCTTTGTACCACTACAAAGAGTGTCTAACCCCCCTACTCATCATCAGCTTGTCACAAAATTAATTCTCCCCTTACTTGATTACACAGACGTGGTTTATGACTCAGCCCCCTCCTCCCTCGTCAAACTCGACACCTTGTGTAACATTTTCTGCTGCTTTGCTATCAATCTCCTACCCCTTAATCACCACTGTTCGCTTTACTCTGTACTCTCAGTTCTTCCTCTCCCCCTCCACCGTCAACTTCATGGTACATCCTTTATAGCTAAATATTGGTTTAATTCTCTCTCAACCTACCTCTCCTCCTGCCTGCCAGCGCCTCTTACTCTCAGAGACTCTTGCATGTTCTCCATCCCGCAGGTGCATTCTTGTGCCGGACAATTGACCTTCTCTTACTGTATCCAACTACTCTGGAATTGGCTCCCCTCACTCCTACGGTCATCCCCCTCACATTACTCCCTTAAATACCAGCTAAAACTCTCTTTCCAGCCGTCCTGCATCTCTGCCCAGGCCCCCGCTTGATACCCCCCATAATTCCTCTTCCCCTGGCTGGTACCCCACTCCAAATTAGCCTTCTAGCCCTATGTCAATTGCAACCTGCATTCCACCCCCTAAGCTTTTCCCAGCTATATAAATCCCACTACCACTTTTTGGCACCCCCATCCCACACATCCACTGCTCTATAGTTCTGCTCATGCACTACAAAAGTACTGTTTTTCCCCTCTTGTCCATTGCTATGTTGTAACAATGCATCATTTGTACTTTGTAACTGTTTTTGGAATGAAAATATCTGTATATTCTTCACCAGTTGTTGTAACATGGATAATTTGTTCAGCGCAAGTCTTTTTGGATTATAAATATCTGTATATACTCCTCTTCCCCCAGGTCGTACCTGAAAACGAGCTCCGGCTCAGTGTGCCTTTCCTAGCTACCAACTTTTAAATAAGTAAATAAATAAATAAATTTAACAAGAGCTCTTTTTTTAAGTTTAAAACAGTAGAGCTGTGATTTTAAGCAACTGTCCTTGTCCAAGGAGCTTTAACGAAAGCTACATTTACAGATGGCAAATGCCTGAGGGATAATTGAGTGGGCTACTTTGTAAGGAAACAGCTAGTGTCTTCACTGATTATGGCATTTGTGATCTTGGGTTATTTGTGTGCTTTTTCTTTTTTTGGTTGTGTGCAGTCTGATGACACAAAGCTTCAAAAACAAAACATTCACTTCTGCTGCTTAGACATAAACACACATTTAGAAAAGAAAAAGTTTGGATTAGACAGAGTTAGAGTATCAGGCTCCTAACAGTTGATTGACGCTTCAGCAGTTATCAATCTCTGAATCAACGGTCCTGAATGCATCACTGTCACATAGGAAACACATAGGAAAGGAGGCTTTATAAGAAACAGAAGAGTAATAAAATAATTAAATATGGAGATCCCCAGGAGCCATAAAACTAGTAGGCAAATTTTGAAAAAAACTATGACTAACAAAGGAAAGAATATATTAGGACTATACACACAAATCAAAACACTCTGCACAACATATGTTTCTGCCAATGCCTGTCATGAAATGTACACCCAACTCTAAGTACTATAGCAAGTGTACTGAACAAGATAGTCTGCCCTCATGCAACAAACTGAGACTATATTATTTTTAAACTCAATTCTGCTTAAATTTCATTAATTGTCTTAATTGTATTTATCTCCTCTCATTCTTTACTACCCAGAACATCTGCATGAAAAATGATCTCTGTATCTCAGCCTTCAACTTATTCTCCTGTTTCTCTCATCCACCAAAGTCCGAATCCTCGGTTAGTGAGACCACTCATTTCTACAACAGAGTGTGATGTCATAAGCAGAACACTACGACTTCAGCGGGGTGGGTGGGGGGAGTTGAGACAGCTTCTAAAGTGTAAAGATAAGGGTTGTTCCAGGGGAGGTTCAGGTAAGTGAGACACTGAACTAATCACTGAAAATGTGAGTTTCATTATTTTATTTAAAAAGATGAGCCAAAACTCACATGTGCTGTAGTACACAGAAGGCCTGTTCACACAAAAAGTGCTATTAAAGAGTATGGAGGCATCTGTAAACTACTTTATTTTAATATATTCTATTTATGTTGTCTATTCATTAAGTTATTATATTTCATAATTTGTTCTCCCTGTAAGTTGCCATGTGCCATTTGGAAAGGGCATTAAAGAAATAAAAGGTGCCTTGTCTTACTTGTAGACACTGAAGCCCTGTACACACTGGACTTGTTAAAATGTTTTAAGTTCCATAAAACGTTTTAATATGGCCAAACACGCTTCCCATCCACACTAAACATGCTTTGAAAGTGTTTAAACCCTGCAAGGGACCTAGTCTTAAAACCGGTTTTAAACATGGTTTCAAACCTAGCATGGTTTACCTAGTAGTGTGGATGGGAGATCGATCCATGTTTCTCATGAAACAGCACTGATCTGTGCTGAACACGTGCTGGTTTAAACCGTTACAAGGCTACGGTGTGTATGCGGCAGCAGCTGCGTGATTGTGTTTAAACATGGTTATGAAGAAATCTTTGCAAGTGTGAACAGACTTCTGTGGTGAGTTTAAAACCATTTTTAGAAGTGGTTTTAAACACGGACTGCCAGTGTGTAAAGGGCCACGGAGTCAGATATTTAGAACATTTGTACTTCCAGATTGGTTGGTCCAGCAATGTTCCAAAACACTTTTTTTTCACAGAACAATGGATATCTGGCATATCTGAGGACATCATGAGAATTTGTCATTTATTTCCACTGTCCGTACTAGTCCCCTCTAACTGTCCCCGGGGGCTCGACTTTCTGGCTGCTGAAATCTCATTGTCCCCAAGAGCTGCATTAGCACGTGAGAACATATGCTAGGATATTCAAATGTGTTCAGAAATCACAATCTAGGTTAATGACTGGTTAACACCACTTTGCGGGCCCAAAGCAGGGAGAGGACTGCAAAATGCCATACTGTTTGGCATGGTTAGTGAGCTGATAAGTTTGTGATAGGCCCTAAGATATGCTGGTACATCTGTGCAAAGCAGCTGATAGTGCCTTGCATATAGGCACACCGGCATTCTGGTAGGTTTGGATAGGTGGTAAGTAGCCATTAGTGCCACGCTGTTTATCGCCTCCACAATCCAGGTCTTAAGGGCTGCGGCCCCCAACAGCTGTATGCTGCCTGCCCCCCAATCACCCACCTGAAGTATATGATGAACTTCCCTGGTGTCCAATGATCTACCTGACCCCTGATCATACCAGCAGTATCAGCATCTTAATCTCTCCGGAGTCCTGATTCTCCCCAGTGTCCAATGACCCCGGCACATCAGTTACTTAACTTCCCTAGTGTCCACCTGTCCCCCCCAACCCCCTGTACATCCAATGCCTTGCCCTCTCCCCTTGACTATCACTGCTACCTGGCCCCCAACCACAGTAAATAAACCCCCTCTCCTGTCGGTGATGGCACAGAACCTCCGCTCACCTCCACGGCTGACTACCAACTGAACGACTGTTCGCATATACCTCAAGTGGCCAACAGGGGGATGGGTTTGTGACTACAAGCTGGTTAGTGCCCGACTGGTATAATGGAACATGTCTTCAGCACTCGCAAAGTGCCCTAGCTTGTTCCAATATACCACTAGTTTGCTTCAGACACAAATGAGCTCCAGTGGTAAATATTTAGGGGGCCCTAATCTGGACCTACAAATATCCTGGCCGATGTGTCAGCAGCACCCTTTAGACTCTACAGTATGCCTGTCTGCTTAATTAGAGTTAAGTTCCAGCAAGGTGTGAAACACCACATTTAAACATAGAAACATAGACTTTGATGGCAGATAAGGACCACATGGGCCCACCCAGTCTGCCCATTTCCCTACCTACTGGATGAGCTGCAGCTTCTAGTTTACCAACAGCCTACTTCCTCCTACCCCCACCATAATTGCCTTATAGCTGTCCCATGCATTCTTGAATTCCCCCACCATTTTTAACCCCACAACCTCCTCAGGAAGGCGGTTCCATGCGCCCACCACTCTTGTGAAAAAATATTTCCTCACACTGCCCCTGAGCCATCCCCCCTCTTATCTTTAAATTGTGCCCCCTTCTTTTTGCACATCTCTTTTTCTGAAAGATTCTACCTTCTTGGACTGTGCTGATTCCCTTGAGGTACTTGAAAGTTTCTATCATGTACCCGCCCACCCCCTTTCCTCAAGGGTATACATGTTAAGCTCTCAGTCTCTCTTCATATGGCTTTTGATGCAGACCGAGCACCATTTTAGTTGCCCTCCTCTGGACCGCCTCCATCCTGCCTATGTCCTTGTGGAGATGGGGTCTCCAAAACTGCACACAGTACTCCAGATGGGGTCTCACCAACTGGCTGTACAGAGGGATAACCACTTCCTGTTTTCTATGGGTGATGCCTCTACCTATGCATCCCAGAATCCCCCCAGCTCTCCTTACTGCCTTTTCACATTGCTTGCCTACCTTAAGGTCATCTGATACGACTACCCCTAGGTCCCTTTCCATTTTTGTTGTTGTTAGTACCCCCCCCCCCATGTGTACTCTTTACCTGGTATTTTGTTTCAAAGGTGCATTACTTTGCACTTCTTTGCACTGAATCTAAGTTGCCATACTTTTAACCATTCCTCCAACCTTGCCAAATCCCTTCTCATCCTTTTCACCCCCCCATGTGTGTCAACTCTGTTGCAGATCTTTGGGTCATCTGCAAAGAGGCATACTTTTCCTTCCAGACCCTCTGCAATGTCTCCTACAAAGACATTAAAGAGGACTGGTCCCAGTACTGAACCCTGCGGTATCCCACTAGTAACCCCCCTTTCTTTGGAGTGAGTTCCACTTACTATTACCCTCTGCGTCCTGTTGTGCAGTCAATTTGTTACCCGGGCTACCACCCTGGGACCCACTCCCAGGCTGGCTAACTTGTTTATTAATCTTTTGTGAGGGACTGTGTAAAATGCCTTCCTAAAGTCTAGGTAGGCCACATCCACAGCCCCTCCCTGGTCTACTACTTTGGTCACCCAGTCAAAGAAATCGATTAGATTTGTCTGACATGACCTTCCTGCTGTGAATCCATGCTGCCTTATGTCCTGTGCCCCGCTGGCCTCTAGGTACTCAACAATTCTTTCCTTCAGAAGTGATTCTATCACTTTCCCTACCACAGAGGTCAAACTGACAGATCTGTAGTTTCCTGCCTCTGTCTTGCTCCCACTTTTGTGAAGGGGGAATCACATCTGCCTTCCTCCAGTCCTCAGGTATCGCACCATCCTCCCATGATCTGTTAAAAAGTGTAGCCAGTGGTGTCACTAGTTCTCCCCTTAATTCTTTTAGAATTCTGAGGTGAATTCCATCAGGCCCCATTGCTTTGTCCACCTTCAGTTTTAGGAGTTCTTTCAGAACCCTTTCTTCTGTGAAAGGACTGGGATCGAGAGTGCTTCCGTTAACTGGATTAGGCACCTCCTCCCCTCCTCTTTTGTGAATACTGAGCAGAAGTATTCGTTCAGTACACACAGAAACATAGACTTTGACGGCAGATAAGGACCGCTTGGCCCACCTAGTCTGCCAATTTCCCTACCTACAGGATAAGCTGCAGATCCTAGTTAACCAACAGCCTATTTCTTCTTACCCCCTACAAGACTCCTTGCTCTTCCACTGTCTCTCTCTGCCCACCCACCCACCATCCTTTCTATTCAGCCTCACTATCCCTTCCTTTGTCTTTCTACGCTCCCTGATGTACCTATAAAAGGTTTTATCCCCCTTCTTAACCGAGTTGGCTATCTTTTCCTCAGTTTGGGCCTTTGCTATTCTGACTTCCCTTCCTGCTTCCTTCTGCCTTAACTGGTACAGTCCTCTGCCCTTCTCCTTCTGTGTTTCCTTATAGTTCCTAAATGTCACCTTTTTCTCCCTAACCTTCCCCGCCACCTCTTTTGAGAAACACAGGGGCTTTTTCTTTCGTTTTGATTTTTTTGCTTCTCACAAAGGCTTGTTGCCTCTGTGATGGCAGTTTTGATGTTTCCCCATTGTTGCTCCACCCCTCCTTCTAACCTGTTTGCAAGTGCTTTTCTAAGGCACTCTTCCATCTTGCCAAAGTCAGCCCTCCTGAAGTCGGGTACCCTCACTTTTGCATGGCTCGACTCTGCAGCTGAGTTTATCATGAACCACAGTGTTTGGTGGTCATTTGTTCCCAGATGGCTACCCACTTCTAGATCTGAGATCCTCTTGCTGTCCCCATTTGAGAGTACGAGGTCTAAGATTGCTCCCTCACGAGTGGGTTCCAAAACTAGCTGTCTGAGGCATGCCACCTATAGGGCATCAAGAATGGCCCTGCTCTTGGATGTGGCTGCTGCAAAGGTGCTCCAGTTAACATCTGGCATATTCAGGTCCCCCATCAACAGCATCTCCCCTTTCTCTGCCATCCTAAGGATGCCTTCTATCATATCCTTGTCCATTCACTCTCCCTGACATGGGGGTCTGCATACAACTCCTCTGCAGATTGTGGTGCCATTTCTAGTCTCTAAGGTGACTCACAGTGCCTCTTCTCCTCCCTGTTTACTTTTTTGTTCGGTTGCTTTTGTCCCTTCCCTTACATAGAGAGCTACTTCTCCCCCTCTTCTACCCTCCCTGTCTCTCCTGTAGGTTGTGTACCCTGGTATGTTAACATCCCCTGTCATGGTTCTCTGTATACCATCTTTCTGTTACTGCTACGATATCCAGGCATCCCTCTTCCGTCAAGGCCACAAGTTCAGGGAGCTTGCTGCCCAGACTACGGACATTGGTACTCATTATCCTCCATTTCTTGATGGCCTTACCCCTTTTTGCCCCATCCCTGTCCTTATTGCCTTTGTCATTTTCTTCATTTACCCCGCCCTTCTCCCTATCAACATCTCTATCTTGGTGTTTACCTCACTTACTACCCTGATTATTTTTTGGGGGGTGAGGATTTCCCAGCTCCTTTCCAGTACCTCCCTCCTTGGCTAGTTTAAATGCTTGCCAATGAAGCATTTAAACCTATCACCTAGGATTCTTGTTCCCCTCCTAGACAGATGCAGACCATCACGCCAATATAGGCCTACATCACTCCAAGTGGACTCCCAGTCCCCAGTGAAGCCAAATGCCTGAGCTCTGCACCAGTTTTTCAACCACTGATTGAATCCCATGGTGTGAAGCACCCTAGCCTCATCCATGCCATAAACAGGCAGCACCTCTGAGAAGGTTACCGTGCATGCTACTTGTCTAAGGCCCCTCCCCAACTCCATAAACTCTTCCTGCACTGCTCTGATCCCTTTCTCAGCCAGGTCATTTGTCCCTAGGTGGACAATGACATCCAGCTCCCTCCTCCTCCATGCCATGGCACCAGGCAGGCACCTTACCTCCCTCTCGCCTTCTTCCCCCAGTTCCACCCTCCTAACAATGGAGTCCCCCACCAGGAGTTGTTTCCTTCCCCTGTGGGGTCCCATGACACCCTCCTGTGGGTCTCCTTTGTGGAGGTTCCCAGCATCCTCCTTGGTCTCCACTGCGGGTGCTTCCATAGAAGAACCACACTTTGCCAGAACAGCATATGAATTGTGGAGAGGTACAACTGGAGGGATGCGCCTCTGTTCCACCACCCTCACCCTCCCTGAGCCCACTGTGGTCCAACCGATCCTCCTGAGACAACAGAGATTGGAAAATAACTAGTCCCAGTCTCTGTTGCCTCATTTAATTCTAATATTAATGGGCAATTAGAACTTTCAAATCTGCTAATCCTCCATGATATTTTTATGCAGCCTACCAAGGGCAACAGTAGCAGGTGGGCCCATCAACCCTTTTCTTGCCACCCACACAATTTATAGTCACAACATACTGAAGCACAGGAAACAATATAACAAACAAAAAACAGATTATCACATTAATAAAAAAAAAAAGAAAGAAAAGAAAAACACAGATTCTCAACCTCAACAAACTGAAAAAATGTGACTGACCAAGCTGCAACTCCCGCTCATTCAAAAGCCAGATGATGCAGTAAGTAGAGCAAGCCGGCAATATATGTCCACATCTGGGAAACCGTAGTTAAGAAAGTCTGCCACTGCTCCTCATCCAGATTCTCCTGGTCACCTCAGAGTTAAAACTTTAGCCCTGCTAATTACCTCTGTGCAAAAGTGCACCTCAAAACTACTTAATATATAACTGTACTTGTGTTTGTACAATTGGCTTTCTTTTTTGGCTGCCAGCTCACTCCACCTTCCATCATGGTCTGCTCCCAATATGTTCCTGCTAAATAGCTCCATACTGCAGTTGCCACCCCCCGCTGACTACAGTTTCCCAACCCAATAGCTCCCAACCAGCACGTTCTTGAACTCGCTTAACTAGTGAGTGAATGAGTGCAACCGGTCTCCTTTGTTTTGTTTTTTACCTTATTTTGTGCCTCCCTCCCTCTCCTGTCTGCTATCCCACCCTCTGTTTAACCCCTCAGACTTCCCTCCCAAGTCCCAATCAACTGTGATTATAGCTGGCATGGGAACTGCACTGATGCCCAACCTATCACTCAGTTTTCAACTTAAACTCCTCTGTCAAAATTGGAAACTGCTCTTATTCATTATCACAGTATCTGTCACTAGAGAATACCCCTGCTCAGACCCTGTTTTCGCTATCCATGGACACTGCACAGAGACAGAGCTCACCAATAGTGCGGAACACACATTACAGTACTTGAACCTATAACTGCCATCACTCCTCTCATCTGCACCATGCTGCTGTATGTTCCATTTCTGTGGTCAGAGAGAGAGAGAGAGAGAGAGAGAGTTTCTCAGTCGCGATCACGCTCACTATTTAAATAACAAAAACAAAACAAAAAACGTACTACTGAGTCTACTACTGTTCTTGTCCACCGTAGCTCTCCCACTCTACATTCATTAGCGCTCTCCTCTTCAGTCCTGAAACAGCTCTCTGCTATCGCTTTTTCTCTCTCTATCAGTCTAGCTCTCTGACACAGGTACTCTACACTATAAACACCATATTATTACCTCAGCCCAGCCCCTCCACTGTGCCAGCAGCCAGGGCATGCAAGGGGCATTTCATGCTGTAACGCTGCCAGGGGAAGACTACCTACCTTCTTTCCCTACACCTAGTACCAGGCACCTACTACATGCCCCTCTGCAGTGGGCAAACTGCAGGGGCCACAGCCCTTAGACCCATGCACCACCCCATGAGCCCTTCACACATGCAGGAAAACTGGACCTACATCAAAATTTACAGTGGCATAGGGAGACAGGCACCCCTCTGAGGTAGCCAAAGGCGCTGTCTCCCGCCCTCTCCAAAGAACTGACCCCTGTGGGAAGAGGGTCTATGTCTACATTAACTTCCTGCACAGACTAAATTCCCAATTCTCAGGATCTAGGTGGACTTCCCACCAATTCAGAAGGGTAAGAGGAGGCTAGCACCCCCTGGGGTTCCAAGGCTGCCATGGGTGCTACCTCACACCCTCTTCCAATAACTGACCCACTTGGGCAGAGGGTCCATGGCCAAATTCATTCTCCAAGTACCATTCTTCTTAACCCTCTTGCAAGATGGGGGGGCACCGCTGGGTGCCTAAACCATCTCTCATTTCAGAATTAAATACAGTTCATCTCAGATTACCAGTCCACTCTCCCAGTCTCCCTCTTTCTCTGTCTTCAAGCTAAATTTCCTCTCTACTTCCTCTTTCTCTTCTGTTCTGGGAGTTTGTTCCACTTGGGCATCTGTTAACAGCAGCTGCCACAACTTCCCATCAAATTAAAGTTGACCTCACTCTGGAAAAGTAGGAGGGAGCACTGGCAGTTCTTGCCAGCAATGTGGCTCCCTCTATAATGATGCTTCTGCTTGGCTTTCTAGCCTCATCAGTTGGCCACTGCCCTTTGGAACACTGGCACAGACCTGCTGACAGCCTCCAAAGGAGCAAAGAGTTAACACTTTGTCATATGGATGCCCACATAATAAGCTACTATATCTCCAGTAGACCTCTATAAGAGGCAGAGCTACCAAGAGGGCCACACTTACTTCAGCGGTAGATCTACAGGCTACAATGCAGTAGAGGATAGGGGGCCTGGGTTCAATACCCAGAGTGGGACTTTTTGTTCATTCTTACTACAGTTGACAGATGCTATGTCTCAGACCCCATCCCCCAAGCCACTTCCCTTTTTATTGCCAGGGAAGCTTGTCATCCTTCTCTCTGGCCACATAATTATTTCATACTTATCCTCTTTGGCATCTTTAGCACCACTGGTACTTTGATTTCTTTACAATTTCTTTCAATGTGTGCACTTCCAGAGAGTTTTTTCCAAGTTATCTGCAGTTGCATCATATATATAGCTGGTGTAAATGGGTGCTATGACATCATGTTCTTACTGCTAATGCAGAGCTCAGGAACAAAGGAGATTTCCAAAATCTGAAACTGGACATCCAGGATAGTGGCAGAAAACTACTGTCACTAGTAAGAGTAAACTAAATAAACAGTTAATATTCTGAAGAGCTACAGGTATCGAGATCATTAGTGACAAGTAATCAGATAAAATGTACAAAGTGTTCCTTAAAACACCTATACTGACTTCATATCCACTGTTTCCACTGGTAGCTAGTTCCATATGTTCACCACCAGCCGAGAAAAAAGTGCACCCTAACTCAAATGTAATATAGTTCTCTGTGTTTATATAGAGAATAATGCCTTTGCAGGTGTCTGTTATGAGGATTTTTCACACACCCGAGGTATGAGATAATCCATAAATTCGAGGGTATAATGAGATTATTACACACCGTGTGTGAAAAATACTTACAGCACACAAACCTTGTACAGGCATTATTTTTTATAATTACTGACGTAAGGGAGTCAATGCCAAAGGAAGTTACTGAATCAGCTATGCTGTGTTCCCTGCTGCTGCTCAGTCCACCTACTCCACTGAGACACACATACACACACACAGACACTCTTTTTCAGTCTCTCCCTCTCCAGGATAATCTTTTAACATAATTTCTTATTTTTTGTTTGTTTGTTTAGTTGCAGGGTGGAACCACGTGTAGACAGGAACAGCCCCTTCCCGATTACAGTGGTTGTCTCCCAAAGTCCCGCCCAAAACGTGGCAACAGCAGGATCAACCAGATAGATTTTTTTTTTAAATGTAAAAGCAAGATCAGCCAGAGAAATACTGTTAAGCAGTAATATTGTACCAGGACTCAAAGGCAAACAATGAATGCAGATCAGACTCTTCGGTAAGGGACAAACCGCTGCCATGTTTGTTGACGTGTTCAGCCTGCCCCACACAGATTAAGAGCCAATGAGCTGGCATGCTAAAGATGAGTGACACAAACTGCCATAATAACCAGTTTTACTGGTTACTGCGGCATTTAAACCATGGCTCTAGTCTGTGTATTATGGGGGGTCACCAGTAATTACATGAAAATAAGGATTATTTCCTTTGGTTGAGATAAATGGTGCAGTTGTATAAACTGCTGTTGCCTTTATGAACTGTGTATGAATACATTAATACAAGTTTCTTATCCTTTTTATTTTCACAGTTGTTCATAATCCTTGCATCGGTTCTGGTATGGATTAAGATCCTGTTTGCATCATGCTGTTTTTATACATTATGACCGTCTTCTTTCTTACAAAGTAAAGTGAAATGCAGTGGATGTGACTGATTGTTAGACCACAACAAACAAAAAAAGTGATCTTCAGATTTTTTTTTTTAACTACAATTGTGGAGCAGCAAGCAAAACTGTTATATATAAAACATAATTCTCCACATTGCCTCAAACTGAGGAATGGTAAACTAATTTTGTAACTCCCTCTGTATTTATATAACAGCTACATTTACTTTCATAAAGGGAAATGTCCATCAGTAAGCAGGCCATGCCTGGGTGTAAGGCATGGTCCGATTGGCTTTTTCGTAAAATATATTCGTATTATGGATTCACTGTTGTTGAAAGATTTCACTTGTGATCTGGCTGATCGTGCCTCCCTCATGATGGCATTTTGGAAATGTGCAGTGCGTCCACAGCCAACTGCCGCAGTCCCGGTGTGACGTATGACATGGGGAGTAGCCAGAGGCAAGCCCATAGACAGACTTTGTAAACAGAACTATTAACAGCTACAGATGGGCAGCAGCTGCAGGTCCATCTAGTCTGCTTGAGTGTGCAGTTTCCACTGCGTTTACTGAGGGAAATGCACCCTCCCCATCCAACTTGAGAGAATTTCCTCCATTGAGCCACATCATGGAACTGTAAGCTGTCAACGTCAGGCCTACCCAGAAATTTTTTTGTGGCTAGGGCCACCCACACTGACACACCTTGTCAGTGCGTATATAACGTGGACATTCCCAGCATGCCTCCGTTCCCTGCTAGGAGCAAGCTCAGAGGATGATCAGACCGACAGGGACCAAAGTGACCAAGACCAAAACAGGCATACAAGAGAGGATACGGAAACCTAAGTACAGATGCCACAGGAAATAGCAGCATAGATGCAGCAGCTTGTGAGAGCAGGCAGCATATTTACCCATCACCCAGTGGGGGAAAGAGGGAGAGCTGTGCCTCAAAGGAGGAGATTCTCTTGAAGATCAACTGTTACGGTACACAAGTATTCTATCTTGTTCGAGGTCATCTCTCTCCACAAAGCCACATCTAGGAATGGTTCCCAAGCAGTACCAAGCACAGAGGAAGACAAGCAGGACCTCATGATTCTGAGTAAGGAGGCTTTGCAGAACACTGAGGCCAAAGCCAGCTCATCTCCAAGAGATGATGATCAGGCTGTAGTGTTTAGTAAATGTATGAACAGTACTCCAAGTGACAGCAGCACATATGTCAGCAGTAAATACATTATGGAAAAAAGCCATTCAGGTTGTCACCCCACAGGTGGAATAAGCACGAACAAGACCAGGAAGCTGCTTATCACGCTTCTGGTAACAAAATGTAATACAACTGGCCAGCCATTTGGACAGACCTCATTTAGAAATCAGGGAGGCCATCATCCTGGGGCAAAAGCCACAACAAGTTGTGAGGATTTTCTATAATCCTTGGTACAATCCAAGTACCAACGCAATGTTCGACAGATGTCACGCATATGTAAACAACGTTCCCCACTAGCTGTGGGTGACCTAAAATAAACAGGAAGGTCAATAGTCTGATTTAGTGTTCTCTCAGACACCACCTTCGGTAAAAAATGAGGATTAGCGCACCCTATACTAGTCCTAGGATTAACTCTATACTTATGAAATGCAACAAAAGGAGGATCTGCAACCAGAGCCTGCAATTCTGAAATGAGTCTTGCAGATGACATAGCCACTAGGAACAGTGTCTTCTAAGAGAGGAAGCGTCACTCACAAGTAGCATCAGACTCTAAGGAAGGCAGAGTCAGGGACTCTAGGGCCAAATTAATGCCGTGCCAGAACCAGATCCCAGAGTGGGGGGTGCAAGAATAGAATAACTCTTAGGAATCTACGGGAAACCTCCATCTGGGCCACTATCTTGCCCTTCTATGAGGGCATGAAAAGCTGACACAGCGGCCAAGTGGACCTTAAAGGAAACATATCCTAGTCCAGAGTCCTAATGATAACAGGTCGTTATTCCTTTAGTAATTGGACACATAAAGGAATTCATTACTCGTGCACTACACCAAACTATAAAAATTTTCCATTTTTCCCCAAGAAGCTGTACCATGTAGCTTTCTAGATGCCATAAGAGCAGCAGCAACAACCAGGGAGACCTCATAAAAGGAGAGCACTATGTCCTCAACAGCCAGGCGTGGAGTTGAAGGGACCACAGATCCGGGTGCACCAGACCACCCTGCTCCTGTGTCAGAAGTCCCACCTGCAGGGGGAGCAGGACAGGGTGTTCCAACTGTTGGGGCAGAGGGAAAAAAATTGTCTAAGCTAGTAAGGGGTCACCAGAATCAAGGAGGCTGGTTCAGCCTGTAGCTTGACCAGAACCTACTGTATTAGAGGGGATGGATGAGAAGCATACAGGAATCTCCCTGTCCAGTAGATGGGCAGTGAATCTCACCAAAAAACTCCAGGCCATGGAGCAAGTGAGCAGAAACGTGGCGCTTTTGCATTGTATGTAGATGCAAACATGTCTATGCCCAGTCAGCACCATGCAGAAAACCTCAGGCTGCTGTTGTACCTCTCTGTTAGTATATGTATATGTATATGTATATGTATATGTATATGTATATGTATATGTATATGTATATGTATATGTATATGTATATGTATGACCTAGCCTGGAAGTCCTACAAGACCTCTGGCACTCTGGCAAATCTTAGCAAGTACCGTGCCTTGAGGAATACTGGTACTAGGGCCATTAGACTAGCTAAGGCTGAGTTCTTTTCCTCCTCATTCCAGAACAATCTAAATGAGACCTGTAACAGTAGTTCTAGGAGTGGTATATGTTGTTCATCCACACTTCTTGGCATGTCCCCTTCCATTTTAAATCTTGATGGAAGTCTTCAAGCTGGCTCCTCCCACCCACCCAGGTGGTATATACATCAGCTCCACCCCATGACGCCAGATCTTAGCCCGCTGGAAGCAAGCTTGTGCACCCAAAGCCGGGGAGGTCGGGGGTGTGTGTGTGGATGAACAACATACACCACTCCTAGAACTACTGTTACAGGTGAGTAACCTGTTCTTCTAGGAGAGTGGATATGTTGTTCATCCACACTTCTTGGCAGACTCCAGGCAGTTCTCCGGGAGGAGGGAGGCAAGGCGCACACCCCCTACTTAGGAAATAAAGACTGGAGAACCAAGACCCCAAAACCAGCATCCCGGCGTGACTCAAGGTCGATGTGGTAGTGGGTAATAAAGGTGTTTGCTGACTTCCAGGTAGCAGCCCGACAGATTTCCTGGATAGGGATGTCCCTGGAAGCAGCCACCGATGCAGCAGTATGGCGGGTAGAATGAGCTCTTATCCCTCTGGGAGGCTCCTTGCCCACCAACCCATAGCACAGACCTATGAATGATGTAATCCACCTTGCTATGGTCCATTTGTCTGCAGGTCTGCCAGAAGCGGCTTCAGCGTAGGTGACAAACAGCTGGCGAACCTCTCTACGAATTTCCGCCGTCCTCTCCTTGTAGTAGGAGAGAGCACATCTCAGGTCCAAGATATGGAGCCTGTACTCAGTGTCTGAGGTGTAATTAGAGTAGTAAACCAGAAGAGTCAACATCTGGTTAAGGTGAAACTCTGACACCACCTTCGGAAGGAATTTCGGGTGGGGGCGCAGGACAACTTTGTCCCTGTGGAAGACCAGATAAGGGGAGTCCACCGAGAGCGCCTGGAACTCCCCTGTCCTTCTGGCAGACATTACAGCCACCAGGAAGACTGTCTTCCACAACAAGGGTGAAAGCTCACATTTGTGCATGGGTTCGAATGGCTTGTCTATGGACTTTGCCAAAACCAGCAACAAATCCCATGGAGGTGGAGGTTCACAGACTGGAGGGGCTATGTGATACAGGCCTTTGAAAAAGTGCCCAACCACTGTCTCCTGGGCCAATGTCGGTTGACCGGCCCGCGCCCGGTAAGCAGAAATGGCTGCCAGGTGCACCCTAAGGGTCGATGACCCTAGACCCCCTTTGGAGAGAGATCAAAGGTAGTAGAGAATGTCAGCCACAGAACAGGACAAAGGCTCCAGACCCTTTCCCTGACACCAAATGGAAAACCTTTTCCATTTGAAGGCATAACATTTCCTGGTAGATTCCTTTCTGGATGCCTCCACCACAGTGTAGACATCTTCGGAAAGACCCAAAGCCTGGAACTCTAGCCGCTCAGGTACCAGGCTGTGAGATGCAGGGACTGAAGGTCCGAATGGAATATCTTCCCCTGGTTCAGAGATATCAGGTCCAGGCGTGTACAAAGCCGCTCCGGGGGCCTGCAGCTGAGGCTGAGGAGATCTGGGTACCAGAACTGGCGTGGCCAGTCTGGGGCTACCAGAATCACCGTCGCCTTGTCCCTCCTCACCTTGAGTAACACCTTGTGGATCAAGGGAAATGGGGGGAAGGTGTAGAGGAGGCCTGGGGTCCACGGCCTCGAGAAGGCATCCCCCTGCAGTGAGCCCTGCTGAGGGGGGGGTGGGCATGATACAGCCTCAGCTTGGTGTTTTCCCTAGAGGAAAACAGGTCCACCAGCGGTTTGCCCCAACGGGAGAACAGGCTGTAAGCTACCTCTGAATGGAGAGACCACTCATGGGATGTCTGGCCTAAATGGCTAAGAGCATCCACCAGCTGGTTCGAGGCTCCTGCCACATGGATGGCTAGAAGATCCACCTCCAACTGGCTTACTAGGGTCCAGATGTGAAGCGCCTCCTTGCACAGCAGACGGGAGTGTGTGCCTCCCTGTTTGTTGAGGTAGTACATGGTCGTGGTATTGTCCGTCTGGAATTGAACCATTTGACCCTGTAGCTGAGGAACGAAAGCTGACAGCGCCAGTCTAACTGCTCTGAGCTCCAACAGGTTGATGTGGCATCAGGATTCCTCGGAGGTTCAGAACTCGTGAGCCCTGTTGTCCCCCATGTGGGCTCCCCAGCCCATGAGAGAGGCATCGGTCATGAGGACGACCATTGGCTCGGGGTGGACAAACGGGATCCCTTCCTGCAACCAGTCTGGGGCGGTCCACCATTGGAGAGCGTCCCATATTTTCTGGGTTACAGTGATCAGCTGGTCGAAATGACCATGATGCTGAGTCCACTGGGCGGCCAGCTCCCACTGGAGGGGGCGCATGTACCACTGGGCCCAACGGACCACTGAGGTGCACGCCACCATGTAACCCAGAAGGCGCATTAAGTCCGGGCAGGGCGCAAATGCCCAACAAGAAATGATTGGGCAAAGGAGGAAAAAACCTCCACCCTGTCCACTGGGAGCCAAGCTCTGGCTCGACAGGAGTCGAGCTCTGCCCCGATGAAGCCCATCACCTGAGAGGGCACGAGTTCCAACTTGGCCCCGTTGATCAGGAAGCTGAGCTAGGAGCAGGTTTGGAGGGCCAGGTCCCTGGACCTCTCCACCTCCTGAATGGAGGAACCTGCCAAGAACCAGTCATCGAGATAAGGGTAGATTTTGACTCCTTGACGCCGAAGGTGAGCCGCCACCACTGCAATGCATTTGGTGAAGACCCGAGGGGCCGATGACAGGCCGAACGGCATGGCTCAGAACTCGTACAGGGTCCCTTCGACCTTGAAGTGGAGGAACTGCTGATGGGATAGACGTATTGGGACATGAAAGAACACCTCCTGTAGATCCAGTGAACAGAAACACATGTTTCGCTCCAGGGATGGTATGATCTGGTTCAGAGTGACCATCCAAAAGGTGCAGGACCTGAGATACTGATTCCAGGTCGTGGAGATCTAGGATGGGGCGCCAACCCCCCTGTCTGCTTGGGCACCAGGAAGTACCTGGAAACAAAGCCAGGGTCTGTCGGAGGATCCGGCACTGGGGCTACTGCCTCCTTGCAGAGGAGCTGAGCCATGTTGTCTCGAAGAGCCGACTGGGTGCATGAGGAGATCTGTTCCTCCCGAGGGGCACGGGCTCAGCTGGGAGGGTACTGCTCAAATTCCAGGGGCAGTCCCTGACCGACCACTTCAAGAACCCACCTGTCCAAAGTGATAGCAGACCAGGCGGAAAGAAAGTGGTGGAGCCGACCCCCCATGGGAGGACCCAGAGCTGGCGTGACAGGTGTAGGGGTGACAACCCCCAACCCGACACTGAGCAGGCTTGGAAGAGGAGGAGAGGTCTCCAGGACCTGTGCCTCGGCTTCCTTTATGGGGCTGTTGAAGGCCCTGCTTGGGCCATGGGCACCAAGTTTGAGCCTGCTGCTGCTGCTGTTGCTGACCTCCTTCATAGGAGGGCTGCCTGACTGCAGGGGAAGAGTGACAAAATAGCTTCTTCTTTCTCTTCTGCTGGTTCTTGCCTGAAGAGACTTTGGTAGAAGTAGCATCCAAGGTGGCACTGGATTGCTCTATACGCTGAAGGTGACCGGCCACTACCAGACCGAACAAGTCGGTCCCCAGGAAGGGCACATCTGCAAGCTTATGCTGAGTATCCGCCGGGAAGGAGGAAAGCCTTAGCTAAGGCCTGTGGCGTGAGGCCACTGCGGCTGCCAACGAGCGGGCACAAGAATCCCCTATATCCAAGGCTGTCTGGAGCTGCTGTTTGGCGACAGCACAACCTTGGTCACGGACCTGCTTGACGGTAGTCTGCATGTCCGGTGGGAGATGAGGGTGGACCTCGTCCAATGGCCCTAAGAGGGCATGGGAGAAGTGTGCCATTATAACAGCCAAGCTGGCTTGACAAAGGCCCAGAGAAGAGACAGCATAGACCTTGCGGGCAGAGTAATCCATATTTTTGGACTCTGTCTGGGGGTCGTTCAGTATCGGCCGAACTACCTGTACGCCTGAACACCGAGGCAGTCACCAGGCTCTCGGCCGAAGGGTGTTCAGTGAACCCTGCAAGGGACCCCATGGGCACCGCGTACTTGTGGGCTATGCGGGCGCATGGTGCTGAGCAGGAGGCAGGGTGTTGCCAAAGTTAAAGGGCCGGGCCAACAATGGCCTCGGCCACTGGGAAGGCCTCCGTCGGGGTATCCCCTCTTTTGAGAATATCAGTAAGAGGGTACTCTGCCTTTTTCTGGATGGGCTCCAAGGGCATTCCTGTGGAGTCGGAGATAAGGCGAAGGATGCTCTGGAAGGAGGAAGGGCCTCCCTCCACCCCTGCGCCGACCATCTACTCCTCATCCTCAGGATGTGAGTGCAAGCCGGTGACGTCCGAGTCTGAGGAGTCATGGTAGAGCGGTCTGCCGCCTAAGTCACCCTCGATGTCGAGGAAGCCCGTTGTCTTGTCAGTCCTCTTTCGAGAGCACCCATCCCTCAGGCTGTTTAGGCGGTGGTTCCACCAGGATCGGTGGAGAGACCGGAATAGGCTGAGTGGGAAGACGGACTGACCCCATGGGCGGAGGAACCGGTGGCTTTGGTTCCGGAGGGGTCAGTGTCGGCCTAGGAAGTGGGAGCCAAGTTATGGCCGGGGTGGGCGGCGAAGCCGGCTTCTGCACGGTCAAAATCAGCTGTTGCCACATGAGGTCTTCATAGCATCAGAGATTCCGACAGAGCCTCTCCTCGTCCGAGGAGGATGAGGACCTGTGGCGATGCCTCTTTTTAGATTGCTTATGGCTCTTTCTCGACCGTTTGGCCGAGGGGGCTCTGGACCTTGACCGAGATCAGGGAGGCTGACTCGGTCGATCGGGAGACACCGGGGTCGGGGAAAACAGAGGGTTTGGAACAGGATTGTTGATGGGGACACCAGCAGGCTGTGTCTCCTCATCAGGGAATACGAGGACCGCAGTCCTTTCCAATGAGTCGTCGGCCATAGCAGGCAACAAAGGGTCTGTCGGGTCGAGGATGATTTCGACCTCATCGGCAACTTCCTCGGTCCCCTGGCAAGATGGAAGATCCGTAAAGCCAGCGGCCGAGGATGCAATCTCGACCGAAGTCGAGACCGCATGCTCCTGGGACTCGGATCTCTATCGGTCCCAGGAACGTCTTCGTCGAGACGAAGACACAGAGTCCTTTTCTCTCTTCTGAGAGTGGGAGGAGTGCGTGGCCGAGGGCGCCTCACCCCAAGTGAGGAGAGACTGGAACAACTCCTTGAAGGAGCCCGAAAAGGTGGTGCCAAGGTTCAGGGGACCAAAGAAGCTTAGACTGGCCGAGGCTCGAGCTGCTTCCTCCACAAATGCTTTCATTTTTTCCAGCTGCTCGGCGGATCCCGCAGCTGCAGAAACCGCCCACCTCGCCTCCTTCGATTTCACTGGCGGGTTCCTTTTCTCCGGTCTGCCCAGCTTCAAACGTGCCTTGTGGTCATCCAGGATGTTGGGATGGAAAGCCAGGCAATAACTACATGACGAGGTGTCATGTCTGACACCTAGGCAGTAAATGCACGTTATGTGGGGGTCGGTGCGCGACATCTTCTGGCCGCAGGGGCACCAGCGAAATCCGAGGGAAGATTTTTCCTCCATGTCAGATGCGGTGAAAGCACAATCACTAACTTGAATGAGTTTAAGAATAATTTTGATGTAAAAAACAACAAGTAGAATCCAGGGCCTACGATATGCTTTGAGAGCACAAGTGAACCTGTATCTTCCAGCAGAAAGGAAGATCTGGCATCATGGGGTGGAGCCGAGGCATATACCACCCAGGTGGGTGGAAGGAGCCAGCTTGAAGACTTCCAGCAAGATTTAAAGTGGAAGAGGACATGCCAGGAAGTGTGGATGAACAACATATCCACACTCCTAGAACACCCCTCTAAGTTCTGGAAAGTTATCCATGACCTCTTCTCCCCCTCTAGCCAGTCTCCCTCTGCAGGCCTCAAGGTGGGTGACTTCACTATTTCAGATCCCGCCCTTCTGCTGCCTCTGCTTTCGACTCCTACTTCACCATCTGCACTTCCTCACTCCTGTATGCCTTCCCCGCCACCTCCCTACTCCCCACATCCCCCATGACCCTCCCACTACTTCACTTCTCTTTCCTGCCAGTTACACCATCTTCCTCTCTAAATGCCCTCTTGGCTGTCAACCCTCTGAAAGGCAGGAGCCCTGATGGGCTTGACCCCAAGCTCCTGCACCTCTCTGCACCTGCCACTGCCATTTCCATCTCCTCTCTTCTCATCCTATCATTCTTTCTTGCCTCAGTCCCGGACTCCTGGGAGTATGCAAGTCATCCCTCTCCCTAAAGGTGGTGACTCCTCCTTTCCTGGCAACTTTCGTCCAGTATCTCTCCTTCCAACCTTATCCAAACTACAAGAACACATAGTTCTGTCTCAACTCTCCCCCCTCCTTGACTCTTCCTCTTTCTTCACCCCTTTCCAGTCTTTCACAAACATCACTCCACCACCTACTCTCTCCTCAGGCTCACTGACTCCATGCATACGGGCATGGACCAAGGCCACCTCACTGCCGTCATCTTTGTTGATCTAGTGAAAGCTTTCAACACTATCTCCCACCCTCTTATCCTTGGCAAACTCAAGTTAGCGGGTCACACAGACTCAGCAACTAACTGGTTCAGCTCCTACCTGGAAGGAAGATCTCAATCTGTGAGCACTGGAGTTTCCTCATCACTCCCCTCCCTATCCATACTGGCACACCCCAAGACTTCGTCTTTGGCCTGTTGTTCTTCTCTATATTACTCAATGACCTCCCCTCAGCCTGCTCTTCTGCTTCCATCCACATGTATGCAGATGACATGGTCCTGATTGCACCTGCGTCTTCTCCCTCAGAGTTAACATTCAGGCTTCAACTTGATTTTGACACTTTCTACAAATGGTTCAGGTCAAATCAATTTCATAGAAACACAGAATTTGATGGCAGATAAGGACCGCTTGGCCCATCTAGCCTGCCCATTTCCCTACCTAATGGATAAGCTGCAGATCCTAGTTATCCAACAGCCTCCTTCCCCCCCACTAGAATTGCCTTGTGTTTGTCCCATTCATTCTTGAATTCCCCCACTGTTTGACTCCACAACTTCCCCAGGGAGGCTGTTCCATGCATCAACAACCTTCTCCGTGAAAAAAATACTCCTTCACATTACCTCTGAGCCTTTCCTCTTCTATCTTCAAATTGTGCTCCCTTGTTCTTGCATATTACTTTCTGAAAGATGCTACCCTCTTGGACTTTGTGGATTCCCTTGAGGTACTTGAAAGTTTCTTTCATGTCACCCCTCTCTCTCCTTTCCTCGAGGGTATACGTATTAAGCTCCTTTAGTCTCTTTTCATATGTCTTCTGGTGCAGACCCTGCCCCATTTCAGTTGCCCTTCTCTGGACAGCCTCCACTGTATGTCTTTGTGGAGATGGGGTTTCCAGAACTGCACGCAGTACTCCAGATGGGGTCTCACCAACTGTCTATACAGAGGGATAACAACTTCTGTTTTCTACTGGTGATGCCTCTCCCTATGCATCTCAGTATCCCCCCAGCCCTCCTTACTGCCTTCTCACATTGCTTGCCCACCTTTAGGTCATCTGACATAACTACCCCCAGGTCCCTTTCCATTTTTGTTGTCAGTATCTCACCCCCTATTGTGTATTGTACTCTTCCCCTTGGGTTTTGTTTCCCAGGTGCATTACTTTGCACTTCTTTGCATTGAATCTAAGCTGCCATACATCTGACCATTCCTCCAACCTTGCCAAGTCCCTTCTCATCCTTTTCACCCCACCTTGTGTATCAACCCTATTGCAGATCTTTTTGTTGTCTGCAAAGAGACATGCTTTTCCTTCCAGTCCCTCTGCAGTGTCAAATTATAAAGACATTAAAAAGGACCAGATCCAATATTGAACCCTGTGGTACCCCACTTTCTTCACTGTGGACTCCGTTTACTATTACCCTCTGTGTCCTGTTGTGCAGCCAATGTTTTACAGAGGCTACCACCCTGGGACCTACTCCCAGGCTGGCTAACTTGTTTATTAATCTTTTGTGTGGGACTGTGTCAAACGCCTTGCTAACGTCTAGGTAGGCCATGTCCGCAGCCCCCCTCCTGGTCTACTACTTTGGTCACCCAGTCAAAGAAATCAATTAGATTTGTTTGATATGACCTTCCCGCTGTGAATCTATGCTGCCTTGGGTCCTGTGCCCCGCTGACCTCTAGGTACTCAACAATTCTTTCCTTCAGAAGTGATTCCATCATTTTCCCTACCACTGAGGTCAAACTGACAGGTCTGTAGTTTCTTGCCTCTGTCTTGCTTTCACTTTTGTAAAGGGGAATCACATCTGCCCTCCTCCATTCCTCAGGTACCACACAACATCCTCCTCCCATGATTTGTGAAAAAGGGGAGTCAGTGGTATTACTAGTTCTCCCCTTAGTTCTTTTAGAACTCTGGGGTGAATCCCATCAGGCCCCATTGCTTTGTCCACCTCCAGTTTTAGGAGTTCTTTCAGAACCCTTTCTTCTGTGAAAGTACTGATATCTAACCCCCTACCCATAGTGCTTCTACTGACTGGATTAGGTACCTCCCTCTCCTCTTCTTTTGTGAATACTGAGCAGAAGTATTCTTCAGTATCCCTGCTTTTCACTGTCCCTCTCACCCACCCACCCACCTCTTTATTTAGCCTCAGTATCCCTCCCTTTGTCTTTCTTTGCTCCCTAATGTACCTATAAAGGTTTTATTCCCCTTCTTAACCGAGTCTGCTATATTCTCCTCCGTTGGGGCCTTTGCTATTCTGACTGCCTTCCCCGCTTCTTCCTGCTTTAACTGTTACAGTTCTCTGTCCTGTTCCTTATGTGATTCCTTATACTTCCTGAATGCTGTCCTTCTCCCTAACCATCCCTGCTACCTCTTGTTATTGCTAAGAAAATGGTCTCCATGTGCTTCAGCACTATGCAGAGGCTTTCTAGGCTCCCCTCCAACCCCACCTCCTAGATGGGGGTACAACTGACGATGTACTCTCATTTAAATACCTTGGTGTCTGGTTTGACCAGCATCTTGGTTTCTCTCAGCACGTAGAAGCCATTCACAAAAAACTCCACCCCATGTTAGGTGCCCTTTATAGGAACAAAACCTGCATCCTTATACCTGCTCAATGTGATATTATCTCCCCATATTTGATTATGGTGACACTGTCTACGGTGTTGCACCCAAGTCCACCTTGGCCAGACTGGATCCCCCTCTTCCACTCCCTTCTGCATTTTGCCTTGGCGTGCCCTCCTTGTATTCACCACTGTTCTCTTTACTATGCTCTCTCCCTCCTCCACTTGGTAGATCGCTGCCTAACCCACTGCGCCTCCTTCATTTCTAAATTCTGGCTGGCTTCACTTTCCCCTTACCTCAGTGTGCTTCTCTTCTCTATGCCTCTCTCCTCTTACTCTCTCTGTAACTCAAGGTATCACTCCCTACTGCTCCCCTCTTGTAAATCCATTGCTGGTTTGAATGCCCTCTCTTTTATGGCCGGCCCAGTGGTGCTGAGGGCTGAGGCACTGGATGCCACACCTCGCGCTGCATTTGCAACCTGGGTTTGAGAATGAGCCTGGGTCATCAGGGAGAGAGGGAGGAGCTGGACTGAGCCACCATTAGGCAGCTCTCCTCTCCAGGGGAGGGTTGGGCACTGATCCAACCAGCGGATGGTGCCGGGACAGGAGGGCACTGTTAGGTGCTTGGAGGAAGCAGTGTCTCCGCACGGCTTCCTACCTCAACCTTGGTCCTCTGGTAGGAGCCCTCATGGGGGGTTAATGCTTTTCCCGTATGCTTCCATAACCATGGAAAAACCCACACATCCTGCTGTGCCCTGTGACCATATGAAGGGATGAAGAGGATGGTCAGTAGGCCACCACCAAGCCTTGCCAGCAGTCGAGGGGGGGGGGGAAATGAATGCCTTCTCTTTCTGTTTTTCTAATATCTGGAACTCTCTTCCCCTAGCAATTAATTCTGCATCCTCCAAATTCTCTCTTTCCTCGCTACTGCAAGTCCACTCTGCTCCCTACTGCAAATGCCCATAGCCTAATGTCCTGCCTCCCCCTTCTCTTTCCCTATCAACTACCTGTCCTTAAACTCCTACACATCTCTGCACCTAAACTTTTCCAACCTCTACAGTCATCCTTTCCCCCCATCTCAGCCCCTTTTGCCACTCCCCCTCCTACCACTACCATCTCTCCCTCCAAACCTCTCCCTCTCTAGTTCCACCCCCTTCTCACTCCCCACCACTACTACCTTAACACTATCTTTACTCTTCCGGCATCCACTTCCTGCTTCCCTGCTTCCTTTCCCACTCTCCTCCGACTTATCCTATCCCCATCACTTTGTTCCCCTCCACACCGCTATAACTGTTATTCACAACCCTAATCCATCTCTCCCTTCTCTTCTATCCCTCCACCTGTCTTCCTCTCCTTTCTTCCCTTCTCCTCTCCTATCTCTCTACCCTCCCTCATCTCTTTCCTCTCTCATATTCCTCTCCAGTTGCTCCTCCCTGTCACCACTTCTGATTTAAAAAACACTTCCTACCATGTCCTGTTACGGACGATACAGCCAGTGAGTGCCTGGTTACCCCACACTCCTAATGTAATCAATTTACTGTATATTGTTATTAATTATGCCAATACGATACTGTGCATTATTGTACATCGCTGTGCCTTATTGCTTTATCATATTACTGTGTTTTTTAATTGTTATGTACTTATCCCCTCCCCCGAAGACACATCTGGAAACAAGCTTTATGGTTCAGTATGTTTTTCCTGGTAAATCTCTTTTAAATAAATAAATATTTATCAAAAGAGCCTATACAGTAAAGCACTCCAAAAAGATGAAGATAAAAGAATCAACTCCTAGGGAAGCAATTTCTTAAGTAATCTTTATTGCCACCAATCACACTGTTAACATTTTGTGGCTTGTAATGCCACTTCTTCAGACCATCAGGTGGTTCCTAAAGTTGAAATCGTACTAAAAATATATATAATTACTGGGGATCCCATTTATCAACCTTATTATGAGTACTTCTGAATGCCATAATAACCTGAAATCCAGTTATTTCGGCATTTGATATATTTATTTTATTACATTTTGTTAACCGGGTAAGCCCACTGGGCCCCGAAGGTCCCTTTTTCAGGGGCGACCTAGGGTTTGTTACATATGGTAAGAACATACAGACAGGTATCACAGTGTCAGACATATTGTACAGGGTTACTAGGACAGTATACAATTTTCCAGTTTTTGTGTAAGAGGGCACAAGCTACATGATATTAGTTAGTGCAGTAGTAGTACAGTGCAGTGCATCTGATACAGTAGTATATCTAATACAGTGAAACAGAACAGTACATGTAATGTCAGAGGTATATTACACTGTTGAGTACAGTATGGCAGAGTAATACAAATAATACGGGGTTATGAGTACATCATACAGTTTCTGTAGAGGAGGGCAGCAAATATGTTACAGCATAGAGTACAACAGTGACGACAGAAGCGGGTAAGGTGATAAGTGCTTTGAGTGCCTACAGGAGGTTCAGTATGGGGTACAGTACCTGCTTGTGCAGTCATAGTCTGTATGGATTGACACGAGGTGTGGTTGTCTTAGCTATAGGGGCTGTTGCAGGAACTTGGTTTGATAAGGTGAGCACGCAGCCCCCTTTGAAAGAAGGCTAATGTTGGTGCCTCCTGAAGATGGCTGGAGAGATTGTTCCATGCATCCGGAGCTAGGTGAGTAAAGGATTTACTCCCTGCTACTGTGCAGGTCAAGGGAGATTCCAGGAGTTTTTTGTTCGAGCAGTGGAGTGGTCATCTGAGTGGCTTTGGGGCAAGTAATCTGTTCAGACCAGCCGGAGGATGGGCATCCAGGAGCTTGTAGGTCCAGCTTAGTAGGGGATACTGGAGCCTGTTGTGCAGGGAAGGCCAGTTGAGGGCTGTGAGGGCATCACAATGGTGGGTCCGAGGGTAAGATTTTGAAGCAAAGCGAACTGTTTTGTGATATAGGGTCGTAAGTTTGCTGTGGTCCGTCTTAGCGATGCCGAGTACGATGGGGGTGGCATAGGTTAGGGTTGGGAGAAGGATGCTTTGTGAGATAACCAGTCTAGTCTTTGGTATCATGTTATGGCTTAGGCGATAGAGAAGACCCAATTTTTGTTGGATGTTTTTTGTTACAGCATCCACATGGGGCTTTAGGGTGAGCCCCTGATCTAGCATGAGGCCAAGGTATTTGACTGATTGTACCACCTCTATTTTGGAGCCAGACAAGGTAGTGAGTGGCAGAAGATGGTCCCTAGAGAGGCCCAGGGATTTTGGCTCAAACAGCATCGCCTTAGTCTTGGTAGGGTTAAGGACAAGGCGGTTCTCAATTAGCCAAGTCTCAGCCTTGGTGAAATCGTTTTGGAGTCGGGGTCCTAGATCGGATGGGCAATCCCCTGTTCTGTACATCACTGCATCGTCTGCATACTGTACTATGGAGCTACCCCACAGTGTCCGTAGAAGTCATTTGTGAATAGGGAGAACATAAGCGGGCCTAAGACTGAGTCCTGTGGGACTCCCTCAGTTAAGGGTAGGGGTTGGGATGTGACCCCTTTCCACTTGACCTGTTGAGTGCGGTCAGTGAGGTAATTGCAGAACCAGCTGAGGGAGTGCTGATCCAGCCCCAATTGGCTAAGCTTGGTTAGCAAGAGTGAGTGATCTACCAGGTCGAAGGCCTTTGAGAGGTCCACGAACACAGCCCTTGTAGGGGGTACCCCTGTCCCAGGCTGTCAGGACATCAGAGGTGAATTTGATGAGGGCAGTATCAGTCCCATGCTTTGGTCTAAAGCCGTGTTGTATGGGGGTCAGTAACCTGTTGGCTTCCAGGTAGTCTCTGAGTTGACTGTAAACTAGCCGCTCCTGTATCTTAGCCAAGTTAAATAGCATGGAGATGGGCCTGTAGTTTCCTATAGGTTCCCTTGCTCCGCCCTTGTGGATTGGGACTACATAAGCCTGCTTCCATGTTAGAGGGACAGCACCTTCCTGTAGGGATCTGCTTATTAACTGTGTTACAGGTAGAGCAATGGCTGGGGCAGCAGCAGCCCTAAGCAGCCTAGGGTCCAGTCCATCGGGTACCGGTGAACCGCTGGGTTTTAAGGATTGTAGGAGGGTCAGCAAATCTTTGGTTCGCACTATCCGCAGATGGAAATTAGCGACCGAAGAGTCCTTGGATTCAGTGACCACTGGGCTCTGTGAGCTGAGTGTGCGGTTGGGTCTGAGCGCCCCCAGGTCGGTGAAGAAGCGATTGAAGGCTGTAGCGACCTGCTCTCCGTCCATGAGTGTCACACCGTTATAGGTTATGTTACCCTGCAGGGGCGGTTTAGTACCTTTTATCAGGAAGTTGATGCCTGTCCAGAAGGACTTTGGGTCAGTTAGTGTTTGCATCTGTAGGGATTTTATGTAGTCCCTTTTTGCATTCTTGGAGCTTCTTTGGCACTGATTCTGCAGGGATCTATAGGCATGGTAGTCAGCAGGAATAGCGGAACGCGTTGCCTTTTTCCAGGCCTATCTCGGGCTATCATCAGTGCCTTCAGCTCACGCGATATCCATTTATGGCGGGCTCGTCTGGTCCTAATTACGGCATGCATGTTAGCCACTGCTGAGAACGTGTGTTGAAAAAATTGTGCTGCCTTGTCCGTGCTCCCTAAGTGTATCACCGGTGACCAGTCTATGTTTCTTAGGGATCTCTGGAATGCCTCAGCTATGAATCCAGAGAAGTCTCTGGCCACTATGAGCTTGGGCGGGATCCTGGGAGGCCGGTTTTTCCATATGCAGAAGGTGGATGAGTGATCGCTTAGGGCGTCCGACATCACACCAGCCACTTGTATGTTGGTGGGTTTGGAGGTAAGTATCTAGTCCAGGATAGAGAGATTCCCTGTTTTTTGGTTATGCCTTGTGACCTCAGTGATGACCTGGGTTAGGTTAGCATCTTGGAGTATGGTCTTATATTTTTGCTCGGTGGTGGGTTCCCACTTTAAGTTGAAGTCCCCCGGGACCAGCAGCTCCGTGAGTCGCGCCCCTGCTATTGGGCTGATGAGGCTTTGGAGTATGGCAGCACCCCCCGTGGGAGGGTTGTAGATACATCCTATGGTGAGGTGCTTAGCACTGCACAGGACAAGTTGGATGAATATTAATTCTAGTCCAGTTGCATTTGGCATTTCAACAGGGGACAAGGAAGCCACCAAGGAGGAGGACATGTAGATAAGAACTCCTCCTCCTTTTTTCCCTTCTCTATCCTTTCGGAAGGAGTTGTAGTGGTCTAGTTCCACTTCATGGGGGAGTATGTGAGGCTTCAGCCATGTTTCGGAGACAGCTAGCAAATCAGGCTTGTATGCGTCTACCCATGATTGCACCCCCGGCATCTTAGGTCGAAGGCTGCAGACGTTCATGTGGGCCACCCTTAGTCCCTTGGTGTGGCACCATGTGGGGTCCCTGGAGGATCCCAGGATGGAGTTAGCGGGCAAGGGCCCAGGGTTGGGGTGGATGTCACCTGCCCTCAATATCAGTATTAGTAGGATGAGGTGGAGGACACCCTTCCGGGTGAGGGAAGATCGTTTTGGTCGATCACCTGCGACACCAGAGAAAATGAGATAGCAGGCTCCCTTGTGAGTAAGTCCGCGCTTGGTAAGTAGTGCAAGCGGGATTGAGGGGTAGGGCAGTGAGTGAGGTGCGGTAGGTGACGGTCCTGCACTCCCCTGTGCAGGTTAGGGTCTGGACAGCCACTTATTTTGCCATCCACCCATCCTAGTGCAGCTACGTACAGGAGTAACACTGCCGGTATTCCAATGTTAGCCAGGTGCAGGTTCAGCTGCAAGCACCAATGCTGCTGGATAAGTGGTTGGGCTACTTTGCTGCGCATACTATGCTACCACGTCTCCATACCTAAGAAGTGGTGCTGAGGGAGCAGGGTTCCCTACGTTTAAGCAGTTCTGTCGTCCTTATTAGGTGTGTCAACCTGCTATTGTTATATCCTTTTTTATGTGGTATGATCCTTAGCAGTGGCCTCAGCCCCCTCCCTCCTGTTATTCCCTAAATTGATGTGATCAGTTGCTGAGCTGGATGGTAGGATCAAATGCCAGGCTGGTAGATCTCTTTAATTCTGTATGAGAAAGCAGCACTGGCTGGTAGATCTTTTTTTTTTAATTCTGTATGAGAAAGCAGCACTGGCTGGTAGATCTTTTTTAATTCAAAGGCAGACCAGCTTAGGCAGCCTCTAGTGGCAGCGGCTGAGAAGCTGCAAATGGAAAAGTGAGCTGATAGGCTCACGCAGCCACGTGGTACTCAGTATATAAGTCGGAGCCCACCAAGGGTGGTGGCGGGGGCCGTGGGGAGCTGATGCGTAGCGTCAGCGGGGCCTACCAGTAATCGGGACCAGCAGCCTCTATTTGAGCCTCGTGGTTGCGGTGTTAGTCCGTACCTGGGAATCTCTGTAAGGGAGGGCTCCCTGAGTGGGCCCTCACGACCTGACTTTCCTCCCTTCGGGGGTTGGGGGGTGTCTGCGGCGTCCTCGGTGGCCTGTGGATCGATCTGGGAAGCACAAGAAAAGAAGCATGGTTAAAATAGGTGAGTGCCTTTGTTTCTACTCAGTGGGAGGGGGTGACTACAATAGGGAGGGCAATCGGGACCAGCAGCCTAGAGTTACACGCAGTGGGGGGGAGACAAGAGGGAAGGCGTTTGTTGCTGTATTCAGGTTTACTTTTAGCAGGAGCAGGCAAATTCACTAAATATCTGTGGCCATTTACTTTAAGTTGCCTTACAGCAGAGATATGCAAGTCGCTTGATTAACTGTGGCCTGTGAGTTAAAGCTACTTTACAGCAGGGATAAGCAATGTGGCCTAAGAGTTAAAGTTACTTTACAGCAGGGATATGCAAGTCACTAGTTTAGCTGTGGCCTATGATTTTAAGGTGTTCTACAGCAGGCACAAGAAGGGATAAGCAGTGTGGCCTAAGAGTTAACGTTACTTTACAGCAGGGATATGCAAGTCACTAGTTTAGCTGTGGCCTATGATTTTAAGGTGTTCTACAGCAGGCACAAAAAGGGATAAGCAGTGTGGCCTAAGAGTTAACGTTACTTTACAGCAGGGATATGCAAGTCGCTAGTGTAGCTGTGGCCTATGATTTTAAGGTGTTCTACAGCAGGCACAAGAAGGGATAAGCAGTGTGGCCTAAGAGTTAACGTTACTTTACAGCAGGGATATGCAAGTCGCTAGTTTAGCTGTGGCCTATGATTTTAAGGTGTTCTACAGCAGGCACAAGAAGCAGGTCACTAAGTTCCCTGTGGCCTTTGAATTAGCAGGCAGTTCATGCATTCACATACGTCCATTTCATTTAAAGGTACTCCTCTCGGGTACAGTACATAGCTATGATTCCCTAGAGGCAATTATGGTGTCCCACATTTGTCCTTATAGTCTATGCTTTTGGAGGCAAAAATTAACAATGCAAAAACTATCAGCACTCATGTGGGGACAAAATATCAGTTCATTAAGTACATCCTTTGAGTCCTGTTTGTTGGTGCCAGCTATCGGGACCAGCAGCCTCTCTTGAGCCTCGTGGTCGCGGCATTAGTCCGTTCCTGGGAATCTCTGTAAGGGAGGGCTCCCTGAATGGGCCCTCGCGACCTGAATTTCCTCCCTTCGGGGGTGGGGGTGTGTGTCTGTGACGTCCTCGGTGGCCTGTGGATTGATCTGGGAATCTCTGTAAGGGAGGGCTCCCTGAGTGGGTCCTCGCGACCTGACCTTCCTCCCTTTCGGGGGTGGGGGGTGTCTGCAGCATCCTCGGTGGCCTGTGGATCGATCTGGGCCTCTCTGTAAGGGAGGGCTCCCTGAGTGGGCCCTCGCGACCTGACCTTCCTCCCTTCGGGGGTGGGGGGGGTGTCTGCAGGGTCCTCGGTGGCCTGTGGATTGATCTTTTACAGCAGAGGCATTTGAAATTGTTCTAGTCCTTATTGCAGAACTAAGAGCCAAATACAACACAGATTATGACAATTCAGCAAAATGTTATTTTTTCTACCTCGCTATGTTTCGAGGCCACAGCATTTCTCCACCATGCTGCCCACACAGAACTCCAGAAGCGCCGAAGTTTACTTAGCAAGCCGATACCTTTGTTGGACTGCCATCAATGCCATAATAACCCAAAATCCGGTTATTATGCCATTCTCAAAACAACTTTCATTATCACTTTCCTCCACGGTTCTAACACTTTTCCCGCTCACAGTAGTGTGAGAGAGCGGTGTTCGCTCTTGTAAAGAATATGGCAGAAAATGTAGTAAAACTGTAATGTGTAGTGTAAAAAGGACATCAGTTGTCTTGCTTAAGGTTAGTTTTCTTAGTTTTCTGTACAAGAGAGTGAGTGACTTGGCGGCTTCAAAAGACTCGGCCTGAAAGCCTTGGCAGTGTTGCCATGGCAACACTCGCTAAGGCTTGCATCGAGTCCTCTAAAGCCGCCGAGTCACTTGCTCTCCTCACTCTACACTCGGCGGCTTCTTGTACAGAGAACTAGGAAAACTAACCTTAAGCAAGACAACTGATATCCTTTTTATACTACACATTACTGTTTTACTACATTTTCTGGCATATTCTTTACAAGAGCAAACACCGCTCGGTCACGCTTCACTGAGGGACCCACCAAGTCACTCGCCCTTGGCTCCACGGTCTACACTATGTGGCTTCACATTCTGAAAAGTAACAAAAAAAAAAAAAAAAAGACCTTAAATAGCACAGCTGACATGGTTTTCAAACAAAACCTTGCTATAGTTTCTCACAGGGCAATGTCTACTCCTTCATAAGAGTCAAACAGAACTACATCAACAGCAAGCACTTTTTCCCTCTTTCTTAAAGTAGTTCTACACAGGAACTCCATGCACCAGCAATTATAAAAAGTAAAGCACAGGCAAGTGTTTGTTTAAGGATTTTTTATTTTTTTTTTTTATTTTTATTTATATATATATTTTTTTAATTTTTTACACACTCTCGGTGTTTGATGACGTCATAAACCCCGAGTATGTAAAAAAAATCCATAACACACTCTTGCCTATCCATTATTCTCTATATAAAAATATGCGATGACAAACGTTTGTGTTTTTTTTTTTTTTTTTTTTTTAAGAAAAAGGCCCAGACTGAATTTATCTTTCAGTTACTCATTACAATAATCACCACTGGACATAAAGTTCTCACCACGGTGAAGATTAAGCTTCAATTACTACTGTGCTCACTTATAATTATTATTGTTAATAAATCTATTTAAACACCACTAGCCAAGATATACTCATACAATGCTTACTAAACTTGCTTGGACTTGTACATATATTTCTTTTTCGGTTTTTATATTAGGCTCTCACAGTACATCATCACATCTGCAAAGAAGCAATAAAGCACTGTTGTACAGTACCTTCAACTGTATCTTAAAATAGCAGCACTATGTTTCAATATTCAATAATTACATTCTCATTTATTTTAAACCACACTACCTGGTGTGTACAAATGAGCTTACTTGACCTCACTCTAAATCTCGACTTACTAAATACTGGTCTATAATGAAATATTTAAAAGAAAAAAAAAAAGTCAGTTTATATCTTGTTTTTCAGTCTTACTAAAAGGCTGAATTCCCTTTTTTTATTAGACTTGTGCAATCCTATCATCAAGTTCCCCACGTTTGGAACATACCGTAATGACCGAGTCTGCTCTCGTGCTTATAAAAATGGATCCAGCACAATATGACGTATATCAGAACGGCAACATAATGGAAAAATGCTACTGTTTCAACTAACTGTTTCTATAAGCATGAGAGCAGTTTCAGTAGTTATGATATTTACCAAACATGGTAAAAAGAGATGCTAGGATTGTACTAGTTTAAAAAAAATAAAGGAAATGTAGCCTTTTAGTAAGAGCAGAATTTAGCACGTCGGAGATTGGGAATGAGGTAACAAGCCATGAAACGTTAATGGTGTGACTGGTGGCAATAAAAACTACTTAAGAAACCTCTTATATAAGAGTTGATCCTTTTGATCTTCATCTTTGTGTTACGTCTGGTCAACTCCATTTTTCAAACAGTTCCTCCGCGCTGGAGCCTGAGTGTAGTGCACGGGGACTGACCGATGCAATCTGCCAGTATCTCCAGGGTTACCGTGCAAGAATACTGCTGACAGAAATATGTTGGGTTACACTCTCATTGCCTGTCTGCAGAGAGTATATGAATGCACTCTGCCTTGACTGTTGATGTAGTAACATCACTGAAATATTGTCTGTATGGATTAGCTGCTAGTTTCCTGGAAGAAGGGTTTCAAAGGCAAGTAGGCTATGCAGAATAGCTGTCATCTCCAGACTGCTGCTGTGTAGAACCATATTCAGAGGGGTCCATTGTTCCATAGTTCTGATGGGGTCCAGAATTGCATCCAACCTGAATCCAAAGCATCCGCGGTCTTCACTAGGAGGTCTCCAGGTTGGAGCACTCCAGCCACCAAATCGGAGAGTGATGGAGACAGGGAGTCACTTACTGTATATGAGATATTGCAACTCACCTGAATGCTGTGCCAAATATGCCCTAAGGAACCACTGAGGGATCTTCATGTGGAGGCGTGCCAGTGGTACAGTCAGTATGGCAGCCACCATCAGGCTAATTATCCTTAAAAGGCATCTGGCCAAGAAACAGTCTCCGCATGAGACCAGCTGTTCCTGGGCCACCAATGCTGCAGGATGGTCAGGAAGCAGAAATGCCCGACCCAGTCACATATGCAGGACAGCCTCTATATACTGAAGCCTCTAGCAGGAGGTAAAGACCGACTTTGATTCATTGACCAGGATACCCAACTAGTCAAAAAACTGTTGGATTTGAAACAGTGTTTATACTATGGCCTCAAGACACAAGACTTTCAGCAGTCAGTCATCTAAGTAAGGGAAGACATAAAGGCCCTCTCTGTGGAAGGCAGCAGCCACTGTGGCAAAAGCTTTGGCAAATACAGGTGGTGCAGGGCACAAATCAAACGTCAACACACAAAATTGATAGTGTGATCCATGGAGCATGGAGTGCAGGCATTGTGTGTGTGACTTGCGGATTCTGACATTAAGGTATTCGTCCTCCATGTCCAGAGCAACCACCATTCCCCCTTTAGTAACAGGGGAAGGAGAGACGGAAGACAGAACATTAGAATGTTTTTGTATCTGATGAATAGATTCAGTCCTCAAAGGTCTAGTATTGACCTTAGATCACCGGTCCACTTTGGGACCGAAAGTACCAGGAATAACAGCCCTGGTTTTGTTCTGAAACCAGGGCAAGTTCCACAGCCCTCTTGCAAAGAAGGGTTTAAAACTTTATTTATTTATTGTATTAAAAACTTCTCCAGCAGGAGGGTAAGACGTCCCTGAGGATGTCTGCTTAGCAACTGGAAGGGGGTGGGGGTCACTGGGGGAACAGAAAGGAGCTCTGAGATGTGTACCTGCTAAACTACCTCCAGAGATTCAGCTTCTCACCAAAACTTCCTGAAGTAGTGAGGCTAGAGGAAGGGGATGAAAGTCAGAAAGCGCCAGGGGAGGCACAGGTGCTGGTAATGGTCTGATCTTTAGTAAGTCTGGCATGGGCACCAGTAGGCAGGTTTGCTGCTTGGAAAGTGGAAGGCTGATGTCTCTGGGAACCACATCCCTGACCCCTAGAATATCCGTGGCTTGGAGGTGCACAGGGTTTAGGAAAAGAACCCCTTCCTCGGGGTTTTGGGTTCAAAGTGTGCATGGATCTTTATGTCATCTTTGAGGACCGTAGATCCCTCAAGGCATTTCCACATCTGGCCAAATAACTGCTTCCATCTGAAAGGAGCATATAGTACAGTTTGCTGGACGTCAGAGACAAGCCTTTCTCCCCCAGCCAAGAGTGGTGGCAGCAGAAGTAAATCCTAGAGGCAGCTGCTCTGGCTACAGCATCTGAAGTGTCAGAAGCAGACTTGAGCAGGTGCTTTCCAGACCCCTGTCCATTAGCTGTAGTCTGCTGAGTTAATATTTTGTCTTGATCTAGTATTTTATCAGTCAAGGAGACCATAGTCCTCCATAGGCAATTCTGATATTTTATCATGTAGGCCAGATAATCTGCAATCCTTAGACCAAGGGGAGCAGAAGCAAAAGTCCTCTTCCCCATCACATCTAGCTTCCTCAACTCCTTATCAGGAGGAAGAGAACTCATTGCTTGGGTGCCTTTGACCTACAATGAGCAGTCATGATTATTACCGAATATGTTTCAGGCTGGGACTGCTGGCAATTGAGCTGGCCTATGCCATGCAGCCAAGGTAGCATCCTCCAGTGCTGAATGCACAGGAGGGATGATGACAGTAGGGGAGGCAGACACCTCCAAAACCTCATACAGATTTTTCTTAGGGGACTCCTTCTCTGCTTGAAGCCCCAGTTTAGCCTGAACCTGTTTAAGGAGGGCCTGAAATGAAGAATCTTCAGGTGGAAATCTGGGAGTGTTTTTCACACTCTCCTCTAAGCAGGACGATAGAGTAGCACTTGAGCCAGCAACATCAATTACTTCCTCTTTTTCATCCCTCCTCCTCTTTCATGTATTCAGGATTGTATTCCAGTTCTTCATCGACCATCATCAGTAGAGAGTTTATGAAATGAGGAGACAATGAAGGAGGAACCAATTATAGGTCTCTTGTTGACAAGAAGCTTTTCAGGGCCTGGCACTACTGGGGGGACCATGAACTGAAGTGCTGATGGCAGCAAAGCTGAGGTCACCGACAGAGGTGGGGACAACAGCAGTAGGCACTGAAAGAGTTCCAACATCGTCTGATAGAAGAGCTGTGCTTCAACTTGTCCCGATAGGGGGTCAACAATTGTGGCACTGTCAATGAGGCTGTGTGCCACCGCGGTATCGGCTACATAGTCCCCCAGCAGGGAAGGTGAGCTAGAGCCAGGCCCTGACCTTGGCATCTGAGAGACAGTTGTGGGGGGTGGCAGGATCCAAGGCCATAGACAGGGACCCATCTTTTTCATTTGACTTAGCACTTCCTAGAAGTGAACAGGGTTGGTCTGTGGAAGCAGCCTTTTCTTTATACCACTTCTCCTTCTCAAAGTATCAGTGTCTTTGTCAACTTAGATGAATTGTCTTTGTTGAATCATCGACGGACACCACCAACCTCGGGAGCAGCGGGTTGACATTGAACCAGGGACAGCTGCAGTGACGATGGTGAAGCCACCTTTGATGCAACCAATATCTCCATTTCTTTCAGCTTCAGATGCACCTCTGAAGCTTTCTTGTAATGTTTCCTGGATGTCTGATTAAAGCCCTGGCACACTGAGCAGGCTTTAACATCGTCGTCTTTGCTGAGGCAGTGAGTGGTCATTGTCTTTATATATATTAATGTTGCTGCATTTTATAAAAACAAACTTGAGACAGCGGCAATAGTGAAACTTTCCAAGTTCTACTGAATTTTTATTTCTTTTACAAAGGTGTACTGACAAGCAGTTGATGGCAGGAGAAAGAATCAAGGCATACTGCGGAGGCCCACATCATATAGGCACCAACAAGGCACGTTGATGTGGGCAGCTCCAGTCAGCAAAAAAATTCCTTGGTGGTCCTGATGCCTATGGCTTACAGTTCCATGATGTGGCTCAGTGGAGGGAAATATATTCAAAGAAGATCAGAGCATTCTACCTGTGCTGCTATCAGGATAGTAATATTATCCAAAGTCTTTCTTTTTTTTAATGTAAAAATAAAAATGCCCAACTTATAGTGGGCACTGCCAGTGACCATCCTCCTGCTTGCTGGCACTGTCCAGGCACCCTATCACTCCTGTCACTCTAACCTCAGGTCTCAGGGTACACACATAGTAACCTGCAACAGCAAAAAGAAAAATAATTGCTTATTTTTTTTTTTTGGTGGGGGGGGGGGAGTTAATACTACAAATGTGCCAACTAGCAGCAGCCAGTCACAGGCAGGTTGCCAACTCACACTCTCTTGCTGCCCACTACCCAGATCCCACTACCCTAGTACAGTTCAATCTGACAAAAGCAAATGCTACAGGAATGTAAGGAAGCTGCACCATGAAGACTGAAAATAATATACTGAATATATATATATATATATATATATATATACATACATACATACACACACACACACGTGTGTATTAAATACATATTTTTAATTTTGCAGGGTTGATGCCACAGCAGTGCCAACTAGCAGCAACTGGGCACTGGCATGCTGCCAGCTCAGACCAAAATGATGCTTATTGCCCAGTCCTAGCCTACTCTAGTCCCAGGCCTCGAGGGTCTACAAAGTTTAGGCTGCAAAAATGCAATCACTGAATCAACAACAACAAAAAAAAAGACTCCAGCCAAATATTTATTCTTGCTAGTTTTATTTTTTCACATGTTTTTAGTAGAAGAGTTTTTCTTGCTAAACTAGCTACAATAATGAGTACCCTAGCTATGCTGCCTCTCTGCCAGAAACGGTGCAGGTTAGCATTCTCACTGCACTCAAATGACAAGACACCAAATCAAGGCATGTATCACGTGACTAACTCTCTGGTACATTTCTGTTAACTGTTTAGTTTGTGAACCATAGTTCGTCTGGTCTACACCAGGTGGACCAAAGTGAATCAGGCGAACCAAGTTTGCTGTTTTTTCATAGAAATTTGTTAGAGTCCGAAAAAATTGAACATCCAAAGTTTGAGGTGTTTGATTCTTGGGTAGATCCAAACTTGCACCTCTACTTTTGATGCACAGTAAAGTGCTAGACCACCTCCCTTTTCACCTGGTCTATCCATTCTGTACAGTTTCTAGTTGGCCATCTCCATTCCTCATGGGTTGTTTTTGTCCCACTATGGTTATTTCTCCGAGATCTTCACCCCATTGCTTCTCTCGGCTTACTCCCTCCACTTCACACTCCTGCTCTGTTCATCGTCGGAAAAACTCCACTGGGCTATCTGCTTTCTCCTCCAATATCCACCCCCTGTAGAATAACCTCCCTCCTACCCTCCATTCCTCCACATCTCCCACTCTTTCAAAGCTCTCCTCAGTGGCCTCTCTACACACATGCTCCTGCAGCTAGCACCCCTGCAAACATCCCACCTGTTTAAAGTCAACAGCTCCCCTTAACTATTTACATTTACCATATATATTTACCTCCCTCAGCCCCTATGTTCCTACCGCCTCTTTTGGGCTGCTCTTGTTTTTGGTTGCCCTGTATTCAGTATTTATACCTATTTGCTTTGACTGTATATAAATGTACTGCCTTGTGTTATTATGTCTACCGTGTTCCACCCAGGTCCATCTTGTAAATGAGCATTGCTCAAAGATGATCGCCTGGATAAATAAAGATTTGATTGATTCACTGTATATCTGTGTATATTTTATGGTGCCCACCCTAGTTATCTCTCTTTCATCAGTCCTTCATGTGTTAATTTACTTTATAAAATGGGCTAAAGAAATCCAAGTCTCTGATTGGCTAGTACATCATCTGAACAGTGTCCTTATCAGATGATATACTAGCCAACCGGGACTATTGCCCACCAAGATGCCCCATGACAATGACGAATCAGTGAGCTCTGCCAACCATAAACAGAAACGCTGACTAGCAGAGCTCACTGAAGCGGCAGCACAGTGGGAAGCTGTCTTTTGTCATAGTGCAGCAGCAGCAAGGAAAGCATAATTAGTTCACTGGTGGACCGTTACACCCAAAAAACACATGCAGAACCTGCTGACTTTCTACCTGCTCTTTTGTATTTTTTTGTTCTCTATCCCCGTCGTAACGCTCTCACTCCCAGCATTTCAAACAGCGCCAAGACCTGTAACTGTCATGCTCTCACTCACATCACAGCAAGCTCCAGTTCCACAGAAATACTCTCAACAATTTTTTTTTTTTTTTACTCACTAACCATCAGTTTTGTCATGACTGCACGTTTCAACAGTCGCTCCCGTTGCTCCAGACTGCATTCGGTGTCCAGACTCCATACCCCGTCCCCACAGAGACTGTATTCGGGCTCCGGAATCCATACCCCCTTTTTTATAGGAAACAATACTATTAAATATACAAGTCCCGATCACAGCATATAACGCTGTACTGTCACCTCACAAAAAAAAAAAAAAAAAAAGACTGCATCAGGTCAAGTTCGCCATTAGTAACACTTTTAAAGATGGGGAAAAAAAACCAAACAAAACAGGAAACAGCTCCATACGGTAGCTGCAAACGGACACGCGCTGTATTAACAAAGCAGCACTCAAATCATCCAACGTGAAACAAAACTAAATTAAAATAAAACCAAATGGAATCAAAAAATTATTTTTGGATGGTGGGAGGATGTGGTAACAGGAGAAACAGAACACCTGAACTCGAAAATGCTTGGCACAAGTAAAACTGAGTTGGCAGTCAGGTACACCTGAAATGCATACAGCAAGTAATACATGTTGAAATAATAATACAAAAACCCCCAAAAGATTAATTGTATGTGGGGAGGCTTACATAGGCTGTACAGTATTTTTCTACTTTGTACCTCATAAATACATAGGAAGACCTCTGCTGGGGACTATTTTTTTTTTTTTTTACTATTTAACTTAATGAAACTTCAATTTTTATATTTCTAACTTTCTTTTGTTCTAATTTTTTTTTTTTAATAATTACTTAAGTGCCCAATTTATAAGCGCAATAACACACGACGAGGTGTGGGTTACGTGCTGATAACAGCATGCCCAGGGGCATAAGGCACTCGGCGCAAGCACCTCATGCCTTAGTACACCCCGGGCGTGCTCTTATCAGCATGTAACCCACACCTCGTCATGTGTTATTGCTTGCATATATGTACCTTAAATCCTGACACTCCAGTACACTATTTATCGTGTTATTTATACTTCATCATTTACGTTATTTTTGCTGTATTCCCCTCCCTCTGGTCGCACCTGGAAACAAGGATAACATTAAGTTTGCTTAACTACACTGTAACTGCACTGCAGCTGAAATGTAGTTATATGCAACAACCATGTAACTACAGTGTAATTACCTCTGTTACATGTAATTAATAACTACCTACCCTGCAGTTACACTGAAACTTACTTTACACTGAAACTTACACCTCAAAGTGTGACTGAAACAGGCTTCATCTTAGTGTGCATTTCCAGGCTAACAAATTGTGCACAATTATATACAGATATAAAACTGTTTCAGTTATTGTGTCTAGTTCCTCGATGGTGATCAGTGTCTCCAGGTCACCCAATTAATTCCTTAGACTGTGTGCATTTGTGTACATAGTTTCTCTACAGCTTCTATTTCCTCACTGCTGCATCATTCCTCCTGCATGTCTGTTTTTTCTGCAGTAGCTTGCTCACACGTAACTTATTCCATTTGCTCCATTTTCCTTGTGACTTTATGAGTCTCCTCCTGTGTCTCTTCTCTCCTCTCTAACAGTTCAAAGCCTTCTCCACTGTCTTTTAGTGTTGTGTTGTTTGGTTCCCCAATATGCTAGCTGCCCATCTTTCTGTTTCTTTGCACTGATATTTTATGCCCCCCCACCCAGAGTCTCTGGGCCGGTCCTCCCAGCCAAGGAGCCACCAGACCTTTCACGGGTTTTCCCCGCCTGTCCCACTACAGCCTACCCCCACAGAGCCTTGATTTGCCCTCCTGGCAGGGGTAGGCTGGCTACACCCCCCATTGTGCCAGACATTGGGAAGCTGATGGTGGTGGCAGGGGCTCGCCCCGAATGCTCCGGGGTCCCTGCCAGAGACTGGCACCAGGGCCAAGCTTATTTTTTATGTTTTGGGGAGACGTGGCGTGCAACGATACAATGGCAGAACCAGCCAAGCATCTGACACACCTCCTAGCCTCAACCTCTGCCTCCTGGTAAGCAACTCCCGTGGTCACCCAGGAGCACTACACTAGGAAGCCCAGTCCCTCCCCTCCCAGGGAGAACAGGCAATTGCCGCTCAATCCAGCCCCCCCCCCCGGCCGATCCTCCATCCACCCGAGCTCGCTCCCGAACCCAGGTCACTGGCGCTGCAAGTGGTGACACCACTGCTACGCTGGCGGGCTGGCAGCTCCCTATCTTTCTTAGATGGACTTCTCAGTCTTAATCTGTAAACCCTGCAATTCTCTACAAAAGGTGTCCTAAACAGAAAGGGTGGGTGATCCAAATGATACGGAAAACAGAATTTGTTCACTTTCTCTTTATGAGCACTGTAAACCGAAAGAAACATAGAAACACAGAAATTGTTAGCAGATAAGGACCACTAGGCCCATCCAGTCTGCCCATAAGCTCTATACTTGTATGCGGCCTCTGACCCTATCTGGTCAGTTGCTTTTCATCACTCCCTCCTCCCTCAATGCTACCTTGTGCCTGTCCCAGACCTGTTTAAAACCCTGACTGCACTCATCCCCACCATCTCTTGTGGCAGACTATTCCACGTGTCCATCACCCTTCTCCGTGAAGAAAAACTTTCTAACACTTCCTCTTAATCTTCCCCCCTACAATTTCATATCATGCCGCCTCCTTCTAGTACTCATACAATAGAAGCAGTTTCCCCCCTGAATCTTGTTTATGCCCTAGAGGTACTTGAAAGTGTCTATCATGTCCCCCCGCTTCCTCCCTTCTTCCAGTGAGTATATACTGAGGTCCCTTTAGTCTCTCCTCATATTGTGCGGAATGGTGTTGAAGGCTTTGCTGAAATCGAGGTAGGCAATGTCCATGGCCTCTCCCCGATTTACTTCCCTTGTCACACCGTCCCTCCCTGATTTACTTCCCTTGTCACCCAGTCAAAAAAATCCATAAGATTTGTTAGTTCCCGGCCTCCTCCCTACTGCTGCTTTTGTGCAGAGGGACTTGTAGTAATGTACTTCATTCCAGAATTACAGGAGTCTGGAGGGAATTTTGCCTGGTAAGTTTTTTCTAGATAAATTCATAGAACCATAGAAACATAGACTTTCACAGCAGATAAGGACCGCTTGGCCCACCTAGTCTGCCCATTTCCCTACCTAGAGGATAAGCTGCAGATTCTATTTAATCAATAGCCTATTTCTTCCTACCCCCCACAAAAATTGCCTTATGTCTGTCCCATGCATTCTTGAATTCTCCCACAGTTTTAGACCTCACAACCTCCTCAGGAAGGCTGTTCCATGTGTCCACCACCCTCTCTGTGAAAAAATACTTCCTCACATTGCCCCTGAGCCGTCCCCTCTATCTTCAAATTGTGTACCTTGTTCTTGCACATCTCTTTTTCTGAAAGATGCTACCCTCTTGGACTTTGTTGATTCCACTGAGGTACTTAAACGTTTCTATCATGTCCCCCCTTTCCTCAAGGGTATACATATTAAGCTCCTTTAGCCTCTCCTCGTATGGCTTCTCTTGCAGACCCTGCACCATTTTAGTTGCCCACCTCTGAACTGCCTCCATCCTGTCTATGTCCTTGTGGAGATGGGGTCTCCAGAACTGGACGCAGTACTCCAGATGGGGTCTCACCAGCTGTCTGTACAGGGGGATAAAACATCCTGTTTTCTGCTGGTGATGCCCTCCTATACATCCCAGTATCCCCAGCCCTCCCTACCGCCTTCTCACATTGCTTACAACCTTAAGGTCATCTGATATGATTACCCCAAGTCCCTTTCCATTTCTGTTGTTGTTACTACCCCTCCCACTGTATAATCTTCCCCTGGGTTTTTGTTTCCCAGGTGCATTACTTTGCACTTCTTTGCATTGAATCCAAGCTGCCATACTTCTGACCATTCCTCCAACCTTGCCAAGTCCCTTCTCATCCTTTCCACGCCTCCTTGTGTATCAACCCTGTAGCAGATCTTTGTGTCATCTGCAAAGAGGCATACTTTTCCTTCCAGTCCCTCTGCAATGTCACTTATAAAGACATTAAAAAGGGCTGGACCCAGTACTGAACCCTGCAGTACCCCACTAGTAACCCCTCTTTCTTCAGAGTGGACTCCATTTACAATGACCTTCTGTGTCCTGTTGTTCAGCCAATGTTTTACCCAGGCTACCACCCTGGGACCCAATCCAAGGCTGGTTAATTTAACTACTAATCTTTTGCGTGGGACTGTGTCAAATGCCTTGCTAAAGTCTAGGTAGGCCATGTCCACAGCCCCTCCCTGGTCTACTACTTTGGTCACTCAGTCAAAGAAATCAATTAGATTCGTCTGACATGACCCTACCGCTGTGATCCCATGCTGCCTTGGGTCCTGTGCCCCACTGGCCTCTAGGTACTCAACAATTCTTTCCTTCAGAAGTGATGCCATCACTTTCCCTACCACAGAGGTCAAACTGACAGGTCTGTAGTTTCCTCCCTCTGTCTTGCTCCCACTTTTGTGAAGGGGAATCACATCAGCCTTCTTCCAGTCCTCAGGTACCACACCATCCTCCCATGATTTGTTGTAAAGGGTAATCAGTGGTGTCACTAGTTCTCTGCTTAATTCTTTTAGAATTCTGGGGTGAATTTCATCTGGCCCCATTGCTTTGTCCACCTTCAGTTTTAGGAGTTCTTTTAGAACCCTTTCTTCTGTGAAAGGACTGGGATTGACCCTCTCCAGAGTGCTTCTGTTAATTGGATTAGGCACCTCCTCCACTTCCTCTTTTGTGAATACTGAACAGAAGTATTCATTCAGTATCCATGCTTTTTCACTGTCACTCTCTGCCCATCCACCATCCATTCTATTCAGCCTCACTATCCCTCCCTTTGTCTTTCTACGCTCCCTGATATACCTATAAAAGGTTTTATCCCCCTTCTTCACCGAGTTGGCTATCTTTTCCTCAGTTTGTGCCTTTGCTATTCTGACTACCCTCCCTGCTTCCTTCTGCCTTAACTGGTACAGTTCTCTGTCCTGATCCTTCTGTGTTTCCTTATACTTCCTAAATGCTATCTTTTTCTCCCTAACCTTTACCACCACTTCTTTTGAGAACCATAGTGGCTTTTTCTTTCATTTTGATTTATTTGCTTCACACAAAGGCTTGTTGCCTCTGTGATGGCAGTTTTTATATTTCCCCATTGTTGCTCCACCCCTCCTTCTAGCCTGTTTGCTAGTGCTTTTCTAAGGCACACTCCCATCTTGCCAAAGTCAGCCCTCCTGAAGTCCACAACCCTCACTTTTGTATGGCTTGACTCTGTAGCTGAGTTTATCGTCAACCACACTGTTTGGTGGTCACTTGTTCCCAAATGGCTACCCACTTCTAGATCTGAGATCCTCTCACTGTCCCCATTTGAGAGTACGAGGTCTAAGATTGCTCCCTCACGAGTAGGTTCCAAAACTAGCTGTCTGAGGCATGCCACCTGAAGGGCATCAAGAATGGCCCTGCTTTTGGATGAGGCTGCAGCAAAGGTACTCCAGTTAACATCTGGCATATTAAGGTCCCCCATCAACAGTATCTCCCCTTTCTCTGCCATCCTAAGTATGCCTTCTATCATAATATTTACCTTTGTATGTATGTTGCCCTTCCCTACTGATGTGGAACCTTTGTAAAAGAGCTGTTTTTGCTCAGAGGTATTGTAATCTGAGAATTAATAAATAAAATATTCAGAGAGTATAATAAAACTATTCTAGAAATGTCTAAAGACAATTTAACACACATAGCAAGCTGACCACATACATATTGTGCGCATTTAGTTAAACTGGGAATTATTCTGAGGAGCCACTGAAGGATACTGGCATTCATCAGATAAATATGCTGATACACAGGGTGAGATTATAACTAGATATTACAGCTTGTATTTCTCAGCCCCGGTGTATACAAAAAAATAAATAGTCTTATAAAATTACCATGAAACTGAAGAATTTTGAGATGGTATTCAGACCGACATGAGACATGGAGCTAGAAAACAAATGCTAAAAGAAGTCCTAATAAATTAGGTGGAGGCAGACTTTATAGTGTATTTCTTTTGTCTGAAATTAGCATGTATGAAAAGTAAATGGATTTAAAAACTGCTTACAAAAATATTGGATATGGCAGAGATTTTTTCCTTCTGAATTGGGTGTGTGAGAATCATGAACTAATTCAAAGCTATTTTTATGTATTTTCACCCGATGAGAAATGCCAGTAAGGAACATTAGTGATGAAATAAAAAAAATAAAGAATACCTCATTTAACCAACTCAAAGCACTGACAGTAGAGCCGTCATTGCAGCCATTGTCCTTGTAGGAACAATCAATGACCTGCTGGACACTAAGCTCTAGAAGAGGGTGCCCTTTGACTGCATATGCAGTTTCGATTCCTCCAACAATGCTGAAAGCCCAACAACCGCCACACTGCAAAACAAAGAGAAAACAGGCACATTACTTCTGCTATACATTTTAAATAGATGATAATGCATACATATACACATGCATGCATACATACTTGCACATGATGGCACTGACTTAAGGAATTACACACTAAGAGGAGAATAATTATTTGCTGGGATGGTGGTACTGCAATAACTCCCATTTTTAAACCCTCTTGGCAACTTTTCATCACTTAAGGGATTCATTTATATGTTTTTCTCAGCTTTTTTTGGATGAAGTATAACAAAGGCAATACAATCTTTCTTAGATCAATATGGCATCTGCCAATAAAAGTCACTGCAAAGAGAATGGTAGTGCAGTCCAGTTATTATGCAGACACAAGCTGCGCTCTCAGGAAAGTCTGAAAACTGCACAAAAGGTTTTATTGGGGAAAATGAAAGTGCAGCACACAACCTTGGTGCTTTGAGTCAAAAGTGTCCGCCTTACTACAAAGTGCCAAGCCTTTCATGAGAAATGCTGGAGTCTTGCGCTGCACATTCCTTTTGCCCCCCAAAAAAAAGCCTTTTGCACAGTTTTCAGACCTTTCAATTTATTGTAGCTGCTTCAAGCTTCTCTTGTCTACAGCACCTGTTATCAGCCTGTGAGTTAGTCTAGTGGCCAGTTTTCAAAATATTCGTCCTGCTGCACCCCGTTAGAGAAGGTGTGATGGTTGCATAAGCTAGCTCTACTGATCAGCTTTCAGAAAAGGCATGCTGTGTTGTTCATCACATGGTCGATAATATTGAATTTTGAAGAGAAAATCTGGACAATATAGCTAACAGATGAAAATAAGTAAATTCTGAATTTCGAAGAAATTGTAAAACTTATTTTTAACATCATATCTGTAGAGTTCAGGTACTAGTTTCCAATATTTGTAAATTGCTAAAATAAATTTGAATAAAGTGAACCTAATTACCCATAAATGAACCCTAAATACAAGGAAAACAAAGCATCTAAAGCCAATTTGTCATGCCTTATGTCCAGTAATCATGTCTAATAGCATCTTAACTAACTATGGTCTTTATTGCTCTCACTTTTCTTCCATTTGCTCAGAAATTATATCACAATTTCATTGTAGTCATTGATTTGTGCTCACTAAGGTTGCTGGTAAAGAATGCATTCCTATAACCGAATCTCACTCCTGAAGGCATACACTGTACACATGTAGAGAGAAACAACAAATTGCCAAACAATACGTTTATTTCCGAGCTGAACAGAAAGAGCAAGACAACTTACTTTTGAATAATAATGACACCCATGGAAATGCAAATGTCTTTCAGCCCAAAAATGACCCACAAAATTTTTACTACAAGATGTTATCGTAATAAGGTCCATCCTGAGCACAAATTAAACTATTAATTCTAATGCAACAAATATATTCTTGTTTGAGATGACATTTTAATGAAGCTTATGACCATATTTATCATGCACCTTTCCACTACAACATGCACAGTATTCTTAATTCAGAGGCATATTTAACTTGTTTACTCACAGCCATCATTGTCAGTGTCATAATCTGATTTCAAATCACCATTTTCATAACTGATATTATCTTTGCCTATTTCATGTGTATTGTCACGTGTTTGGGTGTTCTTCACACCCTCAATTTGGTGTGCAATTTAGTTCTATCATCTCACACCTGCACTTCATTGAGGTGCATTTAGACTTTGTGCACTGGCATATAAGTTCTATCAAGTCTTTTGGACCGATTCTTGCATCATTAGTTGAAGCTCAAGACCATTCTCTGTCTGCATCCAGCCACATCTATCAGGTGATGCAATTAATGTTTTAGCCACTAGTGCCACTTTCCAAACAGCACACTGGTAATTAGCTCTCTTTATGTGCTGTACCAAGCTATCTATATATGGTGGCAAGCTGTCATTCATCTTTGCTTGCAAAACTGTACCTTAGTAGGTTGATGTCAGAACTAATATGTCCTGTTGGTTGGTAGTGTCTGCAAAAAGCTTGTGACAGACAACAATGACATCATTCGTGACTTCAAAATAGTCCCCAAGTTCAGCCAACCTCTGCAAGTTTTCATGGTTCATTCTTAGCATTTGCAAGGATTTCTTTTTGCCTGTTCCCTTGAAACAGCTGGTGCTGTCACAGCCTGTAAGGGTGTGGAATGGCAGAAGTAACTTGCACATTGAGCTGCCAGGTTTCTCAGCTATGATATGCAGTGGTATGTATCAGGTCTTCAGTTTGGTTCCCATTTTGAACCATAGCTTGATGTCAAGCTCCTCTGCAAAACATGTTCCATGCACAAGAACATCCATGTCTGGTGAACATATGATCACATTTTCTGTCTTGTAGTGAGTGACTGAGTCAACAACACACAGATATATCCTAATATCAGCTTCCTCTTGGGTAGAGAAGAGTTCTGGAAGATCCTTCACTTGACTATGAGTTATTTCTACCACCCGTTCATGATTTTCAAAACCTCCTGCTAGCACCAATGTTTGGGATGGTATGAGAACATAAGACATGGTTTTACACCACTCCTCAAAAGTGAAGTTGTTGAAGTTATCCTTGTTTTGGGGATTGGAAAGGTATGCCTTCATGTTTCTGGGTAGCACCTGGTTTCTTGCACTAATTCTGATTTCTGGAGATCCCACTGTCTCTCCTCGACTTTTCCTTTTACTGACTTTGATAGACACATCATTGTCATACTTGTCTGATATGACTTGAACAGTGTTACATTCCCTAAATGCACTCTCCACAAACTTTTGCAGTCCATCCAACATGTCACCAAAAGTTTGAATACTGGTTCTCGATGTCAGCTTCTGAAGACATGCCATATGGTCTATGAAAGTGGCTGTGGTGTGCCTTTCTGAGTTAATTTTTCTCATGAAGGTAGCTGGATCTAGTGAGGAATCACCTATGGCCTCCAGGTCCCCGAGCGTTTGTGCCTTCTTACTTTCTGCAAGTGAACTATCTGCATTAGCAATAGCCAGAGGTCAGCTTGACAGTTCATATTTAAAGAACTTTGGCAGGTCTATCTTTCTGTCTCTCGATATCGTCAGAAGCCTGGCAAAGAGCTGTCTATCTGAATCTATGGATTTTCATTGTCCCTGCTTTTGGGTTTGTTAGAGTGCTGTACTTTGCAAACATGGGTAGGTTCATCCTTTCGATAGGGTCATTGAGTGGGACTGCAGCAGTAGTGGACATAGCTGCCGTCACCGAAATCTGGGCCACCCAGTACCAGGACTGGGACATGGTGATCCCGGGGTACAGGCTATACCGCAGGGATAGGAAAAAAGGGGAGAGGAGGTGGTGTAGCTATTTATGTAAGAGAAGGGATAAGGTATGCCAGGGAGGAGGGTAGAATGGAGGCGTTATGGTTACAATTCCAGGACTCAAGGAACGGGACACTCAGGATGGGGGTGGCTTATAAGCCACCGTTTCAGACAGAGGACTTGGACAGAGAATTAGCGGAGCAGATAAAGTGGGTCAGCGGGAAGGGTATCAACATGATCATGGGGGACTTCAATGTACCAGAGGTAGACTGGAGCACACCAGTCACCTCGAACACAAGGGAGCAGGTCCTCCTGGAGGCTTTCCAGGACAGTTTTCTGGTACAGACATAAATGAGCTAACCAGGTTGGGCAACATTCTGGACCTTGTGCTGACCAATGGGGGAATTTGTCAGGCAGCTGGGGTGGAGGATCCACTGGCAGGGAATGATTACCACACAATGCGGTTCACATTTAACATGGGCAGGAAGGCTGCAAGAACAGAGATAAGAGTGTTGAACTTTGGGTGAGCGGGCTTTGGTAGGATGGGGGAAAATAGTGGCAGAGCACCTAGCCAGCATCCATCCACACATGTATGCTAATCAGAAATGGCAAGTTATCAAGCTAGGGCTTGTGGCAGCCACTAGCTCTTGTACTAGAACACAAAGTAAAAAGGTTAGTTCCAAAAAAAAAAAAACAAGTTGGTTAAGCGAGGAGGTGCCAGATAAGTCAAGGGTGAATAGGGCAGCCTTCAGAAGAGTCAAGAGACCCAATCGGGGGGAGGATAGAGAGGAGTACCTGAACAAAGCAAGGGAGGTGACCAGAGCAGTCAGGGCAGCAAAGGCTTCAAGAGAGCTTAGACTGGCACAAGGCATCAAGGAAGGGGAAATGGACATCTTCAGGTACATAAAGGAAAGAAGGAATTGCAGGGATCAAATTATAAGGATTAGGAAGGATGGGGTGGTCAGAGAAGGGGGTGGATCAGGCAGAAGCACTTGAGTACTTCTGTTCTGTATTTACTAAGGAAAAGGACGGGTCGCTGCCTCAGGGGTTAGGAAGGGAAGCCACGGCGGGGCGGGGGTTTACAGATGGGGCAATCTCAGTGGGCAGGGGACTGGAAGGTCTAAGGGCACTGAAGGTGGATAAGGCACCTGGACCCGATGGCATATACCCACGGGTATTGAAGGATTTGGCGGAGATCCTAGCAGAGCCAGTAGCTGAGTTGTTCACTACCTCTCTGGGAATAGTGTGCGTACCCCAGGACTGGAGGATGGCTCATGTAGTGCCCCTCCACAAAAGCGGACCTAAGGATAAGCCAGGCAACTATAGACCAGTAAGCCTTACATCCATTGCGGGGAAGTTAATGGAGACAATACTTAAGGAGAGGTTGGTAACCTTTCTGGAAGGTAATAGTCTCCAGGGCGATAAGCAACATGGGTCTGTATCTGGAAGATCATGCCAGACCAACCTGGCTGACTATTATGACTGGGTGACTAGGGCACTTGACAAGGGCCATGCGGTGGATGTCCTGTATCTGGATTTCAACAAGACCTTCGATTTGATGTCACATGGGAGGCTGGTTAACAAGGTGGAATACCAGGGAGCAGGGACAAAGATGGTGAATTGGATCAAGAACTGGCTACAGAGGAGGCAGAGGGTAGTGGTAGGAGGGGAACTCCTGTTCTCCAAGGGATGCGACAAGCAGAGTGCCGCAGGGCTCGGTACTAAGCCCGGTGTTTGGCATTTTCATAGCAGACATCTCACAGGGCATTGAGAACAAGATCAGCCTTTTTTCAGATGACACAAAGATTGGGACGGTGGTGGATGAAACAGTACGGTGGCAGGGGCTGCAGGATGATCTGGCTAAACTTGAGGATAGGTCAGACACATGGCAGCTGGGGTTCAATGCAAAGAATTGCAAAGTCATGCACTTGGGAGCAAAGAACCCAAGGAGGTGTTTTCAGTTGGGAGATGGTACAGATAACCCTTACAGAGGAGGAGAAAGATCTTTGGTGATAATAACAGGGCAGATGAACCACTCGGCACAGTGCAGCAGCTAAAGCCAATAAGATGCTGGGGTGTATTTCTGGAGGTATCACCTCCAGGAGAGAGGGCCATGACAAGGATCACCTCCAGGAGAGAGGTGATCCTGCCACTGTACACTTTATTGGTGAGACCACACCTGGAGGTACTGCATGCAGTACTGGCACCCATAATTGAAGAAGGATGTTAAGTTACTGGAGGGGGTACAGCACAGAAGAACAAGGATGACGCAGGGAATGGAAGACTAACACTACGAGGAGAGGCTGAAGGCACTGAACTTGTTTTCCCTCTGAGAGAGGGGGGATGGAGGGATACAATAGAGACCTCTAAATATATGAACGGTATAAACAAGACTGGTACAGAGGAGAGTTTTAAGTTAAAGGGAGGAGGGAGGGACACAAGGGGCATAGGCTAAGGCTGGAGGGTGGAAGATTCAGGAGAGAAATGAGGAGGCATTTTTTCACAGGAAGGGTGGTGTCCATGTGGAACACACTGCCCGAAGAGGTGGTTTCCCGTAAGTCAGTGGGCAGTTTTAAGAGCGGGTAGGACAAAGTGAGGGGGAGGAACACCGTTATAAAGGGAGGGGAGGGAGACGCAGCTGCAGTGTAAGTGGATGGCTAGCTGCACATTTGAGCAGAATTGATAGACTGTGTGGCCTGTATCTGCTAGCAGTTTTGTATGTCTGTAGTAATGAGTCTTTCTTCAACAAATTCCATTAAGGCAGTCTTGTCACATTCTTTTTTTAGTCAACAGATCAGTAGTGACATGCGATGGAGCAACATCTCCTGTAGCTACATTCATAACAGGTTCAGGTACATCTCTTGAACCTTCAAGTACATCCACAGCAGACCAAGATTATACTAATAATCCTCATGACATCTTCATTGTCTTTCAGAATTGACTGTAGCCGAAGTTCACAGTGAATCTGCTCTTCAAGATTGTCCAATCCACACATGTACTTGAAGTTCCTCACGATGGCACTTCTTTCATGTACTGTGAGATACCACTTGAGAATTGCTTTCTCTTGTCTACTTACTCCTATGATCCTCCCTTGCCTTGACTTGGAATCTCGGACCACAGGTTTTCCATGCCCAAGTCTGACCAGATGCTGTTAAAGCAGGCTGAGGATGATCATGTGATGACATGCTTTACATTGGCAAATTGTTCATGCACTGTTGGTGCAGTTTTGGGAAGCAGAAACATTTCTGAGAGGTACACAGGACCCCATCTGGCATAGTTTTGGCGACTGTATGTGAAGGCATAACAAAGGACGTCAGCAAAGCACTGTAGGTGCTGGTTCCAGTTTGGAATTTTCTCAGCTGCAATGCAGTGAAGAGCGATTTGCACCTCTGTGATATACTGTTGCCAGAAGTGAAATGCTGACCGCTGCTTTTGCCCTTGGTTAATGAACTCCTCAAAATCACCTTGTAGAGATTTCAACATGGTTCAAGGTCTTGAAATGTATCAACAAAGCTCTATTTTCCTCATTCATTTCATCTCCTGTTGCTATCACAGCCATTTGTTGCTGGGCATTTTTGCACTTCAGCTCAATTTGATCTGTATCCCCTGATTGTATTTTCTTCTGCGCCACCCAGGAAAAGAATGCTTAACACTGTAGCTGGCAAATGGCTTCAAACATCAGCTTGTGGGCTAATGTACAACATTTGTAGTTTTTTGCTTGCATGATCACAGCTGCAACATTTGTTCTAAATACCTCTGCCTCAACTGGCATCTCAAGCTGAGGTGGTGATAGCGGGGAGATTTTAATCTCCCAGGAATAAACTAGAACAAACTAACCACAAACACATCACTGGAAGGACTCTTTCTTGATACCATCATCACAGCAGGACTAGACCAACTGGTCCAGGAGCCTACTAGAGAAAAGAATACTCTGGACTTAGTAATGTCTAACTTCTTAACGGACATAAGTAATCTAATTATAAATAGCCTTATAGGAAACAGTGATCATTGTACAATCATATTTGAAATTAACAGACATAAAACTAATATAGGTTTATTTATTTATTTATTAATTAAAGTCTCGGATAACACCACTTGAGCTCAGAACTCTTTACATGTGTTACACGTCATGATCACAATACAAACAGAGTAGTACAATATTACAGTCAAAGTAGATACAACAGATATACCAAGTAGTACATGTTACACAGGAGGTTAGGATAGGGGAAACGGGGGCTAACTAACACACTTAAGGGTATAAGATGCCTCACGGTGAAACCAGACATTTGTCTGCAGGAAAATAGAGTCCGAGGGGTGGAATGGAAAAAGATGTTGAGGGGAGGAGCCCGAAGTGCCAAAAATGAGCGAGCAATATTGTGACAAATTAAGCTGGGGGAGTATGAGGGCAGCAGGTGGGAGGGAGGGGAAGGCCAGGGAGGAAGAGGAAGGGTTAGGGGAAGAGCAAGGGAGTAGAGGGCAAAGAGAGGGGTGGCGAAGCTATGGATGATATTCATAACGGGCGTCATTTAGCAGGCATTGCTTGAGTCAGACTTTGAAAGCGCCCAGCGTAGGCATATCCACCAGGTCTTCCTGAATGGAGTTGAACCAAAGCGTGGCACAGTGCGCAAAAGACCTTTGGCCTTGGGAAGTACGACATCTGGGTGTAATTAAGGTCCCACATCTGAGTTACGTGGTGTGCCGTGGGGTTGTAGTGCAAGGCAACATGAATTGACTAACCTCTAGCGGAGTGTTCCAAGGTTGACTTTTTGCTAGAAGGCAGGTTTGGAATTTAAGTTTCACCATTAAGGGGAGCCATGTGCAGTGGTATACAGGTCAAGGGTGTGAGTCAGCCTAGATGCCCCCAAACTGTTAGCCGGCAGACTTTTGTTTAAGGCAGTGTTTAAGCACCATAAGGCACTGTCAATGGCAGAGTCATATATAGGCAGGCCGTAGTCAACGAGGGAGCCCAGAGAGCTGTGGACAGCTACTTTAAGGGCTTCGGGGGTCAGACTGTGCCTATGATGATAAAGCAGCCCAATACATTTATTGATTGCTTTGGCCGTGTTGTCAATATGGAGATTGTAGGACAACGAGTTGTCAATAGTGATCCAGAGATATTTAAAATTTTGGACCACATCAACGGGGAACCCGCAAGACTGCGTATTGATAGGGGATAGCAACGATGCTTGTTAAGGTGGCTGGAGAACAACATAGATTTAGTTTTTTATAGTTCATGATCAGTTTATGATCTAGGAACCACTTCTCAAGACTAGCAAAGTCACTTTGAAGTTGCTGCTCAAGTTCAACTGGATTTGAACTATGCGTGAAGACAACTGCATCATCGACATAGAATAGAATGCGGCACTGGCTAGCTTGAGGGAGACTATTCAGGAATAAGCTGAATAGGAGAGGACCCAGTATGGACCCCTGTGGGACACTCGAGCAGACAGGCTTGCTGTCCGAGGGGGTTGAGCCAATTCTAACTTGCTGGGATCTGCAGTCCAGGTAGCTACAAAACCACGAAACTGTCTCTGGAGCCAGGCCTGTTGTCGCAAATTGTTCGGTTAGGAGGGCATGATTAACAGTATCGAATGCTTTAGTCAGATCGATAATGATTGCCCCGGAGAGTTGTCCACGATCAAGAGATTTGTGAATGTGACCAGTGAACTCTAGTAGAGCTGTGGTGGTGCTATGCCTGGTTCTAAAGCCATGCTGCTTGGGGCACAGGAGTTTGTATTTGTCAAGGTATTCGACCAGTTGGTCTGCAACTAGTCGTTCTAGGACTTTCGACAGTGGCGGAAGCAAGGAGATGGGTCTATAGTTCTCTGTAAGGGCACGGTCCCCACTCTTATGTATGGGAGTGACTATCATGGCTTTCCATTTTTGAGGGAACACCACTAGTCTAAGTGACAAGCTAAGGATGTGGGTGAATGGAGACAGGACTTCTTCCAAGGAGAGTGCGATTAATTTCAGATCAAGGGAGTCCCCACTGAATCTCCCCTTACCGAGCACCTTTGAAAGGCATTTCCTTACATCCCCTTGGGAGATGGCCTTGAACCGAAAGAGGGGATGTGCAGAGGACTGAGGGCCTGCAACAGGGTTGCCCGGGTGGAAGAAGTTGGGGTGGGGGAGAACATGACTGAGGTCCGCGATGGCTAGGTTGAAGGTGTCGGCTATTGTTTTAGGGTCAAGGATGGGGGAGCCAACTACACTGATAATGTCAGGGGCATCCTTTTTGCTCCTTACCAGTAGCCTCTTTAAGATATGCCCAGAATTTACATTCATCATTCCGGTGTTTGGACAGGGCCACCTTGTAGTAGTGGTTTTTGGCTGTGCGGATGGCCCAGATGCATTTATTTCTAGCTTGTTTGTACTTTACGATGTCCGACTGCTTCCCTGTGGTTCTGGCTATGTGCCAGAGATGATCTTGGTATTTCATAAGTCCCAGGATGTCAGGGCTCATCCAGGGGTTGTAATGGTCCTTGATTTTCTGCTTTTTAATAGGGGCATAAGTATCACAGATAGTGTTGAAGAGGAGGATGAAGTGGTCCAATGCACTAACAACGTCAGAAGCCTCATACACAGCTGACCAGTTGGCGTTCTGAAGATCAGCTCTTAGCCAGTCAGCTTGACCAAGCCTTAGGACTCTGTTTGTGAATGTTCTGGGAGGGGGTTTGGTGAATGTATTGGTCCAGTTGAACATGATAGGGGAGTGGTCACTGATACTATCTGGGAGGACAGTGGCATTAGAGGTGTGTTCAGGATGGTTGGTGAGTGCCCAATCAAGTAGTGTGCTAGTGCTGGTCCGGTAGTTAGTGCTGATAGGGGCTTCTATGAGCTGTGTGAAGTGAATGGCCTGGACAGCATCCTTGAAATGGTTTGCCTCTGGGCCAAGCCAGTTAATATTAAAGTCTCCGAGTAGTATAACCTCAGAGCATGGGGTTAGGCTACCTAGGCAGTCAATGACAGCTTTGAGACCCAGGGATGAGTGAGTCCTTTGGGAGGATGTAGATGGACAACAGTGTAAGATACTTGCTTTGTGCCCCAAGGAGGACCTTAATGGCAAGAGCCTGTGCAGAGCTCCCAAGACTGGGAAGATTTAGTGATACACCCTGAATGCAATCCTTGAGACAGAATGCACAGCCTCCACCTCTTTTAGACAAGCAGTCTTGCCTAAAGATCCTATAGCCAGGGAGTCTGACATCCGCATCAGGGATCCTTGGGTAGAGCCATGTTTCTATGATTGGCAGTACATCAAGGTTATGGAGGGGTACCCAGGCCTGGAGGTTAGTAAAATTAGCTACTAGACTGCGGATATTTAGTGAGGCAATTGTGAGCATACCTGACTTATGGGTTGGACTAACTACAGATATAATTACAACAAAGCAAAGTTTGATAATATTAATAAAGCAATAGCAGGTCTTAACTGAGAAAGTCTTTTTAAAGACCTAAACATGGAACAATGTTGGGAGTTATTTAAATCAATCATAGAAGAATTAGAAAAACTATATGTTCCTATTAAGAAAAAAACGTAATAAAAAGGGCAAAATACCTCCATGGTTAGCTAATGCTGTTAGGCTACACATCCATAAAAAAGAAAGGGCATTTAAAAATATGAATGCAGAACCCAGTCAATCAAACTATAGCCGGTATAAACAGGAATTGAAAGTAACCAAACAATTAACTAGTAAAGAAAGACGGAAAATTGAATTCAAACTAGCAGTCACCAAAAATTCCAAAGTATTCTATTTGTATATAAATAAAAACAAAAACCAGATGTACAGCATTGAAAAATTAAGTGATAACGGGAAAGACATAACAAATAATCAGGAAATGGCAAATAAATGTAATTTTTTTTTTGGATCAGTGTTTAATGACGAGGAAACTATTATCCTTAAATGTATGGCACTACCTTTAGTTAAAGAGATCAGTGAAGACGAGGTATTAAAAGCCTTAAAACTAACTGAGCCAAATAAGACCCTGGGACCAGATGGTATAAATCTGAACCTTTTAACAAATATTACACAATCTGTATACCCCTTAAACTTATGTTTAATGCTTCTCTGCAACAAGGAGAGGTACCAACAGAACGGAAATTAGCGGTAGTCGCTCCAATTCATAAAAAAGGGAGCAAAAGTGAAGTCAGCAACTACCACCCTGTAAGTTTGACCTCAGTTATTTGTAAAATAATGGAACACATTCTAAAGAATAGAATAGACTTAGAAATGGAAAACAAAGGCTTAAAAGACTTTAAACAGCATGGCTTTATAAAGAATAGATCCTATACCACCAATATCATCAGTTTTTATGAGAAAGCCAGCAAATCATTGGACCAAGATATTCCAGTTGAGGTCTTATTTCTTGATTTTAAGAAGGCGTTTGATAAGTTTTCACATAAAATCCTTGTTAACAAAATGCAGAACATTAATATGGATCACATATATAATAAAGTGGGTAGCAGCATGGTTAACTAAGAGAATGCAGGTGGTTAAAATTCTGGATGCATATTCAAATCCTACAGCTGTGACTAGTGGGGTTCCCCAGGGTTCGGTACTGGGGCCTACTTTGTTTGGCATTTTTTATATCTGATTTACAAACAGAGATAAAAGGGCACATAAGTAAATTTGCAGATTATACTAAGATATGCAGTGAAGTAAATTCTACTGAGAAAATCATATTACTACAAAACGATATCATCACATTAGAGAGATGGACAAAAAATAACCAGATGGCTGTTGACGAAGAAAAATGTACTATTATGCATTTGGGGTCTAGAAATCCTCACATAAAATACTATTTAAATGGTAAAGAGCTAAGAGTAGTTAAAACAGAAAAAGACCTAGGGATCTTAGTTAATGATCAATTAATGCCAGGGGAACATTGTAGACACATCACACAAAGAACAAATCTCACATTAACAGCTGTAAAAAGATTGTTCTCATGTAAACAAGAAGAAAAAAAAATACTCACCTTAGTAATGTTGTTTCTTCTAATGGAGTCTTGCTGTATTCTGACTATTGCAGTTAGGTCCTGCCTTTCAACTGCCCCGGAGAACAAAGAGTTAACATTACATGGCCAGCATGGAACGTTCAGCGCAAGCTTGTTTGAAGCCCTTGTCTGCTGTTGTTTAAACTCCAACCGTCAGATCTTTACGAGCAATATTCACTAGAAGTTCTGTGTGGAAACTGTAAAACTCACACTAGCCAACTGGCAACTAAATTTATTAAAAAAGGTTTTTTTGGTTTCAAAGCAAAGACTCAAGTCAGAAAACCCAAAAATACAACACGCACCTAAAATAAAGGCGGGTGAAAAAGGGGCACCTCTAGGGTGCCAACACTGCTCCTGCCCACCCACATCCCAAAAACCAGGTTCAGAGAGGGGAGGCAGGGGGAGGTCAGAATACAGCAAGACTCCATTAGAAGAAACAACATTACTAAGGTGAGTAATTTTTTCTTCAAACAACATGAAGTCTTGCTGTATTCTGACTACTGCAGACTACCAAGCAGCACCTCCATGGAGGAGGGACAGAATCTACTTTGGGAATAGGCTCAAGTACTGCTGTGCCAAAACCGAGCATCACTCCTAGCCTGGATATCCAGAGAGTAATGCTTGGTGAATGTATGGACTGTTTTCAAGGTGGCTGCTTGACAAATTTCTAAGATAGAATATCCTGGCAACAGCCAGGAAGCAGAGTGTACCTCTAGTAGAGTGAGCCTCAGGCCTGAGGGTGGGGTTCTACCCAGTTTTTCATAGCAGAATTGTATACAAGAGACAATCCACCTGGCAATAGATCTCTTAGTGGCAGGTTTACCCTTACCGACTTCTCCATATGTGAGGAACAACTGGAGGGACTCAAACCTGTGACCCTTGGTGCGCTCTATGTAGTAGCTGAGGGCCCTTTTAACATCCAAGCTGTGCAGCCTCCTCTCTCCAGAGGAGGAATGGTCAGTGAAGAAAACAGGGACAGACATAGACTGATTAAGGTGGAAATCTGAAACCACCTTAGGCAAAAACTTCCTGTTAGTTCTTAGGACCACTTTATCTCTATGGAAAGAGATGAAATCAGGCTCCGCTGACAGGGCTTGCAATTCACTGATACGCCTGGCAGAGGTAATGGCTACCAAAAACACAGTTTTCCAAGTCAAGTACTTAAGCTCTGCAGAGGACTAAGGCTCAAAGGTGGTTGCATAAGCTGAGCAATGTAAACATTAAGGTCCCAAGCAGAAGCAGAGTCCCTAAAGGGGGATTGGTGTCAGCAATCCCTTGAAGAACTTTAAAACACAGGATGGGCTGACAGAGGAGGGCTTGCCTACTGACAAGAAGGCAGAAACAGCTGCCAGATGCACTTTAAGTTTAGCTGGCCTAAGTCCTAAGCCATTAAGATGAACCATATAGTCCAGGACTGTAGGCAACCCAGCAGATTCTGGAGAAATATGCTTATTAGAGCACCAAACAGTGAACCTTTTCCATTTGGAGTTGTAAGTCTTTCTGGTGGAAGGCTTTCGAGAAGCCTTAAGGATATCCAGAACCCCTTGAGAAAGGTGCAGATTAGCAAACTCTTAACTCTTCAAGAGCCATGCCTTGAGATTGAGAGATTTGAGGTTCGGATACCAAATCCTCCCCTGAGAGGATGTCAACAGATTGTAATTCCTGGGAACAGACAGGGGAAGGTGGACTGCTAAGGACAGCAACAGTGGGTACCAGGGCTGTCTGGCCCAGTCTGGAGCAATCAGAATCACTTTGCATGGTTGAGACCTGATCTTGACTAACACTTTGAACAGGAGAGGGAGGGGAAAGCATACAGAAATTTCCCTTCCCAATTCAGAATCAGAGCATCCAGGGGGACTGAGCCCAAGACTGGGGTCTGCAACAAAAGAGAGGAAGTGGTGATTGTCTGGGGCTGCAAAGATCTATCTGTGGCACGCCACATCTCGAGAAAATCACTTTCAAAACTAGGGATCTAGGGTCCATTCGTGATGGCCCTGGGATATCCTGCTGAGAGCATCTGCTAGGACATTGTCCTTCCCTGGGAGGTGAACTGCTATCAGAGAGGTTTGCAGGGAATAGGCCAGGGACCACAACTTCATTGCTTCTGTGCACAAGGCCATAGACCGAGTGCCTCCTTGCTTGTTGATGTACCACATTGTGGTGGTATTGTCTGTTCTGATCTGGACCACGTTGTTCTGTACAGATTTGGAAAAGGCTTGCAGTGCCAGAAACACTGCACTGAGTTCCAAGAGATTGATATGAAGCAGAGATTCTTGAGGTGACCACAAGCCTTGGGTGGTAAGATCCCCCAGGTGGGCTCCCCAGCCCAACAGGGAGGCATCTGTGGTGAGTATCACTAAATGAGACTGAGTGACAAAAGGAACTCCCAGTCTCAAATTGTCCTGATCCTGCCACCACTGCAAAGCCTGGATCAGGGTTCGAGTCACTGGGACTAGTTTGGTAAGGGAATCCTTTCTTTGGGACCAGAAGGCTCTTAAGTGGAACTGAATGTCCCTCATCTGAAATCTTGCTCCCTGGACCACTGCTGTAGAGGCTGCCATGTGGCCCAGGAGCTGCAGAAATGCCTTGCTGGTCGAGACACCTGAAGGGTGAAAGAAGGGCCAGTTCCATAAGGGCCCTTGCCCTGTCCAGGGAAGGAAGGCTCTTGCCTTATTGTATCCAGCTCCACCCCTATAAAGGTGAGGAGCTGCACTGGCTCGAGAACTGACTTTGGAAGGTTGAGGAGGAATCCTAAGGAAGTGAGCACCTGCTGAGTTATTTGCAGATGTGACTTGACTTGGTCTGGAGACTGACCCACTATAAGCCAGTCGTCCAAGTATGGAAAGATAGAGATCTTTTTTCTCCTTAGGAAAGCAACCACTACTGCCAGGCACTTTGTGAACACCCTTGGGGCTGATGTTAGGCCAAAGGGCATTACTCTGAATTGATAGTGGCCTGAGGGCAACTCGAACCCGAGGTACTTTCTGTGGGAGCACATGATGGGAATGTGAAAATAGGCATCTCTGAGGTCCAGGGAGGCTAGTCAGTCCCCTGGCCTTAGAGAGGGCAGAATTATTCCCAGAGTCACCATTTTGACCTTTGGTTTTAAAAGGTGCTTGTTCAGATATCTTAGATCCAGGATGGGCTGCCATTCTCCTTTTTTATTGGGGGTTAGGAAGTACCTGGAGTACAATCCTTTGCCCTTGTGTAAGGTAGGAACCTGTTCTATGGCTCTGAGAGCCAGGAGGGAAGAAACCTCTGCCTCTAGGGCAAAGGTCTCTGATGGATTTGCAGGTGGAAAGGATCTGGTTCTCATCTTGGGAAATTTTTTGAAGCTGAGAACCAGTCCCTGGCTTACTACTTCCAGGACCCACTTGTCTGTTGTGAGAGACTTCCATCCTGGACAAAGTAAGCCAGCCTGCCCCTACAGGTAATGGGAATCGGCCCAGGCAGACCCATCAGGGTGTCTGCTTGCAGGGCTTTAGGCTGAGGGGTGAAGCAGACCTGCTCATTCCCCATCTGTCTCTCCCTCAAGAACCCCTCTGAGCATAAGCAGAAGCGGAGGCCTGGGCTTGGTAAAAAGGCCTTTGAAAGGGCCTGCCCCTGCCCCTGGAATGCTGTCTCTGAGGAGTGGCTTGCCTTTCTTTGGCCTGAGTACTCCTGTAGGTGGTCCTGTACTCATCCATCTTTTTCATGTAATTCTCTGTCTGCTCCCCAAACAGAGAATTACCAATGACAGGGAAATCCATGGCCTTGGCCTGCGTAACCTACGATAGGCTAGTACATCTGAGCCAAGCCATCCTCTGAAGGGCCACAGATGTAGCCATGACTCTAGATGAAACATCACTGGAGTCCACAACAGCATGAAATTGCACCTTGGATGCCTCAATCCCATCCGCAGCCACCTGCTCTAGCTCCTTGGCAACCTGGTCAGGGGCCTGTTTAGCCAGAGCCAGCACAGTGTCCCACCTGGACTTCTGGTATCTAGCTGTGTAGGCCATACAGTTAGCCTGCCTGAGTCCCAAAGATGCTGCCATGTACTGCTTCTTTGCCATGGCATCAATCCTCCTGGAGTCCTTATCTAGGGGGTGTGATGCCAAGGGAATATTGCCTTATTACAGGCAGCAGCCTGCACTACTCAACATGGCTGCATTGCTGAGAAAGGAACTCTGTGTCCGAGCCTGAAGGTATACCTCCTGTCCATTCATCTGTCCACAGGAGGTATGGAGTTAGGAGTCTTTAGAATTTTAAATGTCTGTTTCCCAAAAGATTTATGGAGGGGAATAGACAATCTCCTGGACTCTGGGATGTCCATCATTTCAACAAAATCAGGCTCCTCCTGATCCTCTACTGCTTCTTCCATTGGAAGCTGGAGGGTTTCAGCCACTTTCTTGTAAAACATAAAGTGGGAAGGGGACTCAGAAAGCCTAGGAGGAGAAACACCTGAAGGTCTGTCTGGGGAGATGTCTGGGTCAATAGGCACATCCAGACTTTCATAATCACCATCACCATCACCATCCTCCTCCTCCTCCTCCTCCCCTCCTCCTCCTCCTCCTCCTCCTCCTCTCTCCCTCCTCCTCCTTCGGTTCATAAAATTCTTCTAAAGTATAATCCGGAACCGCGGGAACCGACCGAACTGAGCCCCTGCCAGATGGTGCCGGTTTGGCCGGAACCGAAGGTAGCGACTGAACTATCCTTATTGCTTTGGCTATTTCATCAGCAGTCGGAGAAAGAATTTGTGGATCCGAACCCGATAAATTTTTCTCTTCTCTTTCTTTTAACCGGAACTGACTCCTCAGAATCGGCTCTCCTTTTGCCCAAAGAAGTTTCGCCCTGGTCAGAGGGCACTCCTTCTGGTTCGGTCGGAACTGAACCGGGCTGGCCATCCAGGACAGCGGACTTCTCGGCCTCCCTTTCCCTCAGTCTGCTTACTCTCTTATCCAGGGTAGCTTTGGGAAAACTTTTAAAAATTTGGCAGTCTGAATTGAGGTGGTCAAACCCCAAACAATAAACACAGGTGGTGTGGGGATCAGCCTTAGCAAAGGCTTCCCCACACACACTGCAATGTTGAAACCCAGTGGGCCCAGTTTTTTCTTGGGTATCTTAGACATGGCCAATCCTATCCAAAACTTACCCTTTTTGGCAATCCACAGGCAAGACACCCCATCAGTTCCGGACCGTGTTACGGGTCTTGGAATAAAACGTAATTAAATCTGTTTTTTTAGAACCGATATGGACCGGTTACCACACCCTAATAAATTCAAAACTTTTTAAGACCAATCTGATCGGTTCAAACCGAACCGATCCCAAATTTACAAGTTCCACACAGAAACTAAATGTAAAACCTACCTAGTACTCACGGTACCACAGACAGAGACTTAAACCGACAGATTCGGTGGCAGAATTCGATGTAGAAACCGGCGAAAAAAGCGACACTTTAACCGACTTTTTGAACTGAGCAAGGAGAAATCTCCGGAGCGACTGTTCAGTGAGGCTGAGTAAAGAATCTGATGGTTGGAGTTTAAACAACAGCAGACAGGGGCTTCAACCGAGCTCGCGCTGAACGTTCCATGCTGGCCATGGAAAGTTAACTCTTTGTTCTCCGGGGCAGTTGAAAGGTAGGACCTAACTGCAATAGTCAGAATACAGCAAGACTTCATGTTGTTTGAAGCATGTATTTTACCACTATGTAATTAATTTATTAGACCCCACCTTGACTATGAAGCAGTCTTCTGGGCACCATACCTTACAAGGGACAAGAAATTACTCGACAGTGTCCAAAGAAAAACAACTAAACTTATTCCTAGGTTAAAAAAACTACATTATGTAGATAGGTGCAAGGAACTCAGTCTGTATGACTTGGAGCCTAGAAGGCAGAGGGGGGAATTATTATTATTATTTAATATCCTAAAAGATAAAACTTTAATGGAAGAGTGTGAAATAAAATATGATAAATTAAACACATTGAGATGCAATAATAAACAGTTATACGTTCCAAGGGTGTCAACAAAACAGAAGAAAATATTTTTTTCACTGTCAGAGCAAGTAAACTCTGGAATAGGCTCCCTCAGTTTATCATAGATGAAACTAAGTTTGAGCAATTTAAAAAACACCTAGATGGGTACTTTCTTTGGGGTTCCTGATTTAGCATTTTCCCATATAGTGTGGGGAGGTAGACACGATGGGTCATTTGACTTTCTTCTACCTATGAGAACCGAGAAAACTAGAAAATCTTCAAATCCACTGATTGCATAGCATTTGCAAAGTATCTTCCAGTAGAGCTCCCTGATGTGGAATCCTCCCATTCTCAAAACATGATGCTTGAGCTCCTCCCAGTTGCAGAAACAGACTTCTTTGGCAATGATGTACAACCAAATGTCCAAAGTTATCACTGGGGTTTCCTGGTCCAGCATCTGCATCTGTTTTTCAATTGTTTTTAGTCCTATGTATATAGTATCCTTATGGGTGGGAAGACTTGGCACTACAGGACTGTAAACCAGCAAAATAGAACAAAAGCGGGCTCTACAGCACAAGAAAAATGCGGTGAGGCTTGAAACAGCAACAAATTATAAACTTTAATTGGTAAAGCAACCCCTGTGCACCTGCGTCAACGTTTCACGCCGCCCTGACACTTTTTCAAGATGTAGGACTGTAACCAGTTGTGGTCTTGAATCTTTCCTCTTTGAAGTTGTAGTGAAAAATTGCATGAAACCTGCTCCAACTTGGTATACATTGATCCTCTGGTTGTAGGAGCTCAAACTCAAGAGTAAAGATCTCTCTGGGGCACAAATGAGCAAATACTCAGTCTCTGTTGAGCATCAAAGATGTGGACTGGTTTGTTAAAAAACAAGATGTCACTTCCAATTTCACCAGACAGGTGACTGAGTGGGCCCTTTCTCTTGAATTGGTAAGGACACTCTAGAACACCAAGGCATGTAAATTTGCTCACAGCTTTTCCCCTAATGTCACTACTTTAGGTCTCAGTTCAACAGACACATTGGACCCCAAATTGTCCTGATATAGGAAACTGCCTAGAACATGTGTTGTTCCTTGACCACTTAAGAGTTTCTTCATTTGTGTCTATGTTATCCATTACGGCATGTGCAAATATTCCAGGCATGATTTTTGTTGGAAAAAATGCTCCACCTTGTTGTGTAATTTATTTATTAATTAAAAGTGCTTCACCAAGAAAAACATACTGAGCTCAAACAGCTTGTTTGCAGAGGTGTCCTGGGGGGAAGGGGAAGGGGATACAATATAAATAGAGAATTACACAAACAATGTAGCATACAGAGAGAAACATTATTGAAAGAGCTTACAATATTACAGATGAGAAACAGGTAAAAACAATATGTGTGATTATAGTTGCAACAAAAAGTAGACATAGTATAATAACAAAGAAACTCAATAAGTGCATTGCCAGCAGGTAGCGATTATGCAAAATAAGTGCAGGATACAATGACAGCAGTTACAGCACATTTATAATCAGCAGCAAAGAAAAGCAAAGGTCTGGCACATTAATGACAATAGCGGGAGGGGGAGGTGTGTGCGCGGAGGAGAGAAATAAGGGAGGATTTAGAGGGAGCAAAGTGAATGATTAAGGGGAAGGAATTCCAGAGTTTAGGAAAGCGTAAAAAGAAAACAGACTGGTCAGGGGAGGTTTTCGAGAAGAGCTTGAATGAGAGAAACAGTGTTAGAAGAGAATGGAGGAAGGGGTGGAGGGAGAGTAGGGAGTCAAGATAGGGGGTAGAGAGGATAACCGGAATTTTGAGGTGAATGCAGCAACGTGAGACTGATGGTGATCCTCAAGGGAAGGGAGGGAAAGGGAAGGGTACAGTGGTGGGTACAGGAAGGGCTGCTGACAGCAAAGTGGAAGAAGGAGTGGAAAAGAGGGTCCAGTTTGGCCAGGGTGGATTTAAGGGCAGCACCACAGACAAGATCTCTGTAATCAAAGGTGGTGAGAATCATATTGGCAAGGATGTCATGGTGGGCAGGGATGGGGATGCAGTTTTTATGCCTATAAAGGGCACCAAATTTAGGATAGAGCTTTTTATGTATTGCGTCAATGTGCTGGAAGAAATGGAGGTGACAGTTAAGCCAGATGCCCAGGTACTTGAAAGTAGACACATCATTAATAGGGACTCCATCAAGAGTATGGAAGGAAGGGAGGGATGTGAATTTGGTCAGCCCAGATCTAGTGCCAAAGCACATAGAAACCATCTGTTTGGCATTAAGTAACAGTTGATTTGACTGGAACCATAGCTGGACACAGTTAAAATCGGGCTAGAGCTTAGACATAAGCTCAGCTGGTGAAGAACCAGGACGAAAAGGGCAGTGTCATCTGCATACATGTGTATGGATGCAGATGAGCAGCAGCTGGGAGGTTGTTCAGAAAAATGGAAAATAGGAGTGGTTCAAGTACGGAGCCTTTGGGGACACCAGTGGTAATTAAGAGGGAGGGGGATAAGGCATTTCCAAGCTTCATGGATTCTGTTCTAACTGTGAGGTAGGAGCTGAACCATTGAGTGGCGGGTACAGACAGTCCAGCTGAACAGAGTTTGTGAACAAGGAGAGAATGAGAGACAGTGTCAAATGCTTTAGTAAGATAGACAAAAATGGAGGCAGTGAGAAGGCCCTTCTCCATGGCCAAGTGTATGGACTCAGTGAGCTGGAGGAGGGATGAGGTGGTGGAGTGGAGTTTACGAAAGCCAAACTAGAAAGGGGTAAAGAAGGAGGAGGCATCAAATAAGGAGAGAGTTGGGACAGAACTATGTGTTCTTGGAACTTGGAGAGGGTAAGGAGGAGAAAGATGGGGCGGAAGTTGCCAGGAGAGGAGCCACTGCCACCTTTCTGAAGGGGATGATGGTAGTGTGCTTCCAGGATGCAGAAACAGAGGCCAGGGAGAAGGAGAGATTTAGTAAGGAGGCAAGAGCAGCAACTGAAGGAGCAGAGAGGTACAGAAGCTTGCGGTCAAGCCCGTTAGGGTTTCTAGAATGGCAAGAGTTGAGGGCTAGGAGGGCTTTTAGAGTGGAGGATGGAGATACAGATGAGAAGAAGAAAGGAGGAGATGAGGAAAGGGGGAGGGGTCGAGGGAGGGAGGATAGGAGGGCAGACACACAGGTAGTGAAATATGAGTTGAAAGCGGCAGCCACAGATGATAGGTCAGAGGCTGAGGCAGCCCCTAAATTTAGAAAAGGGGGGGATTTGGAAGGGGGAGAATAGGTCTTGGATGACTTTCCAAAACTTTGAAGGGTGACTTAAATTTCTTAGGAAAGAAGAGGAGAAAAACTCGGCTTTAGCCAAACTTGTGACCCTGGTGCAAGAATTTCTCAAGGAGCAGTACACCTCTGCATGTTTGCAGGGGAACCGGAGACCTTAAAGGATCTCCAAGCCAGGTCTCGAGAATGCTGGCAGGCCAGGAGTTCAGCTGAAACCCAGGGGAGAGGGGAGTCTTTGACCCTGGTTTTGCGTGGGGGGGGGGGCATGATGATCCCATATCTAACTAAATTTGGTATGGAAATACTCAAGGGCTATGTTTATGTCAGTGACACTAGAAATTTGGAACCAGTCAGTGGACTGTAGGTCAGCATGGAAGGAGGATAGGTCTAAAGACCTGAAAGAATGTATTTGGATAGTTTTAGGGAGAGATTTGAGGTGGTGAATTTTGCACATGCAGAAAACCATATGGTGGTCACTGAATGCATCAGAAAGAGTGTCAGCATCAATGATTTGGTGTGGATGGTTGAAGAGGACCCAGTCCAGGAAGGAGTGGTTGTGGGATTTCAGGTTTCGATGGGTCAGGGTGGAGATACGTTAAGTAGATGCACTGACTTAATGTTTTGACAGAATTTTGAGTTGGGTGGGGAGAGCCAGTTAATATTGAAGTCACCCAGGATGAGGAGATCCCCAGAGGGGGCGAATGCACTAATTGTAGACAAGAGTTCAGGCCAGGGCAGCAGTAGACACCAGCCACACAGATTCAGAGGGAATAGGGGGGAGAGAGTTTGAGTACAATAAGTTCATAGGCTGTAGGAGAGGACACTGAAAGCACAGTGGAGAACCGAATAAAGGAAGAGAGGTAGATAGCAATGCCACCACCTTTCTTAGAGCGGTCTTGTCTGGTGAGAGTAAAACCAGGGATTGAGATGGCTTAGTCGGGAATCTTGGGAAAGAGCCAGGATTCAGATACAACAAGGACATCTTGATGGAGGGAGATGGTAAGAGGCTGAAGCAAGTCAATTTTGGGGAGTACACTACAGATGTTAATACAGGTCACCCGGAGTCCTTTGGAAAGATTGGAGGGAAGGGCATGGACTGGGCCAGGGTTGGATTCAACATCACCAGCCATAAGAAGAAGGAGGGGAAGCAGGTGGTTAATGGAGAAGATGGGTTGCTGAAGGTGGCGTGGGGGAAGAGAGGGAGGGGAACGAGGATAAAGGCGAGGGGAGAGTCTGAAATGTATAAGATGAAGCCAGGAGAAGATTGATGGTAGAAGAGAGGTGCCAGGGTGTAAGAAGAGTGTGGAAAAGGTAAGAGATAAGAGGAAGGGCGGGTAGAGGAGGGAGATAGTGTAGGGTGGGAGAGGGTTGGGAGATGGGACAGGGTTCGGAGGTGGGAGCAGTGGAGGGTTAGGAAGGAGGTGGCAGGGTGAGGGGTAGTGGGAAGTAGGTAGAAGGAAAATATAAGGACAAACAGAAGGTTAGGGAGATGCATAATGGAGGGCAGAGAGGAAAGGTAGGAGGAGATTAGCATAAATAATGGGACAGGAAGATAAGAGAGGTATGGGAGTAGAAAGGGAGAATGCCCCCAGTAGTTCTACCAAATAATACACCAATAGCAAAGTAGGCAGATAGAAATTCGATAGTGCACAGTAGGTGAGCAGCACTATGTGGTACTGCTTGTGACCACTAGGTTGACTGACAACACATATGCACTGAGGAGATGTTTACTGTCTGGCTGAATAGAATAGTGGCTAGAGTTGACAGCTGTGGCTGGAGTAAAACCAAAAGATACGGGTTTGAATCCTGCACTGGGAATGGAAGAGAACAGACTGGATGGAGGGTATAAAGATCAGAGAGCTTAAGAGAATGGGGGGACTGGCTGAGGCAGCCAGTGGATTGCAGAAGTTAAAAGTTTAATGTTTCCGATTTTGGGGAGGTGCAATAGCGACCCCTAGTGACACAACCTGAGAACCTGCTAGTGGCAACACAGTGTGTTAGGGTAATCACCTGATAGACACGTGGGAAGGGACCAACCAGGGTGGGGAGTGTGTGGGGCAGCCATGACATGACGGCACTTGCTGTTGATATTGTGACTCTGCAAACATCATCATAACCCAGGGAATGCCCTTGACTGTAACATATCCAACAACTGGTGACTCCTAGCCAAATGGTTAACTGATATGGCTAGTCAAATATGCTTTGGTGTTTTACAGCAAAAATTTTAAACACTGTAGATTATATCTTGGGCTACTGCTAAGACTCTTCTGTGTGCATCAGGAGTGTTTTGGATATGTTCTGCTGGTTTATCCATTATGAGCAGACTCAGAAACTGGTACAGCAGGCACTAGGGACTCTGCTCTTTCAAAACAAATCTCTCTACAGTCAGTGCATGGGTTGGTGAAAATCCCTGATGTTTTTCTGGCAGATGCACAAAGTGTTGCTGCTGCATGAAAAATTCTGAGATTCTCACCCTCATTATCAGGAAGCTCCAGGTCTGCCTCAATTGCTTCTTCCTGGACTTTTCTTTGAAACTCAGCAATCTTGTCAATTGTTTCACATTTATTTTGCTACTTTACACCACCTCTGGTTTGTTTGCTGAATGAGGCTGATGGAATGTAACTGAACCTTCAAAGTGTCTAACAAGACATTTGTTTAACTTTTCAGCACAGTATGTCCCTGATTCAGAATAGCCACGTGTTCAAATATCCTCTGTATTTTGTCAACAGGAATGTCATATCAAATGCCCTGCCTCATGTTAAGTCATCCTGAATGTGGTTTACAAGTATGTCAAATGCTCTTGTGAAGACATCAGTGCTCTCCTCCGTCTGTTCAGTGCAAGTTTCACTGGCTCGTCTAGCCCTTACCAGTAACAGAGCTAGGTAATTTTTGTGGTACTTGGCCTCCAAGGCTATGAGATCTTCGCTTTGTACCTTAATCAATAGATCTGTATTAATAAGAGGCATGGCTGCTGACTGAATGTTCCTTTGCATTTGAAATGTTTTCACTTGGAAAAATGTGAATCACCATGTTTCTTCACACAATTGCAGATGATGCATTTGTTAGCTGCAAATGTGGATGTAAGTCTTGTTCTCATAGCTGACTCCTGGTTGCCTCTTCGAGGCTTTTCTGAGTCTAGATGACTTGCTTGTGGATTGTGTTTGTGTGAAAGGTTTTCTTTGCCAGTGTAATTCTGGTAGCACCGGCAATGATAATGAACAGCGACAGTGAATCCTGTCTCATCCAGCACCCCTGATGTTTTAGTGCCTCTATATGAATCATCATCTGCTTCTCTCATACATCTAGACAGAGTTTCTTGACCTCTGGCTTTGGCTGCAATAAGATTTGGTGAAGCATCTCTGTCTTGGCAAATAATATAAATAGTTGCATGGTGTCAGTGTGATCTATGAAACCTTTTGCTGGAGATGGTACAAGTCCAATACCTTGTTTACTTGCCATTTCCTACAATTAAATAGAAAATATTTATTTTAAACATGCAATAAATTGAAAAAAGGAAAATACATTATTAAGTTTCCACCACCAAACAACACATATCTTTAACCCTTTTTGATATATTGATCCCCAAGTGCCAGTTAAGCCTCTCTCACTGGCAATGCTGGATGTCACTTTCATGGGGTAGGGGCTCAACAAAGACAGGCTTGTATCTTGGGTATCTTCTACGAACTTAACACCACAACATGCTTTTCCTGAAAGCTCAAGGTCATACCTATAGTAACTCATAAACGTGACAAACCTTCTCTAACGTGGATGCAACGAAAACCTAAAATAAGCCATTTTGAAAATTGGCTGCTAGACTAAGAGTGTAGTTTTGTGTTTCATGTCTCAGTCTAATAATTATAGCACTACACTGTGAAACAGATCCCAGATCTTTATTCCACTAAAGGTAGAGAATCACTTTGTGACCTTTAGCAAGTCACTTGAAAATCCAGTGCTTCCATCCTCCCGGTTGTACACACTGGATGCTTGCAAGACTCCTGTGAAAATGAGATGCTGCATCCAAGGCTACCCTGGGTAAATAAACTGAACACTAAAATAGGATGTGGAGTGCTTTGTATCATGCAGGGGATCCAGTGGTGAGAAAGCAGGGGCTTCTGACTGTAGAGCTCCATTTCCAGAAAAAAACACTAGCCCATGTGAAAAAAATGTTCCTGGACATAAAAAAATAAGGAGCATCTTACAGTGCTAGCTGCGAGCAATACGACAGGCACATACAGTACAGGCTACCCCTGCTTATCATTGGCAAATCATAAAATTGTAGGTGCTTTAAGCACACCAACATGTCCAGCCTCCCTGCCCTGTATCGTGCTCAGCGTAGTGCCTGGATGACCACGGACTTGTTTAAGGAGTGGTTCTTTCAAAGTTTTGTACTCTCTGTAAAGTCTCACTTGCGCACAGAGAGACTGCCACCGAGAGCAATTTTGTTGATGGATAATGCAGGGGTGCATCTAAGTTCTGAAAGTTTACAGACTGCTGACAGCCAGATACATTGTGAATTCCTGCCTGCTAACACAATGGCATCGATACAGCCAATGGATTAAGGGATCATCGCCCAGTCAAATGGATTTTTCACACCAAGTTGTTAACCAAAGTGCTGAGTGAAGAGAATGAGCAGTCTACACTTGTAGACATTATAAAGTCTGTATCAATCAAGGACCCTCTCATGATGTTAGCAGATGCTTGGAGGGAGGTACGCCCCAAGACAATAAAAAAATGCTGGCAAAAATCAACACTGTTGCTTGAGCATCCAGAGCCATCTACCCCTGAAGAAAATTATCAACTCGCCAATGCCACAATAGTGCTCCACAAAGCTGCTGAGGAGATGGAGTTCCCTGTGGATGCAGTAGAGGACTGGATGGAGACAGACGAGCTGCAGAGTGGATACGGTGAGATGTGGACAGTGACATCAACCAGGAAATGCTGAATGGGGAAGATGAAAACCGCAGAGCAAGATATGATGGTGCCCCCACCACCACCCACAGATGCAGAAGTTGCTGACTGCTTTGACAGATGTACTGTATCTCCTGGCTGCAGAGTCAGCCTGATGCAGATTGAGTTCAGCTGCCGTTGCTAAGGCAGTTGTGGTTATGAGCCGTGCGACAGCGAAACAACAAGAAAAAACAATGATCAATTCAGGACTACCTGACAAAATTCTAAGGACTAACATATTACTTCAGTTTTTAACCTGAAATAAATGTTTTGCTTAACTGTTTTTTTTAGTAAATATTCAAATAAAGCGTGACAGTAATGAGGTGAGAGTTCAAATGTGTTCTAATGTGTCATTAGCTGCAATGTGATTCGCTACACTCGTGGCACTTTAACAGAAACCCCATTTATCCGAACATTTCGGATGTTCCCCAGCATGTTTGGCTAAATCGGGTTACACTGTATTCATTCAGTATTTCTGCTTTTTCTTGATCTTCTTCTGCACAGTCTCTCCCTGCAATCCTGATTCTCACTATCCCTTCCTTTGTCTTCCTCTTTCCCCCACATACCTGAAGGTTTTTTCTCCTTTACTGACCCCCTTAGCTATCCTCTCCTCTGTTAATGTTTTAGCTGCCCTCATCCTCCTTCCTGCCTTCCTTTGCTTAGCCAGATATACAGTACCTCCTGGTCTTCACCCTTCTGGTATATTCTAACTGTTTTCTTCTCCCTCACTGCATTTGCCACCTCCTTAGAGAACCATAGCAGCTTCTTCCTCCTCTTTCCCTTGCTCACTTCCTCCAAACAGCATGCCACTGCCTGGGCTATAGCCTCATGAATTTTTCTCCACTGACTCTCCCCTCCCCCTCTGTCCCACCCCCTTTGAGACATTCTCTGAGGCAGTTTCCTATTTCTTTAAAATCTGCCCTCCTGAAGTACAGGACCCTCGTCTTAGTGTGGTCGGGTATTGTGGAGAGAAGGTAGAGAGGACCATGCTAAGGCATGTTACAAGTCCTCCCATTCCATGTCTTACATCCTATACTACAGGTCACTCAGGAAGTCCTGTACAAAGGCTGTCCACACTGCAAAGGCCCACTACTTCCAGTCTAACCTAAACTTGGTATCAAAATTCTGGAAGGTCATCCACTCCCTACTTGATCCCCCAGTTGAGTCCACCCCACCCCATCCCCTTGGTGGATAGTTCACTGATCCCCGACCTCCATTATGCTACTGCTCATTTTAACAAATTCTTTACAGCCTATGCACTACCCTATCATCCATCTCCTGATCACATTATTTTTCCTACACTACACTCACCAAAAGGCTTTCAATTCCTTCCTGTCTCCCCCCAGGAAGCCCTCTTTGCCTTCATGCCACTGAACCCTTCCAAGTCAGTCTCCGATGGCTTGGACCCTAAACTCCTACAAATCTTTGTTCCAGCTATTGCCCTCCCACTCTCACCTTTAGAACCTCTCCATCTCCTTCAGTGCTATCCCTCAGGCCTGGAAAGTTGCTAAGGTTCTGCCTCTGCACAAAGGGGTGACCCCTCCTTCCCAAGCAACTACAGGACACTTTTACTCCTCCCCTCTCTTGCTAAGCTCCAACAGTTCATTATGTACTCTAGGCTTGCTAACTTCCTTGACTCCTTAACTTTTATCTCACCTTACCAGTCTGGTTTCAGGAAGAAGAACTCTACCATCTCTTCCACATGTAACTGATTCTATTCTCACTGGGATGGATCAGGGACATATTACTGCAGCCATATTCCAGCCACAGCTTTCAACTTGGTGTCCCACCCTCTCCTCCTGAACAAGTTGAACTCTGCTGGTCTTTTAGCATTTGCTGTGGACTGGTTTTGCTCACACCTTACCAGCCATCAATAGTCAGTTCAGGAAGGTAGTGTCTGGCCCCTTCCCCATCCTAGCAGGGGTCCCACAGAGCTCCATTCTGGGTCTGATACTATTCTCAATTTTCCTAAACGACCTCCCCTCTACCTGTGTCTCTTGGCATATCCACATGTATGCAGAGGACACGGTCATCTATACTTCTGGCCCTTCAACCTAAGCTGTGGATGTCCCACTCCAGCATGACTTCCACAATCTGTTGCACAGGTTCTATACCAACCAGCTCAGGGTTAACACCAAGAAGACTATGTCCACGACCATTGGCACTACCCAGGAATAGGCAAGGCTCTCATCTTCCCTTGTCTTCTCCACCTTGGATGGCACCCATTTGGAGGTTGTCCCTGCTTTCAAGTACCTTGGTGTGTGGTTTGACAGCAAGCTTGACTTCTCTGCCCACATTGATGCCATCCATGCCAAACTTCGTCCCAAGCTTGGCGCCTTGCACTGTAACAAGGACTGCCTCTCCCTCCAGGTCCATCGGGAGCTGGTAACCAAAATGGTGTTCCTGGTTCTCGACTATGTACAGGGTTTTATTTAACTCCAAAAATTGATTAGCATTTTGCTCATAAAAGTGCTAAAACATTGTGAAAATGCATAGCACTTGCCTCATTGTGTTTAGCAAACATAACACTTCTAGAAAACCTATATAAATACTTTCTGTACAGTTAGCATTGTCCCAAGAAAAAAACTGCTAATCAATTATTTAAAACCCTGATGTAGATGTGGTCTATGGCGCCACCTCCTCTACTTCACTTGCCAGACTGGACACCTTCTGGAATGCTTTCTATCATTTTGATACCAACTCTCCAATCCGCATGCACCACTGATCCTCCTATTCCTCTCTTTCCATTCGCCCACTACCCTCACACCGTCAATTCGACTGCTTCACCCTTATTGCCAAATACTGGATTGGGTCCCTTCTCTCCCATCTCTCCTCATTCCTCTCCCCCGGCCCTTCCATGTCCAACTCTCTACACTCCAGGGATTCCTGCACCTTCTCCATTCCCCATTCTCACCCATGTACATAGATACATAGACACCGTCGGCAAATAAGGGCCTATGGCCCACCCAGTCTGCCCATTTGAGCTTGTAATTTCATTTTCTGTTAAAATGTTTGTACCTGGCAAGCTGCTTTCTCCTACCGTCTCCCTGACCTCTGGAACCAGCTTTTCTCTTCTGTTCATCTCTCCCCCTCTCTCCATACCTTCAGACACCTGCAAAGACATATTCCTGCTCTCCCTGTACCCATCACTCCTCCATCTGAAACTGCTGTCCTTTTTCTTACAGTTTCTCCTTCCCTCCTGCTTGCCTATGACTCCCTACAAGCTAAGCTAACTGTGCTCCTGGCCCTCACTCTGCTCTCTGTTCAGCATGTTGCTTACTTTTATCAATCAATCAAATCTTTATTTATCCAGGTGAACACCATTGAGCAAGCTCATTTACAAGGTGGACCTACATTACACATGGTCAATAAAAAACGCAGATAACATAATTGGCAAGGATACAGACATTAAGACAGTGTACATACATTGATGAAGAACGAAATGTAAAAACAGTAATAAGTGCGTTCAGTGGAACAGCCAACTTAAATATCTATTCTAACTTTGAGGTGTAATCAGTACAAAGAGCTCAGTTTGAAGGTATATTCAGTGCAGGGAGGCAGAGAGGGGGTTTTGTGGGTAATGACTGTAGGTACCTCAAGTTGGTGCGGCTGCAGTGGAGAGGAGACAAATGACAAAAACAGCCCTCAGCCTTAGGTTCTTGATATAGAGCAAGAAGGTGCGTAGCTCACTGAGCAGGGAGGTTTAACAAGACCAGCTATGGCACCAGGAAGCACCGGCAGCCAGGTCGTAAAGCTTTGTTTAGTTGTTGTGGAGTAAGGCAAGGATCGTTATGCAGCAAGGGGTTAAATTGGCTACATGAAGCTGGAGTGTTTAACGAAAAACAAGTTATGGCACAGGGAGGCGACAGCCGCCCAGAGACAACAAGCAGCATCCTAGCAAGACTCCCGGTAGAATTTGGAGTTTGAGAAGCGTGAGCTGCTCTGGTGAATTTCAGGTAACAGTTTCGGAGGCGCCACCGCAGATATACTTGAATCGTGCAGCGGCTATACTTGGAGAACTTAGGGGGTCGATGGCCCTAGGAGAGGAGAGTCAGAGCAGGAGTAAAGATGATGAGAGGAAGGGTAAGGCAAAGGTGATGGAAGGGGGGGGTATCTGAGGTGGCAATGCAGCACAGTCGTAGGTGAATACAGAAGCTATACAAGAACAGGGTCAATGGAAGCAGTGACATTTATCTTCGATTAGGTTTGCATATAGGGACTTGAACACTGCAATAGTTACTGTGGTTCTTAGCTTCAAAATTTTCTGGATTTCATTCCAAAGCGACGGAAGCGGGTAGCTTATGGCCACGTTCCCATAACGTGTGCAGACCCTGGGGATATTCAGGGTGATAAGAGAGCAGCTCCTTCAGGCGTAGTTTCTGACTTTGCTTAAGGGCAGTAGATCAGAGATGTAGCATGGTAGTTTTCCAGCAAGTGCTTTCAGGGTCCATATAGCAGCGTTTTCTTTTTCATCTGGATTGTACGGAGGTCCAGCCTACAGCAGCATACAGAGAACAGTGATGGGTAGAGGAGGGGAGGCTGGTAATGAATCGCAGTGCTCTGTGATGCAGGACGTCCAGCTTATTTATTTATTTATCTGATATACTGGGTTTACAACCTTTGAGTCAGAGGCTCATTTATAAACGTACCTCGTCACATGTAAGACAGAAACTAATACAGACAGGGTATAACAACAATTACATTAAGCATGTGTTACAGACATTTTTCACCGACATTATTTACAGTATTTGGATGTAGATATTTTCAGACATTATTTACAGTATTTGGATGACGATATTTACATCATCACAGCAGAAAGACATTATTAGCTTGAGAAGGCATCTTAACAGAGTAGTCAGTCCTATTCATGGGTTTGGTATTGTTGACAGAGGTTGCAATCCATAATGGACTTTGTCAGAGAATTTGGATCAGAGTGGGTGAGAGAGTGAAATGTTAGTTGCAGTTACAGGAGCGGATACTGAAGAGGTGGTTGCGAAGAGTAGTTTTGAAGTGGGTGATCTTGGGTGCACTAGTGATGGTGGTTGGGAGAGCATTAAACCATGTAGGGGGCCCTGTAGTGGAAAGATCTCTTTGCAAGGGAGGTTTTTACCCGGGGCACAATCAGTGGTGCTTTCTTTGAGTTGTGGGTGGAGATAGTGGGGGTGGCAGGATGAAGAAAGGCGGTGACCCCGGGAGGGGAGGAAGAGTCCGAGCAGTATTTTCTTAGACAGCATGCAGGTCTGGTAGAGGAGCCTTTCTTCGAGGTTGAGAAGATTGGCAGAGGTATAGAGGGAGCAGGTGTGAGTGAGCCTAGGTGCGCCAATTAGGAGGAGGAAACAAGGATGCTTCAGGGTTGGGGGTTGGGATTGGGGCACAGGGTCAAAGAAACAACTGGGGAGAACAGTGCCGAGATCCGAGAAGGTGGTATTTAGACAATTTGCTATGATGAGTGTTTCTGTGGAGGCAGTGCCATTTATGGTGAGCTGGGAGGGAGGTGGGGAGCCTGATTTCCCATTTAGTTCTTTGATATTACTCCAGAAGGTCCTCGCAGACCCCCACGTGGTTGTGAGAGTGGATTGATAGTGGTCTGCTTTGGCCTTACGGATGGCTCGAGTGCATCTATTGCGAGCGGCATTATAGGATTGTCTGTCCGCCAACCTGCCAGATTCTGTGGCTTTGTGCCAGAGAATATCCCTGTCTCTCAACATTTGGAGTAGGGAGGGGGTTATCCAAGGAGCATGTTGCCTTTTGATGCGGAGTTTGGTGAGTGGAGCATAGAGGTCACAGGCCTTGGTGAAGGCCTGTGTAAACAGGTTGAGTGTAATGTCGATACTGGGGGCTATATTAATGGGGGACCAATCTATTTGGGTGAGCAGCTGTTTAAGTTTTATTAACCCTCCTGGGCGGAGACACCTTCGGAAGGTTGTTTGGGTTATGGGTTTGGGTGTGGAAGACGTCCATTGGAATAGGATGGGCGAGTGGTCACTTAGGGAGTCAGGAAATACTTTTATATCCTGGATTTTGTTGAGGCAGTTAGAGATACTGATATCCAGGAGGGTGTGGGTACCAGTAGATGGGTGAAGTCTAGTGGGTTGGGTAACTAATTGGACCATGTCAAGGGCCGAGAACAAATCCTTTGTTGGCACGGCTGAGGGGCCAAGCCAGTTGATATTGAGGTCCCCTACTAGTGTCTGCTCTGCATTGTGTGGTAGGGTAGAGAGGTATTCGGTGAGGGATGTGACGGCAAGCTTTTGGTTCTTAGGGGGTATTTAGGTGACTGTGAGGTATAGTGGGCCCCTGGAGGGGTCAGGGGTGATTTTTGGGTGAGGGCTTATGCTCACTCTGTGAGTTTGGGGGGTTGGAGCATGTGACCAATAATGTTATTATTGATGTAGAATGCACAGCCACCCCCACGCTTTCCTACCCTGTCTTCCCGATATAGGGTGTATCCGGGGAGTGAGACAAAGGCGTCGGGAGTAGATTTGGAGAGCCAGGTCTCCACTAGGGCAATGACGTCTGGTTGGTGAAGGGTGGCCCAACATTGGAGCACTGCAGATTTCTTTGGCAGGCTGCGTACATTCAGAGAGGCAATGCGGAGTCCAGAGAATCTGGTAGGTGGAGTGGTGGGGGCAGGGCCTGGATTAGGGTGGATATTACCAGAAAGGAGTAGTAGAATGACTAAGGCTCTAACCATAGGGTGGCAGGTTGTTATATTTTTGGGGGTAGGTTTAGAGGGGGGGATATAGTGGAGCAGGGGTGGGCAGGGTTTGGAGGATGGGCGGATGCAGAAGCGGTGGAGCTGGGGGGCCCGGTGGGTGCTGGGGTTGGGGCTGGTGGTGGGAGGTGGATGCAGGGGTCCAGTGTGTGATGACAAGGTAGGGGGGGATGGCCAGTTCTGGAGAGATGCAATGGTGCAGTCCACAAAGGGCATAGGGTGAGGTCTGGCTGGTGGGAGGTGAACCGCAGGGTGGTTATGAGGATGAAGCACATAAGGTAGAAGCAAACAGACATGGTGCCTAGATAGCTTTGGGGGCAGAACAAAGAGGTTGTGGGGGGAGACAGAAAAGCTGTAAGAGCTTTGCGATATGCCACAATACCGTAGCTTGACTTGTAGGCTCAGTGGCAGAGCTGCAGACTATGGTGGCAAAAGCACAGGGTTCGAGACCTACAGAGGAGAGATTTATTTTAGGCAGACTATAATGATAGAGGCTTTAGAAACTAAGCATGAGTTAGTCTGCTTTGGTTGTCTCAGCAGTAGAGCTGAGGATACTGGGGAGGGGGGCAGGGTTTGTAACCTGCAGTGAATACCAGAAATTTTATTTTAGCAGACTATGGGGAGGAGGATACTGGGGGGCAGGGTTTGTAACCTGCAGTGAATACCAGAAATTTTATTTTAGCAGACTATGGGGAGGCAAAGGCTTTCGGAGCCTTGAAACCGGGGGTAAGAAAATAGCCAGATATGATGGCTGAGTGGTAGAGCTGCTGATTCTGGTAGCAAGAGTGCAGGGTTTGAAGCCTGCAGTGGTACCAAGAATATTATTTTAGCAGACTATGGGGGTCAGAAGCTTTGAGAGCCTTAAAAACTATAGCTAAAAATAGTCCAATATGATGGCTGAGTGGTAGAGCTGCTGATTCTGGTAGCAAGGGTGCAGGGTTTGAAGCCTGCAGTGGTACCAAGAATATTATTTTAGCAGACTATGGGGGGTCTGAAACTATGAGAGCCTTAGAAAGTAAGGAGAAAATAGCCAGATATGATGGTTAAGTGGTAGAGCTGCTGACTCTGACAGCAAGAGCACTGGGTTTGAGACCTGCAGTGGGACAGAGAATAAGTATTTTTTCTGAGAAGGAAGGGTTAAAAGCTTTGAAATAGAGGCAAATATTGGCCTGGTTCGTTGGCTTAGTGGATGGGCATACCCAAATATAAGGCATTGCAATGGCAGTAGATAAAATCAGCGTAATCTAGCAGGGAGACGAAGGTAGACTGTACAAGCTGTTTTTTTGCTTCCGTAGTTAGAAAGCGGTTTATCCAACAGAAGAGCCCTAGTCTCTGTCTTAGCTTTTTTACCATGTCCTCCAAGTGTTCCCCGAAAGAGAGCTTGTGGTCTAGCCAGATTACTAGGCATTTGAACTTGGGGACATAGTCCATGTTTTCCCCAGTAAGGTAGTGATTGGGGGGGTGGTGCCAAGAGCAGAGTAGGATGAGAGGTTGCCAGGAGAGAGAATCATCGCCTTGGTTTTTTTGGCATTGAGTAGCAGTGTTTCATTGAGAAGCTGGTGTTGGAGGATGTCGAAGTCAGACTGTAGTTCTTTACAGGCAGCTTCAGGAGTAGACCGGCTTAGGTACAGTACCGTATCGTCTGCAAACAGATGGATATTGGCATTCTTGATGCCAAGGTCAATATTGTTAATGTATATGGTGAAGAATATTAGTCCCAGAATGGATCCTTGAGGGACACCTCTAAGTAATGGTCTGGGGGGGACAGCTCCCCTTCTGCTTTGACCTGCTGTTGCCTATCTGTTAGGTAGATTTGGAACCAGCCGATAGAGGTGGTATCTAGACCTAGCGCTTTTAGTGATGAAAAAAGTAGGGAGTGGTCAACAGTATCGAATGCTTTGCTGAGGTCCAGGAAGACAGCACAGACGAACTGTTTGTTGTCAAGGTTGTGTAGCCAGTCGTTGGTAACCTTGGCCAGCGCAGTGACCATACTGTGGTTCATGTGGAAGCCTGATAGCATGGGATTTAGAAAATTTGTCTTTTCCAGGCAGACTTGCAGCTGAGCGTTTACTATTTTTTCAAGGATTTTTGATAGTATGGGGAGTAGTGAAATTGGCCTATAGTTATTTAGGTCACAAGGGTCTCCAGATTTAAAGAGCAGTATAATGTGGGCAGTTTTCCATAGTTTAAGAAGAGACCCCTGGGACAATGAGAGATTAAACAGGTGGGTGATGGGCACTGCCAGTGCATGCCAGGCAACCTTTACAAAGTAGGGATCCAAGGCGTCTGCGCCGGCGCTTTCCTTGATATCCAGGCAAAGTAGATGCTCTTCAACTTCTTTTAAGGTAACTGGTGAGAAGGAAAAGGTGGCTTTAATTGGAATTGGGTCCGGAGGCAATAAGTTCATCTGGGAGTGCAGCTTACAGGCAGGTGAGTTGTCGAAAGCCAGGCCAGCTGAGGCAAAGTGATTATTAAATGCTTGTAGTATTTCATTTTTGTTGCTAATGATGCCGTTATTAGAGGATATTTTTGAGGGGAGGGTATTACCTGTTGTGTGTCCAGCGAGATTTTTTTATGGTGGTCCAGAATTTTGTAGGGCATTTTGAGGCGACGTCTAACTCTGAATGACAGAATTTGGATTTGGTTTCCCTGATCAGCTTTGTGCATAGGTTCCTAGAGGCTCTGAAGAGACACCAATCCTTATCCAGCTGTGATTTACGAGCACATTTCCAAAGCTTGTCCCTATTTAGTAAAGCAGCTTTGAGGTCTGCAGTAAACCAGCGGTATGTTCTTGGCTTTATGCGTGTTTTGACCATGGGAGCATGGGTATTAAGGGCATGGGTTAAGATTTCTTGGAAGATGGTAAAGGCGTTATTTACTGTTTTTGCTAGGTAGAAGTTTTGCCAGAGTGGAGAGGCCTTGAGGTCATTGACATAGGCCAGTGGGTCAAAGTTCCGTTTAGATCTCTTAGTTGAAAATGTCGAGGTTGGCTTGGACATATGGCTAGATCTCACACCTGTGATAAAACAGTGGTCACTAACGTCAGCGTGGAAGATTCCTGCATGGGTGAAAAGGTGGGATTTATTTACTAGTAAAACATCTAGAAGGGTGCTACTTGATGGGTTTTTCTTATTGGTGCGTGTAGGTTCATTGATAAATTGTGAGACACCATGGGAGTCGCAAAAGGATTTGAGTGGTAGGGAGGTGTTAGACAGCCAGTCGTAGTTGAGATCTCCCATTATTATAGTTTCAAGGTTGATGAAGTCCATCATGGATGATAGGTGAGTTGGTAACTGTGGCCCCGAAGAAGGAGGTCTGTAGCATCCGATTACTCTGATGGCTGACGCAGGGGATGTTTCAATTTTTAGGGACAGGCATTCATATGCATTAGAAAGCGAGGAGGAATCAAGGACAGAGATTGAAAATTTGTCCTCCGTGTAGATGGCAACTCCACCGCCCCTGGTTTGTCTGTCGGCTCTGAATAGGAGATAGTTTGGTATGGCAATCTCCTCGTCAGGAGTGGATGGACGGAGCCAGGATTCTGTTATGATAAGCACGTCTGGTTCGGTGTGGGTGATCCAAGCCTATATGGAGGATAATTTTTTTAGAAGGCTACATGTATTAACATGCATGAAACTGATACCCTTAAGCCTAGGGAGATCTGAGGGTGAGGCAAAGTGTTTAGTGGGCCCAGAATTGAGTTCCATGTCACCTGAACATAGTAGTAGAAGGAGTATAAGTTTCCTTAAGGCTACGAGTAATATTTTGGAGATTTTCATTCTTCTCCTAGTGGAAATAACATCTGAGTCTGTTTGTGGAGGCTTGTTGTAGGGGATATGTTGTCCTGTCATTACATAGCATAGGGCCCTAGCTGTGAAGTACCACGGGAAGACTTCACTGGGGGGAGGTGGTTGGCTCTTTCTCATTGGTATTTGACATCCTGTTGCACACCAATAATATCCTCCATGGTAATAGTGCAGTGGTGTTGCAGGAATAGAGTAAGGGCTTGATGTACACACATTCGATGGGGGAAGGATGAATTTCCCCAGTGGTATAAGTCCAACCTCGAAGTTCCCCTAGTAGGGGTAGGATACATAATGTGCTAATCAGCTGAAACCACTTTGCCATGGTTTGAGTTATAAAGGATCTAATTAGAGATGCTTTTTGTGAGTTACAACTCCTTATTTAAAATTAAAAAGGCTAGTGTGATACGCAAGATAGCGTTCCAGTGGATTAATGAGTACTTGGCCGAAGAAAAAGGGTAGGAGAGAAAAAGAAGAGAAGTAAATAGTGAGGGCCAATAGCTGCGGTGGGAGCAAGACAGTTTATATAAGAATGGGCCGGGGGTATGGGCGGGTGGGTGAAAATTTGCAGCTTTGTCATACCTCTCAGCAAGCTGTGTCCGACCCTGTAGTCTTGGGCGTCGGCTTCTGCAGCGCCGACTTCCTCGTGGCCGCGGTTCAAGCGGTGGAAGAGCTGGGAGCCCTAGGAGGGTCTCGGCTGAAGAGGGAAGGAGAGAGGAGCCAAATTAGTACTGGAGGAGGACAAAGGGTCTCACAAGCCAGTGACAAAAACAATTTACACTTGAATAGGGGCGATTTCCTTGGCGCCTGGGAGTCTGGCTGCAGTACCAAGTCAAAGAAGGGCTGTAATCACTAACATTTAGTTAACTTTAGGTGGGTAAAAACAGTTTTTTCTATGAAGATTTAACAATTTCTAAGCAGTTAGGCAATAAAAACAGTCTAGATAGACAGATTTCAGTCTGGTTTGCTAGTAAAATTGTGCCTTTGCGCTCCGCTAGATAGTGAAGAATGGGTGAAGCAAAAGGGACCAATCGGAGTGAGCCTGGCAAAAGGCGCTCGCGCTCTGATTGGTTTGCGGCTTTGCCGTACCTCTCAGCGAGCTATGTCCAGCCCTGTGGTCTCGGGCGTTGTCTTCTGCGTTGTCTTCTGCAGCGCCGACCGCCCGGTGGCCGTGGTTCGAGTGGTGGAAGAGCTGGGAGCCCTAGGAGGGTCTCAGCTCTCAGCGAGCTGTGTCCGGCCCTGTGGTCTCGGATGTCGGGTTCTGCAGCGCCGACCGCCCGGTGGCCGCGGTTCGAGAGGCAGAAGAGCTGGAAGCCCTAGGACACTCTATGCACTCTAGCACACATAAGTCAATGTATCCATCTACTGTATCCACATTCTGTTCATTGTACTCAGTGTATAATTTCATACTGTTATTTCATGTGGGGCTTCTAAGTGAATCTCGGATTTGGAGGGTCGACATGGAAAAAGCTGAAAAATGCTGCACAGCAGGAACCCACTGCCGATTTCTTCAAACAAAAAATCCATCAGGATCCACCTTGATCCTAGGCCTGCCACTGCTGGACACTTAAACTACTTCCAAGCTGATCAAAAGAAAGAATACACTCAGGTCTCAGTGTAAATTAGTACAAGTGGTGGAAAAGAAACCTGACTTCACCGACAGGTTAGTCAATGCTGAAACTACAGTCACTGGAATGCAGGATAAACAGACTGAGGCAGTGGGCCATGCAGATCAAGCAATGGCGACTTCCACCATGCTAAAAAGAGGAGAACATGCATCTTCAGCTGTGATTAGAGCACACCGAGAATGCCTTGTGGGTGGTGTGACTCCCAAAGGGATTTGAGACGGAGGACTCCATCCCTTTTCTGGAACACTGACTACCTGGACTTTTGAATGAGACTCTGCCCTGCTTCCAGGATATACTGATAGAGCCTACTGAGTTTTCTCCATGTCGTGCAACCACAGGGAATGCCCCTTGGACTCTCCTTATTATGTTTACCAAGGTCAGTACATAGGACAGAGCCTTATATGTTGCCAGAAAATTGAGAGAGCTGCATGCAGGGGATGCAAAAATCAGTTTGTGTCCAGGCCTCTCATTGTCACCTCAGCAACGTCACAAAGAATTTGAGGGAGTCAAAAAACAACTTAGAAATTTTCAACTGCCATGTGCTCTGCTCTTTTCCACCTGTTTGAGGGTTGAAGTAGCATAGAAAACCAACCTTTTTCTCAAGCCAGCTGATGCACATCATTTATTAGACAAACTGGACAAAGAAAAAAGAATGCTGGCTGTTGATAAAAATGACTCCCATGTCCCTGACTTATCTGGGGAACAGAACTCTAACTCTCCCTGGTTATTTGTTAAACTGAACTGTGCCCTGTGCCCCTGGAGTGGTGTTTTGCCAAGCTAATGTGTCCATGAACTCTGGGCAGTTGCCTGGAATTACATACTGTTTTTACTAGATTTGCACATCATGGTGTTAGTACAAGGTTCTGAGCTTTAGAGACACTTAATTTGGGTTGCTACTAGAATGGTATACGAATGAACAGATTACTCACCTGTAACAGTAGTTCTAAGAGTGGTATATGTTGTTCATCCACACTCTGTCATGTCCCTTTCCCCTTTAAGGATCACCGAAAGTCTTCAAGCTGGCTCCTCCCACCCACCCGGGTGGTATATACCTTGGCTCTACCCCATGACGTCAGATGTTAGCCCGCTGGAAGCCAGGGAGGTTGGGTAGGTCTGTGTGGATGAACAACATATACCAGTCCTAGAACTACTGTTACAGGTGAGTAACCTGTTCTAGGAGCGTGGATATGTTGTTCATCTACACTCTTTGGCAGACTCCTAGCAGTTCTCTGGGAGGAGGGAGGCAAGGCACACACACCCTACTTAGGGAACAGAGATTGGAGAATTGTGGCCCCAAAACCAGCATCCCGGCGTGACTCAAGGTCGATGTGGTAGTAGGTGATGAAGGTGTTTGCTGACTTCCAGGTAGCAGCCCGGCAGATTTCCTGGATAGGGATGTCCCGGGAAGCAGCCACCGATGCAGCAGTATGGAGGGTAGAATGAGTTCTTATCCCTCTGGGAGACTCCTTGCCCGCCAACTCATAGCACAGACCTATGCATGATGTAATCCATCTTGCAATAGTCCGCTTCGCTGCAGATCTGCCAGAAGCGGCTTCTGTGTAGGTGATGAACAGCTGGCGAACCTCTCCCTGAATTTCCACTGCCCTCTCCTTATAGTAGGAGAGAGCACATCTCAGGTCCAAGGTATGGAGCCTGTATTCGGCCTCCAAGGTGTAATTAGGGTAGTGTACCGGCAAAGTCAGCACCTGGTTAAGGTGAAACTCTGTCACCACCTTCGGAAGGAATTTCAGGTGGGGGCATAGGCATCCTTGTCCCTGTGGAAGACCAGATAAGGGGAGTCCACCGAAAGTGCCTGTAGCTCCCTGTCCTTCTGGCAGACATGATAGCCACCAGGAAGGCCGTCTTCCATGACAAGTGTGACAAGGCACACTTGTGCATTGGTTCAAATGGGTTGCTCATGAGCTTTGCCAGTACCAGCAGTAGATCCCACGGAGGTGGAGGTTCACGCACCGGAGGGGATATGTGATCCAGGCCTTTGAAAAAGTGCCCGACCACTGTCTCCTGCGCCAATGTTGGCTGACCGGCCCATGCCCGGTAGTAAGCAGAGATGGCTGCCAGGTGCACCCTAAGGGTGGATGACCAAAGAAGGTCGATGACCAAAGACCCCCTTTGGAGAGAGACCAAAGGTAGTCGAGAATGTTAGCCACTGAACAGGATAAAGGGTCCAGGCCCTTACCCTGACACCAAATGGAAAACCTTTTCCACTTGAAGGCATAACATTTCCTGGTCGATTCCTTTCTAGATGCTTCCACCACTGTGTAGACATCTTCGGAAAGACCCAAAGCCTGGAACTCCAGCCATTCAGATATCAGGCTGTGAGGTGCAGGGATTGAAGGTCCAGATGGAATACCTTCTCCTAGTTGAGTGATATCAGGTCCGGGCGTGTGCAAAGCCGCTCCAGGTGCCTGCAGCTGAGGCTGAGAAGATCTGGATACCAGAAATGGCACGGCCAGTCTTGGGCTACCAGGATCACCTTCGCCTTGTCCCTCCTCACCTTGAGAAGTACCTTGTGGATCAAGGGAAATGGAGGGAAGGTGTAGAGGAGGCCTGGGGTCCATGGCCTCGAGAAGGCATCCCCCTGCAGCAAGCCCTGCTGAGGGGGGCGGGCATGAAACAACCTCAGCTTAGTGTTTTCTCCCTGGAGGAAAACAGATTCACCATCGGTTTCCCTCAACAGGAGAACAGGCGTAAGCTACCTCTGGATGGAGAGACCACTCGTAGGATGTCTGGCCTAAGCGGCTGAGAGCATCCGCCAGATGGTTCGAGGCTCCTGCCATATGGATGGCTAGGAGATCTGCCTCCAACTGGCTCACAAGGGTGCAGATGTGGAGCGCGTCTTTAAACAGCAAACAGGAGTGCATGCTGCCCTGTTTGTTGAGGTAGTACATGGTCGTGTTATTGTCCGTCTGGACTTGAACCACTTGACCCCGGAGCTGAGGAGCAAAAACTGACAGTGACAGTCTGACTGCTCTGAACTCCAACAGGTTGATGTGACATCGGGACTCCTCGGGGGTCCAGAGCCCGTGGGCCCTTTCGTTCCTCCATGTGGGCTCCACAGCCGGGCGGACAAACGGGATCCCTTCCTGCAACCGGTCTGGGGTGGTCCACCACTGGAAAGCGTCCCACATCTTCTGGGTTACAGTGACCAGCTGGTCAAAATGACCATGGCGCTGAGTCCACTGGGCGGCCAGCTCCCACTGGAGGCGGCACATGTGCAACTGGGCTCAACGGACCACTGAGGTGCATGCTGCCATGTAACCCAGAAGGCGCAGAAAGTCCCAGGCAGGGTGCAAGTGCCCAACTAGAAATGATTGGGCAAAGGAGGAGAGAACCTCCGCCCTGTCCTCTGGGAGCCGAGCTCTGGCTTGACAAGAGTCGCACTCTGCCCCGATGAAGCCCATCACCTGAGAAGGCATGAGTTCCGACCTGGCCTTGTTGATCAGGAGGCCGACTTGGGAGCAGGTCTGGAGGGCCAGTTCCCTGGATTTCTCCACCTCCTGTTGGGTGGAACCTGCTAGGAGCTAATCGTTGAGGTAGGGGTTAATTCTGACCCCTCGATGTCGAAGATGGGCCGCCACCACTGCAATGCATTTGGTGAAGACCCATGGGGCCGATGACAGGTCGAACGGCATGGCTCGGAACTCATACAGGGTCCCTTCGACCCTGAAGCGGAGGAACCATTGATGGGACAGACAGATTGGGATGTGAAAAAGAACGCGTCCTGGAGATCCAGTGAACAGAAAATACCGGTTACTCATCTGTAACAGGAGTTCTAGGAATGGTATATGTTGTTCATCCACACTGTCTGGCAGGTTCCTTGCCGCTTTAAATCTTGCCGGAAGGTCTTCAAGCTGGCTCCTCCCACCCACCCAGGTGGCAAAGCTCTCAGCTCCACCCCATGACTCCAGATCTAGCCCGCTGGAAGTCAGGTTGTGCGTCGAAGCCGGGGAGATCGGGTGGGTCGTGTGGATGAACATATACCATTCCTAGAACTCCTGCTACAGGTGAGTAACCTGTATTTCTAGGGACATGGATATGTTGTTCATCCACACTGTCTGGCAGACTCCTAGCAGTTCTCCGGGAGGAGGGAGGCAAGACGCACACCCCCTACTTGGGGAATAGAGACCAGAGAACCGAGGCCCCAAAACCAGCATCCCGGCGTGACTCAAGGGCGATGTGGTAGTGGGTGATGAAGGTATGTGCTGACTTCCAGGTAGCAGCCCTGCAGATTTCCTGGATAGGGACGTCCCTGGAAGCAGCTACCCATGCAGCAGTATGGTGGGTAGAATGAGCTCTTATCCCTCTGGGAGGCTCCATGCCCGCCAACCTATAGCAGAGATCTATGCAGGAGGTGACCCACCTGCCTATCGTCTGCTTGGCTGCAGGTCTGCCAGGTGCGGCTTCAGCATAGGTGACAAACAGCTGGCGGACCTCTCCCCGAACTTCAGCCATCCGCTCCTTATAATAAGCGAGTGCTCTTCTAGGGTCCAAAGTATGGAGCCTATATTCGGCCTCCGAGGTGTGATTGGGGTAGAACACCGGCAGAGTCAACACCTGGTTAAGGTGAAACTCCGACACCACCTTCGGAAGGAATTTCGGGTGGGGGCGCAGGACAACCTTGTCCCTGTGGAAGACCAGATAAGGAGACTCTATGGAAAGCGCCTAGAGCTCTCCCATCCTTCTGGCTGACGTGATAGTCACCAAGAAGGCGGTCTTCCACGACAGGTGGGAGATATCGCAGCTGTGCATCGGTTCGAATGGCTTGCCCATGAGCTTGGCCAATACCGGCAGTACATCCCATGGAGGTGGCGGTTCTCGCACCGGAGGGGATGTGTGTGATCAAGGCCTTTGAAAAAGCGCCAGACCACCTTCTCCTGCAGCACCGACTGCTTCCCGGCAAGTGCCCTGTAAGCAGAGATGGCTGCCAGGTGCACCTTAAGAGTCGTCGACAGAAGCCCTAGCTGAGAAAGGAACCATAGGTAGTCCAGAATGCTTGCCAATGAACAAGAAGAAGGGTCCAGACACTTGCCCTGACACCAAATGGAGAATCTCTTCCATTTAAAGGCATAGCATTTCCTGGTCGACTCCTTACGGGAAGCCTCAACAACGTTGAGGACCTCGTCGGAAAGACCAAAGGCCTGGAACTCTAGCCACTCAGGAACCAGGCCATCAGGTGCAGGGATTGAAGGTCCGGATGGAATACCTTCCCCTGATTGACTGAGATCAGGTGCGGGCATGCTGGAAGCCGCCTCGGGAGCCTGGAACTGAGGCTGAGGAGATCTGGATACCAGAACTGGTGGGGCAAGTCTGGGGCTACCAGAATCACCTGTGCCTTGTCCCTTTTCACCTTGAGAAGCACCTTGTGGATCAAGGGAAATGGGGGAAAGGCGTTGAAGAGGCCCGGGGTCCACGGCCTCGAGAAGGCATCCCCCTGCAGCGAGCCCTGCTGAGGGGGGCGGGCATGGAACAGCCTCAGCTTTGCATTCTCTCTGGAGGCAAATAGGTCCACCTGAGGCATGCCCCAGTGGGAGAACAGATCTTGTACTACCTCCGGCAGGAGAGACCACTCGTGGGACGCAGCTCCTATCCAGCTTAGGGCATCGGCCAGAATGTTGGAGGCTCCTGCCACATGGATGGCAAGGAGATCCGCCTCCAGGCTGCGCAGGAGGGACCAAATGCAGAGAGCTTCCCTGCACAGGGGCATGGAGCACGTCCTGCCCTGGCAGTTTAGGTAGTACATGGTCGTGGTATTGTCCGTCTGGACCTGGACCACTTGACCCTGTACAAACGGAGCGAAAACGGTGAGGGCTAGATGAACCGCTTGAAGCTCCAGCAGGTTGACGTGGCATCAGGACTCCCGAGAGGACCAGAGGCCGTGAGCTCTGTGCTCCCCCAGATGGGCACCCCAACCCATCAGAGAGGCATCGATCGATAGAGAGACCGTCGGCTCGAGGCAGACAAACGGGATGCCTTCCTGCAGATAAGCTGGAACAATCCACCACTGGAGAGCATTCCACATCTCCTGGGTCACTATCACTGGCTGGTCCAAAGGACCGGAGCGCTGTGACCATTGGCTAGCCAGTCCCCATTATAGGGGATGCATGTGCCAATGGGCCCAATGGACCACGCTGGTGCAGGCCGCCATGAGGCCCAGGAAGTCCTGGGCAGGGCGCTATTGCCCAACCTGAAATGACTGGGCAAAGGAGGAAAGAATCTCAGCCCTGTCCACCGGGAGCCGTGCTCTGGCTCGCAGAGAGTCAAGCTCTGCCCCGATGAATTGGATCACCTGCTTTGGCACGAGTTCCGACTTGGCCTCATTGATAAGGAGGCCAACTTGAGAGCAAACCTGGAGGACCAGATCCCTGGACCGCTCCATCTCCATTCTGGAGGAGGCCGCAATCAGCCAGTCGTCCAGGTAGGGGTACACCCGGACCCTTCGGCGCCACAGGAATGCTGTCACCACTGCCATGCATTTGGTGAAGACCCTGGGAGCTACAGAAAGGCCAAAGGGCATGGCCCAGAACTCGTAGAGGGACCCCTCTGCTCTGAAGCGGAGGAATCGCTGGTGGGACGGATGGATTGGGACATTAAAGAACGCGTCCTGGAGGTCCAGAGAACAGAACCACATGCCTCGTTCCAAGGATGGAATGATCTGAGCCAGAGTGACAATCCTGAAGGTTCGAGACCTTTGGAACCTGTTCAGGTCGTGCAGGTCTAGAATGGGGCGCCAGCCCTCCGTCCGTTTCGGGACCAGGAAGTACCTGGACACAAACCCTAGGTCTGGTGGAGGATCCGCCACCTTCCTGATCACCTCCTTTTCGAGGAGCAGGGCAAAGTTGGCTCAACGGGCCAAAAGAGGCTGCAGACCCCGTAACCCCCCGTGGGGCGATGGCTCGGAAGGGCGGGGCCTGCTCGAACTCCAGAGGCAGACCCTTTCCTACCACCTCCAACACCCAACGGTCCATGGTAATAGAGGACCAGGTGGAAAGGAAGTTGCGAAGCCGTCCCCCCGCCAGGGGAACCCAGGGGGAAGCGACTAGGTTGGGGGCGACACCCCTCAACCCGTCATTGGGCAGGCTTGGAGGAAGGACCGGCCAAGGGACCTCCTGGGTCTTTTCCTCCCGGCTTCCTGTTACAGGAAGCTGCAGGCTTGGCTTTGGGGTGCCAAGTGCGAGCATGCTGGCCCTGATGCTGGTGTTGCTGGGCCGAACGTGATGCAGTGGCAGAAGGGTGAAAGGACTTATGTTGCTGTCGACCGCCTTTGTCCTTCTGAGCAGACGTGACCGAGTCCAAGGTGGCGTTGGACTTTTCGATCCTCTGGAGATGGCCTTCCACTCCAGGGCCGAACAGGTCGGTCCCCAGGAAGGAGACGTCTGCCAACTTATGCTGGGTATCCACCGTAAAGGTGGATATCCTCAGCCAGGCTCTGTGGCGCATGGCCACTGCAGCCGCTACTGACCGGGCACAGAAGTCTCCGATATCTACAGCCGTTTGGAGCTGCTGTTTTGCCACTGCCCTTCCCTGATCCCGCACCTGCTTGACCGTAGTCTGCAGATCAGCTGGGAGATGAGGGATCACCTCATCCAGGGAGACCATGAGGGCGTGGGAGAAGTGCGCCATCAGTACGGCCGAACTGGCCTGACAGAGGCCGAGGGAGGACGCAGCATATACCTTGCGCCCGGCATAGTCCAGCTTTTTGGACTCCTTGTTGGGGGACTTGTCCACATCCCTAGCATTCCCGGAACACCGGAAAACGCTATTGGTGACCAACCCCTCCGCAGAGGGGTGTTCCCAGAAACCGGACAAAGAGCCGGAAGGGACCGCATACTTCCTGGCCATCCTGGCTGAAAGCACAAGACAGGAAGCCGGCCACTGCCATAGCTCCAAGGCTGGGACAACAATGGCTTCAGCCACCGGAAAGGCCTCCGTGGGAGAATCCCCTCGGTCCAGTATCTCCGTGAGGGAATACTTGGCCTGCTTGGATACGGGCTCGAGCTGCATCCCGGTGGACAATGAGATGAGCCGAAGCAGACCCATGAACAATTAATGGCTCTTGTCCCCCCGGAGGACTCCAGGTCAAGGGGCCTGGAAAACAGGGAGGAGTCGTCGTCAGACTCCGAGGAGTCTGCAAAGAGCTGCCTAGGGCCTGAGCCACTCTCCACCTGCTGAGGATGGCCGGGAGTGAGGGTGACCGACAACCGGTGGAGCAGACCCTGACCCGACCGAGAATCCTTGGTCGGAGCCCCCGATTTCGGTTGTGGAGGTGGAGGTTCCACCACAATCGGTGGGGCAGCTGGTTTCGGCCGAACAACCGGCCCAGGCTTGGGCACCTTGTCTTTTGGTGACAGCCACTTAATGGCCAGGGAAGGCGGCGATAAAGCATTTCCCGGACAGAAGGAGCTGCTGCCACATTAAGTCCTTGTAGCGTTAGCGCTAATTTGCAAGCCTCTCCTCTTCAAGGAGGAAGATGAGGGCAGCCAAACGCCCGCCACTTTCCTCAGTGCCGAGTGAGACCGCCAGTGTGGGGACCGGATCGGCTGGACGAAACAAGGTCCGAGACCCGGTGTTTCGAGGTGGGTCTGGGAGGGAGCAGGAAACCCGCTCCTCCCTCGGCTCGGAGCCTTGACCAGGGACTCTGGCACAGGAGGCACAGGCAAGTCCTCGGTTTCCACCAGGGGAACCGGTGATGAAGGGTTGTCGGCTTCACCAGAGAAAAATCTCAACCGTGTCAACGGGTGTCTCGGCCCGCTGACCTGACGGGGACACCGTGAAGCCAGCAGCCTTAGCCACAACCTCGACCGAAGTAGAGTGTCGACTATCCGGGGAAGGGACCTCTCCCGCTCCCACGAACGTCGACGGTGGGACTTACCCTTCGAGTCCTTCTTTTTTGACCGAGAAGAGTGTCCCAATGGCCCCTCACCCTTTGTGGAGAGGGACTGGCAAAGCTCCTTAAAAGAAGCTGTGTAGGTGGATCCCAAAGACAGTGGGATAAATGCCGCGACCGAGGAAGATGAAGATGCGGCCAGGGCCGCCTCCTCCTCGAGGGTGATCATCTGCATGAGTTGCTCAGCCGAGCTAGCCTCCGTGGAAACCGCCCAATGGGCCTCCTTGGACTTCCCCAGCAGATAACGTTTCTCGGGGCGCCCAAGTTGGAGCTGGGCAGCACGGTCTTCAGGGACGTTAGCCGAAAAAGACCTGCACAACTCGCAGGCCTGCGGGTCGTGGTCAAGCCCGAGGCACTAGACGCACGTGGAGTGTGGATCGGTCCTGGACATTTTCTGCCTGCATGGGCACCGCCGAAAACCGGGAGTCGATTTGTCCATCACAGCCGCGAAGGAAGAAGTAGACCGAAGTCTGGAAAACTTTAAAAATTATTTTCGGGTGAACCAAAGAGTTAGGATCCAGTTTAGATGCAGAACGTTAAGGAGGGAATCTGAGCTTCCAAGTGGTAAGGAAGATCTGGTGTCATGGGGCAGAGCCGAGAGTTTTACCACCCAGGTGGGTAGGAGGAGCCAGCTTGAAGACCTTCCAGCAAGATTTAATGCGGCAAGGAACCTGCCAAACAGCGTGGATGAACAACATATCCATGTCCCTAGAACTACATGTTTCGCCCCAAGGATGGTATGATCTGGGACAGAGTGACCATCTGAAAGGTGAGTGACCTGAGGTATTGGTTCAGGTTGTGCAGATCTAGAATGGGGCGCCAGCCCCCCGTCTGCTTGGGCACCAGGAAGTACCTAGAGACAAAGCCTGGGTCTGCTGGAGGATCTGCCACTGGAACTACTGCCTCCTTGAGGAGGAGCTGAGTGATGTCTCTGAGAGCCAACTGGGTCTGAGCGGAAACTGTTCCTCCCGAGGGATGCGGGCTCAGCTTGGAGGGTACTGCTCGAATTCCAGAGACAGTCCCTGACTGACCACTTCCAGAACCCACCTGTCTGTGGTGACAATGGACCTGGCGGAAAGAATGTGGCAGAGTCAGCCCCCTATGGGAGGACCCAGAGCTGGCATGATGGGAGCAGGGGGTGGCAGCCCCCCGTCCCGTCACTGACAAGGCTTGGAGGAGGAGGATCCAGGACCTGAACCTCGACCTCCTTTACGCGCCTGTTGGGGTTCCTGCTTGGGCCGAGGGTGCCAAGCTTGAGCCTGTTGCTGTCCGTCTTGAAAGGAGGACTGCTGAGCTGCACGGGCAGAATGCCGAAAAGGCTTATTCTTTTTCCTCTTTTGGTTCTTGCCCAAAAACTCTTGGCAGAGGTTGCGTCCAAGGTGGCATTAGACTGCTTGATATGCTGAAGGTGTCCGGCCACTCCCGGGCCGAACAAGTCGGTCCCAAGGAAGGGCACGTCAGCTAACTTATGCTGGGTATCCACCAGGAAGGAGGAGAGCCTCAGCCAAGCCCTGCGATGAGAGGCAACTGCGGCACCCATTAAATGGGCACAAGAGTCCCCAAGGTCCAAGGTCATCTGGAGCTGCTGTTTGACAACAGCTCAGCCCTGGTCCTGGACTTACTTGACCGGGGTCTGCATGTCCGCAGGAAAATGTGGAAGGACTTCATCCAATGACCCCAGAAGAATGTGAGAGAAGTGTGCCATGATGACAGCCTAACTTGCCTGACAAAGGCCTAGGGAGGAAGCTGCATAGACCTTCCTGGCTGAATGGCCCAAAAGCTTGAACACTATCAGGAGGTCGGTCTGTGCCGGCAGAACTGCCAGTATGCCTGAACACAGAGGCGGACACCAGGTTCTCGGCCGAAGGGTGCTCTGTGAACCTCGCAAGGGACCCCATGGGCACCGTGTACTTGTGGGCCATATGGGCAGACGGAGCTAGACAACAGGCAGGACGCTGCCAAAGTTCTAAGGCCGGATCAACAATGGCCTCAGCCACAGGAAAGGCCTCTGGAGTATCCCCTCTCTTGAGGATGTCCGTGTGAGAGTACTCCGCCTTTTTTCTGGACAGGTTCCAGGAGCATCTCTGTAGACTCAGGGATGAGGCAGAGAATCCCTTGAAAGGACGAGGGACCTTCCTCCGTCTCTAGGTCAGTGGTCAAATCATCATCTCCTGGATGTGAGTGAAGACCGGTGACGTCCGAATCCGAAGAATCCAGATACAACAGCCTACTGCCCATGTCACCTTCGATTCACCGGGGGCGGTCTGGGGTGACCATGACTGACAAGCGCCGGGAAAGCCCGGTGTCTCGTCTGTCATCCTTAGAAGGAGCCCCTCCAACAGGCTGCTTGGGCGGTGGAGAGACCGGTGTGGGCTGAACAGGTGGTCCTGCCGGCTCCGCGGGCAGGGGAACAGATTTGATCAGCTCCAAGGGAGGCGGCTTCGGCCTGGGAAGCGAAAGCCAAGTAATGGCCAGGGAGGAAGCTGAAGTAGGCTTATGCCCAGCCAGAATCAGCTGCTGCCACATGAGGTCCTCGTGGCGCCAGAGTTTCTGCCGGAGCCTCTCCTCGTCTGAGGAGGATGAGGACAACCGATGGCGTCGCCTCTTTTTAGAGTGCTTGAGGCTCTTCCTCGGCCTGTCAGACGAGGAGGTCCTAGACCTCGACCTAGATCGGCCAGGCTGACTCGGTCGGTCGGGAGACACCGGCAGAGCCGGTGACTTCCCGGAGTCCGGGACCGGATCCTCGATGGGGACTCCAGCAGGCTGGGTCTCCTCATCAGGGAAGACAAGGACCAGGGTCCTTTCTAAAGAGTCAGTGACCGGAGTCAGCGACAGGGGGTCGATTGGGTCAATGACTATCTCAACCTCTTTGACCACATCCTCAGTCGGCTGGCCCGATGGAAGGTCCGAGAAGCCAGCAGCCAAAGAAGCTATCTTGACCGAGGTCGAGACTGCATGCTCCTGGGACTGTCGGGACAAAGACTTGCTCGGGTCCTTATCCCGAGGACGGGATCGAGAAGAGTGTGGGCACGCAGGCGGCTTCCCCTTGGTAGGGAGAGACTCAGTGACCGCGGTAACATGTGCCAAAAGGGGAAAAAAAAACCCACAGACAAATCGTTTTAGGCACGCTCTGCCAGAGATTGCGAGTCAAAGCAGATGCACACTGTTCATTGAGGGCTAGTGTGAGTGTGGTTTCAGGACTGTGTGACATACTTTTTTTTTTTTTTTATTGTTCTCAGTCAAATTACGACAGATGAGCCATACATCATGGGGGTGGGGGTAGCAGAGGACAGCAGAAGACGTTGCAGTGATTGGGTGCTGTCATTAGACCACACTTGGTGTGCTCAGTCGAGTTTGTCTCTGCCAATATGTGTCTTTCTTCCATAGCCCCCTTCTACAGTGTGTCACAGTTCAAGAAGTTGGCGCCATACATGCTACCCCCACAGTAGCAAAAACTTGGTTATTACGAATCACCTCTCTGGCTCTAGATGTTTGCAAGCAGCAGCTTCTCATTAACTCCTATAAGTCTTAAATCGTGCTCACGATCTTTAAGTTTTATGTTTATTCTCCTTTGTTTAACACAGTATGGAGGAGCAGTGGGAGGGTGAGTGTGAAGGTCTAATTAGCCAGTCGCCTAGCCATAGGAAGCAGTTTCCCGATTCACGAACTACTCACTGCTCAGTACTCACTAAGTTCTGATAAGACTTTAGCATTTTTGGTTATTACTGTATTTTGACATGGAAATGCAGCTTAGAACCCCCATCATTGGGAAGCAATGAAACGGACATGCAGGGTGAGCGATAGTGCGAGATATCAGCACATGTTCAATCGGGGATACAGTCACTCACACAAAACTAACATGATACAGTACTCTGTTCAGCATTGTGCTTAGGTGAAAATAGAAAATAAATATTATGCAGGTATTTAGAAATACAGGGGAGGTCTTGTCAGCATTGAGCATCAGGAAACTGATATGCTGGTTCAGTGAGTGGGTGTCCACCAGCATATGTACACAGTACTAATATTTGCCATTGTATCAAAAATGTTACCGTACTACAGATCTGTACAAAACTATTACTGTGAATGCTGGTGGATGGTAGGAGCAAATTGGGAACCGTGATGTGATGGCATACAGTGTAACAACCCAGCCTGATTCAATTTGTTGGTGCCTTTCGATGTAATGAACAACTAGCTACAACAAATGGCTATTATGGTCCCCAAATTGTTTGTTATTGTATGGGAGCACTGTATTCAAGGAGCCAGCACCAAGGAAGATGAAGTTACAGAAGCAAGGAATGGCAGAGATGTGGCAGTGGCACGGATCACTGTTGAAACCAGGTATGGACTGTGTGCACCTCATGATCAACTGGGGTTGTTAAGTGTGTGTGTGTGTGTTGGTTGCCAGTTGCCCATGTTGTGGTGTCTGCTTGGATAGTAAGATGAGCGCAGCAGTGAATGCGATCATCATTATATATGTGCTACCTTCAGCCTGAGTCCTCAGTCCTCCAGTTAAGGTGGGTGTGAGCATCGGTGGGTTAGGCCAGGAGAGTGGGGTGGGGATGTAATTAATGTTCTTGGCTGTATGTTGACTGGGCCCAGCCCAGACTTGTAACATTTTAAACAATTTCTCCTGTAGGAATGAAAGGGATCAGTGTGAATTCTGCCACTCCTGCATGGGGTCAGATGCAAAAAAATATAACACACAGCCAGGCAGACATAGCTTTGTATATGTGTGTGTGTTGTGTTAACTTGTGACCTCTTTCAATAATGGGGAGTAGCTGCCAGAATCAGTTAATGTCACTTGTACAGTATACTATATATAGTTTTGGAGCAGCAGATGTCTGTGCTACGCATATTCTTAATCCCTGTCTCATTCGCTGCATTTTTAGTGTGGGATGTGCATACTTGCTGAAATAACCTTTTATATTTTGGACCCCAAAACTGAATTTTGACCCACATTTTTTTACACCGGTGAGTCCAATTGGACCCATGATTTTAGACCCCTACCGCTGTCACTGGAGAGACTGGCACAATTCTCTAAAGGAACCTGAGAAGGTGGAGCCCAGGTTGAGCGGAACGAAGCAGCTCTTCCTCGAATGCTTGCATGCGTTCCAACTGCTCGGCAGATCCCGTGGCCACGGAAACCACCCACCTAGCCTCTTTAGATTTCACCGGAGGGTTCTCTTCTCCGCTGTCCACAGTTGCAAACGTGCAAGACTGTCATCCAGGACTTTGGGATGGAAGGCCAAGCAGAAATTGCAGGACGAGGTGTCATGACCGACACCGAGGTAGTAGACGCACGTGGAGTGGGGATCGGTACGTGACATCTTTTGGCTGCAGGACCGCTGGCAAAATCAGTGGGAAGATTTTTCTTCCATAGTCGAAGCGACACATTCGCGATCGCTCACGTGAACAATTCTAATTTTCGGTAAAACCGAGGATTTGAAAGCCAGGGCCTACGAAATGCGTGAGCACGAGGGAAGCAACCTGAATCTTCCAGTGGAAAGGAAGATCTGGTGTCATGGGGCGCAGCTGAGGTATATACCACCCGGGTGGGTGGGAGGAGCCAGTGTGAAGACTTCTGGTGATCCTTAAAGGGGAAAGGGACATGCCAAAGAGTGTGGATGAACAACATATCCACGCTCCTAGAAACTGTGTTTCCCTCATTATATGTACATTATCCTGGGTTCTCCTTTTGAATACGCCTAATACTATGGTTATTATTGTGCTGCCCGAGTTCTGGAAGCTCAGGTCTGGCTCAGCTCTGCGGATGCCACCTATGGGGTACATGTCCAGCATGGTATACGTGTATAATAATACATAATACCCCACTTAGTTTCTTTGGGGTTGGTTGGGTTCTGACTTTATGAATTTCAAAATTTCGTGTTTTACTTTTCACAAGTTCTACTGTACTCGGAGGCCTGCTGCTGGGACCAAGACACGCCAGTACTATATACTCCCATTATCCAACACATAATTTAGCAATAAAGGTGTATTTTTATACAGCTATGGTGCTACAGCACCTCGGTAAGGCATCCTGGTTATTTCTTGCAATGAAAGCCAAAGCCGTAGTGACACAGCTTATGTTACAGTACCTTGGTTCTTGGCCTCGAGATGTTTTACTCTTCACTCAAGCCCCTGAAATATTGATAACTCCCCCCTAGTGTGCAACGATGGCAGGCACTCAGATGTTCCTAATAGTAATGGCACATTGTCTTTGTATTGATTATGTACAGTACCTACATGTGAAATGTCCTGGATGCATTATTTGTACGATTTTGTCTGAAATCTATAAACAAAAAAGGAAAAACAGAAAAGGAAATGAAAATACATATTTTTCTTTATTTCATGTAAGGTGCACCAGAACCTAAACTAAACCTTTCTTTTCTTTTCCTCTTTCCAGATCTTATCTATGTTGTTGCTATTACCCCTGACTGCCTAAAAAAGGAAAAAGGTTAACTGAGAGATAACTAAATTTTAAGACACAGCAGCTTCTGTATAACAGCTGATTAATTTTAAAAACAATGAGCAGAAGTGCATAACATCTGGAAACAGGCTAGCGAGATAAGCACTAGTAATACAGTATAAATGGGAGAACAGTCTATATCGCAATCACAAACGAAAAAATAAATCAATGCAGTGATATTGAGAAAAGGAAATCATGTAATAGCGTTTCTTTGAATAAAGTATATAGTACGGGCACATTTTTTTTTTTAGTAGTAGATTTTTGCTTTTTCCCCCCCGTTTTCTTCCCATACCCAGGAGCCCGGCAGACACACAGGTGAGTGTACGTGGAGACGCACATGCACACCAGGTACCAGCTCGGCCCCTTCCACCCCACCCCTGGAAATCACCACCGCCTCCTCCCACCTATGCTTCCCATCGGACCTCCATCCAATAGAAGCAGAACTACAGGGGGGGTGGACAATTAGCCTGGGAAAGGAGACCTGCCACTGGGCTGCTCAATTCCACTTCATCCCACCCCCCCTTGCCAGCTCCCTGATGACCCGAGGTCATTCCCTAACCCGGGTTGCTGACATGGCGTGGAGGTAAGGCGTCCAGTGCCTTAGCCCTCTGTGCCATCGGGGCCAGCTGGGCATATGTTTTTATATGAAAAGCTGTTACAATATATAGAATAAGTATTGTGTACTCTATTCAACAGTAAGTTTACTGGGATAAGGCTCAAGATAGAGTATAAACAGCAGAAACCACATGCACAATATAAACAAATGAATAGGAAGCAAAGGTAATTGGAAAAGAATTATGTGACAAAAAAAATCCATTTTTGTGTGTGTGCGTGTGGCACCTGAAGTGCGCTGAGTAGCATAGAAGAGGATTTGGAACATGAAAATGGCAACGCAGAATTGGAACTTAAGAGTCCACAAGGGTTCTAACAGAGAAACTGATAATTTAGACACCAAAGGACACAGCAGTCTTTTAATACAGGCTGCTCTGAGAAACTACACATAAGTAACGGCCTGAGTGAGAAAATGGACTATATTAAACTGGCATCAGGCCTCATGAAAATTGGCAATGGAGAAGGCATGAGGAAGCTTATGAATGCGAAGGTGGGGCAAAGCAGAGGAGAGAATCTAGGGTTACTTGCACTGTAAAACGAAATGAATAGAAAACAGGGATACATGGATTGTTCGTGTCTTTCTCATACAGAATTACTTTTGGAATAAGTAGTGAGGAACAGGCAACCTTGTGAAACTAGAAACAGAATTTGATAGCAGAAAAGAACTGCTTAACCCATCTAGTCTGCCCAGCTGTTCCCTACCTATTGTGTCCCCACAGACCCTATCTCACCTCCATCAACCCTCCCAATTCCCAGTATCCTAGCTAATATACCACCATGTCTATCCCATGAAGTCAGTGAGGGAGAGGTGACAGATGGTGGTGGTAAACAGAGTTCACTCAGATGAGGAGTGGGTGACCAGTCGGATGCCTTAGGGGATCAGTGCTGGGACCAGTCCACTTTAATGTCTTTTTAAGTGGCACTGCAGAGGAGCTGCTGGAGAGGATGGTCTGCCTCTTTGCGGATGACACAAAAATCTACAACAGGATTGACACTCTAGGGAGGGTGGAAAGGATGAGCAGAGACTCGAGAAAGTTAGAGGAGTGGTCAAGGTTATGGCACCTGGTTTTCAATGTGAAAAAGTGCAAAGTAATGCAGTTGGGGCACAGAAACCCAGCGGTGGAGTACAAAATGAGTGGAGTGGTATTTATAACCACCAAGCAGGAGAGAGACCTGGAGGTAAACATACTGGATGACCTAAAGGTAGCCAGACAATGTGACAAGGCAGTTGGGAGGGCTAGTGGGATGCTTGGGTGCAAAGGAAGGGTATCACCAGGAGAAAGAGGGTGGTAGTGTTGCCTCTGTATAGATCAAGGCAAGGCCAGTTTTATTTAAAAGACGCCCAATCCTGGAGGCTCTGGGTGCCGTATATAAGACCAGCATATAACAAACATCAATAAATAATCATTATCGTAACAACAATTAAACTAATTAGATAAACTTCAGTAATAAATGACAGAATAAATAATAAAAGAAATCAGGGACAGAAGGTATAATAAGTCAGAACAGGGTGATATTCCAAACTAATATTTACAAGTTTGGGTCCAGAAAAGACTGCGCAAACAGGAAGGCCTTGCCCTTGAGGCGTGCCTTGAAAGCCTCCACTGAGGGGGCCTCTCTTATAGATGGAGGGAGCGAATTCCACAGGATGGGGTCGGCGACACTAAATGCTCTGTCACCTGCAGTTTTAAGCCTCGTCCTGGGAATTGCAAGGAGGCCCCTAAAGGAGGAACGGAGGGAGCGGACTGAGGTAGCAGGTGTGAGAAGGTCCACCAGGTAACCTGGGCCCAGGCCATGCAGGGCCTTAAAGGTGAGCAATCCCACTCTGAAGAGGATCCTCCACATGACTGGTAGCCAGTGCAGTACACGCAGCACCAGGGTGATGTGGCAATACTTAGACTGCCCCGGCAACAACCTGGCAACCACGTTCTGCACTAGCTGAAACTGGCAGAGTTTACCTCCTGAGACCCCAAGGTACAGCGCATTACAGTAATCAAACCTCAACGTCACAAAGGCATGCACTAAGGTAGGGAGGTCCAGGGGCGGAACCAGGGGCCTAATCCTGGCGATATTCCTCAGATGATAAAAACTAATGTGGACCACGGCCGACACCTGAGCATCAAGTTTCAGGCCACTATCCAGAATAACGCCCAGATTACACACTCTGGAGGAGGCCTTCAAAGGCACCGAACCCAAGACGAGTCCTGTCTCAGCACCCAAGACCATCCTATCACGCCTTCTGTTCGACTCCACTAGCAGTACCTCTGTCTTATTGGGGTTCAGTCACAACCAGCTGGAGGCCATCCAGTCACTGATTTCAGCAAGGCAGCTATTAAGCATGTCTACTGTGTTGAATGTCCCAGGTGCAAAGGAAAGATACAGCAAGGTATCATCGGCATAGCAATGAAAACCCAAGCCGTACTTCCTAATGAGCCCTCCCAGGGCAGCATGTACACGGCGAACAACACTGATGACAAGACTGAACCCTGAGGTACTCCACAAGACAGGAGACTAGGGGAGGAGGAGAAATTCCCCATCACTACCCTTTACCTCCTGTTTTCGAGGAAGGACTCAAACCAGCAGATGACTGTACCAGCGAGTCCACAAAATTCTCTCAGGCAGTCAAGCAATACAGAATGGTCCACCATGTCAAAGGCTGAGGAGAGATCAAGCAGAATGAGATCTGTCCCATCCCTTCAATCTTTCACCCTGAGAAGGTCATTATGCACCCAAACTAACGCAGTTTCTGTGCTATGCCTCGCCCAAAACCCAGACTGGAAAGGCTTGTGTAGATCAGAGGCCACGAGGTGCTCCTCAAGCTGAAGTACCACAATCTTCTCAACACAACAACCTTACCCAGGAATGGAAGGTTGGAGATTGGATGGTAATTTGCCTTGACGTCAGGGTCCAAAGATGGCTTTTTCAGAAGGGGTCTCACCAACACCTCCTTCAAGGTCTCGGGAAAGACCCCCTCAGACAGGGAGCATTGGACAATCAAGACAAACACTGGGCCAATACAGTCCACACATCCCATCAAGAAATGTGTCGGCACCGGGTCCAGTTCACAATATGTGTGCCTCAGCTTGGAGGCAACCTCAATGACCTCAGCCACCTTCACTGGTCTAAACTCGCCCCAACCAGGTGGAGTGCTCTCTGGGCATCCGAGGCGATCACTGTCAGCTAAATATTGGCTCACTTGTGAAATTCCATGCCTGATGGCAGAGACACTCTGTCTGAGAAGAACCGAGCAAGCACTTTGCATAAAGCGTTTGAAAAGGCTATTTTCGACTGCAGACAGGCTGGGTTTAGCAGCCTGTCTACAGCATGAAAACGAACAGTTGGTCAGTTCTTCCCGGCAGCAATTTCCTTGGACAGGAAGAAAAAAATTACTCACCTTAGTAATTGCTTTTCTTCTCATGGAGTCTTGCTATATTATAACAATAACAGTCAGCCACTGCAGCTGAACTGCCCCGGAGAGGAAGGAGTTAACTCCAGAAGATCTGGAGTTCTACAGCGCGAAGGCGCTGTGCCCAAAGCTCTATCTGGCAGTTTCAAATGAAACTGTCAGATCTTTACGAAGCTAACATCAAAGGACGGAAAGTCTGTGTGGAAAAACTACACTAGCCCATGGCTACCTACTAGTAGTAATAACAACAATATAAAGAACAAAGAAACACTCAGAGCCATAATAACAAAAATTGATGGTATTATGGTTCGCTTTACCACCCTTGACAAGCACATATGAACCCCTTCCCCAAAGACTCAAGTCCAGGAAGGGGCAATATAAATAACCTAAATGAAACAATCAGATCCCTAACCCAAAGGAAAAGAGGTGTAAGGAAAAACTACAATGGCATGACACAGTGCTTGCACAATTGCCACCCTACCCAAGTAGAAGTTCTGAGAGGGGTAGGAGGAGGTGGTTATAAATATCAAGACTCCATGAGAAGAAAAGCAATTACTAAGGTGAGTAATTTTTCTTCAAACACCATGAAGTCTTGCTATATTATAACAATACGATTACACAGCAGTACCTCCATGGAGGAGGGTCAGAACCTACTTAAGAAATAAGCTCTGAAGTAATAGCTGTGCCAAACCGAAAGACTCTCTCCTGGACTGGACATCCAGGGAATAATGCTTGGTAAAGGTGTGAACTGTCTTCCAGGTAGCAGCTTGACAAATCTCCAGAATGGGGATGTCTCTAGCAGCCGCTAGAGACGCAGCTGTACCCTGGGGAGTGGGCCCTCAATCCTGAGGGGTACTCTACCCAGTTTCTGATAACAGAATTGGATACAAGAAACAATCCACCTTGCAATTGTTCTCTTAGTGGCAGGTTTCCTTGCCAACCCTCGCCATAGGTAAGAAAGAGTTGGAGGATTCAGACCTATGACCTCTGGTGCGCTCTAAATAGTAGCTAAGGCTCTTTGACATCCAAGCTGTGCAGTCTCCTCTCACCTGAGGAAGAATGCTCAGTGAAAAATACTGGGAGAGAGATAGATTGATTCAGGTGGAAATCAGAAACCACCTTAGGCAAAAACTTTCTATTAGTCCTAAGGACTACCTTATCTCTGTGGAAAGAGATAAAATCTTCTTCCACTGACAGGGCCTGTAGCTCACTTATGCGTCTGGCAGAGGTGATAGCTACTAGGAAAACGGTTTTCCAAGTTAAATACTTGAGCTCTGCAGAAGACAGAGGCTCAAAGGGGGGTTGCATTAACTGAGCAATGCAGATATTCAGGTCCCAGGCGGGAGCTGGTTCCCGAAAAGGAGGGTTAGTATGAAGTAACCCTTTAAAAAACTTGGAGAACACCGGGTGAGAAGAAAGGGAGGCAGGCTTCCCTGCTGACACAAAAGCAGAGACAGCTGCCAGATGAACCTTCAGGGTAGCTGGTCTAAGGCCTAGAGAATTCAGATGGACCAAATAGTCCAGTAGAATGGGAAGATCAGCAGATTCTGGGATAATCTGCCTCTCAGAGCACCAGATGGAAAACCTCTTCCACTTAGAATTATAAGTGGCCCTAGTGGAAGGCTTCCTGAAGCCTTTAAAATATCCATGACACCTTGAGAAAGGTGTAAGTCAGCAAATTCTAGCTCCTCAAGAGCCAAGCCTTGAGGTGGAGAGAGTTGAGGTCCGGATACACACTCTCCCCTGTGCACAGGCCAGTAAGTCGTGGACTCTGGGCAGGCTCAGGGCAGGGTGGACTGCCAAGACAGGAGCAGAGGGTACCAGGGCTGTCTGGCCCAATCTGGGGCAATCAGAATCACTCTGCAAGGTTGAGATCTGATTTTTACTAGTACCCTGAAAAGGAGAGGAAAGGGGAAAGGCATAGGAACTTCCCTTTCCAGTCCAACAGAAAGAGCGTCCAGAGGACTGAGCCCAGAACTGAGCCCTGCAACAGAAAAGAGGAAGTTGGTGGTTGTCTGGGGCTGGGAAAAGATCTATCTGAGAGTGCCCCATCTGGCAAGACAGACCCCAGCACTTGTGGATTCAGAGCCCTGTGATGGCCCTGAGAAATTCTGCTGAGGGCGTCCATGAGGTTGTCCTTCCTGGAGATGAACCGCTATCAGGGAGGTGTTCAGGAGTAAGCCAGAGACCACAACTTCATTGCTTCGGTGCACAAGGCTGAAGACCGAGTGCCCCTTGTTTGTTGATGTACCACATTGTGGTGGTATTGTCTGTCCTGACTTGAACCACTTTGTTCTGGACAGAATCTGAACACCGAAGAGCTAAAAGACAGCTCTGAGTTCCAAAAGATTGATGTGGAGCAGAGACTCCTGAGGAGACCATACCCCTGGTGGCAAGGTCGCCCAGGTGAGCCCCCACCCTAACAGGGAGGCATCCGTGGTGAGGGTGAGGGTGAGAAATGGGAATGAAGGGAACCCCTGTCTTAAATTGCTCTGGACCTGCCACCAGTGGAGGGCTAGGATCAGAGTTTGAGTAACTGGGACCAACTTGGAGGGTCCTTCCTTTGAGACCAATAGGCCCTCAAATGGAACTGAATGTCCCTCATCTGGAATCTTGCTCCCTGCACGACAGCTGTGGAAGCAGCCATGTGCCCGAGGAGTTGCAGAAAATGCCTTGCTGGTCGAGAGACCCGCGAGGGTAAAGGAGGATGCCAGGGCGATGAGTCTGTCCACCCTTTCCGAGGGAAGAAAAGCCTGGCTAACCTTGTGTTCAATTCTGCGCCTATGAAAGTAAGGACCTGAACTGGTTCCAGAACTGACTTTGGTAAGTTTAGCAGGAATCCCAGGAAGTGAGAAGCTGCTGGGTGACTTGTAAGTGGATTTACCTGACCTGCAGACTGACCCACAATGAGCCAGTCGTCCAGGTAGGGAAACACAGCAACCCCTTGCCTTCTTAAGTGAGCCACTACTACAGCGAGACATTTTGTGAATACCCTTGGCGCAGAGGTAAGGCCGAAGGGCATTGCCCTGAACTGGTAGTGGCCTGAGGGCAGTTCGAATCTGAGGTACTTTCGGTGAGAAGGCCTGATCAGAACATGAAAATAGGCATCCTTGAGGTCCAGGGAAGCTAGCCAGTCCCCTGGCCTTAGGGAAGGCAATATCATTGCCAGAGTCAACATTTTGAACTTTGGTTTCAACAGATGCTTGTTCAAGTATCTTAAATCTAGAATGGGCCGCCATTCTCCTGTCTTTTGGGGTAGAAAGTATCTTGAATAAAGCCCCTTGCCCTGATGGCAAGGAGGAACCCTTTCCACTGCTTTGCAGTCCAGCAGAGCAGAAACCTCTGCTTCAAAGCAAGGGCTTCTGAAGGATTTGCAGGTGGAAAATGCCTGGCTCTCATCTTTGGAAAGTGTTTGAAGCTGAGAACAGACCCTGGCCTATTACCTCCAGAACCCATCTGTCCGAGGTTAGGGACAGCCAGTTCCGGCTGAAATAGGCCAACCTGCCCCACCGGTACAGGAGAATCGGCCCTGGACACCCCATCAGGTGCCTGTTAGCAGCAGCCTTAGGCTGAGGGGAGGGGACGGTCTACTGTGCCACGTCTACCCTGCCTCTGAAGAAACCCTCTGCAGACGGCAGAGGAGGCTTGAAATTGGTAAAAGGCCTGGAAAGGGCCTGCCCCTACCTCTGGGAGCATGCCTTTGTGGCATGGCATGCTTCTCCTTAGCCTGGGCACTTTTGTAGGTAGTTCTGTATTCATCCATCTTTTCATATAGTTTTCTGTTTGCTCCCCAAAAGAGAATTTCCCACTACAGGAAAATCCATAGCCTTTGACTGGGTATCTTGGGACAGATTAGTGCATCTGAGCCATGCCAACCTACGGAAGCTACAGAAGTGGCCATGACCCTAGAAGAAACATCATTAACATCAACAGCAGTATGAAATTGAACTTTAGAGCTTCAATGCCATCAGCAGCCACCTGTTCCAACTCACTAGCCAGCTGGCCATGGGCCTGCTTGGCTAACTGCAATCTGTGTCCCACCTAGATTTCTGATATCTAGCTACATAAGCCATATAATTTGCCTGCCTGAGTCCCAAAGAAGCTGCCATATACAGTTTCTTCGCCATGGCATCAATCTTCCTGGAATCCTTATCAGGAGGATGTGAGGCCAGAGGAATATTAGCCTTGTCACAGGCTGCAGCTTGTACCACACCTACATGACTACACTGCTCAGTAAGGAAGTCTGTATCCGAGCCTGACAAAGTATACCTTCTGTCCATTTTTATCTACAGGAGGGACAGAATGAGGATTTTTAAAATCTTTGTTGTTTGCTTCCTAAATGACTTATGCAAAGGAATAGACAACCTCCTAGACTCTGGAATATCCATCATTTCCACATAATCAGGCTCCTCTTGCTCATCCACAGCCTCCTCTAAAGGAAGCTGGAGGTTTCTGCAACCTTTTGTAAAAATAAAGAAAGAAGGGACTCAGACAGAATAGGAGGAGATTCTAAAGGTCTGTCTGGAGAGATGTCCGTTCAATGGGCACGTCCAGACCCCCAGCCACACATATATTGATCAAATTCCTCCTCCCCTCCTGTGGTTCATAAAATCCTCAACTTCAAAATCCTGAACCACTGGGACTGAACGAACCAACCTTTTACCAGCTGTTGGTGGTTCTACAGATCCCTGAGACAGTGACTGGACAATCTGAATGGCTTTAGCTATCTCTGCAGCAGTTGGAGACACAATTTGGACTCCAGACCTACTGATTTCCTTGTCTTTACTTGGGACTGGTTCCTCTGAACCAGCCTTCCTTTGCCGAGGAAGTCTCGCCCTGGTCAGAGGGCACTCCCTCTGGTCCAGTAGGTACTGGACCGGGCTGGCCATCCGGGTCAGCGGACTTTTTGGCCTCTCGTTCCCTGAGCCAGCCCAATCTCTTCTCCAGGGTGGCTGCAGGGAAATTTTTACACACCTGGCAGTCTGACAGGAGGTGGTCAGCCCCCAGACAATAAACACAAGTGGTGTGTGGGTCAGCCTTGGCAAAGGCCCCCGACAGACATCACAGTGTTGAAACCCAGTGGGCCTGGTTTTCTTTGGTTTCTCAGACATAATGCCAGCCTAACCAAAACTTGCCTTTTGATGGCAGTGCCAGGCAAGACACCCTTATTGGTTCCTAACCGTGTCACAGGTATTTGAAAAACCGTTATAATTCGGTTTTTAGAACCGATAAGAACCGGAACCGCACTCTAAAACCCACTGTACACTTTTAAAATGCAGAAACCAACCGATCGGTTCAAAACCAAACCGATAATTAATTTCCACACAGACTTAAATTTTAGTACTTACGGTTACCAGATAGAGCTTTAAAACCGAAATGCGGTAAAAATAATAACTTTTGCCGGTTCAAATGAACCGAAAAATACTCGCTTGAACCGAGAATGAACCGAGCTGATCTCCGGAGCGACTGTTCAGTGAAGCGGAGTAAAGAATCTGACAGTTTCATTTGAAACTGCCAGATAGAGCTTTGGGCACAGCGCCCTCGAGCTGTAGAACTCCAGATCTTCTGGAGTTAACTCCTTCCTCTCCGGGGCAGTTCAGCTGCAGTGGCTGACTGCTATTGTTATAATATAGCAAGACTTCATGGTGTTTGAACTCTGCCTTCTTATGGTTAATTGCCCCCTGGTACTCCCCATAGTGAGCACACAGGGCCAGCTTGTCCACCTCCAGACCAGTCTTTCGCCAGCAGCGCTCCAACCTCTGACCCAGAATTTTCATCGCCTTGAGCTCCCCATCAAATGAAGGAGACCTCAAGTGAGAAGATCTGGGTCATACACGGACCAGTGCAAGGGAGTCAAGTGACCCAAACATCACCTTATTATAGGCGGCGACTACAGCGCACGTACCCCCCTTACGTGTAATGCCCACACTACATAGGTCAGCCACCACCAGAAATCCCTAAGGGGTCACACCCTCAAAAGGCGGTAGCTTACCATGTCAGCAGGGGAGGTCTCGGGGCCCGAATGGAACTCCACTATGCAATGATTGGACCACGTGACCCAATCAGTCTTGAGATTATTTATTTCAAGCCCCAGTGAGAAGACCAGGTAAAACATGCGACTGCCCTGGTGAGTCACGGCGGAAGCTTCCTGCGACAGGCCCAATGATGACATAGTTTGGAGGAAGTTGTAACCAAGCCTAGAAGATTCGTAGTTGGCCCAAACATTGAAGTCCCCCAGAATTAAACACCTAGGGGCCTCCAAAGTTTCACCAACAATGAAATTGGGTACTTCCTGCAGAAATTCACCTCCCGTCCCAGAAGGGCAGTAAATCAGGATAATTCTACGTCCTACGCCCAGACCCCCATGCACGGCCACACATTCAAAGGAACCCGGTCTTCCCACTGGGTGCACTATGAATCCCAGTTTGGATCTAAAACAGATGGCAACTCCCCCAACCCTGCATTCCACTCTGGGGCAGAGTACAATGGAGTACCTGGGTGGGACAGAGGCAGCAAAAACTGGGCCAGCATCATCACCCACCCAGGTCTCCATAATGCAAGCCAGATTGACCAATGAAACAAGATCAGCTATAATTGCAATCTAGTTTCTCATCGATCTGGCATTGCAAAGCACCACCTGCAGGGGATTGGTGGACAGTGCAGCCCCTCGGGCTACCTGCCCACTCGATCTGGTGGAAACCCTGGGGATGGGCACCAAACACGTCTCGCCTCTCCCTTAGGACCGATGAACCCCAGGGCACTTTCTGCACCTAACCACCCCTATCCTGCCCCCTACCAACATGCACGCGGTGCCCCGCCACAGTCGATCAATGCGGTTCTTCTGAATTCCGACCTCCCAACAGCGATGTGTTGTGGTGGTGGTCACTGGGAGGTTGAAAAAGAACCACAGATCGTGCAGCTGGGATGCCCCATACACCATCCTAGCATGCCCCAGGCTCCCATCCTTCCACAAGCACATCCTGTCTGACTGTATTGACCCAAAATCCTACACTTCAAATAGCTAGAAAATACACTCACTCATCCAACCACACACTAATACACAGCCAGCCTAATACCATCCATACACACTTAAAACTAACCCACCAACACACCCACACCCCCACCCACAAAGAGAGCAGTAGCAAGTCCAGGACAGAGTTCTTGAGAAATAGGAGAACACTGTCCACAGCTCGACAGTAACTCCTACAAGACAGGACACCTAAAACGGATAAAATGCAAAAAGGTTTCAGTCACAGACAAATAATAAAAATGTCACAGCCCACTGCATGAGCAGCTGAAGGCTCTCTCACCACCTCCAGTCACTGCAGGAATGACCCAGCTAGACCAGTCACAATGAATACCAGCCACACAAGATAGGTCACAGGAAATCCACAAAGCTGCTCCCACCAGATCTGGGTCCTAGGAAGTGAAGGCAAAGTACCGATGACCGGCCCCCCAATCGATAATCCTAGGGGCACACAAAAGATTCTCAGGTCTTTTAATCCCCAAAACAAGCCACACAGGGATCACAAACACACAGTCCCACCGACAAGTCAAAGTCTAAAGAGTCTTTGTTCCATGATACCGGCCACGCCAACACATGAACAAATAGGCCGACAGTCGAGGCAGCAACAGTAACAGCATGAATGCCGCTAATGCCCTGGGAGATAATGCACGGAAACACCCTCAGACCATGCTCTCCCAGGGAACAGTCTGGGCAGCAACAGGTTCCACAAGTCGCCGTCAGCCCTCTCGAAGTAAGAAGCACCTTCAGAGAATTCAAGGGTCCAATACTACCATCCACACTACAATGGGAATGGGCATGTAATGGGATGGTTCAAACAGTCACCATTCCTCGGATCCAGTTCCTAGTACGTGAGAGATGGCAGAGCCAAACAACAGACTCAACGTGGTGGCTGGTGTAGGATACCTGGGCAATCTGGGGAGCATAAAACCAAGCAAAGTCTTCGGGTCCCCAGCCACATTGAATCCTGCAGGGCTGGTAGCAGTAAGCGAGCTGCGTTTTAGAGGTCTGCCTAAAAAACAAGAAAACTCACCACCTGAACTAGCTCACTCCCCTGCCCTACCTTGGACTAAAAAAACCCAATCTACAACACTTTAAATTTGGGAAATCTGGTCAACGATGCGGCCAGAAGACAGACGCATCAAGATTAAAGCTCTCAGAGATAGGCTCACCAAAAGTAAAGCAAAAGGCAAACTTATTTTTGGGAGGTTCAAGTGCTCAGATTGAGGAGCTCACAAGCAGCAGCTCAACATTGCTGCCATCTTGCTCCTTGCTGGAAACCTACCCCACCAAGGATACTGTGTCCAGTTCTGGAGACCACATCTCCAGAAGAACATAGACTGAGTGGAGGCGGTCCAGAAGAGGGCAACTAAAATGGTGCAGGATCTGTATCAAAAGCCCTGAGGAGAGACTAAAGGACCTCAATAAGTACACCCTGGATCAGAGGAGGGAGAGGGGGGATATGATGGACAGTACAGTTACATAAGAACTTACCGTAACAGTAGATCTTCGAGAGAGGTTCCTACAGTAGGTCATAATGTATAGGATTGCGCCCCGACGTCAGGACCGCACGGCAAACTTTTGCTAGCAATGTCTGGCGTGGGACTGCCCAACCGACGTCACGTGACTGACGTCAGCGTGACCCTATATAGTGGGCGGTCCCTGCGCCCGCCTTCCAGTTCTCATACCGGAGATCCAAAGATGATGAGACAGAGGAAAGAATGAATATCCTAGAGCCCAGTTCAGAATGATCTGTAAGAAATGCAGAGATTGGGGGAAGGAGGGAGAGAAAGTGTGACCTACTGCAGGAACCTCTCGCGAACATCTACTGTTATGGTAAGTTCTTATGTAACTCTACTATCTTACTTCGAGAGGGTTCCTGCAGTAGGTCATAACATATAGGACTGAATCCCAAGCAGTCACTCAGAGACTAACAGAAGCAGGGAAGGTAGGAAAGTCTGAAAACAGCCAGAACAGGCCTAGGACTGTAGATCCTGCAAAATGGCGAGACCGAAACCAGCCCTGCGCCTAGAAGCAATGTCCAGACTGTAGTGCTTCATGAAGATGTGGACAGAATTCCAGGTTGCTGCCGCACAAATCTCTGCTGCAGAAACATTTCTTAGGAAGGCCGCAGAAGCAACCATACCCCTGGTAGAGTCAGAGTGACCTCTGACCTCTCCCAGAAGAGGTTTGTTGTACTTCTGGTAACAGAAGCGGATGCAGTTAGCCAGCCATTTATTTAGAAAGGCACTGCTTAGAAACTGCTGAACCCAAGGATTTGGGGGCAAAGGAAACAAAAAGCTGATCTGACTTGCATGTGTCCTTGGTCCTGTGGACAAAACACAAAGTCCTTTATAGATCCATGAATGAAGGAGAGCCTCACCCTTATTTATGTGAATGGGGTAGTATACAAGGAGTTCAACAGTCTGGTTTAAGGTGAATTCAGAGACCACCTTGGGAAGAAATGTAGCGTTTGTACGCAGGACCGCCCGGTCCCTGTGAAAAATCAAATAAGGCTCTTTACACATAAGGGCCTGAAGCTCAGAAATTCTTCGAGCAGAGGTAACAGCAACCAAAAAGAGCACTTTCCATGACAGATAGTGCATATCACAGCTTACAGCTGGTTCAAAAGGAGGGGTGTATAAGCTTTTCTAAAATAAAATTTAGATCCCAAGGTGGGGTGGGGTTGCAGATAGGAGGTTTCAAATGGAGGATTCCTTTCAGAAAGGTTTTGGAGACCTCCAACTGAGCCACAGTTTTCCCATCCACTAGGATGTGGTAGGCCGAAATAGCTGACAAGTGGACTTTTAGGGAAGAATAGCTTAGACCAGAGTCAGACAGGTGCAACAGGTAATCCATGACTTGTGGTACTGAGCATGTGAAGCAGTCACAGTCTGTAGCTGCCACCCAGATGGAAAATCTTTTCCATTTCATCGCATAGGAGGACTTGGTGGAGGGCTTCTGAGCTTCCACCAGGACCTGAGCAACCCTCTGGGAGACCCCGAAGCATGATACAATTACGTCTGAAGGAGCCACACATAGAGATGTAGGGTCCTGAGACCTGGATGCACTAGTCTGCCCTGATCCTGCGTTAAGAGATCATGTTGAAGAGGGAGGGGAACTACAGGTTTCACAGGCACCTACTGCAGGAGTGGGAACCAGATCTGCTTCGGCCAGAGGGGGGGCTATAAGAAGCATCTGAGCCCCCGCTGCCTGAAGTTTCAGAAAGACACGCTGTAGAATGGGAAAGGGAGGGAAGGCGTGCAAGTACTTCCCAGTCCAGCAGAGAGACAACACGTCTTGCCAGATAGCACCAGGCCCTGGAACAAGCGAGCAAAAACTGGGTAGTTTTGCACTGAATAGGGAGCCAAAAAAGGTCTACTTCTGGTTGTCCCCACTGATGGAATAGTAGCTCTGCCACATCCTGATGCAGTTCCCATTCATGAGCTTGTGTTGAGGTTTGAGTGAGACTGTCTGCCAGGACGTTGTGGACACCTGGGACATGCGCAGCTGTGAGGAACGGGTCATGTTGGACTGCCCAGAACCACACCCGCACTGCCTCACTGCATAGGGGTACAATCAGGTGCCTCCCTTCTTGTTGATGTACCAGGCACTGACATGTTGTCTGTCTGTACCAGCAGTGTTCCCACAGACATGAAGGGCTGAAAGGTCTGAAGTGCATAAAGAACCGCCATCATCTACAGGATGTTTGTATGGAGAGATGCTTCCCGCTGGAACCATGTCCCTTATGTCTGATGATCCCCCAAGTGGGCTCCCCAACCCAGACCAGAGGCGTCTCTGGTGAGGATCCAGGAAGGACGGGGTGCCCTGAAAGGTAACCCCCCGAGACAGGTTGAGAGGATCCTGCCACAATAAGAGGTCTTTCTTAAGTGCGCTGGACACCAGCACCATATGATTCAGGTCATCCGAGCGTTGGTCCCATTGGACTCATAACGTCCATTGGGTGACCCTCATGTGTAATCCGGCCAAGGGAACCATAGAAATCGTCGCTGCTATAAGGCCAAGAAGGCGTAAGAACACCCTGGCTGGAATGTGCCTGGAGGAGAGTAGAAGACTGACTTGCTCCCGAAGAGTATCCGCTCTGTCCAGGGGCAAGAAGGCTTTGCACTGGACCATGTCCAAGACCACCCCAATGAATTGAAGTCACTGGGAGGGGGTCAGGGACAACCTGAGGAAGTTAACGGTGATCCCCAATCTGGAGAAAAGGTCAAGTGTGAAGGACAATGACTCCTTCAGGCTGTCTCTGAATGGGGCCACTAAGAGCCAATTGTCCAAGTAAGGGAACACTGCAATGCCCCAACGGTGAAGAGCCGCTGCCACCACCACTAGGCACTTGGTGAAAACCATGGATGCCGAAGAAAATCCAAAGGGAAGAGCTTTGAATTGAAAATGATTCCCCTGGAAAAGAAAATGCAGGAACCGGTGGTGGCCGGGGAATATTGGAATGTGCAAGTAGGCGTCCTGCATTTCCAGTGCACAGAACCAATAGTCTTTCTACAGTAAGGGCAGAAGACTCTGCACAGTCAGCATGTGGAACATTTTGTATTCTACAAAAAGATTCAGCTGGCTGAGGTCCAGGATAGCCCTGAGGTCTCCCGTCTTTTTTGGTACCAGGAAGAAATGGGAGTAAAACCCTTTTCTGCTCTGAGACCGGGGGACTGGCTCTATGGCTGATTTTTGCAACAGGGCCAGAATCTCCTCTGCGACCAGAAATGCCTGGTTCGGGGAGTAACGGGGATGACCTGGAGGAGAATCCAGAGGGATCTCCAGAAACTCTATGGTGTGGCCTGTTGAGATGAGTTGCAGGACCCATGAGTCTGACGTTATTCCCTTCCACTCTTGCAGGTGTAGGGTGAACCTTTCTCCCACTGGCTCCATGCAGTTTAGGGGTGGAGGAAGGAGAGGATCAAATGAATCAGGAAACAGAGGGATGGAGGATGGGAGGTCCCCAGGCTTCCCTCTGTGTTTTGGAGGCAAGAGGGGAGGAAAGAATTGGCCCCTGTGCTCTCCTTTTGTTCTGATGCCTGAAGAAGGGTTGTTTGGTTTGTTTCTTTTGCTGGCGCCAAAAGGGCTGCTTTTTCTGGAAGCCCGATCTATACATTGATTTCATGGATCACAGGTCCTGGCCACTGTCCTGAAGGCCCGTGATGAGATCTTTGGTATCCCCCACTGAAAAGGACCAACCCTTGAAAGGGGCGTCTTGGATGGCTGCCTGAACATCTGCGGAAAGTCCAGAGATACGTAGCCACGCATGCAGTCTTAGGTCAACTGCTGTGGTGGAGGAACAAGCCACTGCGTCCACTGAATCATACGTGGCCCTGAGCGCGTGTCAACAAGAATTGTTGGACAGACGCAAGTCCTTGGCTAATATTCCACCTTGAGCTCAGAGTCCTCGATAGGCTGTATGCGGGCCTCAAATTTCGCCACAGTGGCCTTTTGAAAAGAGACCATGTGTGCAACGTAGTTAAGTGAACAGAGAGCACAAGTGGAGGAGGTGAAAACCTTTTTTCCAAATTGGTCAAGCTGCCTGGATTCCTTGTCTGGGGGAGAGGTGCTCATGTGTTTCGGTTTTACCGAACAGTCATGAGCTGCTGCTATGACAATAGAGTCTGTCTTTGGATGTGAATCCAAGAACGGAATGCCCTAAGGTGTATGGTAGATCCGGTCTGCCTTCTTAGGGATAGCCAGGATGGAATGTGGCAGCTGCCAAATGGCAGTGGTGAGGTCCTCATGGGGGGCTGTCCAAAGAGGAACAGGAATGGGGGATACCTCTTCCAAGTCTAGATGTTCGGCTAGCTGTTTTCATTTGGGGTCTTGTTCCTCCGCATTCCAGCCATCAGCCTGTTGGATAATGCAGAGTAGCTCGGTAAAGGAAGGGTCCTCAGGGGGTGATTTTAGCGATTCCTTGCCCTTAGCTGCAGTGGCTCCAGAGTGCTCCCCAGATGAAGCATCAGAGCAATCTTCCTCAGAATTAGAAGAGTCCTTCCTTGAGGGTTCCTATTTCAGGTAAGGTGACCTGTTGAGTGGCACCTCCAGAAATGTGCACCACTGAGGACCGAATAGAGCTGACCGGTGAAATGGGGTGGGTGAAACCACCGGGGCCGGCAGTATTCTCTCCAAATCAGACACCACCTGTGACCTGGCATCCTGCCACTAGAACTGAGTCAAAGTTTGGAAGTCCTGTTGTGACTGAGGAGGTGGTGGTACAGTAGGGGTGGGCGGAGGCTGGTAGAAATGCGAGCCCAACCCATGATACTGAGGAGGAGGGTACCCTTGATAATAAGGGTAGCCAGGAGCCTGATACCCAGGATAACAGGCCTGGGAAAAGGGAGTCATCATCGGGCCTGACGAAGGATAGGCTGGCGTATGAAACCCCGGATAAGGGTGGTAGCCTGTCGGGTGACCCTGATCCACCGCAGGTCTGGATAGACCTGGGAAATTGTTTGGCATTGGGATAGCTGACCTCATGGGTTCTGGCACAGGCCCAGCATTAGGTTAGCTTGCGTCAGGGGTGAACATAAGGGCCCTGATTGCTGATGTAAATAATCCAGTAGAGCCCCATGCGATGGATTGGGGATGTCCGACGGAAGAACTCTGATGGCGGAGTCAAGGTCATACCCATCGGTACCAGAGATAGTTCCCGGAGCCGGCATCAGAGCCGGGTCTGGCGTCAAAATCCCGGGAAGGATGTCCCTGGAAGCAGCCACTGAGGCAGCGGTATGTCTGGTGAAATGAACCCTTAGCTCTACGGGAGGCTCCCTACCAGTCAAGCTATAACAGATGTTGATGCAGGAGACTATCCACCTGCCATTCATCCACTTTGCTGCCGGTCTGTCAGGTGCATCTTCAGTGTAGGTGACAAACAACTGGTAAACCTTTCCCTAAACTCCAGCCGTGCACTCCTTACAGTAGGCAAGTGCTTGGCCTCTGAGGTGTAGTTGGTGAAGTACACCAGGAGACTGATCACCTGGTAACGGTGAAGCTCTGAGACAACCTTCGGAAAGAAACTTTAGGTTGGGGCAAATGACAACCTTGTCTCTGTGGAAGATCAGGTAAGGAGTCTCCACTGAGAGCATCTGATGCTCACTGATCCTTTTGGCGGAGGTGATAGCCACCAAGAACACAGTCTTCCATGACAGGTGTGACATCTCACACCTGTGCACTGGTTCGAATGGCTTTTACATGAGCACTGCCAACACCTGCAATAAATCCCAAGGTGATGGTGGTGGTGGTGCATGCACTGGAGGGGAAATGTGATCAAGACCCTTAAAGAAGTGCCCAACCACTTTCTCCTGCACTACTGTTGGCATACCAGCCTGCACCCAGTATGCAGAGATGCCTGCCAGGTCCACTCAGAGGGTCGTCGACCGAAGGTCCAACTGACAGAGGGACCATAAGTAATTAAGGATGCTAACCACGGGACAGGACAGGGGTAAAGCTCCTTACCCTGGCACCAAATGGAGAACCTCTTCCATTTAAAGGTATAGCATCAATGAGTCAGCTCCTTCCAAGAGGCCTCAACTACATGGAGGACCTTGTCAGAGAGACCCAGAATCTGGAACTCTAGCAGCTCAGGAACCAGCCTGCCAGGTGCTGGGACTGAAAGTCCAGGTGGAGGACCTTCCTCCAACAGCATGAGAGCAGGTCGGGGCGAAGTGGCAGATGCCACAGAGGCCTGCTGCTAAGGCTGAGGAGACTGGGGTTCAAGAACTGGTGTGGCCAGTCTGAAGCCAGTAAGATTATCTGTGCCTTGTCCCTCAGAGCTTAGATCAGGACCTTGTGGATTAGAGGAATGGGAGGGAAGGCACAGAGGAGGCCTGGGGTTCAGGACTTCGCAAAGGCATCCCCTGGAGCATTCCCCACCGAGGGGGTGGGCACAAAACAGCCTCAGCTTGGCGTTCTCCTGGGAGGCAAACAGATCCACCTGAGGAGTGCCCCACTGGGGAACAGACAGTCAACTACCTCCTGATGAAGGGCATCAACTCGTGAGACGCCACGCCCACTTGGCTGAGGGCATCCGCCAGCTAATTGGACACCTCCGGCCATATGAATGGCCAGCAGGTTGGCCTTAAGGCTGAGCACAAGGGTCCAAATGCAGAGAGCTTCCCTGCACAGAGGAAGGAAATGAGTCCCTTCATGCTTGTTGAGGTAGTACATGGCTGTCATGTTGTCCTTCTGGAACTGGATGACCTGACTCCGGAGATGTGTAGCAAAGGTTGTCAGAGCCAGATGAACAGCTCAAAGCTCCAGCAGGTTGATGTGACATCAGGACTCCTCGCGGGACCAGAGGTGGGGGACCCTGTGATCCCCCAGGTGGGCACCCAGCCCATCAGGGAGGCATCAGTCATGACAATGACCTCGGCTCTGGGCAGACGAAAAAAACTCCTTCCTGGAGATGTTCTGGGACCAACAACCACTGGATAGCATCCCACATCTGCTGGGTCACTGTGACTGCTTGGTCGAGATAGCCCTGATGCCAAGACCACTGATGGGCTAGCCCTCTACTGCAGGGGGTGCATTCTCAAGCAAGCCCAATGGACCACACTGGTGCAAGCTGCCATGTAGCCCAGGAGGCACAGGAAATCCCTGGCAGGACGCTACTGCCCAATCTGAAATGACCGGGCAAAGGATGAAAGAATCCTCCTCCCTGTCTGCCGGGAGCTGGGCTCAGTCTCGGCAAGAGTAGAGCTCCACCCAATGAAGTGAATCAGCCTGCGAAGGTATGAGTTCCAACTAGACCTCACTAACTAGCAGACCAAGATTCAAGCAGGTCTGGAGGGCCAAGTCCCTGGACTGCTCCACCTCCATCCTGGAGGGTCTTACAATCAGCCAGTCATCCAGGTACGGGTACACCTGGACCCCATGGCACCTCAGAAAGGCTACCACCACTGCTATGCATTTAGTGAAGACCCTGGAAGCTAAGGAGAGGCCAAAGGGCATGGCCTGGAACTCATTGGGGGTCCCCTCTGTGCGAAACCAAAGGAACCACCAGTGGGATGGATGGATGGGCACTTGGAAGAAGGTGTCACACAGATCCAGGGAGCAGAAATATAGGTTACTCACCTGTAACAGGAGTTCTAGGAGTGGTATATGTTGTTCATCCAACCTTTGTGGCAGGTTCCTTGCCGCTTTAATTCTTGCCAGAAGTTCTTCAAGCTGGCTCCTCCCACCCACCCGGGTGGTAAAACCCTCGGCTCCGCCCAATGACGCCAGATCTAGCCTGCTGGGAGCCAGGTTGTGCGTCGAAGTCAGGGAGGTCGGGTATCGTGAGGATGAACAACATATACCACTCCTAGAACTCCTGTTACAGGTGAGTAACCTGTATATCTAGGGACGTGAATATGTTGTTCAATCCACACTTTGTGGCAGACTCCTAGCAGTTCTCCAGGAGGAGGGAGGCAAGGCGCGCACTCCCTACTTAGGGAATAAGGACTGGAGAACCGAGGTCCCAAAACCAGCATCCCGGCGTGACCCTAGGTCAATGTGGTAATGGGAAATAAAGGTGTGTGCTGACTTCCAGGTAGCAGCCCTGCAGATTTCCTGGATAGGGACATCCCTAGAAGCAGCCACAAAGCAGCGGTATGGCGGGTAGAATGAGCTCTTATCCCTTTGGGAGGCTCCATGCCCGCCAACCTATAGCAGAGATCTATGCAGGAGGTGACCCACCTGCCTATCGTCCACTTGGCTGCAGGTCTGCCAGGTGCAGCTTCAGCGTAGGTGACAAACGGCTGGCGAACCTCTCTCGGAACTTCAGCCGTTCGCTCCTTATAATAAGTGAGCGCTTTTCTAGGGTCCAAAGTATGGAGCCTATATTCGGCCTCCAAGGTCTGATTGGGGTAGAACACCGGCAGAGTCAACACGTGGTTAAGGTGAAACTCTGACACCACCTTTGGAAGGAATTTCGGGTGGGGGCAAAGGACAACCTTGTCCCTGTGGAAGACCAAATAAGGAGACTCGATGGAAAAAACCTGGAGATCTCCCTTCCTTCTGGCTCACGTTATAGCCACCAAGAAGGTGGTCTTCCACGACAGGTGGGAGACATCGCACCTGTGCATCGGTTCAAATGGTTTGCCCATGAACTTAGCCAATACCAGCAGTAGATCCCACGGAGGTGGAGGTTCTCGCACCGGAGGGGGATATCAAGGCCTTTGAAAAAGCACCTGACCACCTTCCCCTGCGCCACCGACTGCTTGCCGGCCCACGCCCGCTAAGCAGAGATGGCTGCCAGGTGCACTTTGAGGGTCATCGACCGAAGCTCTAGCTGAGAAAGAGACCACAGGTAGTCCGAAATACTAGCCATGGGGTTGGAAGAGGAGTCCAACCCCTTGTTCTGACACCAAATGGAGAATCTCTTCCATTTTGAAGGCGTAGCATTTTCTAGTCGACTCCTTATGGGATGCCTCAACGACGTTGAGGACCTCGTCGGAAAGACCCAAGGCCTAGAACTCTAGCCGCTCAGGAACCAGGCCATCAGGTGCAGGGATTGAAGGTCCGGATGGAGAACCTTCCCCTTGTTTACTGAGATCAGGTCCAGGTGGGCTGGAAGCCGCCTCGGGAGCCTGTAGCTGAGGCTGAGGAGACCTGGGTACCAGAACTGGTGAGGCCAGTCTGGGGTTACCAGAATCACCTGTGCCTTGTCCCTCTTCACCTTGAGAAGCACCTTGTGGATCAAGAGAAATGGAGGGAAGGCATAGAAGTGGCCTGGGGTCCACGGCCTTGAGAAGGCATCCCCCTGCAGCAAGCCCTGCTGAGGGGAGCGGAGCGGGCGTGAAACAGCCTGAGCTTCGCATTCTCCCTGGAGGCGAACAGGTCCACCTGAGGGGTGCCCCAATGGGAGAACAGTTCTTGCACTACCTCCGGCAGGAGTGACCACTCCCGAGATGCAGCACCTATTCGGCTGAGGGCATCGGCCAGACTGTTGGAGGCTCCTGCCACATGGACGGCCAGGAGATCCGCCTCCAGGCTGATCACGAGAGACCAGATGCGGAGAGCCTCCTTGCACAGAGGCAAGGAGTGCATCTCGCCCTGATGGTTGAGGTAGTACATGGTCGTGGTGTTGTCCGTCTGGACCTGAACCACCTGACTCCATACAAGCAGAGCGAAGGTGGTGAGGGCTACTCGAACCACTCGAAGCTCCAGCAGGTTAATGTGGCATCGAGACACCTGAGGGGTCCAGAGGCTGTGGGCCCGGAGATCCCCCAGATGGGCACCCAACCCATCAGAGAGGCATCGGTCGTTAGTGTGACCGTCGGCTCGGGATGGACAAATGGGATACCCTCCTGCAGATGAGTTGGGACGAGCCACCACTGCAGGCTGTCCCACATCTCCTGGGTCACTGTCACCGGCTGGTCCAGAGGACCGGAGCCATGTGACCACTGGCTGGCCAGCCCCCATTGCAGGAGGCACATATGCCAGCAGGCCCAACGGACCACGCTGGTGCAGGCTGCCATGAGGCCCAGAAGGTGCAGGAAGTCCCGGGCAGGGCGCAATTGCCCAACCAGAAATGACTGGGCAAAGGAGGAAAGGACCTCGGCCCTGTCCGCCGGGAGCCGAGCTCTGGCTCGCAGACAGTCGAGCTCTGCCCCGATGAACTGAATTGCCTGCGATGGCACGAGTTCTGATTTGGCCTCGTTGATGATGAGGCCAATCTAAGAGCAGACCTGGACGGCCAGATCCCTGGACCACTCCACCTCCGACCTGAAGGGGCTGCAATCAGCCAGTCGTCCAGGTAAGGGTACACTCAGACCCCTCGGCAAAGCAGGAATGCTGTCACCACTGCCATGCATTTGGTGAAGACCCTGGGAGCTGGAGAGAGGCCGAAGGGCATGGTCCGGAACTCGTAAAGAGATCTCTCAGCTCTGAAGTGGAGGAATCGCTGATGAGATGGATGGATTGGGACGTGAAAGAACGCGTCCTGGAGATCCAGAGAGCAGAACCACATGCCTAGTTCCAAAGATGGAATGATCTGAGCCAGAGTAACCATCCTGAAGGTGCACGGCCTTAGGAACTTGTTCAGGTCGTGCAGGTCGAGAATGGGGCGTCAGCCCCCTATCCGTTTTGGGACCAGGAAGTACCTGGACACAAACCCTGGGCCTGGAGGAGGGTCCGCCACCTCGCTGATCACCTCCTTCTGAAGGAGCAGGGCAATGTCAGCTCGACAAGCCGAGAGAGAGGCCACGGACCCTGTTGTCCCCGTGGGGCGATGGCTCGATAGGGAGGGAGCTGCTTGAACTCCAGAGGCAGACCCCTGCTGACCACTTCTAGCACCCAGCAGTCCACAGTGATAGCGGACCAGGCGGAAAGGAAGTGGCGGAGCCGTCCCCCCATGGGGGGAACCAGGGGAAGAGTGACGAGGCTGGGGGTGACACCCCTCAACCCGTTACTGGGCAGGCTTGGAGGAAGAGCCGGCCGAGGGACCTCCTGGACCCTTCCCTCCAGGCTTCCTACTGGAGGAAGCAGCAGACTTGGCCTTAGGGTGCCAAGTGTGAGCCTGCTGGCCCTGTTGCTGGTGTTGCTGGGCCGGACGTGCTGCAGAAGCAGAAGGACGAAAGGGCTTAAGCTGCTGCTGGCGGCCTTTGTCCTTCTGGGCAGACGTGACCGAGTTCAAGGTGGCATTGGACTTCTCGATCCTCTGGAGATGGCCTTCCACCCCTGGCCCGGACAAGTGGGTGCCCAGAAAGGGAACGTCTGCCAGCTTGTGCTGGGTGTCCGCCGTGAAGGTAGAGATCCGCAGCCAAGCTCTGCGGTGCATGGCTACTGCGGCCACTACTGACCAGGCACAAGAGTCACCAATGTCCAAAGAAGTTTGGAGCTGCTGTTTAGCCACCGCCCTTCCCTGATCCTGCACCTGCTTGACAGTCGTCTGAAGGTCCGCCAGGAGATGAGGAATCACCTCATCCAGGGAACCCATAACAGCATGTGAGAAATGTGCCACCAGTACAGCTGAGCTAGCCTGTCGAAGGCCTAGGAAGGAAGCAGCATAAACCTTCCGCCCCGAGTAATCCAACTTTTTGGATTCTTTATCGGGCAGATTGTCCACGTCTCTAGCATTCACGGAATGCCAGAAAACACTGTCGGTCACCAGCCCCTCCGCAGAGGGGTGCTCCGAGAAACCGGAGAGTGAACCGGTGAGGACTGTGTACTTACGAACCATCCTGGCCGAAGGCGCGGGACATGGCTTCGGCCACAGGGAAGGTCTCCATAGGGGAATCTCCTCAGTCCAGTATCTCCATGAGGGGATACCTGGTGTGTTCCTGAATGGGTTCGAGCTGCATCCCAGTGGACTCTGAGATGAGTCTAAGTATACCCAAGAACGAGGATGGGCTCTCGGTCACCGACTGACCCCCTGCAGATTCCAGGTCAATGGGCCTGGAATACAGGGAGGAGTCATCATCAGACTCCAAGGAGTCTGCAAACAGCTGCCAAGCACCTGAGCCACCCTCCACCTGCCGAGGCCGATCGGGAGTGAGGATGACCGACAATCTGTGGGGCAAGCCGTGACCCGACCGAGAATCCTTGGTCGGGGCCCCAGTCTTCGGTTGAGGAAGCGGTGGTTCCACCACATTGGGCGGAGCAGCCGGTTTTGGCTCCTCGATAACCAAGAGGGGTTGCTTCGGTCGCTCTGGTGACAGCCACTTAATTGCCGGAGAAGGCAACTGAGTCGGCTTGTTACCGGTCAATAAAAGTTGCTGCCACATCATGTCTTCGTAGCACCGGAGTAACTTACGTCAGAGCCTATCCTCTCAAGAGGATGAAGAGGACGAGCGGTGACGCCGCTTTCCATGTTGCGAGACCCGATGGTGGACCTACTCAACCTGGAGGAGGACCGAGACCTCGGGCTGCCAAGGGTGGGTCAAAGAGGGGCAGGAGAAACCCGCCATCCCCTGGTTCAGGGTCCTTTACCGGGGACTTCGGCACAGGAGGCATGGGCAAGTCCTCGGTTACCACCTGGGGAACCGGTGAAAAAGGGTTGTCGGCTTCTCCAGTCAACAAACCATCCAACGGGTCGAGAAAAATTTCAACCGCGTCGACGGATGTCTCGGCCGGCTGACCTGAAGGGGACACTGTGAAGCCAGCAGCCTGAGCCACAACCTCAACCGAAGTCAACAGCCGACAGTCCGGTGAAGGGGATATCTCCTACTCCCACGAATGTCAACGGTGGGACTTACCTTTAGGTTCTTTTTTCTTCGACCTACTGGAATGTCCCGATGGCCCTTCTCCCTTGGTGGAGAGGGACTGGCAAAGCTCCTTAAAGGAAGCAGTGTAGGAGGAGCCCAAGGAGAGCAGGATAAATGCTGCAGCTGAGGAGGAAGATGAAGCAGCCTGGGCCGCCGCCTCCTCGAGGGCGATCAACTGCTCCAGCTGCTCTGCGGAGCCCGCAGCCACGGACACTGCCCAACGGGCCTCCTTTGACTTCACCAGCGTGTACCGTTTATCGGGACGCCCAAGTTGTAGTAGTCTGGCAGCGCGGTCCTCTAAGACCGAAGCCGAGAAGGACTTGCACAGATCGCAGGCCTGCAGATTGTGGCAAGGCCCAGGCAGTAAACGCACATGGAGTGCGGATCGGTCTGGGACATCTTCTGCCCGCAAGGGCACCGACGGAAGCCGGGAGTGGATTTGTCCACTGCAGCCGCAAGGGAAGATGAAGACCATAGTCTAGAAAACTTTAAAATAATTTTCGGAAACCCCGAAGAGTTTGGATCCAGGCCTAAAATGCAGAGCACTAAGGAGGGAACCTGAGCTTCCAAGCGGTAAGGAAGATCTGGCGTCATGGGGCGAAGCTGAGGGTTTTACCACCCAGATGGGTGGGAGGAGCCAGCCTGAAGACCTTGTGGCAAAAATTAAAGTGGCAAGGAACCTGCCACAAAGTGTGGATTGAACAACATATCCATATCCCTAGAACCACATTTTCTGCTCCAGGGATGGAATGATCTGGTTCAGAGTGACCCTTCTGAAGGTGCGTGACCGCAAAAACTTATTCAGGTCATGCAGATCCAAGATGGGGTGCCAGCCCCCCTGTCTATTTGGGAAGCAGAAAGTATCTAGAGACAAACCCTGAATCAACCGGTGGGTCCGGGACATGAACCACCAACTCCTTCTGGAGGAGCTGGGCGATGTCCTCCCATAGAGCGGTCAGCATGTCTGCGGACACCACATCCTCCCAAGGGGTGCAGGCTCAGCTAGGTGGGAGAGCCTTGAACTCCAAGAGGCAAGCCCTGACCCACCACTTCTAGCACTCACTTGTCCATGGTCCAATGGCCCAGGTGGAAAGAAAGTGGCGGAGCAGGTCCCCCATGGGAGGATCCAGGGGAGACAGGACAGGCAGGGAGGGGGCACCCACCAACCCATCACTGGGCAGGCTTGGAGGCAGGGCTAGCGGAGGATGCTGATGCTGGACCTTGATTGCCAGGCTTCTGGACCACAGAAGCAAGCGACTTAGGTCTGGGACACCAGTACTGCTGGTGCCCAGCTGGGGTCTGTGGTGGCTTGGCCGCAGGGGCCGGGTGGGGCCCAAAGGACTTCTTCTGGGGTTTGGAGCCCTTGACGTCCTTTTGAGCCGAGGTGAATGAGCCCAAGGTGGCACTGGACTTCTCAATCCAAGTGAGATCACCATCCACACCTGGCCCAAACAAGTCAGTGCCTAGGAAGGGGACATTCATCAATTTGTGCTCGGTATCTGCCGTGAAGGTCAAGATCCTCAGCCAAGCCAGACAGCACATGGCCACAGCTGCAGCCACAGACCTTGCATAGGAAAACACCAATATCCATGGCCATCTGGAGCTGCTATTTAGCCACAGCATGGCCTTGGTCCCAGACTTGCTTGACCATCATCTGAAAGGTCAGCCATGAGCCAAGGTAGCACCTTGTCAAGGGTGCCCAACAAGACATGGGTAAAGCAGGCCATCATTAAGGCTGAACTAGCCTACCTGAGGCCGAGAGATGAGGCCACGTACACTCTGATTGCATGATCCAATTTCTTGAATTCCTTGTCTGGGGGTTTGTCAACATCACCCATCCATCGGAACCTCGAGGCAGCAACTAGACCCTTAGCTGAGGGGTGTTTGGTAAACCTGGAGAGGGAACCCATAGGGACCACACACTTGTGGGCCATATGGGCCTATGGTGTAGGGCAGGAGGCTGGACATTGCCAAAGGTCCAATGTGAGCCCAAGAATGGCCTCAACCACGGAAAGATGACCCTCGGGAATTCGTCCCAGTGGAGGAATTTGGTGAGGGGAAACTTGGCCCGTTTCTGTACAGGCTCCAACTGGATCCCTGTAGCCTCCAAAATCAGGTGGAGCATGACCTCAAAGGAGAAAGGGCCATGTTCCTTCAACAAATCCTCCCCCGATAGCAGCTTGACTGGCCTGGAGTGCATGGAGGAATCCTCCAATTCCGAGGATTCAAAGACCTGCCAACCCCGCCCCACCCCCAAGTCCCCACTAACCTTGCGGGACTTGTCAGCACACGGGGCTGTCAAGGACGCCCAGGAGTAGTAAAAGCATCCTTGGATGGGGGACCTTCCTTTGGCTGAGATGGTGGGATTTCCACCCAAATGAGTGGAGAGAATGGAATTGGCCAAGTCAGAACAGGCTCAGGCCAAGGTGGTGGCAGCCAAGGGAGTGCTGGGGGGTAGCCCACAATGGCTTAGGCCCAGCATCCAAAAGGAGCTGTTGCCACATAAGCTCCTCACAGCACCATTGCAACTTGCAGCAAAGCCATTCCTCCCCCCAAAGAGGAAGAATAGCTGCAATGCCAATTTACTGAGTGTTCACAGCAAGATTGGCGACTTTGGTGAGAGCTGCTCTACCTCGAGCTGTGAGTCATCTACCTTGACTACCAGTGGACTGGACAGCAGGGAGAGGCAGGAACTGATAAGGAATGCTTAGGGTCTCTCGCAATCTTGATGTCCTGAGGATTAGGGACCGGGTCCGAAGGCTGATCCAACCTACCCTGGGACTGTGGAGAGTCAAGACCGAGGCCCTGGAGATCAAAGTATCACCCATGTCTTGCGACAATGGTTTGACCATATCAAGAAAAATCTTGACCAGTTGGTCGTCCATGTCTCAACTGACAGGCCTGAAGGGGACACCATGGGGCCAGTGGCTGGGACAGAAGCATTGGCCAAAGCTGACTCGTTGATGAAGGTCGACAAAGCTGGAGCACAGGAATCCAAGGCCCAAAAGCACATGCAGTCCCATGACCTGCAAAGGGATTTTTTTAGCTTTTGCCTTGGAGTACTTTTTTGAGGATTTATATCCATGGCAAGGGCCCTCCCTGAGGGTAGGAAGGAACTGGCATAAGTCCTGGAACACCCCGGTAAAAGAGGCACCAAAGCCCAGCAGGACCAGCACGGACACCGAAGAAGATTCTGTGGCCACCTGGGCAGCAGCTTCCTCAAAAGCTGCAACCTGTTTGGTGGACACTGCAGCCATGGAGACCACAGGACTGATGTGCCTGGACCTAACGGGAGGATCCCACTCGTCGGGATGGCCCAGGAAAAGCCACACATACCTGTTCTCCAAAGTAGAGGAGTGTAAGTGCGGCACATGCCACAAGCCTGGGAGTCCTGTTCCTGGCCAAGGCAGTAAACGCACATGGCATGAGGGTCCATGCATGACATCTTCTGTCCACCCGGACAAAGCTTAAAATTGGGCACCGACTTAGAAGTCATCGAGACCATGATGCCAAAAATGGTGAAACTGCAGAGCAATCTGAAGACCAAAGTTTTTAGATTTTGTGAATGAAGATAGGGCCTAAACGAACACAGAACACTATGAAGGGAACCGGTCTCTTCCACTGGAAAGGAAGATCTCATGTCACAGAGCACTGCCGAGGAGGATACCACCCAGGTGGGTGGGGGGAGCCAGCTTAAAGACCTTCAGGCTTGATTTAAAGGGGAAAGGAATTCTGCCAGAAGTGTGGATAGTACACCGTATCCATGCCCCTAGAAAAGATTGTTATCCTCCCCTCTCTTTTATTCCCCACAAAGGAATAGTCATTTCCAATGTTCCTCCACAGTCGCTACACCAGTCATTAAATTAGGAGATGGAAAAGTCATTTGCAAAGTCAAATGATAAAAACACACAAGCATTTACTTAATGGATGTTTACATTTAACATACACAGTGTGCCCAGTATTACAAAGCTTGCATTTTATTTGAGCAATTCTTTTAAGAAGTAGATATAAAAAAAAAAAAACAACGTCTGGCTTGATCCACACATAGCTGCTGCTGAAGCATGCACTGTCTGCATCAAACGTAACTCAAAAAAGACATTAAAGTGAACAGCCGGTGGTTTGCAAGCGCATCAACATATTTACAGAACTAAGTCACTAATTAAATGAACAGCAGCAAATATTACAGAACCTAAAGTAATTTAGATTCAAACAAAATGGAATATTACATTATCAAAGTATACGTGTCGGAACCCGGTATGATTAATTTTTATACTCTGTTACAAACACTGCTGCTTAACAGAATATTTTACTGGAATGATGCAAACTCTAGCAATGTTTCAGCAGTAGGCCAGTGCAGTTTTGAACCCAATGTTGCATAGCATAAGCAACAGAATCTGCAGCAAAGGTCAGACACCAGTCCAAGCAGGTATCCATCACACAGTCAAGAGAATTCCAGTCATAACCCTAAGTGCAGTCTTCTTTAATTACAAGCATTAGCAGTATTCTCCACATCTGCCTGTCACATTCCTTTCCAGTTGATAGTTGAAAAAAGTTATACAAATACTTTACATGGCAGAAGGAATGACAAAGCCACTCGAAAGAGGCAGGAAAAGACGGTGCATCATTCAAACACAGAGGTTACTGACCTGTAAGCATAGGTCTACTGCTAGTACAGTATTTAATTCACTTCCAAATCAGTCACCTGAACAGTCTTCAAGCTTCACTTCTCCCATAATCCAACCATGTGGTCCTCTGCCCCCCACCCCCACCCCACCACCGCACAGAGGCACACAGATCTGCAGGCAGGAACATGAATCCAAAGCAAGCCTTGCCAGGGGAGATCAGGCGAGCCATGTGGATGTCAACAGTATATCTGTAATAGAAATACAGTTGCAGTCAACAGTATATCTGTAATAGAAATACAGTTGCAGTAAGTAACCTCAATTCCTAACAAGCTAGATTCAGTTCACAATCCACACTTAGGCAGACACCTAGTAGTCCTCAGGAGTAGGAGGCAAGGTATGCACCCCACAGGAGGTTAAAAGAACTGGCAAGCACTGTAGCCCAGAGGCTAGGGTAACGAGCTATGAATGAGCTTGATACATCCAGCAGACCTGGGTTTGAGTCCCACAACCTCCACTTGCATACTGTGTTACTCTCAGCAAGTCACTTAACCACCCCAGTGCTCCCAGGTTGCCCTTGAAAAAGGCACTTGTGCCTAGTGGGCCTTACCCGGTTACCAAAGAATTAAAAAAAATATATATTGAAAAAAAATGAGGAGAACTGAAGACACAAAAAGCAGCATTGTGATGACGGAGCAGGAAAATGCCATAATAGAATGTAAATATGTGCACATCTGACTAGGAAGCTGCCCTACATACTGTATGTCAGAAATGGAAATGCACTCCCAGCCTGATTGGGAATCCTTAACATCTTTTCTGTCCTCTCTGCATTTCCCAGCCCTGGACCCCCAGACATGAGAATGTTCAGGCTCCAGTAACTATAACAAAGTTACAGGAAGCCATCAGGCATCTGAAAACAAAAAATGTCCAGGTCCAGATGGTTACTCGACAGAAGTTTATAAAATGTTTTCCCCAGAGGTTACCCTACTCCTTATTAACGTCTCCAAGGACATACTGGCAGGAGTGGACCCCCACCACCATCTTGGAATGATACAACATCGGTAATCCCCAAACCAGGGAGGCCAACTGATCGACGTGAATCTTACCATCCAATTTCAGTATTAAATACGGACTATAACATTTTTATGTCAATTTTGGCAAAGAAATAAGATAGTATTCTACATTGCATCATTCACCCCGATCAGAGTGGCTACATTTGATCCTGCCAAACTATCCATAGCATTAAGAGAACACTCTCCATCACACATCACGTTTCCAGCTCCAGCACTCCTCTCCTGACCCACAGTCTCGACACAGAGAAAGCATTCAATCAAGTTTCTTGAGCCTTCCTCCACACCATTCTCGGTTTCAGGATTTGATTTCTCGTCTGTATGGTACCCCCAGTGCTCAATTCAGGGCAAATGGCCATCTTTTCTCAGCATTTCCTCTATAATGGGAGATGCATCAAGGCTGTCCCCTATCCCCACTGTTATTTGCAATATACTGTATACCGAACCCCTGGCACAGGCCATGCGACAGCACCCGGGTGTTAAGGCTACATGGGACATGATGATACAGACTACAGAATTGCTGTGTATGTGAATGACATTATGTTTTACATGATGGCTCCAGAGAAGGACCTCCCAGCTGTTTGGTCACTGCTACAGAGCTGTGGCTCTGTATCAGGACATACGCTTAATGAGATTAAAACGGAGGTCTTGGCAGTGCCGTATGTTCCTAGCACAGCAATAAAAGCTCAACACCCTTTCCACTGGGATTTGTCCCAGGTGAAATGTCTACGGATAAAGCTCATGGTTTCAGTCTCACAACTATAGGAGGCTAATTATGTCTCACTACAGGTGCAGTTACAGCAGGATCATGACCGCTGGACGGTGCTCCCTCCATCCTTGGAAAGAAGGGTAGCTACGATTAAAATGTTGGTTCTCCCCAAATTCTTATAATTGTTTTAGAACTCAGCAATACCAATCCCACAGAGATCATGGACATGCTGGAACAGGCAAATTCACACTTTCTATGGTGGGGCACTGACCACCAATTGCTTATTTAATGCTCTGTAGACCAAAGATTCAGGTGAATTGGCATTACCAGATCTTCAACTATATTACGAGGCTGTCAAGCTGCAGACAGTACTGTACTGGCACCGCAGTTTCCCAGAACAATAATGGGCCCAAATGGAGAGGGAAGATATTCCCGTACAGCCCCCAGAGTTAAGTCTCCTGGACGCTAGGCATTTTAATACATTACTACAGATGCATGTCCACGTTTGCCCTTATTCCATTCCAAGTTTGGAAAAAGTGGATCACCAAAGGAAACCTCCTTCAACAAATGTTATGGCTTCTCCAGTTCCGCATGTATGTGTATTTTGTCCCTGCAGCTCTTAATTCAGGCTATAAAAACTTATCGCAGAGGATTATGATTCCCACTTCAACTGATGCAGCGTCAAGATGTTAAATCCTTTCAAAGGTGAAAGATGCTTTAGGAATCCTGCAGACGGTTATGTTTCACTAATTTCAAGGTCGAGCCTACTTAAATGTGACTGTCAGAAGGGGAATCTGGCTAGACTCCATCACCCTGTTCTCTCAAACGCTCATGGGAGCCCTAAGAGTGGAATCCCTACCACACCTTAATTCAAACCTCTGTAGGGCACGACAGGAATTAAATAAATGCCCTATAATAAGGGCTTTTAGGATGAGGGGGAAAGAGATGGGTATCCACTTAGAATGGAAAAACTGGGAAACAGTTTGCCAGAACATACCTCTTCCATGACATAGAAAGAGTTTATTTGGAAGTGTTTAGTTTGTTGCTTTATCACTCCTGTTCAGCAGAACAGCAGAGGAACAGCCCCAACAGAACACTGCTGGCAGCAATGTGGTGAGGCTCATGTTACTATCATATAAAAACAGGTTACTCACCTGTAACAGTAGTTCCTTTCCCCTTTAAGGCTTGCTGGAACACCTTCAAGCTGGCTCTTCTCACTCACCTAGGTGGTAACTCCCTCGGCACCACCCCACAACATCAGATCTTGCCCACTGGAAGCAAAATCAGTGTGCCACTTTCCAGGGGAGATTGGTTGGGTCAGTGTTGATAAGCACCACATACCACTCCTAGAACTACTGCTACAGGTGAGTAACCTTTTTTCCTAGGGATGTGGATATGGTGTTCTATCCACACCTCCGGCAGACTCCTAGCAGTTCTCCGGGAGGAGGGAGGCAAGGTGCACACCCCCTACTTAAGGAAGAGAGACTGGAGAATAAAGGCCTGAAAACCAGCATCCCGGTGTGACTCAAGGTCGATGTGGTAGTGGGAAATGAAGGTGTATGCTGACTTCCAGGTGGCAGCATGACAGATTTCCTGGATGGAGATATCCCTGGAAGCAGCCATCAAGGCAGCGGTATGGTGTGTGGAATGAGCCCTTAGCCCTATGGGAGACTCCCTACCTGCCAACTTATAGCAGAGGTCGATGCAGGATACAATCCATCTGCCAACTGTCTGTTTAGCTGCCGGTCTGCCTAGTGCAGCTTCAGCATAGTAGACAAATGGCTGGCAAACCTCTCCCCGAACTCCAGCCGTGCGTTCCTTATAGTAGGCTAGCGTTCACCACAGGTCCAACATATGGAGTCTATGCTCAATATCTGGGGTGTGGTTGGTGAAGTACACTGGGAGATTAATCACCTGGTTAAGGCAACGATCTGACACAACCTTCAGGGGGAACTTCGAGCTGGGGCAAAGGACAACCTTATCTCTGTGGAAGACAAGGTAAGGAGACTACTAGGAGCACCTGCAGCTCACTGATCCTCCTGGCTGACGTGACAGCCACCAGGACGGTGGTCTTCCACGACAAGTGTGGCGTCTCACACATGTGCGTCAGCTCAAATGGCTTGCCCATAAGCTTTGCCAATACCAGCAACAGGTCCCAAGGAGGTGGTGGTGGTGGTGGTGGTTCATGCATTGGAGGGGAAATGTGGTTGAGGCCTTTGAAAAAGTGCCAGACCACCTTTTCCTGTGCCACTGACAGTGTACCAGCACACACCCAGTAAGCAGAGTTGACTTCCAGGTGCACCTTAAGGGTCGTCGATCGAAGGCCCAACTGAGAGAGAGAACAAAGGTAGTCAAGAATGCTAGCCACCGGGCAAGAAAAAGGGTCCAGCCACTTTCCCTGGAACCAGATGGAGAAACTCTTCCATTTGAAGACACAGCATTTTCATGTCAGCTCCTTCCGAGAAGCCTCGACCATGGTGAGGACATCTTCGAAGAGACCCAAAAGCTGGAATTCTAGCCACTTAGGAACCAGGCTGCCAAGTGCAGGGATTGAAGGTCCAAGTAGAGTACCTTCCCCTGATGGACTGAGAGCAAGTCCAGGCATAGAGGAATATGCCTTGAGAGCCTACAGCTACGGCTGAGGAGATCTGGATACCAGAACTGGTGAGCCAGTCCACAGCCACCAGGATCATCCATGCCTTGTCCCTCCTGGCTGTGAGCAGCACCTTGTAGATCGGGGAAATGGAGGGAAGGCATAGAGAAGGCCCAGAGTCCAGGGCCTAGAAAAAGCATCCCCTGCTGAGGGGGGGCAGGCACAGTGCAGCCTCTGCTTTGCATTCTCCCTGGAGGCAAACAGGTCCACCAGAGGGAACCCCACTGAGAGAACAGGCTGCATACTACCTCTGGGTGAAGAGACCACTCCTGAAATGCCTTGCCCACATGGCTGAGAGCATCCACCAGCTGGTTGGAGACACCAGCCACATGAATGGCCACGAGATCTGCCTCCAGGCTGGTCATGAGAGTCCAAACATGAAGAGCTTCCCTACACAAGGGAAGTGAGTGCATCCCCGCCCTGTTTGTTGAAGTAGTACATGGTCGTGGTGTTGAATGACATGACCCTGAACATATGGAGCAAAGGCCATCAGTGCCAGCTGCACTGCCCATAGTTCTAGCAGGTTGATATGGCATTGAGACTCCTCGGGGGTCCAGAGCCCATGGACCCCATGTTCCCCCAGGTGGGCACTCCAGCCCATGAGAGAGGCACTAGTCAAGCTGACCGTCAGCTCTGGGCAGACAAACAGGATACCTTCCTGCAGATATTCTGGGACTAACCACCACCGGTGGGGGTCTCACATCAGCTGAGTCACTGTGAATGGCTAGTCAAACTGGCTCTTGTGCTAGACCACTGGCAGGCCAACTCCCAATGCAGAGAGTGCATTCTCTAGTGGGCCCAATGGACAATGCTGGTACAAGCCGCCACGTATCCCAGTAGGCGCAGGAAGTCCCAAGCAGGGTGCAACTGCCTAACCTGAAATAATCGGGCAAAGGAGGAGACAGCCTCCGCACTGTCCAGTGGGAGTACAGCCCTGGCTCTGCCCCCATGAAGCTGATCACCTACAAAGGTACAAGTTCTAACTTGGCTTCATTGACCAGGAGGCGAAGAGAAATGCAGGTCTGCAGGGCCAGGTCCCTGGATCACTCCACCTCCCGCCTGGTTGGAACCACAATCAGCCAGTCATCCAGGTAGGGGTGAACCCGGACTCCTAGATGTGTCAGGTAGGTTGCCACCACTGCGATGCATTTGGTGAAGACCCTGGGGGCCGAGGACAGGCTGAATGGCATGGCCTGGAACTTGTAGAGGATCCCCTCTGCTCAGAACTGGATGAACCAATGGTGGGACGGATGGATTTTGAAGTGGAAGAACATGTCCCGAAGATCCCGTTAGCAAAACCACATGCCTTGCTCCAGAGATGGTAAGATCTGGGACAGAGAGACCATCCTGAATGTGCGTGACCTGAGAAAATTTGTTCAGGTCATGCAGATCTAAGATGGGGCACTAGCCCTCTGTCCATTTTGGCACCAGGAAGTACCTGGAGACAAACTCTGGGTGTTCAGGAGGGTCCGCAACAGGAGCCACAACCTCCTTATGGAGCAGCTGGGCGATGTCATCCAGAAGGGCAGACAGGATGTCTGCGGACACGATGCCCTCTTGTTGGGCATGGGCACGGCAAGGCAAGTACTCCTCAAATCCAGAGGCAGACCTTGGCTGACTACTTCGAGAACCCACCTGTCTGTGGTGACAGGGGACCAGGTGGAAAGGAAGTGATGGGGGGATGTCTGCGGAGACTATGCCTTCCCGTGGGGCACGGGCTCGGCAAGGCGGGTACTCCTTGAAATTCCAGAGGCAGATCCTGGCCGACCAGTTCGAGAACCCACCTGTCCATGGTGACAGGGGACCTGATGAAAGGGAAGTGCTGGAGCCGACCCCCCACGTGAGGACCTAGGGGAAACATGACGGGCATGAGGGGAGCACCCCTCATCCCATCACTGGGCAGGCTGGAGGCGGCAGAGGGACCGGCTGAGCAGCCACCAAGGCCTCTGCCTCCTGGCCTACGGACGGGCCATGGCCACAGACGTCAGCTGAGGTTGCCAAGCCCGAGTCTGTTGACCAGCCTGAGTCTGGGCTGGTTTGGCAATGGGAGCAGAAAGGGGCTGAAAGGGTTTCTTTTCTTCTGCTTAAAGCCCTTGGGGTCTCTCTGAGTGGATGTCACCAAGTCCAAGGTGACACTGGACTTCTCAATATGGGTGAGATGCCCTTCGAGCCCTGCCCCAAACATGTCAGTGCCCAGGAAGGGGACATCCGCTAGCTTGTGCTGGGTATCCGCCATAAAGATTGAGATCCTCAGACAGGCTCTGCAGCACATAGACACCGCAGCCGCCATGGACTGAGTGCAAGAGTTGCCAAAGTCCATGGCAGTCTAGAGCGGTTGCTTGGCTACTGCTCTGCCTTGATCACGGACCTGATTGACCGTGGTCTGCAGGTTCACTGAGCGATGAGCCCAGGAGGGCACGTGAGAAGTGGGCATTACAAGGGCCAAACAGGCTTGCCAAAGGCCAAGAGAGAAGGCAGCACACACCTTTTTGGCTATATGATCCAATTTCTTGGACTCCTTATCGGGTGGCTTGTCAACATGTTCCACATTGCCAGAGCGCCTGAAAACAGAGTCTGCCATGAGCCCATCGACCAAGGGATGCTCTGTGAATCCTGAAAGGGAACCAGTAGGGACCGAATACTTGTGGGCCATCCAGGCCGACGGTGCAGGGCAAGACGTTGGGTGCTGCCGCAGCTCCAAGGCAGGACCAAGAATGACATCTGCCACCAGAAAGGCCTCCCCAGGGGAGTCTCCCCAGTCAAGGATCTCAGTGAGTGGATACCGAGCCTGCTTCTGAACAGGCTCCAACAGGAGACCTGTATATTTTGAGATGAGATAGAGATGACCCATAAAGGATGTAGGGCCCAGCTAAGTCAATAGACAGGAAACTCCAAGTCCACCGGATGGGAATGCAAAAGAGGAGCCCTCTGATTCCGAGGAATCATGGAAAAGAGGTCGACTGCATGAGTCCTCACTGATCTTCTGGGTACAGTCAGGGGTAACAGTGACCAACAGCCGATGGGGAAGACAGGAGGCCAGTCGGGCCTCCTTAGTCAGGCACTGGTCTTCGGCTGTTTTGGTGGCGGCTCTACCAAAATCAGCGGAGAGGCCAGGGAAGGCCGAGCCAGGACCTGATGGGTCAGCTCCTGACAAGGTGGGGAAGGCTGTGGCCTCTGTGGAGAAAGCCATGTGATGGCCAGGCTCGAAGCTAGAAAAGGCTTTACCCTAGTGAAGAGTAGCTGTTGCCACAGTAAGTCCTTGCAGCGCCGACACAGCTTGCGCCAGAGCTTCTCCTCGCCTGAAGATGAGAAATAGAGGCAGCGCCGCTTCACCCAAGCATCAAGATCGCAAGCATCAATGCAGGCTGTTTGATTTGGGGCTCTGAGAGCAGGGCCACAACCTTGACCATCAGGACTGCCATCAGTGGGTCTCAGAGGTGGCTGGTGAAAAACGGGTCCCCTCCTGATCCAGAGGCTCTGGGTCAAGAGGAGGAGGAGGATCAGCAGACTGGTTCATCCCTCCTTGAGTGGGTGGTAGGACTGGGGTCCTAGAAAGGGAGGTATCTGCCTCTTCTGGTGACAACAGGTCAACCAGCTCGAGAAAAGTCTCAGCTGGAAGATCGACCTGCGTCTTGAGACTGAAGCTGTAACCTCCAAAGAAGTGCGGGAATCAGAGGCTCAAGAGCACTCCCGATCCCACGAACGTCGTCGAGACCATTTCTTGGACTCTTTTCTTTTTTAGACTTGGATTTGGTATTAGTGCCCGACAGACCCTGTCCATGGGTTGGAAGGGTCTAGCACAAATATTTGAATGCCCCTGTGAAAAAGGCACCCAAGGACTCTGGCAAAAAGGCAGAAGCCAGGGAAGTGTGAGCTTTGGCCTGGGTTGTAGCCTCCTCAAATGCCGCAAGCTGTTTGGTGGACCCCAAGGCTGCGGAGACGACCCGTCAGGTGTCCTCTAATTTAATGGGCAGATCCTGATCGTCTGGGCGACCCAGAAGCAGGTGAGCACGGCACACACCGCATGCCTAGGAATCGTGCCCGTGGCCCAGGCAGTAAACTCACATAGTGTGCAGCTCCATCCGGAACATCTTCTGCCCACAGGCATATTTTCAGAATCCTGGCACACACTTCACATTGTCCATTCCAAAGACCTGAAGGAGTAAACCTGAAGACAAAATCTTTTGAAATAATCTAGCTTAATATGCAAAGGGCATTCTCAGCATGAGAGCAGTAAGGAGGGAACTTTTTCTTCCAGCGGAAAGGAAGATCTGGCATCACAGGGCGGTGATGAGGGAGTTACCACCCAGGTGGATTGGAGGCGTCAGCTTGAGGACATTCCAGCAAGTCTTAAAGCGGAAAGGAACACTGCCTGAAGTGTGGCTAAAAAAACATATCCACATCCCTGGAATGTGGGATTGTCCCAAACTCGTCCTTTTTTTTTTCCCAACTGACTGACAAGACAATTACAAGACATTTTTACCCGTCATATAGCCCTTACTAAAGAAATGTTTATTTTACCCTTGTAACCACCTGGCAAGAGAGATCCTGCAACTAAATACTTGATAGGCATATTGCTGACAGCAGTGAAGAAGTGCATTACGAAACATTGGCTGCAGGTGGAGACACCCACACTGGCGGAGTAGAAGACACTGGTAAACTCTATATATGCTTTAGAAATTATGACTTACACCATCCGGTATCAAGTAGATGAAGGTCAGAATTGCTGAAACCATTGGAGCCTATATGCCATGGCCAGGGACCCGTCTTTCATGCCCTAAATAATGGAAGGAGGTATTTCTGACATAGGAGAGTTAGTGTGTCTTATCGGAGGGAGAATGCAGGTCATATCTAAAGCCAGGTCTCTTTCCTCAGGACGTTATGGGTCTATTGAGTGGTACACATGCTGGTGGTAGGAGATGGAACTCTGATAATATTTTAAAGTAATTAATCAACTTCAATGCAGTGCAATGAATATCAGCGGACAACTGTGTTACCGTTGTTAATTGTTGTTTTGTCCTATGTGCAAAGGAAAACTTCAATAAAATATAATTATTAAAAAAAAAAAAAAAAGGAAATGTAAATGCACCTAGATTAGCAACAGGGGCAGCAGTATGTCTAGTGGAGCGAGCTTTCAGCCTCATGGGCATTTCTTCCCTAGCCAGCCTACACTAAGACACAGAATCATGTAGATTATCTTTTGTACAATCGTCTGCTTGGCTTTGGAAGGAAGATCCATATAATAAGTGCCTGGTTAGGGTTGAACTGCAAGATTACCTTTGGCAGGAACTTCGCATGGGGGCATAGTAGAACCCTGTCTTGCTCGATATTACTTGGTTTAGTAATAGCCGAAGTAGGCACTAGGCCCATCGGGACTGCCATCCCTACACATCGTGGGGTGTTTTTACCCAATTTAAGCCATCAGGAATTTATCCAATTCATGTTTAAAGTTATTAAAGTAGGCAATGTCTATTATAGTCTGAGGGAGTGCATTCCATAATTTGCTAGCCCTTAAGGTGAACTAATTTTGTCTTTTATTTGTAAAGGCCATTCGTATTACGATTTGTTTATCATGGCATCATAGATCACTAAGTTTAGATGCCATAATAATATTACATTCCTTCATCAGCATGGGATCCCTCAAGATATTAAATAACATTAATAGATCTCCTCTGTTCCTTCTTAATTGCTGGTCATACAGTTTAAAGTAATGGGCTCTATCCTGATAATGCAAGCCACACACTCTAGGGGTTAATTTTGTGGTTTTCCTTTGAATATTGTCAAGTAAACATTTGTCCATAATGAGATGGTGGGGCCAATAGGAGGCAGTATAGTCCAAATGTGGTGTTATGTAAGCTTTATAATGGGGTAATGCTAGTTTCACTTCTTGTTACAAAGGACTTTTTAATGGACCTGAGTAAATGGTTTGCTGCTATGGCAATTTTCCTACAATGCTGGCCTGGGTTTAACTAGTCACTGATGAGAATCCTTAAATCAGTTTCTTTAGTTACCGGTGTTATTAAAGTACCATTTAGCGAGTAACTGGACATTTTATTCTTTTTACCTAGATGGATAACTATGCATTTGTTAACAATGAATTCCATCCTATTTGTCTTTGCCCATGTCTCAATACGATATGGATCTTTTGTAAGTATTTAGGTTTTTTGGGGGGTATCCACCTTTGAACCAGTTTTGATATCATCTGCGAACCTGCTTATACTGCATTTGTGTAAGTTACTTATACATATTCCAAACAGTGTGGGACCCAAAATAGATCCCTGAGGCACACCACTAGTCACCCTGGCTTCCCTTGATACTGACCCTGATACAATAACCTGTCTGGATCTCTCTCTAAGCCATTCTTTGATCCATTTAAGAATGTAGGTTGCAAACCCTAGTTTGATCATTTTTTCTGTTAACTGGGAGTAAGGAACTAGATCAAACGCCTTTCTGAAAATCAAAAAAGATGACATCCACAGGTGTCCCTTTATCTAAGCTGCTACTTACTTTTTCATAAAATGTTATTAGGTGTGTTATACATGTTGTGTTAAATCTTTAATACCTTTCTGAGTGATTTCTAAGTCTAGTAAATTTTTTTAGGATTCTCTCTACATTTTACAAACTGTGGAGGTTAGACTTGTAGGTCTAAAGTTTTCTGCAGATGATTTACTGTCTTTCTTATGTATTGGCACAACCAATGTGGATTTCCAATCATTTGGCACTTCAGCTGTTTTTAAGGATTTATTAAAGAGAATTGTAAGGGGTGATACTAACTGATGTGCTATTTCTTTAATGAAGTGATTGTTGATTTTATCTGGGCCAGGCGACGTCTTGTTTTTCATAAGAGATATTACACTTTTCACCTCGTCGCTGCTATATTGATATAATCTGAATTAGCAGACATGCCATTTGAAGTAAATGGATCTTTCGGGGAAAATGCAGATCTGAAATAGTAGTTGAATGCATCTGCTACTTCATTAGGTTCACTTAATTCCACACCATTTAATACAAGTGGTCCTAAATTGTTTTCTTTTTTGTTTATTATTAATGCATGCATAAAATGAATCCTGATTGTCTTTAGTCATGGATAATTTGAATTCTAGTTTTCTGCACTCCTGCCTCATTGGGTATTTGGCTTTTCTTTGTTCCTTCTTAAAGAGGCAGTACTAGATAATTGGGAAGTGATCAGTTTCCAGTTTTGTAGCGCTACAGTAAATATGGCGGCTGCTATCTAGTACTGCTGCTTTCAACATGGCAGGCAGCAGAAATGTACACAAAGGAAAACTGAGCAAATTACGGGGCGATAGTACAATGCCGACGGGAAAGAATACCAGGTAAATGCTCAACAGAGCACAGGGAATAAACTGTTGCAAAAGCACATATTTTTTTTATCTTGCACTGCTGCTTAAAGAATAGATACATTATATTCATTATTATTTCTTTTGTATTTTAAGCACGCCCTTTCCTTCCGCCTTATCTGCTTTCTAATCTTTACTGTTAACCAGGATTTTAGCTTTTTTGTTATGTTGTTATGATAGTATATATATTGAGTTTCCAGGTCTTTAATAATAGATTTCAATACAATCCAACATTCCTCTACAGATAGATTACTCATTTCTTTTTGCCAGTCTATTGACTCCAACGCTTTATTGATTTTACTATAATTCCCCCTTTGATAAATTAAACTGGTAGGAAACTTGTCTGGAGTGATAATCATGTCTATTTATGTTGAAAGTAACACAGTTATGATCACTGTTAGCTAGGGGTCCAAAATATCTAGGTCCATAATATCTGTTGGCAAGTTAGTCAGGACAAGATCTAAAATATTTTCTCCTCTTGTTGGTTCTGAAACTATTTGCTCCAAAGCTGCATGAAGCGTTGCATCCAAGCACAAAGACTCAATATTGGTAACAGAGTTTAAGTTGTCCCAGTCCATATCAGGCATGTTATAGTCACCTACTAAAACTAGGTCAGTAGTTTCTGCAGTATCAGATATCCATTAACATAGATATCGATCTTGTTCCCGCAGCAGAGGGGGGCCCATGTATGTTCCCAATGACTAGCGTTCTACCACTCTGTCCTATAATTTGAACAGCAATAGCTTCACTATTATAGGCTAAGTTATTAAGGGAATATTTGGAGGATCCGATTCAATTTGTTTACATATATGCAAATCCCTCTACCTTTTTTTCTGCTCTGTTTTTATAATAAACATTATATCCCTGTTTTTCGTTATACCATTCAGATGACTCATCCCACCAGGTTTCACTAAAGCTGCAATACTGAAGTTCTCAGCTGTTAATAGGACTGTTAGCTCACTTACTTTTGCCCCATTTAGACTCCTTGCATATGTAATTAATATCTTAAGGCTATCTCTTGATAGGGTCTTTTGTTTTTGTAATTTTGGATCCAATTGCCCCCTAGGTATTAGTTTAAATGGGAATCTATGTGTTTTGCAATGGTTTTCTCCAGGCAGTTACTCCCCCTTTTACTCAGGTGTAGCACACCCCTACAGAGTAAGCTTGAGTTATTGGAAAAGGTTTCCTGGAGTGTGAGGCAGTGGATATTCTTTTTTGACTGACCATTTCCTAAGCCATTCATTTATGCTTTTTAATTTTTGCCTGCTTAGTGTTTCCAGCTCTTGGAACTGGTTGAATTTCTGAGATGGAAATCTCAGAACCCCTTTTTTCTAGAGCCTATACAAAGTGGATGTAGTTTTTTTGAACCTCCTCCATGAATGATCTATTGATATCACTGGTTCCAACATGCATGATAACTATTAGCCGGTTTCCTGCATTTTTTAGAATGTTGGGTGCCATTTATTCTAAGTCTCTTATTCGAGCCCCCCGAAGCCTAAACATGTGCAATTCTCTTTATCTGCATTACATATGGGTTCTAAGTGATAATGGTGATTGCAAAACTGCGACTACCATTAGGGCGAGTGTACATCACCAAAAATAGAAACAGTGATGTACACTTGCAGCAAGGCAACTCGCTTTTAGTATTTATGTCGGGGCTTTGCCCCATGCACCCCCTCATTAATAACAACAAACTCCTGGGGGGTGCATGTCAGGGGGAAGGGCTGCCAAAAAATAAATAAATAAATAACACCCGCTCCAAAAAAGCACAAAATATTGTGCTTCTCCCCAGCCCTGAACCCTCCCCACTTTAGCCAGCCATCCTCACCACCATGCCACATGGCCAGCTCAGTGGCTTCCCACCTCACCACCCCTCACATACCTTCCCTCCTCTTCCAGTATGCCTGTCACTCTTCCCTTCACCCTGTCCTTCCCCGACGCTACCCTTTTAGGGTCGCTCACACTACAGATGTTGAGACTGAGTCTCTCAATTCTGAGTTGTTCAATCTCAGCCACCATTTTCACTGGATACCCTGCATATGTGTCTGTCAATATATTTAATTATGGAGTCCAAAGGACAAGTGTCTGTTAACTTCCACACCACCTGTTTGACGGTTTCCCTGGTTGTCATGATTTGGGGTACTGTCATTATGTCCCACTGGGCTGTTTGTTTCCATTCTGTCATCGGCCAGTATAGAGTTTGGAGTACTATCTCCTGTTGCTTTATTACTGTGGGCATATAGTGCTTCAGCAAGTGTACACTCAACATGAGCCAAGTTACCTGTAGCCTGGGGTGTACCTGGGACGTGACTGTCATTCTGTTCTATGTTAATCAAGCAGTCAAAGCTATTTTGTAAGCAGGTTTCAAATAGTATGGCTCTGTGCCCTGTTTTTGCTTATTCTTTGTGACGGGTGGAGACTAATCCGATTCTTCTCCATTGTCATCAGCACTTGTTCTCTTTCTGGATAGATCACTTGGATTATTCATAGTATGTCTTATATGTACAGCAGTGCTCTGTTCATTGTTTTCTGCCCGTGGTTTTGGGGTGGTAAAGGAAGCAATTTTGTGTTCTAGTTCAACAATCTTATTCTTAAGTAATTGTATCTCCTTGCACTGATTGCAATTCAAGTCCTCAGAACTACGTTCCCCCTAGGTTTTCAAAATTATTAGCCACTGTGGCTAAACAGATCCAATATTTTTTAGCCACCACAAGAGGTCTTTAGCCACACATGGCGAGTAATGCTAAAATGTATACCAAGTTGTATTAACATTGTTTTTAAATACCATTATGGACAAGATTTACTTCTGTAGTGGTAGGCACAATATATTCACAGTTTGAGCCAAATTGTTTGAAATTATTTTGTATTAAGTAGATGTGCAAGTATGTGTACAGCAATAACATACATACCAAAGCTTAAGATGTGGTCAGCCCAGTTTTGACCCCCAAAAAATGCAGCAATTATTATAAACTGTGCACATTGCTTTATTAGGCAAGTAGGAGACAAATAATGCTAGAGGCCAGGCAGATTCAGGCAGGAAAAATTAAACAATAACACTACAGTGGGTGCTCTTAAACAGTTTGATGGCATATTAAATATGTGACACCAGTCAGATGTCAATTATTTCGTGGAAATGACTGAGCACCTGGCAGTTGTGCCTACAAGAAATTTTGAATCTACTCCCCCCAAGCCCATTACTGCAATAAAATGCCGGGGTCAGGCTCACTAAAGCCTGTACATAACAAGCAACCCAGTTTAAAATAACATTGTGTGAAAACTTGAGGAATCTGTGCCATGCCCCATAAAAAATGTGACTAAAGGCAAGCCAGGCATCCATCTCAGACATTTAACAAGCAAAAAAAACTGTGAGTAACAGTTAACACACTGCTCCTCTCTCAGCCCAGATCAGTGTCGGGCCTGGTTCATAAGCAAGGCAGTAAAATTCTATTTTAATGCCGCCGGTAACTATTGCTATTTAAACTATGTGAAAAATGTTTTGTTTGAAAATATTAGAAGCTAGCAAACTGTCATGCCATTAAATGAGAATTGCTGCCAATAAGGCAACAGCAGTCATTTTTTTTCTGTGTGTCTGAGCTTCGTGAAGACTACACAAGAGTCAAGTGGAGAACATGGCAACAATTAACACATTTTGTTGTAGCAGTAGGTACAAATTACAGTACAACAAAATAAATATCTTAAGAAGAAGCACAGCCAGCAGTTTATTTTTCTTCTGCTAGGTCTATGCAGTAGTGTAGCTGCTGCAGGTTTTCTCGAGAAGAACTTGGAGCTCAGGTGCATCTTCATTTGTCTTGACAGTTTGAAGGAACCCATGCCTGTCCTTTTCCGACGCCCAGATGTCAAATGCAGTTTCAAAATCAAACTTTCCCATGTCATCAGGAGCCTCAACCAGAAGAGTCATTAGATAGTTCACATTCCAGACTTTAAGGCGATTCCTTTCGGCAGTCTTAATGTTGTTATATGCACTAAACCCACGTTCACACTCCACTGAAGTTGATGGGGTTGCCAGACATACTGAATATAGTTTGGACATGTTTGGCCAAGATTCCTTGTTTGGGACTACCACTTTGCCATTGAATTCTTCAATAGTGGACTCTTTGTGTGCCGAGAATAATCTACGTAATAATGACCATTCCAGTTTGGTTTCATCTTGGTTAACTGGCAGGATGTTAGTGAGTCCTTTTTTAATGGCACCATAGTGAGCAATAAGATTCTCAATCTCCTGTTCTCCATAGCTCTCAATGTGATCAGGTGCACTGCATGGGTCTAATACCGACCAGTTGTCCAACAATGTGCCTTCTGGAAAGTAACTTTCAAGCTGTTCAACTGTTGACTGTATATAAGATGTTTGCAAATTCTTGAACTCTTCTCTTTGCTGCCATGTATCTAGCAGTGTGTGTTCTAAATATAGATTTTCCCTCTTCTGATGGTTCACTTGGCATCTCTGACAAAAAAACTTTTAAGTGTGGGCCTGGATTTTCAGGCAGTACACGAAGTGCATCAGTGGTGCTAACAATGCTGCCTTGCCTCTGAGAAGATGACAGACCGTTTTGGAAAAGTTTTGAAAGAATTGCAAGAAGACCTACTGCATCAGAAAGAAAGTAGTGGCAACAAATTTGAAAGTCCCCATTTTTTTAAGGCACCCCATAGCAAGGTTTCGCTGATAGTTATCCTCTGCCATTTGTGACAAAGCAGACATAAGTGAGGCTATGCATGCTTGTAATGCCTTTACAGAATCAGAAAATGAAAGCCATCTAGTGAAACAATCTGTTTTAGTTTCACAGCATGCTCCTGGTGTATGTCTCTGCTCTGATCGAGTATTCGACAAAATTTGGGTGATACTTTATCAGTTACCAAAGCTGATTCACTGTAGACATATAACTGACCAGATACTGGTGTTGGTTGGCTGCTTCTGATGCTAAGGCTACTCATGCGAGACAGTGAGTGGCAACTAAATATGGGTGATCTATTTCGCCAGAGTGGTCACACACCTTTTGCATCCTGTCATTACAGAGGCCCCATCAGTTGCAAGTCCTATCAGCTCTTTATCTCCTAAATTTTTATCAGAGATCATGTACTTCACAGCATTGTATACTGCTTCTGAATTGCATTCTGCAAGCTCAGTCACACCTAAAAATTTAGACTGAACATAGCCCTTGCAGTCAATGAATCTGATGTATACCATCGGTGTACTCTTGTTGGCTACATCTGTTCCCTCATCAGTTTGTAAGGAAAACATTTTAGATGGAGAATCCTCCAATTCCTTTAAAAAAGCATCCTGCACTGCCTTAGAAATTGCTTTGTAAAAGTCATTGATGGACTCAGAATGTGTGTAGATGCCTGTGCCTTGGAGGACTGATTGCTTTATAGGTGCTAGCAGAGTGGATTCCTATGCAGAAAAAGAGAAAAAAGGAATAGTTTGTCAGTTATTTGGAGCCATGCCCCCCCCCATGTGACTTGTAGCGCGTCTCTGCTGCAGCACTGCTAATGTTTTTTTATTCGAATTCAGAAACGACAATACAGTAAGTGCTATTATTTATGTTGGGCCTGCAGTTTCGTGACATATGATCTGCAACTCTGAGGCAGTGCCCCCCCATGTATATACATGAAGCAAGACTTTAATTGATGTTCGAGAGATTGGTGAGTAAATACAGGTTACTCACCTGTAACAGGAGTTCTAGGAATGGTATATGTTGTTCATCCACACTCATTGGCAGTATCCTTGCCGCTTTAAATCTTGCCGGAAGGTCTTCAAGCTTGCTCCTCCCACCCACCCGGGTATAACTCGGCTCCGCCCCATGGCGCCAGATCTGGCCCGCTGGAAGCTCAGGTTGTGCGTCGAGCCGGGAGGTTTGGAGTGGGATGTGGATGAACAACATATACCATTCCTAGAACTCCTGTTACAGGTGAGTAACCTGTATTTCAGGGACATGGATATGTTGTTCATCCACACTCATTGGCAGACTCCTAGCAGTTCTCCGGGAGGAGGGAGGCAAGACGCACACCCCATATACTTACTTGGGAAAGAGACTGGAGAACCGAGGCCCCAAAACCAGCATCCGGCGTGACTCAAGGTCGATGTGGTAGTGGGTAATGAAGGTGTTTGCTGACTTCAGGTAGCAGCCCTGCAGATTTCCTGGATAGGGACGTCCCTGGAAGCAGCCACCGTTGCAGCAGTATGGCGGGTAGAATGAGCTCTTATCCTCTGGGAGGCTCCATGCCCGCTAACTTATAGCAGAGATCTATGCAGGAGGTTACCCACCTGCTTATCGTCCGCTTGGCTGCAGGTCTGCCAGATGCGGCTTCAGCGTGGGTGACAAACAGCTGGCGAACCTCTCCCGAATATCAGCCGCGCTCCTTATAATAAGCGGCGCCCTTCTAGGATCCAGAGTATGGAGCCTATATTACAGCCTCGAGGTGATTGGGGTAGAACACCGCAGAGTCAACACCTGGTTAAGGTGAAACTCGACACCACCTCGGAAGGAATTTCGGTGGGGCGCAGGACAACCTGTCCTGTGGAAGACCAGGTAAGGAGACTCGATGGAAAGCGCCTGGAGCTCTCCCCATCCTTCTGGCTGACGTGATAGCCACCAAGAAGGCGGTCTTCCACGACAGGTGAGAGAGAGCACACCTGTGCATAGGTTCAATAGGCTTGCCCATGAGCTTTGCCAGTACCAGCAGTAGATCCCACGGAGGTGGGGTTCCCGCACTGGAGGGAAATGTGATCAAGGCCTTTGAAAAGCGCCAGACCACCTTCTCCTGCGCCACCGACTGCTTCCAGCCCGCGCCTGGTAAGCAGAGATGGCTGCCAGGTGCACCCTTAGGTCGCCGACCTAAGCCCTTGACTAGAAAGGACCATAAATAGTCCAAGATGCTTGCCAAGGAACAGGAGGAAGGGTCCAAGCCCTTGCTCCTGACACCAAATGGAAAACCTTTTCCATTTGAAGGCATAGCATTTTCTGGTCGACTCACACGGGACGCCTCAACTACATTGAGGACCCTCGTCGGAGAGACCCAAAGCCTGGAACTCTAGCCGCTCAGGAACCAGGCCGTGCAGGTGCAGGGATTGAAGGTCCGGATGGAACACCTTCCCTGATTGACTGAGGAGCAGGTCCGGGCGAGCTGAAGCTGCCGGAGTCCTGGAGCTGAGACTGAGAGATCTGGTACCAGAACTGGCGAGGCCAGTCTGGGGCATCAGAATCACCTGCGCCTTGTCCCTCCTCGCCTTGAGAAGCACCTTGTGGATCAAGGAAATGGGGAAAGGCGAAAGAGGCCCGGGTCCATTGCCTCGAGAAGGCATCCCCTGCAGCGAGCCCTGCTGAGGGGCGGCATGGAACAGACTCAGCTTCGCTGCCTCCATGGAGGCAAACAGGTCCACCTGAGGTGTGCCCCAAAGGGAGAACAGATGCTGTACTACCTCCCGCAGGAGAGACCACTGTGGGATGCAGCCCCTATCCGGCTCAGGGCATCGGCCAGGGTGTTGGAGGCTCCTGCCACGTGAATGGCTAGGAGATCCGCCCAGGCTGCGCGTGACGAGTGACCAAATGCGGAGAGCTTCCTTGCATAGAAGCATGGAGCGCCCCGCCCCTGGCGTGGCTTAGAGATAGTACATGGTCGTGGTATTGTCCGCCTGACTCGACCACTTGACCCCGGAGGAACGGAGCAAAAGGCGTGAGAGCTAGCGGACCGCCGGAGCTCCAGCAGGTTGATGTGGCATCGGACTCCCGCGACCAGAGGCCATGAGCCCGGTGTTCCCCAGATGGGCACCCCAACCCATCAGAGAGGCATCGGTCGACAGAGAGACCGCCGGCTCGGGCTGACGAACGGATGCCCTCCTGCAAATGATCTGAACGGTCCACCACTGGAGAGCATTCCACATCCCTGTGTCACCGGCTACGCTGGTCCAAGGGATCGCAGCTGCCAGACCACTGGCTGGCCAGTCCTCACTGAAGGGGACGGATGTTCCAGCGGCCCAACGGACCACGCTGGTACAGGCCGCCATGAGACCCAGGAGGCGTAGGAAGTCCCGGTAGGCGCAATTGCTCAACCAGAAATGATCGGGCAAAGGAGGAAAGAACTCGGCCCTGTCCGCTGGAAGCCGCGCCTGGCTCGAAGAGAGTCGACGGCGCTCGATGAATAAAATCACCTGCTTCGCTCGAGTTCTGACTTGGCCTCGTTGATAAGGAGGCCCAGTTGAGAGCAGACCTGGAGGCCAGATCTCTGACCACTCCGCCTCCTTCCTGGAGGAGCTGCATCAGCCAGTCGCCCAGGTAAGGGCACACCGGACCCTCGGCGCCGCAGGAATGCTGTCACCACTGCCATGCATTTGGTGAAGACCTGGGAGCTGAGACAAGCCGAAGGGCATGGCTTGGAACTCGAAGAGGGATCCTTCGGCTCGGAGCGAAGGGAATCTCTGGTGAGACGGATGGATAGGGACGTGAAAACGCTCCTGCAAGTCCAGAAAGCAGAACCACCACGCTGCCGTCAAGGATGGTATAATCTGAGCCAGAGTGACCATCCTGAAGGTTCGAGACCTTAGGAACTTGTTTAGGTCGTGGTAGTGGAATGGGGCGCCAGCCCCCGGTCTGCTTCGAACCAGGAAGTACCTGGACACAAACCCTGGGTCTGAAGGAGGGTCCACACCTCTCTTACCACCTCCTTCTGGAGGAGGAGAGTGATGTCGGCCTCGACGAGCCGCCAGTGAAACTGGGATCGAAGCCCCGAGGCGGCGGCTCTGAAGGGTGGTGCCTGCTCGAATTCAGAGGTAGGCCTCTTCCACCACCTCCAAGACCCACCTGTCCGTGGTAACAGCGGACCAAGCTGAACAGTGCGGGCCGTCCCCCGCAGAGGACCCAAGAGGTAGGTAGCGGGGATGGGGCTGACACCCCTCAGCCCGTCACTGGGCAGGCTTGGAGGAGGACCGGCGAGGGACCTCCTGGGCCCTTCCTCCTGCCTCCTGTTAGAGGAAGCCGCGTTTGGGTTTGGGATGCCAAGGTCGAGCCTGCTGGCCCTGACGTTGTTGGGCTGGCGCTCCCGGGGACAGAAGGACGAAAGGGCTTAGGCTGTGGTTTTGCGGCCTTTGTCCTTCTGAGCGGAAGAGACCGAGTCCAAGGTGGCATTGGACTTCTCGATCCTCTGCAGGTGACCTTCCACCCCAGGGTCAAGAGGTCAGTCCCAAAAGGGAACATCCGCCAACTTGTGCTGTATCCGAAGTAAAGGTGGATATCCTCAGCCAAGCCCGCGACGATAGCCACTGCGCCGCCACCCCTCTGGCACATAGAGTCCCCACATCCAAAGCAGTTGAGCTGCTGTTTGGCCACTGCCCTGCCCTGGTCCCGCACCTGCTTAACCGTAGTCTGCAGATCGGCGGAAGATGAGGATGACCTCATCCAGGGAGCCCAACAGGGCATGAGAAAAATGTGCCATGAGGACGGCCGAACTGGCCTGACGAAGCCGAGAGAGGACGAGCGAGACTTTTCGCCCGACATAGTCCACTTTCTGACCTTGTCAGGAGGTTTGTCACATCCCTGGCGCTAGCCGGCGCGAAAACGCTGTCGGTAAACCAACCCTCAGCAGAGGGTGTTCAAAACCGGACAAGGAACCGTAGGGACCTGACATTCTTCTGGCCATCCTGGCCAAGGCGCAGGGCAGGAAGCAGGGCGCTGCCAAAGTTCCAGTGCCGACCCACTATGGCCTCGCCACCGGAAAGGCCTCCGTCGAGAATCCTCGTCCAGAATCTCCGAGGGGATACCTGGCCTGCTTTGGAACGGGTTCGAGCTCCATCCCGTAGACTCGAGATGAGCCAAGTAGTCCTAGGAAGGACGACGGGCTATCGCCCATTGGCTGACCTCCTGAAGACTCCAAGTCCAGTCGCTGGAGAAGAAGGAGGAATCGTCTTCGGACTCGGAAGAGTCCTCAAAGAGCTGCCTCTGGCCTGAGCCACCTTCACCTGCCGAGGTCTGTCGGGAGTGAGGGTAACTGACAGCCGATGGTGTAAACCCTCAGCCGACCGAGAATCTTGGTCGGAGCCCCATTGGTGGCTGTGAGGCGGAGGTTCCACCGAATCGGTGGAGCAGCTGGTTTTGGCCGAACAACCCGCCTGGGTGTAGGCTCCTCGACAAGTCGAGGGGTTGTGCGGCCGCCCGTGACAGTCACTTAATGGCCGGGGAAGGCGCCGGAGTCGGCTTATTCCCGGCCAGGAGGAGCTGTTGCAACATAAGGTCCTCGTACCGTCGACGTAATTTACGCCGAAGCCTCCCCTCATCCGAGGAGGAGGACGAGGACGAGCGGCGACGCCGCTTACCGCGGTGCCGAGACCGAGACCGCCTATGACGGTGGGAACGGCTGGACCGCGTAGAGGTCCGAGACCGAGACCGAGAGTCCCGGAATTTCCGGGGTCGGTGCGGGGAGGTGTCGGCCGAACTCGCACCCCTTCGCTCGGAAGGTCCATCCGAGGGCTCCGGAACCGGAGGCACAGGCGAGCTCACGGGATCTCAACCTCCTGGGGAACCGGGAGAGGGGAATCTGCCGCTAAAGGCGACAGTCGTCTAATGGGTCGAGAAAATTCTCGACTTCATCAGTGGGAGTCTCGGTCAACTGACCTGACGGGGACACCGTGAGGCCAGTGGCCGAAGCCGAGCGGTCGACCGAAGCCGACGGTCGACGGCCCGGGGAGAGGGACCTTTCCCGCTCCCAAGAGCGTCGACGGAGGGACTTACCCTTGTCCCTCTTTTTGGACCGAGAAAAGGTCCAGCAGACGCAGGCCCTTCTCCTTTAGTGGAGAGGGACAGACAAAGCTCCTTAAAGGAAGCCGTGTAGGAAGAACCCAGAGAGAGCGGGATAAATGCCGCGGCCGAGGAAGATACGGCCCGCGCCGCCTCCTCTTCGAGGGCGACCATCCGCTCGAGCTGATCCGCCGAGCCCGCCGCCGCGGACACCGCCAACCGGGCCTCCTTGGACTTCACCGGAGGGAAACGCTTCTCGGGACGGCCCAGTTGCAATCGGGCAGCACGGTCTTCGAGGACGTAGGCCGAGAAAGATGAGCACAGGTCGCAAGCCGCAGGTCGTGCTCAAGGCCTAACAGTAGACACGTGAGTGTGGATCCGTCCTGAGACATCTTCTGCCCGCATGGGCATCTCCGAAACTGAGTCGATGGTCCATCGGAGTCATGAGGGATCAAGACTGAAGTCTTTTGCAAAATATTATTTTTAAACCAAACGGAGAAATAGGAACTAGTCGCAACGCAGAGCGTTAAGGAGGGAACCTGAGCTTCCAAGCGGTAAGGAAGATCTGGCGTCATGGGGCGGAGCCGAGAGTTATACCACCCGGGTGGGTGGGAGGAGCAAGCTTGAAGACCTTCCGGCAAGATTTAAAGCGGCAAGGATACTGCCAATGAGTGTGGATGAACAACATATCCATGTCCCTAGAAAAATACTTACATTGTGAACCTGCAGTTCCAAAAGTTTCTGTATGTTATGATTTGCAGTCAGAGTTTTGCCCATGTAATAAACGCTTCGCATCTCTGCTATGATGGCACTTTTCACTGATGAATAAGCTGTGCTCACAGCCTTTGTCATTCCCTTTTTCCCAGTTTCTGCCTCGACTGCAAGCCTTATTAAATTAAGAGAAACACATATTTACCATGACAATTAACAACAGATTCAGAAGACAAGAAGAATTGCAAACTGGTGGGGCATCTGTAATAAGACTCACATGTGATCTTTGGACATCTGATGCTTATTTAAATCGTCAGCCTTTGGCTTATCGGTTGGTTTCCCTTTTGTGAAAATATTTCTTCGGCCAGTTTCTTTGCAAATTCTGCAGTAGAATACTGCAGCTTCTTTGTCATGAATGAGCCATGGGTAGGTTTTAAACCAGGAATCCTTAATTTCCCTATGACTGTCTCTGTCATATAAAACTCTGGTTTTCTTGCTTGCAGCTTTTGAATAGCTGCTCTCCATTGCTACAGAGACGCTGCCACATAAATTCTGGCTCAGTTTCAGGGACAGGACTTGCTGATCTGGGCCTTTTGAAAATATATGTTATCTTGCTTTGTTTTACTGTGGCCACCCGGCTGCTCTGTTTAGCAGTTTCAGGATTTGCAGCTTGTTCTGACATATTTATTTCGGTAGATGGTACAAGAATATATGTGACACTGACTGGATATGTGAGAATATATGTGACACAGACTGGATATTTGTACAAGAATTTATATGGGTCACCGACTGGACAGTGCACAAGAATATACACAGACTGGATGTTTCCACAAATATATGTGACACAGACTGGTTTGCACAAGAATATGCGACACCGACTGGGTATTTGCACAAGAATATGAGACTGGATATTTGCACAAGAATATATGTGACACCGACTGGGTATTTGCACAAGAATATGAGACTGGATATTTGCACAAGAATATATGTGACACCGACTGGATATTATTTGCACAAGAATATGAGACTGGATATTTGCACAAGAATATATGTGACACCGACTGGATATTATTTGCACAAGAATATGAGACTGGATATTTGCACAAGAATATATGTGACACCGACTGGATATTTGCACTAGAATATATGACAGACTCGGATGTCTTTTTGACTTGTGTGACTAATAAAAGTTCTTTAATGAAGCAGTTGGTCAGAGTTTAATTTCTTCACACACACACATACACACACTATGTGGCCAACAGTAATTGGGGACAGGACCAGATATGCTTCAGCACTTACAGTTTCATTTCTCAAAAAGATTACACAGCATGCTGCCAGTGTGTTTGATTGTTTTCTGAACACGCACACATATACACACTGTACTGCAGCAGTATGTCACACAAATTACAGTCAGAGAACAGTTTAAAATAATTATTTTGCCTTGGCAAGTTTATTTGTGTATCCCCCTCTCAGCTTGTCTGTTTCTTGATCACTTTTCTTTCTACTGATTTGCTTTTTCTTAATCTTTATCTGCATACACACTTATTGTTCCCCATCAATACTTCAGTAGTTCCATATAGTAGGTACTGTCTGTGCCTTAATACCTCATAAGCCTTTCTATTTTGTTTTAATATCTTTTTCAGTATTGCAGTATTGCACAAACAATTCAACACTGGTTCAACCCAAGAATTTATTTTAATCTCCTGTCTGCCCTTGTCTACATTCTGTTTTCCTGCCTGCTTTTTCCATCTCTGGACTATAAAGCACTGTGCCTTTAGTTCCCCTGCTCCTTTAAACTCCTCACATTCGGTTTGTACTTCTAAATGCTTTTTTTTTTTGTCTCCTGCTATTTCCCCCATCAAACTGCACTAACTGCTTTTTATCTGTAGTACTGAGCAAACAAAGCTCAAAAAATGCAATTTTCCCCGTCTCCGTTTTTTTTTTTTTTCATATGTGTCATACTGCAGCTTGCACTCGAACTTTCAAGTCTGCTCCCGTGTTTTTTTCCCCGTTCCCCCGTTTATTTCTTCTCTCCTCACCTCTCTCTGGCACCTCCTCCCTACCCACAACCTAAATAGCCCAGCAAAATAAGTATTTTAGCAAGAATCAGCGACACGAGGAGGCTACAGTAAAGCACCAGCCCTTTCACCACCGCCACTCCGAAAGTGACTTGCTTCACAGCAAGAGTCCGTTCCTCAGCACACAGAAACTGCACTGATTGGCCGGGGGAGACGTGTCTACCTAATCTCCCCAATCAGACACAGTCTCCGCCGTGCCAACAATTGAATCATATGGTTTTCTTTTCGCTCCTAATACAGTCAGATGGTTGCCAGTGACTCAAGCATGCGCATTACAGCATTACTGCACTCCCGAAGGTCACCGACAGGGTACTGCTGCACTTTGTAGTTTTTCGGCCACTCTCTCGGTAGATCCTATGTCCGTGGCGAGAGAGTGGCGAAAGCAGGTTGCAGGCTGGCTCCTTTCGCCTCCGTGGCGCGGCAGGGATATAAAATTTTAGCCACAGGGCTTGTGGCTTTGCCATTGGCGACGTGGCAAGCGGCTAGTGGGAACGTAGCTCAGAGCCAAAATCCCCTTCTAGACTGAAGTTATTACAAATAATACATGTCATGGCTACTTCCCCGTGCTTCCGTACTCCCCGGTCAGGGTCTGAAGCCACCAGCCCCTCACAGAAGCCCAGGTACAGACTCTGATTCAGGGACTGATTACTTCCAGGAAAGAAGCCCTAGGAGCCTGATTGTTTGCCCCCCAACCCCGGTCCTGTTTAAATACACTTAAACCCTGCCCTGGCTTACTAGCTCACTCCTACAGGCTGCTGCCAGCCAGCTGCTCAAGCTTAAAGTGACAACAACACTGTCTCTTGTGAAGCACATTCCCCATCTAGTATAACTCCTCCTCCTAGCTCTCTCATCTCTCCACACTCTTTCTCTGCCTCTGTGCTTCTCTAAGTCAAAGTGACAGCTACCTTCATCACCTGCCAAGAGCATTCCCATCTCGTACTTGATCTGCCCATCTATTTTTCACTGCCTATCTGCTACCCAAACTCAAAGTTTCCAGCTCCTCTATTTCCTGACAAGCGTATTCTCCCAGCTAGGATTCCTCCTCCCTCTAGCTCTGCTCTCTCCCCTCCATTTTCTCCCTGACTAGTGTCAAGCAGGTGCCTAATTTCTAAAGTACCATTAATATATCTGCATATTGGGCTTCCTTGGCTTTCTGCTTGCCAGCTTTTACTGCTTTTTGTGGACATCTGTATTTTTCGTCCCGCCCACCCCGGTCCCAGCCCCTGCCTCTGCCTCTATTAAATACACAATAGGCCACACCCTTGTGTTTCTTTAGTTTTTTATTGGCTTCCTACAACCTATCCTGTAGACAAGCAGCTACTAAACATCAACTTCCTTCTGGTGCTGTATCAGTCAGGTCGCACCTGCCTTTCTCTCCTTCTTGGGTCTGAGTTGCCCCCACTCTATACAGCTAGTTGTGCTGTGCCTTTGCTGACCTCTTTTTCTAGATCTGCTTCCTTGCCTTGATCTCCCTGGTGCTTTCTCTTTCACGGCTTTTTTCTTGGGAGCCAGAGCCTGCAATTTTAATTTTATAGCTAAACAGAATTTTGTCACACACCGCCCACCCCGACCCCGGCCTCTGTTAAATACACAGTAGCCACGTCCATGCTTGCTAATTCCTCCCACTTCAGCTACAAACTGCCAATTGCCTCTTAAAGCTGTACTGCCTGTTTGTTACCCACCAAGTATAGTGGTTAACTGTACAGCCTTACTTTGGCACCAGTGTGTCAGGCTTGATGACTGAATCAAGCTGCCATGTCCCCTATCAAGGGGTGCTATCTCCTTCTGCTCCTTGGTACCTGGCTTGCTACAGTTGGCACCAGATGCCTAGCTGGGCCACTGCTACCCCCCCTCTGAACCACTACTGGGTAGTGCATGGCTGTCAAATGCACCTTTGGAAACTGCCTCACTTGCCTGTGGGTAGCGACTCACTCGACCTTACCCTACAAACACAGGTGGCCACATGCCCTCCCCTAGCATAGGGGTTGTAACAGTTAGCTATACCCTAATAATTAAACCAGTGTCCAACCACCTGAATCACCTGAAGCCTCAGTGGCGGAAGGTACAAGCCAAGTTTAGCATAAACCTTTCTGCCAGAAAGGTCATCTTTATGCTCCTGCTCCTCTACGGCAACATTCATTCAAACCTAGGCCCACTCACTTCAATGGGCCCTGGTATTCATAATGTTAAAGGCCAAAAAGTAGCCTCACTGAACATCTGCAGTTTAACCACATAATTTGCCCGACTACAGGCATGGATGGAGGCCTGGTTGACCAGTAGGACTAAAGATAGCGAAGTTGCCCTCAAAGGCTTCCAAGCATACAGGATTGATAGAATAGGCAAGAGAGATTGGGGATCCCTCGTCTATGTCAGGGACTCTCTACAGTGCTCCATCCTTTCTGGAACCAGGATAGCTGAGGATTATAAGATAACAGTGATAAAGGCACAGGCTGGTCAGAATGATAAAACTCTCATCCTTGCCACAATCTACCTACCTACCCCCGAGAAAGCCACAGCAGGCCTTCCCACAATTATGGATGTTATCAGCACCCTTCCAAAGGGGATGGAGCTTGTCATTACTGGGGAATTTAACATAAACTGGGATGGAAAGGAGGCTGCCACTTTCAGGGATCTGATAGCCACCTCCAACCTGAAACAACTTATCACCTGCCCCACCAGGCAGAACTATAAGACAGGAAACAGTACCCTCCTAGACTGGGTCCTAGCAAGCTCACCATCCCTGATCTCTGAGATCAAGGTTCTCCTGGACATGCTAAGTGATCACTCCCCAATCACCTTCCTGTGGTCTAATAAACTTACCAAAAGCCCACCCATCCTCACTGAAAGCAGGGTCTTGAGGAAGGGGAAACTTGGAGCCCTCAAATCAGCCCTTGCCCTACATAACTGGACTATCAACCTGGTGCCTACCCTTGATCAGGCCCTCAGTTACTTTATTAAGGGCTTTAGCTCCATCTGTGACATCTATGCCCCGTTCACGGAAAGAAACACTTGGGGGCAGGCAAATGGCTGGATTCATGGGGAGCTCCTCTCCCACCTGAAAGAAAGGGACATACTCTGGGAAAAGGCCAGAAACACAGGTAGCAAGCATGGCTACCAGTGTTACAGAATGGCCAGGAACCGCTGCACCAAGCTAATCTGGCTTGCCAAAGCCAACTATCATAAGGCCCAGCTTAGCAATTCTTGAAGTGATGGGAAAAGATTCTGGGATAACATCAAATGCATCCTTGGAAAGGAGGACAAGAAGCACCCTCAGCTGTTCAGTATCAGTAATACCCTCACTGCAGACCCTCTAGCTATTGCAGAAGCCTTCAATAAGGCCTTCACCGATCTTACCCCAGTGCTACCACCTGCCTACTTTCAACCTGATTTGCACCATTCCAACAACGTATCTACCGAGTGTTCTCACCTGACCTTCTACTTTAAAAGGGTGACAGTGAAGGAGACCCTAACTATGGCCAAAAAAGTACTACATAAGACCAAACCGGGCAGTGACGGGATAGACATGAAACTTTTATCCCTCACCCTGGATATTCTTATAGTGCCCATTACCATGCTGTACAATTAAGTCCCTGGTCCGTGCCCAATTCCCGGCTGTTTGGAAGCAGACCCTAGTTACGCCAGTGCATAAAGGCGGCGACAAGTCTCTGTTAGCCAACTACAGACCCATCTCGATCCTCTCCCTCTTGTCCAAGGCACTGGAAAAGATTGCGGCAGGTCAACTCATCGACTACCTCAATAAGTATAATCTGCTATGCCCCAAGCAGCATGGCTTCAGACAAAATCACAGTACCACCACTGCCCTGCTGGACTACACAGACTATGCACATAATGCCCTGGATGAAGGCAAACTGGTGGGGTCAGTCTTTATTGACCTCACCAAAGCCTTCGATTACAGTCAACCACCCCCTGTTACTGACCCAATGCCCTTTACTGGTTCCAAGACTATCTGATACGGAGAAATCAGTGTGTCAAAATTGGGAAAACAGTATCCAGCGCAAGAGCGGCATCATTAGGGGTACCACAGGAATCAATACTGGGGCCCCTACTTTTCAGCCTCTTCTTAAATGACCTTCCCACAGCCTGCGACACCAAACTCATACTATATGCAGATGATGCTGTGCTCCTAAGCAGCAGCACGTCTCAGGCTGCCCTACAATCTGAGCTGCAGAACTCCTTCTCCAAATTCAGGACTGATTCTGTAGCCATAAATTGCTACTAAACTACAAGAAGACCAAGGCCATGCTTATATTATATCCCACCCCCACAACAAAAATAAGCACCACCCCTCATCATTTCCAACTCCTGCAGTGAGCCTCTAAAACAAGTCCACTTGTTAAAGTATCTGGGGGTCATAATAAGTGATACCCTCACATTTGCACACCATACTGACTCTCTGGTCAAGACAGTCAATACCAAGATTGGTGTCCTGTAGAGGCACAGGCAATCTCTCACTCCGGGGGTCCTCTGCCTCTCAGTCCACAGCTCCATCATATCTACTATTGTCTATGGACTAGCCGTCTATGGGGTAGCAATTGGATACAGCACTCAAGAGGGTTCAGACTGCGCTCAACAAAGCCTGCAGACTCGCCCTGGCTGCTGAGCGTGGCACGCACACCTGTACTCTGTATGAATGCGCAAACTGGCTGTCATTAAGAAACAGGGTCAAATTCCAGACTTGCATCGTAGGGAAGAAAGCTCTATTGGGTAAAACGTTGCCTTGTGTAGGCAATTTGATAAAGGCGGCTAACTTGTTACAGGTCACCAGGGGAGGACTAAAGGGACCTTGGCTAACCCTTTCCATCGCACCTCGCTTGGGCAACGTGCATTTGCCTATCGGGCCCCCCTGTTGATGAATTAACTCTCCAGGCAACGCTTAGCCACCAATTGTCTGGCCCAATTCAAAACTAATCTCAAAATAACACCTAATAACACTCTCTAAGTGCACCTGCCCCTAAGTCCAGCCATGCCCACTCTCTCTGCCGCCCCCCGCAAGCACTAGGCAGGCCTCAGGTACCCTCTACCTCTGTCCGTTCTCATGACTTGCCTCAGCAATCAATTCACGTCATGCTCCTTCGGCACATGCCACCCCACCCTCCCCAACTCCCAGTTCCGGAGTTTCTCCAACAGTCACTACTACTGCAAGCTGTCTGACCATGCCCCTCGCCCCTTTACTCTAGCATGTCTTCTCCGTTCAGCATCCCCTCACCCGCCCATTTCTCCCTATACCTTATCGCTCTTCCTCCCCCACGCTTCACCTCCACTGCAGTGCCTAACTCTCTCTCTCATACCTCCTTTCTTCACCCCACTGCCAGTTGTCCCCGTCCCTCTGAACTACTGACAAGGCACTTTGTGGCTGCTTATCCCACCCCCCCAATAAAGTGTTTTTCTTGTTATTTTAACTTGTACCTATGTTTTGAGTTATTCTGTAAGTTCTGAATCCTAGCTGTATCGTTCATTGTAATGTACCTTTGTTTTCTCCTATTCTACTTTGTTTTGCAATCTGTGATGTAGAACCTTTGTAAAAGAGCTTGCACTCAAAGGTCTTTTCCGAATCACTAAATAAAATAAATAAATGAATATTGTTACGAAGCCTGCATTTATATCCATTTTAATACAGTAAGGCTTGAGCACTCAATAAGGAAGTTTTACTATACCAGGTAAGTATAGTGCTATCAAGTTATATTAACAGGCAACAGAAACCAACGTTGTTCCTGGGATAGTATTTGGGCCTTTGTCCCCAGCACATGCTCCCCTCGCTCAAGCTCATCCCACTCGTTTGGGACGCTTCCGTATATAGCAAAGAACCAGAAGTGCTAGACACATGACTTCCAGTCCCTCACACCAGCAAAGTCAACACAAGGGTTTACAAATAGCATAAGGTCTATTTATATTAAAATCAAGGTTATTTGCACAGTACCTAGGTGCAACCCACTTCCCTGTCCTTGCACTCTACTGTGGGTACCTGCTCATCATTTGTGGGGATTCACCAATCCTCCACTATCCCACAATGCTCCAGGTGTCCTACGAGCTTTTGTGTAGTGCACTGACAGAGTCAGTGCACTGTGACCCATATCTAGATAATGGCCCGACACCAAACCTGTTACCAGAGGGACGCTGTGTCTTTAGCAAACAAATGCAACTCCTAGTTTTACAGGGTCCCTCACTCATAGAGTGTCAAATGCCAAAATGCAAAATCTTGATAGCAGGCCAGATATCATGTCTCCACTGATAGCACCTGGAGCTCACTCACCTGTTGGCAGATGTGACGGTGACCAAATCATTCCATGACAAATATGAGATATCACATTTGTCCATATGTTCTAATGGTTCTCTCATTAGCCATGACATTACTAGTGGTAAGTCCCAAGGTGAAGGTGGTTTAAGCACCAGAGGGGAGAGTGGTCTAGCCCTTTACTGAAGCAACTGACCACTCTGCCCTCTACCACTGTCTTCAATTCCACTTTGGCAAAGTATAACGAAATTGTATTCAGGTACACATTAGGGACATGGCTCACAACCCTGCCCAAGACAGGGACCAGAGGTAATTAAGGATGCACAAAATGGGAAATGAGTGATCCTCAACCCCTGCTCTTTCTATCAGCTTGAAAACCTTGTCCACTTGCTAGTGTATAACTGGAGAGTCGACTCCTTCTGAGATACCGCCAAAACCTGGAGGGCACCTTCAGAAAGCCCAAGTGCCTAGAGCTCTCTCAACCAAGTGGTCAGGTGCATGAACTTCAGGACTGCATAGCTGGCTGTCCCTTCTTGACCTTGTCATTAGGTCTGGTCTGAGTAGAAGTAGCTAAGGAGGTCTCTTGCCGAGACTGAAAAGATTCTGGTACTATAACTAGCATAGCCAGTCTGGCATGATCAGAACATGGAAGCCCCTTCCCTGCACACTTTGAGGACCACCTTGTGTGGTCTTCCGGTGACGTCAGCCAACAATATGAAGGGCCTAGAGATCTGCTCCGTGACAAACCCAATGAAAAACCTCTCTAAATTGGTGTTTTCTCTATTTTAATTGCTGTTAAGTGAAAGAGAGGTTTACACTACCGATGGGAAAGACAAAAACAGTTGTCCTCTGTTGCCTCACCTCCTGAGCTAGCAATGTCTACACCTGTGACATCACTCCAGACTGCAGCAAGTCAGATGCTGATGGCTCCTCCCAAGGACTCTCCACAGTCCTCTCGCAGCCATTCTTCAAAAAATCCAGGACTTTAGGACCAAAACCCAAGCTCAACAATCTGATCTGAACTCAGCAGTCCAGTCCCTGGAAGGCAAGGTTTCTGAACTGGAGCACCATGCAACGGACACGGACCAGAGGGCAGACTGTCTGGAGAGGATCTTTGCCAAACTTCTTCAGGACTCTCAGCAACCTCTAGATAAATGCGATGATCTCAAAAATCTTTCAAAGAAGGGACAACCTGTGCATTTATGGCTTACCAGAGGGTACCGAGGGCAATGCTGCAATACAGTACTTGATTTCCTAAAAGGTTTTCTGCCCTCTGTACTCGATATTAGCAATTTATGCACTCTCCCTTTAGAACGGGCACATAGGGTTCTCACAGCCAACCCACTGAACTATACTGCATGCCCCCGTTCCATAGTGATGCACTTTTACAACTCTGTTGTGAAAGAAGCAATTCTTCAGAGAGCCTGGCGCAAACGCACTATAATCTATAAGGGCACAGGTTATATTTTGCTCATGATTATGCAGTGGCTCTTCAAACAAAGTGGAGAGCATTTGCCCCCGTTTCCACTACTCAGGATGAATAATCTTAGATTCACAACCCTTTATCCAGTAAGGTTGAAGATTTTCTTTCCCAACAGTGTCAAACTCTGCTGATCCAGAGGCAGCCTCCACAAAACTTTGTAACCTCAACCTGCACCCAGCAGAGGAATCTACGGAGGTACAGGAGCAACAGAGCAAGAGGAAGGCGCTACTGTTAGAACTTTACTACTCTACTGGACTAAATAACTAGAACACTACTACTGGGAACTTCAATTTAGGGTAAAAACAAACAAAAAACAAAAAAAAGTATTTGAGTTGGGTAAAGGAATTGTTATCTGTGCAGTTAGCTAGGTGAAAAAGGAAATGTGAATTAGGGGGAGTGGCTTAGGGAGAAGGAAGCCAGGTGTTTGCATTTAAAAACCCGCCTAGGTAGCTTGTGGCAGAGAACAGCAAGAGGAAGGAGCTGCTATTAGAACTTTACTGGGACTATATTGCCCTTCTTTCCCACCCGTAGCTGGTTCTACTTCTATAGGCACAGGATTTGACTAACAGGAACTTCCTATTTGGGTGCAGGAAGGGAGTGGATCATACAGAACAAAAGACTCACCATCCTAGAAGGAAAAGAATAGCTCTCCATCCCGCCCTAACTGCTGGAGGTCTGATTCTGAGCAAACAAGAAGGAGACTACTGAGGAATATACGAACTTACTGTCCCAGAACAGGGAGATCAGGAGCTTTCAGGGCACGGAAGCAGTAGAAAAGTAGGGAGAGAGAAAAAAAAAATTACATAAAAAAAAATAAATAAATAAATAGACAGGAAAGAGTAAGTATACAAAACAACAGTTAAGGGGCCACAAATAAGATATGATGGGAGTGGTGCAGTGCAGTGGCTGTGAAGCAGCAGTCTTCCGGGAGACGTTCTGGAGGATGCAGTGTTGTCCCATCTGCAGGCACCTCTCTGGGCTGATGGAGGAGGTTGCTCATCTCCAGGCTGAGTTGGCGAGGATTCAGGGGACCGCCTTTCCCACCCAGGGACCACCAGGGCCACCGCAGCTGCCTCAGAGGTTGCCAAGAAAGAGAAGTGGTTAGACCATAGTCAGCTCAAGGGAGGGGGAGAGTGGTGGAACAGAGGCGCACCCCTCCAGTTGTACCAATCTACAATTCATATGCCGTTCTGGCAGAGTGTGGTTCCTCTATGGAGGCACCTGTAATGGAGACCAAAGTTGATGCTGGGAACCTTCACAAAGGAGACCCACAGGAGGGTGGCATGGGACCCCACAGGGGGGAAGGAAACAGCTCCCGGTGGGGGACTCCATTGTTAGGAGGGTAGAGCTGGGGGAGGGAGGTAACGTGCCTGCTTGGCACCATGGCTTGGAGGGACAGGGAGCGACTCCTCAGGATCGCGGGAGCAGCTGCACAGGGAGGGAGCTGGATGTCATTGTCCACCTATGGACAAATGACCTGGCTGGGAAAGGGATCAGAGCAGTGCAGGAGGAGTTTATGGAGTTGGGGAGGGGCCATAGACAAGTAGCACGCACGGTAACCTTCTCAGAGGTGCTGCCTGTCTGCGGTATGGGTGAAGCTAGGGTACTCTGCACCATGGGATTCAATCAGTGGTTGAAAAACTGGTGCAGAGCTCAGAGTTTTGGCTTCATTGGGGACTGGAGGTCCACGTGGAGGGATGCAGGCCTATACTGGTGTGATGGTCTGCATCTGTCCAGAAGGGGAACCAGGATCCTAGGTGATAGGTTTAAATGCTTCATTGGAAAGCATTTAAACTAGCCAAGGGGGAGGCACTGAAAAGGAGAAGGGAAATCCTTGCCCCACCAAAAAAAGAAATCAGGGTAGCTAGTGAGGTAAACACCAAGACAGAGAGGTCGATAGGGAGAAGGGCAGGGGTAAATGAAGAAAAAGACAAAGGCAGTAAGGACAGGGATGGGGAAAAAAGGGATAAGGCCATTAAAAAAATGGATGGTAATGAGTACCAATGCATGTAATCTAGGTAACAAGCTCCCTGAACTGGTGGCCTTGATGGAAGGGGGATGCCTGGATATCGTGGCAGTCACAGAAACATGGTACACGGGGAACCATTACTGGGATGTCAACATACAAGGGTACACAATCTACAGGAGGGACAGGGAGAGTAGAAGAGGAGGAGGAGTAGCTCTCTATGTAAGGGATGGGAACAAAGCAATGGAACTAAAGGGTAAACAGGGAAGAGAGGAGGCACCGTGGGTCACCCTGGAGACTAGAAATAGCATCACAATCCGCACAGGGGTTATATTCAGACCCCCATCTCAGGGGGAGGAAATGGACAAGGAAATTATAGAAGGCATCCTTAGGATGGCAGAGAAAGGGGAGATATTGCTGATGGGGGACCTGAATATGCCAGATGTTAACTGGAGCACCTTTGCTGCAGCCACATCCTAGAGCAGGGCCATTCTCGATACCTTACAGGAGGCATGCCTCAGACAGCTAGTGTTTGACCCACTCAGGAGGGAGCAATCTTAGACCAGGTACTCTCAAATGGGGACGGAGAGAGGATCTCAGATCTACAAGTGGGTAGCCATCTGGGAACAAGTGACCACCAAACAGTGTGGCTCACGATAAACTCAGCTGTAGAGTCAAGTCATACAAAAGTGAAGGTACTGGACTTTAGCAGGGCTGATTTTGTAAAAATGGGAGAGTGCCTCAGAAAAGCACTAGCAAACAGGCAAGGAGGAGGTGTGCAGCAACAATGGGGAAACATCAAAACTGCAATCACAGAGGCAACAAACCTTTGTGTGAAGCAAATAAATCAAAAACGAAAGAAAAAAACACTACAGTTCTCAAAAGAAGTGGCGGGGAAAGTTAGGGAGAAAAAGATAGCATTCAGGAATTATAAGGAAACACAGAAGGAGCAGGACAGAGAACTGCACCAATTAAAGCAGAAAGAAGCGGGGAAGGCAGTCAGAATAGCAAAGGCCCAAACTGAAGAAAAGATAGCCAACTCGGTTAAGAAGGGGGATAAAACCTTTTACAGGTACATTAGGGAGCTAAGAAAGACAAAGGGAGGGATACTGAGGCTGAATAAAGAGGAGGGTGGGTGGGCAGAGATGGACAGTTAAAAAGCAGGGATACTGAACAAACACTTCTGCTCAGTATTCACAAAGGAAGAGGAGGGGGAGGTACCTAATCCAGTCAGTAGAAGCACTCTGGATAGGGAGGTCGATATCAGTCCTTTCATAGAAGAAAGAGTTCTGAATGAAATCCTAAAACTGAAGGTGGACAAAGCAATGGGGCCTGATGGGATTCATCCTAGAATTCTAAAAGAACTAAGGGGAGAACTAGTAAAGTACAGTTACATAAGAACTTACCGTAACAGTAGATCTTCGAGAGTGGTTCCTGCAATGAGTCGTAACATGTAGGACTAGCGCCACCTGGCATCAGGACCAGACAGCAGACTTTTCCAGCAATGCCCAACAGGGGACTGCCCACCGGACGCCACATGACGACATCAGCGAGACCCTATATAGTGGGCTGTCCCCATGCCCACCCTCCAGTTCTCCTGCTGGAGCCCAGAAGGAGAGGAAGCTTGGTCTGGAGACCCAAAAAGCCAAAACATTTGGGGGAAGGAGGAAGGGAAAATCATGACCTACCGCAGGAACCTCTCTCAAAGATCTACTGTTACAGTAAGTTCTTACGTAACTGTACCATCTTACTTCGAAAGGGTTCCAGCAGTAGGTCATAACATGTAGGACAGAGTCCCAAGCAGTCCCTCCAAAGAGACACCGAGAGAAACATGGGAGGAGGAACAACTAAAGGTCAGAAGAGGAACCAACCTAGGACAGAAGGCCCTGCAGAACAGCTAGGCGAAACCCAGCCCTTCGCCTAGAAGCAATGTCCAGACTGTAATGCTTGTTAAAGGTATGGACAGAACTCCAGGTTGCTGCCACACAGATTTCCACTGCAGAAACATTACGGAGAAAGGCTGCAGATGCAGCCACGGCCCTACTGGAGTGAGCCTTGACAGACCCCGGCAAGGGTTTTTCATACTTCTGATAACAGAAGCGAATGCAGTTGGCTAGCCACTTAGAAAGGCACTGCTTAGAAACGGCTTTCCCCTAAGACTTCGGAGCAAAGGAAACAAAGAGTTGATCGTCCTTATGCGTCTCTTTGGTCTGGAAGGTATAACACTGAAGAATATGGTGAATGTCCAACGTATGCAACAGAGCCTCACCTCTATTTGCTGGGGCCGGATAATACACCAGAAGCTCACCTGACTGGTTCAGGGTGAGCTCCGCTATCACCTTAGGATGAAACAGAGGATGAGTTCTAAGAACCACCCGGTCCTTGTGAAAAATAAGATACAGCTCTTTACAATCAAGAGCCTGAAGCTCAGAAATCCTATGAGAAGAAATAAGGGCAACCAAAAACAGCGCCTTCCAAGAAAGGTAGCACATATCACAGCTCATCGCTAGTTCAAAAGGAGGGAAAGTGAGCTTCTCCAACACAAAATTAAATTCCCAAGGTCGTGTAGGGTTGCGGATGGGGGGTTTCAGATGAAGAATCCCTTTCAGAAAGGTTTTGGAGATCTCCAGCTGGGCCATGGGTTTACCATCCACCAGCACGTGGTAAGTTGAAATGGCAGACAAATGAACCTTTAAAGAGGAATATGAAAGCCCTGAATCTGACAGATGAAGCAGGTATTCCATTAGCTGCAGGGCTGAACAAGTGAAAGGGTCCCAACCCTTGGAAGCCGCCCAAATAGAAAAGCGTTTCCACTTCATAGCATAAGTGGATCTCATGGAAGGCTTCCTGGCCTCCATGATAACCTGGGCAACTCTCGAAGAGACCCCAAAGCGAGAGATCGCTAAGTCTGCAGGAGCCAGCCATGAAGATGCAGGGTCCTGAGCCCCGAGTGCACCAGCAAACCTTTGTCCTGGGTTAACAGGCTGTGCTTCAATGGAAGCAGAACTGGGGGTTCCCCAGACAACTGAAAATTTGTCTGGGCCACAGAGGAGCAATGAGGATCATTCGGGCTCACTCTGCCTGAAGTTTGATGAGCACCCTATGAAGAATGGGCAAGGGAGGGAAGGTGTATAAGAATCTCCCTGTCCAGGAGAGAAACAACACATTGTGCCAGAAAGCACCATGCTCTGGAACGAGCGAGCAAAAGCTGGGAAGCTTTGCACTGGATGGAGAGGCGAATAGGTAGAGTTCCGGTCACCCCCATCTCTGGAATAGTGACTCCGCCACTTCCTGATCTAGTTCCCAATCGTGAGCAATAATAAACAATCTGCTTAAACCGTCTTCCAGGACATTTTCCACTCCTGGAACATGCACTGCTATGAGAGACAGGTCATGCTGAACTGCCCAGTCCCACACTCTCATCAATTCCCTGCAAAGGGGATAGGAGCGAGTGCCTCCCTGCTTATTGAGATACCAGACTACTGAGGTGTTGTCCATCTGGATAAGCAGTAGTTCCTTGGGGAGAACAGTCTGAAATGCTTGGAGAGCATACAGGACTGCTCGCATCTCCAAAATGTTGATGTGCAAAGACATCTCCGACCAGGACTAAAGTCCCAGAGTCTGATAGTCCCCCAGATGAGCCCCCAACCTAGATTGGAGGCGTCTGGTAAGGACTCCAAGGAGGGGCTGAACCGTGAAATGGAAGGCCCAAGGACAGGTTTGCAGGATCCCTCCACCATAGCAGGTCCCTCTGAAGCGCAGAGGAAATGAGGACCGACTGGTCCAAATAGTTCTGGAGCTGATCCACTGAACCCTCAAGGACCACCGAGGAATTCTCATGTGAAGCCTCGCCAGAGGAACCATGGAGATAGAGGCCACCAACAAGCCGAGAAGACGAAGACCTTCTCTGGCCAGTAGATGTCTGGAAGAGGCCACCAGGGTGGCCTGTTCAATCAGAGTGTCCCTCCAGTCCAGAGGGAGGAAGGCTCTGCCCTGGATCAGGAAAACTGTTATGCCTTGTCATCTCAGGGCCACAGTCACCACTGCTAGGCACTTGGTAAAAAACCTGGGTGCCAAGGAAAGGCCAAAGGGAAGAGCCCTGAACTGAAAGTGCTCCCCCTGGAAGGTAAAACGCAGGAAGCGGCGGTGACCTGGGAAAATTGGGATGTGCAGGTAAGCATCCTGTATATCCAGAGCGCACAGCCAGTGATTCTCCTGCAACAGAGGCAGGAGGCTCTGGAGAGTTAGCATCCTGAACTTTCTGCACTTGAACAGGTTGAGCCTGCTGAGGTCAAGGATGGGTCTTAGGTCACCTGTCTTTTTTGGAACCAGGAAGAAATCCAAGTAGAATCCCCGCCCTCTGCGCTGAAGAGGGACCAACTCTATTGCCTCTTTTGACAGATGAGCCTGAATTTCCTCCCTTACTAGAAGTACCTGGTCTGGTGAGTAGGCAGACCTTCAAGGTGAAGACTCTGGAGGAGGTTCCAGAAACTCCAAGGTGTGCCCTTTGGACACTAACTGTAGAACCCATTTGTCAGAGGTGATGCTTTGCCACTCATGCATGTGGCGGGCAAACTCCCCCCCCCCACTGGCTCCTCGCCCAGTATCAGAGGAGAAGGTAGGGCAAAGGAGTCAGGAAGTGGCGGGACGGGCTGGGGGAGGACCCCCAGACTGGCACGGAGTTTTGGAGGCAGGGGTGTAGACACTGTCCCCATGGGCTTATGTTTACCCTGTTGATACTGGGTACGCTTACGCTGCCTCCAGATCCGCTTCTGAAAGGGCTGACAAGGTTGGTTGCCTGATCGGTACATGGACCTCACAGACCTAAGAACCTGGCTGCGTTCATGGAAGTCTGTGATGTCGTCTTTGGCGTCCCCTCCAAAGAGCACTGAGCCCCAAAAGGGGGCATCCTGAATAGCCGACTGGACCTCATTGGCGAGGCCCGAAATGTGGAACCAGGCGTGCCGCTGAAGGAACACGGCAGTCGCTGAGGTTCAAGCCACTGAGTCGACAGTCATAGATGGCCAGAAGAGCATGCCTACATGAAATCTTGGATTGGTAAATATCGTGGGCGAGCTCCTCTTTGAGTTCTGAATCTGGCAATGACTGGATTCGGTCCTCTAGCCTGGCTAGGGTGACTTTCTGGTTGGACACCATACGGGCTACGTAGTTCAGAGACCTTAACGCAAACGTTGTCGAGGAGAAAACTTTCTTCCTGAACTGGTCAAACTGCTTCGACTCTTTGTCTGGAGGTGAAGTGCTCATATGCTTAGGTACGTTAGTACGGTCCTGTGCAGCCGAGATAACAACAGAGTCTGCCTTAGGATGCGCGGTCAAGAAAAGGACCTCCTTAGGCACCCAGTAAGTCCTGTCCGCTCTCTTGGGGACAGCTGGGGTGGAGTGGGGCAGTTGCCAGATGGTCGGGGTGAGTCCTTGGTGAGGTCCAATCCACGGAGGAACTGGGATGGGGGACAAAACTTCAGATCCAAATGCTTAGCGAGCCTTTACCGCATTGTTCCTGTTCCACCGACTCCCAGTCATAATATTTTTGAATGAACCTCAGCAGGTCCGAGAAAGAAGGATCCTCAGGTGGAGATTTGGGAAAATCCTTGCTTACTGGGACCGGAGATTCGTAACCAGATGATTCCCCGAAGATTCCGCCCCAAGTCCGTATCGTCTCCTGATTCAAAATCCAGAAGTGGTACATACCGCGAGTCAGTTCCCCGGACATGGACTGTATCAGACTAAGAGTCCACCAGGGAAGAGGACCTAGGAGTGGAAGGAGGCTGAGGGAGTCTGCTCTCCAGGTCAGTTACCGACTCGGCCCACGCCTCCTTCCACCAGGACTGGATAACAGACCTGATATCTGGTTGAGATGCCAGAGGGGGTGGAGGAGGGGGAGGAGGAGGAGGTGGAGGTGGCGGGGGCAGAGAAGGAGGAGGGGGATAGGCACAGGGTGGAGGGTAGTGATACCCGTGATATCCCTGAGGAGTACAGCCCAGGTACAGATTGTAGTCCGGGAAATAATGTCCCATGCTGTGCCAATCAGGGAAAGGGCCAGCTGGGGTATGGCCCAAAGGGAACCCCAAAGGGCAGTGAGGAACATAGTGGGGTCTTGAAAAAATTCCCGACATCAGAGGAGCCAATGCCGGGGGAATCCACGCCGGGCCAGCCATCGTGTATATCAGCGGCTGGTCTGGCAATGGGAAAGCCGGCATCGGAATCACCGTCAATGGGACCAGTGGGTCTGGCATCAGGAACAGATCTGGCATCTGATAGGCTGGCGTCGGAACCAGTCACAGGATATCTGACGACAGACCTTGGTCTGCTGTAAGATCCCGCGGCAGAGGCAGACGTCCAGGTCCCGGCAAGGAGATGGCTGTCAGAGGATCCAACTGGCCGGGAAGGGCTTCCTCCAGCAGAAACATGAGGCTCCTCCTGGGGAAGCTCCAGAGGAGGAGGAGGAGGAGGAGGGACCACCTGTCCTGAAACCCCCATAGGGGAACGCGGGTACGATCCTGGGGTGTGTTCCACATCCAGAAGACGGTGCTGTCTCCTCCCAGGGTAGTGGGGTCAGCAGGTTGCGCTACCAGCGGGGAGAGGGTTGCCTTCCCCAGGCTCATCCAGGTGTAGGGTTGGCTGACGTGAGTCCCTGACAGGAGAGCCACATCCGTGTGATCCCCAGTGGGGATCATCTTATTGGACACTGCAGACGTGCGGGAATGGGAGGCGCTCCCCCAACTTAGCGGCATCCACTATGTGGGACCCCAAGGAGCGGGGAACCGACTTACTGGCGGCCACGTGATCCCCAGAGGAGCTGGGGAGCGACTTAGTGGCAGGAGAAGTGTGGTTCCCAGAGAAGCTTGGGGCCAATTTACCTGCTGAGAGAACCAGAAGCAAGGTGGTTCCTTTGGAGTCCCCAGACGCTGCCTGAATGACCTTAATGGAAAGCGGCAACGGACAGGCCTTGCTAGAAGCAGGCCTAAAAGTCTTGGTACCCTTTGACTGATGTTCTTCCTCCTGGTGTTTTTCCTTCTTCTTCTGCTTTAAGGAGAGGACAAAGAAGGTGAAGCAGAATCCCTGATCTTCTCCATTTGCTTCTCCAAGGAGGCTAAACGAGATTTTAAGAGATGGGCCTCCAGAGCCTGCTGCCTTCATTTCCAGGTGGCCTGGTTGAACAGTTGGCAATCCGGGCAGGAGGCCACAAGATAGTCCGGGCCTAAGCAAATGACGCACTTTCAGTGATCGTCCTTGTGCAGGATCTCGGGGCCCCACAAGAATCACACTTCTTAGGAGTCAGCGACAGGGTGATCGCTGTGTAGGTCTACGGCAAGGTAACTACATGAGCCAACGGCAGGAAAAAACTGGAGTGTGGGCATAGGGACTGCCCACTATATAGGATGACGCTGACGTCATCCTGTGGAGTGCGGTGGGTGGTTCCCCATTGGGCATTGCTGGAAAAGTCTGCTGTTGGGTCCTGATGCCAGGTGGCGCTAGTCCTACATGTTATGACCTACTGCAGGAACCCTCTCAAAGTAAGATCACCATTGACTACCCTTTTTAACAAATCATGAGAGGATGGTGTGGTACCGGAGGACTGGAGGAGGGTGGATGTGATTCCCCTTCACAAAAGTGGGAACAAGACAGAGGCAGCAAACGACAGACCTGTCAGTTTGACCTCAGAAGTAGGGAAAATGATGGAATCACTTCTGAAGGAAAGAACTGTTGAGTACCCAGAGGCAAGTGGGGCACAGGACCCAAGGCAGCATGGATTCACAGTGGGAAGGTCATGTCAGACAAATCTAATCAATTTCTTTGACTGGGTGACCAAAGCAGTAGACCAGGGAGGGGCTGTGGACATGGTCTACCTAGACTTTAGCAAGGCATTTGACACAGTCCCCCACAAAAGATTAATAAACAAATTAGCCAGCCTGGGAGTGGTCCCAGGGTGGTAGCCTCAGTAAAACATTGGCTGGACAACAGGATGCAGAGGGTAATAGTAAACAGAGTCCACAGTAAAGAAAGGGGGGTTACTAGTGGGGTACCGCAGGGTTCAGTACTGGGTGCGGTCCTTTTTAATGTCTTTATAAGTGACATTGCAGAGGGACCGGAGGAAAAAGTAAGTCTCTTTGCAGACGACACAAGGATTTGCAACAGGGTTGCTACACGGAGGGGGGGGTGGAAATGGTGAGAAGGGACTTGGCAAGGTTGGAGGAATGCTCAAATGTATGGCAGCTTAGATTCAACATGAAGAAGTGCAAAGTAATGCACCTGGGAAACAAAAACCCAGGGCATGAGTACACAATGGGGGGTGAGATGCTGACAACAGCAAAAATGGAAAGGGACCTGGGGGTAGTTAGATCAGATTACCTAAAGGTGGGCAAGCAATGTGTGAAAAGGCAGTAAGGAGGGCTGGATGGATACTGGGATGCATAGGGAGAGGCATCACCAGTAGAAAACAGGAAGTTGTTATCCTGCTGTACAGACAGTTGGTGAGACCCCATCTGGAGTACTGTGTGTAGTTCTGGAGACCCCATCTTCGCAAAGACATAGACACAGTGGAGGCTGTCCACAGGAGGGCAACCAAAATGGTGCTGGGTCTGCACCAGAAGACATACGAAGAGAGACCAAAGGAGCTTAATATGTATACCCTCGAGGAAAGGAGGGAGAGGGAAGACAGGATAGAAGCTTTCAAGTACCTCAAGGGAATCAACAAAGTCCAAGAGGGTAGCATCTTTCAGAAAAAGAGATGTGCAAGAACAAGGAGGTACAATTTGAAGATAGAAGGGGGATGGCTCAGAGGTAATGTGAGGAAGTATTTTGTCACAGAGAGGGTTGTGGATACGTAGAACAGCCTTCCTGAGGAGGTCATGGAGTCAAAAACAGTGGGGGAATTGAAGAATGCATGGGACAGACATAAGGCAATTCTAGTGGGCGGTAGGAGGAAGTAGGCTGTCGGTTAACTAGGCTCTACAGCTTATCCATTAGGTAGGGACATGGGCAGACTAGATGGGCCAAGCGGTCCTTATCTGCCATCAAATTCTATGTTTCTATGTAACAGGACAAATGAGCCTTGCAAAAAGACACCTGGGAGAAAATCTCTCCCGAGGGGAAAAAGAGGCATAAAGAGCAAACATTGCAGGAGATTCAGGACCTTCTTCAGTCATTTCACAGGGACCCTTTGGACTGAATGGACTTTGATATTGCTGTGGTCGGTGTGATTTGTGGTTAAGATTATGAACTAGCCAACGTGTGAAAGATCCCTCTGTAATATTCCGTTTTTTTTTTTGTTGTTTTTTTTATATATTCTCTCCATTCAACAGATCTTTGTTTTATGTTAAATCTGGTCTTTTTTGAGAGATATATCTTATATATACTGGTAATTGTTCAATATTAGAGGCATTAGCCATTCGGGCCATCTTTGGAGGGGATAGGGGGGTATTTTATTAATTTGAGTCTTTCTTCCTTCTGATTTATTTTGTCCCTACAGTTTGTTTTATTTATTTATTTTTTATTATTTTTGTAGTTGCGATCTCACCTATGTTTTCTTTTTTCTTCACTCCTAGCTTTTTACTTCTGTTGTGGTCTAACAAATAGGAATTACTTATTGGACTTGGGGATTGTTGTGTGGAGGCACGATGGATATCGAGTGTGATGTTTTCATAACTACAGAGGTCTAAATTATCTGGGAGAGTCATTTATATCTCCCTTTAACCAGGTCCCAGCTTGACTAAGCACTAGTTTTCCCTTTGAATGTCTCTGAGGGCATATAATGCCTAATGAAATGTCAACATTCTAAACATTGGTTCTCCCCATTTTCTTGTGGCCTGCATGCTTCTCTTCTATAGCTGGTGCCCTTGTACTCTCCCTATGTCTATTTAGGAGATCAGTTTTACTTAGTATATTTGAAGGCTAGTCCTGGAAGCATACTTCTCCATTGGTTCTGTTCCATATTTACATCCCAGGTATTGTGAATACACCTCAAGGTTATACCATGCTATTATCTAAGTAGAACACTCACTAGCAATTCCCTAGTTTTCTCACTCCTGACTATAAACAATTTTAAATTGACCCCATTTTACATATATATACTTCCCCCTTTTTATTATGATTCAAGCAGTTTTTTTTTACTCTTTCGCTCTTGGATACCTTGAAAGCTTCTTTCGGGAGGGTTCTCTAAGGCACCCTGTTAGTTGAGTGAGATATCTCCATATCTATATGTACAGTTCCGGAGACCTCACCTAAAGAGGGATATGGATAGGGTGGAAAGAGCACAGAGGAGGGCAACCAAAATGGTGCATGGTATGCCACATGGGACATATGAGAAGAGGATGGAGGAGATCGATCTATTCCCACTGGAAACCAGGAAGGGGGGGGATATGATTCAAACTTTTAAATACCTGAAGGAAATTAACAAGGTGAGGGAAAGGAGTATATTCAAGATGAAAGACATCCAAGAACTAGGGGGCACAGCTTGAAGCTGGAGAATGGTCAGTTCAGAGGAAATAAGAGAGGGCATTACTTCACTAAGAGGGTGGTGGGCCCCTGGAATGGGCTACCGAAGGGGGGTGGTTAAAGCATAAATAGTGGGGAGATTCAAGAGTGTATGGGATAACTACACGGGTTTAAAGAAGAGAGGGAGGGATAGATACCCTGATGGGAAAGAGGGTCTGGGAATATACGGGTTGGGGGGAGAGGATACGAAAGTGGGATGTAGGGTTGTAGAATCAGGGCTACCTATGGAGAGGGAACAAGGGCAGACTAGAAGGGCCAATGGGGTCCTTTTCTGCTGACAAACTTCTATGATTCTATGATCTCCCTGGATAACACAGTTTTAATAAACCTTGGGATCTCTGGGTTACCCAGACTATACTCTCTGCAGCGTGGCAGTATTGCCAACAGCTACCTAGGAGCTGGGCCTTGATCTGGACTCCCTCCCTTGGAAGTTCACTGATGCAGTTCATGTTTTCTCTGTTAGTTTGGTTAGTGCACCACATATTATGGTATTTTGTTGTTAGAAGTGTTAATAAAATCTATATGTCGTAGGGATAGATTTGGTAGCCCACCAGTTACTTGTCTTGTTTACGTTGAGGCACTTTTTTATTTCAGACTAAGATCTTCTGTTTTAGTGTTTCTTAATCAAGGAATAGATATAGAGACAAGGTTAGGTATCAAACTTTTGTTGATAAATTAACTGTTTTTTGTCTATTGATTAGTTCTCCAGTATCTATTTCAAAAGTATTTATGGCTTTTTTTTTTTTCTTCTCAGCGGCTTGATTTGTTCATATTCTTCAATTTTACTAAAATGGGGATGCAATTAATGTTTATTTTTAAGATAACAGATTTGGTATGGGTGGTTATAACCCAATTTGTCTCTCCTACATTGCCATTGGACCTACAGCAGCAGGCGAGTATGCACTCTCTTTTGCAGAACCTACATACTTTATTAGCAAACACTGTGTCATATTGGGTTAGGAAAACCACCATGTTGACCAAGACAAATTGAGGTACAGCACACAGGAGGCCTTGAGACTAGGATCAACAGAACACATCACCGTGTCAGCCTGCCTTGATTAAAGGAACATATACAAAAGAGGCTCAGTTTCCTGTTCTCCCAAGAAGTGAACAGATCCACTTATAGTGTTCCCCTTAAAGTGAACACCTGGGACACCTCCTCCAGGTGCAGGGAGCACTCACGCAACATCTCTCCTACACTACTGAGTGCATCCACCAGCTGGTTGTTGGCTCCTGTGACAAGCACTGCTACTAGGTCTGCCTGCAGGACATGAGTCAAGGATGTTGTCCGGAGTGCCTCCCAACAGGAGAATGGAATACGTGCTTCCTTGATTGTTCAAAAATAAAACATAGTAATTGTGTTCTCAGTGTTGAACTGGACAACACAAAGTCAAACTAGCTGTGCAAACTCAGTCAGCATCTGGAGAAATGTGTAGTTTCAGCAGACTGATGTGAAATCAAGCCTCATTCAGTGGCTAGTGACTAGAACCCATGTGCTCTGTGATCCAGCATACATTTGCCCTAATATGCCAGCAAAGCATATGCCGTTGAGTGAGGGCTCTGCCAGACAAATGGGATGCCTCCAAGATATCTGGGGAGGAGGAGAAAGACACCAACTGATGGCATCCAGCATCAGATGCGTCACCACAATTGGATGGTTCAGGTTTATGTCTGACAGGGATTACCAACACCCCAATTCCCACTGAATAGGAAGCATGTGTCAGTAGGCCGAGTGCACCACTGTTGTGGTAGAGGCCATGAAATCCAGAAGCCAGAGGAAATCTTGAGCCAGGTGTGACTGCTTAAATTAAAATGATTAGGAAAGGAGAACAGGTCCTCCACCCTGTCCTAACGCAGACAAACTCTGACTTGGTGGGAGTCCAAATCTGCTCCAGTGTAGAAAAACTCCTGCTTCTGGGCCAGCTTAGACTTGGTCAGAATGACCATCAGTACCATGTCCCAGAATATTGGGAGAGCAATATGCTGGACTGCCACTCATCCCACTAAAAGTTCCCCATTATGATGGTGGTGGTGTCCATGTCAGAATGAGATTGAAAATGCTGCTGAGATGCCAACCTCGGGGAATGACTCTGTGACTGATGCAGCCTTGGTGCCTCTGGCTCCAGGAACGATGAAAGCCTAGGCACTGAACAGAACAGGAGATGCCCCTAGAGTCGAGACGACTGGTGTTGGCATGACTAGCGGAGGCCTGACTAAGAGCTTAGTCAAACCCAACCCGCCCACCCGCCAGAGCTGGGTCACAGTCAGCACCCGGTATCAGAGTAAGAGAAGATTCCTTACCCTCTTCGGTCTTATCGCTGATGGGATCAATGGCCAGCCTCACCTCTGACTTAGTCGGTTGCTCCAACAGTACAGAACAATGGACTCCATGGGCAGTTTGTTCTCATACGATGGAGACCAACTCCATGAACCTTCTGACGGGGGAGGATGTGAGCAGTCCATCGACCGACTGCACCTGCACAGTGGGTGTCAACTCTTCTTGCGCTTATCTCACTGAGATGACACAACTGTAAAGGAGCAGAATGACAAAAGAAAATCTCAAAATCCTTCATCCTCCCAAGGAATAGACCTACCTATCACATTCTCCTCCACCCACAGAAGCTCTAGGACTGGCAAATCCTCGCTGGCCATTTCCACCCCCCTCTGCGGAGTCATCCCATTCTGAGATGGACATCAGGGAGTAGGTCTAGTGCTTCTGGACTTCCTGTAGGTGGATGTTCAAGGCAGCAGACATGCTGCAGACAGAAGGGCAACAAAGGATGTCAATTCACCTTTGGCAAACTGACTGCTCAAGTCGAGGTCCCCTACACCACAGGTGGAGGATGCCATGGAACACTACTCCTCTGAATCAGTCCGAGTCCCAGTACAAGGGCTGAGGCAGCTTCTTGGAAGTGTGGCCCACTACCATCTAGTGTGGCCCAATACCATACATGTGATGAGCAATACAGAGAGAATCCCAGGGCAACCTGTGACCAGACAAAGTCCTTCATGGGTACCCCTTCCCATGGCTGCAGAGGTGGAGACTCCACTATGATAGGCAGCAGAACTACTGGTTGAGGTCCAGAGGGCACCCAATATGGAGCTGAACTGGCAGAAAACATCATCTTGCTCTGCTCTGAGCCTGAAGTGCCAAGTAGTGCCAGAGAAGGTCTTCATACTTCCTCCTCATCTGATGCTGTCAACAGTCTTCTGAACAAGATGGCGAGCTTGATGGATGTCGATAACATCAACAGGAGCAGGAAGGAGCTACAGATTGCAACTGGATCCTCAACCTTGATTGTCTAGAGGTCAACAAGAGTCTCTCAGGGGTACAATATAGACCCCTTCATGAGGTAGCTTAACCATGATAGGGGAAACTGTGGTAGGCACCTGCGAAGGGACATTGGTGTATGCTGCACCAGGGTCAGCTGGACCAGAGGCCCCTACCGAATACTCTCCCAGGCAGGAGAGGGACCCAGTCAAAACCTTACATCTGGTTGTCAGTAGCATCTTGGAACTTTCAAGTCAACTTGCTATAATACTGTTCTCCCTTGTTCCCCCTCCCCCCAGGTCATACCTAGAAATGAGCCTTGGCTCAGTGCACTTCTCCCAGTCACCAATTTTCAAATAAACAAACTGGGGACTTAGAAAGTAAAGCCTCATCACCCTCTGACTCTTGGATGATCAGTTTAAGAAACATCTTGTCGGGCTCAATGACCAGAGTCGATGTTTTCTGCTCCATCCGGGGTACAATGATAGCAGTGGCCAACCCCTCGACCAAGGTCGACATATCAGGGGAGTCAAGAGATCACAAAAATCTGGAATGTTTCCTCTCACACAATCAATGGTGGTGGCCTTTCTTATCCATTCTGGAGTAAAGCAAACTCTCTGAAGTGTGGGAGAGCCAGGAACATATCCCAAAACTCAAGGCAATCTGTGAACAGAATACCAAAACCTGCCCCATGGGAACAAGGACAAACCAACATCGTACCTCCACTGCCTTTTCCTCCATGGCCGCAAACTGGGCCACAGATCCCACAGGTGCAAAGGCCTGTTTATATTCCTGAGGTCTGCTTTGGTGGTAGCATGCCTTCCATTCTTCCAACAACAAAGTGTGCATGGCCTGGAAACATTGGCATCTCCCAACATTACGGTTAGCCCCAGGCAGTAAACACACCTGTCTTGTGGATCCATGGGAGACATTTTCTGCCTGCACCAAATGCACCACTTGAACCCCAGCTTCTTGCTTTCCATCCTTCTACTACTGACAGAGCAGTAACAGAAAGCCGACTTGCACAGACTTGGTCATAATTCAAAAAAGAAATTGAGAAAATTCACCTGCAACTGCCTGCAGGTAGTGAACTGAACCCCAGTGGTAGGAAAGAAAAAATTACTCACCTTAGTAATTGTGTTTCTTCTAATGGAGTCTTGCTGTATTCTGACTATCTGCAGTTAGCTCCAGCCTTTAAACTGCCCCCGAGAACAAAGGGTTAACTTTCTATGCAGTGCATAGAATGCTGAGCTCGAGCTCGGTTGAGGTCTCTGTCTGCAGCCCTTTGAAACCCAACCGTCAGATTCTTACAAGCAAAAACTCACTAACTATACTATGTGGAAATTGTAAAATTTTTAACAAGCCAACTGGCAACAACGAGTTTTGGATTCCCCAGGAAGACAAGTCTGGAAACCCAAAACTAAATACCAATCCAAAGAAGATAATAATACAATAAAACACCCAAATAAAAGGGAGGGTGTGCCAGAAAACCTCTGGGATGCAACACTGCACTTGCCCACCCACTTCCCAAAAACCAGGTTCTGAGAGGGGAGGCAGGGAGGGAGGTCAGAATACAGCAAGACTCCATTAGAAGAAACACAATTACTAAGGTGAGTAATTTTTTCTTCAAACAACATGAAGTCTTGCTGTATTCTGACTATCTGCAGACTACCAAGCAGTACCTCCATGGAGGAGGGAGAGAACCTACTTTGGGAATAGGCTCTGAAGTACTGCTGTGACAAACCGAGCCTCACTCCTAGCCTGGATATCCAGAGAGTAATGCTTGGTAAAGGTATGGACTGTTTTCCAGGTGGCTGCTTGACAAATTTCTAACACAGGGATATCCCTGGCATCAGCCAGGGAAGCAGCTGTACCTCTTGTAGAGTGAGCCCTTAGGCCTGAGGGTGGAATCTTTCCCAGTTTCTCATAGCAGAATTGTATACAAGACACAATCCACCTGGCAATAGTTCTTTTGGTGGCAGGTTTGCCCTTTCCCACTTCTCCATAAGTGAGGAATAACTGGAGGGAATCAAACCTGTGACCCTTGGTATGCTCTATGTAGTAGCTAAGGGCTCTTTTAACATCCAGACTGTGTAGTCTCCTCTCTCCTGAGGAAGAATGATCAGTGAAGAAGACAAGCAGAGACATGGACTGATTCAAGTGGAAGTCTGAAACCACTTTGGGCAAGAACCTCCTATTGGTTCTAAGGACCGCCTTTTCTCTATGGAAAGAGATAAAATCAGGTTCCACTGACAGGGCTTGCAGTTCACTGATACATCTGGCAGAGGTAATGGCTACCAAAAACACAGTTTTCCAAGTCAAGTACTTAAGCTCTGCTGAGGACATAGGCTCAAAGGGAGTTTGCATCAGTTGAGCAATGCAAACATTCAAGTCCCAGGCAGGGGCAGGATCCCTGAAGGGAGGATTGGTATGAAGCAATCCCTTGAAAATGTTACAGAACACAGGATGAGATGATAGTGAGGAAGACTTCCCCACTGACAGAAAAGCAGAAACAGCTGACAAGCGTACCTTGAGAGTAGCTGGTCTGAGGCCTAGGCCATTAAGATGGACCATATAATCCAGAACTGTAGGCAATTCAGCAGTGTCTGGGGAAATATGCTTCTTGGAACACCAAATGCTGAATCTTTTCCATTTGGAGTTATAAGTCTTTCTGGTGGAGGGTTTTCAAGAAGCTTTGAGAATATGCAGAACCCCTGAGACAGATGCAAATCTGCATACTCTAACTCTTCAAGAGCCATGCCTTGAGATTGAGAGATCAAAGATTGGGGTACCAAATCCTCCCCTGAGAGGAGGTTAACAGGTTGTAATTCCTGGGAAGAGACAGGGGAAGATGGACTGCCAGAGACAGCAACAGGGGGTACCAAGGCTGTCTGGCCCAGTCTGGAGCATTCATAATCACCTTGCAAGGTTGTGACCTTATTTTGACTAGAACTTTGAACAGAAGAGGAAAGGGAGGGAAGGCATACAGAAATTTCCCTTCCCAGTTCAGAATCAGAGCATCCAGAGGGACTGAACCCAAGACTGGGGGTCTGAAACAAAACAGAGGAAGTTGGTGGTTGTCTGGGGCTGCAAAGAGATCTATCTCTGGAGTGCCCCACTTTGAAAAAAATCACTTTCAACACCAGGGGGTCCAGGGACCATTCGTGATGACTCTGGGAGATCCTGCTCAGTGCATCTGCCAGCACATTGTCCTTTCCTGGAAGGTGGACTGCTATCATAGAGGTCTGCAAGGAATAAGCCAGGGACCACAATTTCATGGCTTCCGTGCACAAGGCCGTAGACTTATCGCTGCTTATTGATGTACACATGGTTGTGGTATTGTCTGTCCTGACCTGAACCACCTTGCTCTGCACAGTCTGAGAAAAGGCTTGCAGGTCCATAAAAACTGCCATGAGTTCCAGAAGATTGATATGAAGAAGGGACTCCTGAGGGGACCACAGTCCCTGGGCTGTGAGAGCTCCCAGATGAGCTCCCCACCCCAATAGGGAAGCATCCGCGGTAAGGACCACCGAATGAGACTGAGTGACAAATGGGACCCCTTGCCTTAAATTGTCCTGATCCTGCCACCATTGGAGGGCTTGGATCTGTGTCCAAGTCACTGGAATCAGTTTGGTAAGAGGGTTCTTCTTTTGGGACCAAAAAGCCCTCAGATGGAACTGAATGTCCCTCATCTGAAATCTTGTCCCTTGGACCACTGCTGTAAATGCTGCCATGTGGCCCAAGAGCTGAAGGAAGTGCCTTGCTGGCTGAGACACCTGAAGGCTGAAGGAAGAAGCCAGTTCCACAAGAACTCTTGCCCTTTCCAGGGGAAGAAAGGCTCTTGCTTTGACAGTATCTAGCTCTGCCCCTATAAAGGTAAGGAGCTGCACTGGTTCGAGGACTGACTTGGGAAGGTTGAGAAGAAACCCCAGGGAAGATAGCACCTGCTGGGTCACTTGCAGATCTGACTTGACTTGGTCTGGAGACTGATCCACTATGAGCCAGTCGTCCAGATATGGAAAGATGGCAATCTTCTGTCTTCTTAAAAAGGCCACTACTACTGCCAGGTACTTTGTAAAAACCCTTGGAGCTGATGTTAGACCGAAGGGCATTGCTTTGAACTGATAATGGCCCGAGGGCAACTTGAACCTGAGGTACTTTCTGTGGGAGCACCTGATGGGAATGTGAAAGTAGGCATCTTTGAGGTCCAGGGAGGCTAGCCAGTCCCCTGGCCTTTGAGAGGGAAGAATTATTCCCAGAGTCACCATCTTTAACCTTGGTTTTAAAAGATGTTTGTTCAGGTATCTTAGATCTAGGATGGGTCATCACTACCCTGACTTTTTTGGGGTAAGGAAGTACCTGAAGTACAGACCTTTTCCCCAGTGTAGGGTAGGAACTCTCTCTATGGCTCCTAGGGCCAGAAGAAATGAAACCTCTGCCTCTAGGGCAAGGGTTTCGGAGAGACTTGCAGTTGGAAAAGATCTGGCTCTCATCTTCGGAAATTTTTTGAAGCTGAGAACTAGTCCCTGGCTTACCACTTCCAGGACCCACTTGTCTGAAGCAACAGACACCAAGTCCTGGACAAAGTAAGCCAGCCTGCCCCCTACAGGGATAGGAGGGTCGACCTGGGCAGACCCATCAGAGTGTCTGCTTGGCAAGGGCCTTAGGCTGAAGAGTGGATGCAGCCCTGCTCATCCCCCTTCTGCCTCTCCCTCTGAAGAACCCCCTCTGTGAAAAAGGAGAAGAGGCCTGTGCTTGGTAGAAAGGTCTATGAAAAGGCCTGTCCCTGCCCCTAGAATGCTGCCTTTGAGGAGTTGCCTGCCTCTCCTTGGCCTGTGCACTCCTATAAGTGGTCCTATATTCCTCCATTTTCTTCATGTAATTCTCTGTCTGCTCCCAAACAGAGAATTAACTTCCACAGGGAAATCTATGGCCTTAGCCTGGGTGTCCTGTGAGAGGCTAGTACATCTTAGCCAAGCCATTCTCCGATGAGCAACAGATGTAGCCATGACTCCTGATGACACATCACTGGAGTCCACAGCAGCATGGAACTGTACCTTAGATGCTTCAATCCCATCCGCAGCCACCTCCTCCAGCTCCTTGGCCAGCTCGGGGGGAGGCCTATTTAGCCAGTGCCAGTACAGTGTCCACCTGGACTTCTGGTACTTGGCTGTATGGGCCATATAATTAGCCTGCCTGAGTCCCAAAGAGGATGCCATGTACTGCTTCTTTGCCAAGGCATCCATCCTCCTGGAGTCTTTATCTGGGGGGGGGTGACGCCAAGGGGACCTTAGTCCTGTCACAGGCTGCAGCCTGCACGACCCCAACATGGCTGCATTGTTGGTAGAAAGACTCCGTGTCTGAGCCTGATAAGGTGTACCTCTTATCCATCCTTCTAGCAATAGGAGGTACAGAATTAGGAGACTTTAAAATTTTTTGAGTCTGTTTCCCAAAAGATTTGTGCAAGGGAATAGACAGCCTCCTGGACTCTGAGATGTCCATCATCTCTACAAAATCAGGCTCCTCTTGATCCTCTGAAGCTTCCTCCATAGGAAGCTGAAGAGTTTCAGCTACTTTCTTGTAAAACAAATAGTGGGGAGGGGACTCAGAGAGCCTAGGAGGGGAAAACACCAGAAGGTCTGTCTGGGGAGATGTCCGGTTCAATGGGCACATCCAGACTTTCTGCTCCATCATAATAATCATCTTGTTCAAAATCCCCCTCCTCCTCAAATTCCAGTTCATAAAAATCTTCAGGGGCATACTCCTTAACCGGTGGAACCGACAAACCGAGCCCCTGGCTAACGGAGCTGGATCAGACGGAACCGGGTGAAGCGATTCAACAGTCTGAATCGCGCGGGCAATCTCATCAGCGGTCGGAACATGGACCTCTGGATCAGAACCGGATGACTTGTCTTTTCTTTTTCTTATTGTAGGAACCGATCCCTCAGGATCGGCTCTCCTCTTGCCCGAAGAACTATCGCCCTGGTCAGAGGGCACTCCTTCTGGTTCGGTCGGAACCGAACCGGGCTGGCCATCCGGGTCAGCGGACTTCTCGGCTTCCTTTTCCCTATGTCTACCTAATCCCTTTTCTAAGGTAGTTTTAGGAAAATTTTTACAAATTTGGCAGTCTGTATCGAGCTGTTCAAACCCCAGACAAACACAGGTGGTGTGGGGGTCGGCCTTGGCAAAGACTTCCCCACACTCAGTGCAGTGTTGAAACCCAGTGGGCCTGTTTTTTTCTTGGGTTTCTCAGACATGGCCAACCTACTTAAACGTACCCTTTTTTTGGCAACCGCCAGACAAGACTCCCTTATTGGTTCCTAACCGTGTCACGAGTGTTGGAAAAAAATGTCTAAAATACGTTTTTTTTAGAACCAATAAAGACCGGTAACCACACACTACAGTAAAGTACAGAAAATCAATATAAGGGATCGGTTCGGCCGAACTGATCAAACAAACTTACAATTTCCACACAATAATCAGAAACTACTATCTAGTGCTCATGGTATCACAGACAGAGCCTGAACTATGTGGATTAAATTCGGACTAATTTCGGCTTAAAACCGACGCTTTAACCGACTTTTGAACCGAGCTGAAGGAGAAATCTCCGGAGCGACTGTTCAGTGAGGCGGAGTGAAAAATCTGACGGTTGGGTTTCAAAGGGCTGCAGACAGAGACCTCAACCGAGCTCTAGCTCAGCATTCTATGCACTGCATAGAAAGTTAACCCTTTGTTCTATGGGGCAGTTTAAAGGCTGGAGCTAACTGCAGATAGTCAGAATACAGCAAGACTTCATGTTGTTTGAAAAAAATGTTTGAAACGGGATATGTTCCAGGAATGAGAACTTCATAAACTTCAGTTTGCTTTGTGAACATGTCTGAAATGCTCAGCAGATAAATCACAGAAAGTCAGGAAAGGCTCTTTCTTCAGCTTTCCTTAAGAAACTAGTCTGCCTTTACTAAAAAAGAGTTTTGACTTTGTTCAAGAAGTCTGGGGACATCAAGTTCAGTTTTTAAGGTTGCATTATTTCTGTCTTAAGCTACATTGCCACTTCAGCGTGATGCACAAAACCCAAGTAAAAAAATCCTTCTAGCTTAGTTCAAGTAGTAAGAACTGTGCACAATGTCTCAGTAGCTCAGAATAGTAACATGTACTCTTAAAACAATGCCTCCTACAGCACATCACAAGGTATTTCTACAGTGCCATATTAAAACCATTAAACAGTCAACAGGATCACAAAGTGCTAATAATCACTGTTACTTTAACATGACAACAGGGTATCAAAATTGGCACTGGCCCACAAGCCACATTTTGGAAGATTTTTTATCCAGAAAATGTTCCTTTTACTAGCCCCTGCTGGTTTGTATGGTCAAATGTAAACTTTTAATAAATAAACCAGTACAGCAATTAAAATATCTGAGGTGCCACATACCAGTGGAAGTTCCCAGTCACTAGCCCTGCTGGCTGACAGCTAAAAAAAAAAAAAAAAACTTTCATTTCTTTCCATGGTAGTAATTTTTGAATGTTTAAAACCATCTGGAAGTGAAAATGTTGGGGAATTGATGGGTCAGTAGTTTGATAGTGGGTTAAGGATAGAGTACAGTTACACAAGAACGTACCGTAAATACTGGTTACTCACCCGTAACAGGAGTTCTAGGAATGGTATATGTTGTTCATCCACACTTATTGGCAGGTATCCTTGCCGCTTCAAATCTTGCGGAAGGTCTTCAGGCTGGCTCCTCCCACCCACCGGGTGGTAAAACTCTGGCTCTGCCCATGGCGCCAGATCTAGCAAGCTGGAAGCCAGGGCATGCGCCTGGCCGAGGAAGCCGGAAGTCGTAGGGATGAACAAATATATACCATTCCTAGAACTCCTGTTACAGAGAGTAACCTGTATTTCTAGGACATGGATATGTTGTTCATCCACACTTATTGGCAGACTCCTAGCAGTTCTCCGAAGGAGGGAGGCAAGGCGCACACCCCCTACTTAGTTATAGAGACTGGAGAACCGAGGCCCCGACCAACATCCCGGTGTGACCCAAGGTCGATGTGGAAGGGGGAACTGGTATATGTCTGCTTCCGGGTAGGAGCCCTACGGATACCCTGGACAGAGGTATCCTCGGAAGCAGCCACCGATGCAGCGCAAGGGCGGGTTAAATGAGCACTTATCCCTCTGGGATGCTCCATGCCCACCCACCTATAGCGGAGATCTATGCGGGGGGGACCCACCCGCTCGTCGTCCGCTTAGCTGCAGGTCTGCCAGGTGCGGCTTCAGCGTAGATGACAAACAGCTGGCGAACCTCTCCCGAACTTTAGCCCTACGCTCCCTGGGAAGGCGAGCGTTAAGTTGGGTCTCAATGGATCCTATATACGGGCTCCGAGGTGGGGATGGGGTTGAACCCTGGCAGAGACAATACCCGGTTAGGGAAAAAGACTCCGCCACCGCCTACGGAAGGAACTTCAGGTGGGGCGCAGGACAACCTTGTCCCTGTGGAAGACCACATAGGGAGATTCAAAGGAGCGCCTGGAACTCTCCCGTCCGTCTGGTTGGCATGGTAGCCCCAAGAAGGTGTTCTTCCACAACAGGTGGGGAAACTCACACCTGTGCAAGGTTCGAACGGCTTGCCTGTGAGCTAAGCCCATACCAGCGTAAGATCCCACAGAAATGGGATACTCACCCCAGAGGAGAGTGTGATCATGGCCTTAGAAACGCCAGACCACCTTTCCTGCACCACTGACTACCTTCCGCCCACGCCGGAAGACAGAGAGTGGCTAACAGAGCACCCTGAGGGTCGCCGACGAAGCCCTAGTTCAAGAAAGAACGGACCGCAGATAGTCCGGAATGCCTGCCGAGGAACAGGAGAGGGACCAGGCCCTCATCCCAACACCACCAAATGGAGAACTCTTCCATTTGAAGGCGAGCGTATCTGGTCGACTCCTGGCAGGACACCTCGAAACATCGAGGACCTTGCCGGAAGACCCAAGGCCTGGCCACTAGCCGCACAGGGACCAGGCCGTCAGGTGTAGGGATTGAAGGTCCGGATGGAGTACCGTCCCCTAACGACAGAGATCAGGACCGGGTGGGCTGGAAGCCACCTCAGGAGCCTGGGGCTGAGACTGAGGAGAGCTGGATACCAGAGCTGGAAAAACCAGTCTGGGGCTACCAGAATCACCTGTGCCTAGTCCCTCGTCGCCTTGCCTGAGTGTCAAGGGAAATGGGGGATAGGCGTGGAAGAGGCCCGGGGTCCGCGGCCTCAAGGGCATCCCCTACAGCAAACCATGCTGAGGGGGCGGGCATGAGACAGTCTCGGCCTCAAATTCTCCCTGGAGGGAAGACAAAGGTCCACCCGAGGTGTGACCTAGAGGGAGAAAGATCTTGTGCTACCTCCGACAGGGAAACCACTCGAGAGGCGCAGCCCTTATCCGGCCTAGGGCATCGGCCAGGGTGATGGAGGCTCCTGCAATAGAAATGGCTAGGAAACCGCCTCCCGGCTGCGTGAAAGAACCAAAGCGGAGAACCTCCTTACGAAGAGGCAAGGAGCTCATCCGGTCCTTGTGGGATAGGTAGCACATGGTCGTGGTGTTGTCCGCCTGGACCTAACCACAAGACCCCGCACAGACGGAGCGAGCGGTGCAAGCTAAGCGGACTGCCTGGAGCTCCAGCAGGTAGGAAGACATCGGGACTCCCGAGAGGATCAGAGACGGTGCACTCTGTATTCCCCTTGATGGGCACCCCCACCCATCAGAGATGCTTCGGTCGGAGAAGACCGTCGACTCGGGGCGGACGAATGGGATATTCTCCTGCAAAAGAGCTGGAACGGTCCGAAGGAGAGTGTTCCCTACCCCCTGGGCTGTTGTCACGGACTGGTCCGAAGGAAAGCAGCGCTGTGACCGCTGACTGGCCAGCCCCCATCAGGGGGACACATGAACCGGCGGATCCAAACAGACCACGCTGGTGCAGGAAGTCCCAGTCAGGGCGCATAATGTCCAGTCAGACCTGACTAGGAAAGGGAGGAAGAACCTCGGCCCTGTCCGCCAGGAGCCGAGCTCGGACTCAAGAGTTGAGCCTTGTCCCGAAGAAGGATCACCTGCTAAGGCACGAGTTCCAATGTGGCTCCAATAAAAAGGAGACCAGTCTGAGAGCAACCTAGAGGGCCAGAGCTCTGGACCATCCCCCTCCACCTGGAGGGGTTGCCTTCAGACCGCCATCCGGGTGGGGTTACGCCCGGACCCATCAGTGCCGCAGGAATGCTGCTGAGCAGAGACCGAAGGGCCTGGCCTGGAACTCGTAACGGGATCCCCCGCTTAAGAAACGGAGGAGTATCCCAAGAAATGGACGGAATGAAGTGTAAGTTCGTCCTGGAGGACCAGGAAGAGCCACACGCCTCGTTCTGAAGATAGGATATCTGAGACACAGAGACCATCCCGGCGTGCAGAACGAGAATGGGGCACAAGCCCCCCGTCCGCAAGGGACCAGGAATACCTGGACACAAACCCAGGGTCTGGAAAAGGGTCCGCAACCTTCCTGATCACCTCTAGATCGAGGGGCCAGGAAAATCGGCTCAGAAGGCCGACAACGAGGTTGCGGACCCCAAGATCCCTGTGGGGCAACGGCTCAAAAGGGTGGGGCCTGCTCGCAATCCCGAGGCAGGACCTTCCCCTAGCACCTCCGATGCCCAGAGGTCAGGGAAAGCGGACCAGGTGGAGAAGGGGCGGAGCCGTCTCCCCATGGGGGACCCCAGGTAGGGGTGACGGGGCTGGGGACAGCGCCACTCAGCCAGTCACTGAGCAGGCTTGGAGGAGGGATTGGCTGAGGAAGCTCCTGGGCCTTTACCTCCCTGCTTCCCTTTAGAGGAAGCCACTGGCTTGGATTCAAGACGCCCAGCGCAAGCCTGCTGGCCCTCATGCTGGAGTTGATGGGCCAGTCAAGCCACAGAGGCCGAGGGGCCAAGGGGCTTACGCAAAGGCTGCCAGCGGCCCATGTCCCTCCGGGCAGGGGTGACTGGGTCCGGAGTGGTATCGGACTTCTCGGTCCCCTGGAGGTGTCCCTCCACTCCAGGGCCGAAGAGGTCAGACCCCAAGAAGGGGATGTCCGCCAAATTGTGCTGGGTTTCTGTTGAGAAAGAGGATAACCTCAGCCACGCCCTGCGGCGCATGGCCACTGCGGCCACCACCGATCTGGCACAGGAATCACCTAAGTCCAGAGCAGTCTGAAGCTGCTGCTTCGCCACCGCCCTACCCTGGTCCTGCAGCCGCCGGACCGTGGTCGCAGGTCAGTCAGGAGATGAGGGAGCACCTCGTCCAGGGAGCCCAAAAGGGCGTGGGAGAAATGTGCCATCAGTGCGGCCGAGCTGGCCTGACGGAGGCCTAAGGAGGACGCAGCGTGAACCTTATGCCTGACAATAGTCCATCCTTTTGGACTCTTTGTCGGAGGTCTATCCACATCCAGCGTTCCCAGAACACTGGAAAACATTATCGTAACTAACCCCTCAGCCGAGGGGTGCTCCGAAACCGGCAAAGAACCGACAGGGACAGAGTACTTCCTGGCCATCCTGGCCGAGGGCGCAGGACAGGAAGTAGGCCGCCACCAGAGCTCCAAGGCCGGGCTGACAATGGCCTCGGCCACCGGGAAGGCCACCGAGGGTAAACCCCCTCGGTCTAGAATCTCCATCAGAGGATAAGAGACCCGTTTGGACACGGGTTCAAGCTGCATCCCGGTGAACTCCGAGATGAGCTGAAGCAGACCCATAAAGGACGATGGGCTGTCATCCACAGAACGTTCTGGAGAGGACCCCGGGTCCTCCTGACTGAGGAACATGGAGGAGTTGACGGACTCCGAAGGGTCTGCAAAGAGCTGCCTCAGGCCTGAGTCACTCTTCATCCGCCGAGGGCGGGCGGGAGTGAGGGGAACAGACAACCTGCGGGACAGGTCGTGACCCGACTGAGGTTCCACCGAGGACGGTGGGGCAGCAAGGTTCGGACGAACAACCGGCCCCGGAGTGGGCACCTCGACTGCAGCGAGCGGTTGTGTCAGCCGATCGGGCGGCAGCTGCTTGCTGGACGGGGAATGCATCAGCGTCGATTGATTCCCGGTCAATAACAACTGCTGCCACATGAACTCCTCATAATGTCGACGCCATCTGCATCGAATCCACTCCTCATCCGAGGAGGGTGACGAGGAAGAACGGTATTGCCACTTAACTCGGTGCCCCAACCGAGATCGCCGAAGTCGGTGTGAGCGGCTTGACCGAGAGGAGGACCGAGACCCAAATCCTCAGGGAAACCGAGGGTGGGCCTGGGAAGTAGCGGGGAGTGCCCGCTCTTTCCTCAGCTCGGACGAAAGGACCAAGGCCTGTCGCCCCGAAGGTACAGGCAGAACCTCACCCTCCGCCGGGGGAACCGGCGAAGGGATGGCAGCTCCAGCAGAAGACAGCCCAGACGACGGGTCGAGACTCGACAACGTCGACGGGAGTCCTGGCCGGCTGACCTGATGGGGACTCCGTGAAGCCAGCGGCCTGAGCCGCACCCTCGACCGAAGTCGAACGTCGGCCGGTGGGGGAAGGGGAGCTCCACCGCTCCCACCAGCCGTTGACGTGGGATTCTAGCCTACGACTCCTTAGACCTGGGTAAAGAGGCAGGGTCCCGAAGTCCCTCTCCTTCGAGGAAAGGGACTGGCTAAGCCCTTGAATGAAGTGGAATGAGGAGAACTCAAGGAGAGCAGGATAAGCGCCACGATCGAGGGCGGCCGCCCCCCTCCCATGGAGGAAAGAAGATCGAGCTGCTCAGCCAAGACGGCCGATGCGGACACTGCCTGACGAGTCTCCAAGGATTTTTCTGGCGTGGAAAAGGTTTCAGGTCGCCCGAGCCCCGAACGGGCCGCACGATCCTCCAGGGCGCTCGTCGAAAGAGCACAGCAAAATTCGCAAACTAGCGGATTATGATCCAAGTCGAGGCAGTAGACGCTTGTGGAGTGCGGGTCTTTCCTGGAGGTATTAACCGGGTGCCTCCGGGAGCTGGAAAACAAATGATTAATCGCAGCAGCGAGGGAAGAAGATCGAAGTTTTAGAAAACTTCCAATTAAATTCGGAGAGATCGAAAAAAATCAGGAACCAGTCGAAAACACAGAGCGCTAAGGAGGGAACCTGGGCTTCCAAGCGGTAAGGAAGATCTGGCGTCATGGGGCGGAGCCGAGAGTTTTACCACCTGGGTGGGTGGGAGGAGCCAGCTTGAAGACCTTCTGGCAAGATTTAAAGCGGCAAGGATACCTGCCAATAAGTGTGGATGAACAACATATCCATGTCCCTAGAACAGTAGATCTTCGAGAGAAACTCTTGCAGCAGATAACACATACAGGACTGGCGCCAGCTGGCGACAGGACCCCATAGCAAACTTTTTCCAGGAGTAGTTAGCAGGCACCGCCGCTCCCGATGTCTGCCCTGCCCCTGGCGTCCCACTTGCTATAAAAGGGGAGGCGGTCCCAGCATGCTCCAGTTCTTGTACGCCAGAGGACCTGGCAGGAGGAAGAAAAACCCACGATGGATGCAAAGCAAGATCCCCCGGGGGAAGGAGGGAGGGAAGTATACCTGCTGCAAGAGCTTCTCTCAAAGATCTTCTATTACGGTAAGTTCTTATGTAACTGTACTATCTTACTTCGAGAAGAAGCTCTTGCATCAGGTAAAACATATAGGACTTAGTCCCCAGCAGTATAAACTTAAGACAACTGAAAAGGGAGGTAGGAGAGGAACAGAGGAAGGAAGACAGGTAGGACCTTAGGAGATCAGACCCTGCAGAACTGCCAGGCTGAAGCCTACTCTGCGTCTGGATGCAATATCAAGGCTGTAGTGCTCGACAAATGTGTGGACTGAGTGCCACGTGGCTGCTGCACAGATACCTGAAGCGGAGGCCCTCCTGAGGGCTGCAAATGAGGCCGCCATTGCTCTGGTAGAATGACCACTGATCGGACCTGACAGGGGTTCATTGCATTTTTTGTAGCAGAATGTGATGCAGTGTGTCACCCCTCTTGAGAAGATCTGTTTGGAAACTGGGCTGCCCAAGGAACATGGGCAAAGGAAACCAACAGCTGATCGGATGATCTGGCCCACTTGGTCCTAGCCAAGTAGAACTGCAACATGCGATGGATGTCAAGGTGGAGAAGTGCCTCACCCCAACTGGAACGCTCAGGGTAGTAGACTGGGAGTTGAAGATCCTGGTCCAATGTAATTTCCGACACAACTTTAGGGAGAAACTTAGGATTGGTATACAAAGCTACCCTGTCTTTGTGAAAAATCAAATAAGGCTCCTTACACATCAGGGCCTGTAGCTCAGAAATCCTTTGGGCAGAAGTAACAGCAACCAAAAATACAGGTTACTCACCTGTAACAGGAGTTCTAGGAGTGGTATATGTTGTTCATCCACACTTGCTAGCAGGTTCCTTGCCGCTTTAAATCTTGCCAGAAGGTCTTCAAGCTGGCTCCTCCCACCCACCCGGGTGGTAAAACCCTTGGCTCTGCCCCATGATGCCAGATCTAGCCCGCTGGAAGCCAGGTTGAGCGTCAAAGCCGGGGAGGTCGGGTGGGTCGTGTGGATGAACAACATATACCACTCCTAGAACTCCTGTTACAGGTGAGTAAAGTGTATTTCTAGGGACGTGGATATGTTGTTCAATCCACACTTGTTGGCAGACTCCTAGCAGTTCTCCGGGAGGAGGGAGGCAAGGCACGCACCCCCTACTTAGGGAATAAGGACTGGAGAACCGAGGTCCCAAAACCAGCATCCCGGCGTGACTCTAGGTCAATGTGGTAATGGGAAATGAAGGTGTGTGCCAACTTCCAGGTAGCAGCCCTGCAGATTTCCTGGATAGGGATGTCCCTAGAAGCAGCCAACGAAGCAGCGGTATGGCAGGTAGAATGAGCTCTTATCCCTTTGGGAGGCTCCAAGCTCACCAACCTATAGCAGAGATCTATGCAGGAGGTGACCCACCTGCCTATCATCCGCTTGGCTGCAGGTCTGCCAGGTGCGGCTTCAGCGTAGGTGACAAACAGCTGGCGAACCTCTCCCAGAACTTCAGCCATTCGCTCCTTATAATAAAAGAGCGTTCTTCTAGGGTTCAAAGTATGGAGCCTATATTTGGCCTCCGAGGTGTGATTGGGGTAGAACACCGGCAGAGTCAACACCTGGTTAAGGTGAAACTCCAACACCACCTTCGGAAGGAATTTCGGGTGGGGGAGAAGGACAACCTTGTCCCTGTGGAAGACCAGATAAGGAGACTCAATGGAAAGCACCTGGAGCTCTCCCATCCTTCTGGCTGACGTGATAGCCACCAAGAAGGTGGTCTTCCACGACAGATGAGAGATGTCACACCTGTGCATCGGTTCGAATGGCTTGCCCATGAGCTTAGCCAGTACCAGCAGTAGATCCCATGGAGGTGGAGGTTCTCGCTCCGGATGGGATATGTGGTCTAGGCCTTTGAAAAAGAGCACAACCACCTTCTCCTGCACCACAAACTGCTTGCCGGCCCGCGTCTGGTAAGCAGGGATGGCTGCCAGGTGCACCTTAAGGGTTGTCGACCAAAACCCTAGCTGAGAAAGGGACCACAGTTAGTCCAGACTGCTAGCCAAGGAACAGGAAGAGGGGTCCAAACCCTTGTCCAGACACCAAATGGAGAATCTCTTCCATTTGAAGGCATAGCATTTTCTGGTCGACTCCTTACGGGATGCCTCAACGACGTTGAGGACCTCGTTGGAAAGACCCAAGACCTGGAACTCTAGCCACTCAGGAACCAGGCAATCAGGTGCAGGGATTGAAGGTCCGGGTGGAGAAGCTTCCCCTTGTCAAATGAGAGCAGATCCGGGCAGCTGGAAGCCGCATCAAGAGCCTGGAGCTGAGGCTGAGGAGATCTGGGTACCAGACCTGGCGGGGCCAGTCTGGGGCTACCAGAATCACCTGCGCCTTGTCCGTCTTCACCTTGAGAAGCACCTTGTGGATCAAGGGAGATGGAGGGAAGGCGTAGAAGAGGCCCGGGGTCCACAGCCTCGAGAAGGCATCCCCCTGCAGCGAGCCCTGCTTAGGGGGGTGGGCATGAAACAGCATCAGCTTTGCATTCTCCCTGGAGACAAACAGGTCCACCTGAGGGTAGCCCCAATGGGAGAACAGGTATTGTACTACCTCAAGCAGGAGAGACCACTCGTGAGAAGCAGCGCCTATCCGGCTGAGGGCATCGGCCAGACTATTGGAGACTCCTGCCACATGGATGGCTAGGAGATCCACCTCCAGGCTGATCACGAGAGACCAGATGCAGAGAGCCTCCTTGCACAGAAGCAAGGAGTGGGTCCCGCCCTGATGGTTGAGATAGTACATGGTCGTGGTGTAGTCAGTCTGGACCTGAACCACCTGACCCCATACAAATGAAGCGAAGGCGCTGAGGGCTAGTCGAACCACTCGAAGCCCCAGCAGGTTGATGTGACATCGAGACTCCTGAGTGGACCAGAGGCCGTGGGCTCTGAGCTCCCCCAGATAGGCACCCCAACCCATCAGAGAGGCATCAGTAGTTAGAGTGACTGTCGGCTCTGGGCGGACGATCGGGCGCAATTGCCCAAACAAAAATGATTGGGCAAATGAGGAAAAGACCTCAGCCCTGTCTGCCGGGAGCCGAGCTCTGGCTCGAACAGAGTCGAGCTCTGCCCCGCTGAACTGAATCGCCTGCGATGGCACGAGTACCGATTTGGCCTCGTTGATGAGGAGGCCAATCTGAGAGCAAACCTGGAGGGCCAGATCCCTGGACCGCTCCACTTCCAACCTGGAGGGGGCTGCAATCAGCCAGTCATCCAGGTAAGGGTACACTCGGACCCCTCGGCACCACAGGAATGCTGTCACCACTGCCGTGCATTTGGTGAAGACCCTGGGAGCTGGAGAGAGGCCGAAGGACATGGCCCGGAATTCGTAGAGAGAACCCTCTGCTCAGAAGTGGAGGAATCGCTGATGAGATGGACGGATTGGGATGTGAAAGAACGCATCCTGAAGATCCAGAGAACAGAACCACATGCCTGGTTCCAAGGATGGAATGATCTGAGCCACAGTGACCATCCTGAAGGTACGAGGCCTTAGGAACCTGTTCAGGTCGTGCAGGTTGAGAATGGGGTGCCAGGCCCCCATCCGTTTTGGAACCAGGAAGTACCTGGACACAAACCCTGGGTCTGGAGGAGGGTCCGACACCTCTCTGATCACCTCCTTCTGGAGGAGTAAGGCAATGTCGGCTCAACAAGCCGACAGAGAGGCTGCGGAACCCGTAGCCCCCCCGTGCGGTGACGGCTCGATAGGGAGGGAAATGCTAAAATTCCAGAGACAGACCACTGCCGACCACTTCTAACAACCAGCAGTCCATGGTGATAGCAGACCAGGTGGAAAGGAAGTGGCGGAGCCGCCCCCCCATGGGGGGAACCCAAGGAGGAGTGACAAGGTTGGGGGCGACACCCCTCAACCCGTCACTGGGCAGGCTTGGAGGAAGGGCCCACTGAGGGACCTCCTGGACCCTTGCCCCCAGGCTTTCTACTAGAGGAAGCAGCAGACTTGGCCTTAGGGCACCAAGTTTGAGCCTGCTGGCCCTGATGCTGGTGGTGCTGGGCTGGATGTGCCGCAGGAGCGGAAGGGTGAAGGGGCTTACGCTGCTGCGGGTGGCCTTTGTCCTTCTGGACAGACATGACAGAGTCCAAGGTGGCATTGGACTTCTCGATCCTCTGGAGATGGCCTTCCACTCCGGGCCCTAACAAGTCGGTGTCCAGGAAGGGAACATCTGCCAGCTTGTGCTGGGTGTCTGCTGTGAAGGTGGAGATCTGCAGCCAGGCTCTGTGGCGCATGGCCACTGCAGCCGCTACTGGCCGAGCACCAGAGTCACCAATGTCCAAAGAAGTTTGGAGCTGTTGTTTAGCCACCGCCCTTCCCTGATCCCGCACCTGCTTGACTGTCATCGGATGGTCAGCTGGGGGATGAGGAATCGCCTCAGCCAGGGAGCCCATAAGGGCGTGTGAGAAATGTGCCATCAGAATGGCCAAGCTAGCCTGACTAAGACCTAGGGAGGAAGCAGTGTAAACCTTCCGTTCTGAGTAATCCAACTTTATGGATTCCTTTTCAGGCAGTTTGTCCACGTCCCAAGTGTTCCCGGAACGACGGAATACGCTATCTGTCACTAACCCCTATGCAGAGGATGCTCTGAGAAACCAGAGAGTGAACCGGTGGGGCGCGTGCTTCGAGCCATTCTGGCGAAGGTGCAGGACAAAGATGCTGGCCGCTGCCACAACTCAGGACCAGACCCAACAATTGCTTGACCACGGAAGGCCTCCATAGAATCCCTCGGTCCAGTATCTCCGTGAGGGGATACTTGGCCCATTTTTGGATGGGTTCAAGCTGCATCCCAATAAACTCTGAGATGAGTCGAAGCATACCCAGAAACGAGGATAGGCTCTCGTCCACCGACTGGCCTCCTGCAGACTCCAGGTCAATCGGCCTGGAGAAAGGGAAGAGTCGTCAGACACCGAGGAGTCTGCGAACAGCTGCCGAGCGCCTGAGCCACCTTCCACCTGCCGAGGTCAATCGGGAGTGAGGGTGACTAACAACCTATGGGGCAAGCCCTGACCCGACCGAGAATCCTTGGTCGGGGCCCCAGTCTTCGGTTGTGGAGGCAGAGGTTCCACCACAATGGGTGGAGCAGCTGGTTTCAGCCAAACAACCGGCGTTGGGGGAAGGTCGTCTACTACCATGAGGGGTTGTTTCGGCTGCTCAGGTGACAGCCACTTAATGGCCGGAGAAGGCAACAGAGTTGGCTTGTTACTGGTCAGGTAAAGTTGCTACCACATCGAGTCCTCGTGGCGCCGGCGCAACTTGGCATGAAACCTATCCTCAAGAAGGGGCGTACAGGGTGGCGGCGCCACTTTCCATGGTGCTGAGACCGAGATCTCCGATGTCGGTGGGACAGCTGAACCTGGAAGAGGACCCGAGACCTTGAGGATTTCAAGGTGGGTCAAAGAGGAATGGAAACCCACCTCCTTTGGTGCAGGGACCTTAACGGAGAGACTTTGACACAAGAGGCACGAGGCAAGTCCTTGGTAATCACCGGGGAACCACTGAAGAGAGTTGTTAGCATCTCCAGGCGACAAACCATCTGATGGGTCGAGAAAAATCTCGACCGCGTCGACGGATGTCTCGGCCGGCTGATCTGACAGGGACACCGTGAAGCCAGCAGCCGCAACCTCGACCAAAGTCGAGAGTCGACGGTCTGGTGAAGGGGATCTCTCCCGCTCCCACGAACGTCGACAGTGGGACTTACCTTTAGAGTCCTTCTTTCTGGACCGACTGAAATGTCCCGATGGCCCTTTTCCCTTTGTGAAGAGGGACTGACAAAGCTCCTTAAAAGAAGCAGTGTAGGAGGAGCCCAAGGAGAGTGGGAAAAATGCCACGGCCGAGGTGGAAGAAGAAGCGGCCTGGGCCGTCTCCTCCTCGAGGGCGATCATCTGCTCCAACTGCTCCATGGAGCCTGCCGCTGCGGACACTGCCCAACGGGTCTCCTTAGACTTGACTGGTGGGTACCATTTCTCGGGGCACCAAGTAGTAGTCTGGCAGGCGCAGTCCTCAAGACGAAGCCGAGAAGACCTGCTGAATTCATGAGCCTCACCAGATCATGTCAAGCCCTGGGCAGTGACACACCGTGAGTGCGGATCGATCCGGACATCATCTGCCCACAAGGGGACCGACGGAAGCTGGGAGTCGAGTTGTCCATCGCAGCCGCAAGGGAAGATGAAGACCGTAGTCTTGTAAATTTTAAGATTGGTTTCGGAAATTCCAAAGAGTGTGGATCCAGGCCTAAAATGCAGAGCGCAAAGGAGGGAACCTGATCTTCCAAGCGGTAAGGAAGATCTGGCATCATGGGGCGGAACCAAAGGTTTTACCATCCTGGTGGGTGGGAGGAGCCAGCTTGAAGACCTTCCGGCAACATTTAAAGTGGCAAAGAACCTGCCAATAAGTGTGGATTGAACAACATATCCACGTCCCTAGAAATAACGTTTTCCAGGGGAAAAAAAAAAAGCAGTGCGCCATCTGCGGTGGGTTCAAAAGGCAGGGAGGTGAGCATCTCAAGGACAAATGGAAGGTCCCAAGGGGGCACAAGGTTCTTAACAGGGGGCTTTATATGAAGGATGCCCCTAAGGAAGGCGCGGGTAACCTCCAACAGAGCCACTGTTCTGCCCTGAACAGGGACATGGTAGGCAGAAAGATCGGCCGGGTGTACCTTTATGGAGGAGTAACTGAGCCCCGATTCAGACAGAGATAAAAGATGTTCCAGCAAAGTGTTAATCAGACAGGCCAAAGGATCTATGTGGCATGCTGTAGCCCAGAGGCAGAACCGCTTCCACTTCATAGAGTAGGTAGCTCTTGTGGAGGGCTTCCTCGCCTCCACTATGACTCCGGCTATCTTGTCCAATACCCCGAATTGAAGCTTGGCTAAGTCCTGAGGGGCCAACCATGAAGGTGAAGGAATCATTGGTTTGGGTAAACAAGCATCCCACTGTCCTGAGAGAGTGAGGTGAGAGAGGAAGTGAAACTGGTAAGCCCACCGCCAGTTGCTGTACCAAGGGGAACCGAATCTGTCAAGGCCACAGCAGCGCAATGAGGATCATGGTGGTTCCCTCCGCTTGTGCTTTGAGAAGGACTCTCTGAATGAGCAGAGACGAAGGAAAGGCATAGAGGAATCTCCCCTTCCAGGAGAGGGACAATGCGTCTTGCCAGAAAACACCAGGCCTGGGATCTAGCGAGCAAAAACTGGGCAGGTTTGCATTGGCAGAAGATACAAAGAGATCCAACTCTGGTGTCCCCCATCTTGCGTAAAGGTTGTCTTTGATCAACTGCAGGAGGGACCACTCGTGCACTCGAGATTTTGTTCTGCTCAGCATGTCTGTGAGTGTGTTCTATGTGCCTGGAACGTGCACCACTGTGATGGCCAACTGATGGGCTATGGCCCATTCCCACACCCTCATAGTCTCCCTGCAAAGGGGTAAGACTGTGTACCTCCCTGTTTGTTGAGGTAGAAGACCACCGATGTGTGGTCCATCTAGACCTGAAGGTGACCTGATGTGACTGATGATTCCAGGGCTTGAAGACTGTAGAGTACTGCTCTTAACTCCAGTACATTGATGCGGAGAGATTCCTCAGTCTGAGACCAAGACCCCTGTGTCTTGTGAGCTCCTAGGTGAGCCCCCCCCATCCCGAATCTGAAGCATCCATGGTCAGGACCTGTCTGGGTGCTTCCTTCTGAAAGAGGATCCTCTCCAGTAAGGTTGGGGACATCATCCACCCGAGGAGTTCCTTGCATATCAACTCCATTATGGAGACCGGCAAGTCCAGGTCATCCCACCTCTGGTGCCATTGTACCCGAAGAGTCCAATGAATGGTCCTCATCTGTAGTCTGGCGAAGGGAATGGTCACGATGGTGGCCGCCACGTGACCCAACAGCCGGAGTATCAATCTGGTTGGAATGGTGAAGGCAGAATAAATCTGCCTGGCCAGAGCTCAAATACACTCTGCCCGGTCCAGAGGTAGGAAGGCCTGCCCCGAACAGTGTCTAGGAGTGCTCCGATGAATGGTAGGAGTTGAGCTGGGCTGAGTGACAACTTGGCTGGGTTGATGGTGATTCCCAGGTTCCAGAATAGGTTGCAGGTGTTCCGGATGGCAGCCTGGAGATGGGCACCGAAGTGTGCCATGAATAGCCAGTCATCCAGGTATGGGAACACGTAATGACCCATCCTGCGAAGTGCTGTGGCCACCACCACCAGGCACTTTGTAAAACATCCTCGGTGCCGAACAGAGACCGAAGGGCAGGGCCCTGAACTGGAAGTGTTTGCCCTGGAATGCAAACAGAAGGTATTTTTGGTGGCCTTCAGCTATGAGGATTTGATATCTAGAGATGCAAGCCAGTCTACCAGTCTCAACATCAGAATCAGGTTGTGCAATGTGAACATCCTGAAATGTCTGTATGTGACTGACAAGTTCAGGTCGCGGATCAGTCTGAGGTCTCCCGATTTCTTCAGGATCAGGAAGAATCTGGAATAGAACCCAGTGCTTCTCTCCTGTGGAGGAACAAGATCTATGGCATTCTTGGACAGCAGTGCCTGGATCTCTTGTTGGATGAGGGCTGCACGTCCCACCGAGTGATGGGATGGGAGTGGGGGCCTGTCTGGAGGGGTAGACACAAACTCTATAGAGTGCCATGTTCTACAAGCTCATGAACCCACAGGTCGGAGGTCACTTGTCTCCAGGCTTCTGGATAAAGAGAAAAGTGACCTCCCACCTTCTCTCCCGATGGAACGTCACAGAGAGGTGGGTTTGGCTGGAAGGCATGCTGTTGGAGGGGGAGGGAAAGTGGCTTGGGCAGACTTAGCCTGTCGAGAGGTGGCAACCGAGGATCCCCTGGGTCCACCACATCAACCAAAGCTGCCTCGCTGAGCCTGGGGCTGCTGAAAGCGAGGTTGCTGAGGCTGTTGACCCCCCTCTGCCACGAAAGTGAGACCTACGAAATCATCTCTGCTTCAGGTGATACACAGACCGCATGGTACAGACAGCCTTACTGGAGTCTTGCAATCTATTACTGATTCTCTCTGTTTCTTCACCGAAGAGAACGGAGCCCTTAAAGGGCGCATCAAAGATGTTGGATCTAACATCTGGCATGAACCCAGAAAGCCGGAGCCAGGAATGGCGCCAGAGACAGATGCCTATAGTCGCTGCCCTTGCTGAGGTGTTTGCAGTCGTAGGCAGAGCAGAGCACATGTGTGCTCAAGTGTGACCCAGTTTGAAGTAATTTTGCAAGTTCTGCCTTTTGAGGGCAGTCAGGCATGCCTTGCAATATGTCCAGACCTTGTTCCCAAAGGGCATTTTGGAACTGGACCATGTGGGTCAGGAAGTTTAAGCTCCTGATGTTGCAGGTGGCAGATGTGTACACCTTTCTGCCCATGGAATCCAGCTGTTTGGACTCCTCGTAAGGAGGCTGGGTGCTCAGATGTTTGGGCCTCTGAGAACAGTCGTGAGCAGCAGATATAATTACCAAGTCAACAGTAGGTTGTACAGCCAAAAAAAGGGTGTTCCTTAAGAGCCCTGTTCAGCCGATCCACCTTTTTCAGGATGGCCGTGGATGAGTGGGGTCATTACCAAGTGGTCTGCATGATGTCCTTGAAGGTATCCACCATGGAAGGGATAACAATGGGTTTAGGGTGTTTCTATCGGAGGTACTTGGCCAGTCTCATTCATTCGGGGTCCAAGTCCTCCGTATCCCATCCCATGCTGGCTTGAATGTGCCTTATGACCTCCACGAAGGATGGACAGTCCGAAGGAGATTTAGGTAAGTCCTCAGGTTCATCAGACAGAGGGTCATCGAAGGATGTCACAGAGGAGGTCGTCGTGTGGTAGGAGTCCATGGAGCAGATTGAGGGAGATATGCGTCTCCTGCGCTTTCTGCACCGATCAGGGCTAGAGGCACTCGAGCTCCTACAGCAAGATCTATGGCGTCTTCTTTTTTCTGTCCGTTTTCTCGGTTTGTCCGGAGGTGGATGTTTTCCCCTTTCCTCATCCGAGGGTGGTTGAGCAGGAACTTCTTCAACCGGTGTTGGAATCTCCTCCACCGGGTTGGTACCTGCTCAGGATTTATTGGAGTGATCCGTGTAGGCGGGACTGGGAGGATATCCGGTCTAATAGTTTCCCACCAATGAGAAGAAAGGTCCTTGATCTGACTGAGATTGAGTTTTGGTGAAACTGGTGCCGGGTCCGGCGGTGGTCCCGAAGCTCCGGTGCCGGTACCGACATCAGTCCTGTCTGGTGTCGGTCTGACTCGTGGGGATGCCAGTGTGTCTTGGTTATCAGGCCCAAAGTAACACCATGGACTGGCGTTTGATCCCCTGGTGTAGGAGTGTCGTCCCCTCCGGCATCAGACTGAGGTGAAGAAGGCAGGGGCGACAGTGTCTTGGCCGGAGGAGGCACAAGTACATGTGGGGTGCCTTCAGCAGGCTTACACCAGGGATTCTCAGATGCAGGCTTAACAGGTTTGTCCGAAGGATGCCTGTCCGATGACAGGACCGGACATTTGTCAGTCGACAGAGCATGGCACTTGTCTAAGGCCTTGTGGGCATGCTTCGGCGGGAGGGAGGGAGGAAGGAAGACCTCCCTGCCAGCGGACCCAAAGATTTTGCCTTCTCCCGGCAGTTGGCACTACATACAGAGGCCAACCGGGTGGGGGGGCAGAGTGTGACTTACCTGGGTCAGACGAATGGCCTGACAAAGCTGAAGGAGGCTTGATCTTGATGGGTTGAAGGGTAGCTGACTGCCCTGAAGACATCTCCTTTGTCACTGGAGCTCTGGAGGAGGCCAGAGCCTTGACCACAGTAGGGCGGGAGTCATGGCCTGATGACCCCAATCTGGAGGCAGCGTGGGATCCAGAGGATCTGAAGGAGGACCTGTCCCTGTTCCACCCTCTGTGTTTGGCCTTCGGCTTAGGGCTGTGATGTTTTCCTTAAGATTTGTGGACACGGCGGGGAGAGTCCTCCTCAGAAGATGAATCCTTCTGCATGGCCACTAGTTGCTGCCGAGCCAAAAAAGCCTTAAGGGACTTTTGTTGGCAGATGCGGGTCCAGCTATTGAATGCCTGACAGTGGGAGCAGGATTTAGTGTCATGGTCTGGGCCCAGGCAGAAATTGCAGGCCGCGTGTCCGTCCTTAGAAGGTACTGGTTTCCCACAGGCGCACTTATTCTTGTGCCTGGAGAGGGTAGTCGACATGCAGATGCTTGACGAAGAAAAAGATCGAAAAAGATTATACTGGAGTTGAGAAAATTTTTACTAATGGTCAAACCGGCGAGGGAGAGCCATGGAGCTAATGTTCGTGCGTCGAAGGTGGGAACAATCTGGAGCACACTTAGACTGCCTCCCCTTTTGTACGACAAGGGACGTCGGGGGCAGGGCAGACAACGGGAGGGGAGGTGCCTGCTAACTACTGCTAGAAAAAATTTGCCGTGAGATCCTGTCGAAAGGCCGGTGCCAGTCCTATATGCGTTATCTGCTGCAAGAGCTTCCTCTCAAAGTAAGATTGATCTTTTTACCTCAAGGTCACAGGTTCAAATCTAGCCTAAGTCAGTATTCGACAAAACCCAGCATCACCTGAGTGCTTTCCAGTGGCCTGTGTGAAATGATTTGTGGTGTTATCAGTCCAGTTCCCAGTGGGCAGGTGTCCATATCACAAAATCATCAACACTAATTGGCACAGGACCCTTGTTGGCAGTCTCACAAGAGAGGCCAAGTATTGTAGGACAGGGTTGAGGCACATTGGTGGGGCAGCATGGGGAAGCCTGCACTGTAGCTGTCCAGGCTGTGCCTGTTATGTGGACAGAGGGCTTCAGTTTCCATTGTTGTCAATCTGACATCATTCAAAGGCACTAAATTCACACACAGAAAACAATCTTAAAAAAAAAAAAAACTCTGTGAAGCGCAGTTTACTTTTAATAATCACTTCTACAGATTTACTAATTAATTTTTATTTCAAAACGTTTACCAGGAAAGACATACTGAGCTGGTAACAGCTTGTTTCCTGATGTGTCTTGTGGGGAGGGGGAGAATCCGAACAAGACAATAAGTACAATAATACAAATTACAGGTACAATAAGTAGCTGTATGGAAATAAATACAATGAGGTGCTGAAGGAAATCAATGGTTGTAATTTAGGGAAGATGGAAGAGGGGATCCTACTTATGTAAGAGAGGATTGTACTAAGGTTAAGTGCGAAGCGTAGGGAGAAGGGTGGCTGGAGGGTGGTGGACAGGAGCTCATGGCCCAGGATAAGGAGCAACTGCAGGAGTAAGTAGTGAAGTCATGGAGGAGAGATTTGAGTGAGTGGAGGGAGGAAGGGGGCAGAATGGATGGTCTGGGGGTGACAGCTCCAGAGTTACGAAAGTGGAAAAAGGAGGCATTTTGATCTTCAGTGGTTTTCACTGGAGGACGTGAAGGGAGTGAGAAACTGAGTTGAGAAGGAACAATGAGGTGCTGGAAGTTGAGAGAAGGGAGGCAAGGTACGAGGTAAGAGAACTAAGCCAGAATTTGGAGACAAGAGAAGCACGATGGATGAGGGGACTGGCATAAAGGGAGGGAGAGAGAGGAGTACAGTGAGCAGTAGTAGGTGTAATGGGGACAGTCCAGGGCAAAGTGACAAGAGGAGTTCCAGTCTGGCAAGCGTGGAAGTCTGACTAACACTGTATACAATGTCACCATAATCGAAGAAGAGAAGGATAATTTTTGTGACAATGTCTCTGTGAGCAGGATGGAGGATACTCGCTTTGTTCCTGTAAAGTGCAATAAGTTTAGGATGGAGCTTCTGGTGGATGGCATCATACGAAATCCACATAACCCAAAATCCTAGGGTAAAACTAACAGTATACATTTGAGCTGAAAGCATTATATGACAGAACTTTACCACTATGGACTGGATTTTCAGAGCTGCACTGGGGACTTGTGACAATGCTTGGAGCTAGCAAAAATAAGCTAGAATAAACTAGCTAAAAGGTGGTTTAACTGATGGGCACAAATGTAAGATGCATACATTTTTTTTTTGTTACAGTAAAAATTTAGCAAACTATTTTAAAATGGCATGCAAAGATTTTGTTATATTTTGGATGCTGCAGACACAGCCCAAAAATCAGAATTTTGCCATTGGCATTCCCTTTGATAACCCAGCCTTGCAACAACTATAGCCCTTCACCAACTATACCCATTTTTACGGCTGCATAGTAGGAGCTATGCCAACATATTTCTGTAATGAGAAGGAGAAGAGAAGTTAAGGGTTTGATCGGATACCAAATGCACCACTGCTGGCTCCTTCCATAGAGTGGAGTTAAACATATCTTTCTATGACTCTCTCCATGTCCTCTCCATTTATTAAAGTGCGCTTCCTTCCTCCCCCCCCCCGCACTATTTTCTTGCTCCCCACAATGAGCTCAGGGAATGGGTTTCTGGACTCCCATGCTCACATCTGGTTGGACCACGTTCAATTCCGCCCCACACAATCATACCTATGTATTCACCTCATGCCTCTTTCTAAAAGAGAAAATGCTCACTTCAGCTTCATGCCTGTTTCTTTTAAAAACCAAAAGATTGTTTCCCCTCCTCTAATGAAAATTTTATAAATAAATCAATTAAATTGTTAGTGCAAGTGAGGGATCGCACTCTGTGCCTGGCTGTTGCTGAGGTGTATGTGTGTGTGGGTGTATGTGTGTATACATACGCATGTGTGTGACTATTCACTATAATCCAATCCACACATTAATTTTATATCGCTTGTCAGATTAATGAATTAGCAGCCATTTTGGCTCTGACCAGAGTTTGTTGCACATACTGCAAGTCTTGATATTTTCCAGTCTTTCTGGTGCACTTCACAATCAATCACCACAACATTTTTCCATATAAGCAGGGTCCAATGAATTATGTGGTTCTATAGACACAAAATGGGCCACAGAACATGCATTCTACCACTGAATTCAATATTTTTGGTGATTTTATTTTTTTTTTTTTCCATGCAGCTTATGCTGTCACACTCAATCTGTTATGACTTATGAATCACTGGATCCCCCCTCCCACCTCCACCAAACAAGAATGCGAGGGGTATGTCCTTAGGTGTACAGGGGTTTGGGTTAGAGGATACACAGGGATGGAGATTCAGCACTTGCATCAGGATCGAGTCTCTGTTTGCCAACTTGGGGAGCTCCTCCCAAACACAAAACAAAAGACTAATGTGACAGTGCTCAAACAGAATGGACACACTTAGTTGCTGGCAAACTGGCATTTATTAAAATAAGAAATAGCTGGCAGTGGCGAAACATGCCAGGAGTTACCATACCAACCACTTTACAATACTTCGGACTACACAATTTCTTTGTAACAAAGGACTGATGTAGTCTGAAGTGCCGGGGAGTTCTGAGGGAAACCCTTTCCCTGTGAAAAACCAAATAGGGCTCTTTACACATCAGAGCCTGCCGCTCCGAAACTCTTCAAGCGGAAGTAACAGCAACCAGAAAACAAACTTTCCAAGACAGGTATCGCAGCTCACAACTCGCTGCGGGTTCAAAAGGGGGAAGGGTGAGTTTCTCCAACACAAAAAGGAGCTTGCAGGGTGGGACAGGGTCCCTGATGGGAGGTCTCATGAGAAGAACCCCCCTAAGGAAGATGCGGGCCACTTCCAACTGGGCCAATGCTCTCTCTCCCACGAGAGCATGACAGGCCGAGATTGCCCACATGTGCACCTTGATAGAGGAATAGCTCAGGCCTTTCTCGTACAAGGAGAGGAGATACTGCAAAGCGGAATTTACAGAGCAGGTGACCAGGTCTAAATGCTGTGGCAAGGCCCAAAGACAGAAACGCTTCCACTTCATAGCGTAAGTGGAGCAAGTAGAGGGCTTTCTTGCAGATGCTAAGACCTTAGCCACTTCCGGGGAAACCCCGTATCTGTTCTTAGCTACATCTGGAGGAGCCAAGCATGAAGGTGCAGAGACCTGAGATTTGGGTGAACCAGAGAACACTGGTCCTGGGACAGTAGTTGCGAACAAATGGGCAGCGGGATTGGAGGTTCCTGGGACAACCGCTGCAGGAGTGGGAACCAAATCTGTCGGGGCCAATTGGGGGCCACAAGAATCATGCGTGCCCCCTCTGCCTGTAGTTTGAGAAGAACCCTCTGGATGAGAGGGAAGGGCGTAAAGGCATAAAGAAACCTCCTGGCCCAACAAAGGATACAATGCGGCTCAATAAAACCAGGCGCATGCTCTCGCGAGCAAAATCATGGCAGTTTGGTGTTGCGTGGTGACGCAAAGAGATCTAGCTCGGGAAGGCCCCACCTTCCGAAGAGCTGATCCGCTATGGATTGAAGCAATTCCCACTTGTGCGCTCTGGCCCACGACCTGCTGAGATCATCGGCCACCTTGTTTAGGACTCCTGGAACATGCATAGCCGACAGATGAATGCCCCGTTCCAGCGCCCAGTACCAGACTCTCATCGCCTCCCAGCAAAGAGGATAGGAATGGGTGCCTCCTTGCTTGTTGAAGTAAAAGACGACCGCCATGTTGTCCGCCTGAACTAGAAGAGAGCCGGGTACCAGGTCCTCTTGAAACACCTGAAGAGCGTAGAGGACCACTCGCATTTCCAGGACATTGATGTGGAGGGACTGTTCCCCGGGTGACCAAATCCCTTGTGTTCGGTGAACACCGAGAAGAACCCCCCAACCCAGGTCTGAGGCATCCGTTGTCAGAGTCTGACCTGGAGGCTCTGGACGAAAGCTGACCCCTTTCTCCAGATTGCTGGGGTCCAGCCACCACAGCAACGTTCTCCTGACTGGCTCCGAGATCCTGACTAAAGCGTCCAGGTCGTCGGAGTATTGATCCCACTGCACGCTGAGCATCCATTGTGGGATTCTCATGTGGAGGTGGGCCAAGAGTGTTACTGGGATGGCCGCCGCCATATGCCCCAGTAGACTGAGGAAGTTCCGAGCCGGAACTCGAGGTGCTATGGAGATCCATTCTGCCAAACTTCACAGGCGAATTCCCCTGTCCTGTGGGAGAAAAGCCATGCCCTGGACAGAGTCCAGAGTCACTCCAATGAAGGCGAGGGTTTGGCTGGGCTTTGGGGATGACTTTAAGTTCAGGGTGATCCCCAGCTCTCGGAATAGAGTATAGGCATCTCCGAGAGAGCATAGGAGGCCGTCCCTTGACGGGGCTGTGAGAAGCCAGTCGTCGAGGTAAGGGAAAACATAATGGCCTGATCGCCTTACAGCCGCACCCACCACTGCAAGGCATTTGGTGAAGACTCGTGGAGTGGAGGAAAGGCCGAACGGAGCACCCGGAATTGATAATGCTCCCCTAGGAAGTGGAACCTCAGAAACTTCCTGTGGGGAGGAAAGACCCCGATATGCATGTACGCATCCTGCATGTCGAGAGAACAGAGCCAATCCCCTTGGTACAGCAGAGGAAGGAGACCCTGAAGAGTCACCTTCCTGAACTTTTTGTACTCTATAAAGAGATTTAAAGGACGGAGATCCAGAATGGGACGAAGGTCCCCCGTCTTTTTTGGGATCAGAATAAAGTGGGTGTAGAACCACTGACCCCACTGCTCCCTGGGAACTCTTTCTATTGCTCTCTTTTGCAGGAGGGCCTGAATTTCTCCTTCCAAGAGTGGAATGTGAGAAGGAGGATAACGGGAGATCTTTGGCGGAGTACGTGGAGGGAACTCTGTGAACTCCAACGTGTGTCCTCTCCGAATAACGTCCAAGACCCATTGATCTGTGGTAACAGAGCTCCACCCTTCGAGATGAAGGGAGAAGCAGCACCCCACCGGTTCCCCCTGAACATCTGACCATGGGGGGGGGGCGGAAGGGAATCACTGGGCAGAACCAGGGGTGGGGAGAGAGGCCTGGGAGGACTTGGGCCCAGGGGCGGAAGGTCCACCAGACTGCTGGTTTCCAGATCTCCATCGGAAGCCACCTCTCTGCCCTGCTGGGAACCTCGGGCTGAAGTCTGATTGCCTGAGGACTTGCGAAAAAGCCGACGGTGATGGGGGCGTCGCTGGTCGCTACGGTACATCTGGCGGACTGACCAGATTGACTTACCCGATTCCTGGAGACGGGAGATCAAGGCCTCCGTCTCCTTCCCAAACAAAACGGTACCCTGAAGCGACAGGTCCAGGATACCGGACTGCAGGTGCTGGTGAAAGCCCGAAAGCCTCAACCAGGCATGGTGCCTGAGAAAACCCCAGAGGCGGCCGCTCTGGCTGCCGTATCTGCAGTATCATACAAGGCCCTCAGAACGAGTGCCTATGTCTGAGCCCGACTGTAAGAGAGCCAGGGGCTCAGTCTTCTTATCAGAGTCTGGCTTGGCCTGTGCCAGCTCAAGATCCTGTTCCCATAACGCATTCTGGAACTGCACCATATGCATGAGGAAGTTCAGGGATTGTATGGCGCAGGTGGAGGCAGCATAAACTTTCTTGCCCACCTGATCCAGATAATGAGACTCCAAGTCGGGAGGCTGGGAGCTGAGGTGCCGCTGCTGTCGAGACTTGTCATGAGCAGCCGTGATCACAGTGGAGTCTGCCTGAGGGTGTTCCGCCAAGAAGGGTTCAGCCCTCTGAGCCTTGTAAAGCCTGTCCGACTTTTTGGGAACCGCCGGGATGGAGGCTGGGCGCAGCTAGGTGGATCTAGTCAGGTCCTGAAAAGTATCCACCAGAGGAGGAATGACCAAAGACTTTGGCTCCTTCTGCCTCAGGTATTTGGCCAATCTCTGGTGTTCCGGGTCCAGGTCTTCCGTGTCCCGCTCATTGGAAGCCTGGATATGCCTCATGACGTCCATGAATGTGGGATCGTCTGGAGGTGAGCGAGGCATGTTCTTCCCCTCAGGGGAGTGCCTGAGGCTGAGGGAAGACTAAGATGAAGACGAGGAAGAGGAGGACCGACTATCCGACTTAGAGTAGTCTGGTTCTGCCTCATGTCCATGCCTACGCTGACGTCGGTATGCAGGGGACAGGCGACGGTCCGAAGACCGGCGACGGTCCGAAGACCAGTGACGGTCCCTGGACCGACGACAGAGCGATGACCAATGTCGGTCAGGAGACCGACGTCGGGAACCGGCCCGCTGAGCGCAGGGAGGGCTCCGGGAACGAGACCAGGACCGACGGTCAGTCGAAACCATAGAGCAACGTCGGTGGTCCTCGGATCGGGAGCGGGAACGAGCCCTAGACGGGGGCACAAAACGGCACTCTGGGGACCTCAACGGAGAGGTCTCGCCCTCTGGCTGTGGTTCACCCGCAGGATCCGGTACCAGTGTCTGGGCCGGCGACGGGGTGGTACGCTTGTGAACCTGCCCCCACCAAAACGAAAAAAGTTGTTTAAGCTCATCCGAGGATAATATTTCAGCCGCCCGCTGTGGGAAAGGAGTCTCCTGAGCGGCGGGACACGACGGCGAGCTCTCCTGATGGCCCAGGGGGAAGGAGGACTTGGGCAACGGGGACGTCGGCAGGACAATGACCGACCCCGGGTCCTTGGCCCCTTCAACCGGCGCTGTTACCGCAACCGACGACGGGGTGACGACAGGGGGCGCCGGAGAGTCCTTAAGCTCTGGAGGCGCACCTTTAGCAGGCCGCGCTGGTGCCGTGGTCGATAGGGCTGAAGCAGGTACCGCCACGGACGTAGTGATGACTCTGAGTGGAGTCATCTTAGGCTTGGTCGGCTGCTCCCCCGACGGGCCAGCCTTATCCTGAGACGAGCGCGGCGACTCACCCGGGCCCAAAGGACAGGCCTTCTTCTGGGAAGGTCGCGACTGCGATAGGGACCGAGACCGGGACCAACTGCGCTCTTTACTATGACGCTTTTTCTCCTTCTTCCCCTCGGACGAGTGTAGGTCCACCTTCTTCTCTAAAAGGTAGGCCTTCAGGCGTCGGATGCAAGTCCGGCTTGTAAAAGCCTGGCAGTCGGCACAGTTAGCGGTGTCGTGGTCCGGACCCAGGCAAGCATACCGCCCGATGGCGGTCTTTAGCGGTTTGCAGCTGCATTGCACTTGTTTAGGTGTTCTGGGGAAACAGACGCCCAGGAAGACATCGAACCTGGAAGAAACTTCTCGGCATTGGACATCGGCAATCTACAGCGTAAACACCGAGGCAAAGTACGCACGGTCACTGGAAAACCAAGCCCACTAGCGGAAACCGTACAGGCGTCGGTCGCGGTAAAGAAAAAAATGGTAAAACCATCAAAAACTTGCTTGTAGATCCTGTTCTCGCTTGGTGAATCGCAGGCAGCAGCTATTCACGTGCGTGGTACGCGGCGGGAAAGAACTGAGGTGGAGCTGGCTCTACCCCCTCTTGTACCCTGACCAACGTCAGGGTGGGGCCGGCGTCAGGGGCGGTCCCCCGCTGCCATTGCTGCAGAAGTTTTTCTGTGTGGTCCTAGTGCCTGCGGCATAGTCCTAATTGTTACAGCCTGCTGCAAGAGCTCTATCTCGAAGTAAGATCATGCAACTGTGGATAGATCAGGGCTTAATTAATGGTCAAGTGACCTGTTTGGACAAATCAGAAGACAGTATTTTCGAAACCCATGTTATAAGTATGGTTGCTACAGATTAGGAAAACACTCCCAATACACCAGAGAACCACAGAGTGGTAGTCAAGGTTTGACTACTGAAATTCAATGCTAAAAAGTGTAAAGTGATGCATGCAGGAATAAAGAACCCCAAGAAGGAATACTGGATGGAAGGACTTAAGTTGGCCACTACTTTGGAGGAAAGGGACCTGTGGGTCATCATAAGCAACTCCCTAAAACAAAATCACCAATATAACAAGGCCAACAGCAAGGCAACCAGAATGTTGGGGTGTATGGGAAGGGGTTTCGAAAGCAAGCGAAGAGAGGTAGTACTATCTTTCTCTAGATCACTGGTAAGACCACATCTGGAGTACTGTGCCCATTTCTAGCATCCTCGCCTGAGGAAAAACAGAGATACTGGAGAAAAATGATTCACGGCCAACAGCGCAATCCTAGGAGGATTGTCTTAGGGCAAAACGGAGAGGGGGTATATGATACAGACCTTCAACTTCTTAAAATGAATAAACAAGGTAATTTGTGGGGAGTTATTAAGCAGGAATTGCAGGTCAAACACAAGGGGACATGAATGTACTGTAGGTTGGAGGGGGTGAGATTCAGAATGGATGCAAGAACGTTTTACTTTACCGAGAGAGTGGATGAGCCATGGAACAAACTACCAGCAGGAGTGGTGGGTGTAAAAATCATTAATGGGTCCAAGCATGTAAAGTAAAGGGCTTAACAGTTACTCAGGGGGTAGCGGTAAGGCAGGGAGCAAGGGGGGGGGAGGTGAAAGCTCCATCTGGACAACAGGTAACAGGGTAGGGTAGGGCAAAACTTGGCAGACTGGATGGCCGATTATTTTCTTCTGCCAGCATTGTCTATATTTCTACATTTCCTATGGTGCCAGAACCTTCTCACACACAGACTGTGCACAAGACCACTCCTGCACTGCAACAAGTGCCATCAGGGAGACACATAAATATTAAAGTACCTTTCTTGAGTTGTTTGCAATGGGAATGTTCTGGTTACTCCCAATCACTCTGAACTGTGGAGTCCCCCAGAGGGTATGTTCGGTCACTAATGTTCTATGTGTACAGTATATGTTTCATTAGAGGAGATCACCAAGGGATACAGCATTTAGTTTCAGTACTATGCTGATGCTACTCTGCTGTATGTCTCCTTCGCACCTAATCAGGATCCATCTATGCTGACCCAAGGCAGTGCTCTAAGATTACAAGAATAGAAAAAGGTAGGAATTCTAGGACACCCATTCATGAATATGTGCCAGCCCTGGGTAACTAATGAAAACATCCTTTGGGTGGGCCTATAGGAAGACACAGATGTATAGGATGCCAGGCAAAGTAGTGAACATAATAGCTATAGAGAAAAACAGAACACAGAGAATATGGATACTAAGATGGGAGACAAGATGAGCAGACGAATGCCTTGGTGAAACCAATGTGTTTGGTTTCTCTAACGAATGTGCTAGCTGACATACAATACTGCTAGTATGCATAAGAGATATTAGGCCAGCCCTGCAGCCTTGTGAAAGTTGCACACACCACAAAACCAGGCTTGTGTCAAGAGCCCTGGATTCCTAGTTGGGCCGGAAAGGGGTTAATCATGATCCACTGGAACAGGTAATGTCATAGGGGAGGGTCACTACAAGGCTGCTCAATGGAGGCTGGCCATGCAGGCACAATCATTCACAGTGGACACCTGCCATGTGATGGAGTGTAAGAGATATACAGGTTACTCACCTGTAACAGGAGTTCTAGGAATGGTATATGTTGTTCATCCACACTTATTGGCAGGTTCCTTGCCACTTTAAATCTTGCCGGAAGGTCTTCAAGCTGGCTCCTCCCACCCACCCGGGTGGTAAAACTCTCGGCCCGCCCCATGACGCCAGATCTAGCCTGGCAAGCCAGGCTGTGCATCGGGTGGGGAGGTGGGTCGTAGGATGAACAACATATACCATTCCTAGAACTCCTGTTACAGGTGAGTAACCTGTATTTCTAGGGACATGGATATGTTGTTCATCCACACTTATTGGCAGACTCCTAGCAGTTCTCCGGGAGGAGGGAGGCAAGGCGCACACCCCCTACTTAGGTATACAGACTGGAGAACCGAGGCCCCGACCAACATCCCGGCGTGACCCAAGGTCGATGTGGAAGGGGAAATCGGTATAGGCATGCTTCCAGGCAGGAGCCCTGCGGATATCCTGGACAGGAGTATCCTTGGAAGCAGCCACCGATGCAGCGGAAGGGCAGGTAAAAAGAGCACTTATCCCTCTGGGAGGCTCCATGCCCGCCCACCTATAGCGGAGACCTATGCAGGAGGTGACCCACCCGCTCGTCGTCTGCTTGGCTGCAGGTCTGCCACGTGCGGCTTCAGCGTAGATGACAAACAGCTGGCGAACCTCTCCTGAACTTCAGCCTTGCGCTCCCTGGGTAGGTGAATGTTAAATAGGGTCCCATGGAACCTATATACGGCCTCCAAGGTGTGAATGGGGATGAACCCCGGCAGAGACAATACCCAGTTAGGGAAGACTCCACCACCGCCTTTGGAAGGAACTTTGGGTGGGGCGCAGGACAACCTTGTCCCTGTGGAAGACCAGATAGGGAGATTCAAAGGAGTGCCTGGAACTCTCCCCTCCTTCTGGATGGCAGAGTAGCCCCAAGAAGGTGATCTTCCACAACAGGTGGGGGAAACTCGCACCTGTGCAACGGTTCAAACGGCTTGCCCGTGAGCTAAGCCCATACCAGCGCAGGTCCCACAGAATGGGGATACTCTCCCCCAAGGGGGAGGTGTGATTGAGGCCTAGAAAAGGGCCAGACCACCTTATCTGCGCCACCAACTGCCTTCCGGCCCGCGCCCGGAAGACAGGGGTGATCAAAAGAAGCACCTAGAGGGTCATCGGCCGAAGCCCTAGTTCAAAGAACGGACCGCAGGTGGTCCGGAATGCTCGCCCGGAGACGGGAGAGGGGCCAGGCCCTATCCCATCATCAAATGGAGAACTCTGCCCATTGAAGGCGAGCATGTTTGGCCGACCTCTAGCAGGATGCCTCGAAACGTCGAGGACCTTGCAGAAGCTTGCCGAAGGACCCAAGGCTTGGCCCCTAGCCACACAGGGACCAGGTCTTCGGGTGCAGGGACTGAAGGTCCAGATGGAAAACCTTCCCCTGAAAACAAAAATCAGGACCGGGCGGACTAGAAACCGCCTCAGGAGCCTGGGCCGAGACTGAGGAGAGCTGGATACCAGAGTTGGAAATCCAGTCTGGGGCTACCAGCATCGCCTGCGCCTAGTCCCTCCTTGCCTTGCCCGTAGGTCAAGGGAATGGGGGAGAGGCGTGGAAGGGCCCGGGGTCCGCAGCCTCGACGGCATCCCCTACAGCAAACCTTGCTGAGAGGGCGGGCACGAAACAGTCTCGGCCTTGTATTCTCCCTGGAGGGAGGAGGGAGAAGATCCTGTGCTACCTCCGGCAGGGAAGACCACTCAAGAGGCGCAGCCTATGTCCGGCTTAGGGCATCAGCCAGGGAGTTGGAGGCTCCTGCCATCGAATGGCTGGGAACCGCCTCCGATCGCACAAAAAACCCAATGCGGAGAACCTCCTTACGCCGAGGCAAGGGGCTCGACCAACCCTGGCAGGGTAGGCAGCACATGGTTGTGGCGTTGTCCGCTTGGACTTAAACCACTAGACCCCGCACAAACGGAGCGAGCGGTGCAAGCTAAGCAGACCGCCTGGAGCTCCAGTGGGTAGGAAGGACATCGGGACTCCCGAGAGGACCAGAGGCGAAGCACTCTGTATTCCTCTAGATGGGTACCCCCACCCATCCGAGAAGCATCGGTTGGGGAAGACCGTCGACTCAGGGCGGATGAACAGGATGTTCTCCTGCAGGAGCTGGAACGGTCCGAGGGGGAGCGTTCCCCTAACTCCTGGGCTGTAGTCATGAACTGGTCTGAGGGACGCAGCACTGTGACCGCTGGCTGGTCCGTCCCCACTAGGCGGACGCATCGCCATGAGGCCCAGGAGGTGCAGGAGGTCCCGGCAGAGCGCAATTGCCCAGTCAGACCTGACTAGGTAAGGGAGGAAGAACCTCAACCCTGTCCGCCAGGAGCCGAGCTCGGACTCAAGCCTAGTCCCGAAGAAGCATCACCCGCTAAGACAAGAGTTCCAACGTGGCTCCGGTAAAGGGAGACCAGTCTGAGCCTGGAAGGGTTGTGATCAGGCCGCCGTCCAGGTGGGGTTACGACCGGACCCCTCAATGCCGAAGAAACTGCTGGGCAGAGAATGAAGGGCCTGGCCGGGAACTCGTAAGGAGATCTACCGCTTGGGAAAGGGAGGAGTCACCCAAGAACGGACGGAATGAGGAGTAAGTACGTCCTGGAAGCCCAGGAAGAAGCCGCATGCCTCGTTCTGAGGATGGGATATCTGGCAGAGAGACCAACCAGGTGTGCAGAAGGATGGGGCATGAGCCCCCCGTCCGTTTGAGACCAGGAATACCTGGACACGAACCCTGGGTCAAAAGAAGGGTCCACCACCTTCCTGATCACCTCTAATTAGAGGGCAAGGCAAGTCGGCTCAGCGGGCCGACAAAGAGGCTGTAGACCCAAGATCCCCGTGGGGCAACGGCTCAAAAAGGGGGAGACCTGCTCGCAACCCGCGACAGGACTCTACTCCTTAGCACCCCCAAGAGGAAGGGTGTGCGGAGCCGCCCAGGGAAACCAGGCGGGGGCAGCGGGGCCGGGACAGCGCCCCTTAGCCCGTCACTGAGCAGGCTTGGTGGAGGAAGAGGCCGAGGGGGCTCTCGGATCCCTACCTCCCTGCTTCCTTTTGGAGGAAGACATTGGTCTGGCAACAGGCCACCCAGCCTGCTGGCCCTCATGCTGGGCCGGTCGAGCTGCAGGGGCCGGAGGGCAAAGGGGCTTACGCAAAGGCTGTTGGCTGCCCTTGTCCCTCCGGGCGGGAGTGACCGAGTCCGGAGTGGCATCGGACTTCTCGGGCCCCTGGAGGTGTCTCTCCACTCCAGGGCTGAAAAGGTCAGTCCCCAAGAAGGGGATGTCCACCAACTTGTGCTGGGTTTCCAAACAGAAGAGGATAACCTCAGCCACGCCCTGCGGCGCATGGCCACTGCGGCCGCCACCGATCTGGCACAGGAGTCGCCCAGATCCAGAGCAGTCTGGAGCTGTTGTTTGTCACTGCCCTACCCTGGTCCTCCCGCCCGGACACGTAGTCCCATAAGTCGGCCGGGAGATGAGGGAGGACCTCGTCCAGGAGCCCAAGGGCGTGGGAGAAGTGTGCCATCAGTGCGCCCGAGCTGGCCTGACTGAGGCCGAGGAGGGCCTTGGCCCGTAAACCTTGCGCCCGGCGTAGTCCATCCTTTTGGACTCCTTGTCAGGGGCCTATCCATCCTAGCATTTCAAAACATTGGAAAACATTGTCGGTGACTACCCTTCAGCCGAGGGGTGTTCTGAGAAAACCGGCAGAGAACCACAGGGACAGAGTACTTCCTGGCCACCCTGGCCAAGGGCGCAGAGCAGGAAGTAGGCCGCCGCCAGAGCTCCAAGACTGGGCCCATGATTGCCTCAGCCACCGGGAAGGCCTCCGAGGGTGAGCCCCTTCGGTCTAGAATCTCCGTAAGGGGGTAAGAGGCCCGTTTGGAAACAGGCTCGAGCTGCATCCTGGTGAATTCCGAGATGAGCTGGAGCAGACCCATTAGGGACGATGGGCTGTCGTCCACAGAACGTTCCGAGGAAGACCATGGGTCCTCCCTGCTAGGAAACATAGTGGAGTCGATTTCGGGCTTGAGGGGTCTGCAAAGCTGCCGCAGGCATGAGTCAGTCTTCGCCGTCAGGGCGGCTCAGGAGTGAGGGAACAAGCAACCTGAGGACAGGCCGCGGCCCGGCCTGGGTTCCACCGAGGACAGTGGGGCAGCAGGCATCAGGCGGGCACGGCCGGAGGGCACCTCGACTGCCTCAAGCGGCTCGTCAGCCGACCGGTGGGCTGCTTACTAGCGGAGAATGAATCAAGTCGATTGATTCCCGGACAACAACAGCTACTGCCACATAAACTCCTCGTAATGTCGGCGCAGCGGCATCGAGTCACTCCACATCCGAGGAGGGACAAGGAAGAATGGCAATGCCACTTGACTGGTGCCCGGCCGAGACGCCCGAGGGCGTGGCGGCGGCTAGACCGAGAGGACCGAGACCGAGACCCGAATCCTCGGGAAGCTGAGGCGCGGCCTGGAAGGAGGCGGAGCGTGCCCGCTCCTCCTCGACTTCGGAAGAAATGGCCGAGGACTGCCGACCCAAGGTACCGCAGAACCTCAGCCTCTGCCGGGGAACCGGTGAAGGGTTGGCGGCACTAGCAGTAGACAGCCCAGATGACAGGTCGAGAGGCTCGGCCACGTCGACGGGGGTCCTGGCCGGCTGACCTGACGGGGACACCGTGAGGCCAGCGGCCGAAGACGCATCCTCGACCGAAGTCGAGCGTCGGCCGGCCGGGGATGGGAATCTCCCGCTCCATCCGGAGCTGATGAAGGGACTTAGCCTGCGGCTCCTTGGACTTGGGCCGAGAGGCAGGTCCCAAAGGTCCCTCTCCCTTCAAGGAAAGGGACTGGCGAAGCTCCTTGAACGAAGCTGCATGAGGAGAACTCATGGAGAGCGGGATAAGCGCCGCGACCGAGGAAGAGGGAGGGGCAGTCACCCCCTTCCCGGAGGGAAGAAGATCGAGCTGCTCAGAAACAGCTGAAGCGGACACTGCCCGACGATCCGAGGAATTTTCCGGAGCGGGAAAATTTACTGAGGTCCCGAGCCCCGAATGGGCCGCGCGGCCCTCCAGAGAGCTGGCCAAAAGAGCACAACAAAACTTGCAAAGCTGAGGACCATGATCCAGGTCAAGGCAGTAAACGCACGTGGAGTACGGGTCTCTCTTGGAGGAATTAACCGGGCACCTCCCGGGGCCGGAAAAGGAATGAGCCATCGCTGCAGCGAAGAAGAAAGGGTCGAAGTTTTAGAAAAACTTTAATTGATTTCAAAGACCGAAATTTCCAGGAACCAGTCGAAAACGCAGAGCGCTAAGGAGGGAACCTGAGCTTCCAAGCGGTAAGGAAGATCTGGCGTCATGGGGCAGAGCCGAGAGTTTTACCACCCGGGTGGGTGGGAGGACCCAGCTTGAAGACCTTCCAGCAAGATTTAAAGCGGCAAGGAACCTGCCAATAAGTGTGGATGAACAACATATCCATGTCCCTAGAAACCACATTTGCACATGCCATCGCTACAGATATGGAGCACCCACACACCACAAAACTGTCCTCTCCAAGCAACCTGGTCTGAAAGCTGTAATAGGTTATCCCCCCTCTGGGATCACCACTGCCAGTAGGGAGCTTGCAATGGCAGAGGTCAACCATGAGGTGACTGTCATGCTTCAAAGGAGGCTGGCTTGACACAAGAAAGGTAGGAGGAGAAGAAGGGGGAAGCAAGGGAGACCTGAAGGATCTGCAGGAGCGAGAAGTAAGACTGGGACTACCAAACAGTGAGTAAAATGATAAAAAGAATTAAAATAAAAAAAAAGGAAATCCTGACTTGTTTTGCAGTGGTCATCTGATCTGAATGCAGGCAGACAACCAAAATACTCAGAAAAAAAAGTACTGCACTTGGCTGCACTTTATTTTATATTTAACACAAACTACTGATACATTTTTAAGGGTTTTGACTGGTCAAAGGATGCATTATTGTGGTATAACACAAGCAAAGTATTTTTCAAACAGCAATACAATCAGGAATATCTGAACAACTCTGCATTACTGCACTGGTTATGCACAAGTACAATAAGGACTCTGGGCCAAGGACACTAAAAACCACCAATGCAATGACAAAAACCCTACACAAAAATAAAACCCAGCAATTTTTAATGGATTGCTTCATTTTCTCACCAATCTGAAATATTGTCCAGGACAGCAATATTAAGGGATTACTTCCTTTCTCACCAATTTTATCCAGGATAGCCCAACTGAGATGTCTATTGCCCTGTTACTTATAAATTTCATAGTGGGGGAGGGGTGAAGCTGAATGAGTTTTGACAGCTTGCTCAAGGCATGAGTGGTGGACAAATCCCACTGCCTGATGCCCAAAAGCCATGTAATTTCTGGTATGAGTCACTTTAAAGTTTCCTCTCTTCAGCCTGATGGCAAGTACCACAATGGCCATTGTGTATCGCCTCTATCCTTATCTGGGAGAAAGCACTTCCACATCAGAATGGCAGCAGAATAACAGACCAAACTACACTTCAATATAGCCAGGCAGTGAAGCAGGCACTGTCACTTGCTCAAACTGCAAGTGAAAAACTATATGATTTGCCATGTCAGTTTTGAAGACTAGCCCAGATCTCTGGTTTAAGACTTAAAACCCCACAATGAAATTCTCTTCCTGTATGCCAACCATCTATCCCTAGCAGTCTCTTATTTGTGCTAGTATTAATACAGACAACATATTGTATTGACAATGGTACTTAAAATCTGGAAAACGAAAACTTACGGAAAGCTGATTTCTGACAGGTGTAACAACCTTCCTGTCCCTCCAGTCAAATGTTTTAGGCAGTGGGATTTGCTTTGTTGGCTTAAGAGCTTTTGTGTATCTAGGAACCTGCACTGGCCTAGTTCTTAGATACGTTGCTAGACAAAGAAAAAACAATCAAAATTACATATTCAAATATATATACACACTATAGAGTGCACATATGTACTGGCATTCTCATTAAGAGGCATACAGAAGCTGGCACGTAGACCTGGACAGCAGCAGGTCGCCCCCTCCCTCTTTACAGTAAAAGAAACTGGTTTTAACTACTGAAAGCTATTGCTCCCTCCTCATCACCTACTTACTGCCAGTGGGTCTTTTCTGTCTAGCAGGACCCCCTTCCCCTGCACTGCCTGTGAATAAGTGGCTTGTGGTAGTACCTGTTCCTTGTGCTTGGGGGCCCAGAATGGCATGTTACAAATAAGATGAAACTGTGTCTCATCATGCATGATGAAGTTTAAGCCAAATGAGATGTGAATATATGATAGGGGTGTTGCAAGAAGCAAGTGATATGTCCATTGTGCATTTCAGAACAAGCATGAGGACAAGGTAAGAAGATGTGCCCTGCTGTTACGCATGGCATGATGAAAATGGGTGTATATCTGCCGGGGTGTGGGTGACTCCACACTGTAATCAGCAGTGTAATTTATACTAGCCATAAATTAATGAGCAGTAGATCCTTCACTGATCAGGCCCCCTGCCACACACACCGGACTTGACAGTCTGCCACTCCCGCCCTCAGGTACAGAGACAGGGTAGCAAAGAAGCAAACACAGTTTATATTACCGAGGGGTTTATTATCCCTACCGTCTGGCTTCCTCTGATGTTTCCGTCTGATGATTCCCAGCCACATCTCTGTAATTAAGATATCAAGCTAGCTTAAGTTGACTCCGCTGAATAACTTCATTTTTTTGTTGCCTCTTGTGCCCTGACTGCACAGTCTGTTTTTTTTTTTTGGGGGGATCAGAAATTACCATGCGAGACTGTGATTACAACTGTTACTACCAACTGCAGGTCAGCTGGTTATCTTGCTGTCCATTATAATTTACTACTCTGCTGATTGCAGCATGTCTGGGAGTTATGGCTGTCAAAATGCTGAACTTGGATCTGCCATTCTGATCTGCCAAGATTAAAAACACAAACTGACTGCTAATGCTGCATCCAGTTTATTTTGAGACTCGGGGACCACACTGAAAAATATTAGCTCATGTGTCTGTATGCCTAGACAACGCTTCCGGCTAGCCTATTTCAACTGGGTACCCAGGGTGTGTGTGACTGTGACAGAAGGACTCTTAGTGCATGCATGCTAAACCTGAATAAATCACATCTAATTAATCAACTGCTAGATTTACTGCCCCACCCTGTGCAACTCCCCCAAATAAATCTGATTTTGTTCTTTCTGCATTTAACCTGGCTACAGAGTACCTTTGTGGAGGGGATAGTGCATTGCTGTTGAACTGTCTTACTGTTGATCTCATTTTACAGAGGGTCTCCAGGGCTTTCACAGCTGATCCAGCCCTGATGGTAAGTGCACGAAGTGTGGGTTTATCATGTCATATATGATTGGTTTCTGCCATACTGTTTAGGCCACTAGATGGGTGGTGGGGGTTATAGCATCCTGGAGGGCTATACCCACAGCAGTTATGCTACCTAAGGCCATACCTCTGGGGGGAAGCACTTGTTCACAGAACTCAGGCCCCTTAAACTGTGCCTAGTCACGTAGGCAGGGGCAGTAGCCCTTGGGACAGTGCCACCTAGGGGTTACATTGGCTTTAGAAATGAATCTGTGGTTGGAGTGCAGGGGTGAACATGGCCACATGGCAGAGTTTGAATTTCATTCTAAATTCCATAATTAGCATAAAATTCTTAACATTCCAGGGCTGCTCATTCCAGGGGAGCGATGCATTTAAGCATAGGTCAAAGGTCTTTCAGCTAGTGCACCCACCTGGCTCAACGAACTCCCACCTACTATAACCCAGGCGCCAACTTTAGGCCAATTTAAAACCAAAACCATGAGACACCTCATAGCCTCAGAGAAATGTAGCTGCGATTGAGCATCTAACCCCTCCGCGACGCAGGGTTTCTATTCTACTCCCAGAACCTCAAATGTAGTCTCAGACTGAGGATAAGGCAATCCACACACCATCTGTGGGATGTTAATCTTGCCATGGGCTGTAAGTCCTACCCTATTGTAACTTACTTTGTATATGTTTGTTGTCAACTTGTAAAGCAACACTGTGTAACACTAAACTATGAAGCTTGTTCACATCATTCTGTATACTGTGGTCTCACAAAACTGTTCGTTTGTCCAGACGTGGAGCCTTTGCAAAGGAGTCTTTGACTCAAAGGTTATAATTCCGAAAATAAATAAATAAGTAAATAATGAGGGATCCGTTTGGAAAAAACAAATACTACTACAGTGAATAATGTTGTCTTCTAGCCCTATCAGTTCAAAAGTCACACTTTTTAAAGCTATTACATTTAGAAAGAGCTAATATTTGGGTTGTTAGGGCTGGAAACAATTTTATTTTAAATGAAAGCTTGGAGTCAACTATATTCATGCAATCGTTTTTACTTTCAGTACCATATATTTCCAGTCTAAAACTTAATTAACGGACCTTTTTTTTCTATTATTTTTAAACATTTCTAAACATTTTGATTCATACAGAAGCAAAACAAAACAAATAACAAAGGTACTACTTTTGTTTTGATAATGTGTTGCATAAAGCATCTGAGGATAAACAAATGCATCAACGTGGTCTATTCTTCTTACATCAGTATGTGAAGGACTGCTGGTGACATGGACTACAATACCTAAGTAAACAAACGTCTTCTGGCTACGCAACAACTTTGTAAATAGGGTCATGCTGAACAGTTTTTGTGCTGCAACACTGGACAGGTTGACCCAGAGATTATACTAGCACACCGTTCTTGAAGGTTTTGCATAAAAAGACACTGCAAAACTCGGACAGAAAGATAATTTTATGGCAAAGATTGCTGTAAAATGACAAACTAGCATACAGTACAGTTGCTGGTGACGTGTTATAGGCAAAGTAGGCAGATAACTGCACAAATGTACTAGCCCAGGGCTACTTTCACCGTGTCCCAGACTAATATTTGGATGTTAAAAAGCTGCTGATGCTTAAGGAAAAAAATGTGAAAGACATTAGACACTCTTCAGCTAGTATTTCATATATCTTACATAGGTGTTTCTGCCTTACTATTTGCAAATGATAGAAACAGAAACTTATAAGCTGTCAGCAGAAAAGGACCTTCTGGCCCATCCAGTTTGCCCCAAGTTCCCTATGTACTGTGCTACCGTAGACCCTAACTGATCTCCAGCATTACTCTCCCCACCAGCCCGGTTACCAAGGACCCTTGTGTCTATCCCCATGCACGTTTGAAACCTGCAACCGTTTCTGTACCCACCACCTCTACTGGGAGACTGTTCCATACATCCACCGCCCTTTCCGTAAAGAAGTATTTCCTCACATCCCCTCAAAGCCTCCCCCTTCCAGCTTCATGTCGTGCCCCCTTGTCCTTGAGCATCTTTCTGTGCAAAATGCCACCTTCCTGTACCTTACTGATACCTTTGAGGTATTTGAATCTTTCTATCAAGTCTCCTCTTTTCCCTCCTTTCTCTAAGAGTACATATTTAACTAGAGTCTTTCCTCATAGGGCTTCTGGTGCAGGCCATGCACCATTTGGTTGCTCTTCTCTGTACTGCCTCCATCTGGTCAATGTCTTTCCTGAGATGGGGCCTCTAGAACTGGACACAGTATTCCAAATGGGGCCCTCACCATTGATCTACACAGGGGTAACACTACCTCCCTCTTTCTGCTGGTGATACCCCACCCTATGCACCCCAGCATTCTACTAGCCTTTCCTATTGCTTTATCACACTGCTTTGCTACCTTAAGGTCATCAGATATAATGACTCCAGATCCCTTTCCTGTTCTGTGGTTGCAGGTGATGAACTCTGTACTGTATTTTACTTGTTAATAAGAAGTCTGTACTGTAACAGAGTCTTAATCCCTCAGAGTTTATTTGCCATTGCAGCTTGTTGCCCACTTGAAGCCATAATCTTCTGGTGTGACAGCACGCTCTGTTGTGGAGGAAATTACTGAGATGTCATATGCAGCCTACTATGGTCTTAAGTGGGGAATACCCAACTGGAGCAGATAAACTCTATGGGAACAATTTGTATGAAAATGACCTCAGTAAGAAAAAAATAAAGATGAGAAATACAGAAGTACAAACTAAATTTTGTCAAAATATTGTGTTTTTTCAAAGTTCTCCTGCAGAGGTCACCTGCTCTTTAACCACGGTGATTTATGTTGCAACTGTTTCTTTGGGGTATCTATTGTATATGTTTTATTTCATTTTATATCACACTTTTCCTCTAGTCTTGTAAGATCCCCATTTTAGGGCGGCTTTAGCACTGGTTCCATTTCAAAAAAGGAGTGCTCCTTCAATTCTGTCTGCCACTAGGTTTTCATCTGTATCCTCAGCTGTTTTTGAACACCATGGGGGAATTTTCAAAAGGGTTGGACACGGACGCAAATATAAGCTGAGTCTGCATCTGCATCCACACTAAGTGTCTCTTCATAAGATGTGTCAGTTTGTGACAAAAAGTTATGACTTCCTGTAAAAAGTTGCTGAATTATGATCTGCTCATAATTTTGCTGCAACTGTGCCTTTTTTGGGATGCAAAACTAGGATGTTGTTAGACCATCTAATAACTGACTTAGTTTGGATGGATTTTTCTTTTGACAATAGTGTCTGATGGTTTTTGGATGAATCATTTTGAAAAACCTGCCCACGTCGTTTAATATTACTTTTCTTGTGCGAAGGTGAACTAGCATTCAAAAAATACTGCTCCCTTACCTTATAGCACAGTGTATTTAAAACAACAGACAACCGTGACGAGAACATGCAGATAACCATATTAAAAAAAAGAGTGCTCCTGGCCACCCCATTAGCCTAGTAGTGATGATGTCCACCTTCCACTCAAGGGAGAGTTAATCCATGTCACGAGCCCATGATCCCAACTGCCAGCAGCAGGAGTGGACGAACTGTTCTAGGGTTGCTCATACTACTCTTGGAATTATTGCTAGTACTCTCCACAGAATGTTTCCCCGTGGCTGTGGGTGATGAGGGACCATTTCAAATGGCATCTGATCTAGTCTCACTCCAGGTGTTGAGGCTTAAAAGGGTAAACTACTGGTAGAAGGGCGCAGAGGTACAGACACCAGACTCCATCCACCAACATCCACACAGTCACAGCTAGGAGAGAATGTGTGCAGTCTCATGTCCCTTTAAATGTAGAGGAGTAAAATATCCTTTCCTCCATGGTGCACCACCCCTAAACATCAACTATGGTGATAGCACAGAGAGAGAAAGGATCACAGTCCATTCAAAAGCATGATGCACCTGCAGTCGGTCAGAGAGCCAACCCGAGTGAGGTTCTCCTCGTGCAGCCTGCACCTAGCTTTGGATGGCTTTAGCCATGGAAGGATCCACACTGTGACAGGTGGGCAGGGCAGATATGGATGGGGATTAGAGAATTTCAGAAATACACCATAAATAAAATGCTTAATAAAAAAATATGTGTCCCTTTAATTATTTTAAATCTTAACAAATGCAAAAAGCAAATTCAAGATGGAGGAAAAAGCACATTAAAAGACTAGTTCAAAGGGTGCTCTAAAATCAAATAAAAACATATACAGTAGATTCAAAATGTTCACACTAACAAGCAGAAGTACCAGTTAAGGAATTGTTTTAATTCTTAGGTGTTCGTATGTGCTGGTAGTTTCCAAAATTTTGATTTTGACCCCTTTTTTATTGTTTTCTGAGAATCATTTCTGGATTTTAAATACATTTCTGGGGTGGATCCACAGGAAATATAACTGCACCCATACTATTTCCTGATTCACCAACCTTTGTTACAGCTGCATGGGCGGAGCCCTGCAGGCGCTTTGGGATCACATCACTGTAGCAGAGAGAAGGGGCCATAAGCAGAACTGATCCCAGTCTTCCCCTACAGTGATGCGATCTGCTAAAGACACGGCTGTGGTGGTTGGTGCTCTCTCCTCCGCGGACGGAGCTCGCCTCCAGGAAGCGCTTCCCCCCACCTGCCCGGCACAATTCTTTGTCTGTCTTCTACAATTGTGGAAGTGACGGTGGCCGCATACCTCTCAACTGTCCCTGATTTTCAGGGAAGTCCCTGATTTTGCCTCAAAATTATAATCTGTCCCTCCTAAAATTTGTGTTTTCAAGACTTAAAAGTAGAGATTGTAAGCACAAAAGAATGTCAAACAATAAAGTTATAGATTTGTTCTTTAAAAAATGCATTTTATACTAATCCCTTTATTTTGCTAGCTTCCTGAGTGGATATCACCCATTTTGAAGAACTGTCCTTGATTTTGGTCCTTTGTCCCTGATTTTTTTTAAGCCTTGTCCCTGATTTATGAGACAGGAGGTTGAGAGGTATAGGTGGCTGCTGAGTGCAAGATGGCAACCCGACTCAATCTGCACATGCGCGAGTATCATGCATGTGCAGGTCTGTAGTCATCATCATCTTGCAGATGGTATACACCATCACTGTTCTTTTCCGTGGCTGCTCTGCACAGCTATGTCGTGGCTCCACCAGCGCTCAACTCTGCTGTGGCTCTGTCGGCTCCAAAAATCCAATGGCACTCCGCCGGCTCCAAAAAGCTTTAGGCAGCTGCATCAGCTCTGACCAGAGTTTGTTTAAATAGCTTGCTTCTTCGAAGGCTCAGCAAGCTCTGAAAATGCTAGTGTCTGCATGCCAGCAGTATCAAACAAAATACCAATGGGAGAATGGTGCACCCCCTTTTCTCTCCGACTCCAACATGGCACACCTGGCAAAAGTCCATAAAAAACTGTTGGAAAAAACATAAAAAACACAAAGACAATAGAAACAAAAAATAACTCTTCATGATTAATCTATATATATATATATATATATATACATATGCACACACACACACACGTATATATTTTTTTAATGAGATAGTTTGCGATTATGAACATTCAGCAGGACAATTTCTCTTTTAGAGGCCTTACTATAGTAGCACAATTTTTCCAGTTCACTCCAGCATTGCCTATTTTTCTGTTTCGTTTTTTTATAGTTTATTTACTCAAGATACTGTAGCCCTGCTTCAATGTAACATCTCATATCTTGTTTTCAGTGGGGCCTTGCATTTAACCTTTAGCCACTTAACCAAGCTGCCTCCAGTTTCACAGCCACTGACATTAAATTGAGAATGAACACCTACCTTTAAATTCTTCAGGAGATAAATCAGAAAACTGATTTATTCCATATGTAGCTGTATTATTGTAATTTGAGGAAGACACCACAGGGTTCAAGTACGCATGTCTGTTTAAAGATTCCTGAAAATACAAAGAAAGAGGCAATTTAAGATAACAACAGAGCTTGCACAGAGTTCAATAGGCAATAGGTCTAACTCCAGAATGTGTACTTCAGCACTAGGACTCATACAACAGGGTATATTTATCTCCCCACCTCTAACACAGTAACAAAATGCTGCGGTCAGCAACATTATTTTTTTTTTTATTTACAGTTTTATGTTTGCAAGTAACTAAAACATAACTTTTGCATCCACCAAATTCCAGGTAGGATCAGCAACAGTAGGAGTGTGGCGGCTTGGAAAGTTGCATTCAATGTTTATTAAAAATTAAATGGGTTGGAAAAAGAAAATTCTGTCCTGTAACTTGCTGTTGGTATCCATAACAACCCACATTTTAGCATTTTTTTTCAGCAGTCAACCACATTTAAGCAATAAAGAATGGCAGGGTGTGACTTTTGTGCATCTCTCCAAACTACAAATGACTTACTACCCAACCTTGCGCAAGGATTTGGATACCCATGATGCCTTGCTGTGAGATTGAGGTTTTATATTATGCAAGTTGTTTGGAGAATATCAAACAGTTTGAATATTTATTCTCTACTAGTATCCTTTATCCCATCCTATCCTATCCTAACCTATCCACCAATTGTCCTGCAAACTGCCTCTATAGTATGCTAACTCTGAGTGCACTAAATGCTGTGTGTGGCTTGGTGTGGGATTTACAAATCCTTTGTGTGGTGTGAAAAAAACCACATGACAAGTGGGTAAATGCCACATCAGCCCACACCCTGTAATGCCTTACTGCAGTTGTATAACTGCCCCATCTTTGTCACGGCTAAAGCTAGGGATTTAAAACTATTTTAACTCTCTTAAAATGACTTAAAAGATCTGCATCTAGATTGCCAACATGATTGCCTTAACCTATGTTAACAGCAGGTTGAATGGGATCCACACTGTAACACGGATTAAGGCAACCACCGCCCTGCCGAAAGGGATAAAACCCTCTATAGATAAGACGTCCCAGGGCAGATGGGGAACTCTGGGCAGACTAGATCCGAAATCACATGGACATGTTCATGCAGGTCCTGAAGGGACCTGCGTGAGTGATGATATAATTCCACTATCTCAAAAAGCAAGGAAATTCTTTACAAAAAACTGTTAATGCACCAGATAGGGTTAAAGCAACAAAAGTAGGGAAGTGTGACATTAGTGTTTACAACCCTAACTCCCCACCCCACCCCCAAACACCAAAAGGGAAAAAAATACAGGTTACTCACCTGTAACAGGAGTTCTAGGAATGGTATATGTTGTTCATCCGCACTGTCTGGCAGGTTCCTTGCCGCTTTAAATCTTGCCGGAAGGTATTCAAGCTGGCTCCTCCCACCCACCCGGGTGGTAAAACTCTCAGCTCTGCCCCATGATGCCAGATCTAGCCCGTTGGAGAGCCAGGTTGTGCGTCGAAGCCAGGGAGAGTGGTGGCGTGTGGATGAACAACATATACCATTCCTAGAACTCCTGTTACAGGTGAGTAACCTGTATCTCTAGGGACATGGATATGTTGTTCATCCACACTGTCTGGCAGACTCCTAGCAGTTCTCCGGGAGGAGGGAGGCAAGGCGCACACCCCCTACTTGGGAAATAGAGACTGGAGAACCGAGGCCCCAAAACCAGCATCCTGGCGTGACTCAAGGTCGATGTGGTAGTGGGTAATGAAGGTGTGTGCTGACTTCCAGGTAGCAGCCCTGCAGATTTCCTGGATAGGGACGTCCCTGGAAGCAGCCACCGAAGCAGCGGTATGGTGGGTAAAATGAGCTCTTATCCTTCTGGGAGGCTCCATGCCCGCCAACCTATAGCAGAGATCTATGCAGGAGGTGAACCACCTGCCTATCGTCCACTTGGCTGCAGGTCTGCCAGGTGCGGCTTCAGCGTAGGTGACAAACAGCTGACAAACCTCTCCCCGAACTTCAGCCGTCCGCTCCTTGTAATAAGCGAGCGCCCTTCTAGGGTCCAAAGTATGGAGCCTATATTCGGCCTCCGAGGTGTGATTGGGGTAGAACACCGGCAGAGTCAACACCTGGTTAAGGTGAAACTCCAACACCACCTTCGGAAGGAATTTCAGGTGGGGGCACAGGACAACCTTGTTCCTGTGGAAGACCAAATAAGGAGACTCTATGGAAAGTGCCTGGAGCTCTCCCATCCTTCTGGCTGACGTGACAGCCACCAAGAAGGCGGTCTTCCATGACAGGTGAGAGATGTCACACCTGTGCATCGGTTCGAACGGCTTGCCCATGAGCTTAGCCAATACCAGCAGTAGATCCCAAGGAGGTGGAGGTTCTCGCACCGGAGGGGATATGTGATCAAAGCCTTTGAAAAAGTGCCCGACCACCTTCTGCACCACCGACTGCTTCCCAGCCCGCGCCCAGTAAGCAGAGATGGCTGCCAGGTGCACCTTAAGGGTCGTCGACCGAAGTCCTAGCTGAGAAAGGGACCACAGGTAGTCCAGAATGCTTGCCAAGGAACAGGAGGAAGGGTCCAGGCCCTTGCCCTGACACCAAATGGAGAATCTCTTCCATTTGAAGGCGTAGTATTTCTGCTGGAGACTCCTTACAGGATGCCTCAGACGTTGAGGACCTCGTCGGAGAAAGACCCAAGGCCTGGAACTCTAGCCGCTCAGGAACCAGGCCGTCAGGTGCAGGGATTGAAGGTCCGGATGGAATACCTTCCCCTGACTGACTGAGATCAGGTCCGGGTGGGCTGGAAGCCGCATCGGGAGCCTGGAGCTGAGACTAAGGAGATCTGGATACCAGAACTGGCGGGGCCAGTCTGGAGCTACCAGAATCACCTGCATCTTGTCCCTTCTCACCTTGAGAAGCACCTTGTGGATCAAGCGAAATGGGGGAAAGGCGTAGAAGAGGCCCGGGGTCCACGGCCTCGAGAAGGCATCCCCCTGCAGCGAGCCCTGATGAGGGGGGCGGGCATGAAACAGTCTCAGCTTCGCATTCTCCCTGGAGGCAAATAGGTCCACCTGAGGTGTGCCCCAGTGGGAGAACAGATCTTGCCTACCTCCGGCAGGAGAGACCACTTGTGGGGCGCGGTGGCCCCTATCCGGCTTAGGGCATCGGCCAGGGTGTTGGAGGCTCCGCCACATGAATGGGCGAGATCCGCCTCAGGCTGCGCATGAGTGACTAAATGCGAGAGCTTCCCTGCACAGAGGCATGGGCGTGTCCCGCCCTGGCAGTTTAGGTAGTACATGATCGTGGTATTGTCCGTCTGGACCTGAACCACTTGACCCGTAGAAACAAGTGAAAGGCAGTGAGGGCTAGACAAACCCGCGAAGCTCCAGCAGGTTGATGTGGCATCAGGACTCCCGAGGGGACCAGAGGCCATGCGCTGTGATCCCCCAGGTGGGCACCCCAACCCATCAGAGAGGCATCGGTCGATAGAGAGACCATCGGCTCGGGGCGGACAAACGGGATGCCCTCCTGCAGATGTGCTGGAACGGTTCACCACTGGACAGCATTCCACATCCCCTGGGTCACTGTCACTAGCTGATCCAGAGGATCGAAGTGCTGTGACCATTGGCTAGCCAGCCCCCACTGAAGGGAATGCATGTACCAGTGGGCCCAACGGACCACGCTGGTGCAGGCCGCCATGAGGCCCAGGAGGCGCAGGAAGTCCCGGGCAGGGCGCAATTGCCCAACCTGAAATGACTGGGCAAAGGAGGAAAGAACCTCGTCCCTGTCTGCCAGGAGCCGTGCTCTGGCTCGTAGAGAGTCGAGCTCTGCCCGATGAATTGTATCACCTGCTTTGGCACGAGTTCCGACTTGGCCTCGTTGATGAGGAGGCCAACCTGAGAGCAAACCTGGAGGGCCAGATCTCTGGACCGCTCCACCTCTGCTCTGGAGGGGGCTGCAATCAGCCAGTCATCCAGGTAGGGGTACACCCAGACCCTTCGGCGCCGCAGGAATGCTGTCACCACTGCCATGCATTTGGTGAAGACCCTGGGAGCTAGGGAAAGGCCGAAGGGCATGGCCTGGAACTCATAAAGGGATCCCTCCGCCCTGAAGTGGAGGAATCTCTGGTGGGACGGACGGACTGGGACGTGAAAGAATACGTCCTGAAGGTCCAGAGAACAGAACCACATGCCTCGTTCCAAGGATGGGATTATCTGAGCCAGAGTGACCATCCTGAAGGTCCGAGACCTTAGGAACCTGTTCAGGTCGTGCAGATTGAGAATGGGGCGCCAGCCCCCCGTCCGTTTTGGGACCAGGAAGTACCTGGACACAAACCCCGGGTCTGGAGAAGGATCCGCCACCTTCCTGATCACTTCTTTTTCGAGGAGCAGGGTGATGTCGGCTCAGCGAGCTGACGAAGAGGCTGCGGACCCCGTAGCCCCCCAAGGGGTGACAGCTCAGAAGGGCAGTGCCTGCTTGAATTCGAGGGGCAGGCACTTTCTTACCACCTCCAACACCCAACGGTCCGTGGTGATAGCGGACCAAGCGGAAAGGAAGTGGCGGGCCGTCCCCATGGGGAACCCGGGGGTAGCGAGAGCTGAGGCGACTCACCAACCCGTCACTAGGCAGGCTTAGAGGAGGAACTGGCCATGGGACCTCCTGGGCCTTTACCTCCCTGCTTCCTGTTGGAGGAAGCCGCGGGCTTGGGTTTGGGATGCCAAGCACGAGCCTGCTGGCCCTGCTGCTGGTGCTGTTGGGCCGGACGTGCCGCAGGTGCAGAAGGGCGAAAGGACTTGTGCTGCTGCTGTTGCCGGCCTTTGTCCTTCTGGGTGGAGGTGACAGAGTCCAGAGTGGCATTGGACTTTTCGATCCGCTGGAGGTGACCTTCCACTCCAGGGCCGAAGAGGTCGGTCCCCAGGAAGGGGACATCCTCCAGTTTGTGCTGGGTATCCGTCGTGAAGGTGGATATCCTCAGCCATGCTCTGCGGCGCATGGCCACCGCGGCTGCAACCAATCTGGCATAGGAGTCTCCAATGTCCAAAGCCATTTGGAGCTGCTGTTTAGCCACCGTCCTACCCTGGTCCCATACCTGCCGGACCGTGGTCTGCAGGTCAGCCGGGAGATGAGGGATCACCTCATCCAGGGAGCCCATGAGGGCGTGGGAGAAGTGTGCCATCAGTACGGCCGAGCTGGCCTGGCAGAGGCTAAGGGAGGACGCAGCGTACACCTTGCACCCGGCATAGTCCAGCTTTTTGGACTCCTTGTCGGGAGGCTTATCCATCCCTAGCATTGCGGAATGCGGAAAACGCTTCTCCGGTGACCAACCCTCGGCGGAGGGGTGTTCCGAAAACTGGGCAAAGGGCCAGTGGGACCTGCATCTTCTGGCCAACCTGGTCAAGGCGCAGGACAGGAAGCAGGCCACTGCCAGAGCTCCAAGGATGGGCCAACAATGGCTTCAGCCACCGGAAAGGCCTCCGTGGGTGAATCCCCTCGGTCCAGTATCTCCGTCAGGGGATACTTGGCCCGAATGGATATGGGCTCGAGCTGCATCCCAGTGGACTCCAAGAAGAGCTGAAGCAAACCCATGAAGGATGATGAGCTTTCATCCATCGGCTGACCCCCAGAGGACTCCAGGTTAGTGGGCCTGGAGAACAGGGAGGAGTCGTTGTCGGACTCCGAGGAGTCCGTGAAGAGCTGCCTGGGGCCTGAGCCACCCTTCACCTGCCGAGGATGGTCGGGAGTGAGGGTGACCGACAACCTGTGGGGCAGGCCCTGACCCGACCGAGAATCCTTGGTCGGCGCCCCCGAATTCGGTTGTGGAGGTGGAGGTTCCACCACAATCGGTGGGGCAGCTGGTTTCGGCCGAACAACCAGCCCAGACTTGGGCACCTCGGCTGCAGCGAGGTGTTGTTTTGGCCGCTCGGGTGACAGCCATTTGATGGCCGGGGAAGGCGACGGCGGCGGCTTGTTCCCGGACAGAACTAACTGCTGCCACATCAGGTCCTCGTAGCGTCGACGCAACTTGCGCCGAAGCCTCTCAGTCTTCTGAGGAGGAAGGCGAGGATGAGCAGCGACACCACTTACTTGATTGCGGAAACCAAGGCCCGATGTCGGGCGGGATCGGCTGGACCAAGAGCGATGTCCAAGACCAGACTGAGATCCTCTGTGTTTCCGAGGGCCGGGTCTGGGAAGGGGTTGGGGACACCTGCTCTTCCCTCGGCTCGGAAGCCTTAACTGGGGACTGCGGCACCAGACGCGCAGGCAGGTCCTCAGTCTCCACCGTTGGAACTGGTGAAGAAGGGTTGTCAGCTTCACCAGTTGACAGCCCGTCCGACGGGTCGAGAAAAATCTCGACCGCGTCGACGGTTGTCTCAGCCGGCTGACCTGACGGGGACACCATGAAGCCAATGGCATTAGCCGCAACCTCGACCGAGGTCGAGTGTCGACTGTCCAGGGAAGGGGACCTCTCCCGCTCCCACGAACACTGACGATGGGACTTACCTTTTGAGTTCTTCTTTCTGGACCGAGAGGAATGTCCCGATGGCCCCTCTCCCTTCGTGGAAAGGGACTGGCAAAGTTCCTTGAAAGAAGCTGAATATGAGGTACCCAGAGAGAGCGGGATAAATGCTGCGACCAAGGAAGAGGATGATGCGGCCTGTGCCACCTCCTCCTCGAGGGCGATCATCTGCTCGAGTTGCTCAGCGAGCCAGCTGCGGTAACGCCAGACTCCTTGACTTCACGGGCGGGTAGCGCTTCTCGGGGCGCCCAAGCTGTAACCGGGTAGCGTGGTCTTCCAGGACGTTGGCCTAAAATGAACGGCATAACTTGCAGGCCTGCGGGTCATGTTCTAGGCCGAGGCAGTAGACGCACGTGGAGTGCGGGTCCGTCCTGGACATTTTCTGCCCACAAGGGCACCGCCGAAATCCGGGAGTCGATGTGTCCAACACAGCCGTGAGGGAGAAACTTGACCGAAGTGTTGAAAATTTTAAAATAAGTTTCGGGCGAACCGAAGAATTAGGATCCAGTCTACACGTAGAGCGTTAAGGAGGGAACCTGAGCTTCCAAGCGGTAAGGAAGATCTGGCGTCATGCGGCGGAGCCGAGAGTTTTACCACCCGGGTGGGTGGAAGGAGCCAGCTTGAAGACCTTCCGGCAAGATTTAAAGTGGCAAGGAACCTGCCAGACAGTGTGGATGAACAACATATCCATGTCCCTAGAAATGTCAGTTTTCCCTGTCATCACTCCTGGTGAATCAGGGGTAGGGTGTTCCTTGGGGTTCTCAACCCTAATGCTCACCCCTTTCTAGGCACAAATAAGGTCAGATGTGATCAGTTTTCTTCATGCAGGGCATAGAGGTTGTTGGCACTATGTGGGGAGACACAGGTCTGTATGTTTGAACAGCATATGACCATGGGGTGCGTGCCGACTGTCCTCTGAGATGTCAGTTCCTACAGCCTTTGACCACTGTACCCTAGCTTTAATGGTGGGGTCTGGGGCTTCTCTTGAGATAACTCTATAGATTAGGCTGGCTCTACCCCGGGGCAGTAAGCCATGTGTGTAGAATGTTGGGTGGAAGTAGGGGGATCCAAGAGCGCAGCTTCTTTTGGTATTCAGAAACAGCACCAAGAATTTAGAGAACGTTCCAGTCACGCTAACCAGCTGTGCCATCAAGGCAACCAGAACCTGGGCTGTCCCGGAGCACACATTACTCTTTCTCTGATGCACAACCTGGTGCTGCACAAATAATTACTTCATTTTCAATCACATGGGTACAGCATGCATATTTATGGAACACATACACTCTCCCTCTCTACTCCTTTGATCCCAGAATCCTTGACCAGTAAGACTATCTTAGCTACCTTCTTCTTACTCTCATCCTTGGGTGCCACCAGGTCGTCACTCCCACTTCCCCGTACTGATGCAGAGTCCTCATGATGGAGTCAGGTACTTGAGTCTCCTCCAGGGGTGCACAATTATTTGCTGTCAGGATGATGTGGGTTTGGTTGACCTCTTTGTGGTTACCCTGTCACCCTTCCCCGTCATCTGACTCACCACCCTCCTCCCCCAGACCAGTGGGCCTCTAGGGGAGTGGAAGTGAGGGCTGTGGGCTCTAGCTGAGCAGGTGCTGGCAAAATCAAAGTTTCAAAATGGAAATGTCCCAGGTGCCCTGAATCCTGTTTCTTTGTCATGGGTGATGGGGCCATACATATCCAGAATAAAATCCATCAAAGCAAACAAAGACAGTCCTCCTGACATGCTCAATTTGTATTTCATCTTTGAAATGGATTATTTTTCTGCTTCAAGTGAATCTTTAAGAAGCCAATGTTTCATTATCATTTCAATGTCACTTCTTCAGGATGACAGTGGCTGAAATTTAGTAACACAAAAGATAACACGTACAATTTATATTCTATCTTGTCATATACAGTATATTAATACATACTGAAATATTTAACTATAAAGACATGAGAGTTTCAGTTTCACTGGTACAGTACTTGACTGCTGAGGGCTCACTTTTAATTTGTTTAATATACTCAGTTACAGTATCTGTATAGAAACATCAAAAATCAAAACTAGAACTTGCTTCATTTTCTTAATGAAAATACATTTTACAATATCCTTTAAATTTAATTTGATATGCATGTTCATCTCTAATAAGCCATTTCTCAAACTCCAAAAATCTATTTCATTCTAGTGAGTTAACATAAGATCGCTCAATATTCATCATGTATTCATTTATTTTATTTATTTTCTTTTATTTATTTAAACATTTGACAACCGGGAAAGGGACATTGAGCTGAGGCTCATTTCCAGGTGCAATCCGGGGAAGGGGAATGAGATATGAAGCAGAAAATACATACTAGATACATGAGATAAATATACAGTTGCATAAGTTATACAGCGAAGTATTGTACATTCAGATGGACTATACGAAAAAATTACTCACCTTAGTAATTGTGTTTCTTCTATTGGAGTCTTGCTGTATTCTGACATATGCAGTGATCCCCAACCTTTGAACTGCCCCGGAGAACAAAGAGTTAACTTTCTATGCAAAGCATAGAATGCTGAGCTCGAGCTCGGTTGGAGTCTGTCTGGAGTGTTTCAAACTCAAACCGTCAGATTCTTACGAGCCCACTAACTAACAGTTCTATGTGGAAATTGAAAAATTCCTATTAGCCAACTGACAGTAAAAAGTGGTGGATTCCCAAAGGAAGACTCAAGTCAGGAAACCCAAAAATCAAAAACCAATCTAATACAAATAACAGTAATAAATCAACACCCAAACAAAAGGAAGAGGGTGTAAACAAGGAGCACCCCTTGGGTGCAACACTGCACCTGCCCACCCACTTCCCAAAAACAGGTTCTGAGAGGGGAGGCAGGGAGGGAGGTCAGAATACAGCAAGACTCCAATAGAAGAAACACAGTTACTAAGGTGAGTAATTTTTTCTTCAAACAACATGAAGTCTTGCTGTATTCTGACATATGCAGACTACCAAGCAGTACCTCCATGGAGGAGGGAAAGAACCTACTTTGGGAATAGGCTCTGAAGTACTGCTGTGCCAAACCAAGCATCACTCCTAGCCTGGATATCCAGAGAGTAATGCTTGGTAAAGGTATGGACTGTTTTCCAGGTGGCTGCTTGACAAATTTCTAAGAAAGGAATATCCCTGGCAGCAGCCAGGGAAGCAGCTGTACCTCTGGTGGAGTGAGCCCTCAGGCCTGAGGGAGGAATCTTTCCCAATTTTTCAGAGCAGAATTGTATACAAGATACAATCCACCTGGCAATAGTTCTCTTAGTGGCAGGTTTGCCCTTTCCCACTTCTCCATAAGTGAGGAACAACTGGAGGGAGTCAAACCTGTGACCCTTGGTATGCTCTATGTAGTAACTAAGAGCTCTTTTAACGTCTAAACTGTGTAGCCTCCTCTCACCTGAGGAAGAATGATCAGTGAAGAAAACAGGGAGAGACATAGACTGATTCAAATGGAAGTCTGAAACCACTTTGGGCAAGAACCTTCTATTGGTTTTAAGGACCATTTTATCCCTGTGAAAGGAGATAAAATCAGGTTCCACTGACAGGGCCTGCAATTCATTGATACGCCTGGCAGAGGTAATGCCTACCAAGAACACAGTCTTCCAAGTCAAGTACTTAAGCTCTGCTGAGGACATAGGCTCAAAAGGAGGTTGCATAAGCTGAGCAATGCAAACATTCAAATCCCAGGCAGGGGCAGGGTCTCTAAAGGGAGGATTGGTGTGAAGCAATCCTTTAAAAATTACAGAACACAGGATGAGATGATAGTGAGGAAGACTTTCCCACTGACAGAAAAGCAGAAACAGCTGACAAGCGTACCTTGAGAGTAGCTGGTCTGAGGCCTAGGCCATTAAGATGGACCATATAATCCAGAACAGTAGGCAATTCAGCAGTGTCTGGAGAAATATGCTTCCTGGAACACCAAATGCTGAATCTTTTCCATTTGGAGTTACAAGTCTTTCTGGTGGAGGGCTTTCGAGCAGCTTTGAGAATATCCAGAACCCCCTGAGAAAGATGCAAGTCTGCAAACTCTAACTCTTCAAGAGCCATGCCTTGAGATTGAGAGACTGAAGATTGGGGTACCAAATCCTCCCCCGAGAGGATGTTAGCAGGTTGTAATTCCTGGGAAGAGACAGGGGAAGATGGACTGCTAGGGACAACAACAGGGGGTACCAAGGCTGTCTGGCCCAATCTGGAGCAATTAGAATCACCTTGCAAGGTTGAGACCTTATCTTGACTAGAACCTTGAACAGGAGTGGAAAGGGAAGGAAGGCATACAGAAATTTCCCTTCCCAATTCAGAATCAGAGCATCCAGGAGGACTGAGCCCAAGACTGGGGGTCTGCAACAAAAGAGAGGAAGTTGGTGATTGTCTGGGGCTGCAAAGAGATCTATCTCTGGAGTGCCCCACCTTGAAAAAATCACTTTCAACACCCAAGGGTCCAGGGACCATTCGTGATGGCCCTGAGAGATCCTGCTCAGTGCATCTGCAAGCACATTGTCCTTCCCTGGAAGGTGAACTGCTATCAGAGAGGCCTGCAGGGAATAAGCCTGGGACCACAACTTCATGGCTTCTGTGCACAAGGCCATAGACCAAGTGCTTTTCTGCTTGCTGATGTACCACATGGTGGTGGTGGTGTCTGTTCTGACTTGAACCACCTTGTTCTGCACTGACTGAGAGAAAGCTTTCAGGGCCAGAAAAACTGCCCTGAATTCTAGGAGAATGATATGGAGAAGGGATTCCTGAGGGGACCACAGCCCCTAGGTAGTGAGGGCCCCCGGATGGGCTCCCCAGCCCAGAAGAGAAGCATCTGTGGTAAGGACCACTGAATGAGATTGGGTGGCAAATGGGACCCCTTGCCTTAAGTTGTCCTGATCCTGCCACCACTGAAGGGCTTGGATCAGGGTCCGAGTCACAGGAATCAATTTAGTAAGGGAATCCTTCCTTTGGGACCAAAAGTCCCTCAGATGGAACTGAATATCCCTCATCTGGAATCTTGCCCCTTGGACCACTGCTGTAGAAGCTGCCATATGGCCCAAGAGCTGGAGGAAATGCCTTGCTGGTCGAGACACCTGAAGGCTGAAGGAAGAAGCCAGTTCTATAAGAACTCTTGCCCTTTCCAGGGGAAGAAAGGCTCTTGCTTTGACAGTATCCAGCTCTGCCCCTATAAAGGCAAGGAGCTGCACTGGCTCAAGAACTGACTTGGGAAGGTTGAGAAGAAATCCTAGAGAAGTGAGCACTTGCTGGGTCACTTGCAGGTCTGACTTGACTTGGTCTGGAGACTGGCCCACTATGAGCCAGTCGTCCAGATATGGAAAAATGGAAATCTTTTGCCTTCTTAGAAAGGCAACGACTACTGCCAAGCACTTTGTGAAAACCCTTGGGGCTGTTATTAGACCAAAGGGCATTGCTTTGAACTGATAATGGCCTCAGGCAACTCAAACCTGAGGTACTTTCTGTGGAAGCACCTGATGGGAATGTGAAAATAGGCATCTTTGAGGTCCAGGGAGGATAGCCAGTCCCCTGGCCTTAGAGAGGGAAGAATTATTCCCAGAGTTACCATCTTGAACTTTGGTTTTAAAAGATGTTTGTTCAGGTATCTTAGGTCTAGGATGGGTCGCCACTCCCCTGTCTTTTTTGAGGTAAGGAAGTACCTGGAGTATAGACCTTTGCCCCTGTGTAGGGTAGGAACTCTCTCTATGGCTCTTAAGGCCAGAAGAGATGAAACCTCTGCCTCTAGGGCAAGGTTTTCTGAGAGACCTGCAGGTGGAAAAGATCTGGCTCTCATCTTCGGAAATTTTTTGAAGCTGAGAACCAGTCCCTGGCTTACTACTTCCAGGACCAACTTGTCTGATGTAATAGACCTCCAGTCCTGAACAAAGTAAGCCAGCCTGCCCCCTACTGGAATAGGAGAGTCGACCCCGGCAGACACATCAGGGTGTCTGCTTGGCAGGGGCCTTAGGCTGAGGAGTGGATGCAGCTCTGCTCATCCCCCTTCTGCCTCTCCCTCTGAAGACCCCCTCTGCAAAAAAGGAGAAGAGGCCTGTGCTTAGTAAAAAGGCCTATGAAAAGGCCTGCCCCTGCCCCTAGACTGCTGCCTTTGAGGAGTTGCCTGCCTTTCCTTGGCCTGAGCACTCCTATAAGTGGTCCTGTACTCGTCTAGTTTCTTCATGTAATTCTTTGTCTGCTCCCCAAACAGAGAATTACCCACTACAGGAAAATCCATGGCCTTAGCCTGAGTATCCTGTGACAGGCTAGTACATCTGAGCCAAGCCATTCTCCGAAGAGCCACAGATGTAGCCATGACTCTTGATGACACATAATTGGAGTCCACAGCAGCATGAAACTGTACTTTTGATGCCTCAATCCCATCTGCAGCCACTCCTCCAGCTCCTTGGCTAGCTGGGGGGAGGCCTGTTTAGCCAGTGCCAGTACAGTGTCCCACCTGGACTTTTGGTACCTGGCTGTATAGGCCATATAATTCACCTGCCTGAGTCCCAAAGAAGATACCATGTACTGTTTCTTTGCCATGGCATTAATCTTCCTGGAGTCCTTGTCTGGCGGGTGTGAAGCCAAGGGAATATTTGCCTTGTCACAGGCAGCAGCCTGCACTACCCCAACATGGTTGTATTGCTGGTATAAGAACTCCATGTCTGAGCCTGAAAGTGTATACTTCTTGTCCATTCTTCTATCCACAGGAGGTATAGTGTTAGGAGACTTTAGAATTTTTTGTGTCTGCTTCCCAAAGGATTTGTGGAGGGGAATAGACAGTCTCCTGGACTCTGGGATGTCCATCATTTCTACATAATCAGGCTCCTCTTGATCCTCCAATGCCTCCTCCATAGGAAGCTGGAGGGTTTCAGCCACCTTTCTGTAGAACATAAAGTGAGAAGGGGACTCAGAAAGCCTAGGAGGGGAAACACCTGAAGGTCTGTCTGGGGAGATGTCCGGTTCCACAGGCACATCCAGACCCTCACTTTCAAACTCCGGTTCATAAAAATCTTCAAGGGTATAATCTTGAACCGGGGGAACCAACCGAACCGAACCCCTGCCAGAAGGTGCCAGATCGGTAGGAACTGGGCGAAGCGATTCCACAATCCGAATGGCTTTGGCTATCTCTTCAGCGGTCGGAACATGAACCTCTGGATCTGAACTAGACAATTTTTCTTTGCGCTTTCTTTTTGTCGGAACCAATCCCTCGGAATCGACTCTCCTTTTGCCCGAAGTAGTATCACCCTGATCAGAGGGCACTCCTTCTGGTTCGGTCGGAACTGAACCGGGCAAACCATCCGGGTCAGCAGACTTCTCAGCCTCCTTTTCCCTCAGTCTACCTAATCTCTTCTCAAGGGTAGATCTGGGAAAATTTTTACATATTTGGCAGTCTGAATCGAGGTGGTCAAACCCCAGATAATAAACACAGGTGGTGTGGGGATCGGCCTTGGCAAAGACCTCCCCACACTCACTGCAGTGTTGAAACCCAGTGGGCCCGGTTTTTTTTTGGGTTTCTCAGACATGGCCAACCTAACCAACTTACCCTTTTTATGGCAACCGCCAGGCAAGACACCCTTATCGGTTCCTAACCGTGTCACGGTATTGGAAAAAAACATAGAAAAAAACGTTTTTTTTTTTAGAACCGATAAAAAACCGGTAACTACACACTACGTAAAACAAAATTTCACTATCAAGTGGTCGGTTCAGCAGGACTGACCTGTACTTTTACAAGTTCCACACAGAAAACAGAACAATTCCTATCTAGGCACCACAGACAGAGACTGAACAGACTATGCGGATAACTTTTCCGGTTTAAAAACCGATGAAAACTGAGACTTTAATCGACTTTCGAACCGAGCTGAAGGAGAAATCTCTGGAGCGACCGTTCAGTGAGGCAGAGTAAAGAATCTGACGGTTTGAGTTTGAAACACTCCAGACAGAGACTCCAACCGAGCTCGAGCTCAGCATTCTATGCTTTGCATAGAAAGTTAACCCTTTGTTCTCCAGGGCAGTTCAAAGGTTGGGGATCACTGCATATGTCAGAATACAGCAAGACTTCATGTTGTTTGAAACAAATAGTATTCTACAATTCTGAGGATTAGATTACTATCCACAAAAAACATTTGTCATGAGGCTGGGCCTGTCAGTGGCTGGAAGCAGGTGCAGGTAGGGAGTGGAAGTTGTTGGATTTCGCATTTGAAGTAGTTGTGAGAGGATGAGTTTCTTAGGAGAGGTGGAAGTTGGTTCCATAAACAGGGGAGTCTGTAGATGAAGGCGGATTTGCCAGTGGATGAGGATGGTTTGGGGAGGGAGAAAGAACGGGAGTCCCTTGAGCGCAGTGAGTATGAGGAAATGTCAGCTGGTGTTAGCCTCTCCACCAGGTAAGGGAGGGAGCAGGTCAAACCAGAATTTTGGATATGAAGGAGATGGAGTGGCTGAAGCGATGATGGGGTAGGGGTAGTTTCCCGAGAGAACAAAGAGAGTGCAGTGGTGGGTTCTGATAGGGGAATTTGTTGCAAAGTGGCAGAAAGCATAGAGGAGGGAGTCAAGCTTGGCTAAAGAGGAGGATGGGGCAGTTCCATACACTATGTCAGAGTAGTCAAACATGAGAGTGATCATTTTTGCTAATAATATGCGTGTAACGGGTAGTGGGAGGGCATCATGATTTCTGTATAGTAAGTCTAGCTTAGACAAATAATATCATAAATAAACTTTAATATGTGGACCATACTGGCTCCTCATTGCTATTCCTTGTTTTTGTAGATATGATCTAACTTCAAATTTAAAATACTGTAAATTGTTGTGAAGTACAAATTCAGCCAATCTCAATAAGAAAATGTTGGGAGGTTTTGCCTCCAAATGCTCTTTCAAAGCCTTTTCCCAAGGCTGACAAGCCAATATCATGTAGAACAGATGTGTGCAGATTACATAACTCTATAGTGACTAGTATTACATTATAATAACTGGCTTTGCCTTTTTCCCCCATAGGGAAATCGAGGCATAATTTGCCGTTATAAAGGAGCATTTATAATGGCAAACACGCCCACGGTTTCCCTCACTCTGCGCATGCCCCACTGGCCAATCGTTTTTTCTTCTCCAGAGACTTAACCACCAACGGTAAGTAAATTTTAAACAGAAAATCTACCACAACAGAAGAAAACTTATCTTCTCACTGCCGACTGAACAAAAAGCTTTAAAATAAATTGAAAACGGCACTACAGACCGCATAGTGAAATCAAACTACACTGCTGAGCGCTCCGGAACCTACATTTATTTTATATAATTGCTGTGGCAAAAAAGGCAAACTCAGCAATTATATAAAATAAAATATGGGGTAGTGTGTTTAAACTTGAAGTTTACACACACCCATAGGGTTAGATACTAACATAAACTCCTCCGGTGTGTGTAAACTCCTCGTTACACACACTACCCCATACTTTATTCTCCATTTATTTATTCACTTGAGTGTACTTGAATTCTCCTAACATCTAAATGACATTTTGTCTCTGTACTGCCCCATCTGGATACCCCAAAGGGGAGTTTCTGTTCCTGTCCCAAAGGCAGGCAATGACAACAGACAGACTGGTTCTGGACAATGTCCAGAACCAACATGCCCTAGTATTTGTGTCACAGCTGAATAAATCAGTAGAATCAGGATCCCAGTGAAAATAAGATGTTGCATTTCATCTGGTCTATCCTAGGTAAATAAACTGTGAAAAAAATAAATAAATAATAATAATAATAAAAAAAAAAAAACACTTCTAGCAGTTGCTGGTCCTTTAAGGTCCACCATCCTCCACAGGCAGTACAAGCATTTTGTTCTAGTGATTAAAGCACTATTGAGAACTGGGAGATCAAAGGTTCAATGCCCCCTACACCCAAATAGTCACTGTATGACCCTGAAAAAGTCACTTCACCTTCCAATGCTCCAGTCAATGCAGCTGTGGTAATGGGCAGAAGTAGGACCCCCTCACCCCAACTGGAAATGAGATACTACATCTCAGCGGGACCATCATGTGGAAATAAACTGTAATGAACGAAACACTGCCGGACGTTGCCGGTCTTCCCACCACCAAAGACAGTGTTAGGATGCAATAAGCACTAGTCAATGCCAAATGTTGTCTTGCCGGCATTGATTGGGCAGGAGTTAGAGAGCTGCAAAATAGGAATGGCAGTGAAGTACTGAATTGACGCCAACCCCACCCTGCAGAGACTTACAGGCACTGGGGTGTGCCTTTGGGGTAGCCAGCTGTAACGCTCACGCCATTTCACCTCACCCAACCCTGCAAACACTGACAAGTGTCACGGTGTGCCTTGGAGTCTTCGGGCCTTACACTCACCCCATTCCATAAGGAAATACACAGAGATGGGTGCGGTATAGAAGAATGGGGTGAACTTTGGGGCCAAAGAGTCCAAGGCACACCTCAATGCCTGTCACTGGCTGCAGGGTGGGGGTTGGGTGGAACAGTGTGAGCATTACAGCCAACAATCCCAAGTCCCACCCAACGCCTGTCAGTCTCTACAGGGTGGGGTGTTACGGGTGGAAACCCTAATGCCCCGGGTGTTTTTTGGTATTTTCACTTCAAATTTTCAACATGGGATTTCTGTGACCCCACCTCATGAACAGTGGCACTATCAATTTGTTAGCTGAAAGGTGATTTTGCACACCGACTGCGCCATTTGGCATCACAGGTGCGAAAACACATTTCGGACAGGATGTGAAAAATGACAGCTGTACTGTTCACTAGGAGGTATAAAAAATATGGCAATGCTGAAAATCTGGAGTGAAAATATAAAAAATTGAAGTCCAGGACATGCGTAGAAACTGCGCAACACACACCATAACACAATTATTCTGCAGATTTTTTTAACCAAATTTTCAACATAGGCATTTTGGCACCTCTGCTCATGAACAGTGGCACTGTGATTTTGTTAATCTGTCCTGAAAGCTGATTTCCCACAGCGACTATGCCATTGTGCGCCAGATGTGCGAAAACACATTTCAGGCAGGATGTGAAAAATGACAGCTGTACTGTTCATAAGGAGGTATGAAAAAATGGCAATGTTGAAAATCTGGAGTGAAAATATTAAAAACTGTCGAAGTTACGAGTGTGCGTGAAACTGCGCAATGTACTCTCATAACAGAGTCATTTTTTGGAATTTTTTTCACCAAATTTGCAACATCGGCTTTTTGGGACCCCACCTCATAAACAGTGGCACTGTCGTTTCGTTAATTGGTCCTGAAAGGTGATTCCGCGCAGTGACTGCAAAAATCACCTTTCGGGGCTGAATAACGAGACGACAGTGCATGTGTTCATAAGGTGGAGTCCCAAGAACACCATGTGGAAAATCTGGAGACAAAACTCAAAAAAATGACTGAGATATCCACCTAAGTTGAAACCTCCCCCATTGATGCCATTATACAGCTTACCGGCATTTCTTCATTTTGAAGCTCGACTTTGAAGAGTCCAGACGTGTTCCCGCTCCATCGAAGATCCCAGTGCTGAACCTCCATTAGATAAGTATGGGGTGAGGGTGTGTGTGGGGAGGTGGGGTATGCAGAGGGTGGGTGTGGGTTGGAGGAGGGGAGTGCCATGCACAACAAGGGACCATTTTCTTTTTTTCAGGCAAAGAAAAAAAAATGGACATCGGGAGGTTTGTTAGGCACACTGGGTGGGCTCCGGTGTACCACACAATGGGGTGAGACATCGAACATGCCGACCTGCGTGTCAGTTTTGTGTGTGACGCACACTGGGATGGGCTCCCAGTGTGCCAACACAATGTGGGGGAGACATGCTACTAATGGAGGTGGGGAACATGCCGACATGGTCGGCTTTGTGTTAGCGGCACACCAGGGTGGGCTCCCAGTGTGCCACACAATGTGGGGGTAGGGGACATGCCAACACGGGGACTGCACCCCCGATGTTGGCTTTGTTTGGGGATTTTGTGGCAGCAGCAGGAGCTACTGCCATGTTTATTGAACTGTTTCACTAATAAAGGCAGATATGGGAGGCGTGTTATCTCTGTCGCTGCATGACGAGCTTGTCTCTAATTGTAGAGGCACATTTCTTTCAAGTTGGTAGCACGTTACATAATTCTTGTGTCAGCGCTAGCATGCTGGCTGCCAATTGGGGAATGAGAGATGCACCTACTAAAGCATGCCCTGCATTGGCTAACACTGACACACCTCTCACTGTGCTATTACTACCGCAAGATGTTGCTTGCGTGTGCGCAAGACAACAAAAAAAGCAGCTTTTCCCCTTTGCCAGTCAACAGTGCTCTGGGCCTGTTGGTCCAATTGCATGCATACATGTGAGCATTTTTGCAGACAGCTGTAACCCAGGGATCGACAAATTTCAAATTCATGTGGTAGTCCAGGACAGCTGGCCTAGCAAAAAATGGTAGTCCTAGTGTTGCAAGTGGTAGTACATGGTCGGAAGGCTATATTTTAAGGAACATTTTTTTAAAATGACATAGCAACAAAGTAAATGATGTCGGGGCTGTATTATTAATACTATGTAAATGCAAACTATTGAAAACAATAAAAATGATGCATTTGTAAATGTTACTGTTAAATTAGTATAGGTTGGGAGAGTAACTTTTTATCATGTTACACTTTAGTTTAAGTATATACAACAAGGATTTTCTTTTCTTTTTTCTCCCCTTAATCTTCCCTTTCTCTGACTTAAGGTAACACACCACTCCTCACTCCTCTCCCTAATTACCCAAGACAAGAAGAGTCCCATACTATACCACACTAGACCCACACACAAGTCCAGTTGGTTACTGTGCTGCTGTTTCTATCCTCTGTCTACTAAAATTAGGTACAACACTCCTGTGTCACACTGAACTACCCAAATCGACTCCCCTCACACTACAAAACCCAGTCTCACTTCCTGCTGAACCGCTGTATTCCTTTTTTTGCTAAATTACAAGTAACCACTTCTGAATCTTTTTGGCTGCCTACCTGGTTGTTGATTCGAGGTCCTCAGTCAGTGACTGTTTTATTTCTTCTCACCCCTTTTTTATTTACATGCCAGAAAGAAAATGTTGCTAGTGTCCCGATTCGTTGATCGCGTGAGCTCAGTCAACTCACTATAGAGACAGTCACCATTGGTCACCGACTGGCCTAAGCCTCCCCACCTCCTCCCTTCTCGATTTCAGTAACCGATTTTATTTTTCACAGAAATTAATTCTTGAGCTGCACCCCCCAAAAACACCACACAGCACAGTAGGAGTACAGTTGAAGGTAACTACACTGAAGACATCCCACTCCAGATTCCGACACAGACAATGTGCTTCGCTCCCAAGCTTACAGCTCAAATGGTGCTTCCTCGTAACGTCCTCCTCGGCCTGCACAAACCCACCCTACTCCATTATTCCAGGACTGACCGGCACACTTCCTCACAAACCCATTTATAGAATTATCTGTCAATCCTGTGGATTGCACACTGGCAGTGGGTGCAGATGTTCTGATGGCTGGGTGGGCGGGTTGCGAGGAGGTCCCTATTGATGCAGACGCGCTCATACACCACAGAGCACAGCAAATATATGTGAGTAAGCGGGACAGACTCACTGTCATGTGACCAGCACTACGCAATGCTCCCAAAAAAGAAGCTGAGCGAGGGACATCTAGTGGTGGAAACAATGAAAAACAGAGGGGAAAAAAAAAGCAATGATGTGGTTGTCCGTGGGACAACTGAGTGCTGTGAAACTGCTTGTCCTGTGGCTGAAAGTTATAGCTCGGGACATCGGGCTATGGGATTTGTCGATCCCTGCTGTAACTTATCATACAACAGAATCATCCATGCTGCCAACTTTTTTGCTGTTATGTGAATGTGATTTGTTACCAAAGGTGTCAGTCTTGCTGTGAGGCTATGTGGCCAATAGTAAAATCCTTTCTAGCCATACATGTGCCATTACTGGTGATTACAAGACTACAAAAGCTACCAGGAACAAGAAAGCAGACTGTGAGAGAGCCCTTCGAGGCCTACCTTAGCAGCCATACAATCAGCTTCTCTGCACATATAAACACAGTTACAACACACAAGCTATCCCAGCTACAAGGCTGGCTAAAAGAGGTGGAAAGGGTACTGTACAATAACCCGGACCACCCTCTGCAAGCAGAAGAAAAAATTACTCACCTTAGTAATTGCTTTTCTTCTCATGGAGTCTTGCTATATTATAACAATAGCAGTCAGCCACTGCAGCTGAACTGCCCCGGAGAGGAAGGAGTTAACTCCAGAAGATCTGGAGTTCTACAGCGCGAGGGCGCTGTGCCCAAAGCTCTATCTGGCAGTTTCAAATGAAACTGTCAGATCTTTACGAAGCCAACATCAAAGGACGGAAAAAAGTCTGTGTGGAAAACTACACTAGCCTATGGCTACCTACTAGTAGTAATAACAACAATATAAACAACAAAAGAAACACCAGAACCATAATAACAAAGATTGATGGTATTATGGTTCGTTTCTCACCTTGACAAGCACATATGAACCCCTTCCCCAAGACTCAAGTCCAGGAAGGGGCAATATAAATAACCTAAATGAAAAATCTAGATCCCTAACCCAAAGGAAAACAGGGTTAGGGGAAAACTAAAATGGCATGACACAGTGCTTGCACCAATTTGCCACCTCTACCCAAGTAGGAGTTCTGAGAGGGGAAGGAGGGAGGGTGGTTATAATATAGCAAGACTCCATGAGAAGAAAAGCAATTACTAAGGTGAGTAATTTTTTCTTCAAACACCATGAAGTCTTGCTATATTATAACAATAGCAGATTACACAGCAGTACCTCCATGGAGGAGGGTCAGAACCTACTTAGGAAATAGGCTCTGAAGCACAGCTGTGCCAAACCGAGCATCTCTCCTGGACTGGACATCCAGGGAATAATGCTTGGTAAAGGTGTGAACTGTCTTCCAGGTAGCAGCTTGACAAATCTCCAGAATAGGAATGTCTCTAGCAGCCGCTAGAGACGCAGCTGTACCCCTGGTGGAGTGGGCCCTCAATCCTGAGGGGTACTCTACCCAGTTTCTGATAAAAATTGGATACAAAAGACAATCCACCTTGCAATTGTTCTCTTAGTGGCAGGTTTCTCTTGCCAACCTCGCCATAGGTAAGAAACAGTTGGAGGGATTGAACCTATGACCTCTGTGCGCTCTAGATAGTAACTTAATGCCCTTTGACATCCAAGCTGTGCAGTCTCCTCTCACCTGAGGAAGAATGCTCAGTGAAAAATACTGGGAGGGAGATAGATTGATTCAGGTGAAAATCAGAAACCACCTTAGGCAAAAACTTTCTATTAGTCCTAAGGACTACCTTATCTCTGTGGAAAGAGATAAAGTCTTCTTCCACAGACAGGGCCTGTAACTCACTTATGCGTCTGGCAGAGGTGATAGCTACTAGAAAAACGGTTTTCCAAGTTAAATACTTGAGTTCTGCTGAAGACAGAGGCTCAAAGGGGGGTTGCATTAACTGAGCAATGCAAATATTCAGGTCCCAGGCGGGAGCTGGTTCCCGAAAAGGAGGGTTAGTATGAAGTAACCCTTTAAAAAACTTGGAGAACACAGGGTGAGAAGAAAGGGAGGCAGGCTTCCCTGCTGACACAAAAGCAGAGACAGCTGCCAGATGAACCTTCAGGGTAGCTGGTCTAAGGCCTAGGGAATTCAGATGGACCAAATATTCCAGAAGAATGGGAAGATCAGCAGATTCTGGGATAATCTGCCTCTCAGAGCACCAGATGGAAAACCTCTTCCACTTAGAATTATAAGTGGCCTCTAGTGGAAGGCTTCCTAGAAGCCTTTAAAATATCCATGACACCTTGAGAAAGGTGTAAGTCAGCAATTCTAGCTCCTCAAGAGCCAAGCCTTGAGGTGGAGGGACTTGAGGTCCGGATACCACACTCTCCCTGTGCACAGGCCAGTAAGTCGTGAACTCTGGGCAGGCTCAGGGCAGGGTGGACTGCCAGGACAGGAGCAGAGGGTACCAGGGCTGTCTGGCCCAATCTGGGGCAATCAGAATCACTCTGCAAGGTTGAGATCTGATTTTCACTAGTACCCTGAAAAGGAGAGGAAAGGGGAATACAGGAACTTCCCTTCCAATCCAACAGAAAGGCATCCAGAGGGACTGAGCCCAGTACTGGAGGCCTGCAGCAAAAAGAGGAAGTTGGTGGTTGTCTGGGGCGCAAAAGATCTATCTGAGGAGTGCCCCAACTGGCAAAGACAGACCCCAGTACTTGTGGATTCAGAGCCCATTCGTGATGGCCCTGAGAAATTCTGCTGAGGGCGCCCTGCACAGCACATTGTCCTTCCCTGGGAGATGAACCGCTATCAGGGAGGTGTTCAGGGAATAAGCCAGAGACCACAACTTCATTGCTCGTGCACAAGGCTGAAGACCGATGCCCCTTTTGCTTGTTGATGTACCACATTGTGGTGGTATTGTCTGTCCTGACTTGAACCACTTTGTTCTGGACAGAATCTGAAAAGACCAAGAGCTAAAAAGACAGCTCTGAGTTCCAGAAGATTGATGTGGAGCAGAGATTCCTGAGGAGACCACACTCCCTGAGTGGTAAGGTCTCAGGTGAGCCCCACCCAACAGGGAGGCATCCGTGGTGAGGTGAGGAGGGAGAAATGGGAATGAAGGAACCCCTTGTTTCAGATTGCTTTGATCCTGCCACCAGTGAAGGCCAGGATCAGGGTTTGAGTAACTGGGACCAATTTGGTAAGGGGTCCTTCCTCTGAGACCAATAGGCCCTCAAATGGAACTGAATGTCCCTCATCTGGAATCTTGCTCCCTGCACAACAGCTGTGGAAGCAGCCATGTGCCCGAGGAGTTGCAGAAATGCCTTGCTGGTCGAGAGACCGCAGGGTAAAGGAGGATGCCAGGGCGATGAGTCTGTCCACCCTTTCCGAGGGAAGAAAGGCCCTGGCTAACCTCGTGTTCAATTCTGCGCCTATGAAAGTTAGGGGCCTGAACTGGTTCCAGAACTGACTTTGGTAAGTTTAGCAGGAATCCCAGAGAAGTGAGAAGCTGCTGGGTGACTTGCAAGTGGGATTTCACCTGACCTGGAGACTGACCCACAATGAGCCAGTCGTCCAGGTAGGGAACACAGCAACCCTTGCCTTCTTAAATGAGCCACTACTACAGCGAGACATTTTGTGAATACCCTTGGCGCAGAGGTAAGGTCAAGGGCATTGCCCTGAACTGTAGTGGCCTGAGGGCAGTTCGAACCTGAGGTACTTTCGGTGGAAGGCCTGATCAGAACATGAAAATAGGCATCCTTGAGGTCCAGGGAAGCTAGCCAGTCCCCTGGCCTTAGGGAAGGCAATATCATTGCCAGAGTTAACATTTTGAACTTTGGTTTCAACAGATGCTTGTTCAAGTATCTTAAATCCAGAATGGGCCGCCATTCTCCTGTCTTTTTTGGGGTAAGAAAGTATCTTGAATAAAGCCCCTTGCCCTGATGGCAAGGAGGAACCCTTTCCACTGCTTTGCAGACCAGAAGAGAAGAAACCTCTGCTTCCAAAGCAAGGGCTTCTGAAGGATTTGCAGGTGGGAAATGCCTGGCTCTCATCTTTGAAAATATTTGAAGCTGAGGATCAGACCCTGGCCTATTACCTCCAGAACCCATCTGTCCGAGTTAGGGACAGCCAGCTCTGGCTGAAATAGGCAACCTGCCCCCCACTGGTACAGGAGAATCGGCCCTGGGCACCTTCATCAGGGCACCTGCTAGCAACAGCCTTAGGCTGAGGGAGGGAGACGGTCTACTTGCGCCACGCCTACCCCTGCCTCTGAAGAAACCTTCTGCGAGACAGCAGAGGAGGCTTGAAATTGGTAAAAGGCCTGAAAAGGGTCTGCCCTCACTTCTGGGAGCATGCCTTGTGGCATGGCATGCTTCTCCTTAGCCTGGGCACTTTTGTAGGTAGTTCTGTATTCATCCATCTTTTTCATATAATTTTCTGTTTGCTCCCCAAACAGAGAATTTCCCACTACAGGAAAATCCATAGCCTTTGACTGAGTATCTTGGGACAGATTAGTGCATCTGAGCCATGCCAACCTACGGAAAGCTACAGAAGTGGCCATGACCCTGGAGGAAACATCATTAACATCAACAGCAGTATGAAATTGAACTTTAGAGGCTTCAATGCCATCAGCAGCCACCTGTTCCAACTCACTAGCCAGCTGGCCATGGGCCTCTTGGCTAACTGCAATACTGTGTCCCACCTAGATTTCTGATATCTAGCCACATAAGCCATATAATTTGCCTGCCTGAGTCCCAAAGAAGCTGCCATATACTGTTTCTTCGCCATGGCATCAATCTTCCTAGAATCCTTGTCAGAGGATGTGAGGCCAGAGGAATATTAGCCTTGTCACAGGCTGCAGCTTGTACCACACCTACATGACTACACTGTTCAATAAGGAAATCTGTATCCGAGCCTGACAAAGTATACCTTCTGTCCATTTTTTATCTACAGGAGGGACAGAATGAGGATTTTTAAAATCTTTGTTGTTTGCTTCCTAAATGACTTATGCAAAGAATAGACAACCTCCTAGACTCTGGAATATCCATCATTTCCACATAATCAGGCTCCTCTTGCTCATCCACAGCCTCCTAAAGGAAGCTGGAGGGTTTCTGCAACCTTTTGTAAAAATAAAGAAAGAAGGGACTCAGACAGAATAGGGGAGATTCTAAAGGTCTGTCTGGAGAAATGCCCGGTTCAATGGGCACGTCCAGACCCTCCCAGCCACACATATATTGATCAAATTCCTCCTCCCCCTCCTGTGGTTCATAAAAATCCTCAACTTCAAAATCCTGAACCACTGGGACTGAACGAACCAACCTTTTACTAACTGTTGGTGGTTCTACAGATCCCTGAGACAGTGACTGGACAATCTGAATGGCTTTAGCTATCTCTGCAGCAGTTGGAGACACAATTCTGGACTCCAAACCTCCTGATTTCTTTGTCTTTTTACTTGGGACTGGTTCCTCTGAACCAGTCTTCCTTTACTCGAGGAAGTCTCGCCTGGTCAGAGGGCACTCCTCTGGTCCAGTGGGTACTGAACCGGGCTGGCCATCCGGGTCAGCGGACTTTTTGGCCTCGTTCCTGAGCCGCCCAATCTCTTCTCCAGGGTGGCTGCAGGAAATTTTACACACCTGGCAGTCTGACAGGGTGGTCAGCCCCAGACAATAGAACACAAGTGGTGTGTGGGTCAGCCTTGGCAAAGGCGTCCCCACAGACATCACAGTGTTGAAACCCAGTGGGCCCGGTTTTCTTTGGGTTTCTCAGACATAATGCCAGCCTAACCAAAACTTGCTCTTTGATGGCAGAAAAGTAGAAGATAATTTTATCGTTCCTAACCGTGTCACGGTATTTGAAAAACCGTAATAATTTCGGTTTTTTTAGAACCGATAAGAACTGGAACTGCACTCCTAAAACCCACAGTACAGTTTTAAAAGGCAGAAAATCAAGCCGATCGGTTCAAAACCGAACCGATAATTAATTTTCCACACAGACTTGAATTTTTGTACTACGGTTACCAGATAGAGCTTTAGAACCAAATGCGGTAAAATAATGACTTTGCCGGTTCAAATGAACGAAAACTACTCTTGAACCGAGAATGAACCGAGCTGAAGGAGCTGATCTCCGGAGCGACTGTTCAGTGAAGCGGAGTAAAGAATCTGACAGTTTCATTTGAAACTGCCAGATAGAGCTTTGAGCACAGCGCCCTCGCGCTGTAGAACTCCAGATCTTCTGGAGTTAACTCCTTCCTCTCCGGGGCAGTTCAGCTGCAGTGGCTGACTGCTATTGTTATAATATAGCAAGACTTCATGGTGTTTGAAAGGAATGTTACAAAAATAAAGCATAAATTAAATACTATCACACAGCAACAATTTGAATGGGCCTTATTCTTAATACTATGGTACTGGAAAAATAGAGAGAAAGCCTCAAAACTGCTAGCCTACTGACGGAAGCAAAAAAGTAGTGAAGCCCATAGCCCACATATCCAGAAGGCAGACGGTGGACTCACTTCAGACCCTCTAGAAATTAACGAAATCTTTAAAGACTTCTCCAGACTCTAAACTTCCCATGCAATCCCAGAGCAACATAATCAATCAATCAAGTCTTTATTTATCCAGGCAAACACCATTGAGCAAGCTCACTTACAAGGTGGACTTGCATCACACAAGGTCAAAGAACAATACAATACATTTATGTACAGGCAATAAATAGGCATAATTATACATAACACTGAGAGGGAGAGTACATACAGTGCCAAGGTAAGTATGGTCAGGTGACGGCTTAACAATAATTGGAGGGAAAAGAAGCAAGTAATGGGAGCAACATAAATAGGCCAGTTGCATTATCAGAATATTTTAGAAGTGTAAGGTTAAGCAGTTCTTGGGTAGCCTAGAACTACAGTACAACAGGTACCAGGTGACAGGGTCACTGCCATGGAGACTCCTTTCATGACAGTTGAGCTTATGGGAGTTATCAAATCTTTAACAAAACAGAAGGCGCCAGGCCTGGATACTGTCTTGTTCCTGGTGGCTTTTATGGTCTTGTGATCACCAGTAAAGGCAGATGTCTGAACTGATGTGTTCACATTCCATACATCTACAGTGACTAGCATTACATTTTCTTTATTCACTTGAGTAGAATCTGATTTCTGTCTTTGCTCCTGTTTTAGTACTCACATGCTCAGGATGCATCACAAGTCAGAAAGGGAGGGTGAGTTGCCTTACTCGCTGAGGGAGGCAACTATTACAGTATTACCGAAACCTCGAAAGGATGGGCCCGATTCTCAAAAGTCATTGCAAGCCGCACCAAAGGCAGCTTGTGTTGACTGCCGGTGTGCCAGGGACCCTGCACCCAATTCTCTGCCGGGTAGGGTCCTGGTGGCAAAGTCTCATGGCTTGCAGCAACCATTGCTGTGTGCCAAACAGAGGGCACATCTAGACAAGTTGCTGCAAGCTGCAGGCAGCCGTGCAGCAAGGTACCTAAGCATTCCCTGGTGGTCTAGCGGACCCCCACAGCCCCAATCCCCTTATCTTTGAAATATACAGGTCTCTGGTGGTCTAGCAGAACACCCTACCCAGCACACATACCTTTATCTTTAAAATATACAGGTTCCTGGTTGTCTAGCAGACCCCCTCAGCCCCGATCCCCTTATCCTTATAATGTTCAGGTCACTGGTGGTCTAGCAGACCCCCCTTCCTGATCTGCCCAATTAATAATATATTCATTCCCTGATGGTCTAGTGGACCCCCACCCCAGGAGGCAGCGCTCTACCACCCCACTCCCCCATCCATCCGCCACTGCCAATCTTCCATTCACCCCACCTTCTAATACTTCCTCCCATCTTGATCACTGCCCACTTCCCTCCTCCCCCACCCACTTCTGTTCCCCCATCACCACATACCCTTTACTATACCCTATTCCAGTTTCGTCTTCCACCTGCTCCATACCTCTTTCCTTGCCCCACTCATCCCTTCCTATTTTTTTCTCTCTAAAGTTCATTCTTACTACTCTCTGTCCTAACCCCATTTTCTCCCACCTATTCCCTTCAGATTTGCATCCTGGAGGGCTGTAGGAGCATCATGCTATTTCCACCCACTTTCCCTTGTGATTATTTGTTTCTGTAACTAGACAATATTACTTGCCTGTGCTATTGTAAATGAATACACATGTATATTTTGTATGTATTAATATATTTATATAGTTATATATGATTGCAACTACTGCCTGACTACCTCACAATATGTCTGTATTTCCCTTTTGTACAGTCAGTACTAAATGCACAGCATTCTATTTATTTCTGTATCAATATTGCATCCATCCTTCCCCTTCCCCCAGGATGCATCTGAAAATGAGCTATAATGTATGTTAGAACGCTGTTAACCTTAGGAAATCATCATTTCCTAAGGTTGTTAACCTATCAGTGTGACATAGATATGTTGTTAACCTATCGATCCTACATCACATCAATAGGTTAACAACAGCGAGTGGTCTGCGCATGTGCACGCTTTTTTTTCGACGGGGAACCGACTGAAGGGAAACCGACGGGGAAGGACTGAAGGGCGCGGTGGTGACTTTTAAAAAGCGTAAGCGTTTAATTTTGATAGTGGGACCATACACTATAAAAATAATGTATAGTCCTCTATCGACGGCGGTCAATTTTAACAGTCTCGAGGGTTGCCATGGCGATGTAAACCTCTCGAGCTTCGCTCTCGAGATTTACATGGTCGCCCTGGCAACCTCTTGACTGTTAACTGACCGGTTAATGATAGAGGACCATACATTATCCTCTATATTGCAGCTCATGATACTTTTTCTGGTGAAACTTTTTACAATAAATAATAATAATAAACAGTACGCACTCATTGATTGACAGTTCGGTCACTCAATGAGCATGTACTGTACACAGTACGCATTCCTTACAGTTGTCAGCAGCTGATCGCGATGGGCGGGGGCTGTACCAGTCACCGGCCTGGGAATGAGACAGTAGGAGCAGGGTGGTGGGGCACTGCCTGCTAGGGTGGGGGGGACTGGGGTCCACTGGACCACCAAGGTAACATTATATGGGGGATACATGATGGGCAGGAGTGTGATATCAGAAATATCACCAAGAGTGGCGGAGCATAGTGGAGCCACAAGTGGAAGTATCTGGAGGTCCAGTCATGAATGGTGATGTTTCTCATATTGCACTCCTGCTCATCATGTGTTCAATTTATAGAATAGGGCAGGAAAGTGTTTTTTGTCATATTTACCATTCTAGTTACGTGCCAAGATGTATTTTCGCAGGCAGCATTCAGATTCTGCTGTTGCTCGAGTGTTTGTGTTTGTGCATCGGCACGGGAAACCGGGCTGTTTGCTGTAGGAGGGGGCAGCTTACAATGCAGCGTTGTGCAATTGAATAAAATGGAGCACTTGTAGCACTTCAAAGGACTGTCGCTTCCTTTTTCCTCTGCTTGTGGTAAAATCAACAGTTCTACAGCTTGTGGACGTAGCTGTGAGTAGCTTGTGCTGGCACTCAACTCTTTTCCTAATATACAGCTAGGCCTAGGAATGACCCGACATTTTTTTGGTCTTCAGCACAGGACTGTTAACTACTACCTCTACTTTCTCTATTTCTGGCTGCACACACCCATAACTCAAAAGAAATCCAAGGTATCTGGTTTCTGACATAGCCAGTGCACATTTTGCTGGGTTTATAGTGAGTCCAGCTTTCTGGATGGAACACAACACAGTGGTCAGCCGTGTTATGTGCGCTATCCAATCTGGCCTATAGATGACAACGTCGTCCAGAAAGGAGGCACAGTAGACCGTGTGTGGGGTGAGGATCTGATCCATAAGTCTCAGGAATGTTGCAGGGGCTCTGTGTAGGCCAAAGGGCAAGGAAGTGAACTGGTATAATCCAAGTAGCGTGCTGAATGCTGTTTTCTCCCTAGACTCAAGGGATAAGGGAATCTGCCAGTATCCCTTAGTTATATCCAGTGTGCTAATGTATCTAGCATTGCCAAAGTTGTCTATGATATCATCTACCCTGGGCATGGGGTATCCATCAAAGTGTGATACATTATTGACCTTCCTGAAGTCTAGGCACAGTCTGATGCCACCTTTTTTTTTTTTTTTTTTAGGGACCATCACTATGGGAGATGACCAAGCACTAGTGGATGGTTCGATTGTGCAAAGTTTCTTCAACTTCTCTATCTCCTGTTTCACACCTTCTCTGACTTTTTCTCGAAGCCTATAGGGTTTCTGCCTGATGGGGCTGGAATCAGTTATAATATAATGCTGTACCCGAACTGCCTTTCCTGGTACACTTGTATACATGGGTGCAAAGGTTTTTAACAGCTGGTGTATGCCCTCTTTCTACTGTGTTTCTAGCTTGGGGTTCATTTTTATCTTAGAGAGGCTGTCCTTGTCCTCTAATCTTTGATAAGCCATCTCCAACTTAGACATGTCCCTCTCTGGAAGTATGTACACAGTCCCCGTAGCTTCCTTTTTCGCTACCCATTTCTTTAAAAGATTGGCATGCTAAATCTTTCTCCCTGGGTATTTATCTGGTGTCTCCACTTCAAATGTTACTGGTCCTGTTTGTCTGATGATTGTGTATGGCCCTTGCCACTTCATCAGTAGCTCGTTCTGGGTGGTGGGGAGTAACAACGGCACTTTCTCTCCTGCCTGCAACTCTTTACGCTTACAATTCTGATCATAGTAGGTCATCTGCTTCTCCTGATACACAAAAAGGGCACACCAAAATAGTATTGTGTATCTTTTGCGAAGCTGAACCATATAATCAGTGATGTTGGCTTGTCCCACACTGGTTACCTCTTCCCAAAACTCTTACCACATCCTGTGGCCCTTGGGGATTCCTTCTGTACAGTAGGGGAAACAGGGAGTACCTTTAGCTGCTTGTAGGACCTCTCTGTAAGAAAACAACAAGAGGGGGAGATACATATCCCAATCCTTTTCCCTCGTCATGTACAAATTTCATTAACATACGTTTCAGTGTTTGGTTGAAATGCTCAACCAATCCATCTGTTTGTGGGTGGTAGGGCATTGTTCTTATTGCCTCTACCCCCAACAAACGGTAGAGTTCTTTAAGTAATGTAGCCTGAAAATTGTTGCCTTGGTTGGTCAATACCTCCTTAGGTATCCCAAGACAGCTGCAAATCTAAACTAGCTCCTCTGCTATTTGGGGAGTAGTGTCTGTATGCAATGGTAAGGCCTTGGGGTATTTTGTTGCATAGTCACAGATGACTAATATGTATTTGTATCCTCTGCGTTTTTCTGTAAGGGCCAACAATGTCCATTTTTATCTCTCCAAATATTCTGTACTTTCTTCTTTTCCTCCTTCGATCTCCTGTGTGCATCTGGTGTATCAAATATATCCCACTCAAAAGAAAATGCATCTCCAAGGGTGTTCACCTTGGTCTATGACCTGGTGGTAATGGCTGTCACATTTTTAGGGGACAACAATGCTGAAAAATTGGGAAAGTCTTGCCCAATAACCACAGGTACTGGCAGCTTTTGTACTATTCCAACCCCCATTTCTGCTTCCTGCCCATGAATGTTTAAAGTCACCTTGGTGGTGGGATACCGACGAGTGTCCCCATGTACACAGATGACACCAGTGTAGACATCAGAAAATGGGGCCTTTTCTAGTACGTCTGGGTGTACTAATGTCTGTCAATTTCGAGTGTCAATTAAACCCATCATCTTCTTCTCTTTGATGGTGACTATTGTTGAAAAACTACCCCAGTTAAGAAGGGCCAGATGGATAGCCTCACTTTTTTTCTTGTAACAGAACCATTTTATATGGCCTTTAACGTTATAGTATCTACAGACAATGTCGATTATATGGCCTACCCCTTCTGCCTTATTGTCTACCTGCATTTCTCCCAGGGGGACGTAATGGGGTAAAAGAAGCTGGTCTTACTAGTTGCTGGGAGGAGGTGATGGTCGAGTCCGTTGTCCAGTATCCCTTCCTCATTGGCTGCCTGGTCACCAGGAAATCCTCCACCAGGGTGACTGCAACTTCAGCCATTTTCGGATGGTGTTCCCTCACCTTGATCTGGACCTCTGCAGGAAGATTCTGAAGAAACTGTTCCATGACCACAGCATCAATTATATCCAATAATGTCTTCCTTCTGGTTGCAGCCAATTGTTTCAAAGTTCATTCATACGTATACGACTCTCAGCGAGTATTGTTCCCTTGGTGTTTCAGGGAGCGAAAACGCTGCTGATAAGTCTCAGTATTAATATCGAAGCACTTCATAATCTCCTTTTTGACAAGGTCATACTTCTCAGCGCTTTGATGGTCCATGTGGCTATAGGCCAGTTGTGCTCAACCTGTTAAATAGGGAGCCAACCTGACCACCCACTGTTCTGGAGGCCACCAACACATCTTCGCCATTTTTCCAAAGGTGGTTTGGCAAGCCTCGATGTCATCTGTAGCTGACATCTTGGTGAATTTGATGTCTTTAGGGAGGGCATGCATACTTTCACTGGACTTACTGGTCCCAATGATCTATAGGGCCCTCAGTGTGTCCGCCCAATGCTCATCTTGCCATCTTCTTTCCTGCTCTCCCTCCTGGCTGTCCTTCTCCCGAAGCTGCTCCATTTCTATTTGTTTCCTTACAAGCCACTTCAATAGCTTGCTCATGTCTTCCACTGGTTCCTCAACTCTCACTTACTCCAGTCCTTCTTCCTCTTTGCCATCTTCTCCTCCTCCAAAGGAGTTTGTTGATTGATGCTCCGGCTTGGCCCTTGGTTTCCTCTCAAACTCAAGGCCTGGGAGCAACTGCTCACCTGTCAGCTCGGCCTGCGCTCTGGTCAGAGCGGGTCATACAGGGATCGTCACGATGACAACAATGTACCACCGTGCCACAGGTTACCTTGGTATCAGGTCTGACACTTACTGGAATCCACCCTGTGGCTAGGACTTCAAGTATCCCACTGTTAACACCATATGTCGCAGGTACGTGGGTATAAAGATAATACTGGACACAGTAACAGGGTAACACACACCTGCAATGTGTTTTTATACAAAAATAGAAAACAAATATAAACAAAACAGTTCAAACAGAACAAGAAAATAGACAATATCTGAAGACTAATTCACATTACATCAGGTATCTCAAAACAATTCATTAGCTTTCCTGTTGTTAGAGATAAATTCCTGTTCAGGCACATGTCTTTCTGCTTACCTTACTCCGGGTAAGTGAGACTGGCTATGCCGCTAATCTGACTCTTGGTGTTTGCGGAGGGCTTATACAGCCCTCCCACTTATGGGAAAGTCCCTTCCATAACATCCAATTACTTCTAGAGTGGTCCCTAAATAGGAAAACTCCTCCTCTATTACATAATGAGGTTTTACTTATGAGAAGTCCCTCTATAGGAAATCCCCTTCCTGAGGTCTTGCTAACAGGTCAGCACCTATTTTATTTGCAAACACTGAAAACATTTATTTCATTTACACATGTGCTGTATTTTCATAGTATATGGGCACTAGCCCTTTAATTTATGTATCAGGGCTCTATACATAATGGGGCTCCTTTAGAGACTTGCAGTGTCTCTTTATTCTGTAATTTGTTTAATTTCTGTATTGTGTTTTGTTTTTCTTGTAGTCCTCTCCCATTCTGAGGATTACTTCAACTGTATAGCATTTCCACATACATAGGGATGTTCCTGTCCCTTTAAATAATTTTGTTTTCTATGTTGTAGCAGAGCGTCAGACTGCTAGAAAGTCATTATCTAGCTGCTCTACTTTGGGACTCTGCATAGCTTTGGTAAGCCCCTTTTTATTTCTTTTTATACTAGTCTGTAGCTTTTATGTCCAGGGAGAGCATAGTCCCTTTTTATTTCCAAGCGCTCACTTTGCAGAGCACACAGATTACTCGGGGAAGCCTGCTTCTCTAGCAGCCTGAACTGGCTGCACATGTGCCATGGACTCCTCCACGGCTAGCTGGCACAATTCTACAGCATATTTTGTACAAAGCCAGCAGCCAGGAGTCCTAATAATACAGGACCATCAGTAATTATTCCTGCTTTGATGCAGGATTTCTCTGGCATAACATTCTACATAACAACGGAGCAGCAGCAAAATAATTCAAACAACATAAGCATAATGCCGCTTCGTTTGTATCCATAATCCACCTATATTAGTGGACATTATTTTGTATTTAATTGCCATTTTAAACATTTCTAAATATCTCTTTATTCATTTGTTTCTCTGGCACCCTAAACTCAGCTTAGCTCATAAACTTGAATTAAGCACTGCAGCACTTTAAACTCATTATATGCACAAAATGCACTTCATTCAACCAGCACCTTATATACTTAAAGGCAATTTTATATCTTTTGGCATTAAATGCCATAAATGCACTTTATTTCATTCTTGCCAGTGGCCTTAGCCTAGTGCACTATTTTGGGGAGTTCTTGGCGAGGGATGGAAATATGAAAATTAGAAATAAAAGTAGTAGGGAAAAAGTTTAGTGAAAGATGGAAAAGACTGATGTAGGTGGTCAACCTAGGCTGGGGTGGAAAAAGGTAAAGTATAGCATAGGGAGATACTGTTGTGCAACAGATTTCAGTAGGAAAAAGAAGATAGAAAAGGCATCCCTCCACCGGGGTTACTGGACTGGCAGAACACAGTTCTGCCACAGGGTGTCCCCACATTGGTAGAGGGCATTGGAGAGGGGTTTGGGGAGCAAAGCCCCCCCTGAAGAAACAAAGCCCGTAGTGAATGGTTTTATACGATGACCACAACTGCGGTCAACATAAAGCTATCACTGTAACCTCAGTCGACAGTGAAGTTGTCAGACTGGTGTCATAGACCCTTATTTGTTCTAGCCCTCGAGCCATTATCGGTGGCTATAAGGAAACATCCTAACATTAAAGGGCTGCAGGCAGGGGACATCACTTGTAAGGATGTACTACATTCTGATGATTTGCTCCTTGCCCTAGCAAATGTAGACCACATGTTGAATGCTGCTTTGGAGGCATTTCAAGCATTTAGTACTATATCAGACCTACAAGTGAACTGGAACAAGACAGAGATTCTGCTGAGATCAGCATGTTCGCAGATATCAGCCGTAGCTGGACATAACCTCAAGTGGGTGCCGGCAGGACTACAGTACCTGTGTATGCTAATCAAAGTAATGCCGCTAGACTGGGTAGTGGCTAACCTACAGCCTATACTGGAGGTGCTCTCAAGTGACATGGACAAACGGCAAAAGCTGAACCTGTCCCTTCCTGGCAAAACAGCTACTATCAAAACGATGGCACTACCAAGGATAAATTACTGCATAACCAATTTGCCTCTCCTGATACACAGTAAATGGTGGTGTAAGACTGATCAGATGATATCCACTTTCTTATGGCAGCAGCAGAGACCAAAATTTGGGAGAAAGGTGCCAAGAGCCCTGGTACAAAATGGAGGGTAGAATGCCAAATGGTCGTGGGCCTATCATGTAATCAATGGGGCCAGATCAGCTAGACAGTGGCTTAGGGACGCTGACACAGGGGACCCATGGTGGCTTCAGGCCAAGTGCACCATAGTGGAGAACCAATGCATGTCAGCTATCCTCCCAAGCTCAGACCATGGGGTCCTTACTCTCTCTATGCTGCAATATATTACACTGGTTACATAGACAACTGGGAAACCTTCAGGGATGGCAAACTTATTGGCCCAGATGGTCTGCATCCTAGCAAGTTAGGAACCAGAATATTGCCCAAAATTTTCAATGACACCATTTACAATACTTTAAACTAACTAATGGGGAGGGACATACAGAAGGATCACAAAAAAAAAAAGTTACATCAAAGGAGCAGCATACAAATTCCAAGTCATGGTGGAAATGTCTTCTGATCAATGCCAGAAATATAACAAACAAATTTGATGAGTTATGCTACAGTATGTCATCACAGAAAATAAATATTTGTGCCGTAACAGAAACTTGGGGAGATATAAATGACTCCTAGGAAAAAAACTATAAGGGGTTATAATTTATTCTCAAAATCTAGGAAATACAGAAAAGGGGGAGGGGCTGCTGTATATGTAGCGGATAATATCCACACACTAGAAATATTAGAAGATAGCAACAACTTGAAACATATATGGCTAAAAACTACTCCATATGCAGCACCTAAAATTATATTAGGGGTCATCTACAGACCCCCATCCATTAAGGCCGAAACTGATGAGGAGCTAAAAAAAGTACATGCTGGATCTGAATCCAGCAGATAGACTTCTGATTGTGGGAGACTTTAATCTGGCTGGGACTGATTGGTTATCCCTAAACTCTAGCAGAGGGGTTGATAAGTCATACTTGGACACATCTGACGAGGTAGGATTACAACAGAAAGTCACACAAAGTACAAAATAAAATACTAAACCTAATTCTAACAAATCTGGGAGACTCCATTGCTGACTGCAAAGTAAACCCACCACTAGGAGCAAGTGACCATTGTGCAGTATCTTTTACTAAAAGGGAAAATAAGCAGTGTAAATCAGGGGAGCCTGTTATACTGGACTTCCAGAAAGCAGACTCTGCCACTATGACACAGGAATTGGCAAAATGGGATTGGATTCAGGACTTTAAAAATTCTGAACTCCAGAAAATGTGGGAAATTTAATACAGTAAAATATACAGTCTCATAAATAAAAATATCCCTATTAAAATAAATTATGATAGAAAAGGTGGAACACCGTGCTGGTTGTCAAAGAAAATCAAACGCATTATTAATAAAAAAGTAAACTTTTTAGGAATACTAGGCACACACAGACTGAAGGGGCCAGGATAAGATATAGGAACCTGCAAAGGAAAGCCAAAGCAGCTTATGAACTCAGGCTAGCAACTAAAACTAGGGATAACTATAAACCCTTTTATAAATATTTAAATAACAAGAAAGGTTCAGGGAATTCCTTAGGACCACTCAAAGATGTAGATGGTTCACTAGCCATCTCAAATAAGGAAATGGCAGACCTGTATAACAAATACTTTGCCACAATGATTTGGGAGAAGGAAGCTAAGGGGAGCAGTATGAGACAGGGTTGTAACTCAACCTGTCTGATACAGGTGAAACTTGAGGATATCAGAAAAACGTGGAGTCAAATAAATCCCCTGGACCAGATGGATTCCCTCCAAGACTCATAAAAGAACTGGCAAATGAAATAGCATTCCCTGTGACTGTTTCAGCACTCATTAAATACAGGTGTAGCTGCAGACAAATGCAAAGAAGCTTCAGTTATACCACTTTTTAGAAAAGGCAGCAAATCAGATCCAGCCAATTATTGCCCGGTTAGCCTAACCTCAGTCATGTGTAAAACCTTAGAGGGTATTATAAAGGACTATTTGGTGGATTTCTTACAGACAAACAATTTGAATGACAGCACACAACATGGCCTTACCAGGGCAGATTATGCCAAACAAATCTATTGGAATTTTATGATAGGGCAGGTAGATTGCTGGACAGGGGAAAGGCAGTGGATGTTATCTTTTTGGATTTCACCAAGGATTTTGATAAGCTACCACATTCGGAATTGTTAATGGTCCTACAGCAAACAGGTATCCATGAGAGTACTGTAGCATGGACTGACTCATGGCTGACAGAAAGGAGACAGAGGCTCAGTGTTGGGGGGGGGGGTGCTATCAGACTGGACAGAGGTTGTGAGCGGGGTACCCCAGGGATCAGTGCTGGGCCCATGCCTTTTTAATATTTATGTATCATTCCTGCAATATGAACACCAGAGTATATGGTTGACAAAGTTTGCTGACGATTGTAGAGTAGGGGTGAGCATTCAGAATGCTGCAGATGCAATAGTATTTCAGAACACACTAAACCACATTTATGGGTGGTGTAATAAACGTAAATTACACCTTTACACTGAGAAATGTGCATTTAAGAAAAAATTATTTAAAGTACACATACTACCTGGGCAATAATACTCTTAAAGAAGTAGTCGAGGAAAAGGACTTGGGAATTACAATAACAAATGACTTGCAATTCAAGGTACACTGTAGAAATGTTAGCAAAAAGGCCAACGGTGTGTTAAATTGAATCCTGAAGCACATTTCTAGCAGAAAATGGGAGGTGATAATGCCCTTGTATGAGCCCTTGGTACGACCATTGCTGGAATACGGGGCGCAGGATAGTCACCATCCAAAGCAACAGAAAAAGACATGTTGGAAAAAGTTCAGAGGAAAGTCACACATGCCATTGAGGGGCAAAAGGGGAAGGATTACCAGGCTAGATTATTAGACTTGGACCTTTTTTCACTAGAGTACAGAAGGGTCAGAGGTGACGTGCATGCTTTTTAAGGCATTTACTGATGATGATCTATGGGATATCTCAGGTTTCAGATTAAGAGAGTAGATGCAGAACACTAGAGCTCATCCATTACAGCTAGAAGGAGAGCAGTGTGAAACCAGTAGGAGATTAAACTGGTTTACCCAGAGAGTGATATCACCTTGGAATAATCTGCCACTGGAGACAGTAGGAAGTACGTCTGCTGATAACTTTAAATTAAAATTGGATGATCTACATAAACCGGGATATCTTACCTTCTAGTCATAAAGTGAGCATTACAGACGAAAGTCTGTCTAGCTCTGTAAAAACTTATGAATATATAAAAGAGTGTCCCTCAGAGTAATGCAGAGACTGCCAGAGTGGAAATCCCCTTCTTTAGGAATGCAGGAAAGATTATGGAATAACGCCAGGCTCAAAGTGGGAGGGGGGGTACCTCAGAAGTGGGGTGGGTAGATAAGTAGGGGCATCCCTACCCTGAAACACCTGGTGTCACCCTCAACCAAAATCCTAAAATCATCTGCCCAACTGCAGGAAGAGTCTGAATTACCAAAGTCGAACTACTGGAGGTACCTAAAATTTAGACGTGTTGCAAGAGTAGCTAGGGAAAGACATAAGTATAAGTCTTCAGAAATGGACAGGTGGTAGATATGTGGACCTCACAGCACACCCCAAAAGGGGGATCCTATACAGACATATGCAAAGTTCCCAGCTACCTAGTTGGGAGTCCCATAGACTGAAATGGGAGTCCAGAGCTGCAACTACAAATACCATAAGACACCTGGCAAAGAAGCTGGTGGCTAGCACACCAGGGTTCAACAGATCCTCGCTACCAGCTAATTCAGAAAAAAATCCTGGGGAGATGGCATCGCACCCCAGACAAGCCAGCGTCAAGGGGGATACAAATTAAAAATGAATGCTGGAGATGTCATCTGGGTAAAGGCCCTACTGGTCACGTTATATGGACCTGCCCCTGCATACACCAGTTTTGGGGTCGAGTCCAATCCAGAGCAGATTTCCCATACTATGGATACCTCCTTGTTACAGGGACCTTCATCTAGATTCAGATCATTAGTCTGTGCAATGGCGAAGGAAGCAAAATGACCGATACTGATGCACTGGAGATAATCAGAGGCCTCTACGGGCAGTGAGTGGAAAACGGGTTGCCAGAAACACTTCCTTCCTGAAGGTGCACTGTGGAGCTCGGGGTAAAATAGACAGCTTTCACTACACCTGTGAACCCAGACTACTACAGGCAGGCATTCTTGGGCAATCCACAGGGATAGGAAGACCAGAAGGAATGGAAAGCTTGTCAGTAGGTAGGGGAACCACCAGGGTATAAGGGGGAAGAGGTGGCCACTCAAAGGCCCCTACAACATGATCCTTTTTTTTTTCCCCTGCCCTAAGTGTCTCTCTGTACAGAAACACCAATCAACCAAAGGATGCATCAATATCTGAACATACAACACCAGTCAAACAGAAGTTTTTTGCCCTGTAAATGTAAATACGGAGTGGTGGTTTTGCACACAAGCAGAAGAATTTATAGCCAAGGAGATACACCAGAGTAACAGGTTGATCACTGTATGCCTTAGATGAAAGCGACATACCGTATATACTCGCATCTAAAAATTACGTTTTTAGTGCCAGAAATAGCCACTACAGAATAGGGACTCTATTTACATGCAAGGTTGACCTATCTGCAGCTGTTTTACTGGCCTGTAGAGGGCTCCAGTTGACTTTTCCACTAGTTCTTTATTGCAATGCTTGAAAAGATGGTCCGTGCAAACACCCCCCTCCACTCAACTGCAGAATATCGTATTAAACAGCAGATATCTTTCTACTAGTTTATAGTATAAATATATACATATATATATATATATATATACATACACACACACACACACACACACACACAGTATATATATATATATATATATATATAAAATTTTTTTTTAACAAATAAATTTGTCACAGAAATACAGCTGCAACATGTTCTTACTAGTATGGACGGTATGGATATAAAAAGCAGTTGTAACAATGCAGTCAATGTACAGTGCATTTGGTGTTTTTTCTACAAAAATAAAATGCAACAGTTTTTTTTTTTAGTGTACACTTAATTTTCCCTCCCTTTATTCAGCTGGGTATGGTACCTTACCATTTATGGGTTGCCAGTTTGGTAAGCATGGTAAAGGGGGGGGTTGACTTATCTGAGAGCCATCTCCTAAAAAAACTGCTAATCATCACACGGAAGGGGGGGGGCGCTTACACAAGGTAGACTTATACGCGAGTATATATGGTTTGAGCATCACTGTTGTTTAATTGATCAGATATGAACTTATATATTGTTGTAATGTTGTTTCAATTATTTATACACTTGTGTGGTTAGGGGTTTAAATGTAAACTTAGTAAGTCACCATGTAAAATGGATTGTGTTTCATCATTAACTGCAGATTCTAATTTTTTCTTCCCAAATATTTTGGAATAATGTCATTACTATTGTATTTCCAAGTTACCCACTTCTTTAGTTATGTACAAGTGTTGGACCTTAATAACTTTAGTGCTGTAATTCTAAGGGTTCCCCCCAGCCAGGAATTTCAATGAGAATTTGTGTCGTTCTTGACACTTTTGCTTTGGTTCAATAAAATATGTTATTTAACCGAAAAAAAGAAAGACTATACAAGCCCTTTAACTCTTCATCCCACTCAGATCTCAGCTGTCCTGCATGTATGACCCTGAACAACTTTCTTTATAAAAACCCACCCGCTCCCATATCAGCTGTCCTTCCTGACCTCTATTTCAAAACCACTTTGTTTCTTTTAAAAATCTACCCTGCCCCATCTCAGCTGTCGCTCTTGACCCCAATATCCTGAAACGCCCTTACTTTGTTAAACTCAATCCACTCCCCACCTCAGTTGTCTCTCTCATCCCAGATTCCAAAAAACACTTTTTCCTTTTTAAACCCACCTTGCTCCCATTTCAGCCATCTCTTCGGATCACCTGATTCCTGGACTCAACACAGCCTGCTCCATAGCCTGTCTCATGAGCCACGGTCATGGGTATTCTCATCCCACCCCCACCCCTCTAATCTGCAGCACTCATCATGCTCATCCTATAGGTCCAGTCTGTGGCGCTCATCTGAGGGCTCAGGTCTAGATATTGGGTAATGGGGTCATTTTTTGTTATTGATGGGGATGATGGATAATCAGGGGGAACACACACAGGACCACAGGCTCACTAAAGGAGTGGTTTCACCAGGACAAAATCCAGATCCATGAGAACTCACAAAACTGGCACATTTCCAGGAAAAAAAGATTACTTATCACAGTTACCAATAATTTACATTTAAAAGCGAATGGCTGAGGAGGCAAACAGAAGCCATGTCACGACTGCAAAAGAGGTATGTGGGTTTGGGTGCAGTATGCCCCTTGACACCAGAAATTATTCTGCACAAGACTGGGTGAGTGAGGTGGTTGGTAGTAGACACCAGGGACAGCCCCAAGTGATCATCTCACTGGGGGCCCCAAAAACTGCAAAGCTGGCTGGCATGGTCACCAATTCATCTGGTGCAGAACCTTCCCCCACCTCGGCCAGCTGCCGCCTGAATGAATTAAAGTGTTTGTGGTCATAGTAAACAGATTATTGTGAGTATGCACACTTTCATTCAGATGATGGTCAGCTTAGGTGGTTGGAGGCTCAATCCCAATAATCTTGTTTACTAACTTGTCCTGCTATCCTTTACAAAAAAGGGTTACAGTCAACCCCTGGTAAACCAAATTTTATTTTATTCCTTTCTATACCCCTTCACTACCAAGCTCTACCTCCATGCATGGTGTTCCATAGTCCCTACACTCTTGATATCTAATTTCTTTGTAAAGCACTCTGACATACTATGTTACAAGAGGTGCTATCTACAGCAGCTCCAAATTCTATTCTATCCTACAGTCCCCACACTACTTGTATTGATCTCATTGTTTGTAAATCACTTTGGGATACAGTGTGTATGAAAGGCAATATACTAATCCAAAGTCTAGTATGTTCTTGTTTCTACAGCTTGCACTATGAGCATCTAATGTACTATATTGTAAAGTACTTTAGGGTACAATGTGTATGAAAGATGCCATACAAATCTTAATTATATTCTACAGTCCTCATACTTCAAGTATCTTAGTTCTGTGCATGTAAAGCACTTTGGCATACAGTGTATATAAAAGCCAATATACATCAAAATTCTATTTTAGATCCATATTCTATGCTACATTCCCTGTACTTACAGTAGCCAACTCATTTATTTGTAAAGCACTTTGAGATACAGTTTATACAGTATGAAAGGTGCCAGAGCCAAGCTAGTAGGCTCAGGTAAAAAAAAAAACACCAGAAAAGGGCTAGTAACCTTAGGGTAGATAACACAAGAGCAGGCCTAATAGCACCAGAGCAGGGTTGGTACGCTGGAGGGTAACTGACACAATGGCCTGTAACCCCAATGGGTAATAGCACCAGAGCAGAGCTAGTATGCTCAGCAGATATAATGTTAGAGAATGGCTGATTGACTCAGGCGTAACAATGCAAGAGTAGGCTAGTAGACTTGAAGTGTAATAACACCAGAACAGAGACAGCAGGCTTGAAGGGTAATAACACCAGAGGAGAGACAGTAGGCTTGATGTGAAATAACACCAGAGCATGGCTAGTAGGCTTGAGGTGTAATAACACCACTGCAGGGCTAGTAGGCTTGAGGTGTAATAACACCAAAGCATGATAAATAGGTTTGAGGTATAATAACACCAGAGCATTACTAGTAGGCTTGAGGTTTAATAATGCCAGAGCAGGGCTGGCAAACTTCTGGGGAAATAACACCAGAGCTGGCTAATAGCCTCAGTGGTAACAGTACCAGAGGAAGTTGGGCATGCCTGAGTGGTAATTGACAAAACTGCCTGGTAATCTCAAAGGGTAACAGCAACAGAGCAGGGCTGGTATGCGCAGCAGATATGTCAAAGAATGGCTGACTGACTCTGGGGTAACAGGGCCAGAGCACGGCTGGTAGGCTTGAGGTGTAGTAACACAAAAGCAGGGCTAGCAGGCATGAGGTATAACACCATCAGAGCAGGGCCTGTAAGCATGAGGTGTAATAACATTGCAGGGCTGGTAATTAGTAGGCGCAGGTTAAAAAAAAAATATACCAGAAAAGGAAAGAGCAGGGCTAATAGCACCAGAGCAGGATTGGTATGCTGTAAGGTAACGGACAGAACGGCCTGGTAACCTCAGTGGGAATAGCACCACAGCAGGGCTAGTATGCTCAATAAGTAATAATACCAGACAGGGTGAGTGTTATTGGGCTATAACGGACCACCCAGGGGTGTAATGAGGCCCGATGCTACAGGCAGAGGGCTTTATAGCCCCTGGAAGGTCCATGATATCCCATAATGTCCACCCTGAATGGTATTATTGCACTTAAAAAATGGGCAACTAATATATAGGTTGTAAAAAATCATTTTTATGTTTTAATGTTAAACTCTCAGGCTGTTTCATTTATTTTGTTAAAAAATAGTTCCTAAGCCTATACTGCAATGCTGTTTTTTTTTTTCCTTTTTTACTTTGGTTCTACTATACCCTCCGTAGCTAAGGTAAAGGGACCAGTGCAGTTTTGACCACTTCTGTGACAGACTGCAGGATGTGAGAAATGGGTAACAGTCTGTTCTCCCAAGCCTCTGATTAGCAGCATTTTGTTGCTTTTTTTGTTACAATTTAAAATTAGGAATTGTGGTCTCTCATTGCTAGCAGGTGACAGGACGAAGGAAGGAGGGCGGCACGCTGACCAGGTAAGCTCTCTGTCATGAAGGACTGAAGGTGGGGTGGTTAGTGAGAAAAGCAGTACTTTCTTAGGTCTCCATACCGAAGATGGACATCCATCTGTGGTGTGGAAACCAAAAAGTACCACTGATCTCATGCATTGTGCCGGTGCTGTGGGTAGCACTGTGTTTGTCCCTCTTGCCTCACATTTGGCGCATAGCTGCAATTTCAGAAAAGTGTGGTTAATTCTTTTACTTTATTTTTATTTTGGTTTATTAAAAGGGACAACCAGAGACAAAAAAGTAAATTGGGTGGGTCGCTACTTTAGGGCTCGCTTACCTAGCAGAAAACAATGGCGGCAGTCAAGTTTGAAAATCGTGTGGTGCCTGGATACCCTAAGTAAAGGGGCACTCCAAAGTGGAACTCATTTATTCAGCGGGCATTGTTAAAAAAACAACATAAGTGTCAGGCTGTTTCAGTCAATCAGATCTCAGCTTTTGTGGTACCCATTTTCTAAGCAGATATAATGTTAGAGAATGGCTGACTGACTCAGGGGTAACAATGCCAGAGCAGGCTAGTAGGCTTGAAGTGTAATAACACCAGAACAGAGATAGTAGGCTTGAGGGGTAATAACACCAGAGGGGAGATAGTAGACTTGATGTGTAATAACACCAAAGCAGAGATAGTAGGCTTGGTGTGTAACAACACTTGAGCATGGATAGTAGGTTTGATGTGTAATAACACCAGAGCACAGCTAGCAGGCTTGAGGTGTAATAACACCAAAACATGCTAGTAGGCTTGAGGTGTAATAACTCCAAAGCATGGCTAGTAGGCTTGATCTGTAATAACACCACTGCAGAGCTAGGAGGCTTGAGGTATAACAACACCAAAGCATGCTAATAGGCTTGAGGTGTAATAAAGACAAAGAACCTCTGTGCGTAAACACTGAGGCAAGGGTTACCCCAAAGGGCATTTGGCTGGGAAGCCAAATTTCAAGAAAATACAAAATCACACATGCCCCCACAATGCAAAGCATCATGGGCTGCATATGCAAATCACCACAGAATGTTATGCTGGTCCAACTTTAAGCAGAATTGCATGGTGCCAAAAGGCCTCTCACACAGTTTGCAAAGGGTGCTAAGAGAGACATAGACACGTGTTTAGTCCTACCAGGACTCATCAGTATGCCTCGTTTGTTTGACACCCCAGTGGAATGGACCAGCTACCCCTAAGGCAGTGTGCCTGGGATATATTGTGGTGAACCCATTAAAATAAAAACTATTTAAAAGACAAAGAACCTCTAATAAAGTAAACACTGAGGCAAGAGTTACCAAAGGGCATTTGGCTGGGAAGCCAAATTTCAGAAAAAATACTGATGAGTCCTGGTAGAATGAAACACGTGTCTATGTCTTCTCTTAGCACCCTTGCAAACTGTGTGAGAGGCCTTTTGGCACCATGCAATTCTGCTTAAAGTTGGACCAGCATAACATTCTGTGGTGATTTGCATATGCAGCCCATGATGCTTTGCATTGTGGGGGCATGTGTGATTTGTATTTTCTTGAAATTTGGCTTCCAGCCAAATGCCCTTTGGGTAACCTTGCCTCAGTGTTTACGCATTAGAGGTTCTTTGTCTTTAAATAGTTTTTTATTTTAATGGGTTCACCACAATATATCCCAGGCACACTGCCTTAGGGGTAGCTGGTCCATTCCACTGGGGTGTCAAACAGACGAGGCATACTGATGAGTCCTGGTAAAACGAAACACGTGTCTCTGTCTTCTGTTAGCACCCTTTGCAAGCTGTGTGAGAGGCCTTTTGGCACCATGCAATTCTGCTAAAGTTGGACCAGCATAACATTCTGTGGTGATCTGCATATGCAGCCCATGATGCTTTGCATTGTGGGGGCATGTGTGATTTTGTATTTTCTTGAAATTCGGCTTCCCAGCCAAATGCCCTTTGGGGTAACCCTTGCCTCAGTGTTTACGCACAGAGGTTCTTTGTCTTTAAATAGTTTTTATTTTAATGGGTTCACAATATATCCCAGGCACACTGCCTTAGGGGTAGCTGGTCCATTCCACTGGGGTGTCAAACAGACGAGGCATACTGATGAGTCCTGGTAGGACGAAACACGTGTCTATGTCTTCTCTTAGCACCCTTTGCAAACTGTGTGAGAGGCCTTTTGGCACCATGCAATTCTGCTTAAAGTTGAACCAGCATAACATTCTGTGGTGATTTGCATATGCAGCCCATGATGCTTTGCATTGTGGGGGCATGTGTGATTTTGTATTTTCTTGAGGTGTAATAATACCAGAACATTCCTAGTAGGCTTGAGGTGTAATAACGCCGGAGTAGGGCTGGTAACTTCTGGGGAAATAACACCAGAGCTGGCTAATAGCCTTGATGGTAACAGTACCAGAGGAAGTTTGGTATGCCTGAGTGGTAACTGACAAAACTGTCTGGTAATCTCAAGGGGTAATAGCAAAAGAGCAGGGCTGGTATGCTTAGCACATATGTCAAAGAATGTCTGACTGACTCAGGGATAACAAGGCCAGACCACAGCTGGTAGGCTTGAGGTGCTGTAACACCACAGTAGGGCTAGTAGGCATTGGGTGTAATAACACCAGAGCAGGGCTTGTAAGCGTGAGGTGTAATAACATCACTGCATGGCTGGTAAGCTCAGGGATAATGGTGCCAGAGCAGAGCTGGTGGACTTTGGGATAATAGAACATTAGAAGGGATGGTATACAATGGAGTAATAGCAGCATCACAGCAGAGCTGGGAGCCACATGGCTATTAGCATTAGAGCACTGGAGTAGCCTCAGGGGCTGTGGCACTAGAGCGGGTCCGTTAGCCTCAGGGCAAGGCTAACAGCCTCAGGGATTATAGCCCCAGAGCAGGGCTAGCAGCCACAGAGATAACAGCACGAGAGCAGGGCTAGTACTCTTGAAGTGTAATAGGACAAGAGCTGGGCTAGTAGGGTCAAGGGTACTAGTGCCAGAGGAGGGTTGGTAGGTACTAAGATGATAGTGCCAGAGCAGGGCTGGGAGCCGCAGGGGTAATAACATCGGAGTACTGTTAGTAGCTCGGGGCCATATACCAGAGCAGGACTGATAGTCTCAGGGAGAACAGTACCACAGCAGGCTACTTTAATAGTCTCAGGGCTAATGGCACCAGAGCAGGGTGGAAACAGCATTAGGAGACTGGCTGCAGTGTTTTCTGAAAGGGAATTTGGCCTCCAGTAATAAATTTAGTATCCTTTGAGCCAGTAGGAATTAGAGGTTATGAGAAATAAATTTGTCTTGTTATGCCATTTCAACACAGTACTTCTAAGCTTATCAATATATGTGTGCAATGTTCAATTTAGATGATACTGTTGTGCACAGTTTGGGTTTATACAAGGTTTCCTGTTAATTTTGTGTGATCAGCCCCTTTCAAATGTTCCCCACCCCCTCTCCGATTTTTCTACACATTTGAGTCTTGCACGTTATGGTGGTGGTGGTGATTTGCAAGCATTTGAAGTACTTTGCAACATGAAAAAGCTTGATTGAAACAGTATTTTTTTTTTTTTAAATCTAATGAGTATCTAGTAGCTGTCACTGTATGTCAGACGTCACAGCCAGCTGGTAATGATGTTGGCAGCTTTTTTTGGTTAAAAGGGCTGTCACTCAGCTATGGAGTTATGGAGCACCAGGAGGAAGAAGCTGCAGGTATAACTAAACTTCTCTGCTGGGACTGAGAACTAGAACTCTTGTACTGGGATCTTCAATTTAAGGTAAAAAAAAAAAAAAGGTTAGTGTGTTTGTCACAGTTAGCTGAAGTGAATTGTTATCTGTGTATCTGTTATCTGTGTAGTTATCTAGGTGCTTGTCACAGGTGGCTGAAGGAAACTTATCTGTGAAATTAAGTGTAGAAAGATTTGCAAAGTAGAGGGATTGGCTTAGCTAGAAGGAGCCAGGTTAAAACCAGATTTAAACACTGCCCTACATAGCTTCGGGGCAAAGCACCAGGAGGAAGGAGCTGCTGGTATAACTAAACTTCTTTACTGGGACTATATTGCCCTCCACCCCCCATCCAAAGGCAGTTCTACTTTTATAGGCACTGGATTTGACCGACAACAGGAACTTCCTGTTTGGGAGCAGGAAGTGAGTGATCACAGAGCCACCAAAGACTCACCATCCTAGAAGGGCAAGAGTAACTCTCCATTCCCCCAGCTGCTGGAGGTCTGACTCTGAGCAAGTACAGAGACTACTGAAATATAGGAACTTCTTGTCTCAGAACAAGAAGATCGGAGCTAAAAGGCACAGAAGAGCAAGTAGGGAGAGAAAAAAAAAGAAATAAACAGAGGAAAGAGTAAGTATTCCAAACAACAGTTAGGGGCCAAGAGGGTAGCATCTTTCAAAAAAGGCGTGCAAGAACAAGGGCACAATTTGAAGATGGGGGCGGCTCAGAGGTAATTTAAGGAAGTATTTTTTCACAGAGAGGTTGTGGATGCAAGGAACGGCCTCCGGAGGAGGTTGTGGAGTCAAAACAGTGGTGGAATTCAGCATGCATGGGACAGTCATAAAGGCAATTCTAGGGGGTGGGGGTAGGAAGAAGTAGGCTGCTGGTTAACTAGGATCTGCAGCTTATCCATTAGGTAGGGAAATGGGCAGACTGGGTGGGCCAAGCAGTCCTTATCTCCGTCAAATTCTATGTTTCTATGGGGCCAGAAATAAGACATGATGGGAGTGGTGCAGTGCAGTGGCTGTGGAGCAGCAGTCTTCCGGGAGACATTCTGGAGGATGTGGTGTTGTCCCATCTGCAGGCACCTCTCTGGGCTGAGGGAGGAGGTTGCTCATCTCCAGGCTGAGTTGGCCAGGATTTGTGGGACCTCCTCTCCCACCCAGGGACCACCAGGGTCACTGCCGTTGCCTCAGATGTTGCCAAGAAAGAGGAGTGGTTGGACCACAGCGGGCTCAGGGAGGGTGAGGGTGGTGGAATAGAGGCACATCCCTTCCGTTGTACCTCTCCACAATTTCTATGCCATTCTGGAAAAGTGTGGTTCCTCTATAGAGGCACCCACAGTGGAGACCAAGGAGGATGCTGGGAACCTCCACAAAGCAAACCCACAGGAGGGTGGCATGGGACCCCACAGGGGAAGAAAACAGCTCCTTTTGGGGGACTCCATTGTTAGGAAGGTAGAACTGGGGAAGGAAGGGGAGAGGGAGGTAAGGTGCCTGCCTGGTGCCATGGCTTGTAGGGACAGGGAGCAAATCCTTAGGATCGCAGGAGCAGCTGCACAGGAGAGGGAGCTGGATGTTATTGTCCACCTAGGGACAAATGACCTGGCTAAGAAAGGGATCAGAGCAGTGCAAGAAGCGTTTGTGCAGATGGGGAGGGGCCTTAGACAAATAGCATGCACGGTAACCTTCTCTGAGGTGCTGCCTGTCTATGGCATGGTTGAGGCTAGGGTGCTCCACACCATGGGATTCAATCAGTGGTTAAAAAACTGGTGCAGAGCTCAAGGATTTGGCTTCACTGGGACTGGGGTCCACCTGGAGGATGCAGTCTATACTGGTGTGATGGTCTGCATCTGTCCAGGGAGGGAACCAGGATCCTAGGTGATAGTTTAAATGCTTCATTGGCAAGCATTTAAACTAGCCAAGGGGGGAGGCACTGGAGAGGAGCAGGGAAATCCTAGCGCCCTCCCCCCAAAAAAAAAAAAAAAAAAATCAGGGTACTAAGTGAGGTAGACACCAACATAGAGATGGTGATAGGGAGAAGGGCAGGGGTAAATGGAGAAAGTCACAAACGCAGTAAGGACAGGGATGGGGCAAAAAGGGGTAAGGCCATCAAAAAGTGGAGGGTAATGAGTACCAACACCCATAGTCTCGGCAACAAGCTCCCTGAACTGGTGGCCTTGATGGAAGGGGGATGCCTGGATATCATAGCAGTCAGAGAAACATGGTACACAGAGAACCATGACTGGGATGTTAACATACCAGGGTGTACAACCTACAGGAGAGACAGGGAGGGGAGAAGAGGGAGTGGAGTAACTCTCTATGTAAGGAAAGGGATAAAAGCAACTGAACAAAAGAGTAAACAGGAAGGAGAGGAGGCACTGTGGGTCACCTTAGAGACTGGAAATGGCACCACAATCCATACAGGGGTTGTATGCAGACCCCATGTCAGTGGGACGCAATAGACAAGGATATGATAGAAGGCATACTTAGGATGGCAGAGAAAGGGGAGATACTGTTGATGGGGGGCCTTAATATGCCAGATGTTAACTGGAGCACCTTTGCTGCAGCCACATCCAAAAGCAGGGCCATTCTCAATGCCCTTCAAGTGGCATTCCTCAGACAGCTAGATTTGGAACCTACTCAGTCAAGCCATACAAAAGTGAGGGTTCTGGACTTCAGGAGGGCTGACTTTGGCAAGATGGGAAGAGTGTCTTAGAAAAGCACTAGCAAACAAGCTAGAAGGAGGGGTGCAGCAACAATGGGGAAATATCAAAACTGCCATCACAGAGGCAACAAGCCTTTGTGTGAAGCAAATAAACAAATCAAAATGAAAGAAAAAGCCACTATGGTTCTCAAAAGAGGTGGCGGTGAAGGTTAGAGAGAAAAAGATAGCATTTAGGAAGTATAAGGAAACACAGAAGGAGCAGGACAGAGAACTGTACCAGTTAAGGCAGAAGGAAGCAGGGAGGGTAGTCAGAATAGCAAAGGCCCAAACTGAGGAAAAGATAGCCAACTCGGTTAAGAAGGGGGATAAAACCTTTTATAGGTATATCAGGGAGTGTAGAAAGACAAAGGGAGGGATAGTGAGGCTGAATAGAATGGACAGTGGATGGGCAGAGGGGACAGTGAAAGAGCAGGGATACTGAATGAATACTTCTGTTCAGTATTCACAAAGAGGAGGAGCCTAATCAATTAACAAAAGCACTCTGGATTGGGGGTCGATCAGTCCTTTCACAGAAGAAGGGTTCTGAAAGAACTCCTAAAACTGAAGGTGGACAAAGCAATGAGGCCAGATGGAATTCACCCCAGAATTCTAAAAGAATTAAGCAGAGAACTAGTGACACCACTGACTACCCTTTTTAACAAATCATGGGAGGATGGTGTGGTACCTGAGGACTGGAGCAAGGCAGAAGTGATTCCCCTTCACAAAAGTGGGACCAAGACAGAGGCAGGAAACTACAGACCTGTCAGTTTGACCTCAGTGGTAGGGAAAGTGATGGAATCACTTCTGAAGGAAAGAACTGTTGAGTACCTAGAGGCCATTGGGGCACAGGACCCAAGGCAGCATGGGTTCACAGTGGGAAGGTCATGTCAGACGAATCTAACTGATTTCTTTGACTGGGTGACCAAAGTAGCAGACCAGGGAAGGGCTGTGGACATGGCCTACCTAGACTTTAGCAAGGCATCTGACACAGTCCCACAGAAAAGATTAATAGATTAACCAGCCTGGGAGTGGGTCCCAGGGTGGTAGCCTGGGTAAACCATTGGCTGGACAACAGGACACAGAAGGTAATTGTAAACAGAGTCCACTCTGAAGAAAGAGGGGTTACTAGTGGGGTATCGCAGGGTTCAGTACTGGGTCCAGTCCTTTTTAATGTCTTTATATGTGACATTGCAGAGGGACTGGAAGGAAAAAGTATGCCTCTTTGCAGATGACACAAAGATCTGCAACAGGGTTGATACACAAGGAGGTGTAGAAAGGATGAGAAGGGACCTGGCAAGGTTGGAGGAATGGTCAGAAATATGGCAGCTTGGATTCAATGCAAAGAAGTACAAAATAGTGCACCTGGGAAACAAAAACCCAGGGGAAGATTACACAATTGGGGGCAGTAACAATAACAAAAATGGAAAGGGACCTGGGGGTATTCATATCAGATGACCTTAAGGTTGGCAAGCAATGTGAGAAGGCGGTAGGGAGGGCTGGGTGGATACTGGGATTTATAGGGAGAAGCATCACCAGCAGAAAACAGGAAGTTGTTATGCCCCTGTACAGACAGTTGGTGAAACCCCATCTGGAGTACTGCATCCAGTTCTGGGGTCCGCAAGGACATAGACAGGATGGAGGCAGTTCAGAGGAGGGCAACTAAAATGGTGCAGGGTCTGCAAGAGAAGCCATACGAGGAGAGACTAAAGGAGCTTAATGTGTCTACCCTTGAGGAAAGGAGGGGGGGGGGACATGATAGAAATGTTTAAGTACCTCAGTGGAATCAACAAAGTCCGAGAGGGTAGCATCTTTCAGAAAAAGAAATGTGCAAGAACAAGGGGACACAATTTGAAGATAGAGGGGGGACGGCTCAGGGGCAATGTGAGGAAGTATTTTTTCACAGAGAGGGTGTTGGATGCATGGAACAGCCTTCCTGAGGAAGTTGTGGGGTCTAAAACTGTGGAGAATTGAAGAATGCATGGGACAGACATAAGGCAATTTTGTGGGGGTAGTAAGAAATAGGCTGTTGGTTAAATAGGATCTGCAGCTTATCCTCTAGGTAGGGAAATGGGCAGACTAGGTGGGTCAAGCGGTCCTTATCTGCTGTCAAAGTCTATGTTTCTATGGAGCTTCGCCCCCTGAGAGGAGGCAGTATAGTGCAGTGGTAAAGGGCACTGAGCTGCAGACCTGGAGACTTGGGTTTGAATCCCATAAGTCCCCACTTACATACTGTGTGACCCTGAGCAAGTCACTGAACTTCTTTGTGCTCCCAGGTCCCACCTAGAAGTGAGCTCTGGCTTAGTGTGCCTTTCCGGGTTAAACAAGTTCCCCTTTCCCTTTTGCTTTAATAGCATAAAGGCAAGGCTGATAGACGTACTAGTTATAATGCCAAACATGCATTTGTCAAAGCCAAATGTTTCCTTGCATGGTTTATGTGGCAGGGGTGTATTTTTTTTTTCCAATTGTTTAACCAGGTGAGACACACTAAGCTGAAAGCTTCTTTACAGGTGCAACCTGGGAGCACAGGGAAGTTAAGTGACTTGCTCAGGGTTACACAGTATGCAAGTGGGGGCTGTGGGATTCAAACCCAGGTCTTCAGATTTGCAGCTCAGAGCCTTAAACCACTGCGCTATACTGCCTCCCTGGGGCAGTAGTTGAATGACAACTTAAGGTTACTAAACAAATCCTCACCTGCTGCAGTGCTTTGCAGGCTTTCCAAAATGCTGATGACATTATAATAGCCTTGTTGTGCCCCGGAAACCAGGTACTGAACTTAAAGAGAAACAGTTAAATCCAGACAGACACATCTGATTTAAGAAGTCGAACTTATAAACTGATGTTGTAAATCACATACACAATAGCTTGAGTCAAAATACACAATTTATTTCCATTTGTGAGAAGGTAGGACCTTCATGTGCTGTCATTTGGAATTGTGACTCTTAATGCCTGATACACAGTGTGGGGTTCGGGGAGGTATATCCCCCTGAAAGTGCAGCACAATGCAAATCACCAATCCAGATTTCAGAAGGCTTTATCAAGGACAGCACCCACTAACAGCTTGGTGAGTACCCACAGATGCAGTACGAAGTTGTAATGCTATTCTGTAATGCTTCATTGTGTGACCCCAGACACCCAGTATCACCTGAAGTATCCCCCGGTAGCTAGCTGTAACCCTTCCTTCACTTCTCCATTATTCTGAACCATCACCAGCATCTGGTGACCACCCCTTCTACTGATCCCTTACCCCAGCGTACAACTCCCCGGTGTCTAGTGCTCCCCACTGCCTGCCTGCCCTTATCGTCAGCAATCACCCCATCCCAAGCATGCACAGCTGTGAGATCTGCTCTTGCTTTTCTGCATGTTTCTAGCAGGTGGTATCTGCAGGAGGATGCAGCAGCCTGTGAGCCATTGTGTGCGGGCCGCAATGCAGAGACCTGTAACTCATCTGCATTGCATCTCCAGTTTCATTTCCCGCACATCCGCAACACACATTTTGGGTGCATGGGAAAGGTTGGTATCCATGTTTTGTACCAAAAGGTCAAACTAGTACAAACATTTTAAAGTAAATATATCAGTGCCCCAAAATCTAAGTGGCGCCAAAAGCACACAATGTTGTGCTGTGGGCCCACCAAGATCATAGGATCCATGCCAGCATTCACCTAGATGCAAATACTTTTCAGGCATTCAGATAGCTGGTGCAAGGAGCTATATTCCTTTTTTCTCTAATGAAATATAGGATAGTGTATGAGGGACTATGCACAACAAGGCTATTCTCAACGGAACTGTTACTATGCCAACTGGATGACCTTGAGAGCAAAGCTCGAGAGGTCTCTCGGTCGACACTGTAACCACAAGGTTAAGATCCGCCTTGCTGTGCAGTCCCTCATTCTCTGTTCTATATACAGGGGTCAACCTTAACTTTTTTTTTTGTACTAGCCAGCCGGACAAGTTGATCAAAAATTGCACTAGTCCGCAGATGGTTGCACTAGCCCACAATAATAATGGTAAATTTTGATTGGTTATACAGAAAAAATATGAGCCAAGAAATACTTTGATTATTGCATATTTTTCCTGCTCCCACACTGCTGCATGTCCCAGTAAAAAAAAAACACATAATCAAATCACACGAAAGGCATTTCACTGTTTTTACCATGTGCCCTTGCTTCCTCTTTCTTCACCCCCTCCACACCAAACTAGAGGATACCATAATAGCAAATGTTCAGCCAGGCAGTTTTAGCTCTGCACACTCAATAGCCAACATCATCATGCACCTCACCACAGTCCTACCCTAACCTGCAGGGCAATGTACAGAGTCAGTCAGAGAAAGACACTCTCATCCCCCACCCTGTGATTAACTAGACATGCACTTCTGGACATTTTCTTACACTGCAAAGTGAGTCAGGGGCGATTCTAAGATTTCTTTGGGTAGAGTTAAACAAACACAGGGGGCTTGGGATGTAAGAATCTTTGACATACCTGTTTATATATACCAGGCACAAAAGTATTGATTTAACATGCTCTACCCTAACAACAAGATTTTTCATGAGTGTCCTTTTATCAGCCAAAGGGGAAGCAGTATACAGGCATGATGCTGTACTACCTCCCTTTCTATATCGGATGATCTATGCACACCAGGAATATCAATTTTAACCTTTCAAATTATATATTTTACTAAGGTTTAGCTTTGTACCATACATGCTCCAAAGCACTGTTTTTAGGATGAAATGACATGCTGGGTGGTATAAGGGTGAGACTGCATGAATGGCATTGACTGATGTGATCCATTAAGAGGAGCTGTGGACCCCTACACCAGTCAGTAATGGCAGCTATGGTTCTATGGGTGGCCACTTCACAATCTAGCCTGCAGTGGTGTCAAGGGAAAATATAGAGCTGATGGACCACCTGGCTGTGCAGACTGTATACATCATAGCATTCTGTCACTGCAGTGTTGGATACAGACACTCAAAAGGTTGGGAAATGAGGCACACTGGTCTTAATATTGTGTGACAAATCAAAGCCAAGTTCAGCAAACTGGAAGCTAGTGACTTAACTACTCTACCATTGATCACAGCATACACACTCGCTGAATGCCCTACAATTGAGTGAGAATGACTCACATCAAGTCTTTTGTTGGTTCCCCCTCTTGAAATGCCAGATAATTACAGCTCTTAATGAACTGTTAATTACACTAGGCCACCTGGAACACTGAAGGAGATTAGCAAAAGGACTACAGCCTGCTAAAGTAGGGACTTTTTCAACTTCAAAAACAGCCATGAAAAACCTGCACTAGTCAAGACGGACAAGTACAGGGTTAGCTGCACTAGCCCTGATCAATTTGCACTAGGTTCAGGGCTAGTAAAACAATGTTAAGATCTAACCCTGTCTATATAGTGTATGGAAGCTCCCAAAACAAAGTGTAGATGGATCAATTTATGTTTCTTTTTTTTTTTTATTCAAAAATACTTTTCTACTGAGAGAAAGTCCTGGTTGCTAGGGTGAGTTGCACGGTTGCTAGGGACCTGGTGTCCCTATGCTTTAATCATGCATTACAATTGGCTGACTTGAGGGTTTGGGCGGGGTTTTGAAATAAAAAAAAATGGCATCTGTAAGCGAGCGGACATTCATTGTGAGCGAGGACCGGGTGTTCAAGTATTGTTATCGTATCTGGTAGATCCTGCCTTTCTTCTGGTATCAGGTTTAACCTGCCTATGTCTGTCTGTTCTGTCACTGCTCCCTAATCTGTGCAAGTGAGGGACTACTAGGGAGCACTGCTGGTTGACGTCACTACTGAAGCAAAACGAAAAGTCATTCTGCTGCAGTACGGACGTCACTAGTGCAGCAGAACAACTTTTTTACACAACATGGAAATCCATGCTGAACTACGTTCGTCCATACACTATAACAATGTATAACAAACCAGAGTCAGCCCTGGTACACTGGAAAGTCTGCATAGCTGCCCACATACTTGTGTCAAAAACCACAAATCACACCTAGTGGGACTGGCTGTACTGCGCTGCCTCAGTGAAAGCAATTTATCTTTTGGATAGCTATAATAACAGAAGCTGTTTTAACAGAGTGCAGCCAACATCGTTGTTTCAGTAAAACTCCCCTAGATGCCTGGTACAAGGTGCTGTTTTTTTTTTTCTAATCAAAACACTGACTGTGGTCCATGAAATGGAGCCAGCCCTTGTACAGTGGAAAGTTGGCTCAGCTGCACTCATAACCGGGTCACACACACAAGTCATTAAGAGTAAGTTGGGTTGTAATGAGCTGCCTGAGTAAATGCATTTTATCTGGCTAAAAGCATCAATTATATAAGGGATATGCATGGGGCGCCTGTGGGATAACCAAGTTATTTGTACAGTGGCCTGTGACCTCGAGTAACCTCACGAGTGGCGAAGCTGGCTGGCATACAAGTCACCAGACTTTTGCCGGGAGGGGGCTCCTTCATGGCATTTTTTCCCCCAGCAGCTGCACACAACTTGAGCTTCTAATAACTTTTAATTTACTGTTACAATTATTGGTACGTGTGAAGCGAAGGCCATATTTAAATTAGGCTATATTATGAAAGTCTCCGGCTGCGCGCCGACTGAAATGTTTCCCCTATTCCACCCGAAGGTCACTCAGAGAGAACGAGAATACGTTAACTGCTCACTGTCTTGCCATGTGTTGCACCCACTAACTTCCTTAATAACCAGTTGGGTGCTAGATTCTGTTGCAAAGGGAAAAAACGATCAATTGAGTGTCAGAGTGCAGAAATTATTGGCATTTCTGTTTCCCACCCCAGACTGAAGACACTGGCAGTCCCCCGCCAATACTGTGGCTCAGCTCATGGTTGGCTCTATATTTTACACGGCTGCTGAGTCAAGCCACATCTTTAGATGTGCTCTGCATTAAGCTAGTCCATGACATACCTCTTAAATGCCATTCTCTGAAACACACGAAAGGAAACATAAAAAGGGCTTGTTGGCTCAGGGGGTAACCACACTTGTGCAGGGCTAGTAAGCTTGAGAGGTAAAAACGTCAGAGCATGGCTGGCTGGATCAGTGGTACTAGCACTACAGCACAGCTGGTAGGCTCGGGGGGAATAATGCCACAGCAGGTGGTTCATAGATTCAGAGATACTACAACCAGTGCAGTGCTGGTAGGGTCAGAGGTAATAGCACCAAAGCACAGCTGGTAAACTTCAGGTGTATTAGCAACAGTCAGTTCTGGTTGATTTGATGGGTAACTGCACCACCACAGTGCTAGAAGGTTTCAACATAAAATCACAGCACACCAAGCAGGCTTTCTCTGCTGCTATCCATGGTGGCTCCTAATAGGTTACGCATGGTCACAACTAACCTAGCACATGCTTCATCAGGCAAGTTGTTGTTTACATTATTTTATCCTCTGTCACATAACAGTTTCATTTTTCAAAACTTGCAAGCTAACATTGAGGTATTGACCAATGCTTGTTTTGACTGGGAGTTATGGGAGTGCATGATCAGCAAAATGAAAATCCTACGGAGAGCCTTGCCCTGAGAAAGAACCAGTGTAGCACACTGCCATCCGAGGTATCTAAATGAAACTGACAGAAAAAAAGGAAAAAAAAGTTTATGTTTTTTTATTGAAAATAATTTAAAGATGAGCCCCTGTGTGGGCCTGAAAGCTTGTGTACAAAGGATTACTTGTTGGTCCAATAAAAATGTATCAAATCTCCTTCTTTGCACAAAAATGCTAGCGCTACAAACATTTCTGCATTTTAACTGAAGTAAGACACTGGCAGCTGAGGGGAAGTTAGTAAACTGCTGGGGTTTGAAGGTCACACTATCACACAAAGTGGGCCAGAAGGTCTTGGAAATGACAGCGTGTCTCTAATGATAGTGTAACTCCCTCATTCCCAGGGGTTACTAGAATCCCAGTTAGAACCAGTGGCAGGCAGGGATAGGCAGCTTGTGAAATGCCAGGTAAATGGATTTCACAGTGTGTCACACTGTTTCAGTCTCAGCTGAGCTGGAGTGATGATGTCACTTTGGAACTCTCGCAGCTGCATAAGTCACAATTGTCTAGCTGCAAAGGAGATGGCTTTTAGAATGTTGAGTCAGTCTGTAGAGTGGAGTTCCTGGAGGAGACTGCAGCCTGCAGCAGCTCCTCCTCAGCTTTAGCTCTGACACAGAGCTACCACTGTGTTTTGGGTAGTTTATTCTCACCCTAGAAGAAGAACGTAGAAGACAGAGATTGAAGTGGTGGAAACCGTTCCAAGTGGGTTTTCCTTTGCCCCATCCCAAGAGGGATGGGGGCGATCTTCAGGGTTCAGGGGCAATCCCCTCACCCAGTCTGTCTAGTGAAGCTGCCTGTGACAACTTCAGAATCTGTGAGTACTTTTGTGTTCAGCCCTGGAGGGGCACCTGCATTCCTTGGTGAATTTTCTCTGACAAAGAGACCTTGTCACCTAGACTGTTTCTGTTTTTTTTTTTGTTTGTTTGTTTTTTTAAAGTGTCTGCCTACGTTGGAGTCTAGAGAGAGAGACTGTCCAAGTACAGAACTTTTAGTTATGCAGTATGTTAAGTGTGAAAAACTTTTCAAGATAGCATCTACAAGTTTTCTGTGAGGGTGTTAGTAACCAGACGAATGGCTGAGTATAAACTTGGAAGCAAAAGATGGGAGACCCCCATCTCGAGTAACCAGTTTACCTCTCTGGGTTCAGTTTGGGCACCAGTTAAATTTTCATTCAGTGCATTTGGCCAGTGCCTGATGGAAATAGTTACCCAGATGTGTGTTGGATTTTCTGTGAGCCTAGATGTGCTTGTTGGTGGTCGTGTGTGCCACCAGTAATTCCTCATGAAATATGGGAAAGTCTCCTGGTACTGGCCGTGTGAGCCTAGTCAAGAGGAAATGTACCAGCTCTGGCCATGGGTGGCAATCTCCATTTCAGAAACAGAGGGTTCGCTGTGTAATTCAGAACCAGAGTGTTCGCTGTTCAAGTCAGAACCTGAGGGTTCACGCTGTGTGTTCTCTGTACCTCAGTAATCTGTATTACCAGTAGGAGTAGCCCTGTGGGGGTCCATCTTCGCTTTGTGATTATTCTCTGTGTATGTGAATAAAAGCTACACTCTAGAATCCCAACCTGGTTTGGACAGTACTGTTATTGCTTTCACTGTGTCTGGAATTATGTGGGTGCCCCTGACCAGAAGAGCAAACCTAGCAAAATTGTGAGCAAAAGTTTTCTCCCAGAGACCTAGATTGATGGTCATGGTAAATGGTCCCACCAGATGTGAGCCAGGTAGTTGCCACACTTGGTTTGCCTGTATGAGTATGGCAGGCTCTGAAGGAAATGTACTGTAAACTGTTTGTAGTGACAACCCCCCATCCCTGTCTTTGGCACCATGTGGTGAGAGGATCAGCCCTGCTAGTTAAACAAGGGAGGCCAGTGGGCATGGTTACAATAAGGTTAGCGAGAGAACTCTACAGGGCTGCTCAGCTGAGTTTCTCATACAAACCAGGACACCCTTTTAAATGTAACAATTCAGCTCAATCCAGATTAAAACAAAGGCACACAAACTTTTGTTGTTGTTTTAATGACACTGCCAACAGCAATTTTAAGGTCCCTGAGAAAACAGGCACTCAGGAACTACTGTTTTAACTTGTTCACAAGAATTTGATATCCAGAGGTCAGATTTTTCCAGCAATGTGATTTACAGCTGTAACACTTCAATTTGGAGACTTACCTTAAGGCACCTTCGTGTGTTCTCCCAGTCTCCATGGCCCTTTTCCATTTCCCTAGGCCCCGTTCCAAATGAGCCCTGCAGGCTTGTAAAATCTATTTGCAAGCAGATGGCATGTCGCAGAGCTGCCGCTCGCATGTTCAAGGAGGCACATTGAGCATCCGACCGCCGTTGCAGTAAAAAAAGAAACTGTATCTCCTCTATGGTTCCTTGTGCCATGCTAAATTAAATAGGCACCAGGGACACAGAACAAATCGGGAAAAGTATTTTTAAATAAATAAATCGGCAGCTGCCATAAGCACTGCCTCCAGGGCACCAGACAAATGTCAGGGGGCAAAGGTTAGGGCAAGGGATGCCCTCATTAATATTCATAAGCCTGTTTTTCTGGGGACAGTGTGTTACGGGAGCAGCGACACCCTAAGGGTGCAAGATATATATATAAATATATAAAAGTGGACACGTTTGAGAGAGAACTGCCAGGGCTACAAGACAGTGGGGAATTTAAATGAAACTAATGTTACTCCTGGCTGCACCAGAACTTTAACCTGGGAGAACACTGAAACAGACTGCCTAGGCTTAAACTGCAGCCACCATTTTAGTGCTTTGCCACCAACTGTGAGCCAGGATTGACAAAGGGGTGCCTGGGACAATGCCAGAGACTTATGGGGGATAAACTGAGACCAGTTCTAGGCGGCAAAAGGGGGAGCCAATTAACATCTGAGAACTCCTTAAGACAGTTTTGGCAACCAATAAGATTCCTGGAACTTAGCCCCATATTTTTTTTTTTTATTATTATTTATTTATTCAAATTTCGGAATTAAAATCCTTTGAGTCGATGACTCCTTTGCAAAGGCTCCACGTCAGTACAGACATACTGTACATAGCTTAAAGACAATTTGTACATTGCTTACTAGGCAAACATTACATTAAGACAAATTATTTATGGTTACTCTGTACAGGTTAATTTTCAAGGCTAGTATTACATTGCTTTGTTAGGTTCTCTAGGGTTGTTTATGGACCCTGGGTCATTGCAGGGGAGAGGGACTGGGTCCCAAGTTTGAGGCCATCTCCAATACTGGAGTATGGGTTTATTGGCATCGTTAGATTTTTTGTTGGCCTTGGTATGGAGCTCAGGGAAACGCTAGCTTACAGACACCTACCGTGTTAGTGAGGACTGGTTGTTACAGCCACAGATAGCCGAGTCAATGAGAAATCTCTTGATACCATTTTTGAATTGGCCAAGGCTAGGGGCCTGGGAGATGGTGGAGGGAAATTTATTTAGCCATATAAAAGGGGCAACAGCTCATTTTCTTCAGATTTGGAGAGACAGCCCAAGAGCTTAGTGTGTACCTCTGAGGAGCTTGCCAGCTTTCAGGGGTTAGGCCTGCCAGGCCTTGACTTTTCCAGTCGTTAATTCGCGGTTCTAAGTGCCCAGTGGCCAACGTTTGGGGCTGCAGTAGCAGGGGATTCTAACAGCATCTAAGCTGAAGAAATCTCAAAGATCAGCCTGAAAAGCTAGCTGGGAGGACCAGAAGTGAACAGAGTTTTATATATAAATGTGCTTAAGTTTGCAAGCTGTTTGCGCGGCCAAGTAGTTTGAAACATTTCGGTTTGCATGTTCTCAGCCAGTGTTAAGTTGCTCCTGCAGCCTGAAGACCAGCATTTTCGATGAGGACCACAAGGGAGTTCACCTCCTGCTTCATCAAGCCATCTGCAACAGGTCTTATTTTGTCGGATCATCTCTTGGTCTGGGTAGTGTGAGTACAAACAGGGTAGCTCCCTGCAGCAAACCTGCAATTATTGTGTGTCATCGGATTTATTTGTTTGGGTTTGTTTCAACGGACTGAGCCATCCGGTTCTGGATTACAAATTCTGGGTTAAAGTGCATGTGATGGTTTTCTTTTCTAAGGGCCCCAACAACAGCTGCAACACCAGCCTATCCGAGGCAATGCTTCAGGCTAGCTTATTCCAACTGGGTACTCAGAGTGTGTGACTGTGACCAAGGGACTCTTAGTGTATGCATGCTAAATCTGAATAAATCAGCTCTAATTAAGCTACTGCTAGATTTGCTGCCCCACCCCTGTGCAACTCCCCCAAATAAATCAGATTTTGTTCTTTCCGCATTTAACCTGGCTACAGTGTATCTTTGTGGAGAGGATATTGCATTACTGTTGAACTGTCTTACTGCTGATCTCATTTTACAGGGGATCCCCAGGGCCTGTGCAGCTGATCCAGCCCTGGTGGTAAGTGCACTGAGTGAAAGTTCCCTACTGATGTTACAGGGAATATGTGAATGGTTATCTGCTCACCTGTTTAGGCCACTAGACGGGTTGTGGGGGGTTATAGTATTCTGGAGGGCTATACCAATAGCAGTCACGCTACCTCAGAACCATTCCTCCAGGTGGAGGCACCCGTTCAAAGAGCTCAGGCCCCTCAACCTGTGCCTAGTCACGCAGGCAGGGGTAGCAGCATATAGGATAGCGACACCTAGGGGTTACATAGCAGTTACTGAAGTGCGAAAAGGAAACCACTGCAGAGACTATTGCCAATGATACAATGGCAAGAACAATTCTGGAAACCTGATTGGCTACCAATCCCAAGACACAGTGATGTTATTAGACAATAACATCACGGTATCTAGGGCAGGCACAAACATTACCGCAGTACAACAAAGAATATCCCTCCCTACTTGACAACCCTAAACCAACATGGCTTCACATTCCCTGGTATGTAGACAAGGACAGAAACAACTGTTTCAAGTAATTTAAAACTCCACACTCAGAACCCACTAAAATAACATCCATCAGTGTCCTATATTCACCCTACACAATTTGCAAGAATGAAAAAAAGAGCTGTAAGTGAAATCGGCTTCCTCGCTGCTCGCCACCATGATAAATCCAGCGTACATGCACCACAGCCTCCACCTGCCAATTAGGTCAGCGGCCATACTGCTTGGTGTCCTAGTTGTAAAATACCGCGGACCCACTTCCACAGCGAAACCAAAACAGCACTCTTATTCCAGTGATCCTGCAAGTGCGACTACAGTTTAGCACAGCCCTTCTGATTGTTAAGTCTTGCAGTTAAAAATGGCCAAACTGTCTTAAATTCAATAGGTCAGCTCTCCATAGAGAGGCGGGATACTGTCTTGTAAAACGTACAGTTAGAGGTGCCGGGGGGGGGGGCAACAATGTAACAGCAACCTTTCTAAACACACAGAGCACACATTGAGAAATCAGGCAATACACAGCAGTAGCACCGCCTAGTGGAGAAATAAATTGATTTTTTCCCCAACTTCCACATCAGGAAATTAAAGCAAAAAACTATTTAAAACATTTTTCAATATCTTTTTTTTTTTTTTTTTTAAGATCTTTTTCTCCCCCTACGTGCTCCTCGGCAGCCACTCCTTCAGGCTTGCCAAGGCAGTCCCTGAGCCATCCTTCCTCTGAGACTCCGCCTGCCTCAGATCGCAGCCGATCCCCAGGGTGACCCGGCATAACCCTTTCGCTGGGTGGGTCCCCCTCCTCCGAGGGGGAAGGCACCAGCCGAGGGGTAAGCCAGCGCTACTGTTTTTACTTTTAGCCCCAGGGATGCTGCTGAGGCGGGGAGCTCAGTAGGAGTTTGATGGCCTCAGAGCACCGGGCAGCCGTCATCCGGCTACCGTAAAATGGTATTTCCGCTTTTCTGGTTATCCCTTTCCTTCTTGCATGCGTCAGCAGTGCTCCTGGTCTCCACCGGGGGCCGCTGCAGTGCGACAAGCGCCCACTACCCACACCCGGGAGAGGAGAGCAGTCCTACGGACGCCGATCCTTCCCCGCCTCTGCCAGCCCTCGACGACCGGAGTCCGTCCCGAACTCGGGTCACCGGCGTGGGCTGAGGTAAGGCGCCAGCGCCTCAACCCTCTGCGCAACCGGGCCAGCTTTAATATCTTTATCTTAGTAAATATACAATGACTTGTTTAATAGCAATAAGGCACTCCAACCCACCCCAGCAGTGTCGTTATTACACAATAACACACACCCTGTCGTGCCTTATTGCTTAAATACATGCTTCAGTAAATTGAAATAAAGGCGGGAATCCATACCTTGTGAGACTTTCCTTAGAGAAAGGTGTATCAGGTTATTTTTGCTTATTTAGAGGGAGAGGGGGTGCTTCACTTTATTTTCTGTCTCAGTGGAATGTTTTACATTTAATGTTTAAATTAACTTGTTTTCAGCTTCTAATGGTCCTAAATGCTTGTACTGTTCAGCAACTTTGTACAATCTTTCTCTCGCGCTCGGTCTAAGAAATCTTCAGTGAATCCAGTTTTCCAAACACTAACATGGCTACAGACATCTCCTCATTTTCAGTCTAAATTGAATCATACACCATCTGCTGCTGTATTCTGCAACCAAAGCTCTGATGTCACATTCAGTTTTGATTTACAAAGTGTGTGATTGGATAATCTCTTGTTGGTCCAATAAAAAGTATCAAATCACCCACTTTGTTCATATTTTTTGTCCTAGGACCACTGTGGCTCCAAACAATTCTGAACTTTAATTTGTAATTTATGATGTGATTATAACATTCACCATCTTTGGCATTTCAAGATTAGAAACAAAGACAGTTAACTCGACATTCCACTGGGCTGGCAAAGAAACCCCTACTTTTGTTCCAGAAACCTTCAGAGAGCAGCGGGGATCTGCAGCAATGAGCACAGCATTACTACTGCAGTTGAACCGAGCAGTGAAGCAAGATTTATGCAAAAAGTGCACTGGCAATAAAGCCAAGTGTGAAAGAGACACAAAATTACTCATTCATTCTCTCCCCTCCCCCCCCCAACAAGGCATTCTGAGTAACAGCAGAAGGTTACTCACGTTTTGAATTACAGTAGTTTAGCTAATTCACTGCCCTAACAACGTCAGTGCCAACCAGCTTACCCTAAATACCAATAAAAACAATCTTCCATGATATCAGGCAGGGTAAGGCTTGAATCCAGTTTCTCTTAGCCTTCACAGTCCTAGATGGCTTCCAGATGGAGGAAGTCTCCTCCTTTAAGTACCTGAATGTCTGGTCTGACCGTCATTTTCACTTCTCCCACCACATTGACACCATCCAAAACAAAATGTCTCCCTTAGTTCAGTACATGCTACACAAACAAAACATACTCCCCACTCCTTGCCAGAGTGGAAAAATCAGTTTGGAGCTGGTGGTCAGCTTTGCCACTAGCTTTTAACAAGTGGTAGCCAAATCAATATTTTTTTAATGTCCATCTTTTTTGAAGACTCAAAAATCACTTCCATAAACAGCCAGCCAGCTGGGCCGTAACTTTTGAAATCTGATAGCCAATCAATTTCTTTAGTGGCCACCTGGCTACCTGATTTGTCCCACCCTGCTCCCTGCCAAGTGGGAGACCACTGTAAAAATTATCTTGCCAACTTACGACTATGAGGATGTGGTGTACAACGCCACCTCCAAAATGTTTCTGTCTCTCCCCTACTATCTCAGCTTGCTATTGTCTTGCCCCTTCCCTTCCTCTTCATTTCTATGACCCTTGCCTCTGTACCTCATTCTAAGTTCACAGCCTGGCAGCCTGCCTTCTCATAACACCACCCCTTACCTTCTCAAAGCGACACCCCTTGCTTTGGTCAAGATGTCCTCAGACTTGATCTGCCCAGCTTCCTCCTGCTCTGGCATAAAAGCACTCCATGATGGTGACCATACCTCCCTTGTCCAAACCTGCACATACAGCATTACCCTTCTTCCTGCCTTTCCCCCTCACTCTACCCCTTCCTTCTCATTCTCCCCGATCTCTTCAAACTTCTATGTTTAAACTCTTACTGCTCTCTGCTGCTAGCACTGTAACTTGTCATTTTTCCTTTTACCAGCCTTACTTTATCATTACAGAATGCTACTTTGGCTGCATGGTATAAGCTTAACACTCTGACTGCAGTTCCCAGAGAGGCTGAAAAGCAATACACTGCTCCTTCTCCAAACCTTATTATGCCTCACTGCTGGAAACAGAATCTGTAGTCATCATGGCTGCCTGTGACAGGTCTAGGGCTCCTAGACACATGAATTCCTTGCCTCCTGATAAGGAATCTCAGAGGCTGGATGTATTGAGCAAAAGAACCTATGCTTCTGCTTCTTTAAGCCTCATGATAGCCAACTACTAGACATACTTCAATAAACATCAGAACAACCTCTGGAAGTCTGCTATGACTACCATTAACTCCCTGCCTTATACAGCATACTCCTGCAAAAGCCGAGTTGCTGAAAACTGCTGTAGCCGGTACTGATAGCATCTACTGCGTTCCCACATATGAGGCTTCTGATTCTTCAGCCTGGACTGCTGCCTCTGCGGTATTTGCCTTCAGAGATATTCATGGCTAAGCGTGGATGGTTTTGCCTCTGATGTGCAGCAGTCTGTCCTCAGTGCCTCTTTTAGAGGTTCCAAACTATTTAGGAGTGATGCTGAATGCATGAGCTTTAGTCCTCCAGGATGACTTTAAGGTCTCTCAAATCCTTGACCCCTCAGCCTTCAAGTGGGTGTGGTACTGGGTGCTTTTTGTTTGCCTGTTGCCCATAGTGGCCTGTCTTCCAGTCAGCGACCCCAACTGGCTACTTAAGGCCCCGACCAGGGAAGCGTTCCTGTACAAGGTTTACTGTGAACAGAGCACTGAGACAACAGCGCCGGCACAAAATTGCACAGTCAAACAGCACAAGGCAATGTCACAGAGGGGCAAAACCTCAAGTCCCACAGACAGAGCAGGCACGAAGAGCACTCAGTAGGGAACATTGCGGGGTCTTTCTTCCCAACCCATACCCCCATATAGGGGCTCCGCACACCTGCAGCCCCCAACCAAATTATAACCAACTCTGCCGGGGAGGCATGTCGGGGAAGGGGCGAAATTCGGGTGGGCAGGCAGAGTGTTGTGAGGACGTCGACAGCAGACACAACTTGAAGAGAGCAGATGGGGGTGTATCCCTTAGTGTAACTGCAAGAAGGGGAACAACTTAGGGAAGGGGGCAGATTACCCACAGTCAAACACAAGAGGGGAGGCGGGGGTGGCCTCACAGGAAGGGAAAAAAAAAAAAAAAAAACAAAAAGAAACGCTATGTCGAGAGCAGGACAAAAACCCTGGGCTGCTGTACGAGCTACCTCTATGCACAGCCTGTCACTCTACCCTGTGAGCCACATACCCAGCACGCTGACCAAACACACATTCGGGGAGTGAAAACAGCCACAGGGATGACGCTGTTATGCCCGTATTATACTGTCCTAGTAGCTGTTTTCACCAATGCTATTTTGACTGCACAGTGTCGTGCCTCGCGGTTTTATCCATGCTGAAATCTCCAGATACCCCTGTACACATTTTCCAGAACAAGACAGCTGTTCAAGGAACTGGGTGTTACGATGAATGAACCAAAATCAGTCCTTGTAACTTGTCAGTGCCTGCAATATACTGGGTGGTACTGAAAACTGTGTTGGGCAGTGCCTTTCTTCCTGTGGACAGGGTGGAGGCCCTAGTTGCCCAGTTTCACTTGATACTCAGAAGTCATCATGTCTCAGTCAGGACAATGTTATGTCTGATGGTAGTGGCGATCATGACAGTCCCTTTTGCCCACCTCCATATGGACATTTCCACAGTTAACTCTTTGGGTGCATAAAGACCAGCTGGCAGACGATTTGGAACAAATGGTTCTAATCATATTATCTCTCTACTGTACTCTAGTATGGTGGATGGCATGCCTGAAACTGCTACGGGGTGTTCCGTTCTTTCACCCAGCCCCTTGCAGATACTGACAACAGATACCTCAATTTTCGGTCGAGGTGCCCACTTAGGGTCATTTCCAACTCAGGGCACATGGTCCTGCCTGAAGTCAGACTTCTATATAATCTGGAGATGTGGGGATGTTCTACTTGGCCTAATGGGCATTCCAAGCCCACCTCAGCCCTGGTTCCTTGCTGATTCAGACACATGTCATGTCGCACACTACATAAACAAGTAAGGGGGCATGCACTCTTAGCCGCCCTGCATGTAAGCAATGACAGTGTGGCACTGGGCCAAGTCTCATGGTCTGCAGCTGTTGATTGCGTTTCTCCCAGGTGTCCAAAACATCTCGGCAGGCAGGCTAAGCAGATCTCAGTCCCTGATTTACAAATGGGAATTACTGACCTCTGTAGCAAATAACTCTCTTTGCAAGGTAACACAACACAAACACAAAACACAAAACTGCCATGTTTCAGCTCATTCACTCAAGGGCATGGAGATTTGTGACACAATGCATTGTCCATCTCCTGGAAAAGAAAGTTTATTTACGCCTTTCCTCCGATACCTCTCATATGGAGGGGTACTGCTCAAGCTGCAGGCCTTCCTGGTGTAACCAGAAATCCCAGAATCCCCTGCAGCTAACATCAGAGCAGGGCTGCATCAGAGGGAGAGTCAATAGCCTGCAGTGCTTGTTAAAGATTTTATAAGCTCAGATCAGATGTCTGCTAGTCCCACTGTTCTCCCAGGACCAAGTCCAGCCCTCTGTGACTGAATTAAGCTCCAATAGGACAGCAGAACCAGCAGACAAAATATATTTATAAAAACTCTAATATGCAATACAGGCTTTTAAATCACCCCCTGCTGCTGCTCCGCAGGGGACTCTGGGATTCCATCTTACAGCAAATGCAGCATGGACTTCGGCAGAATCAGCCCGATACAATCTACTATACTGCGGTAATAAAAAAAATTGGTTTTGCACACAAAATGCAAACTGGGATCAGCCCCACTTAGTGCTGACTGTTCCTCTTTTAAGTAAAGGGACCCAGTATTTTATTATTGTTCCCAGTGTCCCCTCTTGTCCCCAGGCCTCCTCACTCTTGTATCACTGTTGCACATGCGAAGCTCCACTTGTAAAGTACCCACAGCGAGTACTGAACATGCACAACCCACCCTCCAAACAAACACAAACATAAACACACACGCACGCCAGTATAAATGTATCACTCCCAAATGTGTCTGCTCCCCACTGGACCAAAGAGTGAAAGATCAGAGATGACTCAAAAATTAGTGTCTTTAACACTGCAGTACTATGCTCTGCTACTATAGTACCAACCCAGAATTGGGCATCTTCTCCAAACAGCAGTCTGCCAGTGACTCAGATACAAAAATGAGAAATAGAGGAATTAATTTTGGGAGAGCCCAACAGAAGCAAAATTCAAATGTCAAACTTTCCCTGTAATGCATACTGTAGTTGACTTCAGTCATCATAAACAATACACATAACTTCTAAGTTTTTATTATCACATGAAATAGGAAACATCCTGAAACGTGGCTGGGAGGTAGTCTCCCCCGTGCTGATACCCACGCACAACAGTACAGCGCGACACTACCTCCAGCCAATAGACTCAGCCCTCACTCGATATCTAGACGCCTCTTCTCATGACCAAATATTTTCACTAATTAAGTAACTGGAATTGCAATCTACATACTTCCCAAAATAACCACAACCAACATGGCAGCCCTGGTATTGTAAATCTACCTGGGTTAACAAGAGCCCAAAATGCCAATTCCCCTCCAAGTCTCCTCGCAACCCCCACCCCGTCACACTATAACAAACAGATCCCCTTAGCTTTGTCTGTCCCCAGTAATTCTGTCCAGTGCCCTAAAGAGAATGCCGATACTGCCATCAATCACATGGCACACAGCATAAGGCTCCAATGAAGCCACTGCTACTGCAGCTGACACTAACCACTCAGCATAAATCCATCCTGCTGATTCCAACATTACTGCTTCCTATTGTCCTCCAACCACTGCGACAGATCCATTGCTTTCATGAGCCCAATAAGCCTTTTCAAAATCACTGTACTCCTAAGAAGCAGGTAATCCCTGCTTGTTTGTGAAGCTGTTGCATGATGCAATACAGATACCACCAAAATAGTCAATCCCCACTACTCGATGAAGCTGCCTCATGATGCAACTTTGGTACCGTCACATTTCTAGCACTGTACATTACATTAAATTAGCCAATACTGCATCTCTCTGAAGGTCAGCATTAACAAATAAGTAATGGATAAAATACCCCCAGAAACTGTTGCGTCCTACACTGCAACTCTGTCTCAACATTTTGCTTTAATAATATACTTCTACGCCATCTAGTGTCTAAGCAATAAAAAAGGTTACAGGCACAAAGTTGCACAAACGTAACTGCGATGAAAGCATAGAGGATAATGTAGGGGCAGCCATACACAACAGGGCTGTGTCTGCATCAAGAGTTTTTTATGGCAACCAGGAACCTCAAGAGGTTCACTGGTTGCCACAGAAAACCTGACATGAAGACACAGGCTTATCTGTGTATGGATGCCCATATATTATCTTTCATAGTGCATGGGCATCCATGCCTATTTTGGACGCTCCGCTTCCTTTCAGTGAACTGGGGATTGGTGGTGGACTCAAATACTGAATTAATAAACTGCAGCTTTTTCTGTAAGTTCAAGTAAGAAAAAAAATCCAGCTCGACTGGACAGAGGAACCCAGCTGTGTGATAACAGTCTAAGTTGTGCTGCAGTAGTAACATCACTACTGCAGCACAACAACATAATGAAGTCATTACTGCAGCACAACATAGAGAATACTGGGTGGGGAACTATGTACAACCAGTGGGTTCTGCCACAGAGGGGTTTCAGATTCCCTCTAACCTTGACAGCAAAGTTCAAAAGGTCAGAGGGAATCAGACCCTGAGGTTGCAGAACACACTGGTTATGCATAAAGTTGCTGATTCTGTATTTTTAATAGTGTATAGTATTATGTGAAATATATACATTGTGTTTTTTTGTTTTGTTTTTTTTACAGAGAAACTGACTTGTGCAGTCTCTAGAGGTTCTAGAATGCTGTTCAACTACAGAAGGGTACAATCATATTCCATGACCTCTGAACTGTTGTACAACAGCATTTTGAAAAAGATAGATTTCTATATACGACAATGCACTATACACCATAAGCATATTCCAGACATGGAATTCCATGCATAACAGAGTTCCACTATACATCTATAATTCATTTATCTTAACTTTTAAAAGTAAAGCAACCCCGCCACCCCACCAAAGTATCCATTTCATAATATCGCCATAAGACGCTAAGGTGATTGCACTATATTAAAGTAGCAGTTAAATGAAAACTGGGCAAAAAAAAATTTGATCATACATTTTTTCCACAATAAAATATCTCAGGCCTCTTCCACTTTTATTTGATGGTACATTTTTCAGTTTTTCCAAAATCTGAGTACTTTATAAATGTTATAATTTAGCTTTTTCTTGAGGAAAAAAAAGATGGCTGCCAATGGGTAACCTAGCACCACCTACACTGCTTTACTCCACTTCTCCTAAATCTTTAGAAGTGCTTTCCTGCAAACTTCACAGCGCTCCCTAAGATTTTCTTTCCTTTTCCCCTCCTTTCCTAAACATGGCACGGGGAATTATAATTGCAGCCCTGTATATTCTAGCAGTAATGGGTCCGGACTATATCAAACACATCATGATACTGACCAGTGTGCTGACCCCATGAAATACCAAGGTCTATCTGAACAACCTTTTGACTCACTGCAATCTTCCAATTTGAACTTACTAGGCCTTACGCAAAGAGGGAACCTGTATCAAAAGCTGCCTATATTAGAGACTATAAACGATGCCCCCCCCCGCTAGTGCAAAGAACTTTTGCTAAATTCCTAAGGTGTCTAAAGCTGCTGCTCAGGGGAGATGTGGAAAAAAAAATAGGTTCACCCTTTGACAATATTAGGATAGACACCCCCAACAGGTGCAAATGGGATACCACCAAGGGGCTGAAAACAGCACACATATTAATAGCTTTAGGCCTAAAATGCACGAGCTGGAGGCTTGTGCGAATCTATATTCCCATGACATGATTGCCCTCAGTGAAACCTGGCTCAAACCCCACATTCTAGACCATGAGGTAGACCTAACTGGCTACAACTTATTCAGGCAAGACAGACTGAGGAAGAAAGGGGGTGGGGTTTTGATCTACGTGAAGTTAGTTCTAACAGCCACATTGGTCCCCCCCGCCTGACCTTGGCAACTCAGATTGTGAGGTGTTTTTTCTGACACTCCTATTGGGTGGGACCAAACCTTTGCTCATAGGGTCCGTGTATAACCCCTCACCCCTGCCTTTTTGCCAAAACAGGTGGCATGCTGTTGACGCTGACAGCAGTACCTGGTGGGGACCTGGGTCCGGGGAGGATGTGGTTACTCGGCACAGGGGGACCTAGGTTTTGCTACTCTGCACAGGGGCACCCAAGTAAATCCAAACACAGGAAGCAATAACTGTAATGTCCAGAACCAGGAATGGGATTCTTCAGTGTGGCTTTTATTCACATACTGTCTGAACAAAACAAAGCATAGAGGGACCCCCATGGGGCTACATTTCCTGGTAATGCAGATTAGAGACTTCCCCTGAGTGAGAAGCTCATCTTAGGTGACTTCAATGTGCACTGGGGGCCACACATCAACGATGACACTAAACACTCCTTATCTGAGGCAGGATTGACCCAAATTATTCAGGAGCCTACCAGACTAAATATGAAAACAGGTAACCACACTACCCTAGACTGGATCATTGCCACTAAACCTGATAGAATCAAACTGACGGGCACCTTTGCAGACTGAGTGATCATTCCCCCACGTTTGGCATTTGGAGAAACAACTTCCCTACCCTTCCCCTCCACCCCACCCAGAGTATTTAGGACCCATGACTATTCCAAACTCGACCCAAGCCTCTTCTTCGATTCCCTGGCCAAGGTCACTGGCTGCAAGTAAAGCTAGCTCCAAACGTAGATGCCACCCTAGAATTCTTCATCAGTAATTTCCTGTGTATTGCCAACAAGCACGCCCCCCCAAAACAGTTCAGGGTCAAAGGGCAGGAATCTAGGTAGCTCGCCCAAGACCTTAGAAGAATTATGAGGGCTAGAGACAGAGCATGGGGTAAATTCAAAACATCAGGCCAAGTTCTAGACTGGTAGAAATACAGGGAACTCAGAAACAAATGTAAAATTGAATTAAAAAGGGCAAAACAGAGCCACATCAGAAGCCTCCAGGAAACAAACCTCTCAGATCCCAAAAAATTCTGGGTGCATATTAACGCACTGCTAAAATGCCATAGCAGATAAGAAGAATGTGACATAGTTGCTAACCGATCTCACCACAAGAACCCAGAAGACACCTCAAAGGCAATAAATATGTTCTTTACAGACTTGGAAAAGCACAAGAAACACCACGCAGCACTACACCTAACATCCCCACCCCAATTAATACCAAAATAACCCAAGTGTCCCAAAGTTCCATTTTACGCTAATAACCAGGCAAGAAGTCTTAAAATTACTCAAAGGGATCAACACCAAAGGCTCAGCTGGGTATGATAAATTTGAACCGAAGCTACTAAAAATTGCTGCCCCAGTCACTGCCACCCCAGTTTCATGGTTACTCAATTGATTCCTCCGTAAAGGGAAAGTTCCCTCCCTCTGGAAATTGGCCCTGGTTACACCAATTCACAAGGGGGGGGTCACGGGAAGAGGTGGAAAACTATCACCCAATATCCCTACTTTCCATCCTCAGCAAAGTACTGGAGAGGGTAGTGTACTACCAAGTAGTGGACTATGTGGAGAGTCACAACATCTTCACAACCCAACAACATGGATTCAGGAAGAATCATGGGACAAATACAGCCCTGGTGAATCTCACCACAGATGTATTCTCAGCCCTGGATAAGGGACAGTGCATTGGTGCGGTCTTCGTAGACCTCACCAAAAGCATTCTACCTTGTGGATCATCAGCTACTTCTCGCGAAATTGAAATTAGTCGGCCTTGACAGCCTGGCAGTACATTGGTTCACCAATTACCTCCAGGGACAGTCCCAAATGGTTAAATGGCTGGGTGCCATCTCGGATAAGTGTCCAATACAGGATGGGGTCTCCCAGGGCTCTATCATGGAGCCCCTGTTCTCTTTATTCATTAACAACATGCCAACACACTGTGGCGAGGCAAAGGTCACCTTGTATGCAGACAATGCAGTACTCTATAGATCCAATAAAAATACTGACTCCCTCAATGTATTACTGTCAGAGGACCTCCAGTTGCTGGAAGGATGGCTGAACAGCAATAAACTGGTCCTAAATGGCAAAAAAACAAAGGCCGTACTATTTGGTCCAAGGACCCTGAGCCCAGACAGGGCTAACAAGCTGTCTCTCTCTCTCTCTCTCAGTGCAAGAATCAAAGTAATTGAATTCTTAAAATACCTAGGAGTCACCATTGATCAGGAATGTAACTAAGTCTCATATTGATCTAGTTACTAAGTCACTAAACCAGAAACTCGGATTTCTATACCACCTCAATCCCTATCTAATTCAGGACTCCTGTCATAAGACTGCGCAAGGTACCCTTTTATCTACCCTCTTATATGATGCCCCTGTACTAAGTTCTGTTAAGCACACTGAGATGTATAAGATAAAGTCCCCTTACCACAGAATCTGTAGATTAGCAACTGGAGCCCCTCTCAGAGGACATCATTGTCGGACCCAAAATGCCCTATCCTGGCTCACCCTGGAAGGGAGGTTTCAATACCCTTCTCTCTGCCTGACTTACAAGCTCAGGCAGGTCAGCACCCCCCAGAGTCTTGCTGAACTGCTTACCACAAAATAAAATTGCAGGACACTGAGCTCCTCCAGCAGACAGCTACTAAGGGTACCTAAAGCAAGGTCCACACAGGGGGCCAAGCTTTTTCTGCCTTTATTCCTCCCCTCTGGAATACCCTTCTAACCATTCTCCAGGAATGTAACTCCCTAGGAGAATTCAAAAAGCGACTTAAGGCCTACTTGTTGGAGCTAAAGCAATGCGCCTGTTGCCATTGATATTCCGAGGGATGTGCCCTGAAATTAGCTTATGTTACATTGCTAGAACCACATATTAACTTATTTGCTGTATTGTTAGAACCACATTAAGGTATTAAGTGCATTCAAATGTCAAAAATTGTCATGTGTATGTAAGTAACGTACCTTAGAAAGCTGATTTGTGTACTACTGTCTTCTGTAACCCCATCAAATGTCTTACTCTGAAAGTGTTGTACTACATGTAATTAACTATGGGCCGCCCCTGAAAAAAAAAAGGGACCACTTGTTGGGCCTACCCGTTACCAAAACTGGAATAAATAACATTTTGTTTAGACATAGCATTACAGACCTAGGATCGAGAAAGAAAAACAGACTCATAGTGCATAGCATAGGAGGTACCTAGACAAGTAGGATTAACAGGTATGCTATGCTTGTATTAAATATAGCTGAAACTAGTTTTCTGGGGAAATATTTTTCATCACACTGCTGCTTTAAGGCACTTCTTGAGTAGTTAAAGGCACTCAGCTGCACCTCTTGCTTCACAACCTGTCCATGGAGTGCAATTAAACCACAATAAGCAACCAGATGTGCATTACTGGTATTTGCTTATATATTTATTTAATACATGCACTGAAAAACATGATGTCTGAAACCCCATATTTCAACAGTTAGTAAAATACAAGAGAATAGAATTTGGTTTTATCTAAAGGATACATAATGACTTGCCTCGGAACATGCATTTATTTCATAGACGAGGGGCAAGACAGTACCTCACGAATAGCAAACCCTTTCACAAAAGCTCCATATTCTGAGGCAGTATGTGTATCTGATTTATTTTTAACTGTACAACTTTTAAATGAGTTATTTTTACAGCGATTTAAAGGAGACCTGGGTTTATCCAGCAAAGGTGTATTTCCAGCAGAATATATTTCACTAAAACTGGTTCACATTCAGTTACAGTTAACTACGCCATCTTCACTGGCTTTTGACTAAATTTAGTGGCTTTTTCTGATTCGTACACTATTGGTAAGTAAGCAATAAGACACAACAGGTGTGTGTTTCTATTCATAAACCGCACCCCCAGGGGTGTTGTAACATACAAGGCACCTGCCAGATCCATATTAAGACCCAGCAGAACAAATACAGCAGAGGTACAGAAGTGAAACATTATCCAAAAGTATGTATGCTCAGACAGAAGGTGAGGGGGTTGCTAGTTATCTGAAGGGAGTGCGGAGCAGCAAGTTTCCAGAGGGTGCTGTAGGTGAATGACTGCTACCCACTGTATTGGAGGTTCTGGGCTCTGGCCACTGAGCTAGCTACTGCTGACATTAGCCTGTATTTCAGCATAAATCAAAGCTACCACTCAATAACTTAGCAGTGACTCTACTTTATGCCACAAAATGGTCAAACCTATAAAAGAAAGTTTAGAAACACTGCCCCATTGACTTCTATAGCGCTTACCATTCCATGGCCTATGGTCAGACTGTCTGACTCAGACATCACAAAAAGTCTAAGCATGGCAGCAAGACTGACACACCAGGTAGTGGAAGGGATCAGCTAGTCATCTCCTTAGAGTCAAATTTCAACCCCTTCCTCTCCAAAGCAGAGAAAATTAAAAATTATGTAAATATTGTATCCAATGGACTCCCACAAAGGCAATGGAACTTTGTATTTCTTGAACAGATTAATGACATTGATGCTACTCAATCTTATACATTTCCTTTAAATCACAGGTATACTACAGTACAGTAATTAAGCAATAATGCACAAGAGGGTGTGGGTTGTGCTGGGATAACCTCATGCCTGGGTGGTTGGGCACGAGGCTGCAGGCCGAGTGCGTCCAATGTCCCAGAAGTGAGGTTATCCCAACACGACCCACACCCTAGAGTGCATTACTGCTATCATACAATGGCTCACTGTTATACAAAACAAACAAAAACATGTTTTCAATGTTTTTAGTAGATTTTTAGTGTGCCAATATATTTTTGTTTCTTAAGAGAAGATGCAAACAATGCAACAACTAATAAATACAGTGAGGTTGTGCTCAGACAACCTCACTGTTGCCAAGGGCAGACAGCCAATCGGGTTCCAGGATGTTTTAGTGCCACTGTATGATGGTTTCCCAACTAAGGGATGGTGGTAGACTACTACTGCCCCATCAGAACAGGAGATTATGCTGCACTAGGATGATGGTCAATTTCCTAACATGCCCTTCTGCAGGTACCAAGTCCTTACAAACTGAACTGTTGTGTAGGATTTCACACTCACTCTGGGTAATGATGTGCAGCCACAAGAACTGTCTCTGACAGAATCTGCTCAGAGTCATCCTTTCCTATCACATCCAGTGGGGTTTCAGACATTTCAGCTCCAAGAGGACTTTGATGAACTTTCAAGGAGGATGTGCCATGCCCCAAAGCTTTTCATGGTGCCATAGTTACAACAACCAATGGTTCACCATTGGGGTCAGCCAGTACAGTACCTGACTTTGACAGCCTCTTCTGCAGCTGGTCAGCATGTCTTTGCCATTCATTTCCACCTAACAACTTAATCACAAAGGAAAAAGGTCCAGTTTTTGCCAAAATCTCTTCAGAAATGCATTTAGCTCCATGGCCGTGTTTGTAAGCCTACACAGTATTATCCACAGAAAATCAATCTCTAGACTGTTTCTGGTGGTACTTAATCTGAGAATCCTGTAAACTAGAAAGCTTTCCTGCCAGCTCTGGCTGCACCTTTGACAGGCCAATTCAACAACTCACTGAAAACAGGAGTGGTTCCAGAGGACTGGAAGAGGGCAGATGTAGTCCCAGCTCAGAAAGGACGCAGACAGGGTGGAGGCTCTCCACAGGAGGGCAACTTAAATGGTGCAGGTTTGCATCTGAGGCCCTATGAGGAGAGACTGAGAATCTCAACATATACAACTTGGGAGAGGGAAAACATAACAGAGGCCTACAAATATCTCACAGGGGTGAATAAGGTACAGGAGGGAAGTATTTTTTGGATGACAGGGTGCACAAGAACAAGGGGTAAGCAATGAAGCTGGAAAGGGGGAATTTAGGAGGGATGCATGGATGTTAGTGTTCTGGCAAAATGTTCAGCCAGTCCATCAGTGCCTGGATGGTACAGTGCTGAATGAATATAGAAGCACAGAAATACAGAATTTGTCAGCAGATGAAGACCACTTGGCCCGCCCAGTATGCCCATTTTTCCCTACCTAATGTATCACCACAGACCCTACTTGATCTCAGCCTCTTTGTCTCTCCCCACATTCCTTTACCCTAAGGTTCCTTTATGTACATCTTATAAATTCTTGAACTCCACCACTGTTTTCGCCCCCACCACCTCGGCTGGTAGGCTGTTCCAGGAATCCATTACTCTTTCTATGAGTCCTGGAGGACTGGAGAAGGGCAGACTTAGTTACACTTCACAAAAGTGGTAGCAAGGAGGAGGTGGGAAATTACAGGCCTGTCAGCCTGACATCTGTAGTAGGGAAATTGATGGAAACAATATTGAAGGAAAGAATCATGGAACACCTCGAATTCAGTGGACTGCAGGACACAAGGCAGCATGGTTTTACAGAGAGGAGGTCATGCCAAACAAATCTGACAGATTTTTTGACTAGGTGACCAGGGCGTTGGATTGGGGGAGGGCAGTGGACTTGGCCTACTTGGACTTCAGCAAGGCCTCTGACACTGTTCGACATAGAAGACTAATAAGTTGAGAACCATGGAGGTAGGAAATAAGGTGGTAACCTGGCTGGGTAAGAAACTGGTTAGAAGACATGAGGCAGAGGGTGGTGGTGGTGGAGTTTGCTCTGAGGAAGGGAGGGTGACCAGCAGAGTACCACAAGGTTCAGTACTTGGGCCGATCCTCTTTAATGTCTTCATTAGTAACATAGCAGAGGAACTGGAAGGGAAGGTCTGCATTTTTGCAGATGACACCAAGATTTGCAACAGGGTAGACACTCCAGAGGTATTGCAAAGGATGGAGAGACACAGGAAATGACTGCAGGAGTGGTCAAAATTTCGTCAGCTAAGGTTTAATGCAAAAAAAGTGGAAAATAATACACGTGGGTCACAGAAACCCAGGGTGCAGTACAAACTGGGGGGAAAGATACTAGTAGCAACCAAGCAGGAAAGAGACCTAGAGCTAATCATACTGGACAACCTGAAGGTGGCCAGACTATGTGACAAAGCGATTGGAAGAGCTAGTGGGGGTGCTGGGATGTATGGTTAGAGATATTACCAGCAGGAAGAGGGAAGTGGTGTTGCCACTATACAGGTCTTTAGTAAGACCCTACCTAGAGTACCGAGTCCAGTTTTGGAGGTCACATCTCAGGAAGGCCAGAGACAGGATAGAGGCTGTCCAAACGAGGGCTACCAAAATGGTACAGGGTCTACATCCAATGTCCAATGAGGAGAGGCTAAATGAAGTAAACATGTACACCCTGGAAGAGAGGAGGAAGAGGGGGGATATGATTGAGAACTTTAAATACCTCATGTGAGTGAATGAAGTACAAGTGAGAAGTTATTTTTCAAAGGAAAGGGTACTCCAGAACAAGGGGACACAATATGAAGCTGAAGGGGGTAGGTTTAGGAAAGATGTGAGGAAATACTTCTACACAGAAAGGGTGGTGGTTGTCTGGAACAGTCTTCCAATGGAAGTAGTGGGGGCCAAAACAGTGGTGGAATTAAAAAAAAAAAACTGGGATAAGCACAAGGGAATTATAAGGGATAAGTAATGAGATGGCTGTGAAAGTGCCGTAGACCTGAGGGGTCTACGGTGTAAGCAATACAACAAGAAATGGCAGACTGGATGGGACCATGCAGCCCTTATCTGCCATAAGTTTCTAAGTTTAAGAAGCATTTCCTCACATCTCTGAGGAATCTACCCCCTCCAACTTCACAGCCTGTCCCCCTGTTCTTGAGCACCTTTTTTATACTCAAAAATACTTATTTACCTCCATGAGGTATTTACAGGTCTCTTATACTATCCCTCCCTTTCACTCCTCCCTTCCAGGGTGTACACAGAGTCCCTTTAGTCTCTCCTTGTATGGCTTTTGATGCAGACCCCTCACCATTTTAGTTGCCCTCATCTGGACTGCCTCCACTCTGGCTATAGACTTCTGGAGAGGTGGCCTCCAGAACTGTACACATTATTATAGGTGAGGTCTTACCAGCAATCTATACAGAGGCAGTAACACCTCCCTCCATCTGTTGATACCTTTTCCTATGCACCCTAGCATCCCTCTTGACTCCCATTTGCCCTGCCACCCTTTCTGGCTAACATTAAGTCATCAGAGATGATCACCTCCTCGTCTCTCTCCTGCTTGGTGGTCATCAATAACACTCCCCACATTTTGTATTCTGCTCCTGGGTTTCTCTGCCCCAAGTGCATTACTTTGTACTTTTGCAGTGAAACCCTCTGCCTACCCTGATCACTGCTGAAGTTTCCTCAGGTCTCCTCTTTTCCACCACACTCCCGACCCCCAGTGTCTCACCCTATTGTGGATTCTGGTGTCAACCACACAGAGGCAGACCCACCCCTCCAGCTCCTCTGGAATGTCACCTATAAAGACATTAAAGAGGGCTGGTCTCAGCACTGATCCCTGAAGTACACTGCTGTTCACTTTCCCAACCTCTGAGTGAACTCTCTTTACCACCACCCTCTGTCGCCAATCCCCTAAATTTCTTACCCAGTTTACCATCTTTGGACCCACTTCCAAGTTACACAGCTTGCTTAATAGTCTCCTATGTGGAACAGTGTTGAATGTGTTACTGAAATCTAGGTAAGCTACATCCACCACTCCACTCTAATCTAACTCCCTGGTAAACCATTCAAAGAAATCTATCAGATTCATTGGATGTGATCTCATTCCCATGAAACAATGCTGCCTTGGATCTTGTAAGCCATTAGATTCAAGATATTCCACAATCCTTTCCTTCAGCATTGTTTCCATTGGCTTCCCACCACTGATGTCAGGCTGACTGCCCTACAATTGCCATTTTACTACTTTTGTGAATCAGGACTACATCTGCCCTGCTCCAGTCCTCAGGAACCACACCTGTTTCAATGGAGCTGATAAAGGTGCAGCCAGTACCTCCCTGAGCTCCCACACCACCCTGGGATGTAGCCCGTCTGGGCTCATTGCCTTGTACACTTTCAGATTAGCAAGCCCTTTTAGGTCTCTCCTCTGAAAAAGGACTACTGTTCACTTCCTTCCCTTCAGAGCTCCTGCTACTTTTTTGTGGCCCCTTCCCTCCTCCTTCCACTATGAACACTTAACAATAGAATTTGTTCAGGGTGTCTGCCTTTTCCTGATCCCACTCTGTACATTCCCTCCTATCCCTTCTTAGCTTTACAATCCCTCCCTGGTAGTCTTCTTTTCACTTACATACCTAAAAAATGTAATTCTCTTTTCATTACTGCTCGGGCTATTCTCCCCTTCAGTTTGTGCCATCAAGCTCCTTATTGATTTCCCTGCTTCTCCTGATACCCCTCCCCTTCCCATTCCTCTTCCTCCTTCTACAACTCCTTATAGTTTTTGAATGCTACCTTTTTAGCCTTTATCTTTTCAGCTACCTCTTTCCAGAACCATAGCAGTCTCTTTTTCAGCTTACTGTACTTTTACTCACCTGCTTGATACAGAGCTTTTTTGTCTTCACTATGCCCCTTTTTACCTTTGCCCATTGTTCCTCCAGCCCACATAGGTTATCGCCAACCCTGCCAGGTCATCCCTGAAGCATTCATCCATCTTTATAAAATATGCCCTCCTGAAGTCCAGGACACTCACCCTTGTGCGGTTTGATTCCACAGCCATCCTTATAATGAAACATACTGTATGGTGATCACTGGTCTCCAAGTGGCCTCCCACCATGATGTCTGCAACACTGTCCCTCTTAGTGAGTACCACGTCCAGTATTACCACAGTAGAAGTGGATTCGCCGACTAGTTGCCTGAGGAATGCCCCCGCAGAGAGTGAAGGATGTCTCTGCTTTCAGATGAAACCGCAGCTTGGAGGTTCCAATCTACATCTAGCAGACTGAAGTCCCCCACGAGCAGCACCTCCCCCTTTTCTGCGGCTTCCACCAGTACCTTATTTAACTCCTCCCCCTGAGATGGAGGTCTGGAGATCACACCATTGTGAATAGTGGCTCCATTCCCTTCTCCAGCATGACCCACAGTACCTCTACCCCCCCATAGTCCCTGTATCTATGTTGCATTTACACTTTACTTCACATAAAGCACCATACCCTTTCCTTTTCCTCCCACCCTGTCCATCCTGAACACAGTATAGCCTGGTATGACCATGTCCTAGTCATAGTTTTCAGTGCACCATGATGTGGTAATAGCCACAATATCCAGGTTGGCTTCTACCATGACACTCTCTAGGACCAGAATCTCATTTCCTAGACTTCTAGCATTCACATACATAGTCTTCCTTTGTTACCACTCTGATTATTATCCCTCTTTTTTCCTTTCTACCCTCCCCCCTGATTTTAATGCTCCCATTTCCATTCCCATTCATTTCTATTACCCTGCTTTCTTTATTAATTTGCACCCCGAGGTCCTTCTCTCCCCTCAGGTTTTCCCTACTTCAGCATGTGGGGGAGACAGTTTCAGTCTCCCGGTTTGTTCCGCAACCCACCTCGGCAGTTTTAAATATTCACTGAAGTAACACTTAAACCGTCCACTGAGGACTGTGGTTTTCCTCTGAGATGGATGCAGGCCGTCACCCCTGTAAAGGCCCTTATCTCTCCAGGTTAGACCCCAGTCCCCAATATAGCCGACCCCCCACCCTACATCATTCCTTCAACCATGACTTGAGGTTCTTTGTGTGGAGATCCATTTTCTCCTCCTGTCGCAGACAGGCAGCACCTCAGCAAAGGCCAAATATCATGAATTCTGTTAGACTTTCTGACTCACTCAAAGTCAGTCGACACATACTTTGGACCACTGTTACTAACAGTTTGTTCTGGACTGCCATGTCAAGTGATCATTGGGTGCTACTCCAGAATATGGGTTCTACTATGGACAAAGTCATTACACACACACCTAGGCCACCGAGAATGAGCATCTACTGCCATCAAAAATACGCAGTTTTTTCCAAGCGCCTCGCATAAATCACATGAGTCTGCTGTCATGGAACATGTGGCTATGTTCAAGGGTGCAGCACGGGGTGACTGCTGGCATTTTCTGTGCCATTTGATGAGAGCTGTGAGCATGAGCCTTTAGTTCAAAATCAAAGTCCAAATTTGGCCACCAAACCTGATTTCAGGCAATGGCTTCCATTCTCACCATCCTTAAGTTCCCTTCATGCAACTCCTATAAAATACGGCTCTAGAGTGTTTTTTGAATAATGACTTGCATCCCCCTCATCATGCACCCCTGATGTACTGAGTTCAGTCCTAAATGAAACAGAAAGGCAGGAGATACTTGTTTCTTCTGTGTTCCCTGCATCGCCATCTTCTTCACCCTAATCTGCAAGGGGTCCCTGTTCATAGCTGATCTGATCTGATATCTTTGCTGATCAAAGGAAGACCAGCCAAGAGATTGATATGGAACAGTTCCACAGACTCGGTCTCAGGTCTGTGTGAAGTTTGTTGTGGCAACCTAGATCACCCATTGGGATTCCCATGTAGAGCTGAATCCGGTGTTAAATGTCATTTGAATGCACAGCAAACAGCAAAGCCCAATGCTGCATGCAGACAGCTAACAAGGAAGGAATCCCAGTCCTATATCCCACAATAGTACTCGGGGTTAATGGTTTGTTGGAGTGTAAAAAAGCAACTTTACAATAATGACATTTCCACGCACAGTTCCCAGTGTCTCCTACTCAACCTGCACATAATTTTACTGTCAACTGCTTAGGGTGCAAGATGAAGATGTCCCCCACCATTCATATCCATTGGGCATAACATGCGATATGACAGCACTCATCCCATCGGGGGATGCCTCGCATGTGATCTTGATGAGTAGCTCAGGCCTGAAATGGGTCAAGACATCAGATGATACAAATAAGGACGTTCCCTAAGCAAATGATACTTCACCTGCTGGAGTCTAGTTCCACTAAACATCACTTGCAGGACGGATATGCAAAGGATGCAGTACAGTTACTTGATGTCTTAATAATTTCCATTACCTCAGGAAAGATCATAACTAAGTCACATTGTTAGGATATGGGGCTTCCACTATCAAAGCCACCCCTACGAGGGATGTACAAAGTCCTGCTACATCAATAATACATCCCATATATTCCACCGATTTCTGTAAGAATCTGCACTTCTTCCAACCTCTCAGGCCATATTCCTTAAGTAGTAATGCTTAAAAAAATGTTTTTACTTATGTAAACCTTGTGCTGAATTAGGGGGTTTACTATTTGGATGCTCTGTTGGCATCAGCAGGAGTGCACGCTGCCAGGCTAGCCAAGGGGACAGGGCTTGGGCAGTGTGACAGGGATTTTCAAAGCACCCCACTGGTGTAAGGGAAACCATTAGGGAGTTAGGTCTAGGAGTTGTCGTCGTGAGGGAGGAATGAAGTGCAGCTCATAGGCCTGAGGGAAGGCCTCTAGTCAGGGCTGGGGTGAGGAGACTACCCCCAGCTAGCCACCATGACATCATGGGGAGTGAAGGAGGAAGCCTACATGCCGAATTAGAGAAAGAGAAGGCTTGTTAAGAGCCTGCTAGGCTCTGCTTGGGACTGAAGTGTGAGAAATGGCAACCACGGGTCAGTACAAAGGTTAAGGTGGCAGTGATGCCTTGGTGGGCTCTTATGGCAGAAGCAACCTCTGCCCTCCGTGTCCACCTATAGAGATGTGTTAGGAGGCTGCTGGATTATTACATGGTGAATGCAGTTCATGGGGCAGCCGTCATGTGTGAACCCTGCCCGTGGATCAGCAGGCGACCCACCCCAGAGATGGAAGGACTGTGCCCTGGGAGCAAGAACCGCCCCCCCCGTTTAGAAGTCAGTGAAACTGTCAGTGAGAAAGCACCCCGCTCCCACTGGAGGGGAAACAAAGAGTTTGTGAGAGACTTCGAGGAACACTGTAAGTGTTGAGCAGGTTACATCAGAGCCCCAAACGGCACAGCTTTCAAGGGGAAGAGTTGTCAGGGTCCAGGATCCAACCTGGGTCCTCTGAAGTAATGTACCTCGGTGCCTGCTGTAGTTTAATGTGTAGATTGTAACTAATGAATTGTGTACCCTCCATGGAGTTTCTGTTTTGCCTGAGCTTTTGGTATAAAAATAAATCTGCTTGTTGACTATTCTGTCATGGCTGAAATCATTGCCAGTCCTGCAAATGTGTGTGCTGTGCCCAAACCTAATGTTTCCAAACAGTATTGCAGTGAAGGTAGCCACCATTCATGAAGGGGGAACGTGTCATCGGCCTGCATCTCGACAGAGTTCACGCCATCAATGGATGAATCCTGAATTAACAAACTAAAGTACTGTGTATTTACCCTGCTATTGTGCTGCTCAGTCAGGCTGGTACCCACCTCTTTTCCCAGAGACATTTAACATCCAAACCCCTAGATAGGGAAGGAAGGGGGATGGTCTCCCTTGAAATGCAATCATCTTGGGACTGAGCGTAGAGGCCTGCTGCCTGCCAGATCCCCCCCCCCAGGCAGGAACAAGAAAGTCTAATGACTGTAAAATATTTTACCAAGTGAAATACAGTTTGAAAAATACCAGCAGAGTGAGGAGGTTACACTTACGAAAAGTTTAATTGCCGGTTAAGGTTTGAGGGGTGGTGAGTTTCAGAAAAAGACAGTTTTCCCTTAAGTGTTAAGCTATCCTTTGGCTTAATCAATCCCACCTATCTTGGGAGGCAGCACAGCCAAGAAGGTTACAGCACCAATCTGTGAAACTGGAGACCCAGCAGACAGGGGTTTGAAACCCTTAACCACCGCCTGCATATTCTTATTGAGAGCTTAAACAAGTCTGATTAGTGATTACCCTTTAAGCAATCACTATTCAGCAGATTAACCGGCATCCCTAGCACATTCTGCCAAGACGGAAGCAGCACAGGGACCAGGATGAGAAGGGAAATCAGCTTTACTGACCAACAAATACAGCCAAATAACACAGCTCAACCCTTTGCCACTGAAATAAGGGACATAGACACTCAAACTGAGGAACAATGTGGGACAGGCATGGGGACACATTCTCCACAATGAAGATGCAATCTCATAACACAATACAGAAGCTAGCAGCACTCTGTTTCGTTCAAAGTTTAATGTTGCTTTAGTACTGTATCCTAGAATATTAAACATTTCTGCTCTAAAGTTTGAGTTTAGGACACTTGCTGTGTAGATAGCACCTTTCAAATGTGGGACAAAGCACTTCTTAGTGGTAAAATGAGTGATATCCTATTGAGAGACAGCTGAGAGATATAATTAGGGACAGGGAAAAAAAAACTTTCAAGTTGCATCAGGGTTGGACCCAGTACCTGGCTGTATATCAACTGACCTTTATTACACGGGACCTCCTTCATTTTACCCCTCAAAATTGTTATGCCCTTCATGGTAATATTCTAAGATGCTAAATCCAAAAGAAACATTGTATAAGTAAACACACTGGTGTCTACTGTGTTCTAAGCTTGTATCTTTCATGTTTGAGAATGTGTCCCTCATTATGAGTGTCCCAACCCTGTCCCCATACCTCTCAACTGTCCCTAATTTTCAGGGACGTCCCAGATTTTGCCTCAGAATTTTACTCTGTCCCTCCTTAAATTTGTGTTTCCATGGCTAAACAGTGGAAATTGTAAGCACAAAATAATGTCAAGCATTAAAGTTACAGACTTGTTCTTGCTTAGAAAATGCATACTGCACTAAGCTCCATAGTCTACCAGCTTTCTGGGTGAATATCTCTAATTTTGAAGATGTGTCCCTGATTTTAGTCCTTTGCCCCTAATTTTTTTTTAAGCCTTGTCCCTGATTTGTGAGGCAGGAGGTTGAGAGGTATGCCTGTCCCTCATTTCAGTGACAAAAAGTTGAGAGGTACACCCGGCACTAGCTCTACCAGTCGCATATGGGATCAAATATATTTTATGTATCCGGCCGGTGGGCTGAGGGCTGAGCTGGGGCATGCCACCATTGACCATGCCAGTGACCTGCATTGGGAACAAGCAAGGCTGGGTGTGAGTGGCCGGGGAGGAGAAGGATGACGTGCCTGATGGCTGCTCCCTCTCTCGGGGGTCACCCTGAAAGTTCCTGCTATGGCTACCGCCACCTGGGGTGCCTGGTAAAGATGCGGCACGCTGGAGATAGCAGTAGAAAGGGATGGGCAGATGTCTGCAGAGGGAGGAGCAGGAGGCACGCTCAGCGCATCTCCTTGCTCCTAGGCTCTCACCGCAGAGAGACGTCTGGGGCTGAACATGGAAACAACCCGTCTGCTTCTAGGTGACGACCCTGCGCCAGGCACTCACAATTCGCCACGGCAGACTCCACAGTGCAGGACACACTGCAGAGAAAATAGCTGTTGGGGAGGATTAAGGAGACCCCCTCCTCACCCCACACCGGGGGGTTAATCGGGCATCAAGGGTCAAGAGCAGTGTGACCGAGTGTACTCTAAGGGCAGACACCGAGGATGAGGTGTGTTTGTATGAGGAAGTCTGAATGAGCCGAGAGGAGGAGTAAGTAAGGTGCAAAAAATACAAAGTAAAAAATATATATATATATATATGTTTTTTGTGAAACTGACCCCCCCACCACCGTCAGTCGCCCAGCGTGCTATTCCAGATGCTGTTTTTAGCGTGAAAGGTGGGTTGCACTTGCTACTACCCCTCGGACACCCCCACCCCATAACAGAAAAAAAAATGCAATTTCTTCTGTGCTTACTACAATTATAAACCCCTAGTGTATTCAGTTTACAGCCCATTTGCAAAGAACCATCAGTTCGTCTGCTTTTTTTGCTTCCACCACCGTCACTTTAAAAGTAACACTGCCGAACTTGCAAGGGACCCAAATATCGCATACGGCCTATGTCACCCACATGAATGAAGCCCCGGTGTTTTTAACAATACCTGAAATAAAGTGTATCTTTTGGCAAACTCCTCACTGCCCGGCCCATAGCTCCTGCCGTATGTTTTCAAGAAGAACAAGAAACTGTCATTGACAGTGGGCTGAACACCACTGGAGCCGAGCAGCGAGGTGGTAGGCTGGGGGTAGTGGTAGTGCTGCTCCCCTCGGGAAGCGGAAAAGGTGGCCCCGCACAGGACAGCAGCCGTCACGAGAAGCTGGATACCCACGAAATAATGCAACGCCGCCATTGGAACGGAGTGCGAAACGTATACACTTTTAAATGCATTTCATCGCGTGATTGTGTAATACCAAACCAGAGTCGATGACGTTTCGCGATCTCTTCCTTGTCTTAACTTCCGGGATTTGAGAAATAACGTATTCTAAATCTAAAATGTATGTGTACAAAATTGTATCTACGTTGTTTTTTTTTTTTGGGGGTGGTGGTTAGTGTTTGATTAAATACTGTTTGCTTCCCGACCTTTTATATGCTTGAGTCGACACAATACAAAACTCAGCTTTAAAGGTTGGACTGGCTAAATGTTTCCGTAAACGAAACGAATGAGTTAAAAGCTTCTGAAGAAAGACCGTGTAGGTTCGAAAGCTAGAGCACTTTGTTCTTTTCTGTAACATCCATGTTGGTGCAATAAAAGGTATCAAATCATTTGTTTCTGGATCTGTTCTTAAAAGGATCAATACTGCACCTACAACATTTCTTTTCCCTAAAGGAAATACATTTACTGTCATGGCCATTCTTCAGCTTAACTACTGCCATCTGTTGGGGTGTCACTGAATAGAACTTGAAACATTCACATTGCAGTAATGTGTGTCTTATTTTTGGAGGGAAGGAGGGGTTCAGTGAGCCAGAGCTCAGTTCCAGTTGGGGGTTCCCCGCCCCTAATAATTACTAAATAAAGGAGTAATGCACAAGGGGAGGGGGGTTGGTGGCGAGGCACACACAGCACTCCACTTGCTGGAGAAGCACAAAAGGAGCTTCATTTTCTTTAAATACTTGTAACCCCTAGGTGACGCTATCCCAAGGGCTACTACCCCTGCCTACTTGGCTAATAACAGGTTAAGGGGCCTAGGTTTTGTAACGGGTGCCTCCACCCGGTCAGGGTTGGTAGTGATCAAACCAGCCTGGGCACAGCCCTTCCGGACACAGTAACCCCCCTCGTTCCCCACTAGTAGCCAAAACAGTACACAATAATCACTTTCACAATATCCCTAATACCCATTGCAAGTACCCACACTATTTGCACTTACCACCAGGGCTGGCTTCTCTGGTTCGACCCTGGGGACCCCCTGTAAAACAAGGTTAAACAGAACAGACAGCAACAGTACAGTACTTTTATCACAAACTGGAACCACAGTTAGTTTAAATGCAGAAAAAATAAGATCTGATTTATTCAGGGGACGTGAACAAGGAAGGGGTGTAATCAGGCGATTGGCTTACAAGCTATATTAATCAAACAGTTAGGCATGCGGTTCAGAACCCCCCACACAGTCACACACTCTGGGTACCCAAGTAGTAGACAGATGGGCTAGCCAGAATTGTTGCCGGGGGTAGGCTGGCGTCGCAGCTGGTTGGGACCCTGTGATGGAAAAAACAACATGCACAACACACTATTTGCAATCCGGAGCCTGATAGCTCAGTTCATGAATAAAGAGAAATAACCAAGAAATCAGATGACACACTTAGATTATATTGTAGGTACTGGGAGCTACTCTGATAGTTACTCACGGTACCCAAGACTGGACACAGGATGGGCAAAATTCGAGACAGATGGTGGTTGGTCTGGATTGCCAGGAGAAGCAGGGCTCACACGATTCACTGAGGCGTTGTTTCTGTTCAGGCGTGGAGCAGGGGTCTGATCCCCGGGCAGGTGTCTCATCGATGGCTCTTCTCTGTGCAGCAGGGTAATCTGGCAGGGCCCTCGTGGCAAGGCCCAGCCGCATGGAGCTAACAGTGGATTTAGTCCGTTTTGTGCTGGATACAGCTTCCAACAAGCAGCACACAGTTCACACAAAAGGGGAATTAAATCGCGACCCCCATTCAGTACACAGCACATTTATATGCAAGGAAATATTACTGTACCAGGCAAACTGCTACCCAGTCACATCACAATATCACTGCTCAAAACCAGAAGCTCAGAAGTAGCTGGCATTCCTGACAGGCCGATCACATTTAGCAAAATCTTCGGTCTTCTACAGGTTGAGCCTGGATACACCTTGGTGGCTTCTTTGTTCTCACAAGATCGAATTTAGTCTGAAAATAATCCTCTTCTTCCTCTCAGGGCAGAAAATAGGCAAGCAGGCCAGAAGTCAGGCCTTCCACAGTTCTCCCATGCGAACTACTGTGCAAACGGCTTTCTCGAACTATATGAGTTGTTGCTCTCTCGGCTTCCAACTTAGATCTCACTTGCCAACAGACAGCTCGAGGGATTTCCCTTAGATCCAAAAGGTTTGGTTGGCCGGTTCAGCTGTCAATCACAGCAAGAGCTCCCCCTACAGTTACAAAAAGGCACCAACAGTCCAAAACCACAAATCCCAAGCTCAGTGTCCATTCAGCCACTATAATCAGGCTCCGTTTTAGAGTCCCCAATTATTGATTGGTCCAATTCGGCAGTTCGGGACCAAAACAGTGGAGATAATCAGAACAGTCTTGGCTGCAAAGAAGGCAGGTTAGAACAAACTACATTATCATTATTACTCTAACTTATTTTCAGCAAATAGTTACATCCTTAAGTAGAGCTCCATCTGCACAATTAGTGATAGCAAAAAACGGAGCTATTTTCCAGCAGCCCGGGCAGGACCCGAGCAGGCCAACACTCTGCCCCCCCTTCAGATTAATTATCACTGCAACTAACAGCTCTTAAAGTGACAGTATACAGAGGCCACACAGGCACTCACTGGCAATACATTTAAACGGCTATAGCGCCGAACACTTTAGGCAAGCTCATGGAAGACTTTTCGGGAACCCCCACTTATAGGGGGGTTACATACTCATCTACACTAACAAATCAGTAATAAAAAAAGAAAATATAAACCATATTGCTTGTATTTTTCATTTTAAATATAACGAGCCAATGTATAATAGGAATAATGCACTCCAGAGTGTATGTCGTGCTGGGATAGTGCCACTTCTGGGGTGTTGGACGCACTCGGCCCGCAGTCTCATGCCCAACCATCCCAGGTGTGACGTTATCCCAGCACAACACACACCCTGTTGTGCATTATTCCTTTAATAATGCATGGGGAGGAGTGTATAAGGAGAATTTTATGTACACCTGAGGTGTGGGATTCTACATAAACCCCGAGGGACTTACCAAAGCATCCCGCGCACAAAGGCTTGCATAAAGTATAGAATAAAGCATGGGGTGGTGTGTGTAATGAGAATTTTACATGCACACAAGGTGTTGGATGCTACATAATCCCCGAGAGCGAAGTTCGATGGGTTTATTCAAGCATCCAGCACCAAGGGTGTGTGTAAAATTCGAGTGTTACACACAACCTCATGTTTTATTTTATATAATTACTGGGTTTTGTTTTTTTGGCCAAAGCAATTATATATGTAACCCCCCGCCGGCCCCCCCTTGTTTAACTAGTAGGGCTTTTCCTCTCCCCAAAACATCTAGTGGTAAATAGAGGGGTGGGAGTTCACATTTGCAAGGAAGTTTTAAAAAAAACACTAAAGCCACCATATACAGTGTGGACTAGACTGCTATACAAAACAGACAACCAAGTGTGGCAACTGCCTGGCATGCACCTGGTAGGGACCAATTGCCATGGCCAACAACCCGGGTCCCTGAGAAAAAACGTTTTCTCAGGGCTACGCTAGGTTTGCACTTCTGGACAGGGGCACCCAAGTAATTCCCGACACAAGGAAGCAATAACATCACTGTCTAAACCAGGTTGGGATTCTAGAGTGTGGCTTTTATTCATGTAACAGAGTAGGAATAATCACAAAGCGAAGATAGACCCCCATAGGGCTACCACACTGGTAATGCAGATTACTGAGGTACAGACATTCCTGAATTCCCATATAGCATAGGATGAGGAAAACACGTACTGGTGACACACACTGGTTCCTACTGGAAATTGGCACATCCAGCCAGGTACTGGTACTGTTCCCATATTACACAGGAATGAATGTGACACACATGACCACAATGAGCACATACTGGCTCGGGACTTTCAGAACCCACTAACGAGGGTAAACTTGAAGAAACAAACCCACGTACAAGGGTAAGCACTTTCCTCAGGCATTGGCCAATTGCACTGAATGAAAAAAAATAGGTGACCTTCAGAACCCGTAGAGGTAAACTGGTTACTCCAGATGGGGGGGAGGGGTCTCCCACCTTTTGTTTCCAAGCTTATACGTGCCCATTCATCTGGTTAATAACACCACATGACTGTAGAAAACTGTAGATGCTGTCTCAAACGTGTATCACACTTAACATACTACACACACCCACCACAGAGGTGCCACAATTTAAAAGTTCTGTACATGGACAGTCACATAATGGACTCCAAATGTAGGCAGACACTTTTACAGAGAAAATCTCAGGTGGCAGGGTCCCTTTGTCAGAGAACTCACTATACAGGAATTGCAGGTACTCCTGGGTTTACACAGAAAACACAAAGTACTCAAAGAGCAGTTGTCACAGGGCAGCTTCAAAAGTCCAGAAAAGGCCCAGGGGATTGCCCCTGAATCCTGGAGATCACCCCATCCCTACTGGGACGGGGCACAGGGAAAATCTATTGCCCAGGTCTCCACCACTTCCAAAAACAGGAACAGTTGTCATCCACTGGGGTGAAAATTAAAAGAAAACAAACAGATAGCTGTCTGACAGAGCTGACTGAGGAGCTGCCTAACACTGCAGCCTCCTCCTAGAACTCCAACTTCAGACTCTCACAAACATTCTAACTCCCTAGCAGCTGCTGGCCAGTGTGCCTTATGCTGCTGTAACAGTTCTGAATGACATCATCCCTCCAGAGCTCAGCTGAGACTGAGAACAGAGTGACAGAGTGAAAGCCATTTAACTGGCATTTCACTAGCTGCCTTCCCTGCCTACCACTGATTCTAACCGGGATTCTAGTAACCCCTGGGAACAAGGAGGTTACACCCACCCTTAACCAGGAAAATGACTGTACCCAGTCATTACCGTTCCTGGCACCAGACCATCCTACCCTGTGTGTTGACTATGGGGAGGTAGCGCTACCTTCTCCCCACCATGTGTCAGGCACAGACAGACAACACTAAGAGCACAGAGGCCATTGGCTGATGCATTAGTCCCTACACCACAACCTTATTATAGAGAACCAGTGGCTCTGGAAAAACTTCCCAGAGCGTGCCCTAACAGACCAGAACTGTGGACCCTCTGGCTGGTCAGGACCACAGCCTGTCTATCCCCCTAGCCCTCTAGGGAAAATCTATCTATCCAAACCTACTCACAGGGGGACCTCCCCCCAACCCAGGGCACCTGCAAACCAAAAACACAACAGGGAACTAACACTATGCGAAGCATTACACTCCCCCACAAATACACCAGTGGAAGAAAAGGTTAACATATGTTAACAACTACACAATACTCTAAAAACACTTGACAGCACAGAAGAACTCTGATGAGTACCTTTATCCTCTTCTTGTCTTCTCTTCTTTCTTTGTCAGGAACACCTGAAAGAGAAAAAACAAACAAAACACCCCAAATCTGCAAGACACAGTACCATATCCCCTTTCATCAAAACACTAGAGAATCCCAAAAATATTTTCTAGAAAGAAAAGAAGAAAACAGTAGAAAATCTCTAACATTATGTACAATACACCTTTTGGGAGGATGGAATTCCCTAAAAGTCCCAACTAATGATAGGTAATGGTGCCCAAAGGCAAAGTCCATTAAAGAGTCTCTCCTGGGCCAGAGCCCGCTGAAGCACAGTTCTTGGAGCCTGTAGTCCCAAAGGGGAAGAGTCTTTGTGGACAAATTAACAGTCTGTAGGCTGCCAGGTGTTGGATGTGTAATGTACAGTCAGCTAGTAAAAAAGCTTGGACTTATCAGTCCCTTGTAGAATGAACAAATGTAATCACCTACTCCTCCAACTGAAGACTCTTCCCCACTGGCAGCATTGTTCAGATACAGCCGGGCAGATATATTATGGAAAATGGATGATGAAACAGGAAACTGCTGGGAAGACGTCGTCTCGGAAATCGAACCGCGGAACAGGAACCAACAGCTAGGTAGATGTCATCCAGCATCCCAGGCGATGAATCAGGAAACAGCTGGGTTGAGGTCACCTGGAGGTCCAGGTGAGGAAACTGGAAAGGCACATTGCAGGTCTGACAAATCTTGGATGCACCTTGAATCCTGCAACATCAGTCTGGCAGAACACACAGGTATGGCAACTGCTGGACGGCAGACACTTCGCTACCACTGCTCTGTTTTCCTCTGTGTAGGCATGAGCATATTTGCAGGGAGTGGCAACCATTAAGGGTAGTACCACTCTGGGTCAGGTGCAAGAACTATGACCCCATACGGGCGTTCATAATATTGATGTTATAGAAGAAAAAATTACGCACCTTAGTAATTATGTTTCTTCTATTGGAGTCTTGCTGTATTCTGACAAGTGCAGTTAGCCCCAGCCTTTAAACTGGCCTGAAGAACAAAGGGTTAAACTTTCTATGCAGTGCATAGAATGCTGAGCTTGAGCTCAGTTGATGTCTCTGTCTGTTTCCCCTTGAAATCTAACCATCAGATTCTTACGAGCAAAACTCTAATAGCTATCCTACGTGGAAGTTGTAAAAAAAATTTAATAGCAAACTGGCAACAAAAAGTTTTGGATTACCAAAGGAAGACTCAAGTCATGAAACCCAAAACTCAATAACCAAACCAAACAGGAATAGAATAAAATACACACCCAAACAAAAGATAAGGGTGTAAAAGGAGCACCCCTGAGGTGCAACACTGCACCTGCTCACCCACTTCCCAAAACCAGGTTCTGAGAGGGGAGGCAAGGAGGGAGGTCAGAATACAGCAAGACTCCAATAGAAGAAACATAATTACTAAGGTGAGTAATTTTTTCTTCAAACAACTTGAAGTCTTGCTGTATTCTGACAAGTGCAGACTACCAAGCAGTACCTCCATGGGGGAGGGACAGAACCTACTTTGGGAATAGGCTCTGAAGTACTGCTGTGCTAAACCGAGCATCACTCCTAGCCTGGATATCCAGAGAGTAATGCTTGGTAAAGGTATGGACTGTTTTCCAGGTGGCTGCTTGACAAATTTCTAAGAGAGGGATATCCCTGGCAACAGCCAGGGAAGCAACTGTACCTCTTGTAGAGTGAGCCATCAGGCCTGAGGGTGGAATCTTTCCCAGTTTCTCATAGCAGAATTGTATACAAGACACAGTCCACCTGGCAATAGTTCTCTTGGTGGCAGGTTTGTCCTTTCCCACTTTTCCATGAGTGAGGAACAACTGGAGGGAATCAAACCTGTGACCCTTGGTATGCTCTATGTAGTAACTAAGGGCTTTTTTAACATCTAAACTGTGTAGCCTCCTCTCTCCTGAGGAAAATGATCAGTGAAGAAAACAGGAAGAGACATAGACTGATTCAAATGGAAGTCTGAAACCACTTTGGGCAAGAACCTTCTATTGGTTCTAAGGGCCACTTTATCCCTTTGAAAGGAGATAACATCAGGTCCTGCTGACAGGGCTTGCAATTCACTGATATGCCTGGCAGAGGTAATGGCTACCAAGAACACAGTTTTCCAAGTCTAGTACTTAAGTTCTGCTGAGGACATAGGCTCAAAAGGAGGTTGCATAAGTTGAGCAATGTAAACATTCAAATCCCAGGCAGGTGCAGGGTCTCTAAATGGAGGATTGGTGTGAAGCAATCCTTTAAAAAATTTACAGAACACAGGTGAGAAGATAGTGAGGAAGACTTCCCCAGTGACAGAAAAGCAGAAACAGCTGACAAGTGTACCTTGAGAGTAGCTGGTCTGAGGCCTAGGCCATTAAGATGGACCATATAATCCCAAACCTTAGGCAATTCAGCAGTATCTGGAGAAATATGCTTCTTAAAACACCAAATGCTGAATCTCTTCCATTTGGAGTTATAAGTCTTTCTGGTGGAGGGCTTTCGAGAAGCTTTGAGAATATCCAGAACCCCCTAAGAAAGATGCAAATCTGCAAACTCTAACTCTTCAAGAGCCATGCCTTGAGATTAAGAGACTGGAGATTTGGGTACCAACTCCTCCCCTGAGAGGATGTTAACAGGTTGTAATTCCTGGGAAGAGACAGGGGAAGATAGACTGCTAGGGCCAACAACATGAGGTACCAAGACTGTCTGACCCAATCTGGAGCAATCAGAATCACTTTGCAAGGTTGAGACCTTATCTTGACTAAAACTTTGAACAGAAGTGGGAAGGGTGGGAAGGCATACAGAAATTTACCTTCTCAGTTCAGAGTCAGAGCATCCAGGAGGACTGAGCCCAAGAATGGGGGTCTGCAACAAAAGAGAGGAAGTTGGTGATTGTCTGGGGTTGCAAAAAGGTCTATCTCTGGAGTGCCCCACCTTGAAAAAATCACTTTCAACAGCTGAGGGTCCAGGGACCATTTGTGATGGCCCAGAGAGATCTTGCTCAGTGCATCTGCTAGCACATTGTCCTTCCCTGGAAGGTGAACTGCTATCAAAGAGGTTTGCAGGGAATAAGCCAGGGACCACAATTTCATGGCTTCTGTGCACAAGGCTGTGGACCGAGTGCATCCCTGCTTGTTGATGTACCACATGGTGGTGTTGTCTGTTCTGACCTGAACCACCTTGTTCTGTATTAACTGAGAGAAAGCTTTCAGGGCCAGAAAAACTGTCCTGAGTTCTAGGAGATTGATATGGAGAAGGGATTCCTGGGGGACCACAGTCCCTGAGCAGTGAGGGTCCCCAGATGGGCTCCCCAGCCCAGAAGGGAAGCATCCGTGGTAAGGACCACTGAATAAGACTGAGTGGCAAATGTGGGACCCCTTGTCTTAAATTGTCCTGATCTTGCCACCATTGAAGGGCTTGGATCAAGGTCAGAGTCACAGGGATCAGTTTGCTAAGGGAATCCTTCCTCTGAGACCAAAAAGCCCTCAGATGGAACTGAATATCTCTCATCTGGAATCTTGCCCCTTGGACCACTGCTGTTGAAGCTGCCATGTGGTCCAAGAGCTGGAGGAAATGCCTTGCTGATCGAGATATCTGAAGGCTGAAGGAAGAGGCTAGTTCTATAAGAACCCTTGCCCTTTCCAGGGGAAGAAAGGCTCTTGCTCTGACTGTATCCAGTTCTGACCCTATAAAGGTAAGAAGCTGGACTGGTTTGAGAACTGACTTGGGAAGGTTCAGAAGAAATCGTAGAGAAGTGAGCGCTTGCTGGGTCACTTGCAGGTGTGACTTGACTTGTTCTGGAGACTGGCCCACTATTAGCCAATCGAATAGATATGAAAAAATGGAAATATTTTGCCTTCTTAGAAAGGCAACTACTGCCAGGCAATTTATGGAAACCCTTGGGGCTGAAGTTAGGCCAAAGGGCATTGCTCTGAACTGATAGAGGCCTGAGGGCAACTCGAACCTGAGGTACCTTCTGTGGGAGCACCTGATAGGAATGTGAAAGTAGGCATCTTTGAGGTCCAGGGAGGCTAACCAGTCCCCTGGCCTTAGAGAGGGAAGGATTATTCCCAGAGTTACCATCTTAAACTTTGGCTTTAAAAGATGTTTGTTTACGTATCTTAGGTCTAGGATGGGTCACCACTCCCCTGTCTTTTTTGGGGTAAGGAAGTACCTGGAGTTCAGCCCTTTGCCCCAGTGTAGGGTAGGTACTTTCTCTATGGCTCTTAAGGCCAGAAGAGATGAAACCTCAGCCTCTAGGGCAAGGGTTTCTGAGACAGTTGCAGGTAGAAAAGATCTGGCTTTCATCTTTGGAAATTTTCTGAAGCTGAGAACCAGTCCCTGGCTTACTACTTCCAGGACCCACTTGTCTGATGTAATAGACATCCAGTCCTGGATGAAGTAAGCCAGCCTGCCCCCTACTGGAATAGGAGAGTCGACCTGGGCAGGCCCATCAGGGTGTCTGCTTGGCAAGGGCCTTAGGCTGAGAAGTGGATGCGCCCTGCTCATCCCCCTTCTGCCTCTCCCTCTGAAGAACTCCCTCTGTGAAAAGGGAGAAAGAGGCCTGTGCTTTGTAAAAAGGCCTGCCCCTGCCCCTAGACTGCTGCCTTTGAGGAGTTGCCTGCCTCTCCTTGGCCTGTGCACTCCTATAAGTGGTCCTGTACTCATCTATTTTCTTCATGTACAGTAATTCTCTGTCTGCTACCCAAACAGAGAATTACCCACTACAGGTAAATCCATGGTCTTAGCCGGAGTATCCTGCGAGAGGCTAGTACATCTGAGCCAAGCCATTCTCCAAAGAGCCACAGATGTAGCCATGACTCTTGATGACACATCATTGGAGTCCACAGGAACATGAAACTGAACTTTTGATGCCTCAATTCTATCTGCAGCCACCCCCTCCAGCTCCTTGGCTAGCTGGGGAAAGCCTGTTTAGCCAGTGCCAGTACAGTGTCCCACCTGGACTTCTGGTACCTGGCTGTATAGGCCATATAATTCGCCTGTCTGAGTCCCAAGGAAGATGCCATGTACAGCTTTTTTGCCATGGCATCAATCTTCCTGAAGTCTTTGTCTGGGGGGTGTGAAGCCAAGGGAATGCTTGCCTTATCACAGACAGCAGCTTGCACAACCCCAACATGGATGCATTGCTGATATAAAAACTCCATATCTGAGCCTGAAAGTGTATACCTCTTGTCCATTCTTCTGCCCATAGGAGGTACAGAATTGGGAGACTTCAGAATTTTTTGTGTCTGTTTCCCAAAAGATTTGTGGAGGGGAATAGACAGTCTCCTCGACTCTGGGATGTCCATCATTTCTACAAAATCAGGCTCCTTCTGATCTTCCATTGCCTCTTCCATAGGAAGCTGGAGGGTTTCAGCCATGTTTCTGTAGAACATAAAGTGGGAAAGGGACGCAGAAAGCCTAGGAGGGGATACACCTGAAGGACTGTCTGGGGAGATGTCCGGTTCCACAGGCACATCTAGACTTTTACCATCACCATCATCATCTTCAAACTCCCCTTCCTCCTCAAACTCTGGTTCATAAAATTCTTCAGGGGTATAGTCGTGAACTGGGGGAACCGACCGAACCGAGCCCCTGCCAAAAAGTGCCGGATTGGTCAGAACTGGGCTAAGCGATTCCACAATCCGAATTGCTCTCAGAACATGGACTTCTGGATCCAAACCGGACAATTTTTCTTTGCGTTTTCTTTTTGTCGGAACTGACTCCTCGGGATCAGCTCTCCTTTTGCCCTAAGAAGTATTGCCCTTGTCAGAGGGCACTCCTTCTGGTTTGGTCGGAAGCGAACTTGGCTGGCCAGCCGGGTCAGCGGACTTCTCGGCCTCCTTTTACCTCAGTCTACCTAATCTCTTTTCAAGGGTAGAGTTGGGAAAGTTTTTACAAATTTGGCAGTCTGAATCAAGGTCTTCAAACCCCAGACAATAAACACAGGTGGTGTGGGGATCGGCCTTGGCAAAGACCTCCCCACACTCACTGCAGTGTTAAAACCCAGTGGGCCCATTTTTTTTCTTGGGTTTCTCAGACATGGCCAACCTAACCAAACTTACCCTTTTTTCGGCAACCACCAGACAAGACTCCCTTATCGGTTCCTAACCATGTCACGGGTCTTGGGAAAAACCGTACCAAAACACGTTTTTTTTTAGAACCGATAAGGACCAGTAACCACACACTAAAGTTAAACACAATAATTAACAAATGATTGGTTCAGTCGAACCGATCCACACTTTTACAAGTTCCACACAGAAAATACAGTACCAATCCCATCTAGTACTCACGGTACCACAGACAGAGACTGATCCAACTATGTGGAATAATTTTTTCGGTTAAAAACTGACGAAAAAACGATACTTCAACTGACTTTTGAACCGAGCTGCAGGAGAAACCTCCGGAGCGACTGTTCAGTGAGGCGAAGTAAAGAATCTGATGGTTAGATTTCAAAGGGAAACAGACAGAGATATAAACCAAGCTCGAGCTTAGCATTCTATGCTCTGCATAGAAAGTTTAACCCTTTGTTCTCTGGGGCAGTTTAAAGGCTGGGGCTAACTGCACTTGTCAGAATACAGCAAGATTTCAAGTTGTTTGAAAGTCTCATTTCCTGCTTTGTCCACATGTCATACAGTGTCCATGAACAGTGTCCTGTCCAATTTCCAAAACTTTAGTCTTATCATTTGTGACTCTGTTTCTGACACAGTGGGTCACACCTGGATGCAGATTCTTGCTTGCTTCTCCAGTAACCAATCTGTCCTGTTTTGCTCAATCTCCTCCCAGACTCTCCGAGGAAAGATAGGAAAGGACATTCCATATATGGCATTTGCCCTCCTACGAACCAGTCTCTCCTCACTACTTTTCTCCAATACACGACCACTGGCACGGCTTGGGGGTGGCCAGTCCTAGTTCAACCAGTGCTGCATACTTAAAGCATGAAAATCTTGTCCCCTACCATTTCTGCAGGCAGGGCAGTGGAGTCACCAACTTCTCTCTCTCTGGCTCCTCCAAGGCAAGAGCTTGAGGATGCGGACTGGGACCCTCAACATGAAGATACATATCCTCATCCTCCTGTTCCTCACTTAAGATCTGGGCCCAGGAGTGAGCAGTCATCCTCACTCCTGAAACAGTCCACTCCTCACTGGGCGCAAGGTAGACACCACCATTCCAAAGTTTCTCGAACTTCATCCTCCCCAACAAGTCTAGGACTAGGACCCTCCCTCCATGGGTCTATGGATCCTTCCTCTGCACTTTCCATTTCCGACACAGGCATGGAAACATCATGAAGAATCTTCCCTTGCAGTAAATCCACACTCTCCCTTGTGCCACACTATACTGAGCCCCCCCAACAGGTTCAACCTGGTCCTGTGTGCTGCTACATGCAGGGTTTTCTACTTTTGTCCAAGTGGGAGCCAAACAAATTCTTGATGCTTTGGACAGACCATACGTCACTAAGCAACCCAAACAGTGAGAAATTAAGAACACGTCCCTTCCAGCCTTGAGGCACATTAGGCATACTCTCACAGGGTAGTTGAGAATTGCAACATGAGAAGGCAAACTGTCACCATAGAAACATTACTGTATTTCTTTTAGCTTTGCAACCTCCTCAGCTATCATAGCTTGGGCATGATCTGGGTAGCAGGATGGTCCCAAAGCCATGTCTGTAAATAAACACATTAAAGTTCATGGTTACTACACAGTTCACGATACTTGGAACAGTCTCTTAAATTGACTCCCTGCTGCTGTGTTTATTGTACTTCCCTACCCTGTAATGGCGGCGGCAGCACTCCTGATGCATCAACAAATCTGTCTCTGACTCGAGCAACTACACATCCAGCTTTCTGCTACTGATAATTTGCTCAAACTGTAACGATTGCACTGCTTTCACATTTCTCAGCACATTCATATGATTTCTGGACTTTTCAATTAGCTTTCAATCAATTTTACTTGCTTAAAGTCACTAAAAGCCACAGTATTTCTACAAACAGGATTGCCTGTTTGTTGCAGTCCTCTCATACAACTTACAGTCTCTACTTGCCCAGAAAATTACACTGTTGCTGAATCCATAATATATGCTCACAGTCTATTGCTTAGAATTCTTGTTTGTTTTGATTTCACGTTACTGTCTTTCTTTACAAAAATAATCACAGTGTTTACACACAGATCCAGCTGGCTTTGTTAAAATCACAACACAGTTTGAGCTCAGTTTTGCTGAATGGTACTCACTGAATCTGTGACTGGCTTGCTCTGGTGGAAAATTTCGGCCTAAAGCCGATCGTGAAAGGCCTCTGGGGTGAAACGGGCTGGCGATCTTGCCGATCATTACTATGAACACCACACTTTCTTCCCAGTCGGTCGGATACCTGGTTGAGCCTGAACTTTCACAGAAAAAGTCTGTATTTACAGAATTAGAATGTTTACTGTCCCCTCAATGTTTTCTCCTGGCTAACCAGCTCGCATACCACTCGATGTCTCCCTCTTGATCACTGGGTTGCACTCTGAAGCTGGCTAGGGGGCAGGACTGATTGCAGTCACACCAATCACTTGATGCCATGCAAATGAGCCTCTCTCTCCTTGTGCTCTTCCTCTACAGCAATCTTCAAGCAAGACAAAATTTAAACTGCAAACTGAACTTTTTTCCCCGGCTGAAATTTCATGGTGGGATCACTGTTTTTGATAATTTCTTTGCTCAGAACTTGGCTATTTCTTTAGCAACTCATCCATTTCACAAAATAAGCACATGAAACTTTCAGGGTACAATTGTTTCTTTGTTTCCTAAAGTTCACTGTACTTTTTGTCCCAGAAAACTTGAAATTTAAAGTTTTTAAGCGCTGTACTTGATGTACTTGAGGACAAGGGCATACACATTCTAGCTTTACAGTCCCTTGGTAAATGGTGGCACAACACACAGCAGCAAATGAACAGCAGGCACACAGCAGCACATATGGATGGCACTATCCTAGGCAGATCCTTTTGTGCAAAGCTTCCAGATTTGGGCTACCAACTGCCAGACAGACAAAATGCTAGCCATAGCCTAAGCAAACTATATTTTGCTTTCTCCCAAATTCAAAACACATCCTCGGGTGAGCCCCCAATTTTGTAACCCCCCCAGCCCCCCTTGTTTAACTAGTAGGGCTTTTCCTCTCCCCAAAATGTCTAGGGGTAAAGATAGGGGTGGGAGTTTACATTTGCAAAGAAGTTTTAAAAAAACACCAAAGCCACCATATGCAGGGTGGACTAGACTGTTATAGAAAACAGACAATCAAGTGTGGCAACTGCCTGGCACACACCTGGTGGGGACCAACTGCAATGGCCAACAACACGGGTCCCTGGGAGAAAACGTTTATTCAGGGCTACGCTAGATTTGCACTTCTGGACAGGGGCACTCAAGTAATTTCAGACACAAGGAAGCAAAAACATTACTGTCCAAACCCGACTGGGATTCTAAAGTGTGGCTTTTATTCACATAACAGAGCAAGAATGATCACAAAGTGAAGATGGACATCCATAGGGCTACACACACTGGTAATGCAGATTACTGAGGTACAGACATTCCTGAATTCCCCTATAGCATAGGATGAGGAAAACACCACTGATGAAAACATTGGTTCCTACTGGAAAATGGCACATCCAGCCAGGTACTGGTACTGTTCCCATATTACCCAGGAATGAATGTGGCACACATGACCACAACAAGCACATACCGGCTCAGGACTTTCAGAACCCACTAAATGGGGGTAAACTGGAAGAAACAAACCCACATACAGGGGTAAACACTTTCCTCAGGCATTGGCCTATTGCACTAAAAAGAAATAGGTGCCCTTCAGAACCTGTAAAGGTAAACTGGTTACTCCAGATGGGGGTCTCCCACCTTTTGTTTCCAAGCCTATACTCAACCATTCATCTGGTTAAAACACCACATAACTGTAGAAAACTGTAGATGTTGTCTCAAATGTATATCACACTTAACATACTACACACACACACACACACCACAGATGTGCAAGAATTTAAAAGTTCTGTACATGGACAGTCACATAATGGACTCCAAATGTAGGCAGACACTTTTACAGAGAAAATCTCAGGTGGCAGGGTCCCTTTGTCGGAGAAATCGACATACAGGAATTGCAGGTACTCCTGGGTTTACACAGAAAACATAAAGTACTCACAGAGCAGTTGTCACAGGGCAGCTTCAAAAGTCCAGAAAGTCCCAGGGGATTGCCCCTGAATCTGGAGTTCACTCGATCCCTACTGGGATGGGGCACAGGGAAAACCTATTGCCCAGGTCTCCACCACTTCCAAAAACTAGAACAGTTGTCATCCACTAGGGTGAAAACTAAAATAAAACAAACAGGTAGCTCTCTGACAGAGCTGACTGAGGAGCTGCCTAACTTTCCAGTCTCCTCCTAGAACTCCAACTTCAGACTCTCACGAACATTTTAACTAACTCCCTAGCAGCTGCTGGCCAATGTGGCTTATGCTGCTGCAACAGTTCTAAATGACATCATCACTCCAGAGCTCAGCTGAGACTGAGAACAGAGTGACAGAGTGAAAACCATTTAACTGGCATTTAACTAGCTGCCTTCCCTGGCTACCACTGATTCTAACCAGGATTCTAGTAACCCCTGGGAACAAGGGGGTTACATATAAACTAAAAGATGTTCCTGTGCAGACGTGGTCCTGTTGGGTTTCAGCACAGACTGCAGTCAGATTCTGAAAGTAAATTTTTTTTGTTTTTTTGGTACTTGGTTTAAAACATTTTAGAGCAGTGATTTTTTTTTAATTTTTTTTAAAAGAAATTACCACCGAGTCCAAGCTCTGGTGAAATTTCAGGTGGCAAGGCAAGGTGGCCAGCCTTCAGGAAGAGCTGCAGCTGGTGCATGCGCACAGCGAGGGAAACCCGCATGGGTTTGACATTAAAAAACCCTCCTTTATAACAGCAAATTACAAACTGGGTTTCCCATTGGGAGAAAATGAAACCCAGTTATTATATATAGAATATTACACGGGGGAGTGTATAACGAGAATATAATAAATGGGTCTCCTTTTTTCCCACAGGGAAACCATGACTAATTTGCCATTATAATGGAGTGTTTATAACAGCAAACATGTGCATGATTTCCCTTGCTGTGTGCATGCTCATGCAGCAGCGTGACCAGTCGAGACTGCTCACCGCTTCCATCGCGCCCGAAACAGAACCGCCACAAGAATTCAGCAGTAAGTTCTTTTCTTTTCTTTTTTCCTCCATAAATACCCTGGAAACACACAAAGACCTGCAGAAAGGAAAAAAAAAAAACAGGTTTAAAATACGGCAAATCTCGGCTTCTAAAAAGAAACGGAACCTAGGATACACTGGAAGCTCTTTATTTTATATAATTGCAGAGGTGAAAAAGGGAAATCCAGCAATTATATAAAATAAAATATCGGGTAATGTGTTTAAACTCGAAGTTTACACACACCCTCAGGGTTAGATGCTAAAATAAACCCCTCAAGCTTCATTCTCGGGTTTAAAAGCATCTAACCCCTCGGGTGTGTGTAAACTTCTCATTACACACACCACCCCATATATTATTCTATATTTAATGCACACCCGAGGTGTGGGATGCTACATAAATCCTGAGGGCCAAGCCCAAGGGGTTTATCAAAGCATTCCACACTAAGGGTGTGCACTAAATTCGAGTTGTGTACTCCCTCATCATGTGTTGTTTTATGTAACTGCTGGGGGATGCTTTTTCTCCAACCAGATTTGTTGAAATAAATGCTGCTTTTCAGTAAAGTCTTGTGTCGCTTTTTTGTCTTTTTTTATTTACAGAACAGCAGAAAATACTTAACTGTTTCTATGGGAGGTTTAACATTTTGATAAAAACAAGCTTTAACACTTTGCTGTCAAGTGTTTTTGTTCACATTTTGAAGATTTTGTTCAGGTCTTGGTGGCTGTTGTCACGGCGATATGCAAATGAGGTTCAGAGTTCAGTGTCCATAGTTGTAATTTTGTAGCTCATTTGCATATCACCATGACAATGAGGAACTGAACCTGAAAAAAAGCTTGATAAAATGTGAAGTAAAGAGATTTTGGAGCTGTGATTTTTTTTGTTTTGTTCTTTTTTTGTTTTATTCTGAGCGAGGGAAATGTAGCTAACTGACTGCTGTTATGAGACCAGCGTGGCTGAGTGCAAGTGGGGCAGAGCAGAAGTATGTGTGTCAGAGCCTAAATTGCCTGCTCTCAGTGTCTGATACTGGTCTGAAATGTTAGTGAGGCAGGGTCACCTTTTTATTTTGTTGGCTTTTTCTTTTCTTTAGCGAGTCTGAAGTTCCAAGTAATGGTTTCTGCGCTGTTTGATGGCAGTTGTGGGAGCAGTGAGTGAGTTAGCATGAGTCGTGCTGAGGAGAAGCTGGCACAAGTTCACCGTTATAACCCGTGGGTTATAATGGCAAATTATAACCAGCTTCTCCTATGAGAAAAAATGTGCCCCAGTTATTACAGTCTTATAAATAATGGCTGTCGTTTTTCCCTAAGGAAACCCTTTGTGTAATTTGTTGTTATAAAGGAGTGTTTATAATGACAAACATGCACCAGGTTTCCCTTGTCCTGTGCATGCACTAGATGCCGCTCTTCCCTTCCTCATTGCTGGATGCCGTGGCTTTCCGCTGGAGACTACACCGCCACTCGGACTCGCGGTAAGTCAATAAAAAAAAATGTGCTAAAACCTGGCCACTTTTTAGGAAAAAAAGTAAATATTTCCTTCAGCAGCTGCATCCGACCGTGGACCTGCTAAAACCCAGTCTGGCTGCAGCTGCACAGAGATGTCTTATTTTATTTAATTGCTGTGGCGAAAAATTGATACCCAGAAATTATATTAAAAAAAACATGGCCTGATGTGTAAACTTGAATTTTACACACTCACCCTCAGTGTTAGATGCTTGCACAAACCCCTTGAGCTTCGCTTTTGGGGTTTATGTAGCATCCAACACCTCGGGTGTGTTTAACTATTACTGTATTCTATATATTATATACAGTCCTTCCTATGCCATGTTTTATGTAATTGCTGGGGACTGTTATTTTGCCAACTACTGCACTTTTTTAATCGCAAGATCCACTGACCTGAAGGTGAACTGTAACAAGAAAGAAAAAATTACTCACCATAGTAATGTTGTTTTTTCTAATGGAGTCTTGCTGTATTCAGACATAATACAGTTAGCCCCAGCACTTGCACTGCCCTGGAAAGGAAAGAGTTAACTCCATGCAGAAGCATGGAACGTTGAGCTCGAGCTCGGTTTTCAAACCTCCGTGGTACTTACCAGTGCAACCATCAGATTCTTCTGAGCAACTAACTAACTTGACACTAAAATGTGGAAATTGTTTGAACACGTAGCCAAAAGGCAAAATACTTTTTGGGGTCCAAAAAAGACTCAAGTTGAGAACCCAAGAAGAAATAAGGTAATGACAATTCAAACTATGCAACATAAGAAGGAAAAACATAACAGTTACCCCACCAAGAGGGAGGGTACAAGGTGCACCCCTGAGGTGCAACACTGTGCCTGCCAACCCACTTCCCAAAAACAGGTTCTGAGAGGGGAGGCAGGGGGGAAGGCTGAATACAGCAAGACTCCATGAGAAGAAACATTACTATGGTGAGTAATTTTTTTCTTCAAACAACATGAAGTCTTGCTGTGTTCAGACATAATGCAGACTACCAAACACTTCCCTATGGAGGAGGGAATGCAGAACCTACTTTGGGAACAGGGTCTGCAGTACTGCTGTGCCAAACCTAGTATCACTCCTAGACTGGATGTCCAGAGAGTAATGCTTGGTGAATATATGTACTGTTTTCCAGGTGGCTGCTTTACAGATCTCTAACAAGGGTATATCTCTGGCCGCAGCTAGAGTAGCAGCTGTACCCCTAGTCGAGTGAGCCCTCAGGCCTGAAGGGGGTGTTCTACCCAATTTGTCATAGCAAAATTGCATACAGGAAACAATCCACCTGGCAATAGTTCTCTTAGTGGCAGGCTTACCTTTCTCCACTTCATCATAAGTGAGGAACAATTGAAGACAGTCATTTCTGTGTGCCTTAGTATGCTCTATGTAGTAGCTAAGTGCCCTTTTAACATCCAAACTGTGTAATCTTCTTTCCCCTGGGAAAGAATGGTCAGTGAAAAGTACAGGAAGAGACATAGACTGGTTTAGGTGAAAATCCGATACCACTTTAGGCAAGAACCTCCTATTAGTTCTTAGGACCACTTTATCCGTATGGAAGGATATGAAGTCAGGTTCAATTGGCAGGGCCTGTAATTTGCTAATCCGCCTGGCAGAAGTAATAGCTACCAGGAACACAGTTTTCCAGGTCAAGTACTTCCATTCAGCTGAAGCCATAGGCTCAAAGGGTGGCTGCATAAGCTGAGCAATGCAGACATTAAGATCCCAAGGTGGAGTAGGCTTCCTAAAGGGAGGGTTAATGTGAACCAGGCCTTTGAAAAAATTCCTGAAAACAGGATGAGATGCCAGGGAAGAGCCCTTCCCTGCTGAAAGGAATGAAGAGACAGCTGCTAGATGAACCTTCATAGTGGCAGGCCTAAGGTCTAGACTATTCAGACGAGCTAGATAATCTAAGGTTGTGGAAATGCCTGCAGAATCAGGCACAATACCTTTCTGAGAGCACCAAATACTGAACCTCTTCAATTTGGAATTGTACATTTTTCTAGTGGAAGGTTTCCTGGTGACCTTCAGAATATCCAGAACTCCCTAAGAGAGAGAGATATAGAGCTGCATATTCTAACTCTTCAAGAGCCAGGCCTTGAGGTTGAGAGACTGGAGATTGGGGTTCCGGATCTACCCCTGGGAGGAGGAGAGAAGATTGTATCTCCTGGGAAGAGACAGGGGACGTGAGACAGCCAAGGACAGCAGTAAAGGATACCAGGGTTGTCTGGCCCAATCTGGAGCCACCAGTATAACTGTGCAGGGTTGAGTTCTTATCTTGATCAGAACTCTGAACAAGAGAGGGAAAGGAGGGCAGGCATAGAGAAACCTGCCCTTCCAGTTCAGAATGAGGGCATCCTGGGGAACTGTCCCCAGGACTGCAGGTCTGCAGCAAAACAGAGGAAGTTGATGATTGTCTGGTGCTGCAAATAGATCTATTTCTGGAATGCCCCACTTGGAGAAAATTATCCTCAGAATGTGAGGATTCAAGGACCATTCGTGATGCCCCTGTGAAATCCTGCTATGGGCATCTGCTAGCACATTGTCCTTCCCTGGAAGATGAACTGCTACCAGGGAAGTCTGAAGGGAATAGGCCAAAGACCAAATCTTCATGGCCTCTGTGCACAAGGCCGTGGACCAAGTGCCTCACTGCTTGTTGATGTACCACACTGTGGTAGTGTTGTCCATCCTGACTTGGACCACCTTGCCTTTGACTGAATTGAAGAAGGTTTGAAGGGCTAGAAAAACTTCCCTGAGTTCCAGGAGGTTGATATGAAGAAGAGACTCCTGCGGGGACCAGATCCCCTGAGCTGTTAGGGCTCCCAGGTGGGCTCCCCAGCCTAGGAAAGAAGCATCCATAGTCAGTACTACTGATGGAAGTTGAGAGAGAAATGAAACCCCTTGTCTGAGGTTGTCCTGGTCCAGCCACCACTGGAGAGCCTCAACCAGAGTTTGGGTCACTGGAATCAGTTTGGTGAGAGAATCTGTTCTCTGTGACCAAAAGGACCTTAGATGGAACTAAATATCCTGCATCTGAAATCTGGCTCCCTGAACCACTGCAGTGAAGGCTGCCATGTGGCTCAGGAGTTGGAGGAACTGCCTCACTGAAAGAGAAACCTGAGGCCGAAAGGAGGAAGTGAGGTCTACTAAGGCCTTCACCCTTGCCAGAGGAAGGAAAGCTTTTGCTTGGGTAGTATCCAGTTCCACCCCTATGAAGGTGAGAAGCTGGAAGTAGGCATCTTTGTGGTCCAGTGATGCTAGCCAATCTCCTGGCCTTAAAGAGGGAAGAATTATTCCCAGAGTTACCATTTTGAACTTGGGTTTTGAAATGTGTTTGTTCAGATACCTTAGATCCAGGATGGGTCACCGCTCCCCTGTTTTCTTTGGGGTGAAGAAGTACCTGGAGTACAGGCCTTTTCCCCTGTGTTGAGTAGGAACCTTCTCTACAGCTGAGAGCAAGGAGAGAGGAAACCTCTGCCTCTAGGGCACGGGTTTCTGAAACTGATGCAGGTGGAAAAGACTTGGCCCTCCTTTTTGGGTACCTTTTGAAGTTGAGGGCTAGTCCCTGGCTTACTACTTCCAGGACCCACTTGTCTGAGGTAACAGACTTCCAGGCCTGAAAGTAGTAAGCCAGCCTGCCTCCTACTGGGATTGGAGAGTCGACCCAGGCTGACACCTCAGGGTGTCTGCTTGGCAGGAGCCTTAGATTGGGAGGAAGAAGCAGCCCTGCTCATTCCCCTTCTACTCCTCCCTCAGAAAAAAAACCCTTTGTGGGTAATATGAGGAGGCCTGGGCCTGGTAAAAAGGCTTGAAAAAGGCCTGTCCCTGCCCGTGGACTGCTGCTTCTGAGGAGTGGCTTACCGTTCCTTGGCCTGTGCATTCCTGTAAGTGGTTCTATATTCATCCATTTTCTTCTTATAAGCCTCTGTCTGCTCCCCAAACAGAAAGTTACCAACTACAGGAAAATCCATAGTCTTAGACTGGGTGTCCTGTGATAGACTAGTACATCTGAGCCAAGCATGCCTTCTGAGAGACACAGATGTAGCCATGACTCTGGATGCCACATCGTTGGAGTCGACAGCAGCGTGAAATTGTACTTTGGATGCCTCAGTTCCATCCGCAGCCACCTCCTCCAGCTCTTTGGCTAGCTGGGTTGAGGCCTTTTTAGCCAGTTCCAGAACCGTATCCCACCTGGACTTCTGGTACCTGACTGTGTAGGCCATATAATTTGCCTGCCTGAGTCCCAAAGAGGATGCCAAGTATAGTTTCTTGGCCATGGCATTGACTTTCCTGGAGTCCTTGCCTGGGAGGTGTGAAGCCAAAGGAATGTTTGCCCTGTCACAGGCTGCAGCCTGCACTACCCCAACATGGCTGCTATGTGAATAAAGGAACTCCCCAGCTGAGCCTAATAACATGCATCTCCTGTCCATTCTTTTATCTACAGGAGGTAAAGAGTTCGGAGTCTGTAGAATCTTTTTTGTCTGTTTCCCCAAGGACTTGTGAAGGGGAATAGACAACCTTTTGGACTCTGGGATGTCCATCATCTCCACAAAATCAGGCTCTTCTTCCTCCTCAGCAGCTTTAACTAAAGGGAGCTGGAGGGTTTCAGCCACCTTCTTGTAAAACAAGAAGTGAGAATGGGACTCAGAAAGCCTGGGAGGGGAGACATCAGAGGGTCTGTCTGGGGAGATGTCCGGTTCAATGGGCACATCCAGATCGCCACCGTCGTAGTCATCATCGGGATAGTCTTCGTCTCCGTCCCACTCCTCATAGAAAGCATCCGGATCGTAATCCGAAGAAGCTGGTTCCGACCGAACCGACCACCTAACCAGCAGCACGGTTTGGACGGAACCGAATGAAGCGATTGGACAATACTAATCGCTTTGGCTATCTCGTCCGCGGTTGAAGTAAGCGGTACTGGATCTGAACCGGCGGACTTTCATTTCCTTTTAGATGGAAATGACCCCTCAGAGTCGGCTCTCCTTTTGCCCGAGGAGGTATTGCTTAGGTCAGTAGGCAACTCCCCAGGCTGTAACCGAACCGGTCTGGCCATCCGGGTCTACAGACTTCTCTGCCTCCCTTTCCTTCAACCTACTCAGTTTTTCTAGAGTGGTTTTAGGAAAGTTTTTGCAAATTTGGCAGTCTGACTGGAGGTGGTCAAACCCCAGACAATGAACACAGATGAGGTGGGGGCCGGCCTTGGCAAAGGCCTCCTCACACTTTGTACAGTGTTGAAACCCAGTGGGACAGGTTTTCTTTTTGGGTTTCTCAGACATGACCAACCTACCAAAATTACCCTATAGAAGCGTTCAAGCCAGGTAATACCAACCGATCAGTAACAACCATGTCACGAGTTTGGAAAAGAACCGAGAAAAAAGCCTGATTCTTTTGAAACCGATCGGTACCGGAACACCACTCTAAAATAATACATTTAAAATTAGAAGGAAACGCAAGGTCAGTTCCTAACTGGAATGACCGGGAAGAAACTGAAGAAACCAACAGTTTCGACAAGCTATTAAAATAAAATGCAGTCACTACCTATCTACCACACTACCTGTACCATAGACAGAGGCTGGAAATCCGAAAAAACAATAAAGAATAAGTTGCTGGTTTGGACCCTAAAGCACGGTGGACCCATTCCATTTCCATTGGGAGGTCTGCTGGCAATTCTAGCACAGTGTGGAGTAATGTTACTGTGAAGTCCAGTGTATCTTGCCCCTCTGAGCCCTCTGGGATGTAGTAAATTCTTATATTTGTGCATCTGGCCCAGTTCTTGGCATCTTCCTGATGAGCCCGGAGTCTTTCCTGTTGCTTCTGTAGGGCTTTTAGGGATTCCTTCATATCATCCACTCAATTTTCTACTGCAGTAATCTGCCATTCTGAATCATCTACTCTTTGTTCAAGGGCCACTACGTCCTTGCGGAGTTCCGCGTATAGCTGTTTTACTTCTGATCGGAACAAGAGCAGTTCCTTATATATCATGTCTATTTTCACTTTTTGGGGTTTTGGTGGTCTTTTACAAGGTGTATTTGCAGCATCTGGGTGGCCTCCTGTATCTGCCAAGGCCTGCAATTGCTCTGTGTCCGATATGTTAGCTTGGGATAACAGGTGATCTTCTTTCATCTTTGTTGTCTGTCTTTCTCATATTTCTGAAGGATATGCAAAGTGTTGCTTAGAAAAGTCCCCTTTCAGAAGATTGTTTGCTTACAGTTCATGGTGAACTTGAACAGTTTTAGGGAATTTACTGCCATGCTGGTCGAGCTGCAACCAGAAGTCCCTGGGATGCTTTTTTTTTTTTATGGCCCCATTTGCATGTCCCCTTTTGAATATCACAGGTGCTGTGAATGACACAATGGCACTTGAGCTAGCGCATCTCCATGCTCCACTCTGGCCACTTGAGCTGGCGCAGTGCCATTGCGCCATGCACAGTGGGGGTGGCCAGGGTGCGATATTCAAAGCTGCTGAGCCATAGCGCAGCTCCGTTGAATATCGCCCAGGCCACACCCCTGCGCAGCCAAGTTGAGCTGCGCCCAGGCTTGAGCCACAGCCTGGTGCAGTTTGAATATCCGGGCCCTGTTGTATAAATCAAATATGACATAGATAGACTTGCAATGTTATTCTTGTCTTCATTTGTCGATATTGGTCTACTGCTATCTCACTCGTGGCTTTGCCACTCATGAGATATCAACAGACCAATACCCTCTCATGAAGATAAAATTATTTCTTAAGTCAACCCATGTCACATCTCCTATATAGCAGTAAGATATCACTACAGCAACCATATATTGATATAAAAAAATAAAATATTTCATGTTGATATAAAAAAAATAAAATGGTTCACTACATTTTTAAAGTCCTGTGATATTTTTTAATAACATACAGTATTATATCGACATGCATATAGCAACACAGGAGAATGGTATTGTTAGGGTCTATAATGTTAATCAAACTCCAGTCTTTTATTAATTTAGTTTACTTACATTTCTGTGATTAACAGATCAAATGTTACAGCTTTCAAAGTATAGTTTCAGGTGTTATAAACATATCACATAATATTATTTTTGGACATGGTCAGAAGATACTATTGATTGTTCTGTCTAAGAATAAACATATTCTTTTCTAGTGTATGATCTAGACCAACAGTTCTCAGACTCTGTCATAGTGAGCCTCCCCTAAGCCATGGAAAGGATCTTGAGCCTCCCCCAAAATATTGAAATATTTTTGGGCCTCCCCATAGTAAAATAGTTAACTTTTCACAGTACATCGGGAATAAATTGAAATCTCATTGCATAGCTGGCTCTCATGTTGTTAAGCTTATTGTAACCCCCAAAAACAGGACAATATACTTGCTCCAATATTTTGACTCTCAAACCACCGTTACCCCTTACTGCCATACTTTCACGGGTCAGACTGATTTTTCTATTTCCCCTCTAACTGGAATAACCTTCCTGCTGACCTCTGCCTCTCTTCCTCTCACCCAGCTCTTAAGCAACTTCTCAGGGTTCATGTTGCTCCCTCCTTTTGTATTCCTAGTACCTGTATGGTTAACCTTGTATTTGGACAACACTGCTGCCAGTCTAATTGATGAATTGTTCCTTGCATTGTTCGTTTATTGTTCTGTAATTTTTGCACTTTTATTCATTTTGTATTGCTTGAGTGTTCTGCAGTTACATTTTGAATTGTATTCTCTCTCTACCCTTCCTGGGTACACCTGAAATAAGCCATGGCTCAGTGTACAATTCCTTCCCTGGTCACCGACTTGTGAATAAATATATATATTCACCTACTGCTATTCTCTTTCAGTTTGCCTTATTCTGTCACACAAAATCTATAAAGTTCCAAATTGAAATATAATACTTTTTCAAGACTTGCTTGAGCCTCCCCTGGAACAGGTTGGGGCCTCCCCAAGGAGGCTGGCCTCACCATTTGAGAACCCCTGATCTAGACTGCTTCCAGATTGGCTATGGTACCAGATGTTAATCTATCAAAAATATCTGGCACAGCCAACAACAGCTCAGTGACAGAACTGTAAAAATGGCAAGCTGAAAACTGAAAACTTAAAATACACACAGACACTGAGAATATGGCTGGATCCTAATCTGGCACTGGCATGTCTCACTGGTATGCTTATCCTGATGCCTGAAACTCGGCACCTACAGTACAGCATTATAACACAAACACTCACACAAGGTGGATGTAGCCAGCAGACTCATTATGTTGGGCACCACCTTTGTATCATCAGGTACACAGTACCCATGGAGAGTAAAAGCAGAGCTGCATCACCAGTAGGTTATTTGCCTCTCTTCTCTCTCACAGTCATGGATTTGGGTACCTCCCCAATCAGATAGCTGCAGAAGATGTGTAGGAGAGAAAGGTGCTGTACCAGTCTGACCAGGGAGACAACAGACACACTTGAAGGAAGACTCTGGCACAATTTCCAAGTAAAAATTAAGATAACATTTACTAAACTGTTCTGCCAGCTTACAGACATAGCTTAAGAAACAATTGCAATTATCAATAACATACACTTTTGCAAATAGTTTTTTGAGCTGAAGAAATACCTTGAGCTTTAAAAAACTCTCACTTTATATTTCACCAGGTTCCACTTGCTGCCCCTGGAGACTGTAGGCTATTCCACCACCCACCAACCCTCCAGTTACTTTAATACCAACCCAGCACTAGGCCACCCCTCGGACCTCAGTCACTGCACATTCAATTTGTTTGCCTTAAGGGCAAGCAGTGGCTACTATTCCTACCTCAGTCAGCCCACTTCTTATCACCAGATCCATTTCCTGGTATCTAACACAGAAATACTTAACTCTATATTGCTTATGCACTCTATTCACTTATACTCTAAGCACTTCACAATTGCATTCACTTTACATTACATAAAAATTACTTTATAGCATTCATAATATGTTCTCCCCTTAGTCTCTGGATTCAGTCCTTCAATTACTGGACAGTAGTCCTTGAAACAATAGGTATTCCAGAATTCAATATAGCAGATGAGTGTCCCTCCTGAAGAAGCCCCACAATTTAATAAAAATGGTTACCACTTTCCTTAAATTGCCGGAAATGTTGGCTACTTAGACCATCTGAGATGGCAGTGGCTCTGATGCTGTTGATCATCAAGGATGACCTGGTTGCTTGAAGCAGATGCAAACTTGCTGAATGCAGCTGAAGACACTTGACAAAAAAACATGTACTCAAAGCAGCAAACTAATCTGTTCTGTCCTTCTCTCACTTTACAGTCCTAATATCCCTAACTTATTTATTTATTTATTTATTTAAATGCTATTTACCAGGAAAGAAATACTGAGCCATAAGGCTTGTTTCCAGATGTCCCCTGGGGAAGTGGCTAAGGGGAGTGTAAAAACAAGTAGATACACAGTAATACATAGTATGTACAATATATACATTAGTATGACAGGGGAATATGGCCCTGTCCCAGTTGTTATACAGAAAGTGTTTAAATGCAAGGGTCTATTCTAGCCTCTCCTTCTCTGTCTCTTCTCAGTCTGGTTGCACAACCAAATTTTCTTGTGAGACCTAGGACTTGAGCACCCTGACAGTCTTGCAATTCTCTGCCTCTCGTTATCTCTCTACCTTCTCTTGCTGTTCTGTCTTTTCTCCCCCCCTTTGCATATCTGCTGATATAAAAATATATGTGAGTCATTATGTGAAAATGTAACTGATACTGGGATCCCTCTGTTTAGAAATGTATATAGTTTTATTGTTGAAATGTATATAGTTATACTGTTGAAATGATTGCAATGAGCTGTTTGGAACTCAAGGGGTTAACCTGTTTGCAAACTCTCTGAGAAGCTGTAAGTAAGAGGTCAGTTCTGGGTCACAATGTTCTTTTTGCTGCACTTCTTGAAACTTACAAGAACATTGCGTGAGAAGCATGCTGTTTTCTTAACGAGCGGAGTTGCAAAGACTTATGAAAACAGAGCTGCAATTTCATGCAAGACAGAAACACAGAGACTGAGACTGGAAATTGAGATGAAACCCAGATGGACTTTCTCTGTTTATACTGCCTTTGTAAATAAATAGTTATACTGAACAATTTTTTTTTTATTAACCTTTATTAATAATAAATCACTTGTTGCAAATGTTACAACTGCGCCTGGTTTTCCTATGCTTCCTGACCTGTGCCTCGACGACAGATGGTGTCGGCCTAAGTGGTATTTATGCTGTGCATACTCTAAGCCAGTAGTTTTGTGCATGAGTACTAGACCTGGTACTAGGGAGGCATAGAAGAAAGGAATGAATTCTGCAGCAGTAAGCCCAGGAGTGGTTACCAGGAGAATGGCAGCCAAACTAGCAGAGACAGAAGTATAAGCTGAGACTGTACAGCTAGCACCTGTTATAGAAAAAGAACAGGCAGTGACAGAACCTGAAAGCCTGACTGCCTTTTTCAAATGGTGGGCTATACGACAAAAAGAGATGGAGAAACAGAGAAGAGAGGGGATGCAGCAGAGAGAACAAGAAATGCAATGTTTAGAAGCACAGAGAAAAGAAGAAATGCAACAACTGGAGCAGCAAAGGAGAGAAGAGATGCAGTGACAGGCGCTACAGTGGCTGAATGCCTTGCAGGCTATCAAAGACAGAGGACTGGGCACAGATCCAGATGAGCAACAGGACACAGGCAACATGAAATACATTAAACTTACAAAGTAATGCCCCTCCAATGATATCAAAGCATACCTGACAACTTTTTAAAGGGTTGCCGCAGCCTGCCAGTGGCGAAAGCAGCAATGGGCAATAAGACTGATACCCTAACTGACAGGTAAGACCCAACTAGCCTACAGCAATATGGACACTGCACAGTCAGAAAACTATGATCTGGTGAAAAGCGAAATCCTGAAAAGATTCAATATCTCAGGAGAGACCTACAGGCAGAGATTTCAATCTCTGAAGTACAACTCAGTCGACAATTCTCGAGAAGCCTTCACCAACTCAGAAACACAGAAACATAGAAGTTGATGGCAGATAAGAACTGCAAGGCCCATCCAATCTGCCCATTTCTTTTTATACCTTATGAATGTGCCATCGGCCTTTGCCCTGTCAATGGCCTATCTATTCATACTCATCTGTATTGTTCCCTTATGCCTATCCCATGCTTGTTTGAAGCCCTGCACTGTATTCATATCCACCACTTCCTAAGGTAGGCCATTCCATGCATCCACCACCCTTTCTGTGAAAAAGAATTTCCTCATATTACCCCTTAATCAGCCTCCTTCTAATCTCATGCTGTGTCCTCTTGTCCTGCTATTTCTCTTATATTGAAAAATGTTAGACTCTTTCACCTTGTTAATGCCCTTAAGGTGTTTTAATGTTTCAATCATATCACCGCTCTCCCTCCTTTGCTCTAGGATATACATATTGAGCTCTGTTAATCTGTCCTCATATGTTTTGTGATGCAGTCCCTGCACCATTTTGGTTGCCCTTCTCTGGACTGCCTCAATTTGGTTAATGTCCTTGTGAAGGTGTGGCCTCCAGTGCTGCATTCAGTACTCCATATGGGGCTTAACCACTGTCTTGTAAAGAGGGCTTATTACCTCCCTCTTACAACTTGTGATACCCCTACTAATACACCCCAACATTCCCTTAGCCTTACCTTCTACTTTAGTGGTCTGCTTGGATGATTTCAGGTCATCTGTGATGATGATGCCCAAGTCTCTTTCTTCCCTTGTGACTGCCAGCAGCTCTCCTCCCAGCCTATAGGTGGCATCAGGGTTTCTCTTCCTTATGTGCATGATCTTGCACTTCTTTGCATTAAACCCCAGTTGCCACTTTTCTGACCATTTTGCCAGTTTATCCAGATCTCTTCTCATTCTGCCCATCCCATCGGATCATCTACTCTGTTGCAGATCTTGGTGTCATCTGCAAACAGACAAACCTTACCCACCAGTCCATCTGCAATGTCACTGATGAAGATATTGAAGAGGACTGGCCCAAGGATTGATCTCTGAGGTACCTCACTTGTGACTTGCATCTCTTCTGACTGCATACCATTTACCACCACTCTTTGTTTTCTGCCTGTTAACCAGTTTGCCACCCAGTTAACCAACTTCTGACCCCCCCCGAGCCTACCCCAGCTTATTAATCAGTCCTCTATATGGAACAGTATCGAACACTTTGCTGAAGTCAAGGTAGGTGACATCAACTGTTCCCCCCCTTGGTCCACCACTCTGGTTACCCAGTCAAAGAAATCTAGGAGATTATTTTGACAGGACCTTCCTGTTGTAAACCCTTTCTGTCTTGGATCCTGTGCTCCTATGGATTCCAGGTGTTGCACTATCCTTTCCTTAAGGAGTGCCTCCATAATCTTGCCCACTGCTGAGGTAAGACTGACTGGTCTGTAGTTCCCTGCCTCCTCCCTGCTACCGCTCTTGTGGAGCGGGATCACATGAGCCCTTCTCCAGTCTTCTGGGACCTCTCCAGTGCTCAGAGACTCACTAAACAGTTCTGATAATGGCTCTGTTAGTTCCACCCTTAGCTTCTTTAGTACCCTGGGATGTATGCCATCAGGTCTCATTGCCTTGACAACCCTGAGCTTATCAAGCTCTTGTAGGACCCTTTCTTTTGTGAAGGGACTAGTGCACACCTCCCTTCCCCCTGTATCCATGGTGCTGAGCTGTGGGCTCTGCCCTACCTTCTCTTCAGTAAATACTGAGCAGAAGTATCTATTTAGGATAGATGCTTTTACGTGGTCCTCCTCCTCACATGACCCCTTATCCCCTTTGATTTTAGCAATACCCCTTCTGGACTTTCTTCTTTCACTAATGTATCTATAGAAAGTCTTTTCACCTTCTTTTACTGTTTGTGCTAGTGTTTTCTCGGTTTGGGCCTTTGCCTGCCTTATTGCCTTCATTGATTTCCTAAGGGAAGTTTGGTATACCTCCCTATCTTCATCCCACTCATTCCCTTGTATTTCCTGAAGGCCAATCTTTTGGCTCTGACCTTTTCTGCTACTGTTTTTGAGAACCAAAATGCTTTCCTTCTTCTTTTGCACTTCCTTTTCTCTCTAGTACAATGGGATGTTGCTTCAAGTATTGCATCCTTACTGCTTGCCCACTTTGCCTGTACCCCCTCACCTGTATTTCTTTTTGCCAGGGCTAGCTTAACCCTGTTGGCCATCTTATCAAAGTCAGCTCCTCTGAAGTCCCATATTTTTGCCTTGGAATGGGATGATTTAGTTCTAGTGGCCCAATTGAACCATACCATGTGATGGTCACTGGCCCCCAGGTGACCTTCTACCTGGAGATCTGTGATCCTTTCCCTGTCAGTCAGTACTAGATCTAGGATAGCCCTGTCTCTTGTGGGTTGTTGTACCAGTTGTTTGAGGCCCTCACCCTGCAGGGAATCCACTATGTGTCTAGTTCTGGCAGATGTTCCTGCTGGTATTGACCAATCTGTATCTGGCATGTTGAAGTCTTCCATTATCAGAACCTCCCCTTTAGCTGTCATGTTTTGTATATCTTCTAACAGTAATGTGTCTATGTCCTCCCCCTGGTCTGAGGCCTGTAGACAACCCCATTTCATATGGCTGTCCCATTTCCTGTTACCAGGGTGACCCACAGTTCTTCTGGCTCCTCATATGTATTCTGAATGTCTGTAGCTTTGATATTTTCATTGACATAAAGGGCCACTTCACCGCCCCCCCTTTTTGCAATTTGGTCTCTTCTGAACAGTACATAACCAGGTACTGAAGTCTCCCAAGTGTGGTTACTGGTAAACCATGTCTCGCTAATGGCTACTATGTCCAGTTTAGCCTCTGTCATTATTGCCTGCAGGTCTGGGATCTAGTTTCTCAGACTGCGAGCATTTGTGTACATGATTTTCCATTGGCCAGATTTTGGTGTGTTAGTTGTTGGGCGAGGTCTGGTGTTTTCCCTGCGCATCGTACCTTACCTGGTGATGCAAATGAATTACAAACATGCTGAACTTCTGTTTGACCTCTAACTGAGGGGGGAAGGGTGTTTTTCCCATTCAACATATCGGGTGGTGCAACCCCTCTCTCTATTTGCTAGTTTAAATATTCTGCAAAGCCGTCAAACTTCTGCCCCAATGCACTGATTCCCTCCTTAGTCAGATGCAGCCCATCAAATTTAAAGAACTTTCGCTCCCAAAACTGTTGCCAGTTCCCTACAAAATTGTGTCCTTTTTCCTGGCACCAGGCCTTGAGCCACATGTTTAGCTCCCCTATCTCCCCTTCTCTCACCTTCTGTCCATCTGCCCCCCTCTCTCAGACTGATAGGATCTCAGAGAAGGAGATGCTGGATGAAATGGATAATAGTTTGTCACCCAGCCTGGTCAGGTGTTCCTTGGTCTGCACAACTGACCAGCTGGTGAGATCGTTAGTCCCTATGTGTACCAGGATGTCAATGTTTTCTCATGTTTACTGTACAATTTTAGCAATGTGGTCAGTGTCTCTCCATGCTGATGTACCTTGGAGACATCTGACCATTACCCCTGGCTGGAGATAGGTATCAGCTCCCCGAATTATGGAGTCTCCTATGATCAGAAGTTTTTTGGATTTCCTTTTTGCTTTTTTTGTTTTGGTTTCTGTTTGGGGTGAGTTTTGTTGTGCTAGCACCTGTGCTTCAGTGTTCTGCTCTGCAGTGTCCTCTGCCCCTTTGTTTGATTTCGGAGATAGAGGCAGATACCTGTTTGTAGATTTTATATGGTTTGTGGAGGTGATATGTTGGAAAGCACCGAGTGATGGGGCACCCAATTTAATAATCAGAGAACTCCTGATAAAATGACTCTAACCAGAGGACAAAAAAGTCCCACATATCATCGACACATTTGAAATGGAGCAGTTCATCAGCATTCTGCCTACAGATGTGCAGCTTTGGGTAAAGGAACATTGACCAGAAAGTGTGGAAAAGGCTGTTACTGTATATTGGCAGAAGACTACCAAATGGCCAGACAAATGCCACAGCAGTGAGGTAACAGCCAATCATCGGTAAGACACTCTTTTTCCCATTTAAATTCCAAGTCTGATAAGAACTCTGGTGGGGGTAACAAATCTGTGCCCAAAGACGTTAGTTGCTGTAACTGCACTGAGCCAGATCATATTACAAGAAATTGCCATAAGAAGAGTGACACTGGAGCAGACTTGTCATTAGCAAATTGGGGCAAGTACTTGACAGACGTGAAGGTGGGAGATAAGACTGTGAAGGGACTTATAGATTTGGGAAGCAGACAGACCCTAGTGTATATTGAAGTGCTGGGAAAACAATGTCCAAAAGGACCAGATACTGGTGTCATCTGCATCCACGGGGACACTCGATACTATCTCACAAGCCAAGTGACTCTGACTATTAACTCGAGAAGCAGAGAAAACTGGGGCAACTACTCAACAGATGTGAAGGTTGGAGATAAGACTGCAAAGGGATTTATAGATTCGGGAAGCAGACAAACCCTAGTATATATTGAAGTGCTAGGAAAACAGTGTCCAAAAGGACCAGGTACTGGTGTCATCTGCATTCACGGGGACACTCGATACTATCCCACCAGCCAAGTGACTCTGACTTTAATGGGCTGTCGCACCAAATGAAAGTGGGGGTAGTATCTAAGTTGCATGTACCTGTGATTATTGGAAATGACTTTCCAGGATTTACTGAGTTAATCAATGAGGGAGTAAATCCTGATGTTTTAGCAACTGTGGTGACAAGAGCTCAGGCAAAAAAAATCTCAGATAGTGGGGACTCTTTTCCTTTCACTGATTTTGATTCGGACTTGTTTGAGCACAGATCCAAGATCCAGAAGTCCAGGAAAGAAAGACAACACCTGAAGAAACAGTGGCAACAAAAGACAGATGGACATAAGGGGTTAACATATTAAATACTGAAACTAAACTGATCACTGATTGTGATTTTCAGAACAAGCTAATGATGTTTCTCTCCAGGGTTATTTTAAGCAGCTGGGGGTGAAACCAAAACAGGGTGAACCTATGTTTAAAAAATGTAATAGGCTACTGTATAGAGTTTGGGTTAAACCTCAGACACAGGACCAGATAGAAACAATTGCTTATACCACAAAAGTATATAGATCTCAGTTGTTACAGATAGCACATGATAGTCCTATGGCTGGTCACTCTGGGAAGGATCGCACCCTTGCCAGATTGCTGTACAGATTTTACTGGCCTGGACTTCATGAAGATGTTGATACCTATTGCAGTTCTTGTGCTGTGTGTCAGAAAGTAGCCCAAGTGACTAAAAAAGACAAGGTGCCCCTACCCTAGATAGATGTGCCTTTTGAGAGAATTGCAATGGATGTGGTTGGAGCCTTAGACAAAAGTAAAAAGGGTAATAGATTAATTTTGATAGTGTGTAACTATGCTACTCGATACCCAGAGCTAGTTCCAATGCATACTGTCACAGCCCCAAAAGTGGCAGCAGAGCTTGCCAAAATATTCAGCAGTGTGGGCGTACCAAAAGAGATTATTACTGATCAGGGTAGTAATTTTGGTGCTGCATTACTGAAGGAGCTGTACCGACTACTAGGTATCATACGAACATATGAAATTTGCTAGCAGATAAAGGCCTAGTGGTCTATCAAGTCTGCTTGAATGTGCAGCTGGCACCCATTATCCTGCAGCTGTCTCACCCTTGACCCTCCCCCATGCCCTGCCCCAGCCCCTTTGGAAGCAGTCCACTGTTCTACTGGATACCACTTCTGCCAGTAACTCATTCCACCCAGCTACCACCCTCTCTGTAAAAAAGTATCTCCTTATCTCCTTCCTGAACCTTCCACCCTCCAGTCTCATATCATGGCCATGGGTGTCCTTCCCCTCCGTTATTTTGAACAGCCCCTCTGTACCTGTCTTGTTTATTCCTTTCATGTTCTTAAAGGTTTCAATCATATCCTCCCTGTCCGTCCTTTTCTCCAGTGAGTACATGTTCAACTCCCTCAGCCTCCTCTCGTACGGTGCCCCCATCCCCTTGATCATCTTTGTCACCCTGCGCTGCACCCCCCCAGTAAATTAATATCCCTCTTCAAATATGGGCACCAGTACTGCACGCAGTACTCCAGGTGTGGTCTAACGAATGATCTATACAGTGGTAGAATCACCTCCCCCCCCGTGGATATACCCCTTGCTATGCAGCCCAGCATTTTATTTACTTATTTAATTTTCGGAAATATACCTTTGCACCAGAGGCTCATTTACAAAGGTTCCATGTCATGGTACATTGACAGATAAAGAATTAACAATAAAAAAATGAGGTGCAAATGAGGAACAAAGGTTACAACTAAATTAGCAAAAATAGATTGTTATAGGGAAAATAAGTATACACTGAAATTGCAGGAATAGTATAAGCAGCCAAGGGCCTTGTCAAGGATTGGGAAGTCTTATTAAAAACAAACACATCACTGAGTTGGAGGCCAAGTGGACCTTGGAAAAAAGAAAAAAAAATGGAAGGTGAGAGGAGAGGTAGCAGCTGGCTGTTTCAGTGATCAATGAAAGGTCAGACTACTAGACGTTTTGATGGAGGGGGGAGGAGGGGCAGCACAAGATCATATAGGGTGACCAGTGGCCGGGCAGTAGGGAGATAGTGGGAGGAAAGGGTAGTGGAAAGGGAAAAATTAAGAGGGGGAGAAAGAGGAGGGAGGGAAAAAGGATTAGGGTTGAAGAAAGGCAGCCGGGGGCAGTCCAGGGTTATGGTGGAAGGAAAGGCAAAGGAGAGAGCCTGATCAGGGACTTGTTATAGGAAGCAGTGACAGGAAGCACTAGAGCTCTAGAAGGTGTTGGTGAAGTTTGATCTTGAAGGCACCTAGTGTAGGAGTGTTGGAGATAGCCTGCAGAAGGGAGTTGAACCAGTTTGAGGCACTGGCAAAGAAGGACCATTGTCCTTTGTTGGTTCTACAGCGAGGTACAGAGAAAGATTGACTGTCCATCCTTCTAGTTGTATGTGGGACACAATAGGTAGTAAGTAAGTTCTGGACTCTGGGAGGTGCAAGAGCCATGGTGGTCATTTTGGATAAAATGCAGGTTTGGTACTTTAGTCTGATGGAGAGTTCGAGCCAGTTTGCCTGCTTGTAGATGTTGCAGGTGTAAGAGAGGTGGTCTGCTAAGGTAAGAAGCTGACAGGCCTTGTTAAGGGCTAGTGCTCTGCATCTGAGGGCAGTGTCAGTGGCTGAGCCATATATCACAAGCCCATAGTTGATTACTGAGGTGACAGAACTCTGGATGGCGAGGTTTAGGGTGTCGGTAGTCAGGCAAGATTTGTGATTGTATAAGAGCCCTATGCATGTATTCACTGCCTTTGCGATGTTGCAATATGTTTAGAGAATGACAGCGTACAGTTGAGGGTCACACCCAGATATTTGAATTGGTCCACCTGCTCCAGGGCGACACCCATGTAATTTCTTATAGTAATTCATGGTCCTTATATTTGTTTTGGGTCATGTGGAACAACATTGTTTTGGTTATTAGATAGTTGGCTATGAATTTGCGTGCCTTAAACCGGGCTTCAACTTCTGTAAAGCTTTTCTGCAGTTGTGGCTGTAAAAGAGACTGGTCATGGCTACTTGTGAAGATTACTACATCATCAGCATATAGAAGTATTTGGTCCTGACAGGCAGCAGGGATATCGTTTAGAAAATGCTGAATAGCAGTGGGCCCAGGATGGATCCCTGAGGGACACCAAAGCCTTTGCAGCTGCCTTCCTACACTGTGCTGAGTTGTTCATTGACTCCATAATGAGCACCCCCAGATTCTTTTTCTCCTCTGTCTCTGCTAGCTGCACTCCCCCAGCTGGTGACTTCTCTTTGGGTTTTTTGTCTCAAAATACTGCACCTTGCACTTTTTGGCATTCAACCCCAGTTGCCAGGTGTCTGACTAGATTTCCAGCTTTGCCAGATCATCCTGAAACCCCTGCCATCCCCCTGGGTCATCCACCAGTACCCCCACCTTGATCTCGTCAGCAAACAGACTGGTCTTGCTCTTGATGCCCAATGATATGTCTGTAATGAATATCCCAAACAACACTGGTCCCAACGCTGAGCCCTCCAGAATATCTATCATCACTGCCCTTGGGGATGAGAGCTCCCCACCCACCACCACCCTCTGTTGCCTTCCCTGAAGCCATTTCCCTACCCATATCACTAGCTTTGCAGCCGCTCCTGGACCTTCTTACTTTCCAGCCTCCCATGCAGCACCGAGATGAATGCCTTACTGAAGTCCAGGTACAGGACATCCACTGCATGGCCCCCATCCAATTGTCTAGTTACCCAGTCATAGAACTCACCAGGTTGGTTTGGCAGGATCTGCCACTTATGAAGTCATGCTGTCTGCTGTCCTGTAGTCCTTTGGCCTCCAGGAGGGCTACCAGCCTCTCCTTCAGGATAGTCTCCATCAGCTTACCCATGATGGATGTGAGACTCATCCTTGGGGCCGCTCCTATGGAGGGGCACCACATGAGCCATTCTCCAATCCTGAGGTACACACCCTGAGTGTAGTGAGGCATAAAATAGGTCTGCCAAAGGTCCCACCAGGACCTCTGCCAGCTCCTTCAGAACCCTGGGGTGGATGCCATCTGGGCCTGGTGCCTTGTCCACCCTCAGTGCCCTTGAACCCTCCAGAACTCTGCCCTCTTTGATTTCCCCATCTGTCACCCCTTCCCTCTGTTTCATCCTCTCGCCTCCTCCCCTTGAGTATCACCCCTTCTTCTCCTTAGTAAATACCAAGCAGAAGTAATCATCTAGTGCTTCTGTCTTATCATCTCCTGCTTCCACCCAACCCCCTCCTTCCTAATCCTTACTATATGGTCCTTACAGTTCCTTTTCTCCCTGATGTAACTGAAAAAGTCCTTCTCCCCCTTCTTAATGCCCTGTGCCAGCCTGAGCTCCGTAGACACCTTGGCTGCCCTTATTGCCCTTGTCACCTCCTTTGATTCTGTCCTCTCCCCTTCCTTGTTTTTTTGTACCTCCTAAAGGCAGCTCTTTTCATTCTTTCTTTTTCCATTACCTCCTTGCTCACCAAGCTAGGTTTCTTTGCCTTATCCTTCTTGCTATGGGCTTTGCTGCAGTTTCTGGTTACCTCCACTGTCCCCAGCTTTATGAGCTCCCACCTCTGGTTAGTGTCCATACTAGGTTGAATTCTGGCCAGGTACCCTTTTACCACTTCCCCCATCCTCCGAAAGTCAGCCATCCTGAAGTCCAGCACCCTTGTGTCACTCCTTCCTTACCCATATCCAGCATGAACCATACTGAGTGGTGGTCACTCCCCACCAGTGGTTCTTCCACCCTAAGTTCCCTCACAAATTCCCCATTTGCCAGCACGAGGTCAAGGGCATTCCCTAACCTGGTTGGTTCACTGACCATTTGCATCAGGAAGCTGTCTGGGAAGGCATCCAGCAGTACCTGCTTCCTTCTATTCCTGGTTGTTAGTGTTCTCCAGTCCACTCCTGGCATGTTGAAGTCCCCCACAATCACCACACTACCTTTCTGACAGGTTCTCCTGATCTGTCCTGCTAGTTCCCTGTCGAACTCCTCTGTCTGACAGGGCAGCCTGTACACCACTCCTATCCAGAAATTCCTATTCTTGGAATTCTGGATTTGCATCCATAGTGACTCTGTACTACCCTCCTCCCCTTCTTCCTCTACACACTTCAGTTCTTCCCCCACATATAGGCCACCCACCTCCTTTCCCAATCACTCTATCCCTACAAAATAGCCTGTACCCTGGTATGGAGAAGTTCCAGTCATTGTATTGGGTGGCCCATTTTTTTGGTGATGGCTGCAGTGTCCACCTCCCCCTCTGCCATGAGAGTCTGTAGCTCTGCAATTTTCATCCGGCTCCTAGCATTCAGGGTGACCACCTTCCACCAGTTCCCCCTCTGCGCTCCTTTACTAGCATCACCACTAGTACTTGCCCTTTATCCTTTGTCACTGTTATGGGGGTTAAGTTCATATGGCTTCCCAACCTGTGGTCTCTGCATGTCCCTTGCCCACGTGCCACCTCTGCTCCTAATTTAAATTCTCAACTTTTTCTATGTACTTCTCCATCCTCTGTTTCAACACTTTCTTTCCCTCCTTATTCAAGTGTAGTCTGTCCTTGGCATAGAGACTACTGTCCTCCCAGGTCCCTCCCCAACCCCCAGACCATACCCTTTAGAATAACATCAGGTTCTTAGCCATTCATTAAAATCCTTTATTCTCAGCTTTCTTGCTGTGCTTGCCCTGGGCACTGAAAGTATCTCTGAGAAAGTTACTGATCTTCTTGCCCCCTCACATAATTGTCCTAGTTCCTCAGATCTCCTCTGGACTATATCTACCATCCTGTCAGCCAGGTCATTCATCCCCAAATGTATAACTTACTTCACTTAAAATCTCTGATCAAGTGGTCTTAGATCCTCTTAAGATGGCTAATTTGCTTAACCAGAGTTTTATTAATGTTCCTGTTTTGTCTCCTGAGTCTCCAACTACAGATTTTATTGTGCCCAGTAATGGTTTAGCAAATTGTGTTAATAGTCAATTGAAAAATGGTGTAGCATCTCAATTTGTATTCTGATGGGTTACTGCCATTGAAGTATTGAAATTGTTAAATTCCTTGCCTGATAAATTTGGCTATTGTGGGGATGGGCTTGATGCTAGGTTTATTAAGGTGGCTGCCCCACTTATTTTAGAACCTTTGTGTATAGTATATAATCCATGCATTTCTGCAAATGTCTTTCCTTTATCATGGAAGATAGCCCAGGTTGTACCAATCCCTAAAAATGCTGGGCCTACTGGATTCAAGGATTATTTACCTATTTCAATTTTAAATCCCTTGGGGAAGGTTCTTGAGAGCTTGATGATTAGTCAGTTGAATGAGTTCTTGGGTGTGGCTGAGATCCTTTGTGAAGAGCAGCATGGTTTTTGGCGGGGCAGGGTTACGAGTACAGCCCTGGTCAGGTTCACAAACACCGTCCTTAAATATTTTAATGACAGAATGTTAATCGGGGTGGTTTTTGTGAACCTGTCCAGGGGATTTTGATTTGATAATTCATTCCCTGCTTAGTCAGAGGCTTGCTGCTCTTGGAATGACTGTTTCCATAGTCTATTTTGTTTCTGATTTTTTTGCAGGGGCGTTTTTAGTCTGTCTCTATTGGTTTGATTACTTCTTCAGTTTTTTTTACTACATGTGGTGTACCTCGGGGGGGTCTATTATTGGACCACTGTTGTTTTCTTTGTTTATTAATCAAGCCCCCTCTATTTTTGATAAGTGTAAATGTCTATTGTACACTGACAACTTGATTTTGTATTGTCAGGGAAAGCCCTTGGATTGTATAAATATGGTGTTGGAAGATGAGTTTAAGAAATTATGCCATTTGCTTACTACCAACTTGATGCTTTTAAATATTCGTAAAACCAAAGTTATGTTGTTTGGTAGTTCTGGAAGACTTGGTGTACATCTTTCCTTGACTATACATGACATTCAGGGGAATTTACTTGATCAGGTGTTAGAATTTAGGTATTTGGAGGTTTTTTTAGACCCCTCGTTGATTTATCTTCCCCAGGTAAAGTCAGTAAAAAAGAAAATTCACTGAAGGTTGTGCCAATTATATAAATTCAAATCTTATATATCTTATGATTCTAGTTTGAAATTGGCTAATGAATTCTTAATGCCACATTTTGACTATGTCTCCTCATTGTATGCTAAGTTGGGATCCAAAGAGAAACAAATTCTAAATGTTGTTTATAATAGCATTTGTAGGTTTGTCTTGGATGCTCCTTTTTTGACCCACAGTTGCCTTTTATATTATTCACTGAAATGGTTGTCGACCCAGTTTAAATACGAATTTGCTTTAGGTAAATTGGTTAATTAGACCATCTATTCAAATGGCTTATCTCCATTATCTGGTTTGGTTCAGGTTCATGTAGCTCAGGTTAATTTGAGAATATTTCAGGGGGTAGCGTTGGTAGTACAAGGTGCTAAAAATAATTATGGCCTACGATTATTTGACCACCAAGCTTGTCCATTATGGAATCGGTTACCAGTTTTATTAAGGTTAATTAAGTCCTATTCTTGTTTTAAAGTTAAGTTTAAACAGCATTTGTTAGCACAGTCTGATTGTTTCTGTTATTTGTAAATTTTGTATGTTGTATATTTTGATGTAATGTTTGTTATGTTTTATGTCCAGGTCGGTCCTGAAAAAGGGCTTTGGCCCAGAGTCCTAACCCGGTTAACAAATAAAATGAAATGAAATGAAATTAAATGAGGCTTCTCCCTACCCCTTCTAGCATATTTTAGAACAGATTGTCCCACACTTTCCATTGTCATTCCCGGCATGGCCTCCACCCAGCTGCGACTATGCCTCTCCCCTTTGCTACTCCACCCGATTCCTCTTAGTATTGAGTTCCCCAGCACTAAGATTCCACCCCTCTTACTAGCTGATTGCTTCCTTTCCTCCCCATCTCTTGCTCCCAGCTCCTCCTCTTCCTCCTGCACAGTAATTCCCCCTTCCTCCCATGTTGTAATTTCCCCAGCAGAACTTCCCCTTACTCCAGTTTCACTATCAGTTACCCCTCCAATTTCATCACCTCCCACCTCCTTCTTTCCCTCTAGTACTGCAAAACAATTTTCTGAAGACATAAGAATCTGCCTTAATTTTAGGAAACTTAATCAAATGTCAGAATTTGACAGTTCTTCTATGCCCAGAATAGATGATTTGGTGGAAAGACTGGGGAGTGCCAAGTATATCAGTACCCTTGATCTCACCAAGAGTTACTGGCAAATCCCCCTAGCTAAAGAATCCAGAGACAAAACTGCATTTGCCACTCCTATAGGATTCTATCAGTTCACCACCATGCCGTTTGGTTTACATGGTGCACCTGCTACATTCCAACAGTACATGGATGTAATTTTATCCCCCACACTGGTTATTGTGCTGGTACCTGGATGATTTCATGGTGTATAGTCCAGACTGGAAAAGTCACCTGTAACTCCTATGAGCAATTATCCAATCAATCAAAAAGGAAGGTCTAACAATCCTACCAAGCGTGCATTGGGCATGCAGGAAACCAAATATTTGGGCTATGTTTTGGGAAATGGTGAATTCAAACCAGAGGTTTCCAAGATAGAAGCTGTGGCCCTGTGCCCAAAACCAAGAAACATGTTGGGTCATTTTTAGGGCTGGCTGGTTATTATCAGAGATTGTTCCCAACTTTTCCCAGTTAGCTACTCCCCTCACTGAACTCACAAAGAAACAGTTCCAAAATAATGTGAAATGGACCCCAGAGTGTCACGAGGCTTTTCGAGCCATTAAGGCTGCATTATGCTCAGCCCCTGTTTTAAGAAGCCCAGACTTTGAGAAACCATTTTTGTTACAGACTGATTCATCAGGGGTAGGCATAGGTGCAGTCTTGTGTCTGCATCTAGATGGGAAAGAACATCCTATTCTATACATAAGTAGGAAGTTGCACAACAGAGAGAAAAGGTACTCCACCATTGAAAAGGAATGTTTTTCAGCAAAGTGGGCTATGGAGTCCCTTAAGTTTTACTTACTAGCAGCTGACTTTGTACTTGTAACAGATCACAGTTCTCTCTGTTGGCTTAACCAAATGAAGGACAACAATTCTAGAATCACACAGTGATACCTGGAACTACTGCCATTTAAATTTAAAGTGATGCACGAATCTGGGAAAGAGAATGTTAATGCTGATTTTCTGTCAAGATATGGATCCAGAATTAAGAATTCTGAAGGCTGACAAAACAAATGTGTGAGTTTAAACTTCACTATTTGCTGTACTGTTGTTATTGAAAAAAGGATACTGCATATGCACAGAACTGTTAAGGTTATGTGCTTATGTTACATGAGAATTACTAGAAAGTTTTGGAAACTTGTTTTTGTAAAACAGGTTCCCTCATAAGAAGGGAGGTATGTGACAGGGTTGGAAATCAAGGGGTTAACCTCTTGAGTTCCAAACAGCTCTTTGCAATCATTTCAACAGTATAACTATATACATTTCAACAGTAAAACTATATATATATATTTCTAAACAAAGGGATTCCAGTATCATTCACATTTCTACATAATGATTCACATATATTTTTATACCAGCAGATATGCAAAGTGTGGGTGGGTGGAGAAAAGACAGAATAGCCAGAGAAGGTAGAAAGATGGTGAGAGTCAGAGAATTACAAGACTGTCAGACTGATCAAGTACTAGATCTCATGAGAAAATTTGATTGTGCAACCAAACAGAGAACAGACAGAAAAGGAGAGGCTAGAACAATCTTTTGTGTTTAAACACTTTCTGCATAACAACTGGACAGGGCCATATTCAACCCTGTCACAATTAGCAAATAGGCTAGCAATTATAATACAGGTAATAACCTCAGACATCAGGTAAAAAAACATTAGAAGTGATAAGTACTAGGCACTCATCAGACGGTATTCATCAGGAATATATATAGGATGGAGTGGGAAAGTAGAAGAGAGAGAGAGAGAGAAAGCATGGTCGACAAGAGGGGGGACAAAAAGAAGAGATATTGGTTGGAGAGGAAGAGAGAAAAAAGAACAGATTTGGGGTTGAAAGTAAAGGGGGGTAGGATGGATGAGAAGGGACATAGAAAAAATAGGATAATGATAGAGGAAGGGGTAGAAAGGGTCAATGATGGTGGAGTAGGTGAGTGAGAGAAGGAAGTAAGGGAGCAGGAGTGGGGGAAGTGGTGGAGTTGGAAGGAGGAGAGGAAGGTTGAGGAGGGTGGTTGCAAGTATAGAGGTAGGGTAAAAGGGGAGTATTAGTGTAGGGCTTCGAGTTAAGGGCATTTTTAGGAGGGGGGCAGTATGACTTTGGAGCTGGGAGGTGAGAGAGAATGTTTGGAGGTGGCAGAGCGAATTGTAAGAGGAAGGAAGTTCCAAAAATTAGGAAGGCAGAAGGAGAAACCAGATTGGCAAGCCTGGAATTTATGCGAGGGGGCAAGAGGGAACGATAACCTGATTTATGGAGACAGTACCTGGCGAAGGCGTAGTGGGGACTAGAGAGCTTAGTTAAGGAGGAAGGGAGGCCAACCAGAATTTAGAAATAAAGGAGGCACAGTGGGAGAGGCAGTGGCCATTCAAAGAAGGGAGGTGGAGATCAATATACAGAGAACAGTGGTGAGTCCATGGGGGACAAGACAAGGCAAAACAGCAAAAGAAGTGGAAGAGGGGATCCAGTATGGCCACGGTGGATTTTGGTACAGCATCATAGACTATGTTGCCATAATCAAAAATTGGGAGGATCATCTTAGAGATGATGCTTCAGCAGTCAAATATAGGGATACAGCCCTTGTTTCTATAAAGGGAACCTAGCTTAGGGTGGAGTTTTTTATACATGGTGTATAGGCCTTAACCATTGAAGGTGAAGGCTGCTGAAATCTGCTGTTCTGCTGGGAAGAAATCATACTCATATTTGGGAACTGGGAGCCTGTGTTGTATAAATAGGGGATATGATATGGCCTGACTGAAGATATCATGTTTATCTTCACGAGAGGCCAGTGACATGATGATATCTCATGAGTGGCGAAGCCACGAGTGAGATATCTTGATGTAACTGGCCTCGAGTGAAGATAAATATGATATCTTCAGTCAGGCCATGTCATATTCTGTTTATAATAACATATGTTTTGTCCCCCAACAATAACCCACTTACATGCTCCTCTCAGTGCAATGGGCTATATAAAGGTGATGGCCCTAGCAATACAAACCCCTTACAGAAAAGCTGTGAAAAGAACAGATGTAATTTGTTGTTGAAAAAATATCTGGTGTATCCTAGTTTTTATGGTTATTTTTTTAAAAGAGTTATCTGTTTTTTATGCCATGCCCTCCCAACAGAGTTCTCCAGGCCCCCAAACATAACAGATTTTATACAACAGATTATATACTATTTTGAAATATCTGGTTGATCCTGTCATTTTAAAATTATTGAAAATATCTGGTTGATCCTCTATTATTCAACAAATTACACTAAGCTGTGTATGAAGCACAGCGCTTGTTGTTTTGAAACTCAGGATAACTCGCGTAGAAAATGACTATCAATATAACAGGCATCAGTGTGAATAGCGCCGCTACCGCACGCTTAAAGGGACCGTGAAAGTGCTCAGAGTGGAAGGATCAACCAGATAAGCTTTTAAATATTATTTTTTTCTAGCATAATGGCAGGATTAAGGAGATACATTTTGTTTCATGAAATGTGGAGAGTTAAGATTGAAATGGCTGTTTTGTTTCTTTTTATGCAGAGCATGTGTTATTGTAAATGTAGGTAGACAGCTGATGAGTTACAAGAAAGTGAGAAGTTCCACATAGCTACAGTAGTTTCTGTATGACGTGAGTGTGGGAATATCAGTGATATCTTCACATGGAAGATATCACTGATATCTCCATGACCTGGCTGAGATATTACTTTTATCCTGTCATTTATCCCAAAACATGTGTTGTATAAATATATATATATATATATATATATATATATATATATAGATATATATATATATAAAATATAAAGCAGGAAGGGAGAGAGACATGTGGGGAGTGGTGCAATGCATTGGCTGTGGGCCGGCAGTTTTCTGGGAAACATTCTGGAGGTTGCATTGCTGCCCTATTTTGCAGGCAACTGTCTGCTCTGAGGAGGAGGTTGCCCATCTCCAGGCTGAAATAGCAGGAGTAGGGAAGCCTCCCACCCAAGACACCAGTGCCACCACACTGCCTCAAGTGGCCAAGAAAAAAGGGCGCGGTTGGATCACAGTGGGCTCAGGAAGGGTGAGGATGGTGGAACAGAGGACACCCCTCCAGTTCTACCTCTCCACAATTCATATTCCATTTTGGTGGAGTGTGGTTCCTCTATGGAGGCACCCACAGTGGAGACCAAGGAGGATGCTGGGAACCTCCACAAGGGAGACCCACAGGAGGGTGGCACAGGACCCCATGGGGGAAAGGAAGCAGCTCCTGGTGGGGAACCCAATTGTTAGGAGGGTAGAACTGGGGAGGGAGGGAGGAGAGGGAGTGTAATGCCTGCCTGATGCTGTGGCTTGAAGGGACAGAAAGCAAATCCTCAGGATTACAGGAGCAGCATCACGTGAGAGGGAGCTAGATGTCATTGTCCACCTTGGGACAAGTGACCTAGCTGGGCACGGGATCAGAGAAATGCAAGAGGAGTTTGAGGAGTTGGGGCGGGGCCTTAGACAGGTAGCACGCATGGTAACCTTCTTGGAGATGCTGCCTGTCTATTGCATGGGTGAGGTACTCTGCACCATGCATTTCAATGAATGGTTGAAAGACTGGCACAGAGCACAGGATTTTTGCTTCACTGGGGACTGGGGGGGGGTCCACCTGGAGGGATGCAGACCTATACTGGCACGATAGTCTGCATCTGTCTGTGGGAGAACCTATCTCCTAAGTGATAAGTTTAAATGCTTCATTGGCAAACTTTTAAATTAGCCAAGAGGGGGAGGCACTGATATGAAGCAGGAAATTCCCAGCCTTCCCCCACAAAACAGGGTAGTTAGCAAGGTAAGCACCAAGGTACAGAGGTCAAGAGGTAGCAGTACGGGGTAAATGGAGAAAAAGGAAAAGGCAGTAAGGGCAGGGATGGGGCAAAAAAGGAAAAGGCCATCATAAAATGGAGGGCAATGAGTACCAATGCCTGTAGTCTGGGTGACAAGCTTCCTGAGCTATTGGCCTTGATGGAAGAGGGATACCTAGATATCGTAGTAGTCATAGAAACATGATACACAGAGAACCATGACTGGAATGTCAACATACCAGGGTACACAATCTACAGGAGGGACAGGGAAGGTAGAATAGGAGGGTGAGGAGGAGCTCTATGTGTAATGGAAGGGATCAAAACAACAGAACTAAAGGGTAAATGGGGAGGAGAGGAGGCACTATGGGTCACCTTGGAGACAGGTAGTGGTACCACAATCCGCACAGGGGTTGTCTACAGACCCCCGTCTCAGGAGGTGAAAATGGACAAGGGAAATGATAGAAGGCATCCTCAGAATGGCAAAAAAAGGGGAGATATTGTTGATAGGGGACCTGAATATGCCAGATGTTAACTGGAGCACATTTACTGCAGCCACATCCAAGAGTAGGGTAATTCTCTATGCCCTACAGGGGGTATGCCTCTGACAGCTAGTGTTGGAACCCACTCAGGAGGGAGCAGTCTTGGATCTGGTACTGTCAAATAGGACAGAGAGAGGCTCACAGATTTAGAAGTGGGTAGCCATCTGGGAACAAGCGACCACCACACAGTGTGGTTCATGATAAACACAGCCGTGGAGTCAAGCCATACAAAAGTGAGGGTACTGGACTTTAGAAGGGCTGACTTTGGTAAAATGGGGGAGTGTCTAAGGAATGCACTAGCAAATGGGCAGGAAGGAGAGGGGTGGAAGAACAATGGGGAAAAATCAAAACTGCCATGATAGAGGCAACAAGCCTTTGTGTGAAGCAAATAAAGAAGACAAAATGAAGTAAAGAAACACTATAGTTCTCAAAAGAGGTGGCAAGAAAAGTTAGGGAGAAAAAGATAACATTCAGGAAGTATAATGAATCACAGAAGGAACAGGACAGAGAACTGTATCAGTTAAAGCATTAAAGCAGAGGAAAGTGGGGAAGGCAGTCAGGATAGTGAAGGCCCAAACTGAGCAAAAGGTAGCCAGCTCAGTTAAGAAGGGGGATAAAACCTTTTATATATACATTAGGGAGTGAAGAAAGACCAAGGGAGGGATAGTGAGGCTTAATAAAGGGGAGGGAATGTGGGCAGAGAGTAACAGTAAAAAAGGCAGAGATACTGAATGAATACATTTGTTCAGTATTCACAAAAGAAGAAGAAGGGGAGGTACCTAAACCAAACAATAGAAGCACTCCATTGACAGAAGAAAGGGTCCTGAAAGAACTCTTAAAACTCAGGGTGGACAAAGCGATGGGACCTGACACTGGTATTAAATTTATGTTTCTTTACCAGAGTCTGGCAGATGTAAGCCCAACACACAGGCTGCTAAATGCATTTCAGATCCATTGAATGTACAGTGTTAGCAGGTTTGGAGCAATTAGGTACCAATCTAATCAGTGCTCTCCACAGAATCCAAAAATGGAATGTTTATATTCCTGCCTCTTATGTTACATTTGCATTTACTTTGTTAGAACATGAAAATTATGTGAATTTAAATTATTTTTGATTTTTGCAAGACATATAAAGAATAATAATGTGTAATATATATTTGGGTAGTGGGCTATGCTACCCATGTTTAAAAACAGTATTTTGTGTAGTTTCAAAAAAGATATACTTTTCCTAAAATAACATGAAGTTCTTGGTCTCTACAAGCAAACAAAGCAATGATGTGCATTAAATTAGAATTTAAGGCACTTCAAGTAGAAATTAAATAGAGTACTACCGCTATAATATGTTTCTGCCTATAAAAAACATTTTTGGAGAGTATATAGCACAAACACTAAGAAATTCAGCACCATATAGTTTTCCATAATTCTCAGTTAAATAATATGTTTTCTGGGATGTTATCTGCAACACTTTTGAGTAAAAATAGCATTTTGTTTACATTTCAGGCAGTGTTTCATGGCCACATGACCTGATATTGACAAAACCTTACTACCTATAAAAAGCCCAGAGTCTAACAATAAAAAACATCCATGGTTTCCCAACTTTTCCTTGAAGGGAACATAGTGATATTTTAATTTGATATATTATTGTGCAAAAATAACATAAATTGCCTGGCCCAGGAGTGTAAAATACCCCTGGCAGCGAAAGGGTTAATTCCAACTAAAAATGGCCTGGCAGTGCCTTTAAGGGAAAAAAAGTTGCACATACTTACTTTTTAAATAATTGCTGACTCATCATACAGTAACACTGTACTTTTAAACAGCTCTGTTTTTAAAACTAATCATATATGTGGCTTAAAATGCATGTGTACAGCATGTTTAGACAAGACTGAGCACTAGCCCTCTGTGGCTTTATTAGTTTAGTCACTGTTGTGTTATCTTAAATGTTTTGTGTGTGGGTGCTTCTTCACACTAGCAGCCTGCTTTGCTGCTTGATATGGCGCCTGGATCATTTCATGTATATTGGAAGCCCATCCCCCATTTACACTGTGTGCCTCCTTTATTTAATTAAGGTTTTTTTTTTGTAGACTCTGTTTATTCTCCACCACACCTGGGCATCCTTCCAGGGTGTACTCTCGATGTTAGCCTCTAGTCCCTGACTGAACCGTGCTGAGACTGGAGAGACTCCCCCCGACCACCCAGGCAGACCTAGCCCCCCGGTTCACCCCCGGGGCAGGCCCGTCCTCCAGCGACGGCCTTTCTGGAATTAGAGAGGTCATATCTGGATAGCAGGTTGGCCATGGAGTCCTCCAGTTGCAGGGTCATCAGTGGGATGTGGGCTGCGTCACTGGAACCCCCTTCATCTCTGCACGTATGGAGGGTTTTTTCTGGCTTGTGGTTTGTCCTGGTCCCTGCAGAGCCCAGCCAGCATGGCAACATAGTGCCACAGCTCTGCTTCCCACCATACGCAGTGCTGCTATGCTGATGCAGTCCGGCCACTGCCAGAGGGCACTCCATGAATGGACGCTCCCCTGAGCCCTCCCTGAGAAGAGAGAGTGGTCTACCGAATGTTCAATCTCTTTCCTCCCCTGCCGACCCCCGATGACCTGGGCTCGTTCCCGAACCTGGGTCGCTGGCATGGTGTGAGGTGTGGCATCCAGTGCCTCAACCTCAGCACCACCAGGCTGGCCCTAATTAAGGTTTTAATAGTTGGCAGTCCCTATATTAATAACCTGGTACTTGCCACCTGCCAACTAGTTTATTTATTTAAAATATCTGATCTCCTACTGTCAGGAGAGTGCCGTTAATCTCCAAGCCTCTCCACACTCTGAACCGCTCCAGCAGGCAGGCCTTAGCCTGCTCTGTGAGCAAGGTCACATTTCACTGTAGCTGCTCCTCAGCTGTTAAGATGGGGGTTCCCCTTTAGCATGAATGCACAATATCTACAGAGCCGCGGCTCGGCTTTCCACCACTGCTTCTTCACTTTCTGTCTCTCTCAGTGCCTTGGCACCATGCAGCTGCCACTCTGCAAACAAATTAAACTCTGCAACTGCTGGGGAAACACAGTATTTTAAACACAGGCCTGGTATTTATTTAAAATAATACTTTTGCTCCTTCCTTCCCAGACTGTCCTCACATTTACTACTGGACTACAAGGGCTTAGTAACATTTAACAGGGTAGCTAACCACTATCCAGGGCAACCAAACTACAACCCTTGCCTACAGAAGTTGCTGTACCCACTACTTCTTACATAAGGTGACAGACAATATTTTTTTTTAAATGGCAGATCATTGGGTACTGAGTGTGAGGGGTGTAGGCAGTCTTCCCCCACTCCCTTAATTTACACCTGCTGTCTTAATAATATGCTCACTGCCTTTTTTTTTGTTACACAGGGCCTGACCTCCCACAGTGGAAAGATCCATACAGTTCCAGAACTCCCACCAGGTGACCCCCTAGAAATTAAGGCACCCAATTACTTTCTTGTGGAACAGTCATTCTATGACTGTTACAGCAGTGGTCTCCCTAGAAATTAAGGCACCCAATTACTTTCTTGTGGAACAGTCATTCTATGACTGTTACAGCATGTCCACACTTACAGCAGCATGTTGGTCTAGGTTCCAGAAACCCGGCACTTGGAGTGCCATGCCAGTGAGATATGCTGGATCTGACACACACTGAAAGTGAGTATTGATAATTTAAAGAGCAGTCAGTCTGAATAGGTTGCAACCCCCAGAAGTGAGGTTACACTTCAGATCAGCTGAAATTGACTGTGGCCATCACTTTGTGTAGGATCATTAAGAATCTGACAGGGGAGGTCCATGACACATCCCCCCTACCCCCAAAAAGCAAAACCAATATAGACCTGCATGAGAATAAAATGGAGCTCTGAACCCCCTCCTCCCAGTGACTATGTGCCTAAAAAAGTATCAGAAGTCCTGTATCACTTGTGCATGAAGTATTTTTTTATACAGCAAGGTACCCAAGTGGGTATCTCTGTGTGGATCTCCCTGAACCAGAAGCAGCCTCCTCTTCCTTTAAGTGCTGCCAGTTCTGGTTCCACTTCCCTTACCTAAGATACACAAAAAATTGCCCATAACGGTAAAACCAAGCACTGCCCTGTCAGGCCTGTGTAAACAACACAACAGTTGACTCAACCACCACTGTGGGTGCGGCAACAATTTTTAGTCCACCTTGAACCACTAAATGATGCTGTAACACTGCTATTAAAATAAGATACACTAAGTGGTTCTTATTTTAAGGAAGGAATACTGGTTGCTAACAGAGGAGTGTGTTAGCCTCAGGAGGAAGAACACAAGGGCCAAATTGCCCTGCTGATTCAGTTCTGGGGTCGCACAGGCAGTAATGGAGAAGAGGTTAGCCTATAGAAAATTCAGGAAGACCAAGAGCAAGGAGGGCTGGGGGATACTGGGATGCATAGGGAGAGGCATCACCTGTAGAAAACAGGACATTATTATCCCTCTGTACAGACAGCTGGTGAGTCCCCATCTGGAGTACTGCCTGCAGTTCTGGAGACCCAATCTCCACAAAGACAAAGACAGGATGGAAGCTGTCCAGAGGAGGGCAACTAAAATGGTGCAGGGTCTGCATCAGAAGACATATGAAGAGAGACTTAAGGAGCTTAATATGTATAGCCTCGAGGAAAGGAGGGAGAGGGGGGACATAATAGAAACTTTCAAGTACCTCAAGGGAATCAACAAAGTCCAAGAGGGTAGCATCTTTCAAAAAAAGAGGTGTGCAAGAACAAGGGGGCACAATTTGAAGATGGGGGGGGCGGCTCAGAGGTAATTTAAGGAAGTATTTGTCACAGAGAGGGTTGTGGATGCATGAAACGTCCTTCCAGAGAAGGTTATGGAGGCAAAAACAGTGGTGGAATTCAAGCATGCATGGGACAGTCATAAGGCAATTCTAGGGGGTGGGGGTAGGAAGAAGTAGGCTGCTGGTTAACTAGGATCTGCAGCTTATCCATTAGGTAGGGAAATGGGCAGACTGGGTGGGCCAAGCGGTCCTTATCTGCTGTCAAATTCTATGTTTCTATGTTTCTTAAGAAAGGGGAGTAGTGGGTGGAGGATAATGGGGGAAAAGCAGAGATACTAAATGAATACTTCTGTTCCATCTTCACCAGAGAGAAGGATGGACTAGTACCTTCAGGAGGGAGAAGAGGAGTGGGGAAGGGGAACACAGATGCAGTGATAAAGGAGGATACAGTGAGGGAGGGGCTGCTAGCATTGAAGGTGGACAGATCACCAGGCTCTGACAGAGTACATCCAAGGGTACTAAGGGAACTCTTTAAGGGAACTGGCAGGCCTATTTAATAGTTCACTAGAATGAGGTGTGGTACCACAGGACTGGAGAACAGCACACGTGGTGCCCCTTTACAAAAGCGGTCCCAAAGATGACCCAGGGAATTACAGACCAGTCAGTCTGACCTCAATTGTGCACAAGCTCATGGTGACCATATTTAAGGAAAGGTTGGTAGAATATCTAGAGGAGCATGGCCTCCAGGATGCGAGGCAGCACAGGTTCATGGGGGGAGGGATGGTATCGAATCTGATTGACTTCTTTGACTGGGTCACTAAGATAGTAGACAGAGGTCAAGCAGCAGACATTCTTTATCTGGATTTCAGCAAGGCCTTTAACTTTGTGTCCCACAAAAGGTTGATCAGAAAGTTGATGGATCTCAGGGCTAGGGATAAGATGTCCAGATGGGTGGAAAACTGGATGAGGGACAGAACCCAGAGGGTAGTTGTGGGTGGAGAGTCATCTGACACCAGAGTGGTTTATTTATTTATTTGCTTTTGGTAACCGGGTGAGTGCACTAGGCATAGAAATGCCTATTTTCAGGCATGACCCGGGAGAGAGACAATGTAAAATACAAAAGCAGATACATGTGACGCAGCACATGGGATAGGTATAGAAAAAAAACAACATAACACTAAACAATTGATTCAGAAAGTAAATCATCCTGGAAAGGTGGAGACAAATCCAGTATGAGGCAAATAGGGTAACATTTAGATCAAAATACATCAATTTAATACTGAAACAGCCAAACAAAGTACACAAGTTTACCAGTGATGCAGCTACAATACAGGATGTACTGGTAAATGCACTTCAAACACTGTGAGAGAAACAGACATTGCAAATGAATGGCATACATAAAATAAAACAATACAGAACAATTTAAGTGCCAGGTTGTGGTTGATGAAGAACGAGGAGAAGAGGGAAGAGTGGTGGGAAGCAAGGAGAAAAGGGTTGGAAAAAGGAGGGAGAGAGAGAGGAACATGAAAGGAGTGAGTATAAGAGAGGTGGGAAGGAGGTGTCAGAGGAGTGGATTAACTTGGAAGAGGGCAGAGAAAGGATGATCTAAGGTGGATTAATGCAGGTGCAGGGGCTGGTAGCCCGCAGATGCTCACGGTGCATTTTCTTGAAACTGGCATGGGAGGGCTCTTGACGAATTGTGTAGGATAGGGAGTTCCAGTATTTTGGAGCAATGTAAGAGAATGCACGTGTACCCATGCTAGTTCTGCATCTAGGGATGTGAAGAGGTGCTTGGCCTGTGGATCGCAGTCCATAGGAGGGAGGTTGAGAGTACAGCAGGGAGGCAAGGGACAGGGGGAGGCCTGATCTCGTGATGCAGTCAATTTGAGTGCCAAAAGACTGGAGACAGTGGGTAGCGGAGCCAGGCCAGTTAAGGTCAGCATAGAGCTGGCAATGGTGTTTGTAATGTGGGGATGCAGAGGCATAGCAACAGATGCTATTATAGGTGGTGTCCCATTTATGGAGGGAGGATTTGGAGGCTGATTGGAAAGTGACTGAGCCATAGGCCAGGGCTGGGAGCAGGAAACCTTGCACCACCGCTAGTCGGGCCGAGGGGGTAAGGGCATAACTAGTTCTGTAGGCACTTCCAAGCTTGGCATTCACAGACTTGCAGATAGTTGTTATGTGCAGGTCAAAGTCTAGAGATTCATCAAGTGTAACTCCCAGATATTTGAAGGATCTGGTGCTGTCCAGAGGGGAGCCATCAGCACACAGGATATTTAGGGCATGGTGATTCATCTTAAGCCTGGCAGGTGAGCCAAAGAGCATGGAGTATGTCTTGCTAGTGTCGAGAACAAGTTTGTTGTTAGTTAGCCAGGATTGGATATTAGCGAAGTCCGAGGCAAGAGGGTGGTTTATGTCAGCGGTATTTCTCGTACTGGTAAATAACTAGGTCATTCACGTAGAGCAGAGACAAGCAGTTTTGTGCTAGGAGCGATAAGTCATTAACGAAAATTGAGAAAAGCGAGGGGCCAAGTATGGAGCCTTGGGGCACTCTGACATGTACAGTATAGGGGAGAGATCTGATATGGCAGAGTTGAAAATTACAGCCTGTTTCCTGTCTGAGAGATAGCTTTTGAACCAGGCTACTACATCAGAGGAGAAGCCTAGGGAGTGTAGTTTATCAAGAAGAAGGGTGTGGTTTACCAGGTCAAAAGCCTGGGTTAGATCGATGAAAACCACACCTGTCAGGAGGCCTGAGTCCATAGACGCATAGATGTCATTTGTGAATTTCAAAAGGGCAGTGGAGGTGCTATGGCCTTTGCAGAAACCATGCTGGGAGCATGATAGAAGGTTGTACTTCTGAATATATTCTATTGACTGGTTGGCCACTAGTTTTTCCAGAAGTTTGCTGAGCATGGAGAGAATAGCTATGGGACGGTAGTTCTTAATTTCTTTAGGATCTCCTTTTTTGGGAATTGGGGTGACTTTAGCTATTTTCCAGATATCAGGAACTGAGCCATGACATAAGGAAAGGTTGAAAATTTTGGTTAGGGGAGAGGCAATGAGAGGGGCAGCGGCTTTCAGAAGCCTAGGTTCCAGATCGTCAGACCCCGAGCTGGTACTGTCAGGAGCAGAGAGTAGCAGTTTTAGTACTTCTGCCCTTGTGATACTACGGAACCTAAAGAGAGGGTGTTTAAGTGGAGGTTCATTAGGGGGTGAGGTGGTACGTATAGTTTGGAAAGAGTTCAGGTAGCTGGCCAGATCTGAAAAGTGATGATTGAAAGAGTTGGCTATGGTCAAGGGATTATTGCAATGAATGCCGTTTAATAGCATATCACTTGTATGGGCCCTAGTATTGGCACCGAGGAGTGATTTTATGGTAGCTCAGAATTTTTAGAGTTTCCAGCAGCCTTTGTTAGAAGGTTTCTGCAGAAAGTGCTTTTGGCTAGGCGAATATTTTTTTTACATGTGTTTCTAAGAGATCGATAGTGGTTATAGTCGTTTAGTTGCCCAGTTATTTTGAAGCATCGCCACAGTTTGTCTCTGGCCCTTAGTTGGGTAAGTAGGTCTTTTGTTAGCCACTTTGTCTGTGTTCCACGAATCCGACAAGTGACATGGGGGGCATAGGTGTCTTGAAGCAGGCCAAAGTGAACCAGGAAGTAGTCAAGTGCCACCTGGGCATTTGTAGAGGTATAGATGGGTTCCAGTTAATCAAGGAGAGATCATGTGTAAACTGAGCTTGGTTGAAATGGGCCAAATTGCAGAAATAATTAGTTTAGGAGGCGGAGGTGATTTATTTGTAGCGCGCCAGATACAGTAGATTGGGGAGTGATCACTTATGGCATCTGCAAGGGTGCCTGAACGTACTATGCTGTCAGAGCGATTTGTTAGGACCCAGTCAATAAGAGTACTTGTTCGAGGGGGAGTCATGACCCTTGTAGGGTCTGTGATTAGTTGATGAAGGTTGTAATCTTGTATCATTGTATGTGAGGACTGGTTTGATTTACTAGTCCAGTTTAGGTTGAAATACCCCAATATAAGGACTTCATTTCGGCCAATGGCGCAGTCTACTTGGGAGAGGAGTTCTTCGAGACCCTTGCTACCTCCAGCAGGAGGATTATAGGCACAGACAATGTGTCATTTCTTTGAGCCTAGTTGTAAGGTAGCATGGATAGCTTCGCATTGAGGTAATGTGGGAAACACATTGTGGGACAGCAACAAATGAGGTTTATAGAAGATAGCTACCTCACCTCCACGCTTTGCTGATGGCCTATCCTGTCTAATAGACATAGAAACATAGACTTTGACGGCAGATAAGGACCACTTGGCCCACCCAGTCTGCCCATTTCCCTACCTACTGGATAAGCTGCAGATTCTGGTTAACCAACAGCCTACTTCCTGCAACCCCCCACTACAATTGCCTTGTGTCTGTCCCATGCATATTTGAATTCCCCCACTGTTTTAGCCCCAACAACCTCCCCAGAAAGGCAGTTCCATGCATCCACCACTCTCTCCATGAAAAAAGATTTCCTCACATTACCCCTGAGCCGTCCCCCCTCTATCTTTAATTGTGTCCCCTTGTTCTTACACATCTCGTTTTCTGAAAGATGCTACCCTCCTGGACTTTGTTGATTCCCTTGAGGTACTTGAACGTTTTTATCATGTCCCCCCTGTCCCTCCTAACATCAAGGGTATACATATTAAGCTCTCTCAGTCTCTCTTCATATGATTTCTGATGCAGACTCTGCATCAGTTTAGTTGCCCTCCTCTGGACTGCTTCCATCCTGTCTATGTCCTTGTGTAGATGAGGTCTCCAAAACTGCACACAGTACTCCAGATGGGGTCTCACCAACTGTCTGTACAGATGGATAACCACTTCCCTCTTTTTCTACTTGTGATGCCCCTTCCTATGCATCCCAGTATCCCCCTGGCTCTCTTCACTGACTTCTCACATTGCTTACCCACCTTTAGATCATCCGATATGACTACCCCCAAGTCCCGTTCCATTTTTGTTGTTGTTAGTAATGATATTGTAATTGGGTAAACTACAGAGGGTATCGGTGGTGGAGGGTTTTAGCCAGGTTTCAGATAGGCAAAGGATAGCAGGGTGATATTGAGCAACCCATGCCTCTAGTTCTGTTATGTTGTGGAGAAGGCTCCATATATTCATGTGTACAACGCGGAGGCCCTTTGTGTCAATCCAAGTTGCATCATTGTGAGATAAATTACTTAGGGGTCCCGGGATTAACTCAATATCCCCAGCTAGTACTAAGGTTAAGAGTGCTAAGTACCATAACTTACGATGGATGAAAGGGGGAGTCCGTATAATGCGCAACGTGGATTTCCGTAGAGTGTAGGATAGGTGGTAGATGAATTTATAGGAGATGAGAAGTGGGGAGGTGTAATGGGGCCAGTGTGCAGGCAGGCGCATAGCACAGACCAACGGGTCATCTGGGTGGGTGTATCGATGGCTCCTAGTTTGAGGGGAGTAAAATATAGGCAGCCAAATGAGGCAGGAAAAAATGTAGACCAGTAGAAGCATAATACAGGGTTTTTTAGCCATATTTAAATTAATTATGATGGTCATTTTGGAGTAGTGTGTAAGGAAGAGGGTTCAAGGACAGTACCAGGGTATTGTATTTGTTTGCAGGAAATTGGTTTCTCAGTCTGAGAAATAGAGCTAGTTTCAAAGCACCCTCTAGCTACCAACAAAAATAACCTGCAAATGGCAAAGTGAGGAGATAGTTAATTTTTCCACTAGAGTGGCTTGGGGCGTGGTCACAGTATTTCTGCCTATATAGCTAGAGCCAGACAAGGTGGGTTGGTGGGGGTGGGTGGGAGCAGTCGCCGGCGACTGGGAAACAACAACCCTCCAACAGCTGCAGGCTACTGCTAATGCTTAGGCAGTGTGAGCAGCTTGGAAATTAAGGACTTTAAAATTTAAGTTGCTCTTTGGAATTTCTGTCTCCCTCCTGAGCTGGCGCTTCACTCTCTTCCACTTCAGCTGCTAGCGTACAGCAGGTCAGTGGGAGCACTTTCAAATCAGGGTTATTTTGTCATGGGCACAGACACAGGAGAATTACAGAAGCTCAGGATGCCAGGAGCTGCACAGCCGGCACTCCAAGCGCAGCTGCAAGTGAGAAATAAAACACTGAGCTGCAGGCTATTTTTAAATTGTAAAGACCCAGTTTAAATTGGCACTCCGAGCGCTGCTGTGCTGCAAGTGACGGCTACGGCTGCGCTTTGAATTAGCAATCCAAAACTGTAAAACAGCAACTTTCGTTTTCCTTTGGGGACGCTTGAGGTTTGAAACCTTGCAAGTACTGGTGGTACAGCTTACTTTACAATTTATATATACAGTATATATATACTTCCCTCCCTAGCAAGCTAACTGAAGCAGTTCATTATATCCTAACACAGCACTCGCTTTGGGCTCCGTTCGTAGGGCAGTCTGTTGTGATTTTTTCAGAAACTGGGCAGACAATACAAGTCAAAAAGGGCGCCAAGATTCAAAAGACAAAGATGGCCAGCTGGGAGGTGCTGCTCGAGTCTCGAGGAGGATAATTACCTTAACAGCCGGACGCCTTGAGATTGTCGGGGGGGAGGGAGCTCCAGGGCAGAGGAGCCCTCCGGTGGCAGGATGCTAAGGAGAAAGAAAAGAGGGTGAGCAGCTTGTTATATAGGAAAAAAGGGTGGGAACAGGTAAGTAATATGAGTAGCTTGTGGTGGGGGTGGAAGCAGAGCAGAGTGAGTAGAAGACAGATTAGGCACAATGAAAACTGGCTTAATTGCTCTACCTTATAACTTGCAGTAAGGCTTTACATGTGCATGCACAACTCTCCACTACATTATTTGTGTTCTGAGTAAGCAATAGTATCACAATTTTAAGCATGAGAGAAGCAGTATAACATCAGGCTCATAAAAACTACAGCTCGACTCTGCCAGATCATATAGAGTCAAACTCATTAAACTGTGTACTTCTGTTTAAAGGGAGTACAAATTAGCAGGTCAAAATATTTCAGCAGCTACAAAATGGACTCGGGAGGTTGTGCTGAGATTTTACAACAGGCAGCAACCCTCCAACAGCTGCAGGCTACTGCTAATGCTTAGGGCAGTGTGAGCAGCTTGGAAATTAAGGACTTTCAAATTTAAGTTGCTCTTTGAAGTTTCCGTCTCCCTCCTGAGTTGGCGCTTTACTCGCTTCCACACAGCTTGCTAGCGTACAGCAGGTCAGTGGGGGCACTTTCAGATCAGGGTTATTTTGTCACGGGCACAGACACAGGAGAATTACAGGAGCCCGGGACGCCAGGAGCTGCACAGCTGGCACTCCGAGCGCAGCTGCAAGTGAGAAAAAAAACACTGAGCTGCAAGCTATTTTTAAATTGTACAGACCCAGTTTAAATTGGCACTCCGAGCACTGCTGTGCTGCAAATGACGGCTACCAGTGGGGTCCCACAGTGCTCTGTGCTTGGGCTGGTGTCATCCAATGTCTTCATCAGTGAGATTGTGGATGGCATTAAGGGCAAAATGTGCCTATTCATGGATGACACCAAGCTCTGCGGGAGAGTGGACATAGCTGAAGGGATACAGGGCCTACAGAATGACATGGAAAAGCTGCAGAGGTGGTCTGGGATCTGGCAGCTTGGCTTGCCAAGAAATGCAAAGCAATGCACATTGGAGCCAAGAATCCCAGGACGAAGTACTACCTGGGTGGAGTCTAGGTATCTGCAACAGAGGAGGAGATTGACCTGGGAGTGATGATCACTAGTAACCTGAAGCACTCCACACAGTGCAAGAAAACAGCAGCAAGGGCAAACAAGGTGCTGGGATGCATAGCTTGGTGGATCAGTAGTAGGAGAGAGGAGGTTGTACTTCTGGACCCTTGTACAGGTCACTGGTGAGGCCACATCTAGAGTATGGAGTTCAGTACTGGTGCCCCCATGCCATCTCAAAAAGGACATTGACCTGCTGGAGAAGGTCCAGAGGAGGGCTACAAAGATGACAGTGGGTCAGCAGGGTAAGGCATACGAGGAGAGGTTGAGGGCACTGAACATGTACTCCCTACTGGAGGAAAGACGAGAGAGAGAGAGAGAGAGGGGGACATGATTGGGACATTCAAGTACTTGAAAGGGATAAATAAGGTGGATAAGGAGGGTCTCTTTAAGCTGAGTGACAACCTTAAAATGAGGGGGCATAGTCTTAAGCTGAAAGGGGAGGTCTAGGAGAGAGGTCAGGAGGCACTTGTTTACAGAAAGGGTGGAGGTAATTTGGAATGCTCTGCCAGAAGAATTGGTCTCGTTGAAGACAGAGGGCAGCTTCAAGAGAGGCTGGGATAGGCATAGGAGGAAGATAAGGATCATGGTCATGGATGATGGGAGGAGTGGGGAGGGGGGGCAGGGACGGTAGCTCAAGCTGTGGACCCTGCAATACAAGCAGACTGAATTGATTAGATGGCCGTCTTCTGCGGGCTTCTTTGTACGTATGTTCACATGTCTCTGCCCCAGTAGTGTAAAGGGTTAACGTTTCTCAGTCTAGAAGACAGAAAGAGATAAAGGAGATATGCACTGCGGACCTGTGTGATACTTTATTTGTCTACACAACAGCAAGGTGACCTTGGATAACCTTATGAGTGGCGCAAACCACTAATGATGTTCCAGAGATCAAACTGCTCAAGAGTAAATAAATGATGTATCACAGAGGTCCCCATTGCATGTGCTGGTTATACAATACAATGATGTTTCTTTTTTTTTTTTTTGAGGGGCATGATTGACAACTAGTGTTTGTCAAATATATGCATGATAAATTGCAGGTTCAACAATTTATCACATGAGAAACTCCTAAAACTCAAGGTGGACAAAGCAATGGGGCCTGACGGGATTCACCCTAGAATCCTAAAAGAGCTAAGGGAGGACCTAGTGACACCACTAACTACACTTTTTAACAAATCAAGGGAAGATGGGGCGGTATCTGAGGACTGGAGGAGGGCAGATGTGATTCCCCTTCACAAAAGTGGGAGCAAGGCAGAAGCAGGAAACTACAGACCTGTTAGTTTGACCTCAGTGGTGGGGAAAATGATGGAATCACTTCTGAAATAAAGAATTGTTGAGTACCTAGAGGCCAACGGGCACAGGACCCAAAGCAGCATGGATTCATAGCAGGAAGGTCATGTCAGATGAACCTAATTGATTTCTTTGACTGGGTGACCAAAGTAATAGACCAGGGAGGGCTGTGGATGTGGCCTACCTAGATGTTAGCAAGGCATTTGACACAGTCCCGCACAAAAGATTAATAATCAAGTTAGCCAGCCTGGGAGTGGTCCCAGGGTGGTAGCCTGGGTAGCAAACTGGCTGCACAACAGGACACTGAAGGTAATAGTGAATGGAACACATTCTTAAGAAAGGGGGGTTACTAGCGGAGTACCTCAGGGCTCAGTACTGGGTCCGGTCCTCTTTAACGTCTTTATAGGTGACATTGCAGAGGGTCTGGAAGGAAAGGTATGCCTCTCTGCAGATGACACAAAGATCTGTAACAGAGTTGATACACAAGGGGGGGTAGAAAGGATGAGAAGGGACTTGGCAAGGTTGGAGGAATGGTCAGACATATTGCAACTTAGATTCAATGCAAAGAAGTGCAAAGTAATGCACTGGGAAATAAAAATCCAGGAGAAGAGTACACAATAGCAGGAGGTACTAACGACAACAATAATGGAAAGGATCTGGGTGTAGTCATATCAGATGACCTAAGGTGGGTAAGCAATGTGGGAAGTCATAAGGAGAGCCAGGGGATACTGGGATGCATAGGGAGGGGCATCACAAGTAGAAAAAGGGAAGTGTTTATCCCTCTATACAGACAGTTGGTGAGACCCCATCTGGAGTACTGCATGCAGTTTTGGAGACCTCATCTACGCAAGGACATAGACAGGATAGAAGCAGTCCAGAGGAGAGCAACTAAAATGGTGCAGGGTCTACATCAGAAACCATATGAAGAGAGACTGAGAGAGCTTAATATGTATACCCTTGATGAAAGGAGGGACAGTGGGGACATGATAGAAACTTTTAAGTACCTCAAGGGAATCAACAAAGTCCAGGAGGGTAGCAGCTTTCAGAAAAAGAGATGTGTAAGAACAAGGGGGCACAATTTAAAGTTAGAGGGGGACGGCTCAGGGTAATGGAGGAAATTCTTTTCACGGAGAAGTGGTGGACGCATGGAACCGCCTTCCTGGAGAGGTTGTGGGGTCTAAAACAGTGGGGGAATTCAAACATGCATGGGACAGACATAAGGCAATTATAGTAGGGGGTTGCAGGAAGTAGGCTGTTAGTTAACTAGAATCTGCAGCTTATCCAATAGGTAGGGAAATGGGCAGACTGGGTGGGCCAAGTGGTCCTTATCTGCCGTCAAAGTCTATGTTTCTATAATTGTCAATGCATATTGTATAAGTGGTTCTAAATGTTGGTTTTTACTGTTTTGCATTAAGCCTCAGTAGTCTAAGAATTTGTAAGTTTCCTGGTTATATGCTGTACTGGATAATCACCTGCAAGGCTCCATGCTATCTGGAGTGCCTGCTCTCAGGGGTATAAATACTGGTATCCAGGAAGAGAGTTTCAGTTTTTGTAGTCTCTCCCCCTGCCAGTGCCAAATTTCCTTCAATGGATTCATCTGTTTCAGGCCTGTCTACCATTCAGCATTACTGCTCCCGTGTTCAGTGGGTTCAGTGCTCACGTGTCCTGTTGCACTGTCCATCCATATTTCCCAGGTGGAGGCACTGTGCTAATTATAAGTATGTTTTTTTTCCCTGTAGCCTAGAATTGTAAAGAAACCAGGCTGCCCTATTCAGCATAAAGGAACACAATGTCAATGGTATGACCATCGATGGTACACCCGCTACCCCCACTACTGGGCACCAGTGACCATAACCCTCCTGGACATGATGCCAGCCAGTCTTACAGTCCTCATATATCATTAACCCCACTCAGCCCACTGTAATGTGGACATTCACTATGGATGAGGAAGGGGACACTGAGTACAGCTCTGGCAATGTACTCTGCTATAGTCCGATCAACAGAAGAAAAAGTCCAATTGATCTTGATGGAATAAAGTATAGTAATACCGCAGTTACATAGTATAGTAATTAAGCTCTGAAAGGATTTAAGGTCCATCTGTTGCCCTGCTTCATAAGCAGGTGTGAAAAAGTGTGCTGGGCAAACATCTAAGTTGCTGGGCAAACATGTAGCTTCTATGAATATAGCTTCTATGAATATTTGCAACTTCCTTAAGAAGGCTGCTGCATTCCAATGCTGGGTTACTCAGCATCAACCAGACATTGTCGCACTCATCGAAATCTGGTTATCCAAATCCACCCCTGACTCCTTCGTCTCCCTCCCTGGTTACACCCTTTTCAGGGAAGATCGGGTGGGTAAGCGTGGAGGCGGTTGTGCTGTCTATATGTGTGACTCCCTCCTCGGACATGCACTTTCACCACCCAAGCTTGATAACGGGGCGCAAGCCCTCACACTAAAAATCTCCCCCAACCCTGGTAAGGGCCCACTTTTTCTCACCATTGCCTATATTCCCCACAGAAAGCAAGATCTCACCATTCAAGCACTTGCTAACTACTGCTCTGGCCTACTGCCCAAAATGGCCCAGATAATTTTTGGTGACCTGAATATCAACTTGCTCTCTGCCATGGCTACCCAAACCAGAGATATCTTTGCCGCCCTTGATGTGTCCCAGCTTGTCACCACCCCAATTAGATTCAACCCCTCTACTGGCTCTAGCACCCTCCTGGAAATCACCATTACCAACTGCCCCCAGAGGGTGCTCGATATTAGTGTACTTCCCAACTCACTTAGTGACCACTCCCCAGTTGTATTCTCTTGGTAAGCTTCCAACAGCAAGCCTGCACCACAAACCACCCAGTGATGTCGCCTACTCCCAGGTGGCCTGCGTCGCCTTAAACTGTACCTCTCACAACTGGATTGGTCCCCAATAAGGCAATTATAGTAGGGGATTGCAGGAAGTAGGCTGTTGGTTAACTAGAATCTGCAGCTTATCCAGTAGGTAGGGAAATGGGCAGACTGGGTGGGCCAAGTGATCCTTATCTGCTGTCAAAGTCTATGTTTCTGTGTTTCAATCAGGCTTGCACCGTCCATAGACGAGGCATTGGATTTTTTCACTCGCACTTTTAACACTGCCTGTGACCTCTATGCCCCCATCGCTAGAAATAGCACCAAAAAGCATAACATGCCCTAGGTTACCCCCCCTTCACAAACTTAAAATGAGAGACAAACTATGGCACATTGCCATGGAATTTGGCAAGCCAGCTGATAGGCAAGCGTACAACGCTGAACGCAATAAGTGTACTTGGGCCATTCAACAGGCCAAAGCCCAGTACTACCAATTCGCTCTTGTCTCCTCCTGGGGGTCGGCTAGAAACTTTTGGGATAATGCAAAGGAGCTGAATGGGAAATCCCGCTCTCCACCCCCTCTCAACTCTCCTTTAATGGAACTGTCTGCTCTGACCCCTTGGCATTGCAGACTGCCTAAACCACACTTTCTCAGGCCTGAGTTCAGTCCTGCCCAGTAACTTCTTTGACCCCATCCCAGTAGCACCCCTACCTACTCTCCAGAGACCTCCTTTCTACCCACATACCATCTCCCTGTTGGAGGCTAGACCCCTTCTGCAAAAAACCGTTAGTAGTAACAACCTCAGCACCGACCTACTGGACACTAGGCTACTTCGTCTGACATTGGATGCTATCCTGGTCCCACTTACCAAGCTGCTCAACCACTCTCTGTGCCTGGGACAGCTCCCCCAGCACACAGAAAACCACAATCATCACTCCCATCCTAAAGAGTGACGATCGAGCGACTCTGGGTAACTATCGACCTATCTCCATCCTTCCCCCACTGTCATGGCCCTTGAAAAAGTAGATGCCAGCCAGCTTGCTGAATACCTGGCCATGCACAATATCCAGTGCCCCGAACAGCATGGCTTTTGTGCAGGTCACAGCACCACAACCGCACTACTGGAATTCTCCAACTTTCTGCACTCTGCTTTTGGTGCCAGAAGCCCTACCAGTGTCATGTTCATTGGCCTCTCCAAGGCCTTTGACATGGTTTGCCATCCTCTCCTGCTTGACTCCTTCAGATGTCTTGGTATCTCCCCTGGCCCCCTTGCATGGTTCACCAGCTACCTCTCTGCTAGAACTCAGTGTGTAAAAATCAATAGCACCCTATCTGACACATGACCTGTCCACTCTGGGGTTCCCCAGGGCTCCATTTTAGGCCCTCTCCTCTTCAGTCTCTACCTCAACTCCCTCCCCTTGGCCTGCCCAAGTAAGATCCTCCTCTACGCAGATGACACTGTGCTCTTCGCTGCTGACCCCAACCCCAACACACTCCAGGCCACCCTCCAACAAGCTTTTGATAGAGCTGAGCATTGGTTCACATCGCGAATCTAGACCTGAACCTAAAAAAGACCAAGGCTATGCTCTTCTCACATCACCAAAGCAAAGCCAGTGGTGCCCCTCTCGTGGTACTGCCTAGCACACTAAACCCCATTGAGCAGGTTTCCTCCTACAAGTATCTGGGCATTACCTTTGATTCAGCACTCTCCTTCCATTCCCATATCAATGCCCTTTTCGCTGCCACCCATGTCAGGATTGGATTGTCATACCACCATAGGAACTGCCTACCACAAGAGGCCCTTAGATTGGCAATTACCTTCTCTGTCCTTTCTCTAATCGACTATGGGCTGCCCATCTATGCTGCAGCCGACAACATTGCGCTTGCAAGAATCCAGCTCTCTATAAACAAGCCCTGCAGACTAATGCTGGGAGCCCCTAGGTGCACCCATACATGCCTGCTGTACTCCACCACCAACTTACTCAACCTTGAAGAAAGACCCCACTTCCAAACCTGCCTTCTTGTAAAAAAGACCCTGCTAGGGCTCTCCCCCCTGGGATCACCACCTGCCTACAGCATGCCTCCCCCTCAGTCTTCACCCGCAGCACTGTCAAAACCTCCCTTATTGTCCCCAGAGTAAGGACCTCTATGGCCCAGAGATCCTTTTGCTATTGGGCTCAATTCTGGTTCAATTCACTCCCAGCCAATATAGCTGACTCCACTAAGCTTGGTTCTTTTAAGGTCTCCCTCAGGAGCCATCTGACAAACACTTGCTGCTGCAACTGCACATAATCCCCCACCTAGCCAGCCCCCCAGTGCAGCGGTTGGATTTCCGCTTGCGACTTCAGTGATCCGGGTTTGGGACCGAGCCCAGGAGCTGGAGAGCCAGCCGGGGGGGAGGACTTGAGCGTCCTAAGGACTGCTTGTTCTCTCCGGGGGGAGGGGGGATCCAGAGCTTGGCTCTTGTCCGGCCCTGGGTGGAGACCCGAGGTACAGCAAGCCCGACGCTCAACACAGGGGTGACATGCCAGACATCTGCGCTTCAGTGCCTTGATGTCCGGGAACTTGGCACACCAAGAGAACATCAGGGAAAATAACCGCGCAGCCTCCCAGTAGACGGAGCACCAGGCCCCTACCGGCCTGGAGACAGCGTTCTGACGAAATACAGAAATGCATCGGGGTGTAAGGGCTCCCACCCCGTACCTACCTGGGGAGTATAACCACAGCTTCATGGGGAACGGACTGCACCAGTCACCAGGTAGGTGAGTGAGGGCTGATAAGGCTGTAGGTGTCTCCCGAAGAGGGAAGAGCTGCGAGGAGGGGGTGAATAAAGAGAAGTAAAAAAAAAAAAAAAAAAAAATCCCCACCTGCCCCTTACTTTCACCCCTTGGCTGGGTCTGCCCTGTCTACTTTTGCTGTATATACTTGGGGTCTCATGCAACATCTGCTGACTAATGTAATAAAATATCTCTGGTTGCTACCTGACGTGGTACTCGTGTACCTATATTATGACTACTGTGACCTACCTATTACCAAGCATGTACCACCAGTGAATGCCTATAACACTGGTTGCTTTTTTAATCTAAGCATTATGCACTGTACTGTTTGTTTGCTGTGATGTATTGCTCTCTTGACGAGGTGCCTTTGTAAATGAGTCTATGACTCAAAGGTCTGTAAACCGATGATCTAATCTAATAATAAGGTGTATTTCTAATAATAATAAGTTTTCAATAACTGACTAAATAAATAAACAAACGTAAGGAAGTTTCATATCCACTTTGCTACTGAGGGTACCAACTGAGACCCTTGGTAAGCAGAAGTTTGTCCAGGCTTAAACCTAAGGCCTGTACTGTATTCATGTCCACTATTTTGGCTTCTATGTTATTCAGTAGGTTCACCAGTCTATGGAAGAAGTGCTTCCTAACATTTCACTGGAATATGCTACCTCTGAGCTTCAGGGTGTGTACCTATGTCTGTTCAATCTTGCTTATACCTTTGAGTATATGGAAAACTGAGATTATATCCACTTTAAGCCTTTTCTCTAACTTGAACGTGTTACATGCCACCAGCCTCTTCTAGCTTTTGTCTTCAGTACCCTTGATCATTTTGGTAGCTCTGCATTGCACCCTCACCAATGACCTAATGTCCTTTTTGTTTTGAGGAGCCAATAACTGCACATGGTACTCCAAGTTGAGTTTGACCATGGCCATGTAAACAGGCAGGATAACTTCCTATGCCCTGCTGGTCAGTCTCTGTTAATGCACCCCAGTAGCCTACCAGCCCTCTTGACAGTGACTTCACACTGCTTGCCATGCTTGTCTGTTATGACCTCCAAGTCTTTTTCCTCCTGCTGTGTAGCAAGAGGAGCCCAACACACTGTATAGGCTGGACCTCTGTTCTTCTTCCCTAGGTGCAGCACCTTGCATTTGGTTACACTGAATCTGAGGCTCCAGGACTATGACCGGTTACCCAGCTTGTTCAGGTCTTCTTGGAGTTTGTCCTTATTCTCAATGGACTCCACTGTCCTTGTCAGCTCTGTGTCATCATCAAATTTAGCAGCCTGCTATAGACCGAGGTTCCAAATCTTCGAAGAATATATTGAACAGCAGTGGCTCTTGGGAACACATTTAATACCCCACCATTCAACAAAACAAAATTAGAAGCACCTAAACAGCTTATAAGGGTGAGTGCCACTAAAGAGAGGGATATAGTGGTGGAGCTATCAGAAGGGTAGGGAACAGCAGCTGAGACAAAGATGGTAGAGGAGCTGGAAGCACCAAAGGGTGTGGAGGGGCAGCAGGAACTACATGCACAAGAAAAGGATAGTGTAAATGGAAGCATGAGTATAAGAGGAGGCGAAAGAATGAGAAGGGAATGAAAAGTGATGTAATCAATTATACCACTGATCAGTTGTGAGGACTGTGATACTAGGTAGTGGAAGCCATCACTGGAGCAAATGACAAAATGTTAAAAGAGTAGGAAAAGAGAAAAACAGGAAAAGAAGGGAGGGAACTCTAGAGCTCATCCTCACCCCCACACTAGCTCCATGTGCTGCACCACCTCCTGCTGCTGCTGCCCATCCCCAGCAGCATCAATCCACAGTGCCCCAAACACAAGCATCTCAGAGCTGTCACCCAGTTCCTCTACAAGGACCTGAAGGTCATTGAAACAGCCACTAAAATGCCAAGTACTAATTTGTGGGTAATCCCACAAAACCACTGAAAGCATGTTAAAATCAGTGTTGGGAAAAGATCAGACTGAGTCAGCCTACTAGAACTTTGGGGGCAACTGTTCTGGATGATGATTTAAAATGTGAACATGATATTCTAATAGTCATTCCCCCACTAGGTTAGTGACAGGAACTAACTAGTGTGTGTGTGTGTGGGGGGGGTACGGGGACCACTGAGCAAAGCCATAGCCATTGGATTAACCAGTTCTCAGCATTAAATTTCCATGGTGGGCTTTCCAGCCTCCTTATCAACTGGGTTCTTCAACAATCACCACTTTGTGGTAACAGTGCAACCTTCCCACTCATAGCTCTCAGCTTGTGTGTTTCCAGGCTTAGAGAGCTTGGTGCTTTAAGTCTTGGGTGAAGACCGAGCCCAATTCTGGACTGCAGTTGAAGGCAAAGTAAAATGAACACTTTGCACTCACTTCATTGTATCACCAGTTCACTTAGAAAAACAGAATTTGCTAGCAGCAAGAGGTCACTTGGCTCATCATGTCTGCCCAGTCCTACTTATGTCATCTAGAATGTAGGTGTCTTAGTGGCTCTTAACAACTCCCTTTACCCTCCCCTTTTGATACCAGATTTATGAGGTCCATGTGTCCCACCCATACAAACCCATATGAACATATGAATTACCCAGCAGAAGAAGGCCATATGGTCAATCTAGTCTGCTCCTGTTTGAATCCCCACTGTTTTTGCACAGACCACCTCTAGCCTATTCCAGCCTTCCGCTACCTTTTCCATGAAAAAAAAACAAACTTCTCATTTGTACTGTCTTCACACTGTCCCTGTCCTTCCTCTAATGTGATCTCCAAAACTGCACACAATATTCCAGGTGAGGAAATAACAATGACCTATACAGAGGTAGAAGCACCTTTCTTCTCTGGCTATTATTCCCCATCATATGCACTCCAATATCCAATTTCCCTTTCCTGCTGCTCTGTTGCATTGGGTGGTTGTCTTTAGATTGTCTGAAACTGCTTCCCCCCAGTCTGTCTCCTCTGGTGTGCTGTTCACTACTACCTCCCCATATTGTACTCAGTTTTCAGCTTCCTTACCCCACTATGAATTGCTGTACCTTACTCTTATTGTCATTAAATTCGAACTGGCATGCAGTACTTTCTATTACCTCATCAATATACCCAAATCCTTGTTCATAATTCTGACCCCTCTTTACTGTCTGCCCAGTCACAGATCTTAGCATCATTTGCAAAGACGCATATCTTGCCCCATCTCAGTATCTCAGTGTTACAGATAAAGTTGTTGAAGTGGGCTTATCCAAGGACCAATCTCTGTAGCACACCACTAGAGACAACCCTGTCTGCCAAGAATTCTCCATTAATTACCACCTTCTGGGTTCTGTCACTCAGTTTCACACTCATCTGGTGAACTTGTAACTTTCTCCCAGGTCATGCATATTCTTTACCAAATGTCAATGTGGCTGAGAGTCGAAGGCTTTACTGAAGTCAAGGTACAGCATGTCTACTGCCAGCCTCTTCTCCACTACCCTTATAACCCAATCAAATAAACTGATCAAGTTTGTCTGCATGACCCTTGTCCCCTGTGAAACCATGTTTTCTTTTGTCTTGAAGTCTGTTTTCCCCAAGGAAACTTACCACTCTCTCCCTTATTATGGTATCTAGCGTCTTACCCACTGCAGATGTAAAACTGACTGGTCTGTAGTTTGCTAGTTTATCCTTGCTCCCACTTAAATGGAGGTGAACTGCATTCACTACTCTCCAGTCCTGGGTACTATCCCTGACTCCAGTAAGCTGTTAAAGAGCTCAGTCAGTGGCTCCACTAGGACCTGCCTCATCTCTTTTAGGATGGGGAATGTAACTCAGTGCCCCCCGGAGTAAAAGTGAATATAAATCAACAATCTAGATGTAAACCTGCACTGTTGGGGGTAGTGCCAACTAAGTTCATGAAAAGTGGTGGGCCCAGTGGCACTGAGGGTTGAAGCGCTGGACGCCACACCTTGTGCCATGCCAGCGACCCTAGTTCGGAAGTGAGCTTGGGTGCTGTGGGTCGGTAGGAGAGGGATCAGATTGAGTGCCCAGTTGGCTGCTCTCCTGTCCTGGGGGGGAAGGCACTGGGGTGCCCGGTGCTCTGGCGGCTCCTGGTGATGATTGGTGGTGCTGCAGTAGTGCGGGCGGCATGTTACAGTGTGCCCGATGCTGGCAGGGTTGCCGTGCACCAAGCATCGGGAAGGGGGTCCACACGCAAGGGGGAGGGATGGCCAGAAAAAAGGAAAAACCCGGCTCGAAGGGATAGGGGACGGCACCTATCCTCCATGCCCAATGCCGGATCTGACTCGGTCAGGCCTTATCACTTCTCCACCTGGGACCCACCCACTTGCCAGAGTCTACCTAATTAAGGAGCCCAAGTAAGGAGTCGGGCTACCCTCCCCAGGTGGGTTAAACCGGGGGTGCTGGCAGTGGGGGGGGGGAAGAGAGGGCATTAGGCTGCAGAGGATCTCAGGCGGGCAGACATAAGGATCGGATGCCTGAGAGAGTTTCCCCGTGCGATGACCGGAGGGAAAAAGAGTCAACAACAAAAAAAAAAAGTTCATGAAAAGTGCTTGCAGACATACAGGTGGTGCTGTAACCCTTTTCCTAACTGTGGCCCACCCTAGCAGCTCCACTGAACCACATCCCCTTCATCTTAGCCCTCTACAACTGCCTACCACTATCTTTACCCAGTCCTTTTGGGACTGCTGCAGTGGGTAGTGTACTGGGAACTGGACAGCCACGCCACCTTTCTTTTCTCACAGTTGATGTCCTGAAGAATCCAGCCTGCTGTCTGCACCAGAGGACAGAGCTTTGAATGCACTGCCTGGGCTCCCTGCTTGATAGTGGCCAGAGTCACTTCCATGGGACTGATGAAACATAAAAAATTACTGCAATGTTTGATCTGAGTCACAGCAGGCATTGTGGTCTACAGGCTCTGGACACTGTGCTCATGAACAGACAGCAAATCAGATGGCTAGGGTTGCCACCTGTCAGGTTTTTTACCTAGTGATCAGGTTTCCAGGGTCTGTATCAGGTAATCCGGTTTTACTCTATGCTGGTCAGGTTTTTGAGCCATTTTGAGTGCTTACATACTTTTGAAACAGATTTTGTTGTATCATGCATTGTTTCAGCTGCATGTCCAGGTTACAAACAAATTATATTGTCAGTATAGCCCTTTGGTTGTGAAAGCAGTCAAAATGGGAGGTGTTAAGTATGGCCATTAAAACCATTATCACTTATTTAACCTAATTGTTTCCACTGCATCTTAAAGTGGCATAGCAGCAAAGCTGCCCGCACCTTTTGTAACAGTAACAGAGCCAGTTGTCTTCCACTTTCATTTGCTGGTAAACATTTTCATATCTGTAAATGAGTTTTCTTTTATCTCTGTATGTTTATCTGGTAAACCAATGTCAATAAAAAAATAAATACATAAGTAAATAAATAATTAGGAAGAATCTAGTAAAATAACTTTAACAGATACAGTACAGTATTTTACTATTTGTGTTGAACTGTTGTTTTAAGCCTTGTCTTTTATTGATATAACAAATAGCTTTCTAGGAAGAGCAATGCATGATGAGTCATGAAAAGGGGTGAGGCTAGAGGCGGAGCTTAGGATCCGGTTTTTGAATCATTCAAAGGTGGCAACCCTACAGATGGCAGGTATTTGAAGTATTAGCAGTGAAGCCAGAAAGTAGATTCTGGGTGTAGGGGAAAGCTTGTGAATATACAATCAGTGAGTGGACTTTATTTGTGTGTTTTGCCAGCCCCCAAAGGACTGACCCAGTCATGGGTCAGATACTCCTGCTGGGACTCTGCAACTACTGTAGGAAAGATCAGTCCTGTTTTCGAGGGGAAGGAGAAAGTAGCTCCTGCATGGAGCTGCAACAAAGCAGGCAAGCCAACTTTTTCTGGAGATGTTGGGCAGCTGCCCTTGGAGCGCTGCTTCTGCATGAGGCCTACAACCACAACAGTAGAGAAGAATTTTTGTCAGGCACCACATAAAATAGAAAGTTCCAGCCATTGTAAAAAACAACTTGTCAATTAAAGCAAGAGTAAGGGCCAGACTACCTCAGCCCATCAGCTTATTACCACAGAAGTGCCCACTCAGGGAAAGAAGAGGAGGAGAAAAAGTATTTTGCAAAGGGTAAAGACAAAGGAATCCCCATGTGGGATGAAGAAGTGAAGAAGGCAAAGCAGCTGGGAAACATCTTTGCCTAATGACAAACAACACTACCCCTCCCCCATCAATAGGGTGGTACAAATCTCTACCAGACTTTAATAATGCTAAGAGTAAAAACTTGCTGTGGATGATAAACAGGCCCTCTTGAGAATATTTGGATGGAAAAAAAAATCAGATTTAACAGGCCTGAATGTTAAGGAAAAAACTGAATCTATTTAGGGCAGATCTTGGCTTGCAAATCAAGGAGAAAGATATTATTTCATCAATTTGTGGTCATGAGGGGCACTGGCAGGTGGTGTGACTGTGAACTTTACTAGTCCTAGAATTGCAAATCACGTCTGGATGGTTGTATCAAATCTGCTGAAACAAAATGTTAGAACAGACTGTGTGACTAGTAAGAGTTTTAATAGACTCATATGTATAAAAAGGAGGATTCAGGCTTGCCCAGTTAAGTTAAGTACCGGGTTATAATGTTGTACGCTTAATAGTGTACGGCATTATGTGCGAACCCCGGACCTGTGTGCTCTCTGTGTTGGACCCCCTGGAGTTAGAATCCTTAGTGGGGTGGTCCAGGGGGCACAGCCCCCTGTAACGGGCAGTGTGGGGTGCAGACCCCCCCCACAGAAAAAAAGATATTGGTAAATTGCTCAACGCAATTCTTCCGACGACATTCTACTGTGTGCAGTAATGACCCTGTGCCTGCCAGTTACACTGAGCATGTTTGGCATGGCCAGACTATATGAGAACAAGCAAAGTCATTCTGCTGATTGCTTAGACAGTACCCCCAGATTCCATTAGGAAGAGGTAGTGTTATGTTGGTGATAAAAAGGAGGAGACAAAAGGGTGGTCAGGCTGATATAAGAATGAGAAATAAGGAAAGTGCAGATGGGATACTTGCAAAAACAACAGTATTAGATACAGTAGCTTGGGGCTACATCTAGTAGATAATATTGTTTGCTGTGAAACCATTTTACCATGTAACTAAAATAAAGAATAGCTGGGTACTCAGAAAAAATGGGCAATAGTGCAGGAACAAATACATGATGCAATCCCAGCTGCAGAAAGGTTCTGTGTTTTGGCAGGATATGAGCATTGAATAACTCAGGGAAACTTGGAAGTTAAGGGTGTAACTCAGAATATTACCAAGCAAATTAGTTTAGTCCATGAGCAGGAACATTTTCTCCTATCATGGAAAATTGTTGGATTAGATTTGTGATTTGCAGATAAGGAAAGGGTTAACCTTACAACAGGAAATCAGATTACATGTCTTCAAGAAACATGGTACAGCAGTGAGAAGGAGGTGGCTCTGAATTGTTATGACATTTTTCAAATCCCTGGAAAACACACTAGATTTAGAAAGCTGTCTGGTGGCCTGATTACTTAGTTCAAAGTTATTACTTTACGCTAGTGAAACCCCTGATAATGTCTGATAACTTTCTGAATTCTCAGCTTGACTTTCATAATGTCAGACTGATTTTATTTAATATATACATACCCCAGCAGGTGCAAAACATTTTAAAGAGTTTATCTGGGATGAATTGAAAGATGCTATAATTTATATGCAGTTGAAATATCTAGAAATGGAACTGTTGTTAGTGGGAGATGATGTATGTCAGGACTGGTATCTTTGATGGTCTGGCTGATAGAAGAGTCCTAAACTGGATAGACTTCATGGTGCAGAAATAAACAGAAAAAGTATTGTAAAGACAAATTAGGTAGGTAATAAACATATAAGCATAATAAAGGAGGCAACCATGTTCCCCCTCGATGGCACACGGAATGGGGATTATGTGGGGCAGAGCACATTTTCCTCAGTTATGGGGACTTTAGTAGTTGACCTGATGCTATGGACAGGCAACATGAATGTATGGGAGGCTTTAAATATTGAAGCCAGGACTGAGAGGGACTACTCCCCCATTAATTTAAAACACTAATAAGAAATAAGTTCCTTATATCTGCGTGGATAGAAGTAAGTAATTCACATGTTCTACTATTTGGAGTAAAAAAAAAAACTGATTACACAGGATTGCCCGTTAGGGTCAAAACTACGTGAAGCATTATGGGACTTTGTAATAACCCTATTATAAACACAGAGAGGCAAACAACCACTGAAGTATGGGAGGTATGTCATGATCTTTTTTGAGACATAAAAATTACATTATATAACAATTAAGTCTTAGGAAATAAACTACCGTCTACTGGCTGAATTGATAAAGCATATAGGAAGGAAAAATGTAAGTTATTGAAAATGGTTTGAAATCTGAAGGGTAATAATAATAAGGAGCAAATCAGGGAAGTTAATGCAAACAGGAAAAGCTATACAAAATTCCTCACAAATAAATAGAGGGAATATCATAAACAGTAATGTAATAAAATGTTAACTACAATAGCAAGTAACGATCAATGATCTTTTTGGCTGATGGTAGCTTTTGGAATCAATAACTAGTATCTGGAAATAGATACTTATATAAAGGTATATATATACACATACACACACACACACACATATATATATATATACACACACACACACACACACACACACAGAGCAGTATACAAGTATCTTTTTTGATGCAGATGAAGACAATGCCTTTTCTGGGGTAGGTGTAAAGGTAAGGCAAATGTACTTCATGAGCATCCTTTCCCAAAGGCTCAGGGCACGTCACATATCATTCATAATTCCGTAGCTTTATAGTAAAATAACAATGAAAAATACGTAACACACAGACTTGAAATTCTAGAAACAGTTCTGGAATTCTTCATTAAATAAGAATGTTTTTTAAAGAAGTCTTGAAGGCCTTCACTATACAAGCTGACCTAATATTACCAGGCAAGGCATTCCATAATATAGGAGCTGCCACAATACACACCCTGTCCCCAGATTAGTAAATGTGGCTGAATGAAGTAACTTTCTAACTATCAAAAGAAAGAAAGTATATATGTCTCTATGCTCTCTTAAATATAAAAAAGCACCTGACCCAGATCAGATGCCAGCAGAAATATATATCTGTATGGCCAAACACTGGATCAGTTTCTTAGCTGCCTTATTTAATAAGTGTATTAAAGAGGGCTTTATCCTATTTTCATAGAGATGTGCAGAAATACAGTAGTTTCAATATGCAGCACACTACAAGAAGGGTGACCGGAGCGACTCCAAAATGTACAGGCTGAAAAGCCTTTTAGATATTACTGTAGCTCTAAGATTTGCAGTATACAAAGATTCTCCTTGTAAGGCTACTGGCAGAAATAAAAAGAGTGGGAGACCTTTCAGAATTATAGGCAGCCATCAGGTCTGGATATTCAACTACTGGCAGATGCTTTATATTATTATACCTGATAAAAAAATATGCATTCATGGGAAAAAAACAAAATGAAATGGTTATAGATTTTTCTGCTGCATTTGATTCAATTTCTAGAAAGATCTTATGGTGTAAAATGGAGGAGTTGGGTACAGATCTAACCTTGATTAACATTATAATAGCTCTGTATTCATATACAGTACAAGACGCAAATGCATCTAGGGACAGGACAGCTCTGTTGCACATTCCTTGCAAACCAGGGTTTGAGACTGGTTATCTTCTAGCCAGGACGTTGTTCTGCATATATATTGACCATCTGTTAATTCCAGTGGAGGAAGAAATGGCTGATTCTCCCAAATGGTTCTGCTTTGTGCCCGGCTGTTGCCTATGTAGACAACCAGGTGCTGTTTGCTGTCTTGAAAAGGGGTCTAAAAAAAATGAGACACATTAAATAAAAATTAGATATGCACAAGAAATGAAACTTAGAATTAATACTTCCAAACGCCAAGTTATGGTGTTTGGGGTTTAACATAGTGACACAAAGATAGAACTTAGGGGAGTTTAAATTGGAAGCAGTTAAATCAGATGTTTATTTAGGTTTTACATATACTGCCAACTGTGAATGGTTTGCACATGTTAAAAAACTCAGAGAAATTGAAACAGACTGTCCAGGGGCTAAGAAAGTTTAAGTATGGAGGTAATAGTATTTGCCCGGCGAGCGAGCTTCCAAGCTTGCCGATCCGTGTGGAACATGAGGCATCTGGGAGCAGGCCTGAGCCTGGGGAGTACCGTGAGGAGGTCCTTAACCCCCTCCCACCCGGCAATGTCCTGATGTCGGAGAGAGGACTTGATGCGGCAGGAGAAGCGCCGGATGTCTCGGAGGTTGAGGGAAGTAGGAGGAGAGGCCCTGACAGGGCTGAAGCAGCCTACAGGCCGACATTTGGGGGGTGGAGGAGGAGTGACGCAGTATGAAGAGTCGGCATGGCATGCCGAGAATTAGGCCTGAAGCCTAGGAAAGGTGCGTGGAGCAGAGAGCGTGCTCCCGAAGGGAAGTGGATGAAAACCAAGGCTCTAAGCAGCGTGGAGGCTATACGCTGGGAAGGAGGCATACTGGGAAGAGGAGCAAGGGGGGGATTCCTGCGGGCCGGCGGAAGCGCCGGGGCATACCTTGTGGTGTGAGAAGGCCAGAGGAACCACACGAGTGGCGTGGCGCCTAACAGCATAGATACCAGGTTTGGAGGTTTTTTAAAAAAACTTGCGTACTGAACTCTCGATCAACGTATCTTGCATTATATATATAAAGTGATACCATAGCAAGCTAGTAAGCGTCTATAATACTTTGTTGAAATTTCTCATAGCACATAGCATTATGAAGGTTGTTCTATCTACTGAACTCACATATGCCTTGCACAACAACTGAATTTAAACATGACTAACCATGCTACAGACCCCAAAAGAGTCCCTATAGAGGCATGAATGAGAGATAAACTTAATCAGACGATACCACTGATAGAATACATTTTTGGCCCCATAGCTGAGTTTAGGAACTAGCTGTGGCTATCTTTTCTTATACTCTCTTTGGATTACAGTCTTTTACAGAAATACCTTATCTTATAAATCCTTCTTAATGTAAAGATGCCTACCTTTCTGATGTGGAGCAGACAGGGATCCTGGTGTGCTAGTTGCCTGATCAGATGCACGATTTGAACTGGAGAGCAGGGATTTCTGGGACCTGGATATACTAGAAATTTGATCCTAGAGTCATGTGCATCACTAGCCTGTCAGGTGGGCTAAAACCCATGAGGTAATGTCTGGAGTGCCATGGATGTCAACCAACACAATCACCTTTACCAGGTGAGTAAACACCCATTTTGAAAGTATACTCTATACTCTGGGGAGCTATATAGAGAATAATGCATGGGCTGGACTGTATTGTGAGAATTTAATGCATGCCTGAGGTGTGCGATGCCACATAAACCCTGAGAGCAAAGCTCGAGGGGTTTATCCAGCATCACACACGGAGGGCATGTATTAAATTCAGCTAGGAAATGGGCTTGAAAAATAAAGCATCCTGACTGGCTGAAAGTCATCTCAGGCATGCATTTATTTTTCAATTGAGCCTGCTGAAAAACAAGTGGCAATTTGGGATGCCCTAATACTTATGGAATCTATGGGCACCCTGAAGTTTTGAAACTGAGAAGCCACCATTTGTTTACCCTACTCTTTGCGAGAGAGTATGCCATAGGTCCCCGCACAGTCAGTCCTCAAACCAGTTCATACTAACAGTAATACAAACAATGGCATCAGCATTGGAAAACATAAAACAACATCAAAACCTTGTTTTTTTTCCCACTGAGTCGGTCCTGTCTCCGGTGCTGGCATGACATAGGACCTTCAATCCTCTGTCCGCTCTTGCAACCGCCACTGTCGGCAGCATGACTCCATCTCCGACAACTATTCACAGGAAAGTTCCGCTCAAGCCACAGCCTGTTTTCTGCATTTGTCCACCCATTCCTGGCTGCTGTGCTTCCTACAGTTCTACTCACTTCTCTTCAGTCCAACCACCCGACTACACACAAATCACCCCCACGACAGCAACCTTCACATTTTGAAACAAAAGTAAAGTACCTCCTGTATTTTTACTTCAGCGTTCCTAAGCCAACTTCCGTGTCCCCCGATCACATGTGACAGGACACAGCGCATTCCTGCTACACAGCTGATCTGCTCACTCCCCGCTCACAGTCTGGTAACCAAAACTTTACTGGGCGGGGGTGGGGACCAAAAATGAACACAAACAATGTTCTGGTTAGTGCTGTAAAAAAGTAACACTGCAAACTGATACAAAAAAGGGATCACACAAACAGTAGCATTCTCTAATAGCATTAAACTCATAGAGGAACTATTGTAAAGAACCCAACGTTTCTGTTCATTATTATTAATAATTTGCACTCTTTTTTCAATGAAATCATTTTTTAGAAAAATAAAATAGTAATGTAAGCCCATTTTCTAAGTGCAATAATACTCTCCAGGGTGGTCGGTATTGGGAAATACCAGACGTTCCACAGACTATAAAGCCTGACACCACCCCTCGGCGGTCCGATATTTCCCAGTACCGCCCACCCTGACACAATATTATTGCTTATGTGATCATTCCAGCCCATGCATTCATTTTTATAATGTCAGGTGTAGTTTTTTTCCAGTTAGACACTATAAAAACTAAGCAGTGTATAGTGAGAATGTAGGTTAATATAAATCACAGGAAACATTGGAGCTTAACCTGAGCTTTTATTTTCAAAGACGTTTATACAACATACCTTAAACAGAACGTCTGAAATAACTACTGTTCAAAACATAAAAATCAGGAATACATTTCAAACAAGAAAATGGAAATGAAGAGTCCAGATGTGCTGCTGAAAATGCAGATTTTTTATACATGTTATTAATGCAGAAACTACACTGTTGATGGCACGGTGCTGACAAAATTTCGATTTTATGGTCAAAACTCGAAAAAAAGAAGGACCAGTCCAAATATAAACAAGCATTTGTCAATGCCGAATGTTGTTGCACTGGCATTGGCTTTGGTAGTGCAGTGTGGAAACACATTTTGGGCAGGATGTGAAAAGTGACAGCTGTACTGTTCATAAGGAGGTATAAAAAAATGGCAGTGTTGAAAATGTGGCATGTAAATATTACAAATTTGCGAAGTTACAAGGGTGCATGGGAAATGCACAACGCATGCTTGTAACACAGTCATTTTATGGACTTTCAGCACCAAATTTTCAACATAGGCATTTTAGCACCTCTGCCCATGTATAGTGTCACTGTCATTTCCTCAAACTGTCCCAAAAAGCGATTTCGCACAGCAAATGTGCTATTCTGCGCTGACGTTCGAAAACACATTTCGGGCAGGATAAATAAAATAACAGCTGTACTGTTCATCAAGAGGTGTGGGAAAATGCCAATGGTGAAATTCCAGAGTGAAAATATTACAAATGCACATCACGAGTGTGCATGCAAACTGCGCAACGCACGATCGTAACACAGTCATTTTATGGAGTATCATCACCAAATTTTCAACATAGGCATTTTAGGACCTCTGCTCAAGAACAGTATCACTGTCATTTTTGTAATCTGCCTTGAACACTGATTTCCCACAGAGACCACGCTATTGTGCGCCGGAAGTGCGGAAATACATTTCAGCCAGGATGTGAAAAATAACAGCTATACTGTTCACAAGGAGGTGTAGAAAAATGACAATGTTGAAAATCTGGTGTGAAAATATTGCGAATTTGCGAAGTTACGAGCGTGCATAGCAACTGCACAACACAATCTCGTAAAACAGCCATTTGTTTGATTTTTTTCCACCAAATTTGCAACCTAGGCTTTTTGAGAGCCCACCTCATGAACACTGCCACTGTCCTTGCGTTAATTGGTCCCAAAAGGTGATTCCGTGCAGTGACTGCAAAATCACCTTTCAGGACTGAGTAACATTATAACAGTGCTGGAATTCATGAGGAGGGGTCCCAAAAAACCCCATGTTGAAAATTTGGCGCAAAAATTCCCAAAAATGCCTGAGATATACATCAAAGTTGAAACAAACCCTATTTATTCCATTATACAGCTTACCAGCATTTCCTCAGTTTGTGGTTGGCTTTGAAGAGTGCAAATGTGGTCCTGGTCCACCAAAGATCGTCGCGCCGAGCTCCGGAGGTAAGTATGGGGTGAGGGGGGTGTGGGGAGGCAGGGTGCTCAGTGGGTGTGGGTGGTGGGATGGGGGTAGGGAGACTACGAGGGGCTGTTTTCTGTTTACAGGTGTTAAGAAAAAAATACATTGCGGACAGTTTTCTTTTTTTATGGGTGTTTTTATTGGGGGGATACAGTAGCCGGCAAGGGTTGGGCACCCCATTGGCACATAGAGAGTGGGACACTAGCTGAGGGGATTGGGCACCCCTCAGCACAGAAAAAGGGGGGGGACATCATGCCGATGAGGAGTGGGCTCCCCCATTGGTACATTAAAGTAGGAAAGGGGGGGGAGATGGCTGACGAATGGGATTGGGCACCCCTGTCAGCAAACAATGAAAGCAGTAGGGGCGCATGAGCTGAGGGGGCTTGGGCACCCCCTCGGCAAGCATAAAAGGAGAGGGAGACATATTATGCCAACTGGGAGTGGGCTCTCCCATTGGCACATACATGAGGGGTAGGGTAAGCCGACCGGGGGATTGGGCACCCCGGAAGTTGGCAGTCTAGTGGCCACTGTGTCACCATGTTTGTAGCTGGTGAAGCACATAGGAAGGTCTGCTGCATGTGATGAGCTTTGCTCACATTGCAGTGGACCTTTCCTTAGATGTGCTCGCCTGGGTGGTGTGGCACCGTCATGCAGGCTGATTGGGGAATAAGGGATGCACCTACTGGTGCATGCCCTGCATTCACCCAACAGCGACCACGCCTTCAAATGTCCACTACCACAAGATGTTGGCTGCGCAGCGCGTCAACATAAGAAGATCAGCAAACATTTCTTTCAAGTGCCGAGCGTGATAATGCTCACGGTTTCAGCGGGAATGTTAAAGTGGTAGCAACTGTGCGGTTGTGAGAATGGGCTCATGCTATTACTGTCTGAGGCAGCACGTGTCTCCCATAATAACCAGTGGGTTAGTACAGGAAATAATAACTGGATGAGCCCACTGAAAACAATTCTCACAAATTATTACAATAGGATTATTGTGAGGGGTGATGTAGTGGTGCAGTAATCTTACTTACTTTAAATCAGGTGCTGATTTTCTGTGTGCGATAGTATGTGATGCTAACCATTTTTGATTTTAAATATATGTGCGTGTGTTGTGTATTTTATTGCCTTATGAGACTGTTTTGTAACGATCTTTCAAATGATTGAAGGCATAAAAATTGAGTTGAATGAAATGTATTTTGCTAGACAAAATATTGTGAGCCTTTTAAATGTTCTTGCCTAGGTGGCAATCTAAGATTCAGTGACACATTTCACAAAGAGGTCCTTTAGGTCTCTAGACTTATCTTCTCTCCTAGCTGACCTTATGGTTACTGATTGGTCTCCAATCTCAATAGCTGATTATATTAATTCTGCCCCACATTACTTTAATTGCACATTTTTGGCTGTATGAGATCATCATGCCCACATCAGAAAATCCAGAGTATGGGGCACTCATCTTCTTTGGATTAAGGGTGAAGTGATGACTTGCCTCTGTTCTAGAGACCTTGCATGCTGTTCTTCTAAGATCACGGGCTACCCAGCTGCTTTGGCATGCTAGCACTTTCTTCATAATACCTGCACCAGAACTATAAGACCTAATTTGTCCGAGTATTTTGCATTTACACTGCAGAATAACTTAAAGAACAGCTGTCACTAACATACCTGGGTAGCTCTGATAGCTCTCTGGTGGCCCTCTGTGTAATCCTTTTATGTGGTTTATGAAGTTTATATCAGTTTTTTAAGTGTTTAAATGCCCCTACGGTTAACACACATTCATGTGGCTGCCACCTGCTGTGCTTCCTCTCACATAGTGTCTTGACGTCATGCTGGGAACTGCATTTGTGAGCAGGAGCACTGTTGGCAATTGCAGTTTAGTGTAGGAGTGCCCCCCCATCGCTGGTCTGGAAAATAAAGGAATTTTCCCTGGTGGCTACTGGTCCCCCCTGCTGATCCCTGACCCAAGTAATAGAAAACAATTTCCCTGGTGCTAGTGACCCCCCCCATGATCATCGATTGCCAGTCTGATGAATAATGAATAGTGCTTGGTGGCCAGTGGCTGTTCCCTTTCCTGATCCCCTCTACTGTAGAATACAACCCCTTCCCTGGTGGCCAGTGGCTGTTCCCTTTCCTGATCCCCTCTACTGTAGAATACAACCTTCCCTGGTGGCCAGTGGGTGTTCCCTTTCCTGATCCCTCTACTGTAGAATACAACCTTCCTGGTGGCCAGTGGGTGTTCCTTCCTGATCCCCTCTACTGTAGAATACAACCCCTTCCCTGGTGGCCAGTGGCTGTTCCCTTTCCTGATCCCCTCTACTGTAGAATACAACCCCTTCCCTGGTGGCCAGTGGCTGTTCCCTTTCCTGATCCCCTCTACTGTAGAATACAACCCCTTCCCTGGTGGCCAGTGGCTGTTCCCTTTCCTGATCCCCTCTACTGTAGAATACAACCCCTTCCCTGGTGACCAGTGGCTGTTCCCTTTCCTGATCCCCCATACTGTAGAATACAACCCCTTCCCTGGTGGCCAGTGGGTGTCCCCCTCCTTGATCCCCCATACTGTAAAATGCAACCCATTCCCTGGTGGTTCGTGGTCCCTCCCCCAGCCGATCGCCTGCCCATGTAGAAGAAAATAATTTCACTGGTGGTCTAGTGGACCCCCACCCTCCCCCATCCCAGCAGGTAGTGTTCCACCACCCTGCTCCCCATCCAACCCGAACCCAAGCTGACGACCAGCACAGCCTTCCTCTCACCACCACGGCTAGCTGCCGACTGAGCTCTGGAGCTTTGAGCTATCATTCAATGTGCTCATTGATAGCTCAGTTGATGACCAGTCATGGCGGTGAGAGGAGGTCTGTGCTGATTACCGGAAGGGACTATTCAATTTCTTTACTTCAGTGATCGGTGGGAAGGGGGTACTAGTAACTACCAGGGAATATGTTATTGGTAACCAGGAAACGCACTCTGAGGGGAGGCTCAATTCAAGGTGCAGTTCCCAACTAGACATCAACTTGCACTCACATTGCCCTCACAGACTCTGCTAAAGTGTGGTTATGATGCAGCTGCATTTTTATAAAATTCACACTATAGGACTAACGTTTTGTATCTGAAATGATGTGATTTTGGCAAGTCACGGGGTAGGGATGCTGTCACGAGCATCAGACACCATTTTCAGGTTAGTGTCAGTTGCTCTTTAAATCATCACTCCAATTTCTCAAAGGTTATCCACTCTCTTTTTTCCACTTCAACCCACTCTCAAACCGCAATTCTAAAGGTGGAAGACTTCCTCATCTGTAATTCTTCTATTGTTGCCTCTTCCTTTAACTCCTTTTTCACTGCCTGTGCCCTTTCTCTCATCTCTTCTTCCCCTCTACCCTTTCCTCCCCCTTTAAATCTCTCTGTTTACTTCTCTTCTACCTCCACCTCTGCTACCTTTAAGTCCCTGCTTGCCCTTACATAAAGGTGGTAACCCTGATGGCCTTAATCCCACATTTCTTTTCTCAGCACTTGCTATTGCTCTGACTACAGTGTTACTCTTCTTCTCAACCTTTTCTTTTCTTCTGCTACTATACCTGACTCCTGGAAACAGGCTACTGTCAGTCCCCTTCCTAAAGTTGATGATCTCTCTTCTGGTAACTTCCATCCAATATCTCTCCTTCCTGTCCTATCTAAGTTACAAGAACACCTTGTCCTGTCTCAGTTCTCCTCCTTCCTTGACTCCTCCTCTTTCTTTACTCCCTTTTAGTCTGGTTTTAGGAAATCTTACTGCACTTCTACGTCCTTCCTTCAGCTCACTGACTCCATTCTCTCAGGTATGGATCAGGGTTTGATCATGTCTGCCATTTTTGTTGCTCTTGCTAAAGCGTTTGACACAGTGATGCATACTCCCATTCTGAACAAGCTTAAAGTAGCATGTCTGTCTGACTCTGCATTCAGCAGCTACCATTCATAGAAACATAGAAACAGAATTTGATGGCAGATAAGGACCACTTGGCCCACCCAGTCTGCCCATTTCTCTACCTAATGGATAAGCTGCAGATCCTAGTTAACCAACATCCTACTTCCTCCTATCCCCAACCCCTAGAATTGCCATATGTCTGTCCCATGCATTCTTGAATTCCCCCACTGTTTTTGACTCCTCAGCCTCTACAGGAAGGCCATTCCATGCGTCAACAACCCTCTCCGTGAAAAAATACTTCCTCACATTACCTCTGAGCCATCCCCCTCTATCTTCAAATTGTGCCCCCTTGTTCTTGCACATCTCTTTTTCTGAAAGATGCTACCCTCTTGGACTTTGTTGATTCCTTTGAGGTACTTGAAAGTTTCTATCATGTCCCCCTTGTCCCTCCTTTCCTCGAGGGTACACATCTTAAGCTCATTAAGTCTCTCTTCATATGTCTTCTGATGCAGACCCTGCACCATTTTAGTTGCCCTCCTCTGGACTGCTTCCATTCTGTCTATGTCCTTGAGGAGATTGGATCTCCAGAACTGCACGCAGTACTCCAGATGGGGTCTCACCAGCCGTTTGTACAGAGGGATAACAACTTCCTGTTTTCTACAGGTGATGCCTCTTCCTATACATCCCAGTATCCCCCCAGCCCACCTTACTGCCCTCTCACATTACTTGTCCACCTTTAGGTCATCAGATATGACTACTCCCAGGTCCCTTTCCATTTTTGTTGTTGTTAGTATCTTACCCCTCAATTCCTCTGGGTTTTTGTTTCCCAGGTGTATTACTTTGCACTTCTTAGCATTGAATCTAAGCTGCCATACATTTGACCATTCTTCCAACTTTGCCAAGTCCCTTCTCATCCTTTCCACCCCACCTTGTGAATCAACCCTGTTGCAGATCTTTGTGCCGTCTGCAAAGAGACATACTTTTCCTTCCTTTCCCTCTGCAATGTCACTTATAAAGACATTGAAGAGGACCGGTCCTAGATGATAGGTCTCAAGCTGTCTGGATAGGTAACTCAATTCCCCCCATCTGCTCAGATGTACCTCAAGGGTCAGTCCTTGGTCCTATTCTTTTTTCCATTTTCTTAAATTACCTCCCCTCTGTCTGTTCTTCAGCATGCATTCATTTGTACGCTGATGATACAGTACTTTATACATCTGGCTCCTCTTCTTGTGATCTTATCTCACAATTGCAGCTGAATTTTGACAATATTCTGCACTAGTTCCAGTCTAACCAGTTAACCCTCAATGCCAAAAAAAAAAAAACTGTTTCTATTACTTTTGGCACCTGTAAAAGACTTTCCAGACCCTTCCCCTCTCCCTGTTTTTCACACCCTGGATGGTGCTTTGATTGTGGATGTATTCTCTTTTAAGTACCTTGGCATTGGGCTTGACCGTCATTTTGATTTCTCCGTTCATACTGATGCCATTCATCAAAAACTTCACCCCAAACTTGGTGCTCCTTACAGGAACAAATCGAGTATCCCACTTCCTGTCCACCGGGAGATTATCTGAAAGATGATTCTCCCTGTCTTTGAATATGGTGATTTGGTTTATAGTGGTGCACCTAAATTCTCCCTTACTAGACTGAACCCCCCTCTTTCACCTTTTTTTTTGTCATTTTACTCTGGACTGTTCCCCTCGTACCCACCACTGTTCTCTCTACTCTGGCCTCTCTCTCTCTCTCCCTTCTCTTGATGCTTGGCACCTTTCCCATTGTGTTTCCTTTATTTCTAAATTCTGGTTTGGTGCTCTTCTTTCCTACCTTACATCCCTATTATCCTCTCTCCCTATTTCCAGCTACCCTCTCTGCAGTAGTACTTAACATTCCCTCCTTATTCCTTCTAAAAACAACTACTGCTAGTCAGTCTGCAGTCTAAGAATAGAAAATACTGTTAGAATCAATGTTTCAACCATAGATCTTCTTCAAGAATTATCTATAAAGGGGAAAAAAAAGCATTAGACAGGTTGTAGTACATCATGGTTGGTGTTTTTATCTGCATGTGGTCCTAGCACTATCAGTATATGAATCACTGGTCTGTAAAGCACTTTGAGATAGAGTGGCAGGCAGTGTGGTGTAATGTTAGAGTTCTGTTATATGAATCTGTAGATCTGGGTTCCAATCCCAGCACAGCCACTAGCTCACTGCATGATCTTCAGCAAGTCACTTGTCCTCCTTGTTCTTGAGTCCAGCCAGCTGTTAAATTGAAGCAGCAGGACCCCACTGAAAACAAGATGCTGCATCTCAGCTTGGCTGACCTGGCTAAATGAACACATTGTATGAAAGCGACTATAGAGCTGAATGCTATACTATTAAGTTCTAAAACAAGGTCTCTGTGCCTCTTAAGACAAATGAATCCCCTAGACCAAGGGGACCTTACTCAAGCAACACAGCAAGAGTCTGACAAATTGTTGTCTCATGTAGTTTTTGTTCTGGTGCTCCTTCCGGTGGGTTTTATGTATTTTATTCGATTTCTTCGGTAAGTCCCTCCCACAGGTTGCACCCAGAAATTAGCTTCAGCTGACTGCGCCTTTCCTGTGCAACATTTTGAAATAAACATCCCACATAGGGAACTGATAGTCCTTCCATGGTCGCCCCCATTCCTAGCTCTTCTGCCTGTATGCACAGTTGTGGCAAACAGGCTTCTGAGGGGAAGTTGCTCAATGCTCAGTATTGTACAAACCTCTCTGAGCAGGCCTTGCTTGGCATTGCTCAGTTTTCCAGTTCAGACTGCTGTACACTCTTGCTCAGTGGCAGAGCCAGGTTTGGGAGCATTTGGGAGCCAGGGGGGCCATTCAATGAGTCACGGGCTCCACAATGGGCACTAAACAGTGAATAAAGATAGTGGTGGGGCACCACTACTCACACTGGGGCAGCCAGGAGGGGCGACCGCCCCCCAGCCCCCCTCTAGCTCCACCACTGCTCTTGCTGTCAGTTCCCTCCTCGAGCACAACCCTTCTGAAAAGGTGTTCAGTCACTCCTGAATGACACTTTCTTATCAAAGAAGCAAGGCTGTAATGCATTTATTTAGAACTTTTAACCAGGAAAGGCACACTGAGCAGAAGCTTGTTTCAGGTGGGTCCTCGATGCATGAGGAGGTACTTGCTCAGGATTACACAGTATGCAAGTGGTTGTTGTGGGTTTCAAACCTACAGTTGGTCTGCTGGGTTTCAGGTTCACAGTTTGCTGCTCTAACCCCTAGGCTATGTTGTCTCCAAAAAAACTGCAACTAACAGGAAATACTGCTGTTGTATGTCGAATGGAGATGGCCGTTTGCATTCTTTTTCACTGTCATTTTAGAGCCACTGTACAGTAGCACCTTTGCACTGTATGAGAACGAAATGGGTCATTATTATCCAAAGCCACTTGATGGTAGCATTTACCCTCTGATGGAGAACACGCTGACTTCTGTGGCAGCAGCAGCACTCAGAGATTGCCATAAAACTCACAGTCCTCAGTTCACTCTGTCTTTTGAAGTCTTTCTGGTCTGTAATTTTAACTGATCCTGCCATCTACTCTGCAGTTTTTGAGGTGACAAGCATTAATCTTTCCACATATTTTGATTATAGGCACATTTGTTTCAGTATATAATTTGGCGTTTCCAGTGCAGGCCAAATTGTGTCAGCTTTGATGATCATGAACCCCCACAGTATCTGCTGCAGTAGCCTTCAAGAATGTTTTTTTTTTTCTCTTCAGTATTTTCACTTATTTATTAGCTGAATGTTTCATTTCAACTTTTGAAGTGTCTTATGCAAGCTTGGATGTTAATTAAAAATCTGGGTCGCTACCTTATTAATTTTGCTATTTGATGGCTTTCATTGTCTCAGTCTCCTCTAGGCAATGCACTGTGGGAGTGTACTGTTGTAACATGAATCTGGAAAAGCATTTAGACTAAAACTGCATGGACTCTATCCATCTATCTATCTATCTACATATATATACTGTGTATATATATTTATATCCTGTAGATACATAAAGCCCACCAGGATGAAGCTCAATTCTGCAGCAGAGTTACTGTAGGAAATAAGACAATTTCAATGGGAGTTAATCCTTTTTGTCATGCAGAAAACTGTAACACTGCACTTCACCCTGGTGTGCTTTACTGTAGTATATACTGTATGTACATCTATATATTTATATACATATAGTGGCTTTGCCACTCATGAGATATCATAATATCATTGACCTCTCATTAAGATAAATATGATATCCCCTGTCAAGCATGTCATGCCACTTATATACAGTATAAAAAGAATAATGCACACACAGGTGTGTGTTATGAGTTTATTTACACACCTGAGCTGTGTGATGACTCATAAACCTCGAGATTGACACTCAGGAGATTTATGTGGTCACTACACACTGATGGTATGTAAAAAAAAAAAAAACCTCAGACACACATGTCTGTTTTATTTTCTATAATAATTGGTGCAAGGATTTGTTTAAAAAAAACTGCCTATCTGAAGAGCAAGCACGACTGAGAGAGCTGGCACTACCAGGAGAGAGGGATGTACCAGGCAAAAATGTACAAAAAGTTATTTTGAGAGCCAAATTTATTTTTTTTTTTTTAGAAACAAAGTGTTAAACTACTGTGATTGAAATTTGTGTGTAAGCTCGTGCTTCTGCCCAGCAGTTAAAAACCTTCAGATTGAAATGCCATATTAACTGGGTGTGATATCATATCCAGTTATTATGGCATTTGAAACCACTTGAAAACAAGTTGTTAATGAGAGTCACCAGTTATTATATACAACACAGAGAAAGAGAATAAATTATGGATATATATATGGTATTCAAGGAAATATACCCAGCCACTGAGAGGGAGTAAATTACATAATAAGGCCACAACCCCGAAGGGCAAGAGACTTTATTATCTTATTAGCCCCACAAGGTGGCTATATGGATTTGTAACATGGCAGAGCAGAAGCAGAGGACAACAGACCAGAATAAATGAAAGTGATTGGAGGAAGACCAACATGTGACCACAGAGCAGCCATGGATTAATTCCCCTTATTAATCCATGGTTGCCATCGGGAGTGCACTGCAGAAATATTTTAACCACAGTTGCCATCAGACTGTGCTCATGAGTGAGCTGGGACAACATAACACTAGAAATTGTGGTATCATAATCTACAGAGACAGTATAGTAAGAGTGACAGAGAGAGCGAGAAACACATAGACAAGCACACTTACAAGTGAGTCCCTGTCTCGCTTGGAAGTCAGCAGAAGTGTTGTCTCTATTCTTTCCCAAGTGCTGTCTGTAGTTGTCAAATTGCCCTGCTCAGTTGTGTGCATTTTCCCCGGTGGCTTAGTTTCCACCCATTCATCCACCTGTTGGACTTCAGAGAATCAGGCGGTCAGTGTCCCCACCACCAGTGTCTCTGTCTCAGGTTGGCCTAGTCCCTGCTTGGAAGGCTAAACAGTTGTACCTGGAATGTATGTTTGCAGCATGATGGGGCTTGGCAAAAAATCTGATACATGGATCTGACCTGCTGCATTCTGGGTGAAGCAGTAGATTTGCATACATACAGCAGTGAAACGCTATGAACATTTTCAATCTGAAACAATGGTATGTAACACCTATATTAGACAGCGTTGTTTGGATCCAGCCAGGAGCATCATGGCCAAAAACAATGTGGCACAAAACAAAGCGGGGAATACATCACAGCCTACAATGCAGGCTTGCAAAATCATCACCACTCCAAATAACTCAGACAGGTGGCAGGCAGTATGAGGTATGAACCCCTGGTGGCATGTGAGTCCCCCAGCCCACCTGCCACATTCCAATTCCAGTAACAGTAAACCCATTAGTGATCCCCAGTGCCTCCCCACCCCTCAACATCGCTGATCACCAATCCATCCGCCCGCACCACTGCCACAGTAGGCAGTATAATGCAAAGTATCCCTGGTGTCTAGTGGACCTCCCAACCTCTCATGTAGTCCCCCACCCCCACCCCCACCCCTGGCGGGTGACCAGCAGTACCCTCCACTCTCCATGATGGCTGGCCACCCGACTGAGCTGCAATGAATGAGCACGTACCCTGAGCGCAGTTATGCACTCTTTCATTGCAGCCCAATATTACAAATGTTAATAGTGTTTCTGTGCCATAGATATGCAAATCTCATAGTTCCTCAGTTGCTGTGTGCATCTAACTCAAGTTACACATATATGCAAATTTTCATGCATAATGCAATACTGAATGAGATAAAAAACTAAGGGAATGACTTCAGAAAAGACTGTTTTCATCAACAGAGGCAAACTGTTGTTTCCCTTTCCATTTGTTATTGTAGAAAACAGAGTGCTTCAAACTGTGTTTCAACTGCACTCACAAGGTTTATGTATATAGGCTTTTCACTGTGCATGTGCACACTTGCAGATCTACATAGCCTGTAAAGCCGTTTACTGCTGAGCACGAAAAACAATTCTGTGAACCAATATTCTGGCTGTCTCTTTCTGTACCACAGTTATTTGAGTAAAAACAGTGTTTGGCTTGCACTTGCTGTGTTACAAGCACATTAAACCACTCCGGAGCATGGATTAATTCCACAGTAGAACCATGCTCTGTCGTGGCTTAATGCTTACTTGTATGCTACACATACCTATCGAATGTTTTATGTAATACATGGCAGTTTTCTACAGCACTCCACATTGTCAATCACTAGTCATTACAACTGGGTACTGTGCACTGCTACTATGGGGAATGGCACAGCCCAAGGCTGTTAACAGAATAGAATGTTGGGCACATGAGGATTCTGGACAGGAGCAACTCTCCAGTCTTTGCTGAGCCATCAAAGCGGAAACAACTGAAAAACTTCTCTGAAGAAAAATCACTTTCCAGTTTTCTGGGGTTTAAATTCTGCATCGCAAGGTGGGGTTATCTGGTATCAGGGAGCACCCCTAAATTAAAATTGTGTCTGTTAAACTGTGACTTTTAACTTGGCTATCCTGCTCTTCACATGTCCATGGCCTATGCTTAGCTTGGGGTCCACATCTGCCACATACTTTAGGGGTGTGTATTTTAAACAGGTCTCCAATTTCTTTATATAAAAAAATGGTGCCTTAGGTAAGTATCTGTTTTTTTTCTTCAGGGGTTTAGTCTAGGGCACCCCTGGGGGCTCCCCTCTATCTCTAGGTTTGGTTTCTCCCCCCTCCCCAGTTCTTATGGTCTCTCTTGATAGTGTTTGCCTGTCAGTCTTTTGTTTGCTACTCTTTGAAGGAACATTTCCTCTTTTAATTTGACTCCCTGCCTTAAAGGGACATTTCCCCTATAATTTTCCCTCCCCCCCCCAAAAAAACAAACAGGTTTCTGAAGAGAAAGTCTTCTGTCTCTGAGTACTCTGAGTCTTTTAGGTGGGTTAATAGTCCATTTTTGCCACCATTCAGGTGGTTTGGTGGTTTTTCTAGGTTCCACTGTGCCACACAGCTTCCTGCCATTTTTTCAGTCAGTTTCTGACCGCTGTGCGCTTACTCCTTCTCCAAGAGGCTTCTCTAGCCTCAGCACACTATTCGTGCACCCGTGTTGTGTGCACACCCCCTCTGGCATTCCAACATCATGTACAGTGTTGTGACGCCATGCACGCAGTCGTTTTCAGAGAGTACACATGCGTCTGCACTTCTCTAGTGCTAGACATGGCAGCTCTGCTTGTACAGTCCTTTTCTTTCTGGCAGTAAGCTTTAGGGGCTGAGAGATGTACTTTTTCAGGTTCCTCTTCTTTTCCCCACAATTGGAGATGGGGGTCATGGCAGTAGTACACTATATTTCTTTCTGGGGAAACAACTTCTGGTTTCTAACCTTGGGCACCTGCATGGCAACATTACTTGGCACCTTGGCTTATTGGAGACCTCTCATTTTTAAAAGAAGACCAGCAAAAGGATATTACAACCCTCTCCTCTAGGTTTCTTACCCCATCATGTTAGTCTAGCTAATATGTTTCTTACGGTTCCCCCCAGTCAGACTTCTGAGTTGTGGGGGTGCACCTGGTGTGCCAGCTGGCAGTGGTAAAGCAGACGTGCGTAAATCTTTCCTGTTACTCTTAGGAGAGCGTTTGGGCCCAGATCTCCACAGGACATTCCATCAGACATGCCTGACCAGAAACTGTGCCCCTAAGGTCGGGGGGGGCACACTGGCACAAACAGGTGTGTCACAGCAGGACAGGGCTGCTTATATGGATATGCAGGCAGACATAGATCCTGACCATATAGAGGGTCAGGATGAGGATATTGGGGATCTTGGGGAACATTCTGACCCTAAAAAGCTACTTGATGAGGAGTATGAACCTTCTTAGGAGGATGAGGAAGGTGAGTAGACAGAGCCAAAGAAGATTCTTATACCTCCCCTGTTTGATACCAAGTCTTTGTCCTCTCTGATAACTGAGGCATGTAGGACATTACAGCTCAAGGAGGTGCAATCCATAAAGGTACTGGATGTTAATCCTATCCTGGCTGTGTCCTCCTCTGCTCCAAAGTGTTTTCCAAGCATTATTCATTGTGACCAAATTATTGAACAGGAATGGGTAGGTGTGGACTAAAGAAAATATCTGCTGAAACCTAAGCTATGGTGTTTCCCTGTTTTGGAAAAAAATACATGAAAGTGAGAAATTCCACTGCTGGCGGATAAGGTATTCATAACTCCATCAGACACACCACTATTCCAAATGAAGCGTCTTTGGCCTTAATGGATTTACAGGATAAGGGAGTGGATGCTTCATGCAGTAGAGTGTTCACCTGCAACAGTGCAAGCCTCCACACCTCCTATGCCTCCATTATTGTTGCCAGAGCTTTAAACTTGTGGGTTATGACCCTGGGCAGCTTTATTCCTCTGGATTTGGAGGAGGTGAGCATTTTGCACTTGTTATCTATGGCCTCCACATTTTTAGGGGATGCTATGGTGGAGAATTTGCATATGTCAGCTCACTCCACTTACCACATTGTGTCCAATATGTGAGGAGTGTGGTTCTGACATTGGGTTGCAGATCAGGCTTTGAAGACCAAGTTGTTTAACTTAGCCTTTGAGGGAGCTTGTTGTTTGGTTCTGGCCTAGATGATATTTGGAAGATACCCAGAATAAAAATGGTCAGCTTCCAGTGTCAAAGCAACAGCAAAAGGCCAATTCAACTCCTAAAGGTCAGGGAGGTGGCTGACAGATGCAGTATCAAAGGGGTTTTCCTCCCTTTTGGATCTTCAGGAACCAGAGGAGCAAAGGAGCCTATTCTGGTTTCAAGAGCAATAGCAGCAGAGGAGCCCTTGCCCAAAGCTGCAATGGAGGCACAGGGCAAAAAATGGGCAACTCACAATCAGGGTACATGGCCCATCTCAGCCTCCTTTCCCTTGGTGGAAGACTGCACAAAGTTTACACAAGATGGGCCCAGAATACATCAGATGCTTGGGTTTTAGAAATTCTGGCTTTGGGTTATGCAATAGAATATTCAACAATTCACTCAAAGGGGGGGTTTTCTACCATCCCTGGTTCCAGAGGATGCTGTGAAGAGACAAACGGTGTCACAGACCCTAGACCACCTCACTCAAATCGTGGCAATTGTTCTGGTGCCTCCCAGTGAGCAAGGCCAGTGCTTCTACTCAATCTATTTTGTCGTTCCCAAGAAGTCGGGGGGGGGGGGGTTCAGACCTGTTCTGTTCTGGATCAGAAACACCTAAACAAGTTTACACACCACATGACCTTCAAGATGGAGTCCCTGCATTCAATCATCTGAGCTGTCCAGCCAGGGATTAGCTAGCTTCCATAGATCTGAGGAGTGCATATCTCCACATCCCCACCCAGTAGTCTCATCGGAAGTTCCTCAGGTTCACGGCCCTGGGACAGCACTTCCAGTACAGGATGCTCCTGTTTGTGCTGGCAACAGCCCCAGAGTTTTCTCAAAGGTGCTCATAGTCCTGGTGGCTCAACTCCGACAGGAGGGGCATCAAGTCTATCCCTACCTGGACTATCTCATTCGAGCGCCATCTGCACCATTGGTAAGGAAGTCAGTTACTAGGACTCTGGATGTGTTGAAGTCCTACAGCTGTATGGTGAACCAGGAGTAGAGCTTTCTCAAGTCATCACAGACCCTAGACCACCCAGGAGCTGTGATCTGAATGGACGAGGGGAAGGTTTTCCTCTCCCCAGCCAAGAAGGAGACCCTGTTGAGAGAGGTTCAGTGGCAGAGGAGTCAGTTGTCAGTTTCAGCTCACTGCCTTCTGTGAATTCTGGTTGGCATAATGGTGGCAATATAACTAGTTCTGTGGGCTTGCCTTCACATGTGCCCCATGCAGATCAAGTTGCTGTCAGTCTGGGATACAACCTCAGAGGATTATCATGCCAGGATCCCCATTTCACCATGACTACGGAAGATTCTGAGTTGGTGGGTGAGTTTGGAGAATCTGAACAAAGGGTCTCCCTTGGAAGTCCCCCCCAGAGTTGATTCTGATGTCTGATGCCAGCCTGTCGGGTTGGGGAGCACTCCTGGACCACATTCTCATTCAGGGGACTTGGTCAGCATAGGAACAGCACCTACACATAAACGTTTTGGAGATGAGGGCTGTGCACCTCTCTCTCCTTCATTTTCAATGTCAGGTGCAGTCAAAAGTCATGAAAATAAGGTCATTTAACACTGTCACAGTGGTGTACATAAACAATCAATGGGACACAGATCAGGGAGATGCTGAAAGAAGCCACTGATCTCCTGTTGTGAATGGAGGAGAATCTTCTCTCTCTGTTAGCAGTTCACCTGGTGGGGGAGTTGACCATGCAAGTCGATTGGCTAAACCATGAAAATGTCCATCGAGGGGAGTGGATATTGAACCCGGAGGTGTTTGATCTTCTGTGTCAAAGGTTCAGTCACCCTCAGATTGACCTGTTCACCTCCAGCCACAATGCTGAAGTTCACCGGTTGTTCTGCTTCTACCAGTGTTAACAAGTGGAGACAGTGAATGCCCTGTCAGAAGCATGGCATTTTGGCAGAGTGTATGCCTTCCCTCATCTGCTGCCTCTTCCCAAGGTCATACGCAAAATAAGGCACTCAAGAGGAAGCTTTCTTCTAATAGCTCTGGAGTGCCCCAGAAGGCTGTGGTTCTTGGACTCAGTGAACCTAGCTCAATGCACACCATTTCACCTTCCAGCACAGGGGGACCTTCTCTCACAGGGCCCCATTCTGCATCCATATCCAGGAGTGATGCAGCTCACAGCCGACTCCTGAAAAGAGAAGACTCCTGAATTAGAGTTTCTTTAAGAAGGTGGTGGACACCCTGATGGTTGCCAGGAAAATGTCCTCGTTGGCAGCTTATGGTTGTGTGTGGAACACTTTTTCGACTTGGGCCAAGGAAAAAATATCTGGCCTTATAAAGCCATGATTGCACAGATTTTTGGATTTCCTGCAGGAAGCAGTGAAAAAAGGTTTGGTCCTGAGCACCGTGACAGGTCAGGTGTTGACCCTTGGAGCCTCCTTGGGTTTGTCCCTAGGGACTAACCAGGATGTTATTTGTTTTCTGCAGGCTGTCAGCAGGAGTTGAACTCTATTCCATTCCCTTGTTCTTCCATGGGACCTGAATCTGCTTCTGAATGCTTTTGTAAGGAGCTTTTCAAACCACTTTTATCTGTACTGTTGGATGTGCTGTCTTACAAGATGTGTTTCTTAGGTGCTATGGGCTCAGCCAGGAGGATTGGTGAACTCCAGGCTTTGTCCCACAAAGAACTGTACCTTTCGTGCATAAGAACAAGATGGTGCTCAGAACAGTCCTGTATTTTATTCCGGAGGTCCCTACAGCCTTCCATGAGAACAAGGAAATCTGTCTCCCATCCACAACCTACTCACCCAAAGGAGAAGTTAGATTTTTGACAGGCTGTTAGGACATACCTCAGACGGACTGATGAGTTCCAGAAATTGGATAGGTTGTTTGTTCTTTTTGGAGCAGCAAAGCAGGGGCAAAAAGACCCTAAGGCCACCCTAGCTAGGCCTGCATTGCCAAGGCATATATCACAGAAAAGAAGAGGCATCTGGCTCATCAAGGCTCACTGCATCAGGGCTATAGCCTCCTTCTGGGTGGAGAGAGGTGAGGTATCTGTTTTAGAGTTATGCAAAGCAGCTGTGTGGTCCTCCATCCACACATTCACCAGTCACTACAGATTATTTATTTATTTATTGAATTTTGTTGACCCAGTAAGCCCACTGGGACTAGAAGTCCCTTTTTCAGGGGCGACCGGGTGGAGGGGAGATTAGATGCTCAAAGTTCTGCTGATGCAGCCTTGGTCACAGAGGTTTGAAGATGGCAGTTAGCAGTTAAATCCCTTTCCTGTATGTGGTTGTTTCAGGGGCAATATTTTCCCCCACCCATTTTCTTGTCTGGGTACTGCTTCTTAAAACCCAGTTGTAATGATTACCCATTGACAATGTTGAGCGCCACAGAAAGAAGAAATTTCTCGATACTTATCATTATTTCCCTTTATGTTAGCTCCTACATACACTGTCAGTGGGGCCCACCCACGAACCTCACTCCTGTGGGAGAATATTACGATGGTCGCTGAACTGGTAGACCTTGGGGTTCTTCACTCAGAGTGGTGAAGGGAACTGTCTCACTACCAGCAACGCCAGCGACACCCTCAGCAGGTGGGATGGCGAGGGACGGTTTAAGGTCTGAATGGGGTTGGGCTGGTGGAATCACCTGACAAGGAGAGGCAGGAGTCATACACAGAGAATGGGTGAAGTAAAGCCATTTATTAGACAGGAGGGGAAGGAGCACATGGTCGTACAGAAACATACCAACCACAAAAACAGTGGGGAGCATGGACAGCATTATGGATATCTAAACAGGCTGCCCTTTTATTTAGGCTGGGAAACCCTGCTTTACCTCAGGCCTGGTGCCCTACATTTACCTCAGGCTGATGCCCTACCTTGACCTTGGGCCTGGTGCCCTTTATTACTTGGGGCCTGGTGCCCTAAATGCTGTGGGCCTGGTGCGCATTACTTTACATTAGGTCTGGTAGCCCTTTTACCTCTGGTCCTGACACCCTCACTATAATGGGCCTAGTGCCCTCTCTTAACTGGGCCTGGCACCCTCTGAAATGGGCCTGGTGCCCTTCTCTTAACTGGGCTTGGTGCCCTTTGAAATGGCCTGGTGCCCTTCTCTTAACTGAGCCTGGTGCCCCACTCTATTCTGGACCTGGTATCCCTTTTCTATTTGGGCCTGGTAGCCCTAAACACTGAGTGGCCCCTTTAAAGTCTCTGGCTCACTGAGAGCCTGCTGTCACTCCTTTTCTCTGTCCCTCCTACACCCAGCCCACTCCTGAATATTCATAGGCCTTGGACTGACCTTGCTTCCTTGGCCCCTCTGCATGGGCATTGCTAGCCTGCCCCTTAATGAATATTTATTTAGGGTCTTTTCTCCCCGACCCGCAGTGCTCAGCCGCTTTCTTCAAGCACCTACTGCATGCTCTAAACAAAAAAAACACAGTCTTTTACTTTTGTTGGGCGGACAGCACCTTCCTTTGTGCTGCCGCCTGACTCACCACCCCGACCCAGGGTGTAGAGAGCTGCTCGGGAGGAGGGAGGTCTTGCTGCAGTGGGAGGGCACTAGAGCAGCTGGAAGCAGGCACTGTGAGGGACAGCAGGGGGGTCTCCGATGGCCGTCTGCAATACGGGAGTGATGCGGTTCTTCAATGCTGCCAACGGGCGACTGAAATTAAACTATAAACTACTCGGGGGCACTAAAATAACAAAACAATGGGGCTCACCAGCCAAAACTGTGGCAAACAGACGTTTTCTTCACTTCTGGTGCTCCGATGGCACCGCAGACCGAACTGGAGCTTCTCAGGGTCTTCACCAGCTGAAGCCCAGAGCAGGCACACCAACAAACCCTCAGGGAAATGGCTTCAACCAACAGGTAAGCCCTATACAGGTTTCCCCTTAGTTTGTGGTGTCCTTTCTTCTCCACAGCCTGGCAGGAACTACACAAGAAAACTGTTTAATTTTTAAAAACAAACCCTCATGTTCTAGAGTGTTTGGACTGGAATACTGTGCATGAGCAGCTCAGCACAGTATTCCATCCAAGCCATTGTCTCTTGTGCTGCATTAAATCTACTTTTTGACTTGGTATTAAGTGCACAGGGCACTTTTCTTTATTATTTACAGTTTCCCCACTATAGGGAGGGGAAATTCACTTAAGAGGGGCCCCTTTATGATTGTACCCTGCTGCCCACATCTACAGCAGGCACCCTGGGCACCTGTAAACCCATAGTTTATCTATTGATTCCGCTTTTATGTAGTGCCCCCAACTTTGGGGCATTACAATATTGTCCAGTGTGCCAGCACGGAGATGTCCTTGTTCTGTTATAAACTCTGATTGTAAGCCTGTCTGGACATCTCTCTATAGTTTACCTGCTGCACTTCTGTTTATATAAATGTGCAAAAGAAAAGAAAGAGCAGTCCCACATTAGAATGTTGGTTGCTAGCACACAAATTTAACAGGTTTGAATTTATGGTTAGCCAAGCGTGCCTCCTTTGTTGCAGGTGAGTGCTTACACTGCATGCAGTCCTTTTCCATTTAATATGTCTGTTTCAGTCGATTCCATTTTGCAGGACCATTCAAGACATAGACATTTGGAAGATGAGCCTCAATCACTCACTTGTTGTCATCTGATGAGGGTGGCCCCTGTTTACTGTATTTTATTCTGGCCAAAGTCCTATTTGTGTAGACAGCTGATCTGTGTGTTTTGTTTTTATTTCAGGTCAACTGGTATGATATTTATTTCCATAATTAGAGGCACTGCATGGACAATAGTGACTGGAGAGTTGCTGCTGTCCAGAATCCTCATGTGCCCAACATTCTGTTCTGTTTAACAGCCTTGGGCTGTGCCATTTCCCCTAGTAGGGATGCACAATACTTTTTTTTTTTTCTTTTTTTCTTTTTATTTATTTGATTGCTTGGACATATACCTTTGAGCAAGATGCTCATTTGCAAAGGTTCCTCATCAAACGATACAGTTACAATACTTCCTGACATTTCACAACAACATTGATTTGGTTACATAACATCATGGGACAAATTTCAAGGTAACGTGTACGTACATTAGGATTACATTTCATCATGGTACAATGATCAAGTAACACTTGAGTGGGTCTGTAGCTCAAAGTAAAGAAAGTGCTGAAGCTTTGCTAGCAACCCGCAGGGCACTGTCTGAGGATAGATCTGTGCGCTTTTATGGCACTTGGAGTCAGTAGGGTAGCAGGTACGTATGAAGTCAGAGAGAAGGGGGTCAGTAAGGCAGTTGGTACGTGTGAGGTCAGAGAAAGGGGAGAGTTTATGTGTGAGTGACATGAGTCAGAGAGTGGTGGGGTCTTATTAGTGGGTAAAATACTCCGTTGTAATGACTTACAATACTCAGTTATAATGACTACCCATTGACAATGTAGGAGCTAACAGAAAAGGAAATTATGATAAGTATGAAAACATTTCTTCATTTTGTTTCTTTTACCTGCTTTGTGGAACTGGGTTGCTTTCTTGGTGAGCCATGGTCGGGGTAATTTTCAGGTTTACCTTGTCCCTTTCTGGCCATGTTTGTTTCTGTAGTGTATTGGCATGTTGGTAATGAAACATAGAAACATAGACTTTGACGGCAGATAAGGACCGCTAGGCCCATCTAGTCTGCCCATTTCCCTACCTACAGGATAGGCCGCAGATCCTAGTTAACCAACAGCCTATATCTTCCTGCCCCCCACAAGAATTGCCTTATGTCTGTCCCATGCATTCTTGAATTCTCCCACAGTTTTAGACCCCATAACTTCCTCAGGAAGGCTGTTCCATGCATCCACTACCCTCTCTGTGAAATAATACTTCCTCACATTGCCCTGAACCGCCTCCTTCTATCTTTAAATTGTGTCCCCTTGTTCTTGCAAGTCTCTTTTCTGAAAGATGCTACCTCTTGGACTTTGTTGATTCCCTTGAGGTACTTGAAAGTTTCTATCATGTCCCCGTGCCTCCTTCTTTCCTCAAGGGTATACATATTAAGCTCCTTTAGTCTCTCCTCATACGGCTTCTCTTGCAGACCCTGCACCATTTTAGTTGCCCTCCTCTGGACTGCCTCTATCCTGTCTATGTCCTTGCGGAGATGGGGTCTCCAGAACTGGACACAGTATTCCAGATGGGGTCTCACCAACTGTCTGTACAGAGGGATAACAACTTCCTGTTTTCTGCTGCTGATGCCTCTCCCTATACATCCCAGTATACCTCCGGCCCTCCCTACTGCCTTCTCACATTGCTTGCTAACCTTAAGGTCATCTGATATGATTACCCCCAGGTTCCTTTCCTGTTTTGTTGTTGTTACTACCTCCCCACCCATTGTGTATTCTTCCCCTGGGTTCTTGTTTCCCAGGTGCATTATTTTGCACTTTTTTGCATTGAATCCTAGCTGCCATACGTCTGACCATTCCTCCAACCTTGCCAAGTCCCTTTTCATCCTTTCCACGCCTCCTTGTGTATCGACCCTGTTGCAGATCTTTGTGTCATCTGCAAAAAGGCATACTTTTCCTTCCAGTCTCTATGCAATGTCATATGAAGACATAAAAGGACTGGACCCAATACTGAACCCTCGGTACCCACTAGTAACCGCCCTTTCTTCAGAGTGGACTCCATTTACAATTACCTTCTGTGTCCTGTTGTCCAGCCAATGTTTTACCTAGGCTACCACCCTGGGACCCACTCCCAGGCTGGTTAATTTGACTAATAATCTTTGTGTGGGACTGTGTCAAATGCCTTGCTAAAGTCTAGGTAGGCCATGTCCACAGCCCTCCCTGGTCTACTACTTTGGTCACCCAGTCAAAGAAATCTATTAGATTCATCTGACATGACCTTCCTCTGTGAACCCATGCTGCCTTGGATCCTGTGCTCCACTGACCTCTAGGTACTCAACTATTCTTTTCTTCAGAAGTGACTCCATCACTTTCCCTACCACAGAGGTCAGACTGACAGGTCTGTAGTTTCCTGCCTCTGTCTTGGTCCCACTTTTGTGAAGGGGAATCACATCCGCCTTCCTCCAGTCCTCAGGTACCACACCATCCTCCCATGATTTATTAAAAAGAGTAGCCAGTGGTTTCACTAGTTCCTTCCTTAATTCTTTTAGAATTCTGGGTGAATTCCATCAGGACCCATTGCTTTGTCCACCTTCAGTTTTAGGGAGTTCTTGCAGAACCCTTTCTTCTGTGAAAGGACTGGGATCGACCCCCCTATCAAGAGTGCTTCTGTTAATTGGATTAGGCACTTCCCCCTCCTCTTTTGTGAATACTGAGCAGAAATATTCGTTCAGTATTCCTGCTTTTTCACTGTCCTCCTCTGCCCACCCACCGCTGATTCTATTCAGCCTCACTATCCCTCCCTTTGTCTTTCTACGCTCGCTGATGTACCTATAAAAGGTTTTATCCCCCTTCTTAACTGAGTTGGCTATCTTTTCCTCAGTTTGGGCCTTTGCTATTCTGACTTCCTCCTGCTTCTTTCTGCCTTAACTGGTACAGCTCTCTGTCCTGCTCCTTCTGTGTTTCCTTATACTTCCGGAATGCTATCTTTTTCTTCCTGACTTTTACAGCCACCTCTCTTGAGAACCATAGTGGCTTTTTCTTTCATTTTGATTTGTTTATTTGCTTCACACAAAGGCTTGTTGCCTCTGTGATGGCAGTTTTGATAATTCCCCATTGTTGCTCCACACCTCCTTCTAGCCTGTTTGCTAGTGCTTTTCTGAGGCACTCTCCCATCTTGCCAAAGTCAGCCCTCCTAAAGTCCTGTACCCTCACTTTTGTATGGCTTGACTCTGTAGCTGAGTTTAATGTGAACCACACTGTTTCATGGTCACTTGTCCCCAGATGGCAACCCACTTCTAGATCTGAGATCCTCTCACTGCCCCCATTTGAGAGTACGAGGTCTAAGATTGCTCCCTCACGAGTGGGTTCCGAAACTAGCTGTCTAATGCCTGCCACCTGTAGGGCATCAAGAATGGCCCTGCTCTTGGATGTGGCTGCAGCAAATGTGCTCCAGTTAACATCTGGCATATTCAGGTCTCCCATCAACAGTATCTCCCCTTTCTCTGCCATTCTAAGAATGCCTTCCATCATATCCTTGTCCATTCCTTCCCCCTGACATGGGGGTCTGTACACAACCCCTGTGAGGATTGTGGTGCCCTTTCCAGTCTCCAAGGTGACCCACAGTGCCTCCTCCTCCCTAGTTTACTCTTTTGTTCAGTTGCTTTATCCCTTCCTTTACATAAGAGCTACTCCTCCCCTCTTCTCCCTGCCTGTCTCTCCTGTGAGGTTATGTACCCTGGTATGTTAACATCCCAGTCATGGTTCTCTGTGTACCATGTTTCTGTGACTGCTACGATATCCAGGCATCCTCTTCCATTAAGGCCACCAGCTCAGGGAACTTGTTGCCCAGACTACGGCATTGTACTCATTACCCTCCATTTCCTGATGGCCTTACCCCTTGCCCCATCCCTGTCCTTCTTGCCTTTGTCACTTTCTCCATTTACCCCTGCCCTTCTCCCTATTCGACACCTCCATGTTGGTGTTTGCACACTTACTACCGTGATTGTTTGGGGGCTAGGATTTTCCTGCTCCTTTCCAGTGCCTTCCCTTGGCTAGTTTAAAAGCTTGCCAAAAGAAGCATTTAAACCTATCACCTAGGATTCTGGTTCCTCCGGACAGATGCAGCCCATCATGCCAGTATAGGCTTGCATCACTCCAGGTGGACCCCAGTCCCCAATGAAGCCAAATCCCTGAGCTCCACACCAGTTTTTCAACCACTGATTGAATCCATGGTATGGAACACCCTAGCCTCTCTATGCCATAGATGGGTAGCACCTCTGAGAGGTTACCGTCGTGCTGCTTGACTAAGGCCCTCCCAATTCCACAAACTCTTCCTGCACTTCTCTAATCCCTTTCTTAGTCAGGTCATTTGTCCCTAGGTGGACAATGACATCCAGCTCCCTCCCCTGTGCAGCTTCTCCGGCAATCCTGAGGATTCGCTCCCTGTCCCTCCAAGCCATGGCGCCAGGCAGGCACCCTACCCCCTCTCCCTTCCTTGCCCAGTTCTACCTTCCTAACAATGGAGTCCCCACCAGGAGTTGTTTCCTTCCTGCAGGGTCCCTGCCACCCTCCTGGGTCTCCTTTGTGGAGGTTCCAACATCCTCCTTGGTCTCCACTGTGGGTGCCTCCATAGAGGAACCACACTTTGCCAGAATGGCATAGGAATTGTGGAGAGGTACAACTAGAGGGATGCACCTCTGTTCCACCACCCTCACCCTCCCTGAGCCCACTGTGGTCCAACCGCTCCTCTTTCTTGGCAACCTCTGAGGCAACGGCAGTGGCACTGGTGGTCCCTGGATGGAAGAGGAGGTCCCACAAATGGCCTCTCATTTGGCCTGTTCTTGATTCCAAGGTGTAGGGTTCCCCTATAAAAGGGGGTATGTTCAGGTTGGTCATTGTTTAGTTCATTGGTGAAGTTGTAAAACTGGTGGTGTGGAGTGTCAGTAGTGGTGTTAAATGGCAGTGGTGCTCAATAGGGTGAGTTGTGGTCTGGGAGTGGTATGTGTCATTGGGGCCCATAGAGCCAGTGGAGCAAGATGGAGTCTCAGATGGTGGCAGCAGCATGGGGTGCAGGGAGAGCTGAATCTTTGAGAAGCAAGGCTATTGGTAAGTATTGGGGGGGGATAGGTTTCTGGTGTGTTCTCTGCAGCCAGCCTGCAACTGTGTCTTTTTAGAATTGGGTAGTCCAACTGGGGTGGCGTGGCTGGTGAGGGAGGGAGAGGGTTGCCTACATCCTTTTTGGTGTTAAGGTTTTAAGTGCTCCATAACTTGTTGGGAGTGCTCCAGGACTGGGGAAGGGGAGTTTTTTTTCCCACAGTATGCAAGTACAGCCTTACTGTAACTGGGAGGTATACAGATATCCCACTGAAGGCAAACAGCCTTAATTAGGAGGTATACAGATATCCCTCCAGAGGTATACAGCTTTAATTTGGAGTTATACAGCTGTAATTGGAAGGTCTACAGGTTTAATTGGTTAGGTATACAGGGAAATACAAGATACTGGTTTTTATGATGGGAAAGAACAGATGGATTAGAGTGGGATAGTAGAAATATCTTAATGTGCTGTACTTGACCTCCTGACCTCATGGTGAGGAAGTCATGAGTGAGGTCAGACGAGCTCATGTATAGTGAGTGAAAATAGCTCCAAGACTTCCTGTGTTGAACCGCAGGTTTATTCTGGGCCATTGTTAAACACCGAATGTGTGTAACACCCAGTGTATGCAACCCCGAATGTATGTAACTTGACTATTATGTCATGGATGTACGTAACCCAGTGTAATTTCAATTATGTCTGAATGTATAACGCCTGTTCTGTTATTACTCAATGCAATTAAACCCGGGTTACTCCTGAAAAAGGGACACTTAGTCTCAGAGGGCATACCCAGTCAACAAAATTCAATAAATAAATAAAACTATCTCACTCCAGTCTCACTCATGTAATATTTGATTTGTACAACAGGGGCCCGATATTCAAAAATGGGCAAAGCAGAACATATATGTTTCATGCTGCACTTCCCTAATGCTCAGGACCCTGAGGATGCTGTATTCGGTCAGATAGCACACTGGCTCTATCTGACTAAATGTAGGAGCATGCAATGCAGTGCTAAGTCGAATAGCACTACCCTGACATGGATCCTAGCAGTGCAGGAAATAGCACCCCTAAACTCAATTGTGCCGGTAGCTTCCAGTGCAATATTCAGAAGTCTCCATAAAAATGAGCACATTGGGCAAGCAAGGTACTAAATGGCCAGTTCCATGCCCAATATGGGCACATTTGCATGGGAAGCAGCAGCAGGTTTGCACCCTTGTGACTGGCTCCACCCCCACCCTGATTGCTAGGTCCCATAACAAGCAGGAATTCCCTGGCATCTAGTGGTCCCCCATCCTCTGACCACTGTCCTGTAAAGGTTAAAGTAATTCCCTGGTGTCCAATAGTGCCTCCCTCTGATTGCCGTCCTGTGACAGAAAAAATGTATCCCTGGTGCCCAGTGGCCCCCACTCCCTCTGATCACTGTCTTGTAGTGATTAAAGAATGTCCCTGGTGGTCTGTGGTCTCCCCCCAGCCTCTGATCACCAGCCTGTAGCGTGAATGATGCATCCCTGGTACCTAGTGTTCTACTGCCCTCTGATTGCTGTCTTGTAGTGTCTATGATGTATCCCTGGTGCCTAGTGGTCACTTCACCCTCCACTCACTGTCCTGTACTTTTTAGAAAGTGTCCCTGGTGGCTAGTGGATCCCCCTGCCCTCTGACCAGCATCCAGTATGTTGTGTGATATGTCCCTGGCATCCATTGGTACCCTGGTCTCTGATCCTTGGCCATGTCAAAAGTCCTGTATATTATGGTAGCCAGTGACCACCCCCCCAGTCCTCCAAGCCCAGCACTGGTGAACTGAAAAATGCCCTATTGGCTAGAGGTTCCTCCCACACTCTGATCACTGGCCCTTTATGACAGTACTGTACTGATGAGAATTGAAGGGAAACCCTGTAGTTTGCAAAAATAACTAAAACTGAAGAAAATAACTTGAGTCCCTGGAGTCTAGTGGCACCCTCCACCCCCTGTTCCCCATCCCCGTACCAATGTAATCTAGTCCTGGTGTCCAGTGGCTTCCCCCACACCACAAGCACTGATCACCCACCCTGCCAACTCCCCTTCCCCACCGTACCTGAAGTGCCTGTGCCACCATTCAGATATGGTGACTGGCACTGCCCTCTTCTAACCTCCTCGGCTGGCCACCATATGACAAGTCGGGGAATACGTGTCCTGGATGCTCGTCCTCTGTACTATACAGGGAATGCATGGCCTGTGTATTGTACAAGGAGCACATGGGAAGCAGCAGCAGGTTTGAGCCCCTGCAACCAGTTCCACCCATACCCTGATTGTCTGGTCCCATGACAAGCATGAATTCCCTGGCAATTAGTGGTTCCCCCAACTCCATTTGCCACCCTTTAACGATAGAAGAAAGGTATTCCTGGTGCCCAGTGGTCCTCCCTCCCTCCCTCCAATCACCATCTTGTTGTTGAAAAAACATGTGCTTGGTGCCCAGTGGTCTCCCCGCGAATGCTATCCCATTATGGAAGTAAGTGTATTTCTGCTGCCCAGTTGTCCCCCCATTGATCAGCATCCTGGTATAGAAAAAATGCATCCCTATTGCCCAGTGGTTCCCCCACTCAAGTCTGATTACCATCCCATTAGTTGAAAAATATATTCTTGGTGCCCAGTGGCACCCCCTTGCTCCAATTACCATCCTGTTGTGATTAAGAAATGTCCCTGGTGATTCATGGTCCAATACAGAGGATGCACACCCTGTACTATACATAAGACATGTGCTCCCTGGCTTGTCATATGGCAGCCGGCTGAGGAGGGGAGTGGAGGGCTGTGCTGGTTGTCGTATCTCAGCCACGGCACTGGCATTTCAAGTATGGGGTGGTTGGCAGGGTGTGTGGTTGGTGCCTGCAGTGCAGAGCTGCTGTTATATGCCAGGGACATATTACATTGGTATGGGGATGGATATCAGAGGGTAGGGGGGCTACCACTAGATGCCAGGAACTATGAGTTATTTTCTTCAGTTTTAGTTATTTTTACAAACTGCAGAGTTCCCCTCAATTTGCATCGTTATTGTCATACAGGAAAAGTGATCAGATGGTGGGTGGGACCACTAGCCACCAGGAATACATCCTACAAAGTATGGGACAGCAATCAGAGAGCAAGTGGGACCACTAGGCACCAGGGATACATCTTAGACCCTACTGACCAGTGACTGGAATGTGGGGGGGACTAGGCACCAGGGATACATCATGAACACTGTGGGCCTGTGATTGGAGAGTGTGGTGGACCACTAATCACTAATGATACATCATAGACACTGCGGTCTGACGATCCCGTCATGGCCTGATGCTCCTCCAGGCCCAGGGCTTCAGGCTTTTCAGGTTCTCAAGGCCTGTTGATGGGGTTGTCATGTGCTGAGCCGTCCATGCCTCCTTCATTGATGATGCATTCTATCATCGTCGATCTTACTGATAGCCCTGACCAAATTCTCTACTGTCTTGAGGCACTGCTTGAAACTCCAGGGAGGTCCTGAGGTGCTGGGCGTAGCTCTCCCACAGCGGATCGCTTCACGGCCCCCTGCACACGAGACCATGGAGGTCGCGAGGCCGAGACCCTCCCCTAAGGAACTGTGCTGTTCCCCACGGTTGGACTGAACGGCGCTGACCCACACCCCTTGGCAAACAAGGTACCTTTTTCTTCAGGCGCCAGGCTCTTGTGCCTGGGTGGACTGCAACTCATGCCTGCTATCTTCCACTATAGTGAGAACAAAGGACTGGGACTAATTTGGCGCCTTTTTTGAAAATTGGCGTAGTAGTGGAGATAGTCTCTTGATCTTCACTTTTTCTTCCCAAGCCTACCTTTTTGCTACTTTGTAACTGTTGCCTTAACATCTCCCTGGATAACCCTTGTGTTTTTAGCTCATGTTAGACTGTTACCTTAAGAAAGAAAAAAAAAAGAAATAACTGAACCTAACGATTGACTTTTAAACTGTTTGCCCTTTGTTTCTTTTATTGTTGTAAGGTTTTTGCGAGCTTCAGACTAAGGCCGAACAGGAAAAAAAAAAAAAAGTCAGAACCTAGAGATTGCCTTTTGTAATTGTCCACCCTTGGTTATTACTTCTGTCGAATACAGTAAGCTGTGCTGTGGTTATTGGTGAGCAGATAGTATACCTATCACAGCCTGCCTTGCTTTGTAGTAAAATAATAAGACCGTGACTGGGGCTGCTTGAGTCTGGTGGCATTTCCAAATTCATACCTGCCGCAGCCCAGCTGAATCCCTTTTCGGGTCCACCGGGGAATCCTCTGCCTGTTGCCAGGAGTACTAGGGAGCGGTCGGTCATACAGTTGGTCTGCAGAAGCAAACGGTAATTTGGGACCGAGGCAGTTTTTGGCCAGCATTCGGAAAATTTGAATGTACCCAGCCCTGTATTGCTCCTAGGATTTTTTGCATGCTACACCTCTCGGCCAACCCGCATGCAACCGGCAGGATCCGTCCTGCAACCTGATATCAAAGTCAGCTTAACGCCTATTCCTGTTGCCCTACTTAAACTCACCCTCTCTCCTTTTCTTCTTTAGGCAGTGCTTGAAACTCCAAGGAGGTTGTGAGGCACTGGAAGCGCAGCTTTCCTGCCACGGATCACTTCACGGGCCCCCCTCCGCATACCCGGAGCAGCGGAGGTCACGAGGGCCGAGACCTTCCCCTAAGGAACTGTGCTGTTCCCCACGGTCAGACTGAACGCTGCTGACCCACGCCCCTCGGCAAACAAGGTACCTTTTTCTTCAGGCGCCAGGCTCTTGTGCCTGGGTGGACTGCAACTCATGCCTGCTATCTTCCACTATAGTGAGGCCCAGCCGGCGCTCCGCACCGGCTCCCCACCACCCCCACCACCGCCCTTGGTGAGCATCTGCATTTTAGGAGAAGTCACGTGAGCTGTAGATCCTATCAGCTCACTTTTCCATCTGCAGATTATCACCTATACCCACTACAGGCCGCTCTCATTATCCTATTCCCTCTAACCTGTTTCTGCAAATTTAAAGCAACACTACTGCATGCTGCTAGCTTTAGCAACCTCTACTCCCATCCTCCTCGTTCCCCTGTGCTCTGCAACTCTGCAAAAATCTCTACAAAACGTCCCTCTGTCTCTTGGGATACCCTGCTCATTGTAATAATTCCTTCAGAAAGGCCCAGCCTCAGGAGGGCTAAGACGCTCCTCCCAACAATGCTGTTGGCCCACCCTCAAGCCGTCACCTGCCATAATCCCCCCCCCCAGTCATGTGGGCCCTCTGCCCAGCTCTCTACTACTACGCGGGGGAGATATTGAATCCAACCCCGGCCCTTTCTCTCCAAACTGCGTGCTCAGTGACCCTACCACCCCCTCCTGGGCAAACTCTGGGGGGCTCAGACTGGTACACATGAACATTGGGAGCCTGCGACGCAAGGTGGCTGACCTCGAGGCCTGGACCCTACCCTACAAGCTGGACATCTTAGCTGTGATGGAGACGTGGCTAAAGCCTGACATCCTCCCTCATGAAGTCAAACTAGCAGGATATCAAGCCATACGAAGGGACAGACTTGTAAAAAAAGGGGGGGAGTCCTAATCTATCTGAAGTCCCCCTTGAATGCCACCCTGATCGACCTCCAAGTGTTGGATGGATCTCAGGCTGAGGTATTATTTCTCAAACTTATCCTCGGAGGTACAAAGCCTCTCTATATTGGATGTGCCTATCTCCCACCTCAATCTGCTACCCCCTCCCTTGAATCTCTTACCAATGCCATCCTTCAACTCCCCCAAGGGGAGAAAATCCTCCTAGGGGACTTCAACCTCAACTGGCTTGCCCCTAACTCCTCCCGAACTAAGAACCTGTTACTTGATGCATCTCTCACCCAAGTGATTGGCATGCCAACCGGGCACAATGCTAAAACCGGCAACCATTCGCTTCTTGACTGGGCACTTACCTCCAACCCCGCTCGGATACTGACTGCTGGGATCATGTTGGACTCCTTGAGTAACCACTGCCCTATCTACTGCATCTGGTCCAATAAACCCCCTAGGCCGGCTGCCAGACTGATCGTTGCAAGAAATTACAGCAGATTCGAACCGGCAGGCCTCTGCGCTGACCTCTTAAAGACAGAATGGGGTCCTATTGTCTCCCTTCCCACTATAGACGCGGCCCTCGAATATTTTTCCCAGACGTTCCTGGGCATAGCAAACTGTCATGTTCCCTGGAAGAAGCTAAGGGTTCAGGGAAAGTGCCATAAATGGCTATACCCGGAGCTAAAACACACCATGCGGCTCAGGGACAAGGCATGGGGATTCTTCAAATCCTCTGGCACAATTTCTGACTGGGAGAATTACCGGTGCCTGCGCAACAAGTGTAAACAAGCCACAAAACAGGCCAAATCAAAATACCTCAGAGACCTCCAAGTGGGCAACCTAAGAGACCCTAAGAAGTTCTGGGGCCACATAAACTCCCTCCTGAAGGGTCGCATGCAGGAACAATGTGTTATGGTCATAGCCGGGAACACACCTACTGCTGACCCCTCTAAGGTGGCTGAAGTGTTCAGTAAATCTTTTTCATATCCCCCTGGTTGCTCTCCTTCCGTGCCTGGACCGCCTACTCTCACCCACCATGACACAGTGCTCTCTCGACCATTATTCCACCTCAAACTAGAGGACCCCGGCATGGTACTACCACTACTCTGCAAAATGAACCCTGAATCATCTACTGGGAATGATCAGCTAGAGCCTCGCCTACTGAGGGCTGCGGCACCAGCCATTGCCTACCCCGTAGCCCTACTCATTAACCGATCCCTTCAGGAAGGGACAGTCCCCAGTAAATGGAAAGGTGCCACCATAGTTCAGTCCATAAAAGGAACCGGGACAGGGTGGAGAACTACAGGCCCATCTCCTCCTCTGCCCTCTGGGAAAAATCCTGGAAAGATTAGTCTACGATCAGCTGCAAGGCTACCTGGAACAACATTTTCTCCTCTCCAAGGTCCAGCATGGTTTTCGGAAAGGCCATGGCACGGACACTGCCCTAGTCAGATTGACATCTGACATACTCAACGCCATGGACCAAGGCACCCAAACGGGGGCGCTATTCATTGACATCTCCAAGGCCTTTGACATAGTCAGTCATAAACTGCTCCTTGCAAAGCTTCAAGGCTTGGCATGGATCAGCTCTCTCTCCTGGACCACAAGCTACCTGACAGAACAGAACTCAGACAGTCCGCTGGCAGGCGTCCAATCAACCCCAAGCCTGTGATCGCTGGGGTACCCAGGGCTCCATCCTAGGTCCCCTGCTATTCTCCCTGTTTGTGAGCGACATAGAAGAGGTGTGTGCCTGCAGCCTAATACTCTACCTTGTGACACTGTAATCTCTACCACAGTGACCCCAAATCCTCCGTCATCACAACTGAACTACAAGCGTGCCTGGCAAAACTTGAAACATGGTTCACTGCCAACCACCTAAAGCTAAATGAGGATAAGACAAAAGCTGTCCTCTTCAGGACCCGGCGACTGGGTAAAGACCGTAGCAGTCTTCTCTGGATAATGTCAGCTCGAGGAATGTGTGTTGAGGTCACTGACCAGTTTAAGTATCTTGGGTTGCCCTTGACTAGGAGCTAACCTTCAAACCCCACATAGATGTCCTAACAAAATCTATCCACCAGAGACTGGGCTTGCTATACCGCCTTGGGAACTCCCTCTCTGGAGAAGCACATAGAACCATTGCCAACTGCAACCTCCTCCCCTCTTTACTGTATGGCTCTCCACTATTACAGTCCCTCAGAGAGACCAAGCTAACCAAGCTCTCCACCCTCTACCACCGCATTGCTCACTTCGCAACCCACTCCTCCCCTAGGAGGCATCACTGCGAAGCTCTTAAGGACCTTCACTGGCCGACATTCAGGCATAAACTACCCTTTTCCCCTGCCTGCCTTTCCTACAAACTCCTCTCCATCCACCACCCACCTCACCTTAGTGACTTGCTTACCCATAAAGTCCCTCTCCGCAACCTCCGGTCTACTTCCAGTCGACTCCTTAACATACCCTGCATCCGCACCAATCAAGCAAAACGCTCCTTCCAGTTCACTGCCCCTCATTTCTGGCACACGCTCCCCTCTTCCCTGCTGGACAAACCCTCCCTCTCCTCATTCAAGGCCGGTCTTAAAGTCTACCTCCTTGAACTGAGCCACTGCTGCTGCAACCACTAGATAAGCTCCCTACCTCTCCTAACGAAATTTGGCTACTGACAAATCCTTGGCTCCCTGTGTACTAACTAACCTCTATTGAATGTTACCTCTGTACAAACTGTGTTATGTTTCTTTTGAATGACCCATGGACTTATGTACCCCACTGGCAATGTAATTTCTCTGAATCTGTTACTTGCTACGTGCTGTCTGTCTCTGCCTTACTGTTACCCAACCTCCTATACAAACTGTATCTGTATTTTTGAAGCTGTATACTGTACCTAATGTAAAGGTGGTGGTGTACTCACCCCGGGTCGCCCCTGAAAAAGGGACCTCCGGTCTCAGTGGGTTTACCTGGTTAACAAAATCTAAATAAATAAATAAAATTGATCCATCAGCTCAACGTGTTGTGACCCAGTTCATCTGCACCATTGATGGGTTCTTCTCAGTGGGCCACCATTGATGCCTTGCTCTTTGGATCCTGAACCTGAGCACATTGATGTTGAGGTGGGCTACCATCCGAACCTCTTGTTATCAGAGAAAGAGGGGGAGAAGAAAGAACCCCTTCTTCTGACAGCTCCTCTGCCCTCTCAGTGAGTGAGGACTCAGTCTAGCATAATCCTAAGTCTTCTCCTGAGGATTTTATCTTCATTACTATGCGGCCTGGTGCTGTGACCATTTAGGCAGTTTATATGCATCTAAGGTGTCGAGGCACCTTAGCTCCCTACCACCCCGACAAAGAATCCTGCAGGCTTGTCCTTGAGGGCAAGAGAGTTTCTGCTTCTTCTGCATTGGGGTTGAAAATAGCCCATTATCTCTCCTGCTTGGTGGAATATCAGAGTACTGTTTGTCAGAAGGGCAAGGCTGCCACCCCACTTCCTGTTTGCCCTCAAGACAAAAGGTTTTCAGGTGCTGGCAGAGTGCAGAGATTTTTTAGCATGCACCACTTCAGGGCACTTTGTGATATCTCTGATACATGTACCAGGGCTGCTGCCTTAGGCCTTTGCCTTCAGAGGCACCACTGGTTGTGGTCTCCGATATTCCAGCTGATGTCCAGTACAGGTTACTTAATGCCCCTTTTAGCAGTTCCAGCTTGTTGGACCAGGTATTATGAAAATCGTTTATTGGCTGTAGGTATCTGGCAGGGCTTTCAAGTCTGTCAATTTGCTCTGTTATACTCAACCTTAAAGCAAACAGTGCCCTCCTTTTCATAAGGTACCCCAACATCCAGGGCAACCTCCCAGCCCCAGGGTAACAGAAGAACCTCCTCTGTCTTGCCTGCTACCTCCTCCTCAGGTTCTGCAGTCATGGGCACTAGGAGTGACTGTCCAACCCCTGCTGCCTGTTCTGCTTCCACCTGGCTCCTGGCGGGACCCTCCCTCTTCTGGTCCTTGACCAAGAGGTGGCAGTCGATGGTTGGTTCTCCCTCCATCTCAATTGTAGGAGAACCATCTCATCAAATGCCTGGATCCTTCAGATTAGAGACAGGGGTCCCACTCCAGAGCTCGTAGAGGCACCTCCAGAGACTCTCCCAGAACCCTCCATCTACCCCCTGGATGGGGATATGCAGATCATAGTGGATCTCAAAGATCTTACAGGTACATCCAGTACAAGCAGCTCCAAATGGTCACCCTGCCAGGCTGGTGGCCCCTTCTCAAGCAGGGTGACTGGCTGTGCTCTGGGGATGTCCGGAATGCTTACCTGCATATCTCCGTCTTTCCACCACACAGAAGATTTCTGTGGTTGCTCTTTCGGTGGGAGCTCTAGTAGCTCTTCATAATTAATGTCCTGGAGATGTGGACAGTTCCATGCACCATGAAGGCCTTTCAGAACCATCTTCTTCAGGGTCAGTTGTTGATCCAGATGGATGACCATACCATAGCCGATTACACCAGTCAGCACAGGGGGACAAACTCGTATCCACTATGCAGGGAGGTCATGAGAATATGGTACTGGGCCAGAAACCACCATCTCATCCTCCTGGCAGACCATGTCCCAGATGTTACACAAGGTCCCTGCACCCTAATTGGTACCCTCAGAGGTACACTGTAGACAGCTAGCATTTAAGTATATGTTATACTAACATTTAGGGCTAAGGGCATCTACCGTATAAGAGTAGATGTCAGGATATGAATGCATATTGTTGTAATACACTTTTCTTGCTAATACATATATTCTGCCATGTATTTTCTGTGTATTTCTTACTTGTAAGATGCCAAGACACCTGTGTCCTTGGAGTAATTATGATATGTAAGATGGCATTGCCTCCTTTTGGTGATTTGCACCATTACACTGAGTTATGTAAGACTCTGTATAAGAACTCTTTTGTTCTCAAACTGATGACTTTACAGAATTGTATAATGTTATCTTGGACCGTGGAGCCACCTCTAATTTAGCCAATAGGGCTCATCTCTGTAACTAGAAATGTTTCTATCTTTTGGTAACCATAGTAGTTATCATAGGTATATAATGTAATGCACAAAGCCCTACACCTCGGAGACCTGAGAGACCCCCAAGAGACACAGAGAAACCTTGAGGTGTAGGGAATGCTTAGCACTGGCTCCCGGTTCGTATTGGTAAGAACTGCTTAGGGCAACTGTGATTTATCCCTTGGTAGTAATAAACTTGTTTATTACTCTAATGCAACGTGTCTGTGATTACTTGCATTCTCAATATCGTCAAGAATCTGAAAGTGAGGTTTAGACCTCCCAACACAGGCATGCAACACACTCTGGCAGTTTACATGTGCAGGACTAAATCCAGCATGTATGAGTGGGAGCTCCACAGTTGGACTTTCTTTTTTCATCCCTACTCAATGCAAAACTGCCCAGTCTCTGTTTGCTACATCCAGGGCCTGCAGTTTTCTGGTGAGACACATCATCTCTCTCCTGGAATGGGAGATTTCTTTATGCCTTTCCTCCATTTCAGAGGGTACTAACCAAGTTCCACTTGGAGGGGACCAGCATGGTCCTAGTGCCCCTATTCTGGCCATAGCAGGTATGGCTTCTGTTGCTGCAACAGCTGGCATGGGATTCCCTGGTACCTCCTCTTCTATGCAGGGACTTTTTGATGCCAGATCCAGGGACCCCGGTCTATCTCAATCTCAAATCCTACATCTGTGTGCTTGGTTCCTGAGGACATAGCCATCAATTGACTGGGCATGCTACAGCGGGCAGAGGGCATTTTCATTGCAGCTCAAATGCCCTACACTAGGACAACTTGTGCCATTTAGTGGTAAAGGTTTGCTTTCTGGGAGGCCAAGCATCAACTGGAATGCTTTTTCTGTACTACCTAGTGTCCCTTTTGGGTTCCGGACTCCAGTACTCTCCCATCAAGGTGTTCCCCTTAACTATGTCAGCCTTTCATGAGCCAACAGGTGACAGCACTAGGGCTCAGTTGGAGGTGTCCCTTACACTTCTCAGGGACATCCTGCATCTGAAGTCCCAATCCATTCTCCTGTTTTGGCTTGGGCTCTGAATTTTGCTTTGGGCAAAATTGATCCTGTCTCTGTCTGAGCCAGCTGCGACTTGCGTGTTACGCTTACTCTCTTGGAAAGCTCTTGTTTTTGTGAATATTATCTCTGCTCAGAGGTTGTCCAAGCTTTAGGCTCTTTGGTGCAATGAGCCCTATTTGTTTTTCTTCAAAGACAGGGTATCTTTGTGCACCAACCCTAAGTTTCCTCTTAAGGTGGTGTCTGAACCGACTATGAACCAATCCATTTACCTTCCACTCTTCTTTCCTGAATTTGCCAACCTAGGGGAAGCATTGCTTTATACATTAGGTGTGCACAGAACCTTTGAAATATTATCTTCTTTGGACTAAAGAGCACAGATAGTCAAAGCAGGTTTTCGCTCCTTTCGCCCCAGGTAGAGAGAGCACTCAGGTTTCAAAACCATGTTTGCCCAAATGGTCGGCACATTGTATTGCACTTTGCTTCAATAAGCATGGTAAAAGTTGCCCAGGATGGTGAAAGCCCATTTCACAAGGGGTGTGCCTACCTTGGTGCCCTGTTTCACAGGGGGATCAGGCACTGACATTTGTGCTGCTGTCCCCTTGTAGTACCATCCATACTTTCCTAAGCACTGTGGTCTAGACATTGCCTCTAAGGCCCATGCAGGTTTAGGCAGGACTGTGCTGAGGGACATCTTATCCTGAATTTCAGTGGCCTTCCTCCTAGACTGTTTTCTTGCACTTGTAACTGCTTGGTATTTGTTCCTACGGTGTGACCTGATGACTGAGATAACCCCAAAGAAGACAGAACAGTTACATAAGAACTTACCATAACAGTAGATCTTCAAGGGAATCACAGTCATCAGGTCTGCTTTCCCTCCCACCATTCCCCTTTAAGGGAACTGTTTTTCTGGTGTATCCAGCCTTTTATTTTGGCTTGGGCACCTCTTTCTCTCTCTCTCTCTCCATGGTCCCCTTTGGCATGGGTTGGATCAGGGCCACTCACACCTATATAGGGTTGATGATGTCAGTAGATGATGTCGGCATGTGTGGCCCCAGTTGTACTACTGAAAATCTTCCATGTGGATCCTGTTTCACTAATGGTAAAATTCCTACAGTGTGACCTGATGACGGAGATCCCATCAAAGATCTACTGTTATGGTAAGTCCTTACATAATGGTCCTTTCTTCAGCTGGTGCCTTGAGAATAGTAAACCAACTCCCTCCCACTCCCAACTATCCCTCGCACCTCCTGATTCTTGTCTAGGTGCCCTGTGAATAGTAATGCAACTCCCTCCCACTGCCAAGTATCCCAACCCCCTCTCCTTCACATCCCTTGACCCTGTTACTTTCAAACACCTGAAATAAAGAAAATGGTCCATTGATGTCTGTTGCTGCTGCTGCCCCTGCCACCATTATCTTCCCCTTACCCAAAGCCCCCCAGACAGCACTCACCACCCCACATACCCCTTACTTAAATACTGGGGTTCATACACTGTAATCCTGTCTTGACTGGAGATATGCCTTCACTCTTCAATGCCAGACAGGGAACTGAGGAAATCAGGTAAGCTGTGATCAATGTATTTCAATGCATTTTGAACTTGTACTCATAACTTTGTAAATTTTTAATTTTTCCCCAAATTTTCAACATGGCCTTTTTGAAACCATACCTCATGAACAAGGTAGGTGAAATTTGTCAAATCTGGCCTGAATGGTGATTTCACAGTCACTCTACAAAATCATCTTTCAGGCAGTATTTGAAAATGTTCCCCTACTGGGTTCATGAGGTGGGGTCATAAAAATCAACTTTGAAAATTTGGGGTCAAAATGTTAAAAAACAACAAACTTATGAAGATATATTGACATTTTTCTATGCTCGCTGATTTTTGGTAATTTTCAATATTTTGACCCTAAAATTTCAGCAAAGCCATTTTTTCACACCATCTCATGACCATGACAGCTGTTGTTTTTCAAATCTTGGCTAAAAATGCTTTTTCACATTTGTGGTGTGAAATGACATTTCAGCCAGTATTTTATAAATTACACCTGTTATATTCAGAAGGAGAGGTCTAAAAAGACAACGTTGAAAATTTGGGTTCAAAATGTGAAAAACAGCTAAGTTATAAAGAAACAATGAATATTGCAATGTGTACTCATTAGTTTATTTTTGCAGATTTTGGCCCCTAATATTGAACATATCTCTTGTGTTACCCCACCTCATGAACATGACAGATGTCATTTTTCAAATCTTCTCCAAAACATGTTTTCACTGTTGCATTGCAAAATCCCTTTTTAGATGGGATTTAAACATTCCACTTGTCTTGATCATAACGTCAGATTATAAAAAGACTATGTTGGAAATTTGGGATCAGAATGTGGGAGCCCACTGAAAACTAGATATTGCTTCTCAGGTGGCCTATCCTGGGTAAATACAGTCTAAACATATATAAAAACAGGACACCACTGAAAATGAGATGTTGCATCTCATCTAGTCTATTCTGGGAACATTTTTAGTAAAATGTGTAAAAGCAGGACACCAGTACAGCAGAGCCCCCACTGAATTGTGCATCTATGCTGCTCTGTCTAGGGAAAATACATTACTAAAAGCTGGATCACACTGAAAATGTAGTAGGGCTATTCTGGGTAAATACATTATAAAAATTGGGCAAAAGCAGGGCCCCATCAAAAATGAGATATTGAATCTTGGCTGTGCTATCCTGGGTAAATGCAGAGTAAATACTGGGAAAAGTTGGATTCCTTTGAAAATAAGATAGCATCTGATCTGTGCTATCCTGGGCAAATACAGTACAAAAATGTGTTGAAGCAAGACTCCATTGAAAATGAAATATTGAGCACCTTATTCTATTAAGATGGCTGTGGTACTTGGGGGGTAGGTGGGGGGGATTCATAGCCAAGGAAAACAGGAGGTGGGTTGCGGTTCGAACCTCATGAGTGGAGCCAGTGCCATGAGCCCCCCCCTCAGATTCTGGACTCCAGCTAAGTAGGGATTTAGTGAAATGCCTCGGCTGGTCCCACCCCATTCTATAGCCTTGATGGATAGGAGCTTACGTTAAGGGGACAGGTTGGACCCCACTAATTATTTAATGAGGTGGAGCAGTCTGAGGCTACAGCATTAACACTTACCTAACAACTATGGGTCTAGGAGGAATGTGCCTGGTAGGGGCTAAGGGAAGGTTGGGTGGCAGACAACTGGTAGACGGTGGCTTAGGCACCCATCCGGGGCCTGGGGGGACCAGGTGGGAGGATTGGAGTCTGTAGGGGGCTGGTTGCTCTCCCTGACCTTCTCCAATCAAAGTCGGAGAATAAGCGGAGAACATGCAGTACTGTAAACAAGGAGGGGATGCTCTCTCCTCTTTCTCTCAATCTGATAAGCCAGGACCCGAACAGGAGGAGAGACAGAAAAATCCTTAATGATATTGTCTGCAAGAACAGACACAGGGCCCTCCTCAACTGTGACAAGAAGTAACACTCTATGCATGGAGTTTCTCTTACTCCTCTTTCTTCTCTTACACATGGATGTTGGAGACCAAGAGAAATTTGTTTAAGCTCTGGTCAATAAAAATACTGTGGACTCTGCAGAACTAATTTAATACTTTTCTTTCTTTTCATCTATTTTATTCATCAAAGAAAAACTTGGATAGAGGAAGCTTTAGGAATCCTATGTATATTTTCTAAAATTATTCTAAAGTACATATATCTAGATTACTTAAAGGAGTTCGCAAACAACTTAAAAAGGGGCCAGTTTGGGGGGTGGTTTAAGACCATGCTGGAGGAGAAGCATCCTTCTGCCCAACTCCTAATATTATTTGTTGTTCCTATCCCTTTACACTATCCATTTCCTGTTATGGGGTGTTTTCCCCAAGAGAGCCCTCCCATTGAGGTAGGATTCTCTACAGGGCGACCATTTGGAATTTGCCCAAAGATGAGTTTGGTCAACACTCACCATGTGGAAGTCACATTATGTAAAATAGTTGACCCTCTGGTGGGAAGGAAGAAACTCTCCTCACTATTGGTCCCCACTCTTCAGCCCAGTAGGCCCTGTTGGTCCCGGAGGCTGCAAGTAATAGTATTAGGTTTCAGTTTTTACTCAATAAGGAGCATGTCAATGACTCTCACTTGATGACAATGCTTTATTCTGGGTTGCAGATGTATTCCAGATAATGATTAAAATGGATGTTATAAAGGTGGTTGTTTCATAAAATGTTAATGGGTTGAGTAACCCAGTGAAAAGAAGCAAAGTAATTTCTAAGTTAAAAAAAATATCACTCTCAGCTCATTTTGCTCCAGGAGGCTCACCTTACTACCCTGGAACACCAGAAGTTGGTAACATTTGGAATATCACAGGTAGTAGCTAACATATACCAAAGAGGATGGGGGTTGGTAGTGGCAATATTAATCTCTAAATACTCTACATTTAATGTGGAGGACACATATCAGGATAAGATGGGTTACCTGGCAATGGTTAGGGGATCTTGGTACGGGAGGCAATACACAGTAACTATCGCATATATTCCCCCAGGGGCGGATGCCTCAACACATTAGATGATATTTAATAATGCTATCAAAATTCCTGTGGGGAGTTAGTTTTATTACTGGGGGGAGATTTGAACCTGTTAATGGACTTGGGAAAGGATAGTTCAAACTCACGAACACCTAAAGCTACAACAAGATAAAGGCACGGTAGAAGAGTGTTAAAGTATCTGGGACTTCTGGATATCTGGAGACATTTCAACCCCAGGAACAGGCAACACACCTTTTACTCTGGGGTATATCATATCTACTCATGCCTGGATTACTTTTTTATATCCAGGGAACATGCTAATCTGATAAATAATCTGATAAATAATATGAGTATACATCTTATTTTATTGTCAGATCATGGCCCGATCTTGATAAAATTAACTACCCCAGAGGAGCAAACAGTAAGGCAGTGGAGGATCAATATTAAGAGACCCCCAACTAATAAAGAGGCTTAAGCAAAGGATACTGCAAATAATACAAGAAAATAATACTGGAGCTATATCAAATGAATTATGTGGGACATGGTGAAGGCTGTAATGAGGAGGGAACTGATTGCCTATGCCTCATACAAAAAGAAGCAACAAGCCCAAACACAGAATGATTTAGAAGATGAATTAGAAGTTTTACAACAGGCCCATATGCAGGGGGACATCTCCCTTTTATCCCAGTTAAATAGGATAAAAGAAAAACTACAAAGTATTCTTATTCTATACAAAACAGAGCGAGCTCTCATGTATTTAAAGCAACATTATTATGAAGGGGGTTCGAGGGCATCTAAAGTCTTAGCACATAGATTACACCAGAAACAGAAACTCTCTACAGTAACAACACTTAAACATCCTAGTACACATAGTATTTTAAATAACACAGAAGAGATTTTAGCAGGGTTCCAGGATTATTACACCCAAATATATACCCTAGATAAAGAACCTGAAGATAAGAGATATTAACAGTTCTTCCAGAATATAGATTTACCACATCTTACAGAAGAACAAAAAGAGATGCTTATTAGACCAATTTCCCAACTGGAAGTGATCACACACGTTAAGAACTCGAAACTAGGGAAAAGCCCAGGCCCAGACGGCTATAAGCAGAATTTTATAACACCTTTCAGAAGGAACTAATATCCTTACTGGGCAGTTTATTTGCTGAAATCTCAAAGGGAGACACACCACTCTCCCAGTTGGCAATATGCCAACATTTCAGCAGTACTTAAACCTGAGAAAGACCCCCTACAATGTGATTCGTATAGACCAATATTGGTCCTAAATCAAGCTTATAAGTACTATGTATCAATATTATCCAAGAGACTGGAAAAAAAACTCCCTAATATTATCCATAAAGATCAGTTGGGCTTCATAACTCAAAGAGGCACTTTGGATAGTGTAAAACGTGCACTTTATATATTAGAAAAAAATTCAAAAAGATTCCACCCCCTACTATTATTAAGTATGGATGCACAAAAAGCATTTGATTGTGTTTCATGGAAATTTCTAACTTACTCTCTGGAGAAATTTGACGTCCCTAAAGAATTTAGACAATCAGTACATTATATACCTCCCACCAAGCTATGGTAAAAGTGAACGGCAGTTTTTCAGACCATTTTACTTTAACTAGGGGCACTAGGCAGGGATGCCCCCTTATTACCCCTGCTGTTTGCACTATATGCATAACCATTTGCCCAGGCCATAAAGGAACATCTACAAATTAATGGGGTGAGATATCAAGAGGTAGAACACAAAGTAGCATTCAAACAACATGACGTCTTGCTGTATTCTGACTATTGCAGTGATATCCAACCTTTGAACTGCCCCGGAGAGGAACGAGTTAATTTTCCATGCAAGGCATGGAACGCTGAGCTCGAGCTCGGTTGAGACTCTGTCTGTTGTTGTTTGAACCCAAACCGCCAGATTCTTTACTCCGCCTCACTGAACAGTCGCTCTGGAATTTCTCCTTCGCTCAGAACTTCTTGGGCAAAGGAGAACCGACTCTGAGGAGTCGTTTCCGGTTAAAAAAAGAAGGATAAGTCAGCGGTTCAGATCCACAAGTTCTTTCTCCGACCACTGATGAAATAGCCAAAGCGATAAGGATTGTTCAGATCGCTAACTTGGTTCCAACCGAACCGCACCATCGGTTAGGGGCGTTGTTCGGTCGGTTCACCCGTTCGATTATAATTTAGAGGATTTTTATGAACGGAGGAGGAGGATGGAGAGTATGAGGATAGTGATGGTGATTATGAAAGTCTGGATGTGCCCATTGACCTGGACATCTCCCCAGACAGACCTTCAGGTGTTTCTTCTCCTAGCCTTTCTGAGTCCCCTTCCCACTTTATGTTTTACAAAAGAGTGGCTGAAATTCTACAGCTTCCTATGGAGGAAGCAGCAGAGGATCAGGAGGAGCCTAATTATGTTGAGATGATGGACATCCCAGAGTCCAGGAGACTGTCTATTCCCCTCCATAAGTCTTTTGGGAAACAGACATTTAAAATTTTAAAGACTCCTAATTCTATACCTCCTGTGGACAGAAGAATGGACACGAGGTATACTCTTTCAGGCTCAGATACGGAGTTCCTTTCCCAGCAATGCAGCCATGTTGGGGTAGTGCAGGCTGCTGCCTGTGACAAGGCAATATACCCTTGGCTTCACACCCCCCAGATAAGGACTCCAGGAGGATTGATGCCATGGCAAAGAAACAGTACATGGCAGCATCTTTGGGACTCAGGCAGGCTAATTATATGGCCTACACAGCTAGATACCAGAAGTCTAGTTGGGACACTGTGATGGCTCTAGCTAAACAGGTCCCTGGCCAGCTTGCCAAGGAGCTGGAGCAGGTGGCTACAGATGGTATTGAGGCATCCAAGGTGCAATTTCATGCTGCAGTGGACTCCAATGATGTTTCATCTAGAGTCATGGCTACATCTGTGGCCCTTCATAGGATGCTTGGCTCAGATGTACTAGCCTGTCACAGGATACCCAGACTAAGGCCATGGATTTTCCTGTTATTGGTAATTCTCTGTTTGGGGAGCAGACAGAGAACTACATGAAGAAAATGGATGAGTACAGGACCACCTATAGGATTGCTCAGGCCAAGGAAAGGCAAGCCACTCCCCAGAGGCAGCATTCCAGGGGCAGGGGCAGGCCTTTTCATGGACCTTTCTACTAAGCCCAGGCCTCCTCTTCTGCCTTTGCCCAGAGGGGGTTCCTCAGAGGGAGAGGCAGACGGGGTATAAGTAGGCCTGCTACCGCCTCTCAGCCTAAAGTCCCTGCCAAACAGGCACCCTGATGGGTTTGCCCGGGCCGATTCTCCACTACCCGTAGGGGGCAGGCTGGCTTACTTAGTCCAGGACTGGATGTCTTTAACATCAGACAAATGGGTCCTGGAAGTAGTAAGCCAGGGACTGGTTCTCAGCTTCAAACAATTTCCCAAGATGAGAACCAGATCCTTTCCACCTGCAAATCCTTCAGAGGCCCTTGCCCTAGAGGCAGAGGTCTCTTCCCTCTTGGCTCTCAGAGCCATATAAAGGGTTCCACCCCTACACAAGTGAAAAGGATTGTACTCCAGGTACTTCATAACCCCCAAAAAGACAGGAGAATGGCGGCCCATCCTGGATCTCAGATATTTAAACAAGCACCTTTTAAAGCCAAAGTTCAAAATGGTGACTCTGGGAATAATTCTACCCTCTCTAAGGCCAGGGGACTGGCTAGTCTCCCTGGACCTCAAGGATGCCTATTTCCACATTCTCATCAGATGCTCCCACAGAAAGTACCTCAGGTTGAGTTGCCCTCAGGCCACTATCAATTCAGAGCAATGCCCTTTGGCCTAACATCAGCTCCAAGGGTGTTCACAAAATGCCTGGCAGTAGTGGTTGCTTTCTTAAGGAGAAAAAAGATCTCCATCTTTCCATACCTGGACGACTGGCTCATAGTGGGTCAGTCTCCAGACCAAGTCAAGTCACACCTACAGATAACTCAGTAACTGCTCACTTCTGTAGGATTCCTCCTGAATCTTTCAAAGTCAGTTCTAGAGCCAGTGCAGCTCCTCACCTTCATAGGGGCGGAGCTGGATACAATAAGGGCAAGAGCCTTCCTTCCCCTGGACAGGGCAAGGACCCTTGTGACACTGGCCTCTTCATTCACCCTCCAGGTGTCTCGACCAGCAAGGCATTTTCTGCAGCTCCTGGGTCACATGGCTGCCTCTACGGCAGTGGTCCAAGGAGCAAGATTTCAGATGAGGGACATTCAGTTCCACTTAAGAGCCTTCTGGTCCTAGAGAAAGGATTCTCTGACCAAGCTAATCCCAGTGACTTGAATCCTGATCTAGGCTTTGCAATGGTGGCAGGATAAGGACAACCTAAGACAAGGAGTCCCCTTTGTCACTCAATCTCATTCTCTAATCCTTACCACAGATGCCTCCCTCTTGGGCTGGGGAGCCCACTTGGGGGATCTGACCAGCCAAGGGTTATGGTCACCTCAAGAATCTCTGCTTCACATCAATCTCTTAGAACTCAGAGCAGTGTTTCTAGCACCTCAAGTTTTTTCCAAGTCTGTTCAGAACAAAGTAGTTCAAATCAGGACAGACAATAACACCACAATGTGGTACATCAACAAGCAAGGGGGCACTCAGTCTATGGCCTTGTGCACAGAAGCAATAAGGTTGTGGTCTCTGGCCTATTCCCTGAATACCTCTGTGATAGCAGTGCACCTCCCAGGGAAGGACAATGTCCTGGCAGATGCTCTCAGCAGGATATCTCAGGGCCATCACGAATGGTCCCTAGATCCCCTAATTTTGAAGGTGATCTTCTCCAGATGGGGCACTCCACAGATAGATCTTTTTGCAGCCCCAGACAATCACCAACTTCCTCTTTTTTGCTGTAGACTCCCAGTGCTGGGCTCAGTCCCCCTGGATGCTCTAGTTCTCGATTGGGAAGGGAAATTCCTGTATGCTTCCCCCCTTTCCCTCTCCTGTTCAAGGTACTAGTCAAAATCAGGTCTCAACCCTGCAAAGTGATTCTGATTGCTCCAGACTGGGCCAGACAGCCCTGGTACCCTCTGTTGCTGTCCTTAGCAGTACACCTTCCCCTGTCTCTTCCCAGAAATTACAACCTGTTAACATGTTCTCAGGGGAGGGTTTGGTATCCAAATCTCAAATCTCTCAATCTCAAGGTTTGGCTCTTGAAGAGTTAGAGTTTGATGATTTGCATCTCTCTCAAGGTGTTCTGGATATCCTAAAGGCTTCTTGAAAGCCTTCCACCACAAAGTCTTACAACTCCAAATAGAAAAGGTTTACTATTTGGTGCTCTGGGAAGCATATTTCTCCACAGTCTGTTGGGTTGCCTACAGTCCTGGACTATATGGTTCATCTCAATAGCTTGGGACTCAGACCAGCTACACTTACAGTGCATCTGGCAGCTGTCTCTGCCTTCTTGTCAGCAGGCAAGCCCTCTTCCCTTTCAGCTCACCCTGTATTCTGTAAATTCTTCAAGGGATTGCTGCATCCCAATCCTCCCTTCAGGGACCCTGCCCCTGCTTGGGACCTTAATGTTTGCATTGCTCAGCTTATGCAACCCCCTTTTGAGCCTTTGTCTTCAGCAGAGCTTAAGTACTTGACTTGGAAAACTGTGTTCTTGGTAGCCATTACTTCTGCCAGACACATAAGTGAGTTACAGGCCCTGTCAGTGAGCCTGATTTTATCTCCTTCCACAGAGATAAGGTGGTCCTCAGGACTAATAGGAAGTTTTTGCCTAAGGTGGTTTCAGATTTCCACCTTAATCAGTCTATGTCTCTTCCTGTTTTCTTCACTGACCATTCCTCCTCTGGGGAGAGGAGGCTTCACAGCCTGGATGTTAAAAGGGCCCTTAGCTACTACATAGAGTGCACCAAGGGTCACAGGTCTGACTCCCTTCAATTGTTCCTCACTTATGGTGAGGTTGGTAAGGGAAAACCTGCCACTAAGAGATCTATTGCCAGGTGGATTGTCTCTTGTATACAATTCTGCTATGAAAAATTAGGCAGAATCCCACCCTCAGGCCTGAGGGCTTACTCTACTAGAGGTACAGCTGCTTCAGCCAGGGATATTCCTATCTTAGAGATTTTTCAAGCAGCCACCTGGAAAACAATACATACTTTCACCAAGCATTACTCTCTGGATATCCAGGCTAGGAGTGATGCTCTGTTTTGCACAGCAGTGCTTCAGAGCCTGTTCCCAAAGTAGGTTCTGTCCCTCTTCCATGGAGGTACTGCTTGGTAGTCTGCAATAGTCAGAATACAGCAAGAATTCATGTTGTTTGAAGAAAAAATTACTCACCTTAGTAATGTTGTTTCTTCTAATGGAGTCTTGCTGTATTCTGACCTTCCCCCCGACCTCCCCTCTCTGAACCTGGGTTTTGGGATGTGAGTGGGCAGGAACAGTGTTGGCACCCTAGAGGTGCCCCCTTTTTCTCACCCTCTTATTTTTGGGTGTGTGTGTTGTGTTTTGTTTTTTGGGTTTCCTGACTTGAGTCTTTGCCTTGGAATCAAAAAATCTTTTTATTAAATTTGGTTGCCAGTTGGCTAGTGTGAGTTTACAGTTTCCACACAGGACGCCCAGTGAGTATAGCTCGTAAAGATCTGGCGGTTTGGGTTCAAACAACAACAGATAGAGTCTCAACCGAGCTCGAGCTCAGCGTTTCATGCCTTGCATGGAAAGTTAACTCTTTCCTCTCCGGGGCAATTCAAAAGTTGGATATCACTGCAATAGTCAGAATACAGCAAGACTCCATTAGAAGAAACAACATTACTAAGGTGAGTATTTTTTTCTTTTATGCTGATGATTTACTGATATATATGACAAACCTGGAGCTTTCTCTCCCAGCATTATTCACAGTATTAGAAGACATAGAAGCACTAGCACAGAAACATATACTTTCAAGGCAGATAAGGACTGCTTGGCCCACCTAGTCTACCCATTTCCCTACCTACAGGATAAGCTGCAGATCCTATTTAACCAACAGCCTATTTCTTCCTACCACCCCACAAGAATTGCCTTATGTCTGTCCCATGCATTTTTGAATTCTCCCACAGTTTTAGACCCAACATCCTCCTAAGGAAGGCTGTTCAATGCATCCACCACCCTCTCAGTGAAAAAATACTTCCTCACGTTGGCCCTGAGCTGTCCCCCCCATCTTCAAATTGTGTCCCCTTGTTCTTGCACATCTCTTTTTCTGAAAGATTCTACCCTCTTGGACTTTGCTGAGTCCATTGAGGTACCTAAAAGTTTCTATCATGTCCCCCCTCTCCCTCCTTTCCTCAAGGGTATACATATTAAGCTCCTTTAGTCTCTACTCATATGGCTTCTCTTGCAGACCCTGCACCATTTTATTTGCCCTCCTGTAGACTGCCTCCATCCTGTCTATGTCCTTGTGGAGATGGGGTCTCCAGAACTGGACGCAGTACTCCAGATGGGGTCTCACCAACTGTTTGTACAGAGGGATAACAACTTCCTTTTTTCTGCTGGTGATGCCTCTCTATGCATCCCAGTATCCCCCAGCCCTCCCTACTGCCTTCTTACATTGCCTTTAACCTTAAGGTCATCTAATATGATTATCCCAGGTCCCTTTCCATTTTGTTGTTATTACCTCCCCTCCCCATTGTGTAATCTTCCCTGAGTTTTGTTTCCCAGGTGCATTATTTTGCACTTCTTTGCACTGAATCAAGCTGCCATACTTCTGACCATTCCTCCAACCTTGCCAAGTCCCTTCTCATCCTTTCCATGCCTCCTTGTGTATCAACCCTGTTACAGATCTTAGTGTCATCTGCAAAGAGGCATACTTTTCCTTCCAGTCCCTCTGCAATGTCACTTAAAAAGATATTAAAAAGGACTGGACCCAGTTCTGAACCCTGCAGTACCCCACTAGTAACCCCTCTTTCTTTAGAGTGGACTCCATTTACAATTACCTTCTGTGTCCTGTTGTCCAGCCAATGTTTTACCCAGGCAACTACCCTAGGACCCACTCCCAGGCTGGTTAATTTGATTATTAATCTTTTGTGTGGTACTGTGTCAAATGCCTTGCTAAAGTCTAGGTAGGCCATGTCCACAGCCCCTCCCTGGTCTACTACTAGCAGGATATAAATTAAATACTACCAAAACTGAAGTGCTGGGTTTTGGATACATACTGAGCTTGGAGATTCAGACCACCTTCCCATTTATATGGCACTGTAAAAAACTAAAATACTTTGGGATTATAATCCCTAGGGACTTAAAATCCCTATACAACTTGAACTATGACCAACTGGTGAAGGCAATCCATGAAGACATGGAGAAATGGTTCCATCTGCCAGTAACATTAATGCAAACAATAGATTCCATCCGAATGAATTTTCTCCCAAGGTTTTTATTCTTATTTCAAAATGTTCCATTATTTCCACATAAATCAGAGTTTCAGAAATGGGACAAATTGATATCAAAATTCATATGGGCGGGTGGTAGGCTACGTAGGGCCTATACATTGCTGCAACTCCCAAAAGAAAGGGGAGGGGTGGCACTGCCAAATTTGGAGAGATTCTGCCAGGCAGTCCAAATATCCCATATACTACACTGGTTATATGGTCAGTCAACTCAGCACTGGAAGGTCCTTGAACTTAAAGAAGAATATAACCATATCCATGCTTCTTTAAGAATCTGACTACCAGATTAGAAAGCTAAGGGGAGATCTGTTCAGCGTACAGGTATACCAAAAAATGTGATTAGGATCTGGAGAGCACCCCTGAGCTCCCCAGAAGTAAAACTAATGGCCAGATATTTAGAAATACTAACTCTGGACACAAACTTTGGTCTGACCTGGATGGATTGCACATTTAGGCACTAACTAAAAAAGGGTTTAAAATATAATTACCAGTATTATGAAAATTGAGTCTTTCGATAATTTAAAGAGCTAAAGCAAGCTTATCAATTAAGGCAGAGTGACCACTATAGATACCTCCAAGTCAGGCATTACTCTGAGTAATGATTTGGACTGCAGTGGTCACAGGCTGTGGTCACAGGCTGAGGCACACCCATTAGTTCAACTGATTATCATGGTGTTGGAAGCACGGATGCCAGAACACATTATATCCCTGATCTATAAGTCCATCCAGGCTGGATCAGAACCAGCCATTGAAAGAATTCAGATGGGGTGGGGAACAGATTTAATGGTAGAAATAATTGATTCAGACTGGGAGACCATTTATCAAATCCAGCACCAGGTAACGGCCTCATATATATGGAAGAAATTTGGACGGAAATGTGTAATTCATTTTTAGGACACCGCAGATCACTGGGAAGTATGATTTAGTACATGGCATGGGCTGTTGGCAGGAATGTGGTTATTTAAGGGTGGGACATACACACATATTTTGGGACCGTACAGTGCTTCAGCCATTTTAGCAGGCCATAGAAAGAGCTGTGGTGTCAATATTCCCAGAGATGGGTTAGGTGTCTCCCCAGATAGCACTACTACATTATTTTCTGACACACATTAAAAACCTGCATACAAAGAAAATGTTATTGATTTTGATGTTGGCAGACAAAAAGGTAATGACCCTCAAATGGCTGCAGAAGGACCCCCCACACAGAAGGAATAGGAGGATGTTATGCAGCAAATTTATCCACTCAAGAAAATAATGGCAGGGATTAATCTTAAAGCGGATAAATGCAGGGAATTTTGGAGTAAATGGCTGCTGTGGATTATGGAACATAGATCAGATGTTATCCCATAGAAATAAATTAGTACACATTGAGATCCAGTAGGACAAAAAGATAAGAAATTCAACCTCCAGGAGATTATTGATGGATACAAGCAAACAGTATAAGTTGTTTTATAGCATATTGTCACCGTCTGTGTCATTTTAGGTAGCAGACTTTTCATAATTAAATTAAAATACTTTTCAGTGCAAGAAAAAGGGCGCTTTTCTCTGAAAAGCTAAATCAGAGGGTAAGGTTTGCAGTGGCGGGAGCCCCTGAAAATGACTGTAACGTTTACAGCTCCTTTAAAAAGAGTCTTTAATAAAAAGGAAAATTTTAAAAAAGGAAAATTAAATATTGCATCTCAGCTGGGTAAATGTATTGCAAAACTGTAAAAAACAGGACTCTACAGCAGAACACTACTGAAAAGGAAGTGTAGCATCAAAAGTGATCTATTCTAAACAAAATACATTATAAAAGAAGGACCACACTGATAGTGAGATATTGCATCTCACCTCTAGTATCCTGGGTAAATGCAGTATAAGACTGTGTAAAATCAGGACCCCATTAAAAAAGATATATTACATACACAAGAAGGTCCCAGTACAACACAATGCAAGCAGCAACAATGCTTGTTTTCTTTAATGTCTGACACTAACATAGACCTGAGGAAGAAGAGATAATTTATCATGTTTTTAGCTCCATTTAATTGCAAGAGCACCTAGAGGGTACTCTTACTTTCTTGATTTTTTGTTTCATATTTACAAGCAGAGCAAACTGCTAGCCTCTAAGAAGGAGGGTGAAGCAGAGTTCATCAATGCGCTTGAACATGGAGTGGGGAAAGTGAGAAAAAGGAGACATAAACTGTTGGCTCTAAGGACAATAAGCAGTTGAAACCTCGCACTTCAGATAAAGGGGATGGCCACTTAATTGGGATGAAAGGGCTGTTACCAGGCCACCCCGATTATGTGGCCTCTACTGTGTATTATTTCTATCTGTCTGTCTATCTATCTATCTATCTATCTATCTATCTATCTATCTATCTTACTGTATCTATCTATCTATCTGTCTGTCTTACTGTATCTATCTATCTATCTTACTGTATCTATCTATCTATCTTACTGTATCTATCTATCTATCTATCTATCTATCTATCTATCTATCTATCTATCTATCTATTCTGCCTCTCTCTGTCTGTCTGTCTATTTATCTTTTATAGGTTGTGGTAGTGCCCCATAGTTAGAGTTGAGTAGGCTGTTTAATGTTAAACCCCAAATTTTGCACCTTAATAACGTTGGCATAGTTTACCAAAATAGCCCAGTGTACAGTCAGGCTGTCAGAGTCTCAAGAGGTGAAAAGTTTCATGATGGCACTTTGTGCAGTTTCCAAGATCTGGATACCCCTAATTTTGTAAAAGGATCACATTTTTCCCTACACTTAACATGTTTTTTTTTTTGTATTTTTTGCTCTCATGTACAGGCTACGCAGTACTAAATTTCTGTACAAAACTGACAGGGTACATATGATCTGTGCTGAGGTTGTGCCTTTCAAAGGTTTGGTGAAAAAAATGTTAAACAGTTCCTGAGTTATAAGGATTTAAAAAATAGGCACCCCATATGAACCAGAAATTTCTGGTCTGTGAGAGTGTTGTATGGTTCACAAATTTGATGTTTCCTGAACCAAAAATGGGTCTCACAAACCCCTCTTACTTTTTCTTTTTGATTTCATGATGGCTGCCATCTTGTTTCTTTATTTCTCAGTAAAAGTACATACAAATTATGTATTTAAAAACAAACACGAGAACCTAGTTAAACAAGATCCGTTTAACTAGATTTTGGTGTTTGTTTTTTATTACAGTTGCCAGAAAATTCCTTTTCTGGGCACCCTAAATCCAGAGTGCCCAGCTTAGCTAGAGCAGCTATTCACCCACATTCTCTTTGTGAGAACAATGGGGCTTTCTTGACTTCTGCAGCCACAGCTGGAACTTGTGCTGCAGGCTGCAGTGAAAGCAGTGTGCTACCATTTTCCTGGTGTCTACTGGCGCCCCACCCTTGTCAAAATTGCAATGCTGCTGTTGACCAAAAACAACCTCTTTTCTCTTTCAGTGGACATAAGCAAGGAAATTGTAGCTCTGGACTATCATTAACCATTTAACATTAAAAAAAAAAGTTTTATATTCCTTATTATTTTTTCCCAAACTTTTTCGGGTCTCCCCTGAAAAAGGGACCTTCGGGGCTCAGTGGGCCTACCTGGTCATCAACATTCAATAAATAAATACAATTTTCCCATCTGTGGTGCAAGAGAAACAACTCCCAAAGTGCATTTAATGCACCTTTTTGCATTGTCTACCCTGCTTGCATGATTGTTACCATCCACAGAGAAAACTGGCAGTTTCAGTCTGCTGATCAAGCAAAGCAAGAATTACCAACCCTGTTACCAAGTCTTTTACCCAATAGAATCCCTGTTACAAAAGCTACAGGGAATACTGGGCAGGACATTTGAATTATCAGTTTTGGCTGTTTCATGTGTTGGACTATCTTGCAGTCCACACTAATCATGTCTAGACTTTAGAATTTGGCTATTTCAAATGCACACAGTGAGCTGAAAGTTTATTTTTGCCACTTCTCCTATGAACAACAGGCTGGCTAGCCCATGAACAAGTCTTTCCTCTACATAACATATTGCCCTGCCCCCCCCGCCCTTTTTTTCACTTTGTGTTCTTTTGAGCTGTTTGGAAGCATTCTGGAGCACTTTGGCAGAATTTAACTTATACTCCATACAGAGATACTACACAGCTTCTAGAGGTATGGTTCATGCAGCACACTTCTTTTCCTGGACAGAGGCTGAACATAGTCTGTTCATAGACTTTCCCTGTTAAAAAAAAAACATTTACAGACTGTTACAACATGATAGTGTACTTCTGATCTCCAGCATTTGAGGAGAGGCAGACTTCAGCATGACGCTGCTCTCCGAGACTTTTGAACTGTTTATAGTCTCAAGAGACTGATGTTTTTTCTTTTATTGCATCATTTCTTTATGCTCCCCATGCTCCCCATGCACCCTGACCAGTCACTCCTTTGGGCTACCTAGGGATCCCTTTGCCCACCAAGCCATCCTTCTCAGCCATTGTCACCATCCCCCATGAGCCATGCCCTGGGCAGCCTGATGTATCCCTTTGCTGGGGGGTTCCCTCTCCTGAGGCACACGGGAGGAGATACTTGGGATTTATGCTACATCATGTGCAGAGCAGGGAACTGGTTTAGAAGGCATTCACCCAGACTGCATGGCACAAGGGGACTGAGGACCATCATCCGGTCATATGAGCGGGTGATTTTTTCCCTTTTCTCCTGCAACTGGTCCACCTCCGATACTGCAGCTGTACACATGTGACATTCTGGAAGGATGCACTGTAGCACATGGTCATCCACACCACAAGTGCACCACCACTACGGGCCACCAGGAGCTGCTATGAAAGCAGTGTAGGCTCACTCCAGTGTCTGACAGCTGCTCCTAGCCTTCCCCACCAGCCTCTGCTCCTGCCATCCCAGGCTCGGGGTGAACCTGGGTCACCAGTGCGCTGGGCGATCCTCTATTGCTCAGTACCATAGAGCCGGCTGGGACTGATGTACCTTTAATGATACAGGTGGTGAATTTATTCTCATAACTGTTTCTTTTTATTTCCTATGCACATTTTCCACTTTCACTCCAAATAATTTTTGGAATCCTTGGGTGGGTTGTCTGATTTGCCAGAGATGGAAGGGTGCATTTTACATGCACCCTATACATGGGATATGATACAATGGCTTGTCTGTCTCTCTTGTCCCCTCCCTCATGGTGTTTTTACCTCCTGAATTGCCTAGCAATTGCTTAGGTATCAATGTCCATGCTTGTTAATTAAAATGTTATCCTGGCTTCTTACTACATGGCAGATATAGCTTGGCATTTGACATTCTGCATGCTTTGGGGGAGTTTTTTGCATATTGTGTCAACCTTGCTGGATATGGCTCTTCCAATGATAGTCTGAAAATATGGCATTCATTACTATTCTATCCTATGCCATCAGGATGGGGGATCTGTGAAGACAGGGATGGGTCAGGTACCAATGACCCATGGGAGGGTTTTTATTTATTTATTTATTTATTGAATTCTCAGAATACAGCATTTGAGCTAAAAGCTCGTTTACAAAGGTTCCATGTCATTAACAGAATAATCTGAAAACAATAACAGGTGATAACATACAGAGATAATGGGATGTGCCCAGGCAAAAACATTTTTGTAAATGCAGCATTGAAGTGCTGTACAGATAGTAACACATTAATGAATTTACAAATACGGATAGTAACAGCAAGAGCTTTCAAGTGGACTGACTAAACTCAGAGAAGGTTGGGATTAGGATATTCAACACAGGAAACCGGCTGGGCCAATTTACTTTGTCAAAGGGAATGGGTGGAAGCAGAAAGGACATAGTTAGTAGGAAAGCATAGAGTAGTGGAGGAGGTAGCATGAGTGGAGAGCGGGATGGGAATAATACAAAAAGTAGGATGGGGTAAAGGGAAAAATTGGGTAAGTAGCTATTCTGGGGTGCTGAAGTGCTATGACTGTAGGTTCAATCAGGATGCAGGATCTATTCAGGGGAAACATGTGCACTCCATACGGGCAGAGAAAAAAGTATGACGTTTTGTTTTAAAAGGACTAATTTTGGGTTTGGCAATTTGGCCAACAGGTAGAGAGTTTAGCTAGAGAGGGGCCTGGTAAGCGAAGGATCTCTGGCCTTGTGAGGTATGGCGTATGAGACCTTATAAGAAATGGGATTGGTTGCCCTGGTTAGTTTAACTGTAGCTGCTGGGCAGATCATTGCCTGAACACCATTAGGTATTAGACCAAGGGTTGCCCTTTTGGCAATGAGACATGTCTGGTAGTGAATCCTGTTTTTAAGGTCAAGCCAGCCCCAATGTGTGTACAGGTTGCAGGTGTGAGATGGGGTGGGGCGCCAAGGAGTAATCTACAGGATTTGTTTATTGTGATGACAATCCTACTGAGTGTGGTGTCTGAGGTCACACTGTAAATGGCAAGGCCGTAGTCTACGATGGAGATGACTGAGCTAGTTATGGCTAACTTTAGTGCAGTTTAATTAAGTGCCTGTGTCTGTAGAGCTGGCCTAGGCATCTGGTAGCAGCCTTAGCAACCTAGTGAACATGCTGCGAGCATGTGAAGGAACTACCTAAGGTGGCACCAAAATATTTAAATGGCTGGACCAATTCAAGGGGCTCATTTTGCTTGTTTCTTATTGTGAGAGTGGATGATCAGTGTTTACTGTGCACTGATGCAAGTATCGTTTTCTTCTTTTTTTGTAGTTTAGCAGTAACTTTGAATTCATGAACCAGTATTCAACATTGTTGAGGTTAGCCTGCAGGTGTTGTTCCAGGGTTAAGGGGTCAGGCTGGCTTGTGAACAACTCTGTGTCATCCACATTAAGTAGGATTCTGTCACTGCCTGCAAGAGAGAGTCGATTTAGAAAAAGACTAAACAGCAAGGGGCCTAGGAATGACCCTGGGGGACTCCAGTGCTCACTTGCTGGCTATCAGAGAGCATGCTGCCAAATTTTACTTTTTGATCTCGACCTGATAGATACCTCCCAAACCAGCATAATGAGTTTGGAGATATGTCTGTAATGCCTAGTTGGGTTAACAGGAGTTCATGACTGACTGTGTCGAAGAAACATAGACAAAGAAACATAGACTTTGACGGTAGATAAGGACCACTTGGCCCACCCAGTCTGCTCATTTCCCTTCCTATTGGATAAGCTACAGATTCTAGTTAACCAACAGCCTACTTCCTGCAACCCCCCACTACAATTGCCTTATGTCTGTCCCATTCATGTTTGAATTCCCCCACTGTTTTAGACCCAACAACCTCCCCAGGAAGGCAGTTCCATGCATCCACCACTCTCTCCATGAAAAAAAATTTCCTCACATTACCCCTGAGCCGTCCCCCCTCTATCTTTACATTTTGCCACCTTGTTCTTATACATTTCTTTTTCTGAAAGATGCTACCCTCCTGAACTTTGTTGATTCCCTTGAGGTGCTTGAAAGTTTCTATCATGTCCCTCCTTTCATCAAGGGTATACATATTAAGCTCTCTCACTTTTTCTTCATATGGTTTCTGATGCAGACCCTGCACCATTTTAGTTGCCCTCCTCTGGACTGCTTCCATCCTGTCTATGTCCTTGCATAGATGGGGTCTCCAAAACTGCACACAGTATTCCAGATAGGGTCTCACCAACTGCCTGTACAGTTGGATAACCACTTCCCTTTTTCTACTTGTGATGCCCCTTCCTATGCATCCCAGTATCCCCCTGGCTATCCTTACTGACTTCTCACATTGCTTACCCACTTTTAGGTCATCTGATATGACTACCCCCAAGTCCCTTTCAATTTTTGTTGTTGTTAGTACCTCTCCTGCTATTGTGTACTCTTCTCCTGGGTTTTTGTTTCCCAGGTGCATTACTTTGCACTTCTTTGCATTGAATCTAAGTTGCCATATGTCTGACCATTCCTCCAACCTTGCCAAGTCCCTTCTCATCCTTTCTACCCCCCTTGTGTATCAACTCTGTTACAGATCCTTGTGTCATCTGCAAAGAGGCATACCTTTTCCTCCAGTCCCTCTGCAATGTCACCTATAAAGATGTTAAAGAGGACTGGACCCAGTACTGAGCCCTGAGGTACTCCACTAGTAACCCCACTTTCTTCGGAATGTGTTCCATTCACTATTATCTTCTGTGTTCTGTTGTGTAGCCAATTTGCTACCCAGGCTACCACCCTGGAACCCACTCCCAGGCTGGCTAACTGGATTATTAGTCTTTTGTGCGGGACTGTGTCAAATACCTTGCTAAAGTCTAGGTAGGCCATATCCACAGCCCCTCCCTGGTCTATTACTTTGGTCACCCAGTCAAAGAAATCAATTAGATTCATCTGACATGACATTCCTGCTGTAAATCCATGCTGCTTTGGGTCCTGTGCCCCGATGGCCTCTAGGTACTCAACAATTCTTTCTTTCAGAAGTGATTCCATCATTTTCCCTACCACTGAGGTCAAAATTACAGGTCTGTAGTTTTCTGCTTCTGCCTTGCTCCCACTTTTGTGAAGGGGAATCACATCTGCCCTCCTCCAGTCCTCAGATACCACCCCATCCTCCCATGATTTGTTAAAAAGTGTGGTCAGTGGTGTCAGTAGGTCCTCCCTTAGTTCTTTTAGGATTCTGGGGTGAATCCCATCAGGCCCCATTGCTTTGTCCACCTTGAGTTTTAGGAGTTCTTTCAGGACCCTTTCTTCTGTAAATGGACTGGTGTCAACACCCCCTACCCAGAGTGCTTCTCTTGTCTGGTTTAGGTAACTCCTCCTCATCTTCTTTTGTGAATACTGAGCAAAAGTATTCATTCAGTATCTCTTCCTTTTCACTGTCTCCCTCTGCCCACCTCCCCTCTCCTTTATTAATCTTCACTATTCCTCCCTTAACCTTTCTATGCTCCCTAATGTATCTATAAAAGGTTTTATTCCCCTTCTTAACTGAGTTGGCTATTTTTTCCTTGGTTTGGGCCTTTGCTATTCTGACTGCCTTCCCCACTTTTTTCTGCTTTACTTGATACAGTTCCCTGTCGTGCTCCTTCTGTGATTCCTCATACTTTGTGAATGCAGCCTTTTTCTCCTTAATCTTCCCTGCCACCTCTTTTGAGAACCATAGTGGTTTTTTACTCCTCTTTGTTTCCTTTATTTGTTTCACACAAAGGCTTGTTGCCTCTATGATAGCAGTTTTGATTTTTCTCCATTGTTCTTCCACCCCTCCTTTTTGGCCATTTGCTAGTGCATTCCTCAGGTATTCACCCATTTTGCCAAAGTCAGCCCTTCTAAAGTCCAGTATCCTTGTTATTGTATGGCTTGTCTCCATGGTTGTGCTTACTGTGAAGCACACTGTGCAGTGGTCACTTGTTTCCAGATGTCTACTGACTTCTAAATTTGTGATCCTCTCTCCATTTGAGAGTACCAGGTCTAGTATTGCTCCCTCCCAAGTGGGTTCCAACACTAGCTGTCTAAGGTCTGCTCCATGCAGGGCATCGAGAATTACCCTGCTCTTGGATGTGGCTGCAGTACATGTCATCCAGTTAACATCTGGTATATTCAGGTCCCCCATCAACAGTATCTCCCCCTTTTCAGCCATTTTGAGAATGTCCTCTATCATTTTCTTGTCCGTTTCTTCCCCTTGAGATGGGGGTCTGTATACAACCCCTGTGCGGATTGTGATGCCATTCCCTGTCTCCAAGGTAACCCAGAGTGCCTCTTGACCTCCCTCTTTACTTTTGAGTTCTGTAGCTTTGATCCCCTCCCTTATGTATAGAGCTACTCCACCTCCTCTTTTACCCTCCCCTGTCCCTTCTGTAGACTGTGTACCCTGGTATGTTGACATCCCAGTCATGGTTCTCTGTGTACCATGTTTCCATGACTGCCACAATATCCAATTGTTCATCTTCCATCAGGGCTTACTAGCTCAGGAAGCTTGTTTCCCAGACTACAGGCATTGGTACTCATTGACCTCCATTTAATGTTGGCTTTATCCTTTTTTTCCCCATCCCTGCTCTTATTGCCCTTGTCTATTTTTCCATTTACCCCTGTCCTGCCCTCTGTTGAGCTCTGTACCTCAGTGTTTACCTTACTACCTGCCATGTTTTGTGGGAGGAGGCTTGAAATTTCCTGCCTCTTATCAACACCTCCCCCCTTGGCTAGTTTGAAAGCTTGCCAAGGAAGCATTTAAACCTGTCACTTAGGAGCTTGGCTCCCTTCTTGGACAGATGCAGACCATCGTGCCAGTATAGACCTTCATCTCTCCAGGTGTACCCCCAGTCCTCAATGAAGTCAAAGCCCTGTGCTCTGCACCAGTTTTGCAACCATTCATTAAACTTCATGGTATGCAGTACCCTAGCCTCACCCCTGCCATGGACTGGCAGCACCTCTGAGAAGGTAACCGTGCTTGCTACCTGTCTGAGGCCCCTCCCCAACTCCACAAATTCATCCTGCACTGCACTGATTCCATGCCTAGCTAGGTAATTTGTCCCAAGGTGGACAATGATATCTAGTTCCCTCTCCTGTGATGCTGCTTCTGCAATCCTGAGGATTCACTTCTTGTCCCTCCAAGCCATGGCACCAGGCAGGCACCTTACTTCCCTCTCCTCTCCCTTCCCCAGTTCTACCCCCCTAACAACTGAGTCCCCTATCAAAAGCTGTTTCCTTCCCCTGTGGTGTGTTCCACCACCCGCACCCTCCCAGAACCCACTATCGTCCAACTGCTCTTCATACTTGACAACCTCTGAGGCAGTGGTTGTGGCAGTGGTGCTCTTTGGGTGGGGGAGGCCAACTTAGTCCTTGCCAGTTCAGCCTGGAGGTGGGCAATCTCCTTGAAGGCCTTGGTGAGATCAATAAAGTTAGCTCAGACCAAGAGTCCTCAATCAAAGGCATCATGAATATAACCTGTGAACTCAGGCAGAGTGGATATAGTACTGTACCTAGTTCTAAATCCACGTTGCTGTGGACACAACAATTGGTACTTGTTAAGACAGTCAAAAGGGACTATCCTTTCCAGAGCTTTGGAGATTGGGGGAAGAATATAGATTGGTCTGTAGTTTGAGTGGCTTTACCTTTCTCTACTTTTGAAGACTGGGGTTACAACCGCTTCATTCCATAGTTTGGGGAATTTACTGAATATGAGGAAGCGGTTGAGAATTTGTGTCAGGGGTGCTAAGACTTCATCGAGGGTTAGGGAGACTATCTTCATGTCAAGACCATCTCCACTGTGCCTTGATTTTTCAAGTATCCACTGAAGGTACCTTTTAGCTTTTGTTTTTGAAATTATTCTAAGGTAAAAAGGTGGAGTTTGATTAGAGGTAGATATTTGATGGATAGACCCTTTATGTCACACCTCCATTTGAACATTGGAGCAAGAGTATGGGGGTTCTATGTGATAACAGCAACCGCTGAAAGGCGATTGCTATTATCTCAAACTTCATTATTGCTGAAAACATTTTCGGCGATATGTGCTAAAAGGTGACCTGGAACTGTGCATTCGGGGTGGGGCACATCCCCCATCTAAAGATTTTCAATTCCAGTGAGTGCATGTTGAGGAGGGGGGCACAGCCCATTAAAAAAAAAAAAATTAAGTCTCGCAACCACAGGTCATTGCAAAATGTAACCTGTGCCAGTTCCCGAACCCAGGACCTGCTCCATCGGAGCCAACCGCCCTACCCACTACAACACACGGTTGGCTCGGTGGAGGCAGGCACACTACAGGGTTACAACCCTGTTCCCTATCCCCATATGTCCAGTCATGCACCTTCCCTTACTGTCGCCCACCCTACCCTCACCACCGCAACAGTAGCCATCCCCCTACCATTGCCCATGATGATAGCGCCCTCATATGGGTCGCTGTTTTGACAGTCGCCCATATGTGGTCGCTATCATCATGGTATACTGAGTAAGGGAGGCTTCCTTCCTTTCATGAGAGTACTAATGGTCAAAGGAGTCTGTCTGATGTTTTAAGGCCTGTTCTTACAGTTTCTTGTACCTTTCACCCCATTCTGTCTCTCTTTTTGTAACCCTTAGTGACTTGGGCAGATTTCCTGCGTACATCAGGGGAGGGGCAGCATTAACTGCATATTATATGGGGTATATTACCAGAATGGGTGGTCCATCTTCCTCAGAAGCCATGTTCAGGGCTGCGTGGACCAGCTGGAGATAAGTGGAAGTGGTGTCCCGTGGGAGTTCACACATAGGCAAAGTTCCTAGGTCTTCACACCACCACTGTATACAGTGGACAATAAGTTCTCCATTTATTGTTCAGTGTTGCTATTGTTGTTATGCATACATTTTACCAGCCCAAGCCAACTAGATGCTATATTAGTAATTTTTCATGTTGCTGGAATTCTCAGTCTTGTTTGCCGTTTATGTGGAGTAAGTGTGGGTGGGAGGTGGGCAGAGCATAACTGTTTTTATCAAGGTAGTTTTGGGACTGGGTGGCCAGATATTCCACTCACAGGAATGCTCCTCTTTGTACTTAATTTTGATAATGGATAGCTAACTCAAGCATACACATTAGAACGTAAAAGACATGCACGATCAAACACTATAAGGTGCTTCAGCATTTGAAGACACTTCAATCCCAAATTTCCTTTATGCAAGAGACCCACCTTAAGAAAAGCCAGCTCTTGTTACTTCATAGAGACTGAGTCAGATAGGTGTATGGGGCAGGATATGCAACTACTAAATGAGGTGTGGTGATTTTATTTGCTTGTTCAGTCCAATTTAAACAGATACAGGAACTACCTGATGAGAATGGCAGGTATATCCTACTTAGAGGGTCCCTGGGGCAAACTGAAGTAGTAGAACTGGTGTTCCTCTACTGCCCCAGTGCTGATACCCCAGGTTCTTATGGACATATAGTTAGGAAATTAACACCTTGAACCCATCTTCCAGTTCTCTTAGCTGTGGATTGGAATATCATAATGGATTCTAGCCTGGACAGGGATCCTGCAGTGTGACATGGTCTGTCCCCTGCTCAAAGAGCACTCAGAGATTTAATAGACATGCTGGAACTAGTAGGCCCTTGGCATACTTTACACCTGACAGATGAAGAATTCATATTTCGCTCCACTTCTCATAGCACCTTGTCCAGGCTAGACTACTTACTTATACTGTAAGTAAGGAGCACCTGACAGGAATGGGATGTTGTGAAATTCATGCTAGAGCAGTGCCCGATCACTCTCCTGTAATCTCAGCTTACAATTGACCCCTACATTACCCCAGGAAAAGAAATGGAGACTAAACAATCATTTTTTTTGTTGTTCTGCACGTGCACAAGCACCACCTTCTGGTAGTAATAGCACAGTGAGGGGTGTGTCAGTATTGGCGAATGCAGGGCTCACTTTTGCAGGTGTGTCCCTCATTCCTCAAATAGCCGGCATACTAGTGCTGGCGCAAGAATTATGTAAAGTGGCACTAACTTGAAAGAAATGTGCTGCTGCAATCAGAGACAAGCTGGTCATGCAGCGGCAGAGATGACATGCCTCCTGTACGTGCCTTTCCTTGTGAAACATTTCGATAAACATGGTGGTGGCTCCTGCTGCTACCACACAATCCCAAACAAAGCCGACATCGGGGGTGCAATCCCTGTGTCGTCATGTCCCCCACCTCCCCACATTGTGTGGCACACTGGGATCCCACTCCAATATGCTGCTGCTCACACAAAGCCGACCATGTTGGCATGTTCCCCCACCTCCATTGTCGGCATGTCTCCCACTCCCCCACGTTGTGTGGCACACTGGGAACCCACCCCAGTGTGCCACCACTCACACAAAGCTGACTGTGTCAGCATGTTTCCCCACCCCCCATTGTTGGCATGCCCCCCCACATTATGTGGCATGCTGGGAGACCACCCCAGTGTGCCACCGCTCACTTAAAGCCGGCGTGTTGGTATGTCCCCCACCCCATTGTGTGGCACACTGGGAGCCCACCCCAGTGTACCTAATGAACCTATTGATATGTGTTTTTTACCTGAAAAAGAAAATGTCCCTCGTTGTGTGTGGCACCCCTTCCCCAACCCGCACCCACCCTCTGGCGCAACCCACCTCCCACACCCCCACCCCATACTTACCTTTGGAATTCGAGCTGCAATCTTCAATGGAGCTTCAATGAAGGAAAAAAATGCTATGGTTCTCAAAAGAGGTGGCAGGGAAGGTTAAGGAGAAAAGGATAGCATTCAGGAAATATAAGGAAACACAGAAGGAGAAGGACAGAGAACTTTATCAGTTAAAGCAGAAAGAGGCTGGGAAGGCAGTCAGAATAGCAAAGGCCCAAACCGAGGAAAGGATAGCCAACTCTGTTAAGAAGGGGGATAAGAACTTTTATAGGTACATTAGGGAACGAAGAAAGACCAAAGGAGGGATACTGAGGCTTAATAAAGAGGAGGGAATGTGGGTAGAGGGTGACAATGAAAAAGCAGGCATATTGAACGAATATTTCTGCTCAGTATTCACAAAGGAAGAGGAGGGGGAGATACCTAAACCAAACAAAAGAAACACTCAGAAGACGAGAGTTGTTACCAGTCCATTTACAGAAGAAAGGGTTCTGAAAGAACTAATACAATTGAAGGTAGACAAAGCAATGGGGCCTGATGGGATTCACCCAAGAATTCTAAAAGAACTAAGGGTAGAACTAATGACACTGCTGACTACTCTCTTTAACAAATCATGGGAGGATGGAGTGGTACCTGAGGACTGGAGGAGGGCGGATGTGATTCCTCTTCACAAAAGTGGGAGCAGGACAGAGGCAGGAAACTACAGACCAGTTAGTTTGACCTCAGTGGCAGGTAAAATGATGGAATCACTTCTGAAGGAAAGAATTTGCAGTACCTAGAGGCCAGTGAGGCACATGACCCAAGGCAGCATGGATTCACGATGGGAAGGTCATGTCAGACGAATCTAATAGATTTCTTTGACTGGATGACCAAAGTAGTAGACCAGGGAGGGGCTGTGGACATGGCTTACCTAGATTTTAGCAAGGCATTTGATACAGTCCCACACAAAAGATTAATACACAAGTTAGCCAGCCTTGGAGTGGGTCCCAAGGTGTAGTAGTAAATGGAGTCCACAGTGAAGAAAGGAGGGTTACTAGTGGGGTAATGCAGGGTTCAGTACTGGGACCAGTCCTTTTTAATGTCTTTATAAGTGACATTGCAGAGGAACTGGAAGGAAAAGTATGTCTCTTTGCAGATGACACAAAGATCTGCAACAGGGTTGATACACCAGATGGAGTGGAAAGGATGAGAAGGGACTTGGCAAGGTTGGAGGAATGGTCAAATGTATGGCAGCTCAGATTCAATGCAAAGAAGTGCAAGGTAATGCACCTGGAAACAAAACCCAGGGCAAGAGTACACAATGGGGGTGAGATACTGACAACAGTAAAAATGGAAAGGGACCTGGGGGTAATTATATCAGATGACCTAAAGGTGGGCAAGCAATGTGAGAAGGCAGTAAGGAAGGCTGGGGGGATACTGGGATGCATAGGGAGAGGCATCTATAGTAGAAAACAGGAAGTTGTTATCCCTCTGTACAGACAGTTGATGAGACCCCATCTGGAGTACTGTGTGCAGTTCTGGAGACCCCATCTCTGCAAAGACATAGACAGAGTCGAGGCTGTCCAGAGGAGGGCAACCAAAATGGTGCAGGGTCTGCACCAAAAGACATACGAGGAAAGACTAAAGGAGCTTAATATGTATACCCTTGAAGAAAGGAGGGAGAGAGGGGACATGATAGAAACTTTCAAGTACCTCAAGGGAATCAACAAAGTCCAAGGGGTGGCATCTTTCAGTAAAAGAGATGTGCAAGAACAAGAGGGCACAATTTGAAGATAGAGGGGGGACGGCTCAGAGGTAATGTGAGGAAGTATTTTTACAGAGGGTTGTGGATGCATGGAACAGCCTCCCTGAGGAGGTCGTGGAGTCAAGAACAGTGGGGGAATTCAAGAATGCATGGGACAGACATAAGGCAGTCCTAGTGGGGGGTAGGAGGAAGTAAGCTGTTGGTTAATCAGGATCTGCAGCTTATCTGTTAGGTAGGAAAATGGGCAGACTAGGTGGGCCAAGCGGTCCTTATCTGCCGTCAAATTCTCTGTTTCTATGTTTCTATGGAGCGGGAACATGTCTGGACTCTTCAAAGCTGAACTGCAAAACAAAGAAATGCTAGTAAGCTGTATAATGGCATCAATGGGGGGGTACAACTTAGGTGGCTATCTCAGCCATTGTTTTGAATTTTGGCTTCAAATTTTCAACATGGGGTTCTTGGGATCCTACCTCATGAACACATGCACTGCTATCTTGTTATGCAGTCCCAAAAGATGATTTCACTGTCACTGTGCAGAATCACCTTTTGGGCCAGATTAACAAAATGACAGTGCCACTGTTCATGAGGTGGTTCCCAAAAAGCCTATGTTGCAAATTTGGTGAAAAAATTCCCAAATATGACTGTGTTACGAACATGCATTGCGCAGTTTCAATGCATGCTCATAACTTCAACAATTTTTAATATTTTAACTCCAAATTTTCAATGTTGCCATGAACAGCACAGCTGTCATTTTTCACATCCTGCCTGAAATGTGTTTTCGCACATCTGGCGCACAATGGCGTAGTCGCTGTGGGAAATCAACTTCCGGGACAGATTAACAAAATTACAGTGCCACTGTTCATGAGCAGAGGTCCCAAAATGCCTATGTTGAAAATCTGGTTAAAAAAATCTCCAAAATAATTGCATCATGGATGTGCATTGCGCAGTTTCTATGCACGCTCGTGACTTCACCAATTTTTCATATTTTCACTCCAGATTTTCAACATTGCCATTTTGTAACACCCCCTCATGATAAGTACAGCTGTCATTTTTCACATCCGGCCCGAAATGTGTTTTTGCACCTGTAGCACCAAATGCACTGTCACTGTGCAAAATCACATTTCAGCTAACGAACTGATATTACTACTGTTCATGAGATGGGGTCACAAAAAGCCCATATTTATTTTATTTTATTTATTTATTTACTGTATAATCGGAATTACAATCCTTTGAGTCATAGACTCTTTTGCAAAGGCTCCACGTCATTTACAGGGGGTGGAGGGAGAACCAAGTACAAGGAAGACAGACGGAACGAGCAATTATATACAGGTTTCAGTATAGACGGTATTTATACAATGGCTCCACGGTGGTTACAGGGGGTGGAGAGAAACCAGACAATATAAAGCATTATATGAAACACATTTTTTTTTTTTATACACTTTGATTTTTACAGGTTACAGAATTGACATGGCAGTTGAGAGGCGTTTTAAAAGCTTTTGGGAGGCATACATGTGGACCCAAGACAGAGCTAATGCAGAGGGTGGTTCGTAGGGTCTAGGAAGTCCCTGAGTCAGTTATGGGGATGAAGGAGGAGAGAGCAGGCCTTATTGGCATTCACATTTAGAGTTTTCAAAGAGGTGTGTTCGAAGGCCTGTTTTGAAAAGTGCGATGCTGTGGGTCTGGGAGAAAGTAGGGGGGAGGGTGTTGAGCCATTTGGGGGCACGGTAGCGGAAGGATCTCTGCCCTAGAGACATTCGACATGGGGGGACCGTGAAGGATAAGGTAGCCGACTGTCTGATAGTCCGCCTGTGAGGGGCCGGGCTGACCATGGGGAGTAGACCGGCTGGAGTAAGCTGGAGGTGGATCTTTTTTGCTAAGATGCAGGTTTGATATTTGAGTCTTTGATGGAAATTAAGCCAACCTGTTAGTGTGTACAGATCGCAGGTGTGGGTGAGTCTGTCACAGCCAGTAATCAGGGGCAGGCTTTATTAAGCACTGTGATTATGCTACTTAGGGTGGAGTTGTCAGCAGTGCCGTAGATAACAATCCCGTGATCGAGAAGTGAGAGGATGGAGGAGGTGACAGCTATCTGCATGGCATGGCATGGGCAGGCAGGCTGTTCTTGATCCTGTAGAGGGTACCAATTCTGGAGTTAATCGCTGATGAGAGGAGGCGTACATGTCTGTGGTAGGAGAGGGAGGTATCTAAGGTGACATCCTAGATATTTAAAATGAGTAACGTATTCCAGATGGGTACCATCCAAGTTTGTGATTTGGAGTGTCATCTGGCTGTGTGGGCTTTGGTGATGTGCAAAGGTCATGGACTTAGTTTTGGAATAGTTAATGATCAGGTGGTGTACAGTAAACCAGTTTTCCAGCTCCCCTGAAAAACCCCTGAAGGGAGAGCTGGAGGGTGTCTGGCTGTGGGTGTTGCCAGTAACGAACAGCATCATCAGCATAAAGTAGGAGATGACCGCTGCAAGCTTTGGGGCGTGAGTTAAGGAAGAGTGTAAAAAGCAGTGGGCCCAGAATAGACCCCTGTGGAATGCCCGAGCACACAGGTTTGGGGTTGGAGATGGTGGAGTTGATTCTTACTTGCTGAGAGCGACCCGAGAGGTAGTCCTTGAACCAGGCCGAGACCTCAGCGGCCACATTTAGTTGTGGCAGGACTTGGATGAGAAGATCGTGATTGACCATGTCAAATGCCTTTGTTAAGTCTACATAGATGGCCCCCGGCAATAGATCCTTGGTCCAGGGCCCCATGGATGAACGTGGTTAGTTCAGTGAGGGCCGTGATGGTGCTGTGGCCAGCACGGAACCCATGTTGTTCCTTACTTAGGAGGTTGTGTCTCGTAAGGTGCTCTGTAAGCTGGTCTGAGACTATTTTTTCAAGCGCTTTGGAGAGAGGAGGGAGTATTGAGATTGGTCTATAATTACCGGTGCAGGTGGGGTCGCCATTCTTTAAGATAGGAGTGATCAAGGCTTTTTTCCAGTTAGAGGGGAATTGGCTGAGGCAGAGTGAGAGGTTAAGAATTTTTGTGAGATGGGGTAGTGTGACATCGAGGGTAAGCCTAATAAGTTTTAGGTCCAGGGAGTCATTGCTGTAGCGAGTGTTAGCGATAGCTTTGGAGATATAGCGTTTGGCCAGGTTGTCGGGAATGGTTTGGAGCCAGAATGGGGGTGGGAGGTCTATATTCACTGGCCAAGGTGTGGGGGTTTGGGAGGGTGGAAAAATTTGGGGGAGGATATGTGAGAGGTCAGAGAAGGAGTCATTGAGGGCTTCAGCGATTTTAGCTGGGTCTTCAGTAATGTCCCCGTTCACATTGAGTTGGGTATTGAAAATTTGGAGTGAAAATACCAACAAACACCTGGGGCATTAGGGTTTCCAACTGTAATGCCCCACCCTATAGAGACTTACAGGTGTCAGAGGTGTGACTTGGGATTGTCAGCTGTAATGCTCAAGCCATTCCACCCCAACCCCCACCCTGCAGCCAGTGACAGGCATCGAGGTGTGCCTTGGACTCTTCATCCCCAAAGTTCACCCCATTCTCCTATACTGCACCCATCTCAGCATATTTCCTTATGGAATGGGGTGAGTGTAAGGCCCAAAGACCCCAAGGCACACTACGACATTTGTCTGTGTCTGCAGGGTAGGGTGAGTTGAAGTGGCATGAGCGTTATGGCTGGTGACCCAAAGGCATACCCCAATGCCTGTCAGTCTCTGGAGGGTGGGGGTGGGGTTGGCGTCAGTTTAATACTTCACTGCCATTCCTATTATGCATCTCTCTAACTCCTGCACTACCAGTGCCAATGCCAACAAGACAACATTTGGCATTGACAAATGCTTGTTTTTATTTAGTATGCTTTATGCTTCCATATCTGGCCAGCCCCCATCAGTCCTATCTTCAGCACTTAGCCCCGTCATCCACCCCAGGACTTACCTCAACTCCCGAGCACCCTGGCTTGCCCCACAAGGGCAGGACCACTGATTCCTCCAATGGAGACTAGATCAGTACTGCAGGAGTGAGAGCCCGGTTGGCAGTGCAAATCTTTGACATGGTGGGGGGGCTTCATCATGCAACAGTCAGATTGTTTTTTCCCTGTTTTTTTCCCCAGGGAGGTGTGGCATGCAATGATGTTAGTGGTACTGACACCAAATGTCTGGCATGCCTCCCAAATTTGTTCATCCCTAGCTGTTGGACTCCCAGCATCTGCAAGCAGTCAATTGAGCAACAGTAGCTTCCCCACCCTGCCCCCAGGAGGAGAACAGTGGTCCATAAGATGCTCAGTCCACCTCCCCCCAGCCAGCCCTCCAACTCCCCAGGTTCACTTCTGAACCCAGATCATCAGCGTCAGAAGTGGTAGCACTCCTGCTACTTTAGTAGGCCAGCCAACAACTACATTTTAAAAGATAAATCATTTATTTCACATATTAAAAAGTTTATATTGGATTTTGTCCAACACAACAGAAGGTCAGTTGACAAGGAAGAAGACTTTTGGCTATCTTTCAAATGTAGTCTACAAGGGGAGATAATCCGACTCACATCTAAAAGGAAGAAACAAAGAGAACAAAAATTTAGAGATGTGTTTAATCAGATCTGGCTCCTAGAAAAAAACATTTTCTAGGTGCACCCCTGAATCAATCTGGTTAAAGCTGAATGCCCTCATAGCCTCCTATGTGGAGCTCAATAGAGAAGCTGTGGAATTAATTATCTATAAAACTAAGGTCAAATACTTTGACCAAGGAGAGAAGATGAGCAAGTTGATAGTCCTTAGGGTTAGGCAACAAGAAGTCTTTAGGACAATACAAGGCTTGTGGGTCCCTGGTAAATTGGAACTAGTCATGCATCCCACAGGCACTGTAGATGAATTCAGATCCTATTGTGCCTCTCTTTATGAGAAAACTGAGTTGGGCCCCCTAGCAGTGGATATTGATGTGATCTTAACATTCTGCCACTTCCCAAATTAAATAAATCTCAAAAAATGTATCTTTCAACAGCCATCACAACAGAAGAGATTGACCAGATCATATGAGATCTAACCCCAGACAAGGTGCCGGGACCTAGTGGCTTCTCTCCTAACTTTTATAAGTGCTTTAAGGGAGAACATTTCCCCTCCTCTGGGACCTTTTCATCTATCTTTATAATCAGGGCCTATTTGAAGGGACCTTAGAGAGGCCTTAATCACATTGATTCTCAAGCCAGAGTGGGATCTGACACGCGTGAGTAATTATAGACCCATTTCACTTTTAAATTTAGATATTTTAAAGCAGCAGTACTACCAAATCAGGACATGATCTATCAAAATTCTACTTTTTGGCTGTAAGCATGCAGCCAAAGTTCCAGTTTCTATACCTGTAAATATTTTTTTTCAGTCATCTTTAGTTTTTTTAGATATTTGCAATTTATTTGAATTGTTGTGGCACTACAATAAATATGGCAACTGACTAATTTTCAGCTGCACTTTTCCTTCAGGTTGCATCACATCTTTTGACTACAGCAGTGGGACCCTCTGCTGACCATTCCCGATGTCCCTGCAAGTCATACACGTGCAGTTGACAGCAGAAGGGGTTCCATTGCAGCATGCTTGGTGGCAGAACTGTAAAAAAAGCAGAGGATAACTGAGCAAATTACTTGGTGATAGTACAATGCTGGCAGGAAAGAGTACCAGGTATATGATCAGCAGAGCACAAGGAATAAACTGTCAAAAAAGTGCTAATTTTTCTTCCATAGTACTGCTGCTTTAAAATCTTAGCCAAGGTCCTAGCTGGCAGGTTAAATAAAGTCTGGGCTTCACTAATAGCAAGTGAACAGGTTGGTCTCATGTCCAGGTGAAGCTCACAGACCACCTTAGAAAACTGGCCTATCTTATCTCTGCATCCAGGGAGCTGGACACTTTTGTGGTGCTGGTCTCCCTGGATGCAGAGAAAGCACTCGTCAGGGTCTCTTGAGATTTTCTGTTTGCAGCTGTGGCCAGATACGATATCCCAGCTGAATCCATCCAGTGGGTCCAGCTTTTGTACACAATACCCTCAGCAGAAATATTCTGCAATGGTGTGTACTTAGTTCCATTTAGGTTGTATAAGGGCACAAGGTAGGGATGCCTGCTATCCCCTTTGTTGTTTAACCTCTATTTAGAACCTTTAATCCTCATACCCCAGAGATGGAAGGCATAGATACAGAGGGTACAGCATTTGAGGCCTCAGTATATGTGGATGATATCCTCCTACACGTCAAAAACCCAAATACACCTCTGCTTTGTGCCCTTCAGATAATAATGGAATTCAGCAGGCTCTCCAAATACAAAATACATCTAGATAAAACTGAGGTTATGCCTCTCAATACATAGGTGGATAAAACCACCATACTAAACGCAGGTCTCACCTGGAAAGATGACAAAATTAAATATTTGTCTATCCAGGTCACTAAAAATCCTCATAAGATGTTCTCTCAAAATCTTGAACCTCTTGTTAAATGCCTCAGAGAAGATCTGAACAGATGGTCCCTCCTTTCCCTCACTCTTTGGGAGAGAGTAAATCTTATCAAAATTAATCTCCTACCATGAGTATTATATCCCTTATATTGTTTGGAAGGAGAAATAACAGTTTATTTATATAAAATCTGCTGACCAGGAAAGGCACCCTAAGCGTAGGCAGACAAGAGAGAGAGAGCTTTTATTTCTCACCAGAAGACTGACTTATGGCTTTAAAATTCACCACTCCGTGTTAACACTCTTAGTACAGTCAAGTTCATTACTTAGTTAATCATATTGCAGTGCACCTGCTGGCAAACAACCTATTTTCGTGCCAGGGATAATTCTGGCAACTTAGACCCCAAGTAATCTATCCTACCCGTGAGGGATATGTCTAAGCATAAAATGCACAACTCCCTAAGCTGAATAATATGAAAAAGGCCAACGCGGCTTGACATCTGTTACCTGTAACCATAGTAACTTGTAATAACACTCTGTCAATGTTGGTAGCATCCTCCTGTCTAAATGAATGTGTTTACAAAAAGCCTATGTGTGTTCCTCCAAAGTGTAAGTCTTCTGGAATGTCTGTGATTGTCTGGAATTACTGTGATTGTTCCTAATAATTGCTTTGTGTCATCAAAATGTATCATTGATGTGTCCTGTACACTATAGGTTTCTATGTAACTAATCCTGGGTCACCCCTGAAAAAGGGACCATTTGGGCCTAGCGAGTCTTCCCAGTTAACAAAATGAAATAAATAAATACATAAATAAATAAAATAATGATGGAACTGTTTGCCATTATCAAATGGCATGAAAAAATCTTATTTGCTGTCCGATGGCCAGCTAGGGCATTCACCCATGTTATCCTGACAAATCACAGAGTCAAGTTCCAGCTCACACATGACCCCTGCAAAACAAAGAAATCATTCCTCCTCTACCAAATCCTTCATGCCCTTATTTAGCATAGCCATGTTGAAGTCTACCAGTACAATGCCCAACTCAGCAACATAGAGGGTATTGTATGGGCAGCAATAAACAGCAAGGCTGTGTTTGCATTGAGAGAGTTTGATGGCAACCAGGCACCTTGAAAGCAAAGTCTTAGAGGTTCACTGGTTGCCACAGAAACCTTGAGATGAAGACACAGGCTTATCTGTGTATGGATACCCATACATTATCTTTTATAGTGTCTAAACATCCATGGCCATTTCAGGCACTCCACTTCCTTTTTGTGAACTGGTAGTTGGGGGGGGGTTTGAGGGTTGGTGTGAGGCTCAACTTACTGATTCAAAGTGCTGCAGCTGTTTCTGTAAGTTCAAGTTTTTTTTTTGTCTTTTTTTAAACTTGCAGCTCAATTTGGTAGAGGAAAGCAACTGTGTAGTGGTATTCTAAGATGTTGTGCTGCAGTAGTGACATCACTACTGCAGCACAACAACATAATGACGTTACTACTGTAGGACAACAAGCATATTCCAGGCATGGAATTCCATGCATAACAGCATTCCACCATACACTATGTAGAGGATACTATATGGGCAGCCATGCTCAACAATAACTTTTAAAGGGTACCTAAACAAGCAGTTTTTTAAAACTGCAAACTCCAAAATCTGGTTTAATAGCGAGGTAAAGTAAAGGCTGCTGTTTACATTTATGCTAAAACTGTATTTACATAAATAACATAAATATAGTTTCATAGCTTTTGAAAAATGTAAACATCAGCCTTTCACTTCCAAAAAACAGCCTTGGTTTCTCCCTACGATGTCTGCCAAGTGTGTTAAGTGATGAGTCATGATGACATCATCAGAGCCAGAGACAGAGATCCACATATATTTCTCTAGTGCTAACTAGTTCTTCTTTCCCTCTTTATTTTGAATTGATGCACCAGAATGATCAATACCATGAATTAAGTCATGGATTATTTTGATTAGTACACGTCAGGCTCTGATTTTGTTCATTTTGTTTACTTTAACTTGCAGAAAATGTTTTGCTATTCAGCTTACTTTTTCATTGGCAAACTGCATTACAGTGCAACACTTTAAATACCTGATGATCTAATAGTTATATGATGCACTGAATTTTGTTTTTTTGTTAACCAGGAGAGACACACTAAGCTGAAAGCTTGTTTACAGGTGTGGCCTGGGAGCACAAGGAAGTTTAATGACTTGGTCAGGGTCACACAGCAAAGTACCGGTCTTGTTCAGTTCCAAAGCTCATGCTCTCTTGTTAATCCACAAATAAGGCTTTTTTTTCCCGTGTGAAACCCCTGTACCTAGCCTGGCGTCTGTTGAACACCCCACTATCCATACCCTGTCCTTAGTACTGCCTGTGGCCGCATGTGAGCTTGCGGTCTCATGAAGAGAATTATCACACCTCAGATTGTAATCTTGTACCTCAGCGAGTTGTGCTCACCTATACTGATACGCATCATCAGCTGGCACTGTTAAAAAATTGCTCCCAAATTACACTGCAGTCCACATTCTCAATTTTTGACTTCTGCTCCCACAGTAAACACTTACAATGGATAACAATATTATTTTTATTTATTTATTTCAATCTAGGATTACAATACCTTTGAGCCGAGGCTCTTTTACAAAGGTTCCATGTCAGTGTGTGCAACAGTCATCATTTTAGTTACAAACATATATTCATTGACTTACAGACATGTAATAAACAGTACAAAGATTTGAGCTGTGAGCAAGACAAGGAAGGGGGTGGGTGGTGGGGAAGTGAGGGTAGGAGATCGAGGGGAAGGAGGGGCAGGGGTAAGGGAGTATGGGAGGTGGTTGGGGCAAGGGCAGGAGAGGAAATATGGGGGGGAGGTGGGTGAGGGTGGGAGACAGTGCAGCCAGGGGGTCTTGTCGAGGGAATATGACAGGTAAGGTGCTAGGGGTGCAAAGACTGCTTGTAAGTGCTGGGTGCTGGGGCATTGGCAGCTGGAACGATAGAAATGTTAAGATGGGTAATCGCAGGATACAAGCACTGAGAGATGCAGCTAGGACTTGAAGAGGCTGAGTGTTGAAGTGGTCGCTGTCAAGAGAGTTGAGTCAGTTGGATGCCCGATAGGCGAATGATCTTTGTCCTTGGGTCGTGCAACATCGTGGGATATGTAGTAGATGGGAATTGGATCTCCTTGCAGTGACGTTTCTGTGTCTAGGCTTAAGGAGGGCACAGACACCAGGTGGGGCCAGACCCATTATAATTTTCTTGGCCATGATGCAGGTTTGGTATTTTATGCGTCTGTCCAGTTGAAGCCATCCAGATTGGGAATAAAAGTCACATGTGTGGGTACGGCGATGTGAGATGACAGGCCTTATTCAGGGAGGTTGCGATATGTTTGGGAGCAGAGGTAGTTGCAGACCCATATATGATAAGACCATAGTCTATGATGCTGACGATGGAGCTTTGGACGGCCAGTGCCAGTGCTTCTAGGGTTAGGTGTTTCCTGTGCCAGAATAATATGCCTAACCTCGCATTGGCAGACTTTGCAACATTGCTGATATGGACAGTGTATGAGAGGTGGGGATCAAGGGTGATGCCGAGGTACTTGAATGATTGTGTTTGCTCTAGGATGGCTCCTTGTTTGGTTGCAATGGAGAGGTGGAGTTGTTTGTTTTTTGTTGTGGGGGCTGCAGAAGACCATAGACTTGTTTTTTTTTTCTGATTGAGAAGCAGTTTATGATTTAGAAACCAGGATTTGATGGAGGAAAAGGCCTGCTGAAGTTTATTTTGTAATTGGATTGGATCAGGGTCCGAGGTGAGGATCACAACATTGTTGGCGTAGAGAATTATTTGTTTTGGGCAGCTGTCCATTAGTGAGTTTAAGAATAGGCTGAAGAAGAGGGGTCCCAGAATGGAGCCCTGGGGACTCCCGAGCGGACCGGTCTAGGGTCCGAGAGTGTATCAGTGATTCTTACTGTTTGGGACCTTTCTTCAAGGTAGCTCTTAAACCAGCCAATGGAGTCGGTTGACAGCCCAGTGTTCTGAAGCTGGACAAGCAGGAGGCAGTGATTGATGGTGTTGAAGGCTTTAGTTAAGTCAATGTAGATTGAGCCTAGTAGTTCACCGGAGTCAAGTGCGTTGTGGATTGCGCCGCCGGTGAATTCAAGTAGGGCTGTGGAGGGGCTGTGACCTTTGCAGAACCCATGTTTTTGCATGCATAGGATGTTATACGTATCCAGGTATTCTGTGAGCTGGTCTGAGACGATGTGTTCTAGTGCCTTGGAGAGTGGGTGTAGTAGGGAGATAGGTCTGTAGTTATCGTGGGCAGTTTTGTCACCACTTTTATGGATTGGGGTGACAGTGGCAGATTTCCATCTGTCCGGGAACTGGCTAAGGCTGAGGGAGAGGTTAAACATTCTGGTCAGAGGACTAAGCACTTCATCAGATGTGAGAGACAGGACTGTGAGATTAAGGGAGTCATTACTGAATCTTGATTTACCAAGGGCTTTGGTTACATATTTGCATACTTGGTAAGCCTTGACTGCTTTGAAGTAGAAGCGGGGGGAGCTGGTGGTAGTAGTGTTCATTGCAGACAGAGGGGCTTCACCATCTTTGAAGTAGTCCTGGGGTAGGACAGCGCTGAGTTTGGTAAAAGCTTTGTTAAAGGTATCCACAATGGTTTTTGGGTTGAGGGTTGTGGTTCTGTTGATGTTGAGTAGTGATGGGAGGATTTTGGGTGGATTCCCGGTGAGTTCCTTTATGTTCTTCCAGAATTCCCGACCATTGCCGCAGGAGTTTGTGAGGGCATGCTTATAGTAGGAGGACTTCATTTGCCAGGTGGTTTTGGTGCAGTCATTGTGGGCACGTTTGTAGTTTTGGATGTCGTTTTGCCTTCCAGAGTTTCTGGCCAGCTCCCATAGGTGGTCTCTTGTTTTTAGTATCCTGAGGAGATCACTTGTGAGTCAAGGGTTACTGAGTGATTTGACTTTGAGTTTCTTAATAGGAGCATACGTGTCACAGGCCACAGTCAAGATGTTTATGAAGTTGTCAAGGGCAGTGTTTACGTTGGTTTCATTGAAGATAGAGGACCAGTCTTGATGGAGGAGGTGGGATTTGAGTCGAGGAAGGTGACCACTGGGTAGAACCCTGCTGGTGATAGTTTTTGGTGGTTGTTTGATTAATTTATTTGACCAAGTGCAGCTAACAGGGGAGTGGTCGCTGAGAGAGTCAGGGAGGACATTAGTGTTAGATATCCGCGATGGGTGACTGGTAAGGATCCAGTCCAAGAGTGTGCTGGTGCCGGTCCTGTAATTTTTCCTGGTTGGTGAGTCAACCATTTGTGTGAGGTTCACCGCAGCAACGGTATCCCTGTCTCCACCAGCATCAGCCTCAGGCCACTTGATGTTGAAGTCGCCTAGGAGGATGGATTCGGTGTCTGGTGGGAATGACTTTACAAAGTCAAGAACAGCTGTTAGACCAGTTCCCTGTTCTTTGGGTGGGATCTAGATGGTGGCAACAGTGAGGGTTTTGGTTTGGGCTCTGAGGAGGATTCTCACTGGCAGTATCTGAGCACTTGTGTATTGGAGTGAGGTAATGATGTGGTGCCCCTGTATGGACTCTTTTAGGTAGAGAGCGCAGCCCCCACCTCTTTTGGAGAGGCGATCCAGCCTAAAGATGTTGTAGCCAGGAAGGCTGATTGTATGGTCCTGTACTGATGGCGTGAGCCAGGTTTCAACAACTGCCAGGATGTCAGGGCTGTGCTGGCTGGTGAAGGCCTGTAGGGCATCCATTTGAGGAAGGAGGCTGCAGATGTTGATTGATATGAATGAGAGGGCAGCCGAAGGCTTGCTCAGATTAATGGCTTTAGAGCAGAATGGGCCACGGTTTGGGTGCACGTTGCCTGACAGCATTAGGAGGAGGAGGACTAGCCTCAAGGAGCTGCGGCATATCTCTTTAAGGGAATGCTTTCGCCTGCTATCATCTTGGGAAATTGCCGACCATCGACGATAGTGGGTGAGGTTAAGCATAGACAAGGGGGACCAGAGTGGAGGGCTAGGACCAGTGTGGGTGTAGGACAGTTTCATGGTGGTAGGATGGACCCTGGGCAAGGGGCAGTGACCAGTGTGAAGCGTGCCTAAGTGGAGGAAGGATGTAGGAATGTGGAAGCTGTGGGGGAGGGAGGGAAAGCAGGCTTTTGGGGCGTGCAGTAGGGGAGGAAGACAGGCAAGAAGGAATAGAATAGAGGGTAGAGAACAGTGGAGGTGCATGATTAAGGTAGGATTTGGGGTAGGTGGAGGGAAGGGGTTAAGACAGGCTGGCGGGGCTAGGAGAAAGGGGTGGAAGAGCAGTAGCTGGATCAGTGGGAAGTGAGGAAACAGCCAGGAAGGCCAGGCAGCCAGGGACTGTGTCTTTCAGAGGGTATACTTTTTTTTTTTAATGAAATACCAAGAATCTCTCTAGTGGCAGGTCTGTATAACCTGCTAATGGAAAACTAGCCACTTACATTAGACACTTGAAATGTGCTTAGTTCTATCTAAAATCTATTTGTAAAAAGTGCCAGGTGACAGAAGCAGGGGAAAAGTCCTGGCCAATCAGAGCGGGTTTGCTAGAAGCGCCCATGTTCTGATTGACTGCGCTGTCCTGTACCTTCCAAGAAGCTGCAGGCGGGCGTCCTGGTCTCGGTCGGTGGCTGGCTGGGTGCCGGCCGACCGTGAGGGAGCTGAAGCTGCCCCGTTCAAGGGCAGGCAGCTTCCAAGGAGCTGCTTCTCGGTCGGTGGCTGGCTGGGTGCCGGCGGACTGTGGGGGAGCTGAAGCAGCCCTGCTCAAGGGCAGGCAGCTTCCAAGGAGCTGCATGTGGGTGTCCTGGTCTAGGTCAGTGGCTGGCTGGGTGCCGGCTGACCGTGGGATGGCTGAAGCAGCCCCGTTCAAGGGCAGGCATCTTTCAAGGAGCTGCAGGCGGGTGTCCTGGTCTTGGTCGGTGGCTGGCTGGGTGCCGGCCGACCGTGGGGGAGCTGAAGCTGCCCTGTTCAAGGGCAGGCAGCTTCCATGGAGCTGCAGACGAGCATCCTGGTCTCGGTTGGTGGCTGGCTGGGTGCCGGCCAACCGTGGGGGAGCTGAAGCAGCCCCGTTCAAGGGCAGGCAGCTTCCATGGAGCTGCAGGCAGGCGTCCTAGTCTCGGTCGGTGACTGGCTGGGTGCCGGCCAACTGTGAGGGAGCTGAAGCAGCCCCATTCAAGGGCAGGCAGCTTCCAAGGGGGCTGCAGGTGGGCATCCTGGTCTCGGTCGGTGGCTGGCTGGGTGCCGGACGACCGTGGGGGAGCTGAAGCTGCCTCGTTCAAGGGCAGGCAGCTTCCATGGAGCTGCAGGCAGGCGTCCTGGTCTCGGTCGGTGACTGGCTGGGTGCCGGCCGACCGTGGGGGAGCTGAAGCAGCCCCGTTCAAGGGCAGGCAGCTTCGAAGGAGCTGCAGGTGGGGGTCTTGGTCTCGGTTGGTGGCTGGCTGGGTGCCGGCCGACCATGAGGGAGCTGAAGCAGCCCCGTTCAAGGGCAGGCAGCTTCCATGAAGCTGCAGGCGGGCATCCTGGTCTCGGTCAGTGGCTGGCTGGGTACCGGCCGGCCGTAGGGGAGCTGAAGCAGCCCCGTTCAAAGGCAGGCAGCTGCTCTTATTAGCAGGAGAGGCATACTAACACCTTTAGCTAATCCACCTGACTTCCAGTGTCAGTCTGCTCCTTTACCTGTGATCTACATAACCCTGCAGAATTCCAAGGAATTCTTCTCCAGTACTTTTCTGTGCTGTACACCACAGTGCAAGTTGGCTGGCTACCACCCTTCCAAATCTTGAATGAGCTGTACACAATTCCCTGAATACTGTCCTAACAAATGTCAACATCCCCCCCCCCACCCAAGGGTAATCTCCCTTCACTGAATTCAGGTAACAGTTTAGGTGCAGCCCTGCCACTCTGAGTATTGTCATCACTGGCTACTCTCATCCACAGTCAGGTAGTGATCACGTTGCGGGCAGCCCCACATTTCAGATCTCACAGTGATCTGCTCAGCGTCCTCCTTCATGTCTTCAACTAACCTGAATACAGCTGTACCCTGCTGGAATAGCCTCTTCAGTCCCTCTCTGACATTCATTCTTCTCACCTGCTCCCCACACCAAAAACTGGTGAGTTCACTACCTTTCTGCATCATGAATGTGTTTAGTACAGTCTCCCATGTTATATTTACATATTAATAATAAAAATGATCTTCTGGTAAACCAGGCTGATAGCAGCATGGCACAAGTGGAAAAATAGGCTTTTCTACCCATATAAGATCTAAGCCACCTACGATTAGGCACTATTAAATGACGTGCCTAATGATGTGCACACCCATCATTTAATAGTGCCTAATCAAAGGTAGCCTAGATCTTTTAAGGTTAGGAAAGCCCATCATTCCCCTTGTTCCCTGCTGCTTTGAGGCTGACTTACTGGAAAGATATGTTTATATTTGATATGTCAGTGTAAAACGGGGACTGTACTACTTGCATTCATGATGCAGAAGGGTGATGAGCTCACCAGTTTTCAGTGTGAGGAGGAATAGTGAAGAATGAATACTAGAGGGGGACTGAAAAGGCCACTCTTGCAAGGTACTGCTATATTCAGGGAAGGGGAAGACAGAAGGAGAGAAATATCAACAGATTACTGTGAGAAATAAGATGTGGGGCTGCTAGCACCTTGCTCACTACCTGACCCCATTGTCCTGGCCAGCATTTCCCTTTCCATAATACAAGTTCATGCAATTGTCCAAGGCTGTGTGTGGATAAATGTGTGTGTATGAAATGGCTATCACTACACATTTGGTCACTTCACTACCAGTCCAGTATTGCTTGTAAAGCACTTTGGGATACAATGTGTATGAAAACCACTACTTAAATGCTGATTCTTATTATTATTATTTCCCATGGAAAAAGAAGACAAGACAAACATATATTTGAGTTTTGAGAAAGTATGAATTCTAACATTGGACTGCACAAGAACTTTGCTACAAAAAAGTGGTGGCTCTAGGGGGTGGTGAAGGGTGTGGCTGCAACTCCCCCCACACATAGTAATGTACTTGCTTGCTGCTGCATTTCACTTTGTTGAGGAAGTCTGATTTATTGATTGTACAAATGCTTACATTCAAACTATGGATTACATTTGTAGGTTCTGTCAAAAACATACTAGAAAAGAATAATAGCAGAAAATACAACAGTTTAATAAAAATGATAAAAAGGGCATATTAAGCATGCACACCACCCCAGCACCCCCATTGTAGCATCTTTGATCCACCATAACCACTAGACCACCAGGCTATTCAAGATTTGTACTGCACTGTGGTTTGCCACAGAGAAATTTGTTTGGATTAAAGCACATTTTCAGCATGTTAAAGTAAACAAAAATGAACAGAACCATAGCATACCATGTGCATTATACAAAATAATGCACATGATTTTGACCGATTGGGTGAAACAATTCTATACAAAGGGAAAAAAGAACTAGTTAATACTATAGAGAGCCATATATCTCTCTGACTTTGGCTCCAATGATGTCATCACATAACACATTTGGCGGCCATTTTAGGATGCAGGTAAGACCGTTTTTTGAAATGAGAAGGCTGATTTTACAATTTTCAAATGCCCTGGAACCACATTAAGGTAAACTATGTAAATGTGATTTTAACATTAATGAATACAGCAGCCTTTCCTTTAGTCACCTACTGAGTCAGACTTTTGAATAGTTTGTTCTCAAAATGTTGTTTAGGTATCCTTTAAGCTATCTCTTTGTATAGGACTCTACTTAATAATTTTATTGTGTACATTCCTGCCTTGATAACTGTATACCTCCTTGCCTCTTTATGTTGGCTCGCACATGCGCAGCCAACATATTTCGATAGTAGCAGATTTGGAGGTGCGGTCACTGTTTGGCGAATGCAGGGCATGCATCAGTAGGTGCGTCCCTCATTCCCCAATAAGCCTGCATGCTGTGCGCACCATGCATACATAATGTGGTGAGCACATCTAAGGAAAGGTCTGCTACAATACGAGCAAAGCTCATCATACGCAGCGGACTTCAAGATGTGCTTTCCCTGGTGAGGAAAAAAAATGTAACATGGTGGCACACTGCCTGCTGTAATGCCGACTTCGAGGGTGCCCAATTCTGCTGTCCGCATGCCCTGTCCCAATGTATGTGCCAACGGGGGAGCTCACTCCCCGTCCGCATAATGCACCCTCATTTGTTATGTGCCTAGGGTGCCCAACTTCCGGCCCTGCCCCCGCTGATGTGTTCTGACGGGGTGCCCAATCCCCCATCGGCTATAGTATCCCCCCCAAAACACTTAGGTGGCACATTGGGAGCCCACCCCAGTGTGCCAAATCCCCTGAAAAATAGAATCTGTCCCGCAATTTTTTTTGTAACCTGTAAAAAAAGAAAACGGCCCCTCGTGGTCTCCATGCCCCGTCCCACAACCTGCGCCCCCCCTCTGCACACCTTGCCTCCCCACACACCCCCTTACCCCATATTTACCTCCGGAGTCCGGCGTGATGATCTTTGGTGGGCTGGGAACACGTTTGCACTCTTCAAAGCCAACCGCGAACTGAAGAAATGCCGGTAAGCTGTATAATGGCATAAATAGGGCTTTTATTCAACTTTGGTGCATATCTCTGGCATTTTTTGGAATTTTTGCACCAAATTTTCAGCAAGGGGTTATTGGGATCCCTCCTCATGAATTTAGTCACTGTCATGGTGTTATTCAGTCCCAAAAGGTGATTTCATGGTCACTGTGTGGAATCACCTTTCAGGATTGAATAATGAAACAACAGTGCCACTGTTCATGAGGGGGGACTCTCAAAAAGCCTATGTTGCAAATTTGGTGAAAAAAATCCCAAAAATGGCTGTTTTATGAGCGTGCATTGCGCTGTTTCCACGCATGCTCATAACTTCATGAATTTGTAATATTTTCACTCCAGATTTTCAAAATCTGCATTTTTCCACACCTCCTGATGAACAGTACAGCTGTCATTTTACATATCCTGGCTGAAGTGTGTTTTTGCATTTCTGGCGCAGAATAGCATGGTCGCTGTATGAAATCAGTTTTCAGGGCAGTTTGGGGAAATGGCGGTGACACTGTTCATGAGCAGAGGTCCTAAAATGCCTATGCTGAAAATTTGGTGCCGAAAGTCCATAAAATGACTGTGTTACAAGTATGCATTTCACAGTTTCCATGCACCCTTGTAACTTCGCAAATTTGCAATATTTTCATGCCAGATTTTCAACACTGGCATTTTTTCACACCTTCTTATGAACAGTACAGCTGTCATTTTTCACATCCTGCCCAAAATGTATTTCCACACCTGTGGCGCACAATGGCACGATGGCTGTGGGAAATCAACTTTTGGGACAGATTAACAAAATCACAGCACCATTGTTCATGAGGGCAGGTCCCAAAATGCCTATGTTAAAAATGTGGCTAACAAACTCCCAAAAATAATTGAGTTACAGATGTGTGTTGCACAGTTTCTATGCATGCTCATGACTTCACCAAATTTTCATATTTTCACTCCAGATTTTCAAAGTTGCCATTTTTTACACCTCCTCATGAACAATACAGTTGTCATTTTCCACATCCTGCACAAAATGTGTTTTCATCCCTGTGTCGCCAAATGGCATAGCTGCTGTTCAAAACCACGTTTCAGCTAACAAACTGATTGTGCCACTTTTCATGAGGTGGGCTCACAAAAAGCCCGTCTTGAAAATCTGGAGTGAAAATACCAACACACACCTACGGTGTTAGGGTTTCCAACTGCAGCACCCCACCCTGTAGAGACTGACAAGTGTCAGGGGTGTCACTTGGGATCATTGGCTGTAATGCTCACGCTATTCCACCCCCACCCCTACCCTGCAGCCAGTGACAGGCATTGTGGTGTGCCTTGCACTGTTCGGCCACAAAATGCACCCTAGTCTCCTATACTGCACCCACCACAGTGTATTTTCTTATGGAATGGGGTAAGTATAATGCCCAAAGACCCCAAAGCACACCACAACGCTTGTCAGTGTCTACAGAGTAGGGCGAGGTACAATGGCATGAGCGTTACAGCTGATGACCCAAAGGCACACCCCAATGCCTGTTGGTCTGTACAGGAAGGGGGTGGGGTTGATGTCACTTCAGTACTTCACTGCCATTCCTATTATGCATCTCTAACTCCGGCACTACCAATACCAATGCCAGTGAGACAACATTTGGCACTGACAAATGCTAGTTTATCTATGCAATGGCTATTTAGCTAACGATCTGTATAGGACCCTACTTAAAACTTTATGTATGAACATACTTGTATTGAAACTGTATACCCCCTTTGTGTTATTACTGTGACTTTTGTAGCACCTGTGTTTTGTACCTGTCATTGTAACCTGCTTAGGAGCCTTTGTAAATGAGTCCCAGACTCAAAGGTTTGCAATTCCGATTCCATTAAGTAAATAAAATAATATAAACAATTAAAACAGGCCTGTGTTTGCATCAAGAGTTTTCTATGGCAACCAGGAACCTCGAGAGCGAAGCTCAAGAGGTTCCTTAGTTGCCATAGAAAACTCTAGATGAAGACACAGGCTTGTCAGTGTATGGACGCCCATACATTACCTTTTATAGCATATGGGCATCCATGCCTATTTCAGACACTCCACCTTCTTTCAATGAATTGGAGGATGGGGGTACTTGATGGTTGGGGGCTGGCTCAAATTACAGAATCAGTGTACTGCAGCTTTTTCTCTAAGTTCAAGTTAAAAAAAAAAACAGCTTTGAGCTTGATTCAGTAGAGGAAAGCAGCTACGTGGTAGCATTCTAAGTTGTGCTGTAGTAGTGACATCACTACTGCAGCACAATAACATATTGATGTCACTATTGCAGCACAACAAGCATATTCCAGGCATGGAATTCCATGCATAACAACGTTCCACCATGCACTATAATAATATCTCCACAAATGTTACAGTGCCAACCTATAAACTATTAAAAAAAAGCATTCTTTTGTGCAAATACAGCTAAAATCATCTGGGTGGGATTTTCAAACCGGATGGATCCCTCTGCCTGTATTAATAACTTTGCAACCATTCAACGGATTTGCACAAAATTTGGAATGCGAAGTGTTACATTGTAGATCTCTTGATTTAACAAATTGCATTTCATTTGGTCTTACAGTTCCTGCACAGCGATGCACTGAAAAACACGTTTTACGCCACTTTGACACATTTTTTGCCCATGGCGCTGCAACCACACCATTTGATGTTTTGGTCTGAAATTTGAAACACAGAAATAATTTGGGTCGAAGAACAATCGCAATCCAGCACTGGTTTGGTTAAAAAATATTAATCCGTTCTAAAGTTATTTAATTTTTAATTTTTTTTTTTTTTTTTTAATCCACTCTTTTTGCTGCTCGCAGCCACTGGCACATCTGCCTAGTCATGGACCCTTGGACCCCCACTTCCACACTGGCTGTGTCTCCCGATACTCCCAGCTTTCCCCCTCAGGATGGGGTTGCAGCACCTGAACTCAGTGCCGCAACCATGGGACCAGTTCGGGAGCTGGCCTGGAAGCTAATCAGGGCCAGGGGCGGCATCATTCAAGGCAGCTACAAGTGAGGATTTTTTTCTTAAGTCCCCAGGGGTGGGGACATGCAATGACATCCAGCGTCCACCCTTCCCCTCAATGGCTTCAGACACCAGCGCTTGCGAGTCCTCCTGACCTCCTCCAGGAGTCCTACACATGCTGGGCATTCACACCAACCCTCCCCCCAGAGAAGGAGAGCAGCCTTGAGGGCACTCAATCCTTCTCCCCTGGCCAGCCCTCCAGCTCCCCGGGTTCATTCCTGAACCCAGGTCACTGACGTCGCAAGCAGAATTCCAAGCACTGCACCGGTGGGCTGGCCAATTTTGGGGGTTCTGAGCAAGCTCAGTTCACTCCAAGACTTATATGTATGTTTTGTGACAGAGGATTGGGTGGATTTTGTCAGCTCATGAATGAGGATTTAAAAAAATCCTTGTCCATCAGAAAAATTCCTTGTCCGTCAGCCACCATCTCATTTTCATTTTTTCCCCCAAACAAAATGTCATAGCTTCCTCCATGGGTGATTTCTTCTTGTAATAAAGCATGGGTTTTGTTCAGGATGACACCCTCTACAAACCCATACCTTTGGTTTGCTTCATTTTGTTCAAAAAAACAGCCATTTCAAATTTTAAAATTCTTTGTCCGTGACTTGCTTCCGATCCTCTTTCAGGCTGACAAAATTTCAGTCCGCGAGACTATCCTCTTTTGCAAGGTAGCAAAATCCTTGACCATCACTTAGGGACCAGATGACCCTCTTCGAGGATGAGGATTGACTGATGGTCAAGGATTTTGCGGCCTCGCGAAAGAAGATCAACTGGCAGACTGGGATTTTGTCAACTCCTAAAAAGGGATTGGTTTTATGAATCCTCTTCCATGAGTTGACAAAATTGCAGTCCATGAGCTGTCAAAATCCTAGTCAGCCACCTGATCCTCTTTCATGAGTTAAAATCCTTGACCGTCACTTAGGGACCAGATAGCCAAAATCTGACAGTCAAGGATTTCTCGCAGACGGTGATTCTGACAGCTCACAAACAGGGACTGATCTGATGGTTGGGTATTTGGCTATCTCATGAACTAGGACGTTTTTAACTTTTTTTTAAACTTTCCCACTGCACTGTAAATTAACGGTTTGGTCTTTTGACTTGAAATTTGCGGGGTGTTAAGAGAATGCCCTGGAGATGTGAGTTATACTATTTAGGTGTTGGAATATTAAGCGTTTCCATAGATATGCCATCATGAAGTTGAGATTTTTCTCATAGGATAACATTGTGGTGCCCATAGCATTTTTAATGTCCATATCTCATAAACAATGAAAGATACGGATTTGTCCAATTTATTTATTTAGTTTTTGTTGATCGGGTAAGTGCACTAGACAAATCCTGCCCATTTTCAGGCATGACCCGAGGGAAGGGGATACAGATGAATGGCAACTGACCTAGTATTTTTAGTGAATGATGGAAATGTGGCCAGGACTCTGGGGAAATTCCCCTACTCTTTTCGATAAGTGCCATGGGATCTTAAACATCCACCTGAACTACCACTGATTCAAGCAGATGGGACCATGGTGTAACGTCTCATCTGAAAGATGTCACCTCAGAAGTGCAGCACCCCTTTCATGCTGCACTACAGTGTCAGTTCTTGGATATTAACCCAAGTGCCAGATGTGGGAACTGAACCCACAACCCTCTGATCTCCCAGCCTCAGAGGCGAGTGGTGCTACCTACTGAGCCACTGACACTGATTTATCTCACATAGATGTCTCTCTGTCATGATTACAACGACACTTGAATTTTTTGTGTAGCTGCTACGGTTCCCAAGATATTGGCAAATTAGTGCTAAAAGGGTTGATTGCCCTACAGGGCTGCTGTATGGTTTCGGTAGTTATGTGGTGGAGCGCAGGGCCCAAAGGGCCCGTGCTCCCACAGACACATATCATTATGCAGAAATGGGCAGCTTTTGGGCCCTGCTCTTCTACCAACACATGCTACTAGCTACATTATGCTTTTTCAAAAAGTAAGGAAATTTATTGGTGTGGTGGTGGATGGGGAGGAGGGGAGGGTGGCTCTACAGGGGACCTGGAAGCTCTGGAAAGATGGTCTAGAAAGTGGAAGCTGAGGTTCAAATGCAGGAAAATGTAAGGCACTCCACCTGGGGGTCAGAAACCCGGGCCAAGTGTACACTCTAGGGAGGGGAAATGCTACAAGTCTCGAGGTGGTGGTGGATGTCAAGATGAACAACTCAGAGACTTGTAGGAGGGCAGGAGCCAAGGCCAACAGGATGCTGGGATGCATCGCTAGGGGGATCACCTCCAGAAGGAGGGAAGTGATACTCCCTCTGTATAACTGCTTGGTGAGGCCGCACCTCGAGTACTACATGCAGTTTTGGAGGCCACACTTAAAGAGGGACATTAAATTCCTGGAGAGGGTCCAGAGGAGGGCAACCAAAGTGATTTGGAGCTTGGGGACAGGACCTATGGGGAGAGGCTCGACGAGTTAAATATGTACACTTTGGAAGAGAGAAGGGACTGGGGGGACATGATAGAGGTCTTCAGGTACATGAAGGGGGTAAATAGGGGAGGAGCAGTCAGAGTGCTTCGAAGGAAGGAGGAGGGGGCAACTAGAGGGCATGGGTGGAAGCTAGAGGGGGGACAATTCAGGGGAGAAAGGAGGAGGAGATGCTACTTCACTGAGAGGGTGGTGGAGCCATGGAATGTGCTGCCCAGGGAGCTGGTGGAGGCAGAGACGGTGGAGGGGTTCAAGAGGAGGTGGGACAGGTACAGGGGAAGGATTCTGGAAGCAAAATCCAGCACAGTGAGAATATCCGGAACTCAGAAGGGAGAAGCCAGAGAAGGCGAGGGGGGCAGCAAGGTCTGCTCCCAGGGTGGGGGCTGACCAAACGAGCAGACACAAAAGACCATTAGGCCTATTCTGCTGGCATTTTAGTATGTTAGTATTGCAAAAGACTTCATTTAATGCATCATTTAGGGTTAAAGTGACAAAAGTGGGGAAATGAGACATTAGGGTTGAGCTCCTAACCCCCCACCACCCCACCACCCCATCCTCCACAGACCGACATATGCTGGGGTGTGCCATGGGGTCATGAGGCCCAACTCTCACCCCGTTCTCCTTTACTGTAGCATGTCAACCTGTTTACACATGGAATGGGGTGAGAGTTAGACCTCATGACCCCATGGTACACCCTGGTGTCTGTCGGACTGTGGAGGATGGGGTGGTGGGGTGGTGAGGAGGTTAGGGGTTAGGGGCTCAACCCTAACTTCTCATTTCCCCACTTTTTTCACCTTAACCCTAACTGATGCATTAAACAAAGTTTTTTGCAATGATATATATATATATATTTTAACACACACACAAACACAAACACACACACACACACACATATGGATAGTGTATGGAGAAAATTGTTGTAAATAAATATATAGAGGAAATTCACAGAAGCTGCTAATTAAAATAGTCAATTTTAAATGTGTGTGTATACAAAACAATGTCTTATTGTTGGCAGAATTTTTATTTTACACTTTATCTACCCAGAATAGCCTAGCTGAGATTCCTGTTGGTTCTGCTTCAACACAGTTCCACAGCTGGGTGGATTAGAGATTAAATGACGTACCCAAGGTCACACAGTGACTATTTCACTCTAGCTCGATTTGAACCTGTAATCTCCCACCTACCCAAGCACAGTGCTCTAACTACTAGATAACACTTTCAGTTTAAAAAATGAATCCTGCTATTTCCATTGATGCCATGCTAACTGACTTGTCCTAAATGTTTGCCATTTATCAGTGAACAACTGTCTGTCTAGCCCTCTAACATTAACACTTAACAACCTACATTAGTTTAAAACAGCACAACCAGAGCGCTCTTGTATTGATTTACTCAGAAGAGTGGTAGACACACTCTGCTGCTGGCAACAGTAATTACAGATAAAGTAAAATTTATGTCGTTACAAAATCCTAAAGAGGATGAAAAACATAGCCCTGGCTTCTCTAGATTGACTCTGCTGCAGAAATACATGAGTAAAGTCTTGAGAAAATTCTTCATGAAAAGTAAAGATAACGGCTCTAAAAATAAACACTGCTACTGAACGTAAGCCCCTCACGAATCATCCTTGAAACAGAACATAGGGCAGGAATTACTTACTTTGCTACACAAATTAAAATGCTGAAAATTAATTTTGTATTTAACTTTTTTTTGTTGGCAAATATAAACCAAATTACAGAGCAGGTAAGCTTCAAGCCTATTCCATGAGAGCATTGTGCAATTTGGGGTCATCGCTGCTATAATACTTTGGCTCTATGTTCAAAATGTTATTTTATGGAAGATACTGAATAGGTACTGCTCAGACATTTGGGCCTGGATTTTGATAGCTCTGTATGCATCACTTGCAGCCATTGTACTATCACAGTATTTGTGTGTGATTTTCAAACATTCTGACACATTTACAGCATTTTTTGTGCAACTTATGGCTGAAGAATGACACAAGTATCAAATAACTGATGTGTGCATCATTTTCAGTGTGCAATGTGTGGCACTAGCAAAAAGGAGATAGTCTGCATTTTCTGTGGTCTGTCAGACTTGCCGCAAGCACTCTAAGTGTGGCTGAATCATGCTGCAACTGGTAGAAAATCCAGCCCTCAGTCCTTTTTAACACATAATGCATATCTTTGTAGTAACCCTCACCTTTATCCAAAATCACCTTCTATACAGAATATATGGGAATAGGTGTTTAATAGGCTGACCTTCCTATACTGGTCCATGCCTTTGTGACCTCTCGCCTTGATTACTGCAATGCCCTGTACCTAGGGCTACCGGGGGTTGATATCTGCCGCTTGCAGCTGGTGCAGAACGCAGCAGCCAGGCTTTTGACTGGGACATCCAGAAGCAGTCATATTACGCCTGTGCTGCGGACTGCACTGGCTGCCGGTTCAGTGGCAGATCACCTTCAAGGTCGGCTTACTGGCCTATAAAGCCCTACATGAACAGGGACCACGGTACCTGCAAGATCTCCTTATTCCCTACTGTCCCTCTCGCTCACTCCGATCCACCGACGAGGGATTGCTAGAGATTCCCAGGGTACGTTTAAAAACATCTGGGGCACGTGCATTTTCTTATGCTGCCCCCACCCTGTGGAATTCTCTACCTCGTCGGATACGCAGCTGCCTGACCGTCGAGAGTTTTAAGTCGGAGTTAAAAACTTATTTTTTCCGAAAAGTGTATGGAGAGTGATCTTATTGTGATTTTATTGTGAATTTTATTGTGATTTTAATATTGTTAGTCTTGTCATAGTTTGTAAATTCTAATGTTTGCTTAATTGTACAGCGCTTTGGTTTTGAAAAGCGCTTAAAAATAAAATGTACTTACTTACTTACTTACTTACTAAGATGAATGCAGGCCTCATAGCCCATTAATGCTGTTTTCCACTTCTCAGTGATTTTGTTCATTACTTCCCCTTTCCTTGATAAGTCTAACCTTGCCTTAAAGGTGACAGGAAACAGTTGTTTTTCCTTTTGGATACCCTACTCTTTCCAGTTTTGTAATTGTGCTGTACTCAGATGTGTTTTAACTTTGACAGAAGCATATGCCTGAGCAGCAGCAGGCTGAAGAAAGGTACTCATTAAGTAAAAACTGCATGCATACCATCTGGAAATTGAATGCTTATGAATTAAAGTGGATAACTAAACAACAGCTATCTTTCCTTTCTGCTCAGTTACTCAGACGTAGAAGTTGTCAACAGACAAAGGCCCTGGGTCCCAAACAGTCTGCCCAGCCCTACCTATCTAATGTTGATTGTGAGGGTCCCAGAGGCCCTTCCCTCCCCTCCCCGCCCTTGTGCCAATGCCTTTATCAGCCCCATATATCTGTCTCACTCATGTTTGACTACTCCCCCAACACTGATTTCACACAGACTACCTCTGTTGGTAGTCTATTCCACCCAATCACCACCCTCTCAATAAAAAAAGCTTCTTGACATCTCTCTTAAATATCCCACTTGACAGGTTCATTGCATTGTCCCTGGTGCTTGTGTTCCCAATCAGTCTGAATAACTCTTCACCACTTTATTTCATATGGAGGTATTTGCATGTCTGGAACATGTCCCCCTCTCCCTTCTTGCTGCCAGTGTGTAGATGTTGAGTTCATTCAACCTCTCCATGTACCATGTCTTTTCTTTCTGTTCCTAAATCATTTACCCCTCTGCACTGCCTCTGCCCTCTCCTTGCCTCTCTTCAAGTGTGTGCTCCAGAACAGCACAGAGAACTCCAGTTGAGAATGAACCATAGACCTCTACAGTGGTAGAAGCACCACTCTTCTCTGGCTACTAAAACAGAAAATGTCAGAAAAAGGCCCAGCAACTCACTGAATCTGTCCATTCCCTGCTTGTCTCATGGACTGAGTTCCTGTCAGTCCCCATGATCTTACCTTGCCCCCCCCCAGCATATCCAGCCTCATTAACCTGATATGACTTTCCTATTCCCTCTTAACCAGCCCCCTTTCTGTCTCAGCATGTATGACTTGGTTTGGAAGTTTTTCCATTCTACTACCACCCTTTAAGTAAAAAAGTACTTTCTGACATCTTTTTTTAAACATTCCTCCTACATAGAAACATAGAGTTTGTCAGCAGAAAATGAAACGGTAGGCTTATCCAGTCTGCCCTATTTTTCCCCTGCCTGTTCTGACACCCCAGACCCTATACTGTAAATTATAGTGGTGCGGTGGTGCCCCTATAGTTAGGGTTGAGTAGAGTGTTCAATGTTAAACCCCTTAAAATTTGCACCTTAATAGTCCTGACAGTGTTTGATGAAATTAGCTGAAATGTTATACTGTATGTGTTGTCTAGTAGGCAAGGTCTAAATCTGAGGAAAGTTTTGTGATGGGAGCTAGTGTGGTTTCTGAGATCTCATTTTCCTGTAGACATCAAATTTTTGTCTTATACATAACAAGGGATTTTTTTTTTTGCTCTCACCTACAGAATGGAATATTTTCCCAGAATTTTCAGGTTAAAAGTGTGCCGTGCAAGGGTAGTGCCTTTGGTAGGTTTCATGAAAATATAGTTGATGGTTCCAGAGTTATAAGGATTTAAAGTTTTGTGTTTTTCTGGTCTTAGCATGCTCAGTAGCATTTTTTGGGATAACGTTCTGATACAGCACCAAAAATTGGTTGTTGCAGGGTCATTTTTGATTTTGCGGGATGTTATGCTCATGACACCAAAACTCTTTTTTTCTTTGTGACAGCTGCCTTCTTGTTTTTCACTTCACTAACAAACTACTAATTCAAACCTTTACTACAGCAGCCATAATTTAGAAAAAAAAAAAAGCAATCTACCTCTTTAGAATATGCTGGTTCATATTCTGAGGCCAGTTTCAGTCAGTCATGAGTATAAATATCTTTTTCTTAATTCTCCTGGCCATATTAACCATTTTTCCCATTTTTCTAATCATGACTCACTTTTTTGTGTCACACTTTTAAGGGTGTGAAAACTAAATTTGACTTGCAAAACTGTTTTTTTTTATTGCAATTTAAAAAAGTATGTTGGAAACACATTTTGATTACCCAACATAATTTTCAGCTTCGCAGGAGAAACATGGTTTCTCAGCATGAAATTTGATTGTGCACCATAATTTTTTTTGTTTTGCAGCATACATTTTTGCTGCGCAATAGAAATATTGGTTTCTCAGCATGAAATTTGATTAAGCTGCATGATTTTTTTGTTTCGCAGCACAAAATTGGTTTCTCAGCATGAAATTTGTCTGCACACCATGATTTTTCATTTTACAGCAGAAAGTTGGTTTCTCAGCTTGAAATTTGATTGCATATCAAAATGTTTAATTTTGCAGCAGAAAATTGTTTCCCCACATGATATTTGATTACACAGCATGATTTTTTGTTCCACGGCAAAAAATTGGTTTCTCAAGATGAAATTTGATTTCACATCACAATTGTTCATTTTACAGCAGAAAATAGTTTCTCAGCATGAAATTTGATTGCACATCAGAATTTCTTGTTTCATAGCAGAAATTTGCTTTCTCAGCATGAAATTTTAATGCACACCATGATTTTCTTTTCACAGAAAAAAAAACAAATTGGTTTTCAGCAATAACTTTGATTGCACATCAGAATTTTTAGTTTCATAGCAGAACATTGATTTCTCAGCATGAACTTTGATTGCACACCATGATTTTTGGTTTCACAGCAGACAATTGGTTTATCAGCATGAAATTTGATTGCATATCAGAATTTTTCATTTTGCAGCAGAAAACTGGTTTCTAAGCATGAAATTTGCTTGACTTGAAATTTGATTGCGCATCATCATTTTTGGTTTTACAGCTTAAATTGGTTTCTTGCCATGAAATTTAATTGCACATATAGTGAAGACAACTCTTCTCTTGGCATAGGATCTGCACTTCCGCACCAGTGGATGGCAGAGGGCCCTGTACATTGGCTTACAGATGGACTCTTTCCCCTGTATGGCTATGGGTTAGATTCTCAAAACTGAGACTGAAGCAAGGTGCCCGTGCCAGACATAAATGATGCAAGTGGTGGCACCTTGTGTCAGAAACTACCCCCAACAATTCACAAAAGCAACCTGCATCAACCACAGGCTGCCTGCCCCAAAGAGAGCTTGCAGCGCTCATTCACTCAAAAATGGTCTGCGACATGGTGCTGTAGGGCATGTGGCAGATGCAAGCTGCCACTTCACGAAAGTGGGGATCTCATAATTCTGGGGAGAATTCCCTAAATGCCCTTAGATTAGCCTGAACTAGTCTAAGGCCACTTAGAAAATTCTCCTCTGGTAGAGTTGCTGTTTGTAGAAATGTGCCACGGGATGTGGTCCCCCTCCCAAACCCTGATGTGACCTATTTAAAAATGTGTACATATATTATATTGCCCCCTTTCCCAGTGTTCTAGCGGTCCCCTTCCCAATCCCTGATGTGACACTTGACATATATATATATATATATATTTATACATATATATAAATATATACTATATATGTGTGTGTGTATATATATATATATATATATATATGCATGATGGCAGCAGTGGGATATGGAAAATATTCTCACTTCTGCAGAGTAAGCTCTGTATTCTCATCAGTACCGAAGGTTCACGATGCAGGAGTGAGTATATTTTCCATATCCAACGATCTGCACATCATGTGTGCAGTTTATACCACTGGGGTGAGAGCTTTAGGAATGTTTTTTGTGTTTCTGTGTGTTCCTGCTCATTCTGTGTGTGGTCTGTGTGTGTGTTTGTGTTCTGCATGGACAGGGAGTGAGAAACACAGGTGAGTGTGTTTGCAAAGCTAACTGAGTGATTCAGAGGCTCACTGAGAAAGAACAACTGCTGCAGGTAGCACAGAGAAAGACAAACTGCATTGTAAAAGTTTCATTTAAAATTCAGGTTGTTTTGAGGCTGAGATCAGCATAGTAATGGGCTAGGAGTGTTAGAAACTCAGTGGGGCCAGGTGAGAGGGTTTTGCAAAGATAATTGAGTGAGTCAGAGGCTCAGTGAGAAAGACAAACTGTTGCAGGTAGCCCTGAGAGAGAGAAACTGCTTTGTAAAACAGTTTCATTTAGAATTCAGGTTGTTTTGAAGCTGAGATCAGCACAGTAATGGGCTAGGAGTGTTAAATACTCAGCGAGACATAGGTGAGAGTGTTTTGCAAAGCTAATTGAGTAAGTTGCAGCTTTAGTGAGAAAGAGAAACTGTTTTCTGAAGCAGTTTCCTTTAGAATGCAGTCTACAGTACAGATATTCTCACACTGGTGACATCAGCAAAGTGAGGATAAATGTGATATATTCACTCCAGTGACATCAGCAGAGTGAGGATAAATGTGATATATATATATATATATATATATATATAAATATATATATACACACACCTCTGTCCCTTGTGTTTTAGGTGTCCCCACCCATCCCTGATGTGACCCCTTTGTAAAATACATATTGCCCTCATCTCTGGTGGTTTAGCAGTCCCCACTCCTTGATCCCCAATGCGATCCCTTTCTTAATATACATTAATGACCCTTCCCTGGTGATTTAATGGCTCCCCCACCCCAGCAGGTAATGCCCACTAGACCACTCCCACCTCATCCTGAACCTGAGCTGGCACTGGCACAACCCTCCTCTTCCCTCTGTGGCTGGTGCTGACTGTCACTGAGTGGTAATGTAAAGTTTACATCCTCACTGATTAATCAATGGGTGCATACACTTTACATTACTGCTCAGTGACAGATGAGTCGGTGTCAGCCATGGAACTTAGATGAGGTCTGTGCTGGTGCCGGTTCTGGTTCATGATGAGGGGGAGTGGGGTGGTAAGCTCTACCTGCTAGGGTGGTGGATGGGAGGAGCCACTAAATCACCATGGAAGGGTCATTAATGTATATTACAAAAAGGTGTTGCATCAGGGAGGGGGACCACTAAACGACCAGTGATAGGAGTAGATATATATATATATATATATATATATAGTAGATATATATATATATAGGTTTCATAGGTTATATCAAGCTGGAATAGACTTGCGTCCTTAGTGCTTGCCTTTCAAAGTCTATTTAAAGCCATATTTAACTCTATCTCCATAAATTATATCCAGTTTTATCCTAAATGTATCCATGCTAGTACTCTCCACCACCTCTGGTGGGAGCTGATTCCATGGAGCCACCACTCTTTGGCTGAACCATTTTTTTCTTTCATAGTAGGTTCCATCTAGGCCTAAGCAGCAGTTTGGTGTGCAATTTATTACTGAATCTACCCTCCCTTAACTCAAAACCCAGATCTTTCCTTAGGGTATTATCGCCCATTGCTTTATGTAACATGCACATGTTTCCTCTGTGTCTCCTGTACTGCAGTGAGAAGATATTAAGTGATTTTAGTCTCTGACCATATGATAGTTCTTTTAAACCAGAAATTGCCCTGGTTGCTCTACGTTGAATGCCCTCGACTCTTATAATGTCCTCTTTTTTTGTTCGGTGACCATACCTGGACACAGTACTCTAAGTGTGGTTTTATATATATATATATATATATATATATATATATATATATATAGTAAGAAAAGAGGTCACATCGGGGATCGGGAGGTGGCCACTATACCATCATGGCAGGGGGCACTACAGTTAGGTATTAATAAGGGCAACATCCAGCTAGTCCACCAGGATCTAGAGTGGTGCACAGCTGTCCTGTGGCTTGTTTCAAACCCTCCCGGTGTGCTGTCTGCCACCTGGCAATGGTTGCTGCATGCCATGGGAGTTTGCTGCTGGGACCCTGCCTGATAGAGAATCAAGTACAGGGTCCCTGTGACACTAGGCTTTGACGCAAGCTGCCTTTGGCAACAGCTTGCATTGATCTTAGAGCTCTTTGAGAATCAAGCACTATATCTGCAGCTACATGGAAGCACAGAGATTATATAGCCCTGCACCTCTTTTTCTTTTTCCATTGAGCTTTTTCTGGTGGCACTGGCAGGTGGCTACAGCTCCCCCAACAGAGGAACTCAGCTCTCCAGCCCTGATCTCCCACACTGATAGGTTACCCCCCCCGTGACAGGGTAGGGGCTGAGGGGGTGCTGGCTTCCTCCCCTCCCCCTCCCCCAGATAACCAACATCCAGACCCTGGTGCTCAGTGCAGGTGCAGGTGTGGTTGGGGCCTTCATGGAGCCTGCCAGCTCCATTTCCACATTTGCTTCCATCCTCCCTCACCATCCAATGGTAAATGTTGGGGATGTGCTGTCTGAGCTGTATCCCCCTCCAATCATCGCTAGAGGGCAATCAGCAGGTGGGACGACAATCCCTCCCTCCCCCAAGAGAAGAGAGCAGTCCTCCAGATGCTCAGTCCTCACTCACCCCTGCCAACCCCCGGTGGCCCTGGCTCATTCCCAAATCTAGGTTGCCAGTGTGGCACGAGGTATGGCACCCAGTGCCTCACCCCTCAGCACCACCAGGCCGGCCCCACAACCCTGCACTTCTGCAGCAAAGCTGCAGCTCCATGAATTCTTGGCATCCATTGCTGCATAGAACTGCAGGGCATTCAAGGACCCTACACTTCCATAGGTGGATGGAGTCTTCCCTTTCTTACCTTTGGTTCTGTGCATCTGCATATCAGGATATGATTCCAGTATGTCAAAAGAAAGGCAAGAATTTGCAAAACACTTTGTTAATGCATCAGTTAGGGTTCAAGTTAATGTCACAAAGGTAGGGAAATTTTTAGGATTTCCAACCCTAGCCCTGCCCCCGAGCAGCTAAAGGAAAAATGTTAGGGTTTTGGGTCTCTGAGTCTTGGTGAAACAATGGTGGGATCTTCCATTGGGTTGTTGGCCCTAATGCCCATACTGTTCTCTGAACAAACACAGTCAGATGTGATCTCCTTTCATCAAACACAGCCCACAGGGCTCTATGTGAAGAAAACTACAACACATTGTATTGGCAACATGTGGCAAGACATACATCTCTACCTTTGAAGACTGTATCACTATGAAACACTGGCTTGGAGCTGTACCTCCTGCTTTGGACAGGAGGCTACATGCTGGTGGAGGGGGGAACATCAGGGTTGACAACCCCAACGAAGACCTCACCACTGATTTGCCAAGACTCCAGAGAACCAAAACCCTAATATTTTTTCCTTTTGCTGCTTGGGGAGGTGAGAGGATGGAGAGAGTGTTGGAAACTCTATTGCCAAATTTCCCTACCTTGAATCCTAATGGGTGCATTAATGATTTTTTTTTTTTTGCAAAGAAGTTATATATTATAATTATGAATAACTTATATTATGAAAGAGCATTGATCAGTGGAGCTATCTCCTGGTAAAACAAATAAAATACAAAAGAAGTCAGCATTTGTGAAAATGTGGGACACATCATGGTGTCATGACTTTACAAGTAGAAACTGATGGATTTATTTGTGTGAAATTAAATTTTGGTTTAGAATCATGAAGTATTATGAATTTTTTCTTTAAATTTGGTTAAAGAGAGGCAGCAGCACCTTTTCTAAGTGTTTCAAAATTAATTTGAGGGAAAAAATGTGGTATATCCCTCACAGTGTGGGACTGTTGAAAGGTGTGGGTTAGTATGGGAACTGGATGTAGGGGGCAGTGAAGCAAGGTGGACAGGCTCAGATTCAGAGAGAGAAATGTAGTACCAGCAGCAGTGGTTTGTGGATGTCATCAGAAGGGGTACACTTACTGTACGTTGATTGGACTAACATAAAATTGGTTGTCAGGCTTACTTTCCATGTCACTTACATTAGGACATCTGGACTCTGGCTGTGCCCCAGTAAGCTCAGATTCCTGGAACCACCACAGCAGCAATGGCTTTCAGTCCAGAAAAGAGCCAGGAGTGAAATATGCTGGTGGCATTCCAGCCACAATACTGTAGGCTGCATTTTGTGGGGTGCCATTGGCAGCAGGAAGAGCAGGAAGAGTCTGTTTTGCTGTAGTGCTCCCACTCCACTACTCACTATATGTGGGGTTGGGGGAGCAAAGAAATGGGTGTGGCTCACTGGCTACATCAAACATGGTGCATTGAGGTGCTGGAGACATGTGCAGCTTCTCCTGTTCCTCAGCCCCAGATTACAGTGTGAGAGTGAACTCCTCGGATGACTTGCTGACCACAACAAGCATGGTGTTTCAAGGAGCTAGGAAGAACTGTCTCCAAGCTCCCCAGCCTGGGCTTTTTATCCAGGAACGAGCCAGGGGAGTAAATGATGCTGATGGCATTCCAGTTGTAAGACTGCTGCTTCCTGGCCTGATGGCAAAGTTTGTGGTGGGCCAGGCAAGGTTGAAGATGTGCACCTCCAGCCATGAAGAGCATTCTGCTTTGGGGAGACTGGTAGTGGTGCTGGGCCCCAGGCTTGAGCCAGAGGTAAGCTCCTGACTCTGGAGAGGGTTACAAAGGCATCACAGGATGCAGTAGTCAACCCTGGATAGCCAAGGCGAAGAGAGAGAGGGGAAGTAAAGGCAGGCCAGTCTCTGTTGTAATAAAGTATGGTGGATGGCTATGTTACTGTGTTTATTCAAGGAGGCCAAATGGGGCCCACACCACTATCCAGTCTGTTTGGTGAGCTGGAGTGTGGGCTGCTAAGTATTGCCTGAAGAAATGGAGTTATTTAATTATCCAGCATAATAGTTTCCTCATGGAGGAATGACAAAGTATTACTCTTGGCAGAACACTTTACAAGTGAGGCTGGCCTGGAGCTGCTGAGGGTTGCGGTGCTGGATGCCACACCTTATGCCACACTGGTAACCTGGGTTCGGGAGTGAACTCGGGCTGCCAGGGGTCAGCGGGAGGGGTGTGTGTGTGTGTGTGGGGTGAGGAGTCAGATTGAGCAGCCGCAAGGCAGCTCTCCTATCAGGGGAGGGATGAGGGGGTTTCCCCGGCTCCTGGCTGCCACCCTGGCAGTAGGCTGGGAGGGTGGAAGGGGAAGTCACCAGAGCCACAGTGTGCATGCGTACCTCCACGCACATGGGCAGCTGCAATGCTGGGTCATAGGATATACAGAGTGAAAAATATAAACTAATGTCTCCCCCATTGCCAAAGTAAGGTGAAGGGGCAATGAGAGAGCAAAAAGTAACTGATCTAATGTCTTTTCTGTACAGTCCATTTTGTTCTTATCATCTTCTTTTTGTTAATTACTATTATCCTGTACTTCATATTGTTACCCCCACTTTCCCTTTCCCCCAAGACGCACCTGGAAATAAGCTATTGAAGCTCAGTGTGCCTTTCCTGGTGAAACTTTTCAAATAAATAAATGAAAAGTAATATATAAAAAAAGAATACTTTACAATTGGAAAAAGTAAGTTTTTTGCCCCCATTGCAGTCCTTCTGGCCACCAGTGGACAAGTTTGAATTTGGACACAGTGTCTGTTCTGAAGATGCATAGAGCACACACTGTGTCATTGTTGTCTGGACCTTGGTATGGGAACACGACGGGCTGTGTAACTTTAGTATAAATCAATCATATACATATTTTTTTAGCACATGTTTTACTCTTCCATGCTCTACTGCATGCAATGCAGTACCTGATGTCTCCTACTTCCTTCCTGAGGTCCCAGACTTCTTTAGCAATGGCTTGATTTTATATCCAGTTATTGCTAGGGAAGTCTGGAGCCTCAGAAAGTGGGAGATATATTGTACTGCACTGCAATAGCAAGCAAGACATGTGCTAAACAAATATACAGTATACAAGGGTTTATATAAAAAAAATTAGGCAGCCCATCAGGCAGTAAACATAGGGGGACATTGTTTAAACAGGAAAGGCACACTAAGCCAAAGCTTGTTTCCAGGTGCAACCTGGGAGCACAAGGAAGTTAAGTGACTTGCACAGGGACACACAGTGTGCAAGTGGGGGCTGTGGGATTCAAACGTAAGTCTCCAGGTTTGCAGCTCAGAGCCCTAAACATCTGCGCTATACTGCAGCGTCACCTGAAAAATAGACAGAACAGTAAACTTATTTTGTTCCCAGATTATTTATTTAACCAGCTGAGATGGAATGTGAAACATCTCCTTTACCGGCTGGGGGAGGGATGATCCTCATTTAACAGTTTTACAACGAGGGGGGCCTCAAGCACAAGGATGTGACATGACTTAATGCAAAGTCACACAGTGTGCACTGATGGGATTCTAATCTGCAGGAGATTACAGTTTTCCTTCATCTGTGCCACTGGTCACCTTGTCCTCTGACTGGCCAGTCACACCATGTCCTCTGATTGATCAGTCATCCTGCCCTTCCTATTGGCAACCAACACTAGCAAGCCAGTTGACTGCATCTTCCTTCCTTGCTGTTGGTCAGCACTCAGAACCACTTATTTTAAAGCTTTAAACCAACCTAAATATTTAATTATACCAATCTGTAGATTGGGCAGAGGAGCTTGGAGCAACCAGACAATCAACAATTTATTTTTCAATTACTTTTGTTCATTTCCCTTTTCACGGTGAATAAGACAGCTGTACAAATATGTCTATATTTACATTTGCCATGCCTGTCTTGCCTTTTCATGCTCCTATGTCCCATCATCTTCACATTTCTTTTAAATATTTCTCTTTATTTGGTGGTAACATTATTGCACGGGGGCACATAAGGCAGCTAGTCATTGTTTGTTGGGGGCACCGTGTGTTTGGCTGTGGTGGGGCACTTATCTTTTATATTATTTTAAACTATTAAAATTATTGTATGGGAGCACATAAGGCAGCTAGTCATGGTTTGCTGGGGGACCCTGTGTGTTTGGCTGTCGTGGGAGCGCTTATCATGTTTTTTTTGCTATTTCTCTTTTGTTTATTGTAAAAGTCTGTCATGGGTCAGGTGTGTGGATGGGGGGGAGTGGCTCATCCACATATCCTTCCCACCCTACTGTTCCCAGCAGGCTATTCTGGCTCACTGGTATAATCATATGCCTTGGGTGGCTACTTTCATAAAGCATAATTTAAATGCATCAGAGGGCTTATGATACAAATTGCTTATAATCTTACTTTTGGGTTTATAAACAAGTTTTATCATAAGCCCACCAATTGCACATGAATTTAGATACCCACTCACTCTGCATGCCCTCCAGTCCCTAGGTGCTACTTCCATCTCCAGTGAGCTGCTAAAGAGCTTAGCCAGTGGCAAAACCACAACCTGTCCTATCATCTTCAGCACACTAGGATGCATTCTGTCTGTGCTCCTTGACTTGTCCACATTCAGTGTATTTAATCCCTTCAACACCCTTGCCTCTAAAATCAGATAATCATTTACACCATCTCCCTCCTGTCTCTTCTTTGGCTGTGTGACAGTCAGGCATAGGCCCTTCGTCCTTCATTGGACAGCCAAACTGGCTCAGTGTGTGCACCTTCCCTTTATCATTCTCTTGCCTTTCCCCTTCTTTAGTTTAACTACCTCCTGTCTTGTGCGACACTTCTCCCAGAGGTAGTGAAATAATGTGTTTGTCCCCTTCTTCATTCCCTCAGCTGTCTTTACAGTAACTCAGTGTCTGACTTTGCCCACCTTACAGTTTTGTTGGCCTCTACAGTATCATCCTGCTTAGAAATACCACCCTTTCCTCCTCTGCCTCAATGATTTTGTATATTTAAGGCCTTTTTTTTCTCTCTCATGGTTTTCCACATCTCTATTGTAAACCACAGTGGTTTCCTACTCCTTCTGTTTTGCCCTACTGCTCTTACACAGAAACTGTTGGATGCCATATCTTAATTTCCACTTTTTGTCACCTCCTTTGCCACCCATACCCCTTCCAGTTTCTCCTGCAACAGCTCCCATGTCCTACCAAAATATGTCCTACTGAAGTCCAGAATGTTTTCCTGTGATTGGTTCCTCCCTCTCTATAGTTTATCATTAAACTGCAAGGGCTAATAGTTGTGCACTGTGTATTCTCCTATATACTCCCTGTTTAGGAAGACCAAGTGAAGGGTAGCTCACTTCCTTGTAAGCTCTTCTACTTTCTGTATCATGAGTGCTTCCAGAAATGCCCCTACAAGGGGATGATTCCTTGCACTTGCTGCTACTGGGATGCTTCAGTCCACATTTGGCATGTTGAAGTCATCCTTCAGCAGCAGCTCATCTTGTTTTGCTGCCTTTCTAATCGTGCTCCCCAGTTCTCTATCAGCAGCTTCTTTCTGAGATGGTAGTTTATATACCACTTCAGTCCTGATGTTCCTTCCTCCATCTATGACTACCTGTACCCGCATTGCCTCTGTGTACTGACCCACTCCACATCCTTGACCTATGTGGGTTGGATACCCTTCCTTAAGAATAACACCAAATGATCCCACTTCTTTGCTTCTTATCCCTGCTAAACATTGCATATCCAGAAATGGCCTGATCCCATTTGTGGTACGGTGTTACCCACGTCTTACTGATCACCACCAGGTTCAACTGTGTTTCTGCCATAACTGCCTCCAGGTCACTGGCTTTGTTTCCCAGGCTCCTGTCGTTTGCACACATAGCCCTCCAGTTAACTTGCTTCCTCCCCCCCATGGCTCCTTTATACCCATCTCCCCATGCTCTCATCTCTAGTCCTGCTCCTACCACTCCCTGCCCCTCTGGACCCCCTGCAGCATCTTCCCTGTAGCTTGTTCTGTATCCCCTTTGTCTCCATATTTGTTATGCCCTGTTGTTCACTCTGTTTCTCATTGTGCTGGTAGGAGGCCATCAAGGACTCTGTCATCTGCTTGTTTAAATGCCTCTTGATGCACTATGTTAACATGCGCCTTAACCCCTTGGTGCCCTCCTTAGAGGGTGTAGGTCATACCGCATGTAAAGCCTTTTGTTTCTCCAAGAGTGCCCCAGTCTCCCAGGTACCCAAAACCCTTCTCTCTGCAACACTGCTTCACCCATGAGAAGAAGCAAGTGATCAAAAGAAACTTCCCCTCACCCCTCAACCACACCAGCAGAACCTCAGAAGTTACTGAGGTTGCTTGTAGTTTAAATCTCCATCACAGCTTCTTGAATCTATCCTTCACCTCTAATAAGGTTCTGCTAGCCCAGTCATTAGTCCCTAGGTAGACAATGATGTCAAGCCCTCCCTCTGGCTCGTAACAGTCCTCTACACCCACATGCATCCCTCCCAACCAAAGCTCCTGGAAGGTTCCTAACTATTCTACTTCCTTGGTACCACACACCTACTATCCTCTCCATCCCCTTAGTGATGGGGTCCCATGCCATAAGTACCTATCTCGACCTCACCTTCCTTTGGACTCCAAGATCATCACAGTTGTCACTTAAGGACAGACCTGGCATCCTGAGGGGTAACAGGTTCTGGTCCCCTCATTGGAGAGACCAGACATACTGAGTCACACATAAATGAACCGGTTCACTTTAAAAACCCTTGGCTCAAGTGGACCTTTATACCCCTTGCCAACTACAGTTCGCTCCCCTGCCTAAACCTTATGTGTTCATTGCAGAAGAAGAGTAGTGGCTGCCTCCAACAGCCTCAACTTGAGCCTTCTTGGGAGAAGGCTAAATTTAGCCTTTACCATGGCTGGTTCTGCCACAATTGCTGCAAATTATTGCACACTGGGTAGTACCACTATCTCTGGAAGATCTCCCTGAAAATGGGTGCTCCACTGGGGTAGCATACTACTAGGCCCCCTTCACCAACCAGTCCCACCTCTGCTCTCCTCATCCTACACCAGTTGCTCTCCTATACGCCTGTCTTGCCTGTTGCACTAGGGGCTGCCCCAAAGCAGTCTGCCAGAGGTGGGGAAGCTGTTTCTCCTACATGGACCTTTTTATCAGGATACACCAGATAGGGATTTTGTAGGAGTTCTGAAATATCTAGTGACCACAGGCAATCTATGTGTCTCGAAGAACCCACCAATCCAGCTTACTGGATCCTTGCTGACCCTATCTAGCTTTCTCTACAGAGAGTGTCCTTCCTATTATTTGCTACAAAACAGTGAACCAACCTCAGGAGCAGTACTTTTACACCCAGAGGTGTAACCAATGGTTACTGAAAGACTCCCTCAGTATTAGGAATCAGTGTTTTACCTGCACCTTTGAGTTATCTCAAGCAGAGTCCCCTGCTGATCGGCTAAGTCCCAGTTGAGACCTTTGCAGACACTGTTCTCATGCACTGTGATCCTGTTGCTCAGGGCCCCAAATGCTCCTGGGATGCTTGATTCACCTTGACATAAGTACAAACTAATATCAACCTATTGGTCACTTGTTGTCACATGCTCTAGCCGCGCACACATAGTCTTCAATTTCAGGACAGTTCTCCTCCTGCCCCTCACTGTCCCACCGTCCTTGCTTCACCACCCTAGCCACCAAACCCCCAGCAAATGTTTAAAAATCACAGCATTTATGCTCAGAAAAATGCTACAAAGTTCAGTTAGTTGTTATGCCTCCCCTGACTACCCCACAGTCCTTGATCTGCCTCCCCAACCAACAGACCCAAAGTCCCCAGCATTTATAAAATGCTTCCCAGACTGCTCAAGAAAATACATGCAGTAAAGAGAACCAGAGTTGCCATCCTAATAGGAGGATACAAATGATATAGCGAGGGGTCTGAAAAACATCAATATAATGACCAGTGACATCCTAGTCTCTGTCAATGTTGAGTGTCTAGACAACAATAAACTTCATGAAGATCTGCAACTGTATCCTGGAACCCTCTTGGAAACTGAGCTGGTCACCTAAATGAGGATGCCCTAGTATGCAGAAATTCTTAATAGCTAATTAGCTAAATTCATTCATTCATTCATTCATGAAATAAAACAGATGTCTTGTTACCCTCACACTTCATTGTCAGCCTTGCCTGGTTTGTCTTGGAGGCACACTATTTCTCATTCAAGGGAAAAAATCAGTATCCAGAAGAAGGCACAGCAACGGGCATGATGTTTGTACCTAATTTAACAGATCCTTTGATGAGAACCTGGGAGGACAAGTTCATTTTCAATAGTACTGCTAACCAGTTTAAAACAAACATAAAATGTTGGAACCAATAATTCACAACTTCTACTCATTTTGTCAATCAGTACTGAAGACTGCTACATTATATGTTATTATATGCAGGTAATTGCAAAAAAAATATGGTATACTAATGTATATGTAAGGGTTGAAGTACAAGATGTATGGGAATTGGTGAATATCTGCTGTGGTGTTTCTCAAAGTTTGAACACTCACTCAATGCAATGTTGACATTGCCCTAACTTCAGCACCCTCTATCTAAACACTGCTGTGTCAGTATTTTACTTTCTCTGAGAAGACAGTGCCAAAATTAAGGTAACCGCCAATGCTGCATCACATGATCACTCAAACCCCAAGGAACAGCACAGCACAGATTCTCCAAGGTTCCAGAGACTTTTTCCCAAAAATGTTTTATTTATTAATAATTTATTAATTTCTTTCATTACGTAATTTATATAAACGGTCACTTACATGATGTCCATATTGAAAACATTGAAAAGAAGACACAAAGAGAAATGTGTTTCATTTGTAAAGACATAGAAACAATGTAGCCAAAAGTCCTTCAAGACAGGTAGGGGGAGAAACTGTGAGAATACTTTAATGAAAGGTTTTCATGTGCAGACAACTTTGCACCAAAATACCTATAAGAGGGTTCAAATTAAGATGTGTATCTCAATTCAGTTAATAACTCACATATATGAGATTAATGTGGTTTATAACCCCAGAAGTCATGAAGATTATTTAGAATACATAACAAAAATAGAAACACAAGTTGTATATCCCTATTTATATGAAAGAAGAGACAAACCCAGATCCCCTCTTTTCCACTATGCACAAATACTTTGAAAGAAAATTTGAAGTTCTGATCACATTCCTAGAATAAGCCAGCATGTACATACAGGATGAGTGTCAGCATGCAGAGTACATCCAAATAAGCTATATAAAATGGACGCATAGCAGATTTCAAAGTCTATAAATAAGAAAATAAATTCTCTGAGAACTAGTATAAATTATATTTAAGCTGACAGACAGATTTCATATATTTAGCATCCTGATGTCAACCCACTTACATCCAAACAGAAAATAATTTGAGAACCATTAAAAAGAGGTATAAGATGGGCTAAATGTGGGAAGGGACAAGGAGAAAAATAGCAGAATAGCCAGTTAATGATAATCAGTCTGTTTAGATGAACAGTTAATGTCTTTCAGTTGTACTCAGGGTTACCAAAGGTATAACACGAGTCTCATAGCAGAATGTTCAGAGATCACAAAGGAAACCAGCTATTATAGTTTTTCTCCTCCAGTTCTGGTAAACAAATTCTTTCCTTGTCTGAGTCACTGGCTGAAGAACTTTCTGCCTGATATCTCCCTTAGATTTGAAATGGACAGCTGAACAAGGTAAAAGAATATGTATCTGACAGAACTGAGAATAACCCAGGCTTTGCATATGTATAGAAGAGAGAACAGAGACCCAGTCTCTTTAACTTTAGTTTTTAATTGCAGGAACCTTCTTTGATGTGCCTGGGTTTGAGGGCTCATGTCTAGATATACTGTATAAAAAAATATTTCTTGTGTAAATGCAAAGGCACCTTTAAACCATATTTTTATTACTGCTTTTTAATCACTTTCCAAAGCAAATTGTATTAAGACAGTAGCAGGTTTTAGTTGTGAGGCAGATGCAGCTTTTCCAGTAGATTTAGACCCATCACCAGAAACATGTGTAGCACTTGAAGTAGTTAATAAAGATGTACCCTTTCTGGGGAGATGGAAAACTGTATATTTAGAGGTGACATATTGTCGTGAGTAAACTGAAGGTACTCTATAAAAATTATCTACAATGTTCCAGGTGATTTAATCAGAGGTCTTGAGATTCAGGAGACCAACAACAGCAAAGATTGGATTTAGGTATATTATTTTCTAAATTCTCCATTTTTTGTGCTTTCTGGATATACTCCCTCAAAACAGATGTTAGCAATGCAGAGTTGAAGGTAACTTTGTTAGTTAAAGCTGTATGTTCCTTTTGATAAAGCAGTGCTGTTTACTCAGATTTTTGTAGTGCTTGAAATGTTTTATCAGATTTATCTGTCACTACCTCCAATTGGTGCCTAATTTTTGGATGGTAATTGGTAGAGTAATGTAGGGTCTGTTCGTAGCTTCAAACAAGCTGAGTTTTTCATGTACAGGGAGTGTGGTATCTTTCAGTTCAGCTGGGAGTTTAGCTTCTTGAATCACAGTCTTTTTGTAAGAGTCCACAGCTTGAGACTTCAACCACGGCAGATGATTCTGCTTTTCTGGGGCTGCCGAAGACAGGAGAACATAGGAAGTGGTCTATTGGACTGGATCATTCCCTTTTGTCAAGCTGTGCTGCTTCAACAAGTGAGACGCTCTCCAACTTCCTTTTTTCCTTATGTACTCATTCCATCAATTTCTTCTTTTCTTTTTCAATAGCTTTGTCTCCTCCATTTCAAAAGGATCTATTTGGTGGTAGTAGCAAACCAAATGAGGTAAAAAAGATGAATTTTGTTTTGGTTTTTCATTCAGAGTGTTCCTCAGCAAACAAACACTCTCTCTCATGCAACCATTGTGATCCTCCCCAGACTTTGTATTTCCATACATTTTGTGCTTCACCCCTTGAGGTAGGGGCAGAGAAATATTGCTTGCTTAGTGCAGGGCCCTGCAGGCCCTAAGTGAATCAGCAGGCCCGTTATGCAGGACAACACATCTGTAGCTTGTTTCACACAAGTTTCAAGAGTCATAGAAGGGAGGTGATACTGCTTTCTGCTGCAGGTCATTGAGTCATCGATGCCTGGAGTATTGTGTACAATTTTGAAACTGACATCTAAAAAAATAAGAGAGAGAGAGGGAGGTCAGAGACTGTCATGTAAAGGGCTTTGAAAATGATGCAGGAGCAGTAGGGTAAGTCTTATGAGGAGAGACTGGACATCCTCAGTATATACTCTCTGGACAAAAGGAAGGAAAGGAGGACATGATTGAAGCATGCAAATATATCCTGGGATATAATAGTTTGGGATCCAAAGAGTTGTTCAAGCTGAGGAACAGACCATACACTCACCAGGGAGCACAGTCTCAAGCTGGAAGGGGAGATCTTCAAAAGGATATCAGGAAGCATTTTTCACAGAGCAGGTGGTGGATAGGTGAAACTGTCTACTCAGTAATAGAGCATTTCTAGAACTATATCAGGGAGGGTTTGAAGCACAGTATGACAGTTTCAAGTGGGTTATTAGGAACAGAAGGGAGGTTGGTGGCAGGGAGGACTCTGGGGGACAAAGTAAATCAAGTAGGGCATCACAGCAGACTCATAACACAGTCTTTTTCTGTCCTTGTTTGTCTATGTATCTAATAATACACATGTCTATGCATCTAATAATACACAGTCCCATAAATATAACAACTAAGAAGGCATGCAGAGCTAAAAAGCTACTTCCAGACTTCTACCTTGAAGATATCCAACCTTTGGACATTGTAGACAGATGGTAGACGTGAATTCCACAGAATAGGAGCAGCTACAGAAAACACCTTATCCCCCACAGATTTTGATCTTGAGCAAGGGACAATAATCCATTCTTGGTCCTTGGATCAAAGGGCTTTTGTTGGGTGGTGGGGGTCAGAAGCTTGTGATGGTAGCTGTGGTTCAGTTTGTGTATGCCACTGAAAGGCAAAACTATAACGCTGCAGTTAAGCTAAGGGCCCTATTCTGAGATGAATTGGCATATGGATGATGTGTGCACTGCTGTCTCATGCTGTTCCACTCTTCCAATTCCACTGCATAAGCCTAATTCACTGGCAGCATCCATATCCTCTGGCTGCCATGCTGGAGCATCTCACTGTTATTTACTCACCAGACTAGGCACCCTCCTGAACTCTTTCTGCCACTTCACCACCGCCTTCCACCCCTTAGAAACATAGAAACATAGACTTTGATGGCAGATAAGGACCGCTTGGCCCACCTAGTCTGCCCATTTCCCTACCTACAGGATAGGCTGTAGATCATACTTAACCAACAGCCTATTTCTTCCTACCCCCCACAAGAACTACCTTATGCCTGTCCCATGCATTCTTGATTTGTCCCACAGTTTTAGACCCCACAACCTCCTCAGGAAGGCTGGTCCATGCATCCACCACCCTCTGTGTGAAAAAAATACTTCCTCACATTGTCCCAGAACCGCCCCCCCTCTACCTTTAAATTGTGTCCCCTTGTCCTTGCACGTCTCTTTTTCTGAAAGATGCTACCCTCTTGGACTTTGTTGATTCCACTGAGGCACTTAAAAGTTTCTATCATGTCCTCCCTCTCCCTTCTTTCCTCAAGTGTATACATATTAAGTTCCTTTAGTCTCTCCTCGTATGGCTTCTCTTGCAGACCCTGCACCATTTTAGTTGCCCTCCTCTGGACTGCCTCTATCCTGTCTATGTCCTTGTGGAGATGGGGTCTCCTGAACTGGACGTAGTACTCCAGATGGGGTCTCACCAGCTGTCTGTACAGAGGGATAACAACTTCCTGTTTTCTGCTGGTGATGTCTCATGTACTCTGCCCTTGCCCTCATGCCCCTGTCCCACATAAGAATGGCTTACTGTGCCTCCTTTGTTGCAAAATTCTGGTTTGGAACCCTCCCTACCTACCTCTCTGCCTACCTCTCCCAAGCTGCTCCCTCTACCTACTCACTTTGTCAACAGGATCTGCGTACTTTTGCTGTCCCACACACCCTCTCTGCATCTGGCCAATGTGCTTTTTCCTTTCAGTTCTCTTTTCTCTGGAATAAACTCCCCTCCAACCACAAACTATCCTCCTCCCCCTTCTTACTCAATGGGCTACTCAGACTTCTGTCTCACCCTCAGTGCTCCCTTTGTACCGTAGCCCCACCTCCTAAGTGTTAGTTAGGCAATCACCTACCGTTGCAAACCTCTGACAGCCATATATCCTTGTTCAATAGGAACCCCATTGTTGTAATTTGAGCCTTGCTCTCTGTATTTCTTTTTGCCCTGACCCATTATTTATTATTTGGTTCAACAGCCTGTCCTGCAACTGGACTGTAGATAAACTATTTTCTTTTTTGCTTTAATGTTGTACTCCTCTACCTTGATGTTATCTACTGTTTGTTATGTTTTTTTTAACAGTGACCCTTGTTTCTTGTTAGTGATGTATTTTTTTTTGTCATATGTAAATGTACTATTTTTCCCATGTTGCCTTTCCCCAAATTGCACCTGGAAACGAGTCTCGGCTCATTGGTGCATTTGCAGGTTATCAACTTTTAAATAAATAAATAAATACATACATACATAATGGGTGGAGAGATAGGCCAGAAAACAGACTTTCAATTGGAAGTCCTGGACAGCCATCCAGTATATGCCCTACTATGAGAAAGCAGGGCTTTGTGAGATATTGTAGCGGTGGTCCAGATGATCTGGACATCAAACTGCTAAAACTTGCAGCCCCTTAAATTTTCAGGCCTCTGATGTACCTCATCAATTGCTCTTTAGAGTTAGCTAATGTTTCTTCTGGAAGGAAAACTGCCAGCATTGTGCCCATTCATAAAGGAGACGACTTGGATAACCTCAATAACTTCAGACCTATCGTCCTCTTGCCTGTGGTCTCCAAAGTACTAGAGCACATACTGCAAAACCAAAAGACTGAATTTCTGAGCAAAACATCACTGCTTGGTGAATACTAGTGAGGTTTTAGAACAGGCCACAGTATAGTTACTGCAGCAAGAAAGGTACTCTGTGACATCAGTGTGCCCATAGATAGAGGAAAATATGTTGACACCATGCTCATTGATCTATCAAAGGCCTTCAGCACAGTGCACAACAGACTACTGCTCACCAACTAACTGAGCTGCATATGAGCTCAGAGGTAGTCAGCCATTTGGTAGTTATCTAACTAACTGCAAACAGAGCATCAGGATACAAGCAATAAATCCAACCCCTTACAAATCATTAAAGATGTACCACAAGGTTCACTGATTGACCCTTTACTGGTTTCTTTATATGTAAAAGACCTGGATCAGCATGTCAGAGGTATGAACTACCAGCTGTATGTGGGTGATACTATGCTCTATGCCTCTGGAGTCCACATCCCTGCTAAGTAGATCATTCTCCAAAAGGGACTTTATGACCTGCAAGTCTTTCTCCTCAACTCAAAACTGTCTTTAAATGTGGAAAAGACCAAAGCTATGATATCTGGGTCTGCTGCATGACTGAAGAGCTAAACAGGCTCTGCCCCTCTTCTCATTGCTACCACAGATAGATCACCTCTGGAGATAGTGAATACCAATATTTGAGTTTCTGTGTTGACTCACTTCTCACAAGGAACCCCCACATCGACAAACTCATCCAATCCTGAGCTAGTACTTCTGCTTTTACTGAGGAGGACCTAGGCAATGGCCCAGAAATGGAAAAATGCAACACCACTGTACAGGGGGTTGATACTAGCCCCTTCACAGAAACTGAAGTACTGGAGGCACTAAATAAACTACAAATTGACAAAGCCATGGGGCCAGATGAAATGCACCCCAGGATCTTAAAGGAACTGAGATTAGAGTTGGCTGCCCCACTGGCTAACCTATTCACAAAATCCCTAAAGGGTGGGGAGGTACCTGAAGATTGGAAAAGGACAATCATGGTCCCACTCCACAAACTGGGCAGCAGGGAGGACTCTGGAAATTACAGGCTGGTAAGCCTCACATCCGTAGTGGGGAAGTTAATGGAGACACTACTCAAACAGATGATCATGGCATTCCTGGAGGTTAGCTGACATCAGGACCCCAAGCAGCATGGTTTCACAGCAGGTAGATCATGCCAGACAAACCTGATTGAGTTTTTTGACTGTGTTACAAAGGTTATAGATGACAACGGGGCAGTAGATGTGGTCTACTTAGACTTTGCAAGGCATTCAACTCGGATCCACACAGAAGACTGGTAAAGAAGTTAGACCACACAGGAGTTGTATCAGAAGTAGTTAGATGGGTTAAAAACTGGTTACAGGGCAGAATCCAGAAAGTGCAGGTAAACAGAGCACTGTCATCAGAAGGTAGAGTAACCAGCAGTGTGTCCCAGGGTTCAGTACTGTGGCCCCTGCTCTTCAATATTTTCATATCTGACATAGCTAACGGACTACAGGGAAAGGTGTGTCTGTTTGCAGACAACACCAAAATATGCAACAGGGTCGACACCCAGCAGGGAGTGGACAAGATGGAAGCTGACCTCAAGAAACTGGAAGAATGCTCTGGAGCATGGCAGTTGAAAGTCAATGCCAAAAAGTGCAAAGTCATGCACATAGGAAAAATAAATCCAAATAAGACATATTACCTTGGAGGGGAAAGACTAGCTGCCTCCACCCAAGAATGCAATTTGGGAATCATTATCTTAGACAACTTGAAGGCAGGTAAACAGTGCAAGAAGGTAGCATTAAAGGCCAGTGGTATGCTGGGATGCATTAGGAGAGGAATCACAAGCAGGAAGAGGGAAGTGATCCTGCCACTGTACAGATCACTGGTTAAGCCTTACCTGGAGTACAGCATCCAGTTCTGGAGGTCCCACCTCAAAAAGAACACTGACTGAGTGGAGACGGTGCAGGGAAGGGCAACAAAAATTATTCAGGGACTTCAAGAGATGTCATACGGGGTAGACTGAAAGAATTTAACATGTATTCCCTGGAACAGAGGAGAGAGCGGGGTGACATGATCGAAACATTGAAGTACCTAAAAGGCATAAACCAGGTGCAAATAGATGATCTCTTCCTATTTAAGAAGGGCAGTAGAACCAAGGAACATGATCTAAGGCTGCATGGAGGGCAGTTCTCCACCAACACCAGGAAGTTTTTCTTCACAGAAAGAGTGGTGGATGCCTGGAACAGCCTGCCCACAGAGGTGGAGGGGGCAAGCACAGTGGCAGGTTTCAAGAATGCTTGGGACAGATACAAGGGAGCCCTCAAACCCAAGGGCAGTTAGAAGACTAGGCTAAAAGACAATGGGCAGACTAGATGGACCTGGTGGTTTCCTTCTGTCATCAACTTCTATGTTTCTAAAAGCCTATGCCCAAAGACTGGCTTACTGTTCAGAAACAAATTCTTGCTATTTCATGACTGCAGACAGCGAATAACCCAATCTATGGTACTCCTTTCTTTCAACTACGTGGACATCTTCCTCCGTTGTGCCTCCAAGTCCAGCTTGGCCAAATTAAATATTCTTTATAAAAGGCTAGCCAGGCTGGTGCTCAACTGCTCTCATGGCACTCACCATTGTAAGCTTTGCAGTACATAAAACTGGTTGTCCCTGGGTGATAGGAGGACACTGAACTTCATACTGTTCTCCCTGAAGAGTGTTAAAAGCACTATCCTCTCTTACTTGCTTTCAAGGCTTACCCGCAAGTCAAGTCCTAGATCCTTGCACTCTACTGGATCAGTCACACTGATTGGCCCACACATACAACTTGTGGGTCCCTCGCCTTCAGTCACAGATGCCTGACTGCATGGAGCTCTCTGCCAAAATACCTACACCTGGTAAACTGCCCCATGCTATCCAGTACAAAAGTCAGAGAATGGCTGTTTTCAGTCTCCTCTGGGTGTAAACCATGCTGCTTTCACTTCAGGGGCATAACGTAGGTAGCAACAACTGTGAGCTATCGCCAATATACCCCCAGCACTAGGCCTTACCTTGCATTTGAAATGTTATGCACATGTAAATGTAACAAAGCCTTGTAAGTTATACACTGAATCTAGTGCTATTTATGTCTGTGACATGTTTGAGTGTTACCAGAAGCTTTGCCTTAACAGGACATCATTGTAAATGAGTGCTGCTGAATCATTTTTATCCTGAATAAAATTGAATTGAATGGAATTATAGTCTGCCCCAGATTGCTATATCCCCTTAGGTAATAAGTACATTTGTCAAAATTAGAAAACTTCTCTGCTGACCTTGTCAGCGCTCAGTGACTTAGCAGGAGGGCCAGGGATATGCATGTGTGTGTCCATTCAGTGCTCCAAATGGAAAGCATTTGTGACAGAAATGGGACGGAAAGAGCTAATGGTTAGGATTCTCTAGCCGGTGTTTTTTTAGCAGTTTGGAAAAAAAAACACTCACAGGCTAAAATCCACTGTCCAGCAGCATCCAGCTTGTGGAATTCTCAGTCCTCCCGAGCTGCTAGATAAGAGCTGGGTCATAAATCTCAAGTGGACATCTCCACACACACACACACACAGACCTGTCCACATACACAGGCCAGTTTGAATGGATTGGTTCATTCAAATATAAACTTAAGGTTAAAAGGGAATATAATTGGTCACTGATAGGTATTCACTCTGATTGGGACAATTAAATACATACATGTTAGATGGTTGGTGCATTCAAAGGAGGAATAGGCATTACCTATTCCCAGGAGAATATATAAGAGGCTGAAAGACAATAAAGAGTGTTCTTCTTGCTTTGGGAAGCTGGAAGGGGAAACATAAGCTGAGAGCCTACCCTTTTAGCTATGTCCGTGGGAGCTGGCAGTTAGCACAGGGTCCAGTGTCTCTTGTAAGGAAAGGGAAGGGTACATTTAGTACTAGCATATTTCAGTAATAGCCTTCTTCTTTTGCTATCTGTTATTTAAAACATTTGTTTACTTTTCCTGTATCAGTGTTATTCTCTTGTGTTGTAAATATATATCCTGTAAATGCTTAGGGCACTTTCTGTTAAGTAAAAGTTATTTATTTGCTCAACAGTTGTGACTGTGATGTCATTTTTCTAAGGTAATATTTGGTTTCCACTGGCTGGGGTAAACTCTGTGTAGAATCTGCCACCTGAGAGAGACACACTACCAGACTTTAACTTGTGCAATTGCACGTTTGATTATTCAAGTTTGTAAGCTTGAAGGAGGTGCCGAAAGAGAGTCCGGCTGGTGGCAGCGAATACCCGAGGACAGACACCTCTATAAAAGCTGTTTCAGCCCAGAGGGCGAGGTGGGTTGTCCCATATTGGTTGGCGGTGGTGGGGTGATGATAGCGGACTGCGTAGCACACTGAGATACAAAGTTTACCAGTGGAACAGTTACCTTAGCATTGCAAAACAGGATATATAAGGGAATACATTTGTACAACAGTTTTATTTGTTTCTAGTTAGCACAGTATAGCATAGCAGTAGGGAATGAGCTCCATGGAGTATGACTCACTTACTGTGCCACAGCTTTGTGAAAGGTGCTAGGAAAAGGGGATTCAGCCTGAAGGTCTAAAACACAAGAAAAAGGCAGACCTCATAGTTGCCCTCTTGGCACATGATCTGAAGCAGACAGTCTCTGGGGGTGAGTCAGGAACTGATGTAGCAGACCCCCCAAACTGACTTGAGGTACTGAGACTGCAGCTGTTGCTGCAAGACAAGGCACTGGAGGCAAAAAGACTGGATGCTGAAGCAGAAGCAAGAAGGTTGGCTGCAGAAACAAAAAGATGGGAAGCAGAGAAAGAACTGGAAGAAAAAAGACTGGAAGCAGAGAAAGAACTGGAAGAAAAAAGACTGGAAGCAGAGAAAGAACTGGAAGAAAAGAGACTGGCAGACAAAGAGAAAGAACATGAAGAAAGAGAAAGAAAATGCCAAGACAGAGAGAAAGAATGTGAAGAAAGAGAGAAAGAACGACAGCATGAGAAGGAGATGATGACCCTGCGCAGCCAGCAAATCGTGAGTAACGGTGGAGTGAGTTTGCCTCATGAAGCCAAAATTAATTCTAAACTGTTCCCTCAGTTTAAAAAGGGAGATGACCTTAATTTATTTTTAAGGTCATTTGAGAGAGTATGTGACCAATTAAAACTGACTAAGGCTTCCTGGTCAACCCTTACTTACGGGGAGAGCTTTGCATGAATTTGCTAAAATGAGTAATGAAGGCTATGCTGATTATGATAAAGTTAAACTAGTGTTGTTGAAAGATTTTGAATTAACTCCTGATGCTTATAGAAGGAAATTTAGGGAGTTAAAGAAAAGCCCAGAAAACAGTTATGCAGAACTGCAGGTTCAACTACACACTTACCTTGATAGGTGGGTGGAGGGGGCTAAAGCAACCACTGTAGAACTAATCAAAGATGTACTGGTGAGAGAACAATTCCTTAAAATTGTTCCTGAGGACATGCACGTATGGCTCCTAGACCGGGCATGCGCCTCCTCAACAGAGGTGGCAGCAAGCACTGCCGTATATCTGTCTAGCCGGCCAAACTCACAGCATAAGTGTTATGGTGGGGGGGCAGAACATGGTTATAAGGGATCCCATGGAGGAAGCCCAAAGGAAACCAGCCTGCACCTGAGCCCAAAGTAGAACCCTCTGGTTCTAAGGGGACTCAAGAGACAGGACCCCAAAAATTTCATATTTGCAATCAAGTGGGGCACTTGAGATATAACTGCCCTCAGAAACTGGTTAAGTGGCAGAGGTATGGGGGAGAGGGTGATAAAAAGAGCACTGGTGTGTTTCTAGGGTGTGTCCAGTTGGAAGAACCACTCTCCTGTAATGAGAATCTGCATCCCAGTACAGTTACTGGAATAGTAACACAGGGAATGTGGGGCACAGGCACTGACATCTCCCTGGTAAGGCAGGATCTCATTCGGGCAGAGCAGATGGTGCCTGGGAAATACTCCAGGGTCTGGGCATTCACAGGGCCACCAGTCCAACTACCAATGGCTAGAGTCTTCCTGAGCTGGGAAGGGGGCCATGGAGAAAAGGAGGTGGGAGTTGTAGAGGACCTACCTGTAAATATGATTGTGGGGAAAGATTTGGACCCCAGGAAAAAAATGGTATGTGTTGTAACTCGTAGTCAGTCACAAGGGCAAGCCTCTGAGGGTGAAGAGGGGGTGACTCTGGATGGTCCAACCACACCATCAGCAGCTGAGGAAGTGTCTAGCACAGGGAAGGGGCTGGCTAGAAGCAGCAGTCCAGAACCCCAGTCACAAATAGAGGAGCCCACAGGACTTTCTTCTGAAGGGGCACTGGGAAGGGTCAGACGAGGGCAGTTGAGTGCTGCACAGTAAACTGACTCTACCTTGCAAAAACTGAGGAAAATGGCTCATAAGTCTGAGCGTCCTCAGGGGGGTAAAGAGTCCATTCACTGGGACAATGGGCTGTTGTACAGAATGTACAACAGAGGAAGGGCTAGATGGTGAGGTACTCCAGCAGCTGGTAGTCCCTAAGGTTCACCATCAGCAGCTTTTGGCCCTTGCCCATGATATCCCTTTTTCAGGGCACTTGGGGGTGAGGCGCACGAAAAAGCAGCTGACCATCAATTTCTTTTGGCCTGGTATTGGCAAGGATGTGGCAGATTATTGCAGGACTTGTCCAGAGTGCCAGTAGGTGGGGAAAATGGAGGACAAGGCCAAGGCAGCTTTGGTGCCCCTGCCCATTATTGATGAACCCTTCAAGAGGGTAGCTGTGGACATAGTGGGGCCATTGAGCACCTCAAGTCACGCTGGCAAGTGGTATATCCTGGTAGTTGTCGACTATGCCACCAGATGCCCAGAAGCAGTGGCCCTAACATCCTTTGAGGCAGAACCAGTGGCAGATGCACTGTTTGGAATATTTAGCTGGGTGGGCTTTCCCAAGGAGATACTGTCAGATCGGGGTGCCAGTTTCATGTCAGGATTAATGAGTAGTTTGTGGGAGAAGTGTGGGGTAAAGCAGCTCAAACCCTCCCCATACCATCCCCAAGCTAATGGTCTGGTGCAGGGATTTAATTCAATCCTTAACTCATTCTATCTTATTGTCACTTAGAATGTTCAGGTACTCTCTGCCTGCTGCTAGAACACCTGTGTGCCTGAAGGGGTTTTAGATCTGCAGCATTCATGCAAACACACTGTGCTTAAACCTACATATCTTAAAAACCATACATCCAATTTTAAAACTGTAAAAAGAAGTTTTTCAGGACAAAAGTTTTTGAAAATGAGTGAGGTTTGGTAATGTTTATTTAACTGGATTTAATGTTGTGGGAGGTTGTTTTCATTTTTTAATAAATTCTGATGATTTTATCTAACTATAATTATGTTCTGTTTACTTAGTTATGCAAAAATATTAAATTTCTGTAAAATTTTTGATTAAAATTGTTAAAAATATACAGTAAACATCTGTCATTGTCTAAATATAAATTTTGCTAGTTTTTACTATTTTTTTTAGTCAGAAATCAATATCTGAATCTCTTGTTATTACAGTTTGAGTTTTTTGTTCCACTCCACTGGTTGGAATTTTGCAGTGTATGATTCTTCTTATCCACTGATTTTAGTTTATGAATCTGATTATCATTTGTTTTGTATTTCCCTAGTTTAGTAAGAATATATTCACATTACCTTAGAAGGACATATCAGGAAGTGATGCAGGAAGGAAGTGCTTTGTGAGGTCAAGTGATGTAAATAGGAAGAACCCTGCCAGTGTGGGTCAGTGAGCTGTCACAGGAAATGGAGACATCTGTTAGTGCTGGAGGTCTCTCTATGATTAATTGCATATTTGCTGTAGTTAAAATGTGTAATTTCATTGAAATAAACTATTTTATTTTTGTAATAAAATCCCATAAAAAGTATAGGAAACTGTATTTTATTTGTGCTGTTTGCTTTATCATACTGTAAATGAAGCATGATGTTGTTCATGTAAAGGTTCACAGTCTCTCAGTAAACATCATGTTACATAAATCTGTGTATTATTTAATTTCTTGGCACAGTTTATTTTTTGGGGTTGTATTATGGGATGGTTTAAGGTGAGGGAATGACTGTATGATGAAGCACTGTGTGTTAGTGGTGGTGGTGGTGGGGGGGGGTCCTGCATTCATAATACAGGATCAGATGCACTTCATATGTTCTGTGGAAATGAGAAGGGCTGTATGCATATAATAATGGTGCTAACAGATACTGTAGACACATTATGGGTATACGTATAGGGTGATAAAATTGCTGAATAGGCACTGGTAATTTGGGGTATACTGTGTCATGGGGAAGGGGGTGGGTGTGCCTGTACCAAGGAATGATGCTCATAGGCACTGCAGTCATTTTGCATCATGAATTGGCACCCATCCTTGGGGGTATACTATGTTATAGGGAAGCTGGTGGGGCTGCCTGCACCTGGTAATGGTGTTCATATGCCATGCAGAAACGTTGTGAGTACACATACAGGGTGATGACATAGGCACCTGTAAAGGTACTGTACTATGTGCTGTGTCACATGGTTTGCCTGCATACACACGTGATATGTTGCAACATTCAGTATGGTGCACTGTGTGGGTGGGAAGGAGTGTGGGTATGTCTGCACCATGGAGTGATGCTCATTGCGCACGGTGTACTGTGTGCTATGTTTCATTTGAATGGACTGTATAAGTCATACACTGGCACTGATCACATCACAGTGCATCAGAGGTAAGGGATAGTTTGAAGCATTATGAGCACAGGGACTAAAGTGGTTGTGGAGTGATTCAACGTGAATAGAACATTACAGTGCATCTGGGGTAGTGTTGAATGAATCTTGATGTGCACAATGGACTACACCATGGTGACTGAGGAGGGATCCATATCAGTAATGCACATCACAGAGTGTCAGAGATAAAGGTTGGACTGAAGACTGATGAACAGATGGACTAAATTGGTGACTCTGGTGGGATTTGAACCTGAACAGCACTTTACAGTGCAGTAGAGGTTGGGCTGGACTGACACCAGATCAGTCAATGGACAACATCATTGGCTGTGGAGGGATCTGAAACTGAAATGCACTTCACTGTTCACTACAGTTTGGAGCACGATGGATGCATGATAAGGAGATAGATTTTACAAGTGTCTGTGGAGGGATTTGAGCCTGAGATTTTACAAGTGGCTGTGGAGGGATTTGAGCCTGAAGAATACTTTACAGTGCATCAGAGATTGGGGGCTGAACTGATGTCATATGAATTGATGGGCTACACCAGTAGAAGTGGAGGGTTTTGAACATCAAATGCACTTCCCAGTGCATTATGGGATTGGTCTGACTATACATGGTAACTCAATGGACAACACCATCAGCTGTGGAGGATCTGAACCTGAAATGCACTTCACTGTTCACTACAGTTTGGGGCTTGACTGACACATGATAAGGAGACAGATCTTACAAGTGGCTGTGGAGGATTTGAACCTGAATAATACTTTACAGTGCATCACAGATTGGGGCTGAACTGATGTCATATGAATTGATGGACTACAGTGGATGTGGAGGGTTTGAACATGAAATGCACTTCATAGTGCATTATGGGATTGGTCAGGACTGATGCATGGTAAGTCGATGGACAACACCATCAGTTGAGGAGGATCTGAACCTGAAACGCACTTCACTATTCACTACAGTTTGGGGCTCCGACTGATGCATGTTATGAGCCAGATCTTACAAGTGGCTGTGGAGGGATTTTGACCTGAAGAACACTTTCCAGTGCATCAGAGGCTGAGTCTGGACTGATGTCATACGAATCGATGGACAACACCAGTGACTGTGGAGGGATTCAAAACTGATGTGGCCTTTACCATGCATCAGGGATTGGGGCTGGACTGATGCCAGATAAGTTGAAGGCAACACCATTATTTTTTCATTTTAAACAATCAGCAACTGTGTATTAGGGATAAAACTCAAGTGCAGAGCATGAGACAAACCTGCTACTGACCCTAACCCACTTATCATCCATAACGCAGGGAGCAACATGCCACATAGATTTTAACATAGCCATAATTCAAACATAAACTCTTTAAAAAGTAACAAAGGTGCTGAATTCACGTGACCGCATCTAGTACATGCACAAGAAACTCTCTCTCCCATCAGGAATGCCAGCCGGATCCATAAGATGTGATCACACAGGATGACCAGAAATTATCCCAAAATGAACAAAGTGACAACTATGAAAACTTTAATCATAAATAAAAATAAAAACAAATAAAGTAAATACAGATTACAAATCGAGGTTTTGGCACTGAAATGAAGTGAGTATTTTAGGATAAGAGCAGCACCTCCATCTTGAATCTAAGTTTCCAGTCACCATGCTCTTCCTGCACCAGTGTGCACTCTGACTGGTTAATGGAAATAGCGACGTGTACAATAAGCATAGAGCAAGCATGGCAACCAATCAATATGACCAAATGGTGACGCGCTACAGAGCTAGGGCAGGTACAGGTGAGGGCTGTGACCCCTAATTGAAACATCAAAAAAAAAAAAAAATCACTGTACACTCCAGAGCCCAGACAGCCAGTTTCCCCAGTGACAGTTGTAAAAAAATACGAGTCCTTGCTTGAATGCTAAATAAGGATTTAGTCTAACATTTCAGGCACACACATTGAATAGAATAGTGGAAGGCACAACAAAAGATCTGCATGCAGGTTCCCTGGTGCTTTGACAACTAAGGCTTCATAAGGGGGATGGTGCCTGCATCTAAGATAATCCCTTTATGCCAATTAAATTCAGAACTGATGATGTCAGAAAATCCGACCAATCACAGAGCTCGATTTTTAAATACAGAAATATTCAGTTCACTTAGTGGTATAAATGGACTAATAGTTATAACAATCATGATATCAGTGACAACATGTTATTGTAGAAAAATACCCAAAAGACAAATAAATACACCAAAGTGGTGAGGCCAATCGGATTGCTTGAATAAAAAAATGTAAATTATGAAATTAATTATAGTGTAAACCTGATCAGCTTAACATGTTACACTAAAACAAGATGATTTGTTGTTACGATACAAACTAATGGCAGAATGAACATAATACATTTTTCACAGCACATGCAAAAAATATTACATTTATTTATTTATGTATTAAGGCTTGTTTTCTCAAAAATAACCAATGGGAACACATATTATATTAGGTAAAATCTGTAAGGGTACGATGTCCCCTATTAGCTGGTACAACTCAATTCATCAAATGTAAACAAATGCTTGAGCTGCACCAAGAGAAAGATATGGACGCCAATTGGCATCATCAGGCACTACAGCAAATGATTTAGGATGCCATATGGCGTCGTCAGGAAAAAGAGGTATGTTTTTTTATGACGCCATATGGCGTCATCAGGAAGGAATGAGTTAAGACCATGCTAAGGACTTTTGCTGACCAGCATAAGAGGGACTGGGGCAAATAATTTGCCTCATTTCCTATTTGCATAGAGGGAAGTCCCACAGGAGTCCATAGGGTTCTCACCTTTTGATCTCCTATTTGGTCATAGGGTGCGGGGGCCCCTAGATTTGATTCGAGATGAATGGCAGGGGGACCATGGCTCCTGAGGGGAGTCTGTTGTGGACTATGTCCTGAACTTCAGGACTTGCCTTAGGGAGCTCATGGCATTTGCTCAGGAGTACCTGGCCACTGCACAACAGCGGCAGAAAGTCTGGTATGACCATGGGGCCCAAGCCAGAGAATATGAGGTGGGACAGTGGGTGATGGCACTCATCCCTGTCTGACAGAATAAGTTACAGGCAGCATGGGAGGGGCCATTCTCCATTGTCCAAAAGGTTAGTGATGTCAATTACATGATAGAGCTACCAGACAGGAGATGCAAATGAAAGGTGTATCATGTTGACATGCTGAAGCCCTACCATGACAGGAAGGAAATGATCGTCGTTGTATGCAGTGCCCCAGAGGAGGAAACTGAGATAGATCCACTGGTGGACCTACTTGGGGAGGCCAAGGTTGCATCCTCTGTGGACAACCTTACCCTCTCGGAACAGCTGACACCAGCCCAGGTGCAAGAAATTAGGGGTATGCTGAGAGAATTTGAGGACATGTTCACAGGGAAACCAGGGTACACCATGATGGCAGAGCACCATGTGGATACAGAGACCCAGGTTTCCCTGAAACAGTCCCCCTACAGGGTACCTGAGTACATTAAGCAGACTGTGAAAGAAGAGCTCAAGGAGATGCTGGAACTTGGAGTAATCCAGGAATCTAGTAGCCCCTGGGCATCACCCATGGTACTGATCCCCAAAAGGGATGGCACCACACAATTCTGTGTTGATTACCGGAGGCTTAATAGCTGCATGGAGTCTGATGCCTATCCCATGCCCAGAACAGATGAGACCCTGGAGCGACTGGAGGGAGCCAAGTATTTGACCACAATAGACATAACAAAGGGCTATTGGCAGGTACCTCTGACCCCTGCAGCCAGGGAGAGATCAGCTTTTGTTACTCTATTTGGTTTATACAAATTCAAGGTAATGCCATTTGGAATGAAGAATGCACCTGCAACCTTTCAACGGCTTGTGGATTGCATTCTATCTGGGGTAGGTGAGTTTGCATTAGCCTATATGGATGATATAGCCATATACAGCCAGTCCTGGGATGAGCACATCAAGAATGTACAAGATGTGTTCCACAGGATAAAGAATGCAGGTCTGACAGTCAAAGTGGAAAAGTGCCAGATAGGTATGGTAGAAGTGTCCTACCTTGGGCATGGGGTGGGTAGTGGACACATCTGCCAGGAGCCTGCCAAGGTTAATGCCATCCTGGCCTGGCCTACTTCTACCACAAAGAAACAGGTCAGGGCATTTCTAGGGACAGCAGGGTACTACCGAAGGTTTGTTCCCTGCTATAGTGATCTGGCTAAGCCACTGACAAACTTAACCAAGAAGGGAAAGCCAGATGCAGTGAAGTGGTCAGAAGGCTGTGAGGTAGCTTACCAGGAGCTAAAGAAGGCCTTAAGCGGCCCAGCTGTATTGGTTAGCCCTAATTATAGTTTAAAGTTTATGGTCCATGTGGATGCCTCAGATCATAGACTGGGGGATGTGCTGAGCTAAGTTACCCAGCAGGGGGAGGAGCACCCTTTTGTGTACCTCAGTCGGAGGCTTTTGTCCAGAGAGGAGACATACACCGCAATCGAGAAGGAATGCTTGGAAATAGTGTGGGCCCTTCAGAAGCTGTAGCCTTACCTATATGGGAGAGAATTTATTGTGGTCACAGATCATAATCCCCTGATTTGGCTTCATAGGTCAAGTGGGCAAAATGGAAAACTACTACATTGGAGTTTGGTACTGCAGGCATACAACACGACCATCCAGCATTGCAGTGGCAAACAAAATGCAAATGCGGATGGGCTATCTAGACAGGGCTAACAGCATGGCTGGATACTTTTGGGCTCTTCCCAGTAATTACATGAACAGCTGTGTCACTTGGGGTGGCCCAAGTGACCCACCTTCATTATCTGGGGGGGGGGAGATGTGACAGAAATAGGAAGGAAAGAGTTAATGGTTAGGATTCTATAGCTGGTGTTTTTCTAGCAGTTTGGAAAAAAAAACACACACAGGCTAAAATCTAACATCCAGCAGCATCCAGCTTGTGGAATTCTCAGTCCTCCTGAGCTGCTAGATAAGAGCTGGATCATAAATCATGAGTGGACATCTCTACGCACACACACAGACCTGTCCACATACACAGACCAGTTTGAATGGATTGGTTCATTCAAATATAAACTTAAGGTTAAAAGGGAATATAATTGGTCACTGATAGGTGTTCACTCTGATTGGGACAATTAAATACATACATGTTAGATGGTTGGTGCATTCAAAGGGAGAATAGGCATTACTTATTCCCAGGAGAATATATAAGAGGCTGAAAGACAATGAAGAGCATTCCTCTTGCTTTGGGAAGCTGGAAGGGGAAACATAAGCTGAGAGCCTACCCTTTTAGCTATGTCCGTGGGAGCTGGCAGTTAGCACAGGGTCCAGTGTCTCTTGTAAGGACAGGGAAGGGTAAGTTTAGTACTAGCATATTTCAGTAATAGCCTTCTTCTTTTGCCATCTGTAATTTAAAACATTTGTTTACTTTTTCTGTATCAGTGTTATTCTCTTGTGTTGCAAATATATATCCTGTAAATGCTCAGGGCACTTTCTGTTAAGTAAAAGTTATTTATTTGCTCAACAGTTGTGACTGTGATGTCATTTTTCTAAGGTAATATTTGGTTTCCACTGGCTGGGGTAAACTCTGTGTAGCATTCGCCACCCAAGAGAGACACACTACCAGACTTTAACTTGTGCAATTGTACGTTTGATTATTCAAGTTTGTAAGCTTGAAGGAGGTGCCGGAAGACAGTCCGGCTGGTGGCAGCGAATGCCCGAGGACAGACACCTCTTTAAAAGTTGTTTCTGTCCAGAGGGAGAGGTGGGTTGTCACAGTATTTCTACAGCAAGTGGGTATGGCGAGATTTTGTCAGGGTGCAACCAGCATAGCCTCTGCACCCTCCCTAACCCTGAAGCCAAGCATACCTGGTATTGGGAATTCCATGGAGTGCAATCTTGCCTCATGAATGCCTCCTGATCCACACACCTGCCCAAGACAATTGGTGATTGATGCCGGGCAGGTTGGGGACCTTGAACTGCAGTGGTGTTGGTGCTTTAAGGAGGCCATGGGCACTCCACATGCTAAAAGGGGCCTTACATGGCAGCTGGAAGCTCCCCACAGCCATGGAATGTTTTGTGGACTGTGTCAAAAATATCCACCTGTCTTTTTGTCGGTGTATCTTTCTATTACCATTACTTCGCTAGCAAGAGATTCCAGTAAAGCCCTATTTTCAATTCATGTACTTTTTGAGCACCATATAAAAGCTCCCTCTAGGACTGAATGTGCCTTTTATAAATCTGCAGTCTCCTGTGCTAGCTCATGAAAGAAATCTTGAGCGTCTATATTAGGAGCATAAATGTTGCAGAAAATTACTTCCACCTCATTTAAGCATCTTTCAACTGCAAACCACCTACTGTAGCATCCAATTTACTTTCGAGCCCTACACTCCACAGCTAAGTGACTGGTTACTTAAAATAGCCACTCCCCCACTGTTTGTGTTGTAGCAGCTATGTTACTCAGACTCCATTCCACATTCTTCTCCACTTTTGTGACCTTTTCTCACTCAAGTGTACTGTATCTTCTACAGGACTGACATATATTCTCTACCAGACTTCAAATACTGTGTATCAGCATTTTATTTTTTCAGATCATTCATTCTCTTAGTATCCCAGAATATGCACTTTTTTACAGTTGTCTTCAAACTAGTAAGACATATCTATGTGACTTTGTTTTCATATATTAATTATAAGCCCATCTTTCCTTAAAGGAATATATTATTCCCTTTGTGATGCCCCTCCCCAATAAAGTCCTCTTTGTTCCATTTCCCTTATTGCATTCTCTCAGTCTATTTTCCACTTTATATTATGCATAATGAGCCCCCCACGTCGCTCCCTCAGATCATTCTTTCCAAGTCATTAAGTATTTCTCTTAGTTGAAAACTGGTGACACAGGATGCACAAAAAACAAGCACATGGTGTGATGCCAGGTCTGCAGTAGTGTCTGGAGCTGACTGTCCTTCATAGCAGTCTGCTCCACATCCAGAAATATGAGTCTGTTAATATCCAGTTCATTAAGCAGTGTTTGGCCAACCCTATTAACCATCACAACAGTCAAAGTTAAAGGGCTGCTGTAGCAGCTCTAAGTACCGCAGGCAGCAACAACTTATTCATTTTTAAAAGCAGCCAGTTGACACTTTTATTTCAGATGTAATTCTCTTTTTTTCACTTTCTCATTAGGAGGTTTTGTACCTGGTTGTATTAGGTATGATGTGTAGAGAGGCATGTTAGCAGGAGGCTGACGTAACTTGTTTGTTTGTTTATTTGATTTTCACAAAGCGACCCTCCAGGGCTCGGAGTGCCTGTGCAATATATACCATAAATAAATCTGCTGTAAATAATATAAAACCACAATACAAACCATATTCATTCATACAATAATATCCGCTTATACAGTACTATACATACACAAACCTAATAACAGTTTCATATAGCAGCTCTGCTTACTGAAAGGCTCTCAGGGTAAATAACTTTTTAGTGGCTTTTTAAATGAAAATACAAACCCAGTGGTGGTTAGTTCTGCTCCTCTTCATAACTCATCAGGATTGTGGGTTTCATTTACTGCGACATCACATGGGATAATCTGACAGCAGGTGACTAGTTTTTCTTGGTTAGATGTGATGTACCAGTCATTGAAGTCACAGGGCCAATGAGATATGAAGAGGGCTGTATGTCACTGGTTAGACCATACCTGGAATATTCCATGCAATTTTGGGAACACTCATCTGAAGAATGACAGGAAGAGGTTAGAGGCTATCCACTGGAAGTTTATGAACATGAACTGGGGCAGCAGATAAAGACCTTTGAGGAAAGACTGGGTAGTCTAAATGTACTCACTGAAGGACAGGAGGGAAAAAAGGGATATGAGAGACATACAAGGAAATAAAAGGATGAACTACACAACTATTTAAGTTAAGAAACAGCACAACCACTAGGGGTTGCAATCTTAAACTGGAATGAGGGGAAATTCAGGGTGGGCATCCAAAAAGTGTTTCTTCACAGAGCAGGTGGTGAATAGCTGGAAGTCTACCCAGTAACAGAAACATAGAAATGTAGAAACAAAGAATTTGACGGCAGATAAGGACCGCTTGATCCACCTAGCCTGCCCATTTCCCTGCCTAACGGATAAGCTGCAGATCCTCGTTAACCAACAGTCTACTTCCTCCTACCCCCCACTAGAATTGCCTTATGTCTGTCACATGCATTCTTGAATTCCCACACTATTTTTGACTCTACGACCTCCTCAGGAAGGCTGTTCCATGTATCCACAACCCTCTCTGTGAAGAAATACTTACTCATATTACCTCTGAGCTGTCCCCCCTCTATCTTCAAATTGTGCCCCCTTGTTATAGAAACAGTTACCGTAATATGATTAGTGCTGGGACTCTTGAAGTTTAAAACCTAGTGGAACATTTTCATGGAATTAGGAACAAAAGGAAGGTAGACTGGAGCTCAGAAAAGGAAAAGTAAAATAATGTAGGAACATCAGGGCAAACTTGATGGCCTCATCATCGTTTTCTGTCTTTAACCATCAATGTATCAGTGCACTATCAGAGTGGTTTTCTAGATGATGCTGGGTGTGCCTTTCTGTGTTGATGGTGCAGGTGGGGTCGGGAAATTACTTGGCATGTGCTCTGTGAACTGTAGGGTGTGTTTGCACCCTCATGGTGGATGAAGTGTCTCTGTCCACATTCCCCATAGTGTTCTGTATCCTGTGCTGTCTACTGTTGTCTGGGTCAGTGGAATACTGGGCATGGTGCCAGTGCTGCTGTCCTTGGTGTATCTAGGTAGATTGGTGTTGTTGCTGCTGGGCTGTGTGCTTCTGCCACCAGGTTGTGTGTGGTCACCTGTACCTACAGAGTGAACACATGTATTACTGTGTCACCTGTGTTATGGTGTTCACTGTTGCACGGCTATGTGGGAGCCACCCTTTGTATACTAACTATCTGGCTTGGCTGGGGGGTACCACTTGGTCTGGCTTTTCGTTAGGCTGTGGTGCATACTGACTGTCATCACCATTGTTATCCCTCTCCAGTGCTTCTGTAGCGTGACATCTGTGAGTTGAGGCTGTATGCTACCCAGTTACCAAATGCAGAAAAGTTTAATTGTAGGATGATACAGAAGGATAACTCATTTCCATGGTGTCCAGCCCATCATTCTTCTCATTGATGGACTGTTGGCATATATTGCCAGCCACCATAACCTCTATGGGGTTCTGTTCAGAATCCTTGTTGTCCCCCCACTCATAGCTATCTGTTCTTGGTGACAATCAGGCAGCTTTCTAAAATAATGCCATCTAGGAAGTGCCATGTATGTTTTGTCACACTGATGGCATGAGGGGTGGTGTGATATGGAATGTGTTAGGAAGTAAGACGTGTTATAAGAGTTAAAATTGTTTAGTATTTTTACTAGGTAGCCCACATTTTGGAGCTCTGACAAAGAATGTAATGTAAACCTCTTTTTACCATCTGAGGAACATCGCCCGGGTGAAGCATTTGGTTCCTCCAGAGGATCTTCCAACGTTGGTCCACACCTTTGTTACCTCCCGCCTTGACTACTGCAATGCCCTTTACCTGGGGCTATCGGGGGTTGAACTTCGCCATTTGCAGCTAGTCCACAATGTGGCAGCCAGGCTGTTGACTGGATCTTCTAGGTCTAGTCATATAACGCCTGTGCTCCGCGGACTGCACTGGCTGCCAGTTTGCTGGTGAATCACCTTCAAGGTCGGTTTGCTGACCTATAAAGCCCTACATGACCAGGGACCTGTTTACCTGAAAGAGCTCCTTTGTCCCTACTGTCCCCCCTCTGCTCTCTCTGATCCACTGACGAGGGATTGCTAGAGATTCCCAGGGTCCATTTAAAAACTTCAGGGGCAAGGTCATTTAGCTTTATGGCCCCGACCCTGTGGAATTCTTTACCTCATCAGCTGCGAAACTGCCCGACTGTCCAAAGCTTTAAAGGAGATTTGAAAACATATCTTTTTAGCAAAGCTTTTAATGACTTATGATTGTTTTAATGTTGTTTTAATTATTTGTTGTTTTATGTATTCTGTACAGGTGCCTTGGTTTTAGAAAGGCGCCTTATATAAATAAAGAATGAATGAATGAATGAATGAAATATCAACAGATTCTGAGTGGAGGTGAAAATAAAACATGTATTCAACACAGGAGTGGAAATCACTTTTTTCTGGATTCACGAGGAGTATTACCAGCTATATTCATGCCAGTCTGTATGCCCTCTGAGGAACCCATTTGTGGGCTGTACTACCCCTCATGGATCTGGTAATGATGATGAACAACCTTGTTAATTGTGGCTGCCTTCTCCAATTAGGGGACCATGGGTGTCAGAGCAATAGACACCCATGGCCACGCCATCCTTCTGTCCCAGTCCTGTTTGCTGGTCTGCCAGTGTTGGATGCATTGGTGGTTGGTCCTCTCTAAAAGCATTGCCAGTTTCCACCAGTGCTACCTCTACTGAAAGATTCTGATCTGATTTGCGCATAGCGTTTACTTGTGGCATTCCACTGCATTATATATTGGCTCAAGGGATGTTCCATGTGAGGGTCGGACAATGCATGAATACAGCCCCTTGGCACCATAGCCGCTTCCCAGACCCATATGTGTATGATGGACCCTGTCTCCACCGTTGCTAATCTGGTGATTCATGCAGTTGCTCTATGATATATGCTGTAGCTCTAGGAGCCACCAACACAGCATTTCTGCATATCTTGTACATATTTATGGTTCAGACAATAAATATTTTATTACTACTCTAAGTGGCTTTAGATATCATTTCCATTTCTAGTAATAGCTTTAAAGTTGCAAAGATGTTTGAAACAATGTCAAAGTCCTCATAAGACTCATATAACTATTAAACTGTTCCTTGGCTTATCAGAACCACAGAATCTTTTGAATTTCTTCCATCCCAAATCATAGCTTTAATTTCCCTTAGTAGTCTCCTATGTTCTGCTGTTGTGATCCCATCCCTGAAATCCTTCCATTCCTCATACACAATTTTTTTCCTCCCTTAATGTGCACATGACCAAAGGGACCTCTTTCTAGACCTCCTGCCTGTGGTTCTAGAGGTGGGCAAGCCAAGGTAGGCTTGAGCTTGGCTCAACCCTAATGCCTGTTTCTGGTTTGTTCTTCATGAGTAGGTTAAAGCATTTTATTGAGCAGTCTTTAAGGCCATTCAGTCTTTCCATAATAACATTGACAATAAAAATTATTATGCATTTACAGTCATTTGTACACATACAGTAATTGATTAGGAGTCATCTATTCACACAGTTAAAACAGCCTAGTATTATATTACTAATTTCAGTCATATCACCTTTTTACTGTAGCTCCCTTTGCAATTTCCCTTGAACTTTTTAAACCATGTCTTATCAATATTCTTTAAAAAGGAGACAACCCCTTGAGCAATTATTGGGGAATTAGGATTCTCTAATGTATTACAGCTGCCTTTCAGGAACATACTCCCCAGTGAATGCTTGTCGGAAGTAAAACAGCCTAGGCCCCCCTTCTGGTTTATGGGCAGCCATGTCATAAGCAAAATGAATGTGCCAAAATTCAAATCCTATGTGGCCCAACTAGACTGGAGTTTCCTTGATGCCATCCCTGATGGAGACTGGCCCTAGAATTGTTTGTCACAGAATTCACAAATGCTTGCAGTAAATTTGCACCCTTCAAAAAGCGCAAAGTAAGAGGCACACCCGCTGGTTGGATCACCCTGAAACTCCTTGCCCTCATGAGAGAGAGGGATAATATGTGGCTGCTGGCCAGGGAGACTGGGTCCCTAGTCCATCTGCAAAAATACAAGTAAGCCAGGAATAAATGCACTGCAATGATTAGATTGGCCAAATCCAGCTTCAGCAAGGCCCAGCAAACTGAGAATCGGAACTCCCTGGTAAAGGTGACAAAACCTCATCAGAAATGCTCATGGTTGATGGACTTGAAGCACTTTTCAACAAAGTCAGTGTTGCATTTGCTGATCTTAGCTCTGTCGTCCCTGCTGAGCCAACACTGCTCTCCAGTGGAACTCCAAGACCTTCTGACATACATCACTGGACCCAGAGCCAGGATATCCTAAATTCTAGGAGAAAACACAAAACGGCTAACCTGGTAATCGATAAAACATACATCCAATGCTGGAAATGTACTTAAAACAGCTTCAGCTATCTTATTAAAGTTGTTTTAACTACATCAGCATTGATGCGTTTTTATCGGACATTGGGTTAGCTGCTCGCTTTTTCCTGCAATTTTTGGTGTTTGGCTCCGGTCTTGTCCGTTGGTGGCCGCCTTTTGTACATATATATCCTAAATTCTGTTTTAAACCTGTCTCGGTAATGGACACCTCAAATTATGTAAGAAAGCTGCTTGGTAAAACCAGAATCAAGGGGTAATTAATTGGTAATGCTTTGACTGTAGTTCAGTGGCCAAGCAGCCAGCCACTCCCACTTCCTGAGCTTTATAAGCAGTTCCTCTCAGCTTCACTGTGAAGCATTTTTTATTTTCGGCCGGAGGCTATGTTGGTTTGTCCTCTGAGCTGGCTGGGGCCTACCCCCTCCCCCTGACGCCAGCTGTTTCTGTGTGTCTCTGCTGGACTTTGGTGTTCTTTTTCCCTGCTCCTGGTTTGTATCTTTCCTCCGGCTGTGTGCTTCCCTGTGTTTCGTGTTTCTTGTTTTTGAGCCTTTCCCTGTTTTCTGTTTTGCTGTCTTTTGGTTTTGTCTCTTTCCGGGGGGCTTTGTTTCTAAGCTCCTAGCATACTGCTACTCAGGGCTCCTGCTACTGATTTCAGTTACCTACCACTGCAGCCACTGCTGCTGTTTGCTTTATTTACTATTGTACCCAGTGCTTGTGTTTTTACACTGTGCTCACCACGTTCAAACTACTGCAATGTAACTGCAATCATTATCTGTGTGTTTCAGCTCAACCATAGCTGCTCCATGTTGCATACTCAATTATTTTCACCTGTCACAGTTTACTCTGACCCTAGCTGTACTGCTCATTCCTGCTGTCATTCTACTTGCAGCTTCATTGCACTGCCTGGCTACACCTGCTTTCAAAGCATTTGACTCCCTGTTTCATTGCAGTTACAACTCTGAGGTCAGCCAACTAAGCTCCTGCTGAGGCTGTTAATATAGCTTGTTATTAAATCTTGCCTTGCTGCTGAAAATCCTCAGAGTGTTAGTCATCTTGACTTGGCTATTCATGTTTGGCTGGCTTGCCCCCAATTCAGTGCTGTTTAATTGCTATACAGTATGTTATGCAGGTCCTCCTATCACTACTACTGCTTATTGACCTATGTGCAGGTCCACACTTGCTTACACAACTGTTGCTCATTGCTTACACAAACCATTGCTTCCTGCCTACTGCCATCCCCTCGGCTTCAGCCTCTGGGATTCTGCTGCACTCAATCTGCATCTGACCTTGCAAGGTCTCAGCACTCAATGCTCATTACAATCTCAGCACACCGTGCTCATCATCTCACTAGCTTTTCAGCTCTCAATCAATTTCTGGAACATGCCAGCCATTCTATTCTGGCACAGGGTTCCTGCAGCCGACGGTCTCGCTCTGCATTTAGCCCGCATCTTGAGCGTGTCCTACTTGGGGCAGGATCCTTCTCACCAGGCCCATAGCTGGGAATGTTCTCACTCCAGGCTTGGCTTTAGCTACCCTGCTATGTGACAGCAGCTCCTGAAGTAGAATTTAAGACTAGCGGTGAAGGGTGGACAAAGTTACCTCCTTTGGCTCTAGTGTTCCACTATAACAGTTAGCCATTGACTTTAGTGGTTTCCCCAGTGTGACACCTTTACCGCATTCTCCCTACAACTGCCTCTGGTTCACCTGGTTTAATTTAGGGTGGGCAGACCAGGTGAGTGCCTCAACAATTGTTGCTCTCCTCCTGCACCTTGGATGCACGTATTGTTGCAAAGTTTTCTCACAATTTTTCATGGCATTCCTGCTAGAGTGTTTGAGTCAAAGCCTTCCTCCAAATTGGAATATTTTCCACTTCCCTTTAAATGGGTTTTCCAAATTGCAGCTGCAGAGCCGTCACTAATGAAACTATCCCAAGCCTGGAGGGAAGGTGACCTAGGCCTTGGATCCCCAGACATTTCATCCTCATATGTTTTTTTGTCTCTCCTTAGTTGCCTCAGGTCATAACACTTAGTTAGCATAGTTGTTTCCCCTAGTTTCTTTAGGTAGGTTCCACTGTTGGATGGAGGTGAAGGATGTCCTGCCATTCCCTTTCTCCTTAGGGGATCCCCTAATCTCAACACAACCCAACAGTATCATGCTACACAAACCTGGGTATTCATTACATTATCCAACTGAGCACCTCATGCATTATCAAACTGCTTATGCTTCTCCGCTACTACATTACAGTTACTGCCACTATGTCACAGTTACTGCTTGCTCATATGCTTCATGTTGCCTCCTTTGGGGATGATACTACATTTCTTTTGGGGATTCCTAAGGTACTTTTAGTCATGGGAATTGTCCCGTGGCACCTCTGAGGTGGAACCCTCTCCAAAAGTTCCTTGCCTTTGTACCCATACAGGGTGGCAATTCCTCTGGAATAGAGAGTGCGAATGGCCAAAACCAAACTAACACAGTTGCACAAGAATAACACTATACTGGCTGTGTAGGTCAGTGAATTGGTAAGGCATTACCTGGAGTTTAGTGGCCAAGCAGCCTGCCACTCCCACTTCCTGAGCTATATAAGGAAGTTCCTCTCAGCCTCACTGTGAAGCATTTTTTCTTTGCCCCACCATGCTCCCCTCCTCCTCCAGTGGCAGCACTTTCTCCTTAGGGGGATTCCTAAGGTACCTTTAGCCATGGGAATTGTCCCATGGCACATCTGTGGGTGGAACCCTCTCTGAGAGTTCCTTGCCTTCGTACCACTACAGGCTGGTAATTCCTCTGGAACAGAGAATGTGAATGGCCAAAACCAAACTAACACAGTTATACAAGCATAACACTATACTGACTGCATAGGTCAGTGAAATTGATATGAGACTATTTGCCCTGGTTGTTGAGGCACTCTTCTACCCAATTTCCAAAATGTTCAACTGCTCTCTGCACTACTCCCAGTTCCCCCCAAAAAGTGGAAATCTGCACTGGTTACACCAGTTTTTAAAAGTACTGACCATTCTCACCTTTCCAATTATGGGCCAGTTTCCATATTCCAAAACCCCTAAGAGAACAGTATCTGATAAACTTGTCTCATATCTTGAAAAAAGTGAAATACAGTGTCTCCAGCAGCATGGATCTTGGAAAAAAACTAGCATCAATGCAGAACTAATTGAGTATTCCAGTTTTATCCCTGAGGCCCTTGACAATGGAGACAAGGCTGGCACCATCTATATTGACTTGACAAAAACCTCTGACATGGTCAGACACTTCTCTACAAACTCCATGGCCTAGGAGTGTTACTGGATACAGTCCCCTGGTTCCAGAGGTATCTCACTAATAGCACTCAACATGTTAAACTAGAGGGCTCCTTGTCAGATGGTAGGAATGTATCCATTGATGTTCCTCAGGGCTCCACTCCAGGCCCCCTAGAATTTGGCTTATTTATAAACTACCTGCCTGATGTGTGCCAGTCTGTAAATGTACTTCTCTCTGCAGATGATGTTATCTATTCAAAGAACCCTGACCTTGGCAGCCTTACCCACATCCTCCATGGTAATTGTGAGGCCTTGAAAAATGGTTCTCCCAAAACAAACTGATTCTAAATTACAAAAAAACTAAGACAATGCTCTTCACAAGCCCACAAATGAAGAAAAAGTTACCCCACCTTGTCATCCGCAATAACCTGGGACATATACTTAAATAGGTGGAAACCTTTAAATACCTTGGGGTGATCCTGGCCAGTAGCTTATCTATTGTTCCCCACATTGATTACCTTGCATCCATGATAAACAGAAGACTGGGAGCCTTGTACCGTAACCAAGTCAACCTTGCTGTTGATGCTAGACACCTCCTAGTGGCAAACTCAGTACTGTCACTTATTGACTATGGCCTCCCTGTCTACACAACTGCCTGTGACTCAGTTCTCAACAGAATAAATCTGATCTGTAATAAGGCTTGTCACTTTGTGCTTGGAGCTGATACGCACACCCATAGCTATACCCTCTAGACCCAAACAAATTGATTACCCTTTACCTAGCGGAATTAAGTTCCAGACATGTCTGGTAGCCAAGAAGGTGCTACTGTGCCTAACCCTTCCAGCCCTAACTCACTGTTTTTGCCCTGTACAACACCAGGAGCATGGCTTGGAATGCCCTTGAACTGCCTTTTCAACCTACTCAGCTGGGCAAGCATTCATTCCCTGTTAGGGCCACTGGCTGGTTAAATCTCTGATCATTGCTTAATCTATCTAAATTTGACCAATTTAAGATAATACTATGGGCAGTACTAGCAGTTCAGTACAACTGTAACTGCTAATTATCCCAAGTAAGTTCCTGCCAGTATACATTTTGGAATGTGTCAGACTCTGGTTCTGCGACCATGAACCATTAATATACTCCTTTTACATGTTTCTGTTTACCTGCCTTATTGTAAAATTGTATGCAACTATTTTAGCCTATTTATTTGCAATATTTTGACTACATCTATATTTGTACTTGTTTGACTTCATTCCACTGGAACTCGCTTATTGTATTTGTTATGTTGCCTTGCAATCTCTGTTATTGATGTGGAACCTTTGTAAAAGAGCACTTGTGCTCAAAGGTATTCTCCGAAATATTCAATAAATGAATGAATAATTTAATAATTAAATAAATACATAAATAAATAAACCGAACCTATGTATAGTTTGTTATCCAATTTTTTTCTCAGTTTAATGTAAAAAGGCCAGAATATCAGTCTACAGTATGCATCAGGTTATCTATTTGCCCTAATTCACAGTCACATTAAATGATCTCTTCTAAAACCATGTTCATGTCCAGAGAATTATTTAGACTTATGGATCTCTAATCTATATTCTGTAAAAAGTCAGCGATTTTCATGATGTTTGATGTAAGATAAGTATGGCTCAACATATCAAAGTATTTGTGCCAGTTAACCATGTAGATACAGTATTTTTGATTCCCTTCCTGTATGAGCAATTGAGAGTCACGGTCAAGCCAAACCAGCTGCATTCAAAGCAAGAATTTCTGTTGGTCACAGAAGTTAGTTCTGTGATGGGAACTAATGACTCCTCTCATGCAGTTCATAAGGGGCACTATCTGTATTCTAGAGGACAGCATCTGGCAGCCATGGCTTGGCTCATGGTTTGGCTTATATAGTCAAGACAGACCCTTTCCTTGACTCTGACTTGGCTCTAGGTCAAAACTTACTGACTTGCACAGCTTTATTACATGTAGGGATACCATCTATTCAGTACTGTTCTGCTGTAATTTTTTTTTTATTTTCATAAGATGATACCATACAGAACAGAAAAGAAGGATTCACAACTTTGTTATGGGGGGGGGGAGGGCAGTGGGGAAGGTGGGAAGGGAGGGGAAATCAGGGGGTTTAAGGAAAAAACACTACAAAACAGCATTTTGTACATGGATACAGGGTGCAGGCACTTCAATACTGTAGTATTATACTATGACTGAGGTCCCTTGCTCTGATATAGGCTTAGCTATCCTATTGTATTGTTACTGTTGTAGACCTCTGACCTAACCGGGGGGGAGGGCAGGATCTTAGGAGGTAATCTCAGGAAAGAAACTTCCAGCATAATGTGCTAAGAAGGTTACTCACCCTTCGGCAGTAGATACAGGCTATAGTGACATAGGATCAAAAGCACACCTTTTACTTCTACCAGGTTCAGAGCTCTGTAGCATATCTTGGGAGAACCAGGCAGGTGTGATCCAGGCAGGTGTGATTTCATCCTACTTACCAGGGATTGCTGCTCCTAGAACAGAACAGGAGAGGGGGGACATGATAGAAACTTTCAAGTATCTCAAGGGAATCAACAAAGTCCAAGAAGGTAGCATCTTTCAAAAAAAGAGGTGTGCAAGAACAAGGGGGCACAATTTGAAGATAGAAGGGAAGCAGCTCAAAGGTAATTTAAGGAAGTATTTTTTCACAGAGAGGGTTGTGGATGCATGGAACGGCCTTCCGGAGGAGGTTGTGGAGTCAAAAACAGTGGTGGAATTCAAGCGTGCATGGGACAGTCATAAGGCAATTCTAGGGGGTGGGGATAGAAAGAAGTAGGCTGCTGGTTAACTAGGATCTGCAGCTTATCCATTAGTAGGGAAATGGGCAGATGGTGGGCCAAGCGTGTCCTTATCTGTCAGTCAAAATCTATGTTTCTATGTAACAGAACAGAAACAGAATAGAATGGAAACATGAGCATACAAGAATCTAAGGTAACTCATCTGCAAATCCTATATGTACCTATTGCCATAAACAAGGGAATATCAGAAACATGGTACAGGGACTATTAACATTGTAAGAATAGAACATGAACTAACCAGGATTAACGTATGATGATTTGAGACCTGAAACTCTAGTTCTAAGACCACAGCCCTAAAGGGACCACCCTGAGCATTCATCATTTCTAGCCCAACCAGTGGCAACTTAGAGGAACATAAAACCCCAGCTGGATCCAGCCTGCAGCGTGGGTATTCAGCCCACACCTTGGGGTGGGTTGGCATATCTCAGGTATGGGGCCCAGCACATCTGAAATTTATCTATTTGGTATGATCAAAGGTGGGTGAGCCTGTTGAGTTTAGCCAAGGCTGAGAGAGAGAGGCTACCACCTCAGGAGAGTAGGGGTGATAGTCATACACCATTTACACAACAGAGCCCTTTTGGATGTAAGGTCAGCAAAGCTAACCATCTGTATTCCTGCTGGGTCAGTTGTGGGAGCTCTGCATGGATCTCAAGGAGGAAAAACATGGGCACCTGTGGGATTTGCTTGTGTAATACCTGTGTAGCCAGGGTGCATATCTCTCTCCAGAGTTTCTGTATCCTAGGGCAAGATCAGAGTATATAAGCCAGATCACCTCCCCTAACCTGGCATCTCCAGCAGTGATCAGACTCAAGAAGTTTGGCTTTACAGAGAACAATGGGGATCTTGTACCAGGAATGGCAAATTTTGTTCTGAATCAGCCAAGACCGTGCATCCTGGTACCATTTATAAGTGTCTTTCCAGGCCTGGCCCCATAGGTTGTTGGAGATGGTGCACTTAAGCATTTTTTTCCCATGTCATCTTGAACTCTCCTGATTGGGAGGCTAGGGTATCCCTAAGCTGTGCCTAAATTCTTTTTTTTCCCATTAAATCTTTATTACAATTTCAAGCATACAATACATCATAATCAAGGTATATTCGATGGAAAAATGTGCATTCAGGAGGTAAAACAAAAAAACAAAAAATAATAAAAAAAAAAAAAAAGGAAAGAAGGAACCCCCCACCCAATCCCCTGCCCCCCCATTCCCCTGCCCATTCCAGGCACAGCTACTCAGTGTCATACCCTAGTGTAAATATCGGAACTCTGAATTTGCTGAGGCTGTGGGGTTTGTTAAGAATATAAAGCAAGGAGTGGGGCCCAGATTTTGTTGAATTTGCTTAGCTTGTTTTGCAGGCTGAAGATCATCTTCTCCACTCTGATACTTTGTAGCAACTCCATCAACCATTCGTTGTACGTCAGTGCTTCATTGTCCTTCCAATGTCTAAGTACCAGCTTTTTAACTGTCATAGCTATAAGAGCAATGTGATATTTTCGTGAGTTTACTGAAATTCCTGAGTAATCCCCTAACAGGCAGATATCGATCGAGAACAGCTCATCAAGTCCTAACAGGGGGTCTGCTCTCTCCCTGATCTGCCACCAAAGGGGGGCTACTTTGAGACAATGCCAAATATGCACTAAATTACATGCATAGCAACTACACCTCAGACAGGTGTAGCTTGTCCCTGTCGAACCTAGCTATCTTCTGGGGGTGTAGTACAGATTGTGTAGAATATGGAATTGGATGAGTTGGAGCCTATCCTGAGTAATAAAGTGATGGCATCCCCGCCAGAGTATTTCCCAGTTGATAGGCGTCTCCGTTGGGAGAGTTTCCCAATAGACCCTGGGTCCAAAAGGTCCAGGGTATAGTCTGTTGTATAAAGTTTTGAATATTTTAGAAACTGCATGAGGGAGGCCTACAAATTGAGCCAGTTCCACCCAAAAGGGGGGTAGCATCTGGCATTGGGGGGTGAGCTCCAATAGTTTTTACTAAGATATGTAGCAATTGGAATAATTTGAATATGTTGGAGGTTGGCAACCCTGACTTTCCTAAAATAGCAGCAGAGGAGGCCCATTTTTGTTCCACTCCTGCCCAAAAATAACTGAGCTTGTCCTCCCAGAATTGTGGGATCCAGGAGGGGGAGAGAGTTTTCCCTTCTAGTCTAATATTAGGGTTTCCCAGAAGAGGTTGCTCCAAGTCTCCACAATGATTATATTTGATAATCGAGCAGAGCTGGGAATGGACCTTCACCGATGTGACAATTGGTGATCCAAGCCAAGGCCTAGGGAGACTGTTAGGTAGCACAAATAGCAGCGCCGTCAGAGATAGGTTGTGACGGTGGATTTGAGCGGACTCTGTTTGGACCCATGGGGTACATATATATCGGGGTGGCCAGGGTCAGGAGGGGAAAGCCATCTTAGATATTTGCTCACATGGCTGGCCCAATAATAAAGGCCGACATGTGGCACCCGCAGGCCCCCTTTAAGCTTAGGGGCAGCTAGCTTATGAAAGGCCAGTCTGTGCCCTTTGCCTGCCCAGATAAAATTAGCGAAGATATTATGGACTCTTTTGAACCATGAATGAGGTAGCCAGATATTTAGGAGGCTGAGAGGATAGAGCAGCTGTGGGAAGACATTCATTTTGATGAGGTTGAACCTGCTCCAAATTGTCAGAGGAAGAAGGGACCATCTATTCAGATCTTGAACGATGGTGTTTAATAAGGAGTCTAAGTTATGTTTGCGCATGAGGGAGGTACTTCTTGAAAATGTGATGCCTAGATACTTCACTACTTTCCTTTCCCAGGATAGGCCTAGAGCATCGACCTCACTCCTCATCACTCTTTGGTTAAGGGGAAAAAACACCATTTTCTCTATATTTAGTTTATAGTTTGATAATAGGCTATATTCTCTGATAACCTCTAGTAGGCATGGGATACTTTTTCTGGGATATGAAGTGAAAAGAAGTAGGTCGTCTGCATAGGCCAATACCTTGATTTCAGTGTCCTGTACTGATATACCTTGGATCCTGGGGTCGGCCACTATTCTACGAATAAGGGGTTCAAGATATATGTTAAAAAGTAACAGGGATAGGGGACATCCTTGCCTTGTACCAGAGAGGACGGGGAACCTATCAGAACAGCACCCATTGCAGAAAACTCTGGCTGTCAGAGAGGTGTAAAGGGCTTGTACCCAATTCTGGAATTCCCGGGGAACACCGAAGGCATTCAATGCCTGGAAAAGGAAATTCCAATCAACTCTATCAATTGCCTTCTCGGCATCCAGAGAGACCAAAGCCACTGGGAACCCAGTATCTCTGGATGCCGAGAAGGCATGATCCAGAGTTCTAATGTGATCACTGGCCAGCCTACCCACCATGAAGCCCACCTGCTCAGTTCCAATCAAGTCTGGGATAACGGTACTCAATCGATTTGATAGCAGCTTACTTAGAATCTTGATATCCTGATTGAGTAACGAGATCGGCCTATAACTTGCTACATCTTCAGGGGCCTTACCTGGTTTTAGAATGAGAATGATTATCGCTTCAAAAAGTGATGTATCTGTGCTCTTTCCAGCTAAAATCTGCTGGAAGACGGGGAGAAGTAATGGGGCGAGATTCTTTGCAAATACTTTATAGAAGTTCGGGGAAAACCCTTCGGGACCTGGAGATTTGTCGTTGGGGAGGCTGTCTATCACACCCAGAATCTCTGCCTCCGTTAAAGGAGCACACAGAGCAGCATGCTGCTCTGCTTTGAGAGTGGGGAGGTGTAACTCCTTTAGGTAGCCATCCAGCTCCGTATTTGGGGGGGGTTACCATCGGTAAATATAGAGATTGATAAAATTTCTGGAATTCTGAGGTAATTTCTTTGGGGTCAACCAACGGAGATCCGTCGTGTGCTCGGATTGCAGGGATGAATCTGGCACACTCCTGTTGCTTGACACGGGCAGCAAGGAGATGGCCCGCTTTCTCCCTCTGATCAGCATATGTGGCTTTCGTTTTGAGAATCAAATACTCTGCCTTCTCTCTGAGAAGCTCCATATAGGAACTTTTGAGTTTAGTCAGGTCTAATAGGGTCTGTTCTGATGTGTAGAGGGACAGATTTTTTTTGATATCCCTAATCTGTCTGAGGAGTTGTACTAATTCTTGCTCCCTTGATTTTTTCCTTCTTGAAGCCACCCCGATAAAAAGACCCCTTAGGTAAGCCTTGAGGGCCCCCCATTCAATATCAGGCTTGCCCGTGAAATTAGAGTTAACTGATATATATTGGGAAATATGATTATTGATGTATTTTACTATTACCGGATCTTTTAAAAGTTGGTTATTAATTTTCCAACGACCGTTCCTCTTGGGGATATCCAATAGGGAGAGTTGACATGTGACCAGTGAGTGGTCAGAGGGCGGTCCAGGATGTATGGCAGAATCAACGATTTCGGGAACCAGACAGTGCGAGATCAATATGTAGTCAATCCTAGAGGATGTGTTATGAACGGGAGAAGTGAATGTAAAGCCCCTCTCAGAGGAGTGCAATATGCGCCACACATCGCATAATCTGACCTTGTCCCATAGATCCCTAAGGGCCCTTTGGGCCGGTGTTAAGCCTCTGGGCCTGATTCCTATGCGGTCTATACTAGGATCAGAAACCACATTGAGGTCCCCTCCCAGGATCATCGGGATGTTGATAAAGGGGACTAACTTATTTGTGAGTTCTACAAAAAACTCAGGAGAATCAGAGTTAGGTCCATAAATACTTCCCAGTAATATTTCCGCGTTAAATATTCTTCCCTGAACACGAATATATCTCCTGTGGGTATCTCTGATAACCTTGTTTGAGACAAAGGGGACTTTGCTACCTATCAGTATCATGACTCCACAGCTCCGCCTTGTGCCCTGAGCTGCTAATACCTGTCCTACCTGTTGCTTCTTCGTATTTAGTTCTTCTGAGATCAGTAGGTGAGACTCCTGTATAAATGAGACATCTGATCTCAGAAGCCTAAGATGTTTACATATCTGATACTGTTTAATTGTCTGTCTAACACCCTTAACGTTCCATGAAGAGAAAGTTAAACTACTCATTCTTGATTTGGGCTACTCGTTCAGGACATTATGGGCCACCGAGCAGTAGACTAATCTTGGCCAAAACCACATTGAGTTTGTCTGAAAGAGCCTGGTCCGGACATCCCCCTCCTTCCCTCCTCCCCCCCACAATGCCCCCATATGACATTTAAGATTATATGCAATAACGTCAGAAATATATCCCAACTCACCCCCTTCCCATCACAACTACAGGCAGTGAACAACAGATCTCCTAGTTATACCCTCCCATCTCCCAGCCCTCCGAACCCAATCTGCAACCCCACCAGCTAGAAATATTAGCTGCACTCCATTGCAACTGACTGGGGGGGAGGCTGCGGTATACCTGAATGCATAACCAAGAATGTCCAGAATAAAGTCCAAACAACTAGCGTTGTTAACTATGCTAAATACCAAACTCATCATAAAAACATAATTCCGTACAATTAAACATAGGTACCGATCTAAGAGATTAATGTGATCCAGACTTGCTGGTTAACAGTGCGGCCATTATCAACCTTACATGGCAAGCTGAGTTGTCACATATCCTCATGAGGTTACAATGATCAGAAACATAGAGATTAGAACACTAATGCCAATAGAAAGGGAAAGAAAGATTGAACAGCATCATTTCAAATGATGACAATAGGGCTGGTCACAGATAGACGTACTGTTGGATAGCGGTCATTCCACAGGGATAGGAAACCAATGAGTGAGTCCAACCCACAGAGTATAGTTACCTTCTTCGGGAGCATAACAAAGCCGTATCACCCACATGATTTAAGCTCACTTTAGCTGTTGTCTTGTGTATCGAGTGAGAGGTAGAATCAGGACAACTGGGAAGAGTTAGTCTTGCTTAAAAGCAGGTGTAATAAGAGCTGCAGGTTTTATGAACTCCCCGTGCCAGTGATGAACCACAGCTGTTAAGGTCGGTCCTGGGGGGGATTAACAGAGAGAGCAATGTGTTGCTAGATCCTCTTGCGTACCCAACAAGAGTCATCCTTGGATTAATCAGAGCGGCACCACCACTGCTCTGAAATGTCACAAGCGATTGCATACCTACATCCCACGATGATGTACCCCCTCTAGTGGCAACAAATAGAGTGGCTGGATAAACGTTGAAATCGAACACCTTCTGAGGAGATTTGCTGGAAGAGGGTCCAAAGGTGGAATTATCATGGGAAGTGAAGATCCAGGAAATGTTGAATTTATGCCACAGGTAAGACGTTTAAAGGGCGAGGTGAGAGATAGTCGTGACTGTATTAGCTCTCTCTTTGCGCGGAAAACAGCTGGGTTGGCGCAAAAGGAGGAAGGACCATTGCAGGGGAGCAAAAATTAACATCCCGAGGAATATGTAGGCTCTGAAGGAGTGAAGACAGGTCTCCCGCCATGGCTTGTCACTCAGGTGCCTCTGAATAAGTCTGGGAAAGCTCTAGCAAGAGCCTTTGCAGCAGTATCCGGATCCTCAAAGGTGGCCCAAGCTCCTGATATCATGACCCCCAGCTTAGCAGGGTAGGTTGTACGGAACTTTACACTGGCGGCAATCAACTTGGAGACTAAAGGGTGGAACCGGGTTCTCCTCTGCCTAATTGACGCCGGTAAATCTTGTGCAATTCGGATCTTTGTGCCCTCCCAGTGCACCTCTTGTAGACCTTTAATTTTAGCAAACAGATGCTGACGCTCAAGAAAATTCAGAAATTTGAAGATCAGCAGATGGGGGGCACTAGGTAATGGCTTGGGGTGAAGGGCCCTATGCACACATTCAATGATGTATGTTGGGCCGAAAGGGGATGGACCGGCTATCTTTTTGATCAGTTTTTGGGTAAAGGTGATCACATCTGTTCCTTCGGCTGCTTCTGGGAGACCTATGAGGACCGTGTTGTTCCTGCGGCTGCGACCCTCAAGGTCCTCAATTTTCATCTCCATTCTGGCGAGTTTCTGGTGGATCATCACAATCTCGGGCTTCATTTTGACAGCTCGCTTTTCCACCGATTTAATTCTGACATCCGCATCCAAAGATCTCTGCTGCAGATCCTCCACTGCGTGGGTAAGTGATTTGAGCTCCATTGTTATCTCTACCATGCTTTCCTTAAAAGGGGAGAACTCTAGAAGAAAGCGTTGTAGGGTGAGAGGTTATTGGTCCGCATCAGAGGCTGCCGACGTCGGTTCATCTTCACTCCCCAAGGCCCTAGCTTTCTTCGGTGCCTTTTCGGGTGAGACTGGAGGAGTATACTTTGAGGAGTTTTTCTTAGATTGCATCTCTTCCGAGTAATGTAAGCTTCGTAACTTGAACTCGATCCTTTCTTGGATGTGTAGAGCTCTAATCCGAGTGTCAATTGCCAGGTAGATTGCTAAAATAGTTGATTTATTGGGTCGGAGAGCTGGAGCTACAGTGGAAGGCAGTTACCTGGAGGACTGCATCACTTGACTCCAACCTGTGCCTAAATTCTGCCTGCGAGGTCCTTTGGATTCTTTATCCAAGTCTGTAGGACTGGGGGGGGGGTTAATACAAAAGCTGTGGCTTCCCAGGAGGGGCTTGAGTGCTGCTCGGCTCTGGAAATTCATTCAGAAGTCCCTGTGAGGGAGATCCCACCTCTAGTGGAGAGTCTGAAAAGTAATCACCCTATTTAGGCCTGGGTCACAGATGTCTACCACCATTTGAATGCCCTTCCCATACCACTGTTTCTAGAACACTCTCTTCCTATCTACAGTGATATGGGGGTTCTGCCAGAGGGGTACCAGGGAAAGGGGGAGTGGGTCCAGGGCCAGTCTAGTATGTACATAGTGCCATGTTTTCCTAGACATCTCTACTGTGGGTGGGGCTATGGTCTTTGTGGTATGTGTGAGGGGCTAGGCCCTTCTGGAGGGTAAAGAAGGGAAGGGGGACCTGCAGGCAATAATGACAGACACTAAACTGGACATAGTAGCAATTAGCAAGATGTGGTTTACCAGTAACCACATTTGGAAGACTTCAGTACCTGGCTATGTACTGTTCAGAAGAGACCGAGGTGCAAAAAGGGGAGGTGGAGTGGCCCTGTACGTCAATGAAAATATCAAAGCTGCAGAAATTCAGAATACACATAAGGAGCCAGAAGAACTGTGGGTCACCCTGGAAACAGGAAATGGGACAGCCATAAGAACTGGGGTTGTCTACAAGCCCCTAGACCAGGGGGAGGACATAGACACATTACTGTTAGAAGATATACAAGACAGAACAGCTAAAGGGGAGGTTCTGGTAATGGGAGACTTCAACATGCCAGATACAGATTGGTCAATACCAACAGGAACATCTGCCAGAACTAGACACATGGTGGATTCCCTGCAGGGGAAGGGCCTCAAACAACTGGTACAACAACCAACAAGAGACAGGGCTATCCTAGATCTAGTACTGATTAACAGGGAAGGGATCACAGATCTCCAGGTAGAAGGTCACCTGGTGGCCAGTGACCATCACATAGTATGGTTCAGTTTGACCATTGCAACTAAATCACCCCATCCTAAGGCAAAAATATGGGACTTCAGAGGAGCTGACTTTGATAAGGTGGCCAACAGAGTTAAGCAAGCCCTGGCAAAAAGAAATACAGGTGAGGGGGTGCAGACAAAGTGGGCAAGCATTAAGGATGCAATACTTGAAGCAACATCCCATTGTGTTAGAGAGAAAAGGAAGTGCAAAAGAAGAAGGAAACCACTTTGGTTCTCAAAAACAGTAGCAGAAAAGGTCACAACCAAAAGGCTGGCCTTCAGGAAATATAAGGGAATGCAGCGGGATGAAGAGAGGGAAGCATAACAAACTTCTCTAAGGGAAGCAGGGAAGGCAGTAAGGCAGGCAAAGGCCCAAACCGAGGAAACACTAGCACAGACAGTAAAGGAAGGTGACAAGACTTTCTTATAGATACATTAGTGAAAGCAGAAAGTCCAGAGGGGGTATTGCTAAGATCAAAGGAGATAAGTGAGCGTGTGAGGAGGAGGACCATGTAAAAGCATCTATTCTAAATAGATACTTCTGCTCAGTATTTACTGAAGAGAAGGTAGGGCAGGGCCCACAGATCAGCACCACAGACACAGGGGGGAGGGAGGTGTGCACTAGTTCCTTCACAAAAGAAAGGGTTCTACAAGAGCTTGATAAGCTCGGGGTGGACAAGGCAATGGGACCTGATGGCATTCATCCCAGGGTACTAAAGGAGCTAAGGGTGGAACTAGCACAGCCATTATCAGAACTGTTTAGTGAGTCTCTGAGCACAGGAGAGGTCTCAGAAGACTGGAGAAGGGGCTCATGTGATCCCGCTCCACAAGAGCAGTAGCAGGGTGGAGGCAGGGAACTACAGACCAGTCATTCTTACATCAGTAGTGGGCAAGATTATGGAGGCACTCCTTAAGGAAATGATAGTGCAACACCTGGAATCCATAGGAGCTCAGAATCCAAGACAGCATGGGTTTACAAAAGGAAGGTCCTGTCAAACTAAGCTCATAGATTTCTTTGACTGGGTAACCAGAGTGGTGGACCAAGGGGGAGCAGTTGATGTCGCCTACCTTGACCTCAGCAAAGCTTTCAATACTGTTCCACACAGAAGATTAATTAATAAGCTGGGTAGGCTCGGGTGGGTCAGAAGTTGGTCAACTGGGTGGCAAACTGGTTGACGGGCAGAAAACAGAGAGTGGTGGTAAATGGTATACAGTCAGAAGAGATGAAAATCACAAGTGGGGTACCTCAGAAACAGTCCTGGGGCCAGTCCTATCAATATCTTCATCAGTGACATTGCAGATAGACTGGAGGGTAAGGTTTGTCTGTTTGCAGATGACATCAAGATCTGCAACAGAGTAGATGATCCAGATGGGATGGGCAGAATGAGAAGAGATGTGGATAAAGTAGCAAAATGGTCGGAAGAGTGGCAACTGGGGTTTAATGCAAAGAAGTGCAAGATCATGCACATAGGGAAGAGAAACCCTGAAGACACCTATAGGCTGGGAGGGGAGTTGCTGGCAGTCAAAAGGGAAGAAAGAAACTTGGGAAACATCATCACCGATGACCTGAAATCATCCAAGCAGACCACTAAAGCAGTAGGTAAGGCTAGGGGGATGTTAGGGTGTATTAGTAGGGGTATCACAAGTTGGAAGAGGGAGGTAATAATCCCTCTTTACAAGACACTGGTTAGGTACCATCTGGAGTACTGCGTGCAGTACTGGAGGCCACACCTTCACAAGGACATTAACCAAATTGAGGCAGTACAGAGAAGAGCAACCAAAATGGTGCAGGGACTGCATCAGAAAACTTATGAGGACAGATTAATGGAGCTCAATATGTATACCCTAGAGCAACAGTTCTCAAACTTTGTCATAGTGAGCCTCCCCTAAGCCATGGAAAAGATGTTGAGCCTCCCCCAAAATACTGAAATATTTTTGGGCCTCCCCATAGAAAAATGACCTACTTTTCACAGTACATCAGGAATAAATTGAAACCTCTTTGCATAGCTGGCTTTCACGTTATTAAGCTTATTGTAACCCCCCTCCCACAGGACAACCTACTTGCTCCAATATTTTGACTCTCGAACCAGTGTTACCCATTACTGTCATACCTTCATGGGTCAGACTGCTTTTTCTGTTTCCCCTCTTACTAGAATAACCTTCCTGCTGACCTCTGCCTCTCCCCCTCTCCCCCTGCTCTTAAGCAACTTCTCAGGGATCATTTTGCTCCCTCCTACTCTTAGTCCTAGTACCTGTATGGTTAACTCTTGTATTTAGACAGTTCTGCTGCCAGTCTAATTGATCAAGTGTTCCTCACATTGTTAGTTTATTGTTCTTAATTTGTTTGCACTTTTATTCATTTTGTATTGCTTAAGTGTTTTGCAGTTACATTGTGAATTGTATTCTCTCACTACCCTTCCCTGGGTACACCTGAAATAAGCCATGGCTCAGTATACAGTACCTGCCCTGGTCATAGACTTGTGAATAAATACATAAATTCACCTACTGTTATCTTCTTTCAGTTTGCCTTATCCCTTCACACAAAATCTATAAAGTTCAAATTTGAAATATAATACTTCTTCAAGACTTGCTTGAGCCTCCCCTGGAACAGGTTGGGGCCTCCCCAGGGAGGCTGGCCTCACCATTTGAGAAATTTGAGAACCCCTGCCCTAGAGCAAAGGAGGGAGAGAGGTGATATGATCGAAACATTCAAACACCTTAAGGGCATTAACAAGGTGAAAGAGTCTAACATGTTTCAATATAAGAAAAATAGCAGGACAAGAGGACACAGTATGAGATTAGAGGGAGGCCGATTAAGGGGTAATGTGAGGAAGTTCTTTTTCACAGAAAGGGTGGTGGATGCATGGAATGGCCTACCTCAGGAAGTGGTGGATATGAATACAATGCAGGGCTTCAAACAGGCATGGGATAGGTATATGGGAGCAATACAGATGAGTATGACTAAATAGGCCATTGACAGAGCAAAGGTTGATGGCACATTTATAAGGCAGAAAAAGAAATGGGCAGACTGGATGGGCCTTGTGGTCCTTATCTGCTGTCAATTTCTATGTTTCTATGACATATGGTTTTTGCCATGTTTTGTTCAATGTGGGCCCACTGTGGTGTAAGGGAAGAGTCAGTGTGGAACCAGTGGGCAGTTTATGCCACCTAGAATACCCATTTATATCCCTCCATCCGTGGGAGGTTCCATCCCCCATGTACCCAATGGGCTCAAAGCTTGGAGCAGCTGAAACGGGGTTTGGAGCCCTCCTATAGGAGGTTCCCCATTAGTTTATCTGTGGGTAGGAACCACTGCTTGGGGAAAGAGATGGGTATATGGGCTAACAGGTAGAGAAATCTGGGAGCGGATACCATCTTTATGGCAGCAATCTTTCCTGCAAGGGTGAGTTTTAGCATCTTCCACCTATCGAATTCGGTCTTAGTGACAATCAGCAGAAGGTGTACATTGGCATTCCATAGGTTCTCTAGCTTTGGGGTGAGTTTGATTCCCAAGTACATGATCCCTTTAGGGGCCAGAGAAGTCTAGAGTTTAGTGCTATGTGCTGGGAGCAATGGCCATTAAAGGGGAAAATTTCAGTCTTGGCCTGATTGAGCTTCAGGCCGGAGTAGGTGGCAAAGGAATCAAGCATAGCCAGTAGATGGGACGCTGAGAGTTGGGCATCAGCCAGGGGGAGGAGTACGTTATCGGCATACATAAGAGTGGGGTACTCTATATCCCCACACTTTGATCCCATAGATATCTGGGTGTTGCCTTATGGCTGCGGCTAACAGCTCGACTGCCAGGACAAATATTAGGGGCGAAAAAGGGCAGCCTTGCCTGATCCCTCGTTCAAGTGGGGAGTGTGGGGAAACCATGGAGTTAGTGGTAACTTTGGCTATTGGGTTCTAGTAGATAGCCTGCACCCTAGTTTTAAACCTTTCACCCACCCCCAGGTGGGATTGGACCGAATAAAGGTAGTCCCATTCAAAAGAGTCACATAGAAACATATAGAAACATAGAATTTGATGGCAGATAAGGACCGCTTGGCCCACCCAGTCTGCCCATTCCCCTACCTAATGGATAAGCTGCAGATCCTAGTTAACCAACAGCCTACTTCCTCCTATCCCCGCCCCCTAGAATTGCCTTATGCCTGTCCCATGCATTATTGAATTCCACCACTGTTTTTGACTGCACAACCTCCTCAGAAGGCCGTTTCATGCATCCACCACCCTCTCTATGAAAAAAATACTTCTTCACATTACCTCTGAGCCGTCCCCCTCTATCTTCAAATTGTGCCCCCTTGTTCTTGCACGTCTCTTTTTCTGAAAGATGCTACCCTCTTGGACTTTGTTGATTCCCTTGAGGTACTTGAAAGTTTCTATCATGTCCCACCTCTCCCTCCTTTCCTCAAGGCTATACATATTAAGCTCCTTAAGTCTCTCTTCATATGTCTTCTGGTGCAGACCCTGCACCATTTTAGTTGCCCTCCTCTGGACTGCCTCCATCCTGCCTATGTCTTTGCAGAGATTGCATCTCCAGAACTGCATGCAGTACTCCAGATGGGGTCTCACCAGCTGTCTGTTTAGAGGGACAACAACTTCCTGTTTTCTACTGGTGATGCCTCTCCCTATGCATCCCAGTATTCCCCAGCACTCCTTACTGCCCTCTCACATTGCTTGCACACCTTTAGGTTATCTGATATGACTACCCAGAGGTCCCTTTCCATTTTTATTGTTTTTAGTATCTCACCCCCCATTGTGTACTCTTCCCCTGGACTTTCATTTCCCAGGTGCATTACTTTGCACTTCTTAGCATTGTCAAAGGCCTTCTCGAAGTCTACTGCAATGGCTGCAGCTGGGGTGGCCAGCTGTTGGGCTGTATACATGAGGTCCATCAGTGTTCGAATATGGTCAGTGCTGTGATGACCCGAGACAAATCCCACCTGGGAGGAGTGAATGAGGTGTGGTAACAGGGGACTCAATCTTAAGGCCAGGATCTTGGCATAAATTTTACTGTTGAGATTGATAAGTGATATTGGATGGTAATTACCAGGTCTAGAAGGATCCTTACCCTTCTTTGGGATGACCATAATTGTTGCCTCTCTAAGAGAGGGAGGGAGAGCCTTCCAAACTTCAGCTTCTTGAAATACCTCTGTGAGGAGTGGGATGATTACTGGAGCTAGGGCCTGGTAGAAGTCTGCAGTGCATCCATCACTCCCTGGGGATTTATCAAGACGGAGACTCTTAATTGCAGTGCCCACTTCTTCTTGGGTGAGTGGGGCATCTAAATCAAGGGATTGTTGGGGGGGCGGGAGTATGTTGAGGTACAGACTATTAAGGAAGAGCTGAGTGCTAGGAACCAGATCCGGGTGTGTTATTCAGTACTATTTTGCTTTGTTTCAGGACTTTCCACTTGGTATCAGCAATACCACTTAACTGCCTCTTGGCTAATTTATTGCCATCCATTTTCCATAACATATTTAAGTCAGGTTTCCTGGAGTTCAACATGCAAGTCATACTCTTGGTGAGGGAGTGGTGCTCTTTACTTCAAACTTAACCCATTCTGTGTTGCTGCTACCCACTGGTATCCTCATGCTGATTAACTCAGCAGTGTCATCCATGTTTCTCAGTAGCAGGTCCCTGTACTGCCTCCCCACTCAATCCATTCTTCGCAGGTAGAAGACTTGGTTTGCTGGCCAAGGCACCTAGCTTCACCTGAGCTCTTTCCTTCTAAGACTGCTTGAAAGGCAGAGTAGAGAAACTTACCAGAGCAAGGGAGAAGGATTAAGACTTAGTTTGGCTAAGCAGATTTACTGTGTGGTGGTGTTTTTATTTTTACTCACAGGGATTGCTACTGTTTGTTGCTAACATTTCATTGCTTTATTTTTCTCTGATTCAAATTGTTGTTGCTGGTATACCTTCTTCTGCATTATTACAAGGTGTGCCTACAGGTGTGTGCTAACAGATTACTGCTGTAATCTTCTGATTCAAATTGTCTTTTGCAAGGTATATCTTCTGTTACTGCTTTATTTTTCTCTGGAGCAAAGTGTTTTCTTACAGGGTATATCTTCTCTGAAATTATTACAGGTGGTGCTTTACAGGTTTTACAGTTTTATCTAACATTAGGTTAAGCTTTCAGGGTTACTGCATTTGTTGTTGACTGATTGTTTCTGCTCTTACCTCCTTGTTCTTTCGTCCGTGGTTCTTCTTTTGGCACGGGAAGGGCCCACGCCCACCCCATCCCAACCACCCCACGCTACCTCCTTTTATAGGGTACCACAGTTGTGACATTTCCTGTGGCAGAGCATGAAGAGGCGGATCAGTGGGGCCTCACAAGGTGATCTCATTTACAGGGCACTAGTAATTTAACTTGTTATAACAAGTTAAACAAAGCACAATTAAACCATTACTTGCATTTTTTTTCTTCTAATTACTCTGACTAGGTTACAAACCCAGCAACTTATTTGGAATGGATTTATTAACTGCAGGTACTGTGGAACAATTTTCAGAAGGACAGTCTTACAAGATTTAGGACACTGTCCACATGCTGGGCCTTTGGAGATCTTGGGTCTCAGCTCCAGGCAGCATGGGCAGAGATTGCGCCTCAAATTTCATATTGAAGAGGAAATACATTATAAGAACCACCGCCATTTCCCCAGCATCCAACAGAAAAACCTCCGCAGAGGGTAGTTGGTCCAGGAGGTTGGCAGGTGGTTAGGAGGAAACAAATCAGGTGCCCCATCACTCTCTACCTCCAACACATTACTCCAAAACCATATAAACACTACAAACAGGTATCTGCCTCTATCTCTGAAATCAAATAAAGAGGCAGAAGACACTGCAGAGCAGGACACTGTAGCACAGGAGCTAGCACAACAATACTCACCCAAATCAGGAACCAAAACTAAACAAGCACAAAGGAAACCAAAAACTTCTGATCATAGGAGACTCCATGATTAGGAGTTGATACCCATCTCCAGCCAGGGTGATGGTCAGATGTCTCCCAGGTACATCAGCATGGAGAGACACTGACCGCATTGCTAAAATTGTTCACAAAGCAGGAGAAAACATTGATGTCCTAGTACACATAGGGACTAATGATCTCGCCAGCGGTCAGTTGTGGAGACCAAGGAACACCTGACTAGGCTGGGTGACAAACTATCATCTATTTTCGTCGGCATCTCCTTCTCTGAGATCCTGCCAGTCTGGGAGAAGGAGCAGATGGACGGAAGGTCAGAGAAGGGGAGATAGGGAGCTAAACACGTGGCTCAAGGACTGGTGCCATGAAAAAGGACACAGATTTGTAGGGAACTGGCAACAGTTCTGGGAGCGAAAGTTCTTTAAATTTGATGGACTGCATCTGACTAAAGAGAGTCAGTGCATTGAGGGCAGAAGTTTGACGTCTTTGCAGAATATTTAAACTAGCAAATGGGGAGAGTGCAGCACCCATACGTCAAATGAGAAAACACCCTCCCCTCAGCTAGTGGTCAAACAGGAATTCAGCGTGTTTGCCGTTCATTTGCATCACCAGGTAAGAAAAAGGTTTGTCTCCCCACACGATGCACAGGGTAATGCCAAACTTCACCCAACAACTAACACACCAAAATCTGGCCAATGGAAAATCATGTACAAATGCTCACAGCCTGGGAAATAAGATCCCAGACCTGCAGGCAATAATGTCAGAGGCTAAACTGGACATAGTAGCAATTAGTGAGGCGTGGTTTACCAGTAACCACACTAGGAGACTTCAGTACCTGGCTATGTATTGTTCAGAAGAGACGAAGTGCAAAAGGGGGAGGGTGGCCCTGTAAGTTAATGAAAATATCAAAGCTACAGAAATTCAGAATACACATAAGAGCCAGAAGAACTGTGGGTCACCCTGGAAACAGGAAATGGGACAGCCATAAGAACTGGGTTGTCTACAGGCCCCCAGACCAGAGGAGGACATAGACACATTACTGTTAGAAGATATACAAAACATGACAGCTAAAGGGAGGTTCTGATAATGGGAGACTTCAACATGCCAGATACAGATTGGTCAATACCAGCAGGAACATCTGCCAGAACTAGACTCATAGTGGATTCCCTGCAGGGAGGGCCTCAAACAACTGGTACAGCAACCCACAAGAGACAGGGCTATCCTAGATCTAGTACTGACTAACAAAGAAGGATCACAGATCTCCAGGTAGAGAAGGTCACCTGGGGGCCCAGTGACCATCACATGGTATAGGTTCAATTTGGCTACTACATCTAAATCATCCCATTCCAAAGCAAAATATGGGACTTCAGAGGAGCTGACTTTGATAAGATGGCCAACAGAGTTAAGCTAGCCCTGGCAAAAAGAAACACAGGTGAGAAGGTACAGGCAAAGTGGGCAAGCATTAAGGATACAATACTTGAAGCAACATCCCATGGTGTTAGACAGAAAAGGAAGTGCAAAGAAGAAGGAAACCACTTTGGTTCTCAAATACAGTAGCAGAAAGGTCAGAGCCAAAAGGCTGGCCTTCAGAAAATATAAGGGAACACAGCGGGATGAAGATAGGGAGGCATACCAAACTGCCCTAAGGGAAGCAGGTAAGGCAGTAAGGCAGGCAAAGTCCCAAACTGAGGAAACACTAGCACGAACAGTAAAAGAAGGTGACAAGACTTTCTATAGATACATTAGTGAAAGGAGAAAGTCCAGAGGGGGTATTGCTAAGCTTAATGGAGAAAAGGGAGCATGTGAGGAGAGGACCCTGTAAAGGCATCTATCCTAAATAGATACTTTTGCTCAGTATTTACTGAAGAGAAGGTAGGGCAGGGCCCACAGCTCAACATCATGGACACAGGGGAGGGAGGTGAGCACTACTCCCTTCACAAAAGAAAGGGTCCTACAAGAGCTTGCTAAGCTCAGGGTGGATAAGGCAATGGGACCTGATGGCATACATCCCAGGGTACTTAAGGAGCTAAAGGAGGAACTAGCAGAGCCATTAGCAGAATTGTTTAGTGAGTCTCTGAGCACAGGAGAGGTCCCAGAAGACTGGAGAAGGGCTCATGTGATCCCTCCACAAGAGTGGTAGCAGAGGAGGCGGGAACTACAGACCTGTCAGTCTTACCTCAGTAGTGGGCAAGATTATGGAGGCACTCCTTAAGGAAAGGATAGTGCAACACCTGGAATCCATAGGGCACAGGATCCAAGACAGCATGGGTTTACAAAGGAAGGTCCTGTCAAACTAATCTCATAGATTTCTTTGACTGGGTAACCAGAGTGGTGGACCAAGGGGCAGCAGTTGATGTCGCCTACCTTGACTTCAGCAAAGCTTTTGACACTGTTCCACATAGAAGATTGATAAATAAGCTAGGTAGGCTCAGGGTGGGTCAGAAGTTGGTCAACTGGGTGGCAAACTGGTTGACTGGCAGAAAACAGAGAGTGGTGGTAAATGGTATACAATCAGAAGAGATGCAAGTCACAAGTGGGGTACCTCAGGGATCAGTCCTGGGGCCAGTCCTATTCAACATCTTCATTAGTGACCTCGCAGATGGACTAGAGGGTAAGGCTTGTCTGTTTGCAGATGACACCAAGATCTGCAACAGAGTAGATGATCCAGATGGGGTGGGCAGAATGAGAAGAGATCTGGATAAACTAGCAGAATGGTCAGAAGAGTGGCAACTGGGTTTAATGCAAAGAAGTGCAAAATCATGCACATAGGGAAGAGAAACCCCTGAAGCCACTTATAGGCTGGGAGGGAGTTGCTAGCAGTCACAAAGGAAGAAAGAGACTTGGGCATCATCATCACTGATGACCTAAAATCATCAAACAGACCTCTAAAGCAGTAGGTAAGGCTAGGGGGTGTTAGGGTGTATTAGTAGGGTATCACAAGTCGTGGGGAGGTAATAATCCCTCAGTACAAGACATTGGTTAGGCCCCATCTGGAGTACTGCGTCGTATTGGAAGCCACACCTTCACAAGGACATTAACCAAATTGAGGCAGTCCAGAGAGGGCAACCAAAATGGTGCAGGGACTGCATCAGAAGACATATGAGGACAGATTAATGGAGCTCAATATGTATACCCTTGAGCAAAGGAGGGAGAGAGGTGATATGATCGAGACATTTAAACACCTTAAGGGCATAAACAAGGTGAAAGAGTCTAACATGTTTAAATATAAGAAAATAGCAGGACAAGAGGACACAGCATGAGATTAGAGGAGGCCGATTAAGGGGAATGAGAGAAATTTTTTTCACAGAAAGGGTGGTAGATGCATGGAATGGCTTACCACAAGAAGTGGTGGCTATGAATACAGTGCAGGGCTTCAAACAGGCATGGGATAGGCATAAGGGAGCAATACAAATGACTATGAATAGTTAGGTCACTGACAGAGCAAAGGCCGATGGCACATTTATAAGGTAGAAAAAGAAATGGGCAGACTGGATGGGCCTTGCGGTCCTTATCTGCCGTCAACTTCTATGTTTCTATGTAGTACATATGGAAACAATCCTTCATAACTGTCAAGAAATCCATCTTCACTTTCCCACAGGCACTTTCCACCTGTCATTCAATGTCAGGCAAGTTTTTTTATTCTTTTTTATTAAGATATTTATTGAAAAGCTTCTGATAATACAGTTGAGTTCCTCTGTGGAACACATGGAGAAATACATACATATAAGCAAATGACAGTTTTACATGTATATAATACATTGATGTTAAATATTGTACATTTTGGATAACATATATAGCAAGCATTTCATGCACTATACACTATAGAAATAGGATTACACCATGGTCTAACTGATTAAATGCTGACATTTTAGGTGGTTGGTATATGTAGCACCAATCAGTAAAACCTTTGGTTAATACTTGGGACATGCAGTAGCTGAACATTCCTAAAGTAATGAACCATTATGTTTAAACAGTGATTAAACCATTCTCTAGTGCAATTAATAAGGGTTGCCAGGTTTGCTGAAACATGTTATCTTGATCGTTTGCTGTCAGCTGATAGCATTCCAGTTTCATACACAGAGTCAAGTCATTCAGCCAATGAGCTATACTAGGAGGAGTGTCACTGATCCAGTGACAGGCAATTGTTTTTCTGGCATTTACCTCCCCAAACCTATTATAGATTGGTACCCCCGTCCCTATGTTCAGCTTCCAATATAAATTCTAATGGAGTATTAGGCAGACTTTGCCCTAGTACCTGTTACATTAAAGCATGCATACCAAACAAGAAGGTGCAACTTTACTGTATGTTAGGGCTAAATGACCCCCGCTCTTTCTCCCTCCCTATCTGTGCACCACTACTGGGCAGACTGCCTTCTCATACAGATTCCCTTCCCTCTGGAACCACCTCCCCCACATCTCCGTGACGCCTCTACTCTCCTCTCTTCTCTTTCAAACATCATATCTGACTCCTTCCTCCTCCCATCTGCCCCTGTACTGCAGCCCCTTCCCCCCTTGCTCCTGTGCTTCTACCTCCTCCCCCTTAACCTTACACTCCTGAAGGCTGTTCCCAGTTCTCCTAAACCTATGCTTCCCTGCCCTCCACTGCATGTTTAGCCAAGAGCCTTCCAGTCACTAGCTTTGTATCATGTATAACCTAAGGACTGCATTGATATTTGTACTGTATGATTCAAGATCCATGTCTAATACCCAATCACCATTTATGCATCATTTATCACCTTGTATGTTCTGTTGTATTGTAAGATTCAAGATCCGTGTTTAACATCCAGTTACCTTTTATGCTTGTTGTACTTTGTTTCCATCCTATCCAGCTATACAATCACTACAAAGCTCTGCAACCTCTAATATATTGTATAATGAATATTGTTCCACTAAATATTCCTTATTGTATTGTTCCCTTGGTCACACCTGGAAACAAGCCTCAGCTCAGCATACCCATCCCGGTTATTAAGATTTTGAATAAATAAATTAGAAATGTAGGAAGGTACTGTACAATCTTCAGTGTGACATTCCCAGCATGTCTAATCATAGATGTGTGAAATTTGTGTATGTTTACTGGGGAGAGATAGGCTCTGTATAGAAAATTGAGCTGAACTCTAGCAGTTTATCACTTCTAGGGCAGCTGTGCATGTTTTATTGCTGATTGACAAGTGGTATGGTCTAATTCAGTGTCATGGTCCTTTCTGCAGTCTGATTGGGCTTTAACTTCAAAAGTGGGAGTTGAACCTGAGAAGAGTTTGTAGAAAGCTATGAGAAGAGTAGCACATGGCTGGAGCCTACAGATAACTTCTTCAATTGGTGACATATTTGGTGAAACATTTGCCAAATATCACCTTATTCTTAAGTAGGCACAGAAATCCCCTATTTGTATGCCATATGTCTGTCTGATTTCAGTGAAAGATTTGAGGAAGCCACCTTAGAGTAAATCTTTAGTATGGTATTACCAACCCTCACCCATCTCAGAAGGGTTTGATGTAAATACACATTATAGCCTCACTGACTTTTAAAATTAACATGTGCAGTGCTGAGAGACATTCCTGTAGAGTGTCCTATACGCTTACAGTATGAACTCCAACCCAAACCCTTGCCAGCTGGTTAGTAACTTAACTTTTACTTTTTTTTTTGGGGGATTGAGTTTAACAGGGTGAAAAAATCACTGAAGTTAGCAACCTAGTATATGTTCCTCCTCAATCTGCCTCCAAAAGAGAGTCTTGTTAGGATTGATACCTCCTAGCAATGCCAATTGTGATGTCCAATAACAGTATTTAAATGTGGAAGTGCTGGGCCTCCTTCTTTTAAGGGGAGCTGCAATATACTTCTTTTTCTGCCATTATTTCACTTTTTCTCAGTTAATTGTATGGCTTGCAGTGATCCTGTATTCCTTGGATATTTCATGCAGGATCAGAATTCTTTATTTAGGAGTCTGAATATAGACCAACAGGTTGTCGGCAAACAAGGCTGCCTTCTGGAGGCTCCCTCCTACCTGTACCCCCTCAGTTCAGACCTCCTGCCATATAGCAGCCACTAAGGGTTTAGGTGGCATCACATGCAAGAGTGGAGATAGTGGGATCCCCTGCCTGGTGCCTTTAGACAGCTGGAAGAGTTTTATCAGGATACCATTCATTACGATTTGGGCAGAGGGTTGGCTGTACAGGGTATGCATCCCTCTGATTATGTTGTCCCCAAATTGAAATCTCCTAAGGATTTCAAATGTATGCCCCAGCTCCACACAGTCAAATGCCTTTTTGGCATCAGGAGCAAGGAACAATGCATTCTCCCCAGCTGATCTCCGAGCCTACCTCCTGACCACATTAAGTGTGCACTTACATTGAGCTTCCCTTACCCACCCTTTTAAATGCCTGCTTAATCTTCATGAATAACATCAGGTAAAATATTTTCTAATCTACTAGCAAAAACTTGAGGCACTGTTTTATAGTCAGCTGTTAGGAAGGGCGATTGGACTGTAGGATACTCACTGCTCAGGGTCCATGCCCGGTTTAGGGAGAATGGCAATGATGGCTGGGGATAATACACTGCTCCAGACACTCCTCAGTCATGTCCTGTAAAGAAGATTTTAATTCCTGCTAAAACATTTTTAAAAAGTCTGTCGGAAAGCCATTCGGCCTACGGGATTCCCTCCTTTGAAGCATGAGATGGCCTTTTATATTTCATCCCACTGTAAAGCTTGATTCAAATGAAGTTTGCTTTCCTGCCATATGGTCTGAATTGTGGCCTTGACAAAAAAGACATCAACTTGATCTGTTTCGGGTGACACCTCAGATGTATATAGGGTCTCATAAAAATTTCTGAACCATTCCCCTAGTTCTGAATCCCCATAGGTTAAAGTACCATCAAATGATTTAATCTGGGTTACATTTGTTTGCCCCTTTTCTACTTTGCAGTTGCCATGATAGCGATTCCCCCTTAGTGTCCCCTTTGAAATAATTACCTGCTTGGGTAAGAAGCAATGCCCTGTTCAATTTTGCTGTTTATGCAGAGTTATATTCCTAAATATTGAAGGGCCCAGTATCCCCTGTCATAAGTTATTCTATATGAGCTTTCTCAGCATCATTTATCTTTTTCTCTAGATCAACAATGTGTTGGTCCTTGGTTTGCTTTTTGAGACAAGCAAAAGAGATAATGGCACCCCCTTAGGACAACTTTTAGGGCTTTCCACCTCACAGATGCAGGTGTGCCTTCAGGGTTGTTAATCAAGTATTCATTTATTACTTTTTTTCACATACTGCTGAAAATCAACCTTTTTCTGCAATGTGGGGGTTCAAGCTTCCATGTTTTGTTAACAGCTTGAGTGCCCAGCCCTGAGAATTGACCAGGATTGAGGTATGATCTGTGATAGTCATAGTCCCATGTTGGATGGAGTGCAAGACAGGGATTACTGCCATGAAATTAGTGCTGTATCCAACTGCACATAATGTTTTGCACAGTGTGAGTAGTGGATATACTACCGACTGGATGGATTAAGGTGCTTCCAGGTATCCATTGATTTTTGGTCTTTCATTAGGGCTAGTAGTGCTTTTTCACTCTGAGATATGGATACCACTACCCATGAGGAGCAGTCCATAATGGTATCATTTATACAGTTAAAGTCACCATTCAATATGTGGGGCCCTGAAACCTAGCCATTTCCATAGATAGACAGTGAAAGAAGCCTGGAGTGTCTATGTTTTAACCATATCTAGAGCCAATTGCCAGTTTCTGACCAGAAGTCAGTTGTAGTTGTATCAAAACATACCTTTCCCTTCCCTTGTCACACATACCTGGGTTACAGTACCTGGGAAACAGGGATTCAGCCATATGGCCCCACCTCAAGCTTTGGCGGTAAAGTAAGATCCATTCCATTCTCCTCCCTAATTTATCATCATGTAGTTGCCTTCTTTGTCAGTCATGTGGGTTTTTTGTAAACTTAAAACATCAGTTTGCATATTTTTTTTTTTAGTTGTCTAACCAGGAGTAGCACACTAAGCTGAAAGCTTTTTTACAGGTGCATCCTGGGAGCACAGGGAAGTTAAGTGACTTGCTCAGGGTCACACAGTATTTAAGTGGAAGCTGTGATTTTTAACTTTCCCTAAGACCTTTTTTCCTTTCATGTGAGTTTTTAAGCCATAGATGCGCCACGAAAGAACCGTAAATGTACCAGTCGTTAATTTGCAAAGTCGAAAAATACATATGAGCAGTTAAATGAATTGTGAACCATGATAAAACAATATTCAGAAGCAGAAGCTGTGATTTTTATGGTAAGTAAACAGAACTTTGAACTAGAAGTTAAGAAACAATAGTACCCCATACCCACACAGCCACCATACCCCCCACGCACCCTGCTCTTTCTCTCTCTCTGTTCCCATCTGCAGACCATTTAATCCCCTATTCTCCCACCTCCCTCCAATCTCCCCTTCTTCCCCTTTCTCCCCCATTAAACTAACACAGGTGAGTTAACCCCTGGAACATATGCTCACCTGTCTTTCCCTTGGCTCCCCCACCACCATGAGCACATGAATTGTGCAGGTTCTCACCAACCATTGCAGTGGCTAGCAATCTGGCTAAAGCATCACTGTTTATATGAGATATGTGTTATTTTATACTTATACTTACACATGTTTTGTCTCCACAGTGTCAAGTTGCCCCCCTTGAGTAGGTTAGATGTCTGCTGAACAGAGGTAAAGGGTTTGTTATGGTCCCACAGCATTGTTGCTGTACAGCAATTACACAATATTTTAACTGCTGTAGAAGTAAACTCCAGCAGAGGAAATAAGAAAAGCACTCAGACACAAAGTTTAACTGAACAATAAGAGATTCATTTTCAGAATGAAAGGAGCATGCTTGAATAGATATGCCCTCTCTTCTTAGGATTTGGGCTCAGATACGGAGCGTTTTTGTATACTATCAAGTTAATTAAGAAACATATTGTTCCCTTTTGGAATGCCTGGTAGTCACTCACACAGATGTCACTGCAGACGATTAAAGAATCAGTTTTCAGGGTCCAGTCCTTGGCAGTGAGCTTTCCTCTGCCAGTGTTCCCAGCTGTCATCCCATTTTGGTACCCACAGCCCAGTACTGCAGTCAGAGGGTTAAGGATCACAACCACATCAGGTCCAAAGGAATCAAAATTGACAACTGGGTAGCAAACAGGTAGTAACCAGAATCCCAGTACATCTTGAAAACAGATGGTATCTGTGTTGGTACCAGAACAAGCAGCATGGAAAAAACAATATCTCCAGAGCCAGAAATCCTTGCCTATGTGCCCCACATCTTGTTTTTTATTTTCTTGTTGTGTCTGCCTTCAGCACATCCTGCACAGAGCACTACACAGTTTGTGAGGGGTATCATGCACTTGGTGGATTGAGCAGTCATGAGAGGAGTTCAATAGATTAGTGTCATGCTAGTAACCAAGTAACTGTACACCTTCCTGATGGAACTATTGAGAAGACAATGTGCGGTAGTGCGAATGTGCAATCAGATGGTCTGCCTTTAGAGGCAAGTGGCAGTTGGGTGTAGTCGAGTGGGGAGGAAGGATTTCTGATGAAAGCCACCATGATGCCCTCTGTCTGTGCAAGGAGTTTGTTTGTATGCAGCATGGTAGCGTAACACAATATTTACATTCAAACTGCACCACTTCCCCACACCCCAGAGAGAAATCTGATATTGTTCCAGTCAGACTCCTAATGTTAAACAGCTTGGTGTCCTAAATAACTCACCAGGAAGATTGAAAGAGAATTATTCATATCAGTATATATAAGGCTTCATGGATTGGGGGCACAGCCAGTGCAGGCACGGGGCAGTATTGAGGGCTTAACTTGCATAGGATTACAATCCAAACTGTCAGCTTAGCATTCCCAGACCTTGCCAGGTTGAGAGGAACTACCCCGTGTCTTCATAGATAAAGACATACCTCATTGAGTTGTGGACAGTCTGCATTGTTGTGAGCAACCTTTACTTGCCACATCTTCATCATTTACAAAATTCTTAGCACCCTGAGACTTTGGGAAGTAACAAGATGGTCTGCAGGTCTACTGACTCGTAGCTTACCTGGGTAGAGCAATGCAAAGTCCCAGCCCCTTCTGTGCATCTTTGCCTTTACATCAGGAAATTTCTGGCACTAAACCTGTAGGTACCTACTGAAATCCTGGTATATTATGACATGGCCCCCTACCACTTCTGTGGGTCCATGGGCCTGGTCAGCCCTCAGCACCTTCTTCTTTTCAGGGAGGCAAATGTGTTCATCAAATAATGCCCAGGTCTGTCTCCTTCCTTAGGTTTTTGGTCAGCCCAGTGGGTGCACTGGATTTTATTTATTTGTTTTTTTGGCCAGACGCCCCCTAGTCCCACGAATGGGCTCACCAGGTTCCGGTGACCTGCCTCATACTCGGGGATGCCCCCCCCCCCCGAGTGGGGCTGCCGATGGTGGAACTTACATGGCCAGAGGGGTCGGCACCAGAGCCGGTTCATTAGCAGGAGCCGGCATTTTTTGTCTGTTTTTTCTCCCCTGGAACCGAGGGGCGTGCAATGACACTAATGGAGGTGGAGTATGCATGCATCTGTGCTCGCTCTCCTCCAAGTGTCTGCTCCTAACTCCACCCTACTGCAGCACAGTGCCTTGTTCTCCCAGCCTCTGCCAGGGGGTGAGCAGGCACTGACACTGAAAGCCCCCCTCCCCAGAGAAGGAGAGCAGTCCATCGGACGCTCGATCCTTTTCTTCCCCAGCTGACCCCCGGTGGCACGTGCCCATTCCCGAACACGGGTCGCCAACGTGGTGCAAGGTGTGGTGTCCAGTGGCTGAATCCTCAGCACCACCGGGCCTGCCATGTGCATTGGATTTTATAGTCTGCAGCTGTTGGCTTGAGTCCCAGATTGTCAGCGAGCCATTTCTGTATCACTTGCTCGCCATCCCATCCTTCCAGTCTCTCGGCAGTCCGATGAGCTGAATATTATATATTGCCTAGCTCTGTTCTCCTGATCTTCTGCTCTGGCATGCAGGGCTACCACTTTTTTCCTCATTCTATCTGGTCTTAAGTCAGGTCCTGCAGATTATCATCCAGTTCACTGATGCACTTTTATGCCTCGTTGAGGCAGCTTCTATATGGCTAAGATCTCAACAAGTCCTGTAACGACCAATTGAAGGTTAGTGAGCTGAGCTGTTAAGATGAAAAATCCAGCTTTAATCACCTGCTGGAAGTTAGTGATTATGGCTGGCACTGCTGCTGTTTTCTCCTGGAGCTCCTTTCCTGCCTCCGCTGCTGAGCTCATCTTCTTGTGTACATTTTCAAAGTGAAGCTTAGTTTGCTTTATCCTGGTTTTAGGTGCTGCCATCAGATGCTAGGAGTGCAGATAAGTAAGTAGTTGCCATGCTAGCTAATTTTGTGATAGATTTAAGCCATTTTAGTAGTGATGTATTGAAGAGCCCAGCTAATGTGGTGCCATCGTACTTGAAAAGCCAGGCCACACCAGTGTCAGGCAAGTTGAAATCTCACCTAAGAATCATGGGCCCCATTGAGTTTCTCCTCTTGCTTTTGCATGCTGAGTCTAACAACCTGAAAAGAACACGTGTATCTTCACAAACTGCAACCATCTTGTGCTGCATGCTTGCATGGGAGACAGAATTGGAATGTTATTCATTTCAAGTACCCTGCATGGTGGTCACAAGCCACCTGCTGCCTGTCAGATCTACTTCTCTGCTAAAAAGTCAGGACACCTTGGAGCCTGAAACACGGGCCCATAGAGTTTGCCCTCTAAATTTGCTTGCCACTTCCAGATCATAGTCATTTGAACTACCTTTGTGCCTGTACCAAACCCCCAGGATTTTCTCCCCCCCCCACCAAGCATCTTACTTCCAGGCACAAGATTTCTGCAGGGCTTTAATCCCTCCTCCCATCATTAATCTGACTTATGTAAATCCCCTCCTTAACATATAATGCAGCCCCCTACCCTTCCTGGCATCACATTAAATCTCTTCAATCCTTCAGGTCTCTGTGATACTGGACACATCATATTTTACCTCATGGAGATCACTTTCTATATGACCACTCTTAATACCTTCACTTCTCATATCTGCTGTCATGCAGCAGAAGACTGGGTTTTTCATCTTGCTTACTTTGGACCCTGCACAACTGTTCACTTTCTGCCCACATTTTAGTTTGAATGATGGAGTCTCTTATGGGTGACAGCCTATCAATTATAGCTTAAGCTTCTATGACCTGTCTATCTAGCACCAAAATAATGGCCTCTGTGGTGCAGGCCTTGAGACAGTCCATCACTATGGTCAAATTAATTCTGCAGCCTAAATCTCTGGTCACTTGCACTTATGCTTTTAGGATGTAAAATGTTGACCAGTGTGCTGAAAAATGCAGTAAAGAAGAGGAAGATGGGGGTTCTGCGCCTTCAATGGAAAAGACCATAGAAAGTGAGAGTGAGTGTCTGAGGAATTTAGACTTTTGTCCATAGTTTGTGTTTTATCCTCAGACACAATAGCTGCCCCATCTTAGTGGCTACCTCCCATCCCCTTCCGTGATCTTCCCTAGCACTTACCCTCAGTTACCCTTGGCTTATACTCCAAGAAGGAACCTTTGGGAGAGGAGGGGATTAGCTCCCTAAGGAACAACAATGACGGAGAGGCTAGTTGGCTGTGACTGGGCCCAGGACTGTTGCCTTGCCATCTTGCATGCTCTAGGGAGTCTTTGTTTTTATTTCTCCCTATCCTCAGAAGCCAACATCAGGAATGGATGCACATATGTTACATGCTGCATCAGCTCCATTTACATTCCGTGTTGCTTGAGCAGGCCACACTTCATGACCATGTGTTGCCACCCAAGTCTTGGTACTGTGGTGGGCCAAGAAACCCACACTCCCAGGCAAGGACAGAGAGGAGATAGATGGGGCAGTAGTTCCCCATGGAAGAAGAGCCACCTCTCTTATGAATGGGGAGAACTCTGGCCAGCTTGCAGAATTGGGGGACCATTCAAAGATGGAAAGAAAGGTTTAAGAGGGTAGCAACGGGAGCAGTAATGACAATTTAAAAAAAAATGATCATCTTTTTGATATTGTCAGTGAACCCTATTACAGTGCTTCATTGTAGTTTTTTAAAGATCTTCCTTACTTTGTTGGAAGTAAAACTTAATATTTATTTTAAATTGTATTTTCTTTTTGTATTTTGTCTAGTGACCCTACTCTCTCTCAAGCCTGTGCTAAGCTATACTTTGCACCTCATTTTTTTTTGTTAATTATAATGTAATATCAAATAAAGATTTAAACTATGTTTTAGTCTACTGAAAACCTTTAATTCTTATTATATGATGTAGATATATAGAGAGACTGTCTGATGGCAAAGTGTTGTATACGAAAGCAATAAGACACGACAAGGTGTGGGTTGTTGATTGATAAGAGCACGCCCCCATGTGTGTTGTTAGGCACGAGGCGCTTGCGCTGAGTGACTACAGCAGCTGGGTAGTGCTCTTATTAATCAACAACCTATACCCTGAAGTATCTTATTGCTCTTATATAATGGGTAACAACTGTTTCTATAACAATCAAACAAAACTGTGGATGCATTATTAAAGATTTAATAATGGTATGTTATTTTATTTAAATATGGTGATAAAATAGTACCCAGACTTGGGTGGAGGAGTGGTACAATTGATTGAACAGCAATTCACAGAAAAATGCTAAACCAGTGAGTTGGAGGGACAGCAATGTATTATTTGAGCAGTTTGGGTCTGCCTCTGTAACTGTGTTTTCCCACCTTTTCTTTTTGTTTATATAATATTACTGTATTTCCTACTTTCTTCATCCTCTTTTGTTTTTTTTTTCTATTTTTTCCCTCATTGAAGACGCAGAATGTTTATCATGGAATGTTTACCATGGAATACAGGGATTCAAAATTCTGCTCAGTTCCGCCGGTAGGATGTTACTCTTCCTAACATACTGTACACACAGACAACAAAGGCCTGTTTTAGCGCCAGTGACTCAATTATCTCACTGTCAAGGCAAGCAGAAGAGATTTCCCTGATGAGCAGGTAAAGACAGGAGGGGGATTTTTCGCTGTTAGTAAAGAAACAGTTGTAATGAAAACTATAAACAATTCTTAATGTTTTTAATTTGTTTAAGTGTGTAAGGAGAGTGTGATGATTAGGGAAACAACATTTAATTAATTTGTTTCATTTTTTATTTAAGGTAGTTTTATTTTTAGGGCCCAGTTGAGGGTTTTTACAGGGTAAAGGTAGCAGCCATGTTTGTGATGGAAGATCAGTTCTGGTTGCAGAGGGACTGATGGAAGATATCAGTTGCTCAATGATATTGCTGCCCTTTCACCTATGGAGGTTAAGGTATTAGGAAAGTAGCGCCACCTTTCAGTTTTTTGACAGGTAAGGACATGCCTTTTGACCAATCAGGGTGAAGGATTTCTTTTACCCATTTTATAAAAGGAAATATTACCATTGAGGGGGCTAGATGACACAATAGCAAACACACCCTAAGTGTGAATATGATTAGGAGTTATTAGCCCCCAGAGATGGTAATATTTCATGATTATACAGAACTTTGCTAGCAGATGTTTTACAGTATGTATTGCATTAGGTGGTTCTTTTAAAGTGTTTGCAACCATTTCTGTGCTTTTCTGTGTTTATTGTTTTTCCCTAGTGTAGTGTGTTTCCACAGTGTGGTATCATACAGATATACATCTACATCTACATCTATATCTATATCTATCTATATCTATATCTATATCTATGTCTATGTCTATGTATATGTCTATGTCTACATCTACAGCTACATCTATATCTACATCTACATCTACATCCACATCTACATCTATATCTATAGCTATGTTTATATCTATATCTATGTCTATGTCTGTCTATGTCTATATCTATATCTACATCTGCATCTATATCTACATGTACATCTACGTCTACATCTATGTCTACATCTATATCTATGTCTATGTCTACGTCTACATCTACATCTATACATCTACATCTATATCTATATCTATGTCTATGTCAATGTCTACAACTACATCTATACATCTACATCTATATCTATATCTACATCTACATCTACATCTATGTCTATGTCTACGTCTATGTCTATGTCTACCTCTGTGTCTACATCTATACATCTACATCTATATCTATGTCTATGGCTATATCTATATCTACATTTGTATCTATACATCTACATCTATATCTATATATCTATATCTATGTCTATGTCTATATCTATATCTATATATATTTTAATGTAGTGGCATTTTTTTCTATAGTGTAATGATTTATTTTTTAAAAGTTTAGGCTAGTTAGGTTTTCTGTTGTGTAGGGCCTGCCATAAATGGAGATGTTGTTCTGATGGCCTTTTCTTTGGCTCATTCAAGATGAGGAAAGGTGTAGCATAGTGTGCAGTCTGGAGTGGTATGCAGAGTATGTCTGGAAGCATAGGCTTAGGGTGACATATAGTGTGTGGTTAGGAATGGGGTCTGGAGCAACCATCCTGAGAGGCCTGGGGCCCGATTCTTACAGGAGCCCTTGGAGCAATGCAAGTTGTGCCATTCCATGGGCTATGGCAATACCGGGTGTACCAGGAACCCTGCGCTGTATTCCAAAACAAAGCAGGGTCCTGGCACCAAACTCCCTGGTATTGCTGCAATTGCAATACAATGCCCAACCAGCAAGGATGTGGGACCCCTCTCACCAGCACAACACAGGATGGGCATCGCTGGTGGCACTGGTTAGGGGGTACACATGTGCCCAGAAGGGGTGAGGAGACAGGAGGGGACATAGGGTGGGTTGGTGTGCCAGCAGGAAGGTCAGGTATTGGTTCAGCACCTGGCAGGGTGCATATGCCTATGCCCTCTATATAGGGAGGCATATGCACCCCACTGGGTGCCAAAGCAATCCCGGCTGCCACATCAACCCTCCTTATGCCCCACTGTGCCCCTCCAGCTCATGGACCCCACTTGTAGCCCACCCAACACAGAGTCCCAGTTAGTTGCAAGGGGTTTAGACCACCTCCTGGCAGGTCTAAGTGGAGCCCCTTACCACGGCCATGGCGGGGCTTTCAGAATCAGAAATGTGAGCCCTGCTGTGGTGCAGGCCTCTTGTGACCTGGCGTATCCAGATGCAGGTCCCAAGGGTGGCACAGTGCCTGTTTGGTGCAGCAGCTTCCCTGTCCAATGCAGCCCACATTCTGGAATATTGAATGCCATAAAGTAGGACGCAAGGTGCGACTTGCATCTTTGATGTTTGGCACAAGCACCTTGCGTCCAACAGAACTGCTTCTGGAATCGGAAACATAGTGTTCAAATTTGTGAGTCTTCTGGGAGTTAGTGGCAGAAATATTGAGACAGTAGTAGCACAGAGACAGTGACAGCAGCATGGAGGGCTTGCCTGTAGAGAAGAGAAAAAGCTACATCATCATGTGACATAGCTGATGTGTTGGAGGAGCAGTGTTTTTTTTTAATTAGTGCATGTCTAGTGGCACCTCCTCTCCCTATTCCATGCTACGCTCTTCTCAGAATCTCAGTTTTTGCTATATTGTATTATACAAATATCATTTCTTTAATTGTGTTCTCCGGTTTAGCTTAATTGTCCCTAAATAATTAAAGATTTAAAATCTATTTGAAACTGTATTGTTAAACTTCAACAACTACTATACTAAGTACTATATACTTGCTCACAAATACGTATAAGTTGACTCCCATTTTTCTTGTGACTTTGGAAGATTTTGTATACTGTGTTTCTAGGATGGCATGGCTCCTTTACTGCGCTTTTGCACCAAACCATATGAACCCATCCAAGTAAATGGAGTCAAAAAATCCAGTTTAACCAAAAATAAGAAAACTGCCACATTATCTTTATTTTTGAAGGAAAAACACCAAACAGAACACCTATACCATTTTATAGAGCTCTGTGTGTAGTGTATCATGAACATTCACTGTACTGTACCCTACTTTGCTAACTGCATTGCAACAATGGAAATTAATGTATTACAGTGCACCTTAATGAAGTTCAATTACCAAACTAACACTGCGGTTTAACAAAATTCAATGGTAAACTTGACATAGTACAGTACTTTAATGTTTTCCTTCAGTTTAATAAAATGAAATACGATGATAAACTTGATGTAGTCCTTCTACTTTTTCCTGCAGTGTACCACAATAAAATAAAATAAACTTGTGGAAGTCCCATTTTAATAAAAGGAAATGATAGACTTGTTGCAGTAGTCCTTGTCCTTTTTCCAGTTATGGCATAAAGATATGTGGTTTAGAAACTCCAAAATCCCTCCTCTTCATCATCACTGTCTTCTTCAACAGCAGTCTGACTTCATCCATGGTCAAGGCAGTGTTTAGATCTGAGCAAAGATCTGCACATTTTTTTTTCACTGACTCCATCAACATCTTGTTCCTCCTGAGCACTTGAGGGCAGCTATCTTTTGTGCCGTCCAGTACCTTGCCGATTCCACAGTTTTTGAAGGAATTGATGATGGCCTCTTTTGACACAGTATCCCAGGCTTCTTTTACTCATTGAACCACAGTTTCCAGGCTTGCACACTTCTTATGTCCTGCTGGTGTGTAATCATGTTTTGCAGAAGTCAGTCAGTTTTGCCACTGTTCCCCTATGTGAGTCTTAAAAGGGTTTATTATCCCTAGCATATAGTGGTTACAGGACAGATGGATGTCCTCCAGGAATTACTGCAAGATCAGTGATGTATTTGTCTTTCGTACTTGATTTATGTAAATTTGCTTGGGACTGGTCCCATACAAGTAATGTCTTCTTCTTGAGGAGAGCACCAGGTCTTGCATACTGCACTTTCTCCAGCTGGATTACTATCTCACCTTCAGCCATTCATCCATTATGGTAGACATGAATAACAAACCCAGAATGAAACTGTTTCTTGGGGCTAGTCATCCTTTTAAAGATAATCATGGGTTTCAATTTGTACCATCTGCCATGCAGGTTTACACCACCGCAAAGTGTTTATTCTCTGCCCCAGTTGTTTTGCTGGGGATGGTCATCTCTCTAACAGTATATTCTGTAATATCCCAGGGAATGTGAAATGTCATTTGTGTTTCATCCATAATTCCTATCTGATCCTGAGAGTAATTGTTTTCCTGACATCTTAATAAAACACTAGAACGATAGCACTTTATCTTTTAAAGAGGAACAGTTAGCACTTAGAGTCCCATACAGAAGTGTAGGGATGGTTCCAATTTGCACTTTGTGTGCAAATTTTTTTAATAACTTACTGTTAGTGCAGATTATATCAGCCTAATTCTGATGATTTACAAGCTGACATTTTCTGTAACCATAATTCCCAGAATCCCCTGCAGCTGACATCAGAGGATGGCTGCAGTACAAACATACAGACATATGAATGTGCCAGCAGATAAAGGCCTTGCAGTCTATCTAGTCTGCTGGATTGTGCAGTTCCAACTGTGTTTACAGAGGAAACTACCTCCCTGCTCATATCCCCCTTGACCCCTTACAAATACCACCTCTGCCCCTCTTCCCTCCCTCTACTTGCAACTTTTACCCTCACCCTGTCGCAACTTCTCTTGAAGCTGTCCACCATTTTTAGGGATACCATCTCTCCAGCAACTCATTCCACTTTGCTACCACCCTCTCAGTAAAAAAGTGCCTCCTCGTCTCCCTCCTGAAGCTCCCCCTCCCCCAGCTACAGGCTGTTGCCCCTCGTGATATTGTTTCCACTAAGGCTGAAGAGGCCCTTGCTGCTTACCTTGTTTACACCTTTAAGATACTTGAAGGTCTCAATCATGAACCCCCCCCCATTCTGTCCTCAAGAAAGTACATGTTCAGTCCCATGAGCCTCTCCTTGTACATATTACCTTGCAGGACCTGGATCATCTTAGCTGCCCTTCTCTGAGCTGTTTGTCCTTCTTAAGATAAGGGCACCAATATTTCACACCGTACTCTAGGTGCAATCTCACTAGAGACCTGTAGAGTGACAGAATGAACTCCGCCTTCCTGCTGGTAATTCCCTTAGCTATGCAACCCAGTATTAGATTTGCTTTGGCCACAGCTTCCCTGCATTGTGCCAAGTGTCTCTGATCACTCTTAATAATTATATCCAGGTCCTTTTTTTCCTCCAACCTGGATACCTCCACACCACCCAACCAGTATTTTGTCCCTGGGTTTTTCTTCCCCAGATGCATAACATCACACTTTTTAGCATTGAATCCCAGTTGCCAAATGCCAGACCACATCTATAGCCTAGCCAGGTCTTCCCTGAATTCCTGTCTCCCTTCCTCCATGTCTACCCTCCCACAGAGCGTTGTGTTGTCTGGGAACAAGCAGACCTGAACCCTGATCCCAATTGTGATGTCACTTAAGAATATATTAAACAACACTGGACTGAGCACCGAGTCCTGTGGTTCCCTTCTGGTCACAGGCCTAGCTTCAGAGACTCGCCTCCCAACTAGCATCTTTTGGCTTATGTCATGCAGCCAACTTCTTACCCACCCAACAAGCTTAGCCCCACCCTCAGGTCTTCTAACTTCCTGACCAGTCTCGTGTGAGATACCGAATCGAAGGCCTTACTGATGTCCAGATACAGGACATCAACTGCTTGGCCATTGTCCACTATCCTGGTGACCTAACTGAAGAAGTCTATTAAGTTCGTCTGGTAGGACTTCCCCAGCACAAATCCATGCTGCCTCGTGTCCTGTGGAACAGACATGGGTAATAATAAAGGAGGGATTGATGGAGGACATTTGTGAGTGCTCCAAAATCAAAAGTAAAAAAACTAAGGCTAAAAAGCACAGATGGTTTTTAACCTCCAGAAACCTCACCAATCTCTTTTTCAGGATGGTCCCCATCAGCTTGCCCACTATTGAGGTGAGGCTGACTGGCTTATAGTTCCCTGGTTCATATTTTGGCCCTTTTTTATGTAGAGGCACCACATGAGCAGTTCTCCAATCCTGGGGCACAATCCCTGACTCCATAGAGGTGTTAATCAGGTGTATCACTGGATCTGTCTGAGCCTCCACCAGTTCCGTTAGGACATTTGAGTACATGCCATCGGGCCCTGGAGATGTATCCACCTTTAGAACCCTAAGGCCGTTAAGAACCCTGTCAACATGAATGACGCTGTGTATGATTTCCTGCCCCAGTCCCCACACCCTGTTCCCTTGTGGCACTGGTCCATCCTTACATTTAGTGAAGACAAAACAGAAGTACTTGTTAAGTACCTCTGCTTTCTCTTCACTACCATCTGTCAAACCACCTTCCTTTTTTAAAGGAAATCTACTAGGTAAAGTGAAGCCCCGACCACTTCACAGATCGGGGCTTCACTGCTAAAATCCCCCCCGCAGTCACCTTGTAAAATGTATATATAAATTACCTGCCTGCTTGTAAAATTCAGGAAAGCCCCCGGTGTAGCTGGTATTTTCAAGTATGGCACTGACGTCCACTTCCGTTCTCGCTAGTATTAATGCGAAATGATGATGCATCATTGCCTTAGCCTTATTGCTAGCTGTATGTATAGAACTGTTATTAACAATGAATATGAAATGCTGATCATTATTTTTGCACCAGCTGCCTAAATACCATGTGTATGCCAGTCACACATAAGCCTTCTCTCCTGGGTCAGACCTCCACCTGCACCCAGCCCCTGAGGCTTCCCAGCTCATGAGTCCTACTACAGGTCTCCACCATGTCCCCCTCTTCAACACACAGATTTCCTTCAGCAATTATGCACTTTCCACACTGGCGTCACCTCAGTGGGAATGTAGTAGTGGCACCAGCAGCACCAGCTGCACCCACCTGTTCTGCCAACTCAAACCAGGCAGCTATTTTACTCACTCACACTCACATACACACAATAACAAAACAATAAGTACAGCAAGCCAAAGCTTTATTATAGCAAAATATAATACAAAAAGTTATACATCACCGATTCAATAAAGCATCATCCAAGCCCTCTTCCAATGGCTGGGAAGCCCCCTTGTCAGCCTGGCTAGGAGTCTCTCGAACCGGGAACTGGCCCACAGCGATCGTCCACCCTGCAGGAGAGGGCTTCAAACCAGGCATCTGGAGAGTCCCATTTTATATGTTTTATCTGGTATTTAGAAATGCTAAACCACCATGTCCTAAGCACTGGCCAGGTGCCCAGAACATCACGAGTTCAGCATGACAAACACCACTTATTCTCATAATAAATAGTTGGCATTCGTCAGATCATCATGCCCTAAACACTGGCCAGGTGTCCAGAACATCATAGCCAAACAATGCCAGAGATTCCAAAAGAAAAGTCTCATAACATCTTGTACAAAACATCTTATATAACTATGATTAAGCATTAAGCATTTCAAAATGGAATAATATCATACAAAATGGAGTGACAATAATCAACACAATATATATATATATATATATATATATACATCACCACCTCATCCTCCACCTTCTTTCTTGTTCTTCTTTCCTGTTTTTACGCCCTGTGCTAGCTGCACTTCCCTTGTAGTTTTTGTTTCCCAAACCACTCCGAGTACCTCCCTTGATATAGCAGAGTAATCTACCCTATCCTCATCCTTCTGAGTACATGTGTACTTCCAAAAGGTTGCCCTCCTGTCACCAACAGCTTTTGCCACCTCCTTACCAAACCATCTGTGCTTTTTAGCCTTAGTTTTTTTACTTTTGATTTTGGAGCACTCACAAATGTCTTTCATCAATCCCTCCTTTATTATAACCCATCTCCGTTCCACATCCATCTCCCTTCTGAACCAAGCAAGGTGCCCTACTAAAGTTTCTCCCATCCTACCAAAATCATTCCTCTTAAAGTCCCAAATCCTTGTCCTGTTTCTGGTCATTACCCTGCCCATGTCCAGGGGAAACCACACCATGTGGTGGTCACTATCTGCAAGCAGTGCTTTCTGTTTCACATCCTGAACATGCTCACAGTTTGACAGGACCAAGTCCAGTACAGCCCCCTCCCTAGTGTGCTCTATGACCCCTTGGGCTAGGAGACCTCCCTGAAATGTATCCAGCTGTACTTGCTCTCTAGTGCAGGAGGTAGCTGGAATTTACCAGTCCACCCCACATAGATTGAAATCCCCCATTATTACTACCTCCTCCTTATTGGCCATTTCCATTATTCAGCACCTTAGTACCCTGTCCAAGTCCTCCTCCTCCTCCTCCTCCTGAGCAGGTTGCCTGTAGACCACCCCCATCCTTATTGTCCTTCTGTACCCACCAATGCTTCAGTCTTGCCCTCCATATTTTCCTCTCTGGCACAAGATATCCCCTCTTTCTTGTACAGGGCCTCCCCCCCTTCCTGTCCCACTTATTGAACGGCTGTTTACTCTTCCCTTTCTTACCCTACCTGTCCTCCTTCAAGCAGCATGATCTGTGGCCTGTGGTCCTTCTTGCAGACAACCTACCAATTCCCTCAGATGTCACTTAGGTAGATGCTACACTCTACTTCACAGCACTCATGTTTCAGGGTCGCTCACCTGAGGGGTTGGTAGGTATTATGGGTATAAAATAGGAACTACCGCCTCCCTCTTGGAGGGCTGTATCCTGCCAACCACTCTGCAACACTAATCAGGGCCGGCTAGCCTGGCTCAACTCCTGCCCTTTCCCCACTCTCTGCAGCATTCATCCCTCTTCCCATCCCCCACAGTCCCCGAATCACCCACGGAACATGAGAAAAACAAAAGAACACACAGTTTCTGCAACAGTTAATGAGCCTCTTTACTTATCCGACTCACCCTTGAGCCCCGAGTCACACACCAACAGCTTACTTCTGCAGTAGGAATGGACCTTTTGGTCAGTGGCTTTTACCTAAGCCATAATACAGCTTCTGTGTTGGAGGGCAGTATCACAGCAACCACTCTGCAATACCAACCAGGGCTGGCTAGCCCAGCTCAACTCCTGCATCAGCCCTCCTCCCTCTACCCATCCCCCGCAATCCCCAAATCACCAGTAAAGCAAGAGGAAAAAGAGCACACAGTTCTTGCTCTCAACCCGCAGCCACATGCCAACAGCTTACTCCTGCATGGGGATTGCAGTTGGTGCCTTTTACCAAAGCCATACTACAGCCTCTCTGTTGGAGGGCTGTATCCTCGCAACCACTCCTCAACACCAATCAGGACCAGTTAGTCCAGCTCCACTCCCTCCGTCACCCCACCCTTTGCAGGCCTCCTCCCTTCTTGCATCCCCCACAATCCCCAAAGCACCAGCAAGACATAAGAAAAAAAAGAAAAAATTTCCTACATTAGTTAATGTGCCCCTGTACTTATCTAAGTAGCTCTCAACTAGCCTCACTATCAGAGGGCTGTATCCAAGTACCCACTACACAACTCCAATCAGGGCTGGCTAACTCAGCTCATCTCCTGCCATCTTCCCACCTCTGCAGCCCTCCTCCCTCCTGTTCCCCACAGTCACTGAATCACCAGCAAAATACGAGGAAAAAAAAGAACACACCCAGGGTAGGGGGAGCTTTATTAGCTGCAGTGCATGTTAGAGTTTTTCTAAGCTCTGATGCTTTGTTTGCTGATCTCACTGTCCTCCCTAGGCTAAGTACAGTCACAGAGGATTGTATTGTGACCCAGGAGAACAGCGGGACTGGCAAACATTGAATCAGAGCTTATAAAAGCTCTAACATGAACTGGATCATGCTGCCTCTGTTCTCTGAAATTTCCACTTCACAGAACTACTAGTGACCCCTGATGGACTTTGATGGAAGCCTCCTCAACAGTGAGCTGCCTGCTGCCAGCCAGTGCTGAATTTGCTGATGTATGATGTCATTGCCTCATTGGGCACCTTTCCACCATTCTAGGAGGACATGGCCTGGATGGTAAGTATTCTTGCTAGCTCAACTGTCTGGCAAATAACTTGATAAGGGGCCAGTGGCAACATGAGCCTAAAGAATTTCACTCTTCTCTTGTCCTGCTGCCTCCTCCTCCTTCAGTAAGCAAGCACCCTCCTTCACCGCCACCTCTTGGGCACTGTTGTGGCATTACATGGTACGACTATCACTAATGTGCTGATAAGTATCCTTCCTGAATTTCTTTTTCTTTGTCTTTCTCAGGTACAACATGGCAGGGAGTGGACAAAGGATATACTGTACCATGCAGCCACCACTTTGGCAAACTGATTCTAAATAATTTCACTCTTCAATCAATCAATCAATCAATCACTTTATTTAACCAGGCAACTCTTGTCTTCAAAGGTCATAGGTACAATATGATGGACTAGATAATGGATATACCATGTTGCCTCCTCATTGGTTAATTGATTCTTAAATAATTTTATTTTTGTGTGCACAGGTCACTGCTACAACATGATGGAAAGTGGACATCGTATGTGCTATGGGGCAACCATATTGGCCACATGAGCCTCAGTAATTTCACTTTTCACAGGTCTCGTCTCCCATCCTGCTGCCTCCTCTTCCTCCTACAAGCAAGCCACCTCCTTCTCTTCTCATCTACTTGACTAATACCCAAGTCTCATGGGCACTGTTGTGCACAAATATGCCAGCATCGCTGTCACAGGCACATCAACTCAACACTATGGCCACAGTTAATTACAGCCCATCTGGTGTGACTTCCTCTTGTGTGTTGCTATGTCCTGGTCAGCCGCTGCCTCCACCTCCTCATCTGATTGGAAAAAGATGTTCAATACTACTTAGCATCAGCACACAGCAGAATGGCAAGGTCAAACTTGCAGCCTCCAGCTACTTACTCAGCTGCCACCTACTGCTGCCACTGAAATATAGTTGCCTGCCAGTGCCACTTCTTCCACCTGCCACATGCATTGCCGTCTGTGATGTGCATCAATGGTAGTGCAGGGACTGTGCAGAAATGTGGAGACTTGAGAGTTATATGGTGCTTTTCATACACACTGTATCCCACAGTGGTTTACAACAAAGACACAACAGTGGCAGACTGAGAATGCAGAGACAGTACAGAAATAAGGAGACTTGAGATTTAAATAGTGCTTTTTATACACACTGTATCCCAAAGTGATTTACAGCAGAAACAACAGTGAGAGACTGAGAGTGCAAGACCACAGAAATGAGACTTGAGATTTATATAGTGGTGTTCAAGCACATTGTATCCCAAAGTCCTTTACAACAAAAATAATACTTGGAGACTAAGAGTGCAGGGACTACGGAGACTTGAGAGTGCACAGACTGTGCAGAAAAGAGACTTGAGAAGAGTGAGAATTATATTGTTTGTTATATGTTTGTTTATGCATCCGTCAACAGGGAGCTGGCGGCATAATTAAGGCAGGATAGGGAACAAATTGGCTGAGGTATGGCAGGAGGGTAATCAGCTGGCAGAAGGATGGCAGCAAGAGTGGCTAGTAGCCTAGAGGGCAGAGGGTATACAGCAAGGATGGTGTGCTGGTTGGCCACCACTAATTACATCTTCTCCTCCTCCTCCGCTGATATAGCCTGACAGGTTACCTCCAGCATTTCCCTCCAGAGCTGCACCACAGCTGAAGTTGATGACTTATCCTGAGGTCAGGCCCCACCTGTACGCAGTCTCTCAGGCTTCCCCGCTCATGATTCCTACTACAAGTCCCCACCATGTCCTCCTCCTTAACACACAGATTTCCTTTGGCAAAATTTGTATCTGCTTTCCACAGTGGTGGCACCTCAGTGGGAATGGAGTGGTGTCACTAGCAGTATTGGCTGCACCCTCCTCACCCTCCACCTTCCTATGAGCTTCCCATTCCTTTGCATGCTTAATTTTTAGATGGGTATGTTGCCCAGATGGGAGCCCCATTTCCTATGTCTCACACTTGTATTGTACAATGTGCAGGTGGCCACAGTGCTGCCAGCCAGGTCAACTTGAAAAAAGTCCCAGACCAGAGGTTGATGTTCTCTTTACTTCAGGGGGAGCAGCCAGTAGCATGGGAGGGTACAGGGGTACCACTGCTTGCTGCTGGTGCTGTACTGCCGGTACAGAAGGGCCAACAGGGTGGTGCAGCTTCAATCTGCTGGGATGGGTGAATGATGAATGTACTGCCTCCTTGAGCACCAGCTCCTGCTGCTGACTTGTGGCTGCCCCTTCCTCCTGCTGGTGCTCCTGCTACCACCATTGTCTGCTGCAGATGTACTGTATGAGTAGTGGCTGGCATTCCCCTCCCATCAGCATCAGCATCAGCACTACTGCTACCATCACCACTCCCAGTCCTACTCCCAAACTTGTGTTTTACGTCTTGTTAAATTTGGACCTATGTTATAATCCCAATAAGACACTCTAGGGTGTGTGTTGCTGTTGGACAACAGCATTTCTTGGGTGGTTGAAGGCACCCAATAATATTTCATGCCTCAGAATGCATCTGATGTGTGCCATTATCCCACAACAGTGCATACCCTCTCATGTCTTATTGCATAATTATAAAGCATTGTGATTTTTTAATCAGTTTTGTAAATGTATTTATCCCATGGGAGTGTGTCATTCACATTGCTGCATAGTCTAAAATGAGAATAAATTACTTATTCTCACAGTTTCAATTCATTCTCTGTTAACCAGCCTCCCACTGCATACACTGAACATGGAATTGGGACTGTTTTAAATAACTGATATAACCTGACTTCTTGAGCTTGTCCTCTGTGGCTTCTCTCGTGGTTGCTCTTCACTTGTGACGTTACAGAGTACAAGCACAACTCATCAGGACAAATCAGTTATTTAAACCAGCCCCACTGTAGAGCCCATTGGTATGCCACACCTATAAATAATGTTTCCCAAGAGAAGCAGGTTACAAATTGGTTAACTCAATCCACTTTAACCATATTTCTAGTACATGATGACAGGTGCTAGAAAGATATATAACAAAAAATATTGGGGGGGGGTGGGATTGTCTGGGGCTGAATTATAATGGGGCAAATTGTTTGGGGGCTTAGCTTCATAGAACCATTCTGTAGCTAGGTAGATTGGAGCACTGTGAGATTAAATGACTTGCAGAAGGCCACACTGAGTATTTGGGTTGTGGGATTTGAACCAGTGATCTCCTGGTGCCTTAGGTGTTGCTCTAATTATTAGAACCCATTACCTCCTTTCCTTTTCATCATGATTAGGTCATCTGTAGGGAAGAATGTCTCTTTGACCCAAACAGGGCTTGAAGAGCAGGGGGAACGTTTATTTGACTATTTTTAAGGAGTGACCAAGACAGTTAGGGATCAGGATGGGAACAGGTATGTGGAAGTTATATTGAATTTGGTTTTAAGCTGTGGGATGCAGTTGGGATACTTAGTGGAACCAGATTTTTGAAAAGTTACTTCTATAAATTCTTAAGGATAGCATTGTATTCTTAAGGCACAGCATCCTTCCGTACACTTTGCTCATCACTGTAACCATCAGCAGTAGCACTGTTGTATTGGCATTCAGGTTCCTCCTGTAAATGCAACCCTGGTTCCAGTAAGCCTACCCTGTGAACTCGGGACTAAATAAATAAATTAATAAATCCCACCTTTTCTACAGGAAATTTGTAAATCCAAATAGTACTCCCCACAGTTCGGGTTGCAAACAGGAGGACAATGTGCATTCCTAGTGCCTAATCACAGGAGTGTGCATGCCAGGAACACACTCTGTCCTCCTATCCACCATCTGCTTGGTGGAGGGGCACACAGTTTGGATTTAAACATGTCCTGAGCAACAGATGGAGTTGCTGTATGGTTTGAGTGTTTCATGTTTTGGGTGCAACAGTAGATCACATTAGTGTTAAAGGAGGACTCATTTCTGTTAGAATTAGTTCTGAGTGCCACAGTACTTCACATGCTTTCATGGTTGTGTTAATTACAGTACTTTGTAGTTTTCCATTTCATAGACTGTGATGGGGGTGTGATTGAATTTGGGCTGGGGGGGTTCTGTGCAGCACTCAATATGTACTGTGTGTGGCAATGCACCATAGTTGGTTTTTCAGAGCGCCACTGTTGGGCACCCTTTCCATGGTATAGCTACTATCCATGGGACAGTGCCATGGGGTGTTGCCATTCTATGGATGTGGTTCTGTGTCATAGAATATAGGATTGTGGGTGCTACCCCGAACACATAAAGCAGCTGATGATTTTAAAAAAGTGTCTATTTCTGGAACAGCACAATTGTTGTGCTCCACTGCCTGGAAGTGACTGGACACTGCAGGACAACTAACCATTTCTGAACCAAAGGCCAGACAGTGATATTAAAAAAGTGACTAATTGCCACTCTAAGTATTTAGCTATGTGCCACAAGGCATGTAACCATGGGTAATATCCTGAATTTGCTGACTAGCTGGTGGTTTTTCAGTAGTGGTGGCAGGCTGTCAGACAGCAGCCCAGCTACAGTAGGTGCCGCTGTATGAATGCAGCTGTGTGCTGCAGGACATGAAATCACAGGATTCATCCAGTCAATTTCTAAATTCAATAGCCATTTGATAGCAGGCCAGAATTCTGTGGCACTTTCCTGGCAGTCTTAAATTTTTCAGTTAGCCAGCTACCCTGTAGTTTTGCAGCCATGAAACACTAGACAACAGGGGCCTTACATTTAGACGATCATTACTTTAGAAATTTGCAGCTTTTTCCCATTTCTGTGACCCTACCAAATGGTCAGAGAAACACCAGGAAATACAATCAACTAGGTTTAGACTCAACTCTAGAAATTCCTGTGTGAAAAGCTATTTATATTTATATACAGTCACTGAATTAGAACATGTTATAGTTGTGCATTTAAAAAAATATTGGATAACATTGTTTCAGATGCTGAGTGGAGATACTATTAAAGCCATAAGACAGGACTAGGTGTGTGTTCTGCCGGAACAATGTCACACCTTGGGTGTGCTTTGAGGTGCAAGGCTAAGTGGAGTGCTTTCATCCACCCGAGAAGTCATGTTAACTAATAACATGCACACTGACATGCCTTATTGCAATTTTAAAATGTATCTTCTTTAAATCTATGTTCGTATGAATTGACGTGTCCCACTACCATTTGTGTGACAATGGACAATGAGTTTTGCATTCTACTGTGATATGTCAGTCTGTCTTAATTCTCTCTCTCATCACCATGTAATTCTTTGTAAAGTGGGTTACATGTTAAAATGAAAAAAAAAGAACAAAGTTTAAAAAATACTATAGATTGCCTGGCCCAGTGGTGCTGAGGATTGAGGTGCTGGACGCCACACCTCGCTCCATGCTGGCGACCCAGGTTCAGGAACGGACTTGGGTCACTGGGGGTCGGCAGGGATGGGGAGGGATTGAGTGTCCATAGGACTGCTCTTTCTCTCCAGGAAGGGGGGCTTCCAGGCATCGGTGCTCTGATGACCTCTAGCGGAGGCTGGGGGATGGTGCGCTGATGCCTCACTGAGGGCTGGTGAGTTGGGGCACAGCGCCAGGAGGGAGCATGTGCAGACACGTGCATGCTCCCCCCCTTGGCATCATTGCATGCCCCACTCATGTACAAGGGGAGAAAACAGGAAATAGGGCGCATGGTCGCAGCGGCTTGATGGCCGTCTAAGGGACGCATGGCTGGGACTCCACCGTGGCTACTGGATCCTGGTTCGGTGGAGAGTAAGGGGGAGTCTCCGCTGCCCCACCGCGGGGGTAATTAGCGATGGGGTTCTCTGGGCCATGGCAGACCGGATGGCAGCTGGATGAGACGGATGCCGGGACGTTAGAAGCAGACCGGTGCCAGGTAAAAAGGATTAACAAACAACAAAAAAATACTATAGATATATATGCATATTAACATTAGTTTCAGATTGTGATGTACAGCGGTGACATTGTGGCAGGAACTGCCTCTAGACTAATCAGCTTTTAGGCTTTTTTTTTTCATTCATTTTACAGTTTTTCTTCCGATATCATAATATGATTTTTGTGCTTTACTTGAACTAGTTACTTATAATGCAAATGCTTGAAACTGAGAGCTGTTGTATGCATATAGTTTTTTCCCCACCTGTGGTACAGTACATGCACTAAAGAACCACATTAGTGTGTGCATGTAGGGGATACACTTCCATGTTCTTTTTAAAACCGTTCATAAGTAGAGTTATGTCTTTTCCCTGGCATATAAATACAGTTCTTATTTGAATGTCATCCTCAAATCCTTGCTAGAAAGAAGGCAGCCTTTTTATTTAATTGAAAAATGTACAATTGTAAATTGATTATTTACAGTGATGGAAAAGGAGGGACCAATAAGAACTTTATATCTGGAAGGGAACTAAAAATTCTGACCATTTCTGGAAGAAAGTGAAGACAGATTGTTGCTACAGTATATCAGTTTACCCCTGGCCTCAATGCATCACACCAGCTGAAGTTTAAAAATGTCACGTTGAAGGAGGAATACAGTCTCAGAACCCCCACCAGAGATGATCCTTCTTACGCTAAAGAGGATGTGTGCTTCCTAAGTGAGTCATGTTTCGTTATCAACGTGATTATTCATACTGCTTTCAAACGTACCTGCTTACCAAAGAATACTGCAAAGAAATAAAACAGAAAATAGGCACAGTGCCTGAGACATGCTTGCCTCCGATCCCATATTTTAGACTGTAATTGTAATATGTTGCCCAGAGAGTGGCTTTTACATCAGTTTGATCAATGTGAAATTCCTACTCGACATTAAAGTATTGGCAGGCCCCGTTTTTCAAGTAGTGATAGGCTGCATTTTGTTTCATAATTGCATCACCTAATGGTGCTTCTAGCTGTCTACTGTCTTCTTTTTCTGTTGCTGTCTTACAGTGAAACTGGGATAATATGGCTCTGCAAAACTTCTCATTTTATTGAAATATAATGGTGTGCTTCACAGTAACCTAGAGTCTGATGAAATCAATAAAAATCTAATATGCTAGGGCTGTTTGCTACATCAAGCACCACTTATGAATTTATTCATTGAAGTGTCATGCCCCGGGTTGTGAAATAGCCTTCAGTAATTACAAAGTAGAAAATAGAGTGGTTACATTGAAGGCTTAGCCTTGGAATACTAATGAGTAGTCATCAGTCACCTGCTCCAACACATGTAACAGATGTTGGGACTTTTTTCCTTGACCTCCTACTAGGCCTTGTGCAATATAGATTTTCATGTTCATCAGCACCTGAGGTCAACATCCCTGGAGTCCATCACAAGCGTAATAAATATGGAATCGGTGTGGTAAATTAAAGGGATATATTCTCTTAGTAATCTGCACTTAGATCTTGCAAACATCCTATTAAGCCTTGACAGTTTTGTCCTCTTGCTCCCACTGATTTACATATTGTTACCCACAATGCTTTGCACAGAAAACATGTTTTTGCAAAAATATCATGTGAAGGGGGTTTGGCATTCAGGTGTTAACTTGTAGGATATTAATAAGCTGGGGTGTCACCATTTAGACTCAGTATATATTTTTTATTACTGGGTTTAATAAGCAGATCTGTAGAAGCTGATGGCAAAGGCAAGCAAAGTTACACGTGTTCACATTGTATGATTTAAAAATGTTGCTATTGGCCTTTGATTGTGTCAAGGAGGTTCCTGATTTTTCATACTTGTTAAACACAAGCTGTCCAATGTGATCCATGTGGTCAGTTACAGATAAGAGTCTCACTGAGCCTTAGGTAAAAATATAGCTCAGTGTGGCATTCTGCAGAAGCTTATCATGCTTCAACATCATCAAATCAACATCTTCTCAAAACACCATAATGATTTTTTTATTGTACATTTGTTTTACAACTTGTTTTCCTAGGATCACTCAGATGAGATGTAACATTTCATTTCTAGTGGGGCCCTGCTACAGTGCAGTATTGCCCATTTCTGCAGCTGGAGCACTCTGGGAGGTTTAGTGACTTTCCCAAGGTCACACAGTGAGGATTTGGTCCTAGCAGGGTTAGACCCTGAGATTTCCTGGTGTCCAAGCCAGTGTTCTAACTAGCTGACCACTCTGATTCCATTCTCTGATTGTCATGTAGGTTTCACACTCAGGATTAAATCATATGTTTTAGCTTTGCTTTTAATGTGTACTGACCATGTAAATACCTTGTAATACTCTATATAATGCAGACTTTTCAAATAATGTTGTAATTGTGTTTGGGAGTACTGCATTACTTAATATTCCTTTGATTGAATAAGTGTTTTTGCAAACCAGAACACTTCCAGCTAGACCTAATACGTCACCTGCAGTGCTTATGGATACAGAGGCCATGAGCATATGTGATATGGAAGGTGTTGCAAATAGAATAAGTTATAGTAAAGGTTTGTATGAAAGAATAAAATTGAATAATGAAGTGGAAAGAGGTAAAAAAAAAAACAATGCAGTTAAGGCCTAGGCCTGGATATTCAAACTGCGCCAGTCTGTGGCGCAAGCTTGGGCGCAGCTCAGCACTGTTGCGCGAGGGGTGTGGCCTGGGCGATGTGAGCTGCGCTATGGCTAACGGCTTTGAATATCGCACTAACCACCCCTGTGCTGTGCAGGTTATGCATAGGGCACCCCCACCTGTGGCTGCATACATTACTGATGCGCTCAAGCGCATCCGGGATTATCTTGACACACTGTTTCCCCCAGATATCATGCTGGGGCGCATCAGTGGGTTGTGCATGGCAACAATATTTCGCCATACGCGCAACTCCTTTGAATATCTGGGCCCTAATGGCATTATTACCTTGTTCCACTCTGGGATGCATTTTTTTTCTCTTTTACATAAATCCACTGGTTGTTGTAGATATTATATCTGGGTAGTCGAAAACAGATGGATTTTAAGTTTCTGTGCAGATATTTTAAGTAGTAGTATTTTCTATTTGCCTGAACAATTTGTCATATAATTTTTAGCATTAACATATTTTTGCAAAAGATTCATCATCAGTATATTTGTATTTCTCTCAGATTCTTTTCATTACTAATTTTGTAATTAATGATTGATGACTCAAATAATTAAAGGTGACTGCCACTACCATTTTAAACAATATTTCTTCCCTTGAGGTTACATTTTGACTTTACACACTGGAAGATACAGGTGTATTAGAAGTGTGCTAGTATTAATTTCTTATGAAAATATCACAGCACCACACCAACATATTTAATTTGTTCATAGCGGGACTGGCCACAAAACAGGGACTTTTTGAAACATTTAATCCCTATATTTCAGTTCGGGGGAAGTACAATAAAAAGAAAATGATCCTATTGATATTTTTGCCACTAATACCTTATCACTAAAATAAAATATGATGAAATATTTTCTGCTAACAAATACTGCTGCTTAAAACAATGAAATTAGGGAATTTTGTATTCACTTTTTCTAACTGGTTGACTTGTATTCTGAGATGCATGCTATTTCCAATACGGAGGTTGAGCAGGATGTAATGTCAGTTTCAAGCTTCATTTTTATGTATCCTTGCACGCATGTGCAAGAAACATAGTGCCATCATCCGAGTTTTTGTAGGTGTGACACCCTGTCTTCTAATTCAGTCAGTGCATTTGCATGTGTGGCCACAGTTCACCAATGAATGCTGCAGCTGTCTATGATAGCAGTTGAAAATTCAGTGGCATACAGTTGAAAGGGAGAGCTCTGCTTCAGTGAGCAGAGATAAAATAGTATTGATTAGCATATTGCTGGCAATCCTGCTTGTATATGTCTCTGCTTTCTCTTCCTGGAACATAAATTCAGTTTGAAGTGAACTTTTCCTAGGACTATCTTTCCGGGAGGAGGCAAGCGACTAAAATGACATCCTCAGAATGTTTCCAAAAAAAGATCTAATTGCCATCCTTGGAATGTTGAGTCAGAGTTCAGGGTAGGAGCAGCATTAACAAAAGCAGGAAAACAGAACCCCCAAAGAGACTGAAAAGTAGACGCAGTTGTCGTCTGTTGGCACACCTGATCAGTATTGTTATAATATTCCCCAGCCATCTGAGTGTCTCTGAATTGTGCTCCCGACCTGCCCGCCACACACAGTATGGCTGATGGAGGTGCTGAATCCCCCGTTGGCTCCGCGCTCCCCTCCCAGAGTTCTAGGTGCCACGCTGGGAGCTCACCTCAGCGTGGCATAAGTGAGAATGGCGAAGGGGATGCCCAATCCCCTGTTAGCTCAATGAACCCCCCCAAAAGAAACAGACTTCCAGTTGCCATGCTGGGAGCCCACCCCAGCGTGACACATGTCTGTATGACCAACAGGGGTGCCCATTACCCTGTCGGCTCCACTGACCCCCCCAAAAAATCTTCCAGCAGCCACACTGGGAGCCCACCCCAGCATGGCACAAGTCCTGTGTCATCTTCCTAAAAAGAAAACAAACACCTGAAAAGAAAAAAAATGGTCCCTCGTTGATTGTCTTGCCCCCCAGCCCACGCCCACCCTCTGCGCATCCACCTCTCACACACCCACACCACCTCACCCCATGCCTCCGGAGATGGTGAGATGATCTTCAGTGGACCGGGAACATGTCTGCACTCTTCAAAGCGACCTTGAACTGAAGAAATGCCGTAGCTGTATAATGGAGTAAATAGGGTTTTTCAACTTTGATGCATATCTCAGGCATTTTGGGGAATTTGGCACCAAATTTTCAACATGGGGTTTTTGGGACCCCTCCTCATGAATTCTGGCACTGCCATGGTGTTAATCAGCCCCGGAAGGTGATTTCACAGTCACTGCGTGGAACCACCTTTCGGGACTGATTTAGGAAATGACAGTATTACAGTTCATGAGGTAGAAACATAGAATTTGATGGCAGATAAGGACAGCTTGGCTCACCCAGTCTGCCCATTTCCCTACCTACTGGATAAGCTGCAGATCCTAGTTAGCCAGCAGCCTACTTCTTCCTACCCCCACCTCCTAGAATTGCCTTATGACTGTCCCATGCATGCTCGAATTCCACCACTGTTTTTGACTCCACAACCTCCTCCAGAAGGCCGTTCCATGCATCCACAACCCTCTCTGTGAAAAAATACTTCCTTAAGTTACCTCTGAGCCACCACTCTCTATCTTCAAATTGTGCCCCCTTGTTCTTGCACACCTCTTTTTTTGAATGATGCTACCCTCTTGGACTTTGTTGATTCCCTTGAGGTACTTGAAAGTTTCTATCATGTCCCGCCTCTCCCTCCATTCCTCAAGGCTATACATATTAAGCACCTTAAGTCTCTCTTCATATGTCTTCCGGTGCAGACCCTGCACCATTTTAGTTGCCCTCCTCTGGACAGCTTCCATCTTGTCTATGTCTTTGCGGAGATTGGGTCTCCAGAACTGCATGCAGTACTCCAGATGGGGTCTCACCAGCTGTCTGTACAGAGGGATAATGACTTCCTGTTTTCTACTGGTGATGCCTCTCCCTATGCATCCCAGTAACCCCAACCCTCCTTGCTGCCTCTCACATTGCTTGCCCACCTTTAGGTCATCTGATATGACTACCCCCAGGTCCCTTTCCATTTTTGTTGTTGTTAGTATCTCACCCCCCTTAGAACTGAATCTAAGCTGCCATACATTTGACCATTCCTCTAACCTTGCCAAGTCCCTTCTCATCCTTTCCACCCCACCTTGTGCATCAACTCTGTTGCAGATCTTTGTGTCATCTGCAAAGAGACATACTTTTCCTTCCAGTCCCTCTGCAATGTTGCTTATAAAGACATTGAAGAGGACCGGTCCTAATACTGAACCCTGCTGTACCCCACTAGTAACCCCCCTTTCTTCAGAGTGGACTCCATTTACTATTACTTTCTGTGTCCTATTCTCCAGCCAATTCTTTACTCAGGCTGTCATCTTGAGACCCACTCTCAGGCTGGCTAACTTGTATATTAATCTTGTGTGTGGGACTGTGTCAAATGCCTTGTTAAAGTCTAGGTAGGCCATGTCCACAGCCCCTCCCTGATCTACTACTTTGGTCACCCAGTCAAAGAAATCTATCAGATTCATCTGGCATGACTTTTCCACTGTGAATCCATGCTGCCTTGGGTCCTGTGCCCCTCTGGCCTCTAGATACTCGACAGTTCTTTCCTTCAGAAGTGATTCCATCATTTTCCCTATCACTGAGGTTAAACTAACAGGTCTGTAGATTCCTGCTTCTGCCTTGCTCCCACTTTTGTGAAGGGGAATCACATCTGCCCTCCTCCAGTCCTTGGGTACCACCCCATCCTCCCTTGATTTGTTAAAGAGGGTAGTCAATGGTGTCACTAGTTCTACCCTTAGTTCTTTTAGAATTCTGGGATGAATCCCATTAGGCCCCATTGCTTTGTCCACCTTCAGTTTTAAGAGTTCTTTCATACCCTTTCTTCTGTAAATGGCTGGTATCAACTTCTGTTTCCAGAGTGTTTCTACTGTTTGTTTTAGGTACATCCCCTCTTCATTTGTAAATACTGACCAAAATATTTGTTTAGTATCTCTGCCTTTTCACAGTCACCCTCTGCCCACCCTCCTCCTCCCTTTATTAAGCCTCACTATCCCTCCCTTGGTCTTCCTTCGCTCCCTGATGTACCTATGAAAGGTTTCATTCCCTTTCTTAACTGAGTTGGCTATCTTTTCCTTGGTTTGGGCCTTTGCTGTTCTGACTGCCTTCCCAGCTTCCTTTTGCTTTAACTGTTACAGTTCTCTGTCCTGCTCCTTCTCTGATTCCTTGTACTTCCTGAATGCTTTCTTTCTCTCTCTTGAACCTTCACTGCCACTTCCTTTGAAAACCATAGTGGTTTCTTACATTGTTTTGTTTTATTTATTTGCTTCACACAAAGACTTGTTACCTCTGTTATGGCAGTTTTTATTATTCTCCATTGTTCTTCCACCCCTCCTTCCTGCCCATTTGCTAGTACATTCCTTAGGCACTCACCCATTTTGGCAAAGTCAGCCCTCCTAAAGTCCAGTACTTTTGCCTTTGTATGGCTTGACTCTATTGCTGTGTTTATTGTGAACCATGCTGTTCGATGGTTGCTAGTTCCCAGATGGCTACCCACTTCTACATCTGTGATCCTCTCTCCATCTCCATTTGAGAGAACCAGGTCTAAGATTGCTCCCTCTTGAGTGGGCTCCAATACTAGTTGTCTAAGGCATGCCTCCTGTAGAGCATCTAGAATAACCCCACTCTTCGAAGTGGCTGCTGCAACTGCACTCCAGTTAACATCTGGCCTATTCAGACCACCCATCAGCAATATCTCCCCTTTTTTCTGCCATTCTAAGTATACTTTCTATCATTTCCTTGTCCATTTCCTCCCCCTGAGAAGGGGGTCTGTATATAACCCCTGTGCGGATTGTGGTGCCATTGCCTGTCTCCAAATTTACCCACAGTGCTTCTTCTTCTTCTCCCTGTTTACCCTTTTGTTCTGCTGCTTTGATTCCTTCCCTTATGTAAAGAGCTACTCCTCCTCCTCTTTTACCCTGCCTGTCCCTCCTGTAGATAGTGTATCCTGGTATGTTTACGTCCCAGTCATGGTTTTGTGTGTACCACGTTTCTGTGACTGCCATGATATCCAAATGTTCCTCCTCCATCAAGACCACTAATTCAGGAAGCTTGTTACCCAGACTACGGGCATTGGTACTCATTGCTCTCCATTTTTTGATGGTTTTACCTTCTGTTGCAGCATCCCCCACTGACCTTTCTACCTCAGTCTTTTTCTCATTTAGTACCCTGTTTTGTAGGGAGAGGCTGAGATTTTCCTGCTGCTTATCATTGCCTCCCCCCTTGACTAGTTTAAAAGCTTGCCAATGAAGCATTTAAACTGATTGCTCAAAAGACTTGTTCCCTTCCTGGACAGATGCAGACCATCCTGCCAGTATAGGCTGGTGTCCCTCCAGGTGGAACCCCAGTCCCCAATGAAGCCAAACCCCTGTGCTCCACACCATTTTTTCAACCATTCATTAAACTGCATGGTGCAAAGTACCCTCACCTCACCCATGCCATTGACAGGCAGCACCTCTGAGAAGGATACTGTGTGTGCTACTTGTCTTAGGCCCCTCCCCAACTCTACAAAGTCCTCCTGCACTGCTCTAATCTCATGATGAGCCAAGTCATTTGTCCCTAGGTGGACAATGACATCCAGCTCAGACTCCCATGCAGCTGTTCTCGTGATCCTGAGGATGCGCTTCCTGTCCCTCCAAGCCATGGCACCAGGCAGGCACCTTACTTCAGTTTTCCCTGCTCCCCCCCAGTTCTATCCCCTAATAATTGAGTCCCCCACCAGGAGCTGCTTCCTTTCCCTGTGGTGTCCTCTGCCTCCTTCCTGTGGGCCTCCCTTGTGACAGTTGTCCTCAGCCTCCTTAGTCTCCTCTCGGGTGCATCCATAGGGGAGCTATGCTCCCCCAGAATGGTGTATGGATTGTGGTGTGGAACAACTGACTGGGTGTGCCTCTGTTCCACCATCCTCACCCTCCCTGAGCCCACTGTGGTCCAACTGCTGTACTTTCTTCGCAACCTCTGAGGTAGTGGTGGTGGCTCTGGTGCTTCTTCGATGGGGGAGGTTCCCTTACTACTGTCCAGTGTGGCCTGAAGATGAGCAACTTCCTCCCTCAGGGCAGAGAGTTGTCTGCAAACAGGGCAAAATCTCAGCCTCCAGAAAGACTCCTGGAAGACTACTGCTCCACAGCCATTACATTGCACTACTCCCCACATGTTTATCTACTTTTTTGTGTGTGTTTGTGTGTGTGATTGATTTGTTATATAGAAATATATATATTATACAATGTGTATGCTTATAATGTCAGTGCAGTGCGCTAGAGAGGATATGACAGTGATATGCACCTTGCACTCTTGAGGAAATGATGTCAGAACCCCAGGTATAAAGGAACTATTTCCAGGGAGGGTGGGCAGGGGTTGGGCCTAAACTGTGCCCTCACTAACAATCAGCTAAAAGCTGTGACCCACCACTGCGATGAGTGCCTTCCTGTCAGCAAGATGCCCTACACAACAATTTGACAGAGAAAATACCCTGCTAATCAAACAGAGAAAAATCCAGACATCCAAGTCAGACACAGGTAAACCTCCCCAGCCCCAAAACAGCCTGGTGGTTTGTGCTCTGAAAGCAGTCAGCCCCAAAATAAGTCATCTGTGCTTTAAACTCTGGAAAACTTCCCTCAGATGTAAGCAAGAGAGATTTGTTGCAGATATCTAGTCCAATATAATATATCCCATGCAGCTTCTCAGTTGTTTCAAAGCACACCCTGTTACACAACTTGGAAGAAGATGGACTTCTGTCTGAAACAGGATTACACCAGTAGTTTATAGTAATTGATCAATGCTGGAATGTTCAAGCCAGAACAATTGGCTGTGATGCAGGTCTCCCTGACTTGTGAAGACAATTTCCCCCACCTCAGGCTATGTCTGGCATCCAATTACAAACTGCAGCCTATGCTATTTTAAAGTACACAGCCACCACCAGTAAATATTGCAAAATATATTGATGCAGACTGTCACAGAATACTAGTAGACAGTCCAGCTAGCCACAAAGGAAAATCAAATATGCAGTTATTTTAACCCTTCTGAAGATGCTCACAAGATAAGCAGTTTTGAAAATCCCCTTCCTGAATTAAAAACTAAAATAATTAAACACAAAGCAATACCAATGTAAGACTGTAAAGTAAGGAAAACTTCCCTCAGATGTAAGCAAGAGAGAGATGTGTTGCAGATATCTAGTCCAATATAGTTTATCCCATGCAGCTTCTCAGTTGTTTCAAAGCACACCCTGTTACACAACTTGGAAGAAGATGGACTTCTGTCTGAAACAGGATCACACCAGTAGTTTATAGTAATTGATCAATGCTGGAATGTTCAAGCTAGAATAATTGGCTTTGATGCAGGTCTCCCTGACTTGTGAAGTCAATTTCCCCCACCTCAGGCTATGTCTGGCATCCAATTACAAACTGCAGCCTTTGCTATTTTAAAGTACACAACCACCACCAGTAAATATTGCAAAATATATTGACGCAGACTGTCACAGAATACAAGTAGACAGTCCAGCTAGCCACAAAGGAAAATCAAATATGTAGTTATTTCAACCCTTCTGAAGATGCTCACAAGATAAGCAGTTTTGAAAACCCCCTTCCTGAATTAAAAACTAAAATAATTAAACACAAAGCAATACCAATGTAAGACTGTAAAGTAAGGAAAACTTTCCTCAGGTGTAAGCAAGAGAGAGATTTGTTGCAGATATCTAGTCCAATATAATATATCTCATGCAGCTTCTCAGTTGTCCAATATAGTATATCCCATGCAGCTTCTCAGTTGTTTCAAAGCACACCTTGTTACACAACTTGGTAGGCACCCAAAAACCCTATGCTGAAAATCTGGTGAAAAATTTCCCAAAAATGACTAAATTCATGAGGCGTGCATTACAGTTCCTAAGCACTATCGTAAGTTCGCAAATTTTTAATATTTTCACTCCAGATTTTCAAAATTGCCATTTTACCACACCTCCTTATGAGCAGTACAGTTGCCATTTTTTACATCTTGCCCAAAATGTGTTTCCATGCATATAGCACACAATGGCGTAGTCAGTGTGAGAAATCAATGTTCGGGACAGATTAAGAAAATTACAGTGACACTGTTCATAAGTAGAGGTCTTAAAATGGCTATGTTAAAAATTTGGTGACAAAAGTCCATAAAATGACTGTGTTAAGAGTGAGCATTGCGCAGTTTCCACTCACCCTCGTAAGTTCATGAATTTGTAATATTTTCAGTCCAGATTTTCACCACTGGCATTTTTCTACACTTCCTTATGGACAGTACAGCTGTCATGTTTCACACCATGGTAGAAATGTGTTTTCTCACTTTCACGCAGAAATGCATGGTCGCTGTGGGAAATCACTGTTCAGGACAGATTAAGAAAATCACAGTGACACTGTTCATGAGCGGAGGTCCCAAAATGCATGTGTTGACAATCTGCTGTAAAAAATCCCCAAACTAATGACATTATGGGTGTGCGTTGCACAGTTTCTATGCACGCTCGTGACTTCACCAGTTTTTTTAATATTTTCACTGCAGATTTTCAACATTGCCATTTTTACATCTCCCCATGAGCAGTGCAGCTGTCATTTTTCACATCCTGTTCGAAATATGCTTTCGCATCTGTGGTGCCAAATGACGTAGTCACTGTGTAAAATCAGCTTTTGGCTAACAAACTGATATCACTACTGTTCATGAGGTGGGGGTCACAAAAAACCATGTTGAAAATTTGGAATGAAAATACCAACGAATGCCTGAGGCGTTAGGGTTTCTGACCATAGCGCCCCACCCTGTAGAGACTGACAGGCATCAGGGGTGTGACTTGGGATTGTCGCCTGTAATGCTCATATCATTCCACCCCCACCCACACCCTGCAGCCAGTGAGAGGCATCAAGGTGTGCCTTGGACTCTTCGGCCCCAAAGTTCACCCCATTCTCCTATACAGCACCCATCTCACCATATTTCCTGATGGAATGGGGTGAACATAAGAGCCAAAGACCCCAAGGCACATCGTGACACTTGTCGGTATCTGCTGGGTAGGGTGTGGAGAAATGGATTGGCCGTTATGCCTGATGACCCAAAGGCACATCCCAATGCCTGTCTGTATCTGCAGGGTGGTGGTGGGGTTGGCTTCAGTTCAATACTTCACTGCCATTCCTGTTATGCAGCTCTGTAACTCCTACACTACCAATGCCAATGCCAGCAAGCAAACATTCAGCATTGACAAATGCTTGTTGATTGTGGTATGCACTGTGTTCCTTTTACAAGTCATTTGAAAAATGTTAGAAAGCATATACAGCAGTTCTCTAAATGTGAACAGTTTCCAATATTTTTAGTTTTGTTTGTTTGAGGAGCAATTTTACATTGAGGGAGTAGTGTGATTGAAATGTTTGTGTACTGTGCAGATCATAATTTAAACATGGAGTCTCAAGGTGTCAGTGTGGCTCATTTGGTAGCACATCCACCTCTGGGTCGGAGGGTAATGAATTCCAGTCCCATATCAGGATTGGGCTCATACCATCAATGCTGGCACCCAAATGCAGTACCTCTGGGCTGGGTGGGTGGGGCGCTGTACTATCAGGGTGTGCTGTCCTTCAGATGGGATGTTAAAGCAAGGTCCCTTCTACCAATCTCTGGTGCTGTCCTGGTGTGTGTCTGGGTAGAAGTAAAAGAATTCAAGACACTTCTTGCAACAGTAAGGGATTTTCCCCAATGTCTCAGCTGACATTCCCCTTCTCATAAACTGGTTCATGCAATTGTCCAAGGTTGTGTGTGAGTGTTGATGGGTGAAATAGCTGCCACTACATGTTTAGTCAATTTACTACCAGTCTAGCACTGCTTGTAAAGCATTTTGGGATGAAAAATGCTATATAGATGTAACCCCTAGGTGGCACTATCCCTTGGGCTACTACTCCTACCTGCTTGATTACTAACAGGTTAAGGGGCCTGAGTTCTAAAATGGGTGCCTCCACCCAAAGGTCTGGGTTGGTTTGGGTTACGCTAACCAGGTCACAGCCCTCTGGGACACTGTGATCCCCCTTTCTTCCCACTAGTGGCCCACACCGTACACAACAGTGACTTTCCCAATACCCTGATATGCAAAACACATACATTTGTACTTGACACTTACCCCCAGTACTGGTTTCTTCAGCTTCACTCTGGGAACCCCCTGTAAAATAAGGTGATGCAGTACAATAGCCACAATACAATACTTTCAACAAAAACTGACACCACAGTCAATGTAAACTGCAGAAACAAACAGATCTGATTTATTCAGGGGGCTGTAACAAGGAAGGGGGAAAATCAGGTTAATTGGTTTAAACATATTAATAATCACAGTACTGTGCATGCACTCAGAGTCCCAATAGTCACACTCTCTGGGTACCCAGGATGGGAAAAGGGGCTAGCCACGTCTGTTGCAGCTGGTTAGGGCTCTGTGATGGAAAAAAGAACATGCACACACAATTTGTAATCTGGAACTGGATGGCTCAGTTCGTGGAAAGAAAAGCACAAGCAATCAGATGACACACTTTGATTAAACAAAAGTTGCAGGGAGCTACCCTGATAATTACTCACGATACCCAGGCTAAACACAGGAGGGCTGATGGCTGACTGACTGGGTTGCCAGAGGAAGCTGGATCTCTCGGTGATGGATCTTTCTGTGCAGCAGGGTAGTGGGACAAGACCCTTGTGGCAGGGCCTATCTGCGTCAGGCAGCACGGGTTCAGTCCAATTCTTGCTGGGGAAACAACTTCCAGCACTAGCACACAGTCTACAACTAATGGGGAAACCAGACCGCGATCCCCTTCCAGCACATGCACATTTATATGCAAAAGAAAGCTTACTGTACCAGGCAGGTGACTCCTCGGTCCCGATCGCAACAATCACTGCAATTACCCGGGAGCACTACGGTAGCTAAAGTCTTGACAGGCCGATCACTTTCAGCAAAATCTTCGGTCTTCTACAGGGTAAGCTTGGTCCCAACAGCAGCAGCTTGCTTTTTCCTCACAACTTCGGATTCAGTCCGAAAACACCTTTTTTCTGACTCTTTCTCTTCCTCTCACAATGGCAAACAGGCTGGAATTCGGGCCTGACATGCACCTCCCGCGTGAACTACCACGCCGCTCGAACAGAGCAGAGCTGAAGTCCTTCACTCTTCACTCTCCAGCCTGGATCTGGCCTCCCAACAGACAGCCCAGGGTCTTTCATTTAGATCCAAAAGGTTCGGTTGGTCAGTTCAGTTTCTCAATCACAGCAGGGCTTCCTCTATAGGTGCAAAAAGGCACCAGGGATCCAAAACTACATTACCCAGAGGCACCTTCCATACAGTCCCATTTCCACAGGCTCTAACTGAGAGTCCCAGTCCCGACTGGCCCAAAGCAAGCTCCATCTTAGAGTCCTCACATATTGATTGGTCCAATTCAACAGTCCGGGACTAAAATGGTGGGCACAACAGAAACAGTTCGTGCTGCAGGACAAACAGGTTAGACAAACTACATTTCCATTAAAACTCTGCATTTCTCCCCAGCATTAGTTACATCTTTCAAGAGTGCTCACTCTGCCCACTTAGCGACGGCAGAAACGGGGCATATAGCCAGCAGCTCAGGCAGGACTCAGGCATAAACACACACAATCCCCCCATTCAAACTAATTATGTCTGCAAGCAGACAGCTCTTAAAGAGACAGTACTTGGAGGCTTTAAAAAGTGCTCACTGGGAATCACATTTAAACGACTTAGATGCCGAACACCTCCAGGCTCTGAGCAATTAGGCAAGCCTTTGGAAGACTTTTGGGAACCCCTGTTTGCAGGGGGGTTACACCCTTTCTGGCCTGGAAAAACTTGGTGTCCACATCAAGTATGTACCCCCATAAACTCTAATACAAAACATCATATACATTCACACTCCAGCGCATTACCTTTGTTATAAACACATTTCAGATATTTCTCAACACTTTACTTTTTACACAGTATTATACATACATTGTACTTTGAACTCAGGTCATTACTTCCTGCACATAAAACTTGGAGAAAGGGGGTCCTTCCCTATCAGCTACTTTGGGGCTAGATGGGGCAGGGGCACCATACCTGGAGGGCAGAACAATTAACCTGGAATTAGCATTTATGCTCAGTTTGGGCAGTGAGCTCTGGGATACAAAATCTCCTTTATGGACCACATTGAGAGGCAAATCCACAGGCCTCCCAGGAGAATCATAGCTGAGGCACACTACAGGTTTTACAGCTGACCAGTCTTTCTAGGGGGAACTATTACAGTCTCTGCACTTTTAGCCTCACTTTTTGTGCTGTCTTTACTTGCCAGGGAAGTTTTCATCGGGGCAGGAAGGTTTGAACTTGTGGCACTGTCAGCTCCAGGCTCTGCGATTTCTGAGTCCACAACACTTGGTTCACATGGAGAGCATTCTTGCACTGGCAGGGAACTATCAGGGTGCTCAAAGCACTCTTCTTGCTCTATTATGTCACCAATTTGTCCCAGCTCATCTATTTCTTCCTCTGAAAGCTCATACAGTTCCACTATACATAGTGATTCCATGTCATCTGACTTGACACTCTGCACTTCACTCTCTGGGTGCATCGGCTCCAAGGACGAAGCTGAGGGCTGAGGCAGTCCAGAGGGCCCAGCTTCATCCCCATAATTGACCAGGGGGTTACCTTGAAACAACTGACTTAGTTCGTACGAAGGGTAGTAACCATAGTTGCACTCACTTTTATCTGACACATACTGACAGTCATTCTCAACTTGTATTGGCTGGAGAGGAACCCTTGGGTCAGTATCAGCAGTTGCAAACTTTCTCTGTTTCTGCTTTGCAGCAGCCCTTGTCACTGGTCCAGGTGGAACAACTTCTGGGGCTCAGATTCAATCAGTATCTGACCAATGGACAACAAGTGATTGTGATGCATTGTCTTGACATGCTTCGAGTTGTTTTCAGGCCTTATTTTATACACAGGCAGATCATCCAGTTTGCCCACTACAATGTGAGGGAGATGGTGCCACCTGTCGGCAATTTTGTGTTTGCCATGTAGTCCCAGATTTCTCAACAATACACGGTCTCCCACTTGGAGCTCTTGGGCCTTCACCTTTTTATCATATCTTTCTTTATTAGCCAAATTTTTCTTTTCAGCCTTGGTCTGAGCTAGTTGGTAAGCATGATTCAATTGAGCTTTTAACTTTTGCACATATTGTAGGTAATTGTCAGCTCAGACCCCATCAGGAGAAATGCTGAAACAAACATCTACAGGCAATCGGGCTTCTCTTCCAAACATAAGGCGGTAAAGGGAGAACCCTGTGGCATCACTTCTGGTGCAGTTGTAAGCATGTACCAAGGTACTAATTTGCTGGCTCCATCTGGGCTTGTCTTTTGGGTGGAGAGTGCCCAGCATGTCCAGTAGAGTGCAGTTAAAACGTTCAGGCTGTGGGTCCCCCTGGGGTGGTAAGGGGTGGTTCTGGATTTCTGCACTCCCCACAGAGAGAGCATCTCCTTGATTATTCGGCTCTCAAAATCTCGACCTTGATCTGAATGGATTCTCTGAGGGGCTCCATAATGTACAAAGAAATTCTCTACCAACACCTTAGCTACAGTGGATGCTTTCTGGTCCTTTGTGGGGAAGGCTTGGGCATACCTCGTAAAATGGTCAGTGACCACCAGCACATTGCTCATATTTCATTGATCAGGCTCCAAACTCAGAAAGTCAATACAAACCAACTCCATGGGGGCACTGGTGCTGATGTTAACAAGGGGTGCAGTCCTCTGGGGCAAAGCCTTTCTCTGCAGGCAGCGACTACAAGTCCATATATGATGCTCAACATCAGCCCCAATTTTTGGCCAGTAGAATCTTGACTGCACTAGATCAAGGGTTCTGTCTATACCGAGGTGCCCCATGTGGTTGTATATGGACCTCAGTACCAAGTCTCTGAAAGTGGTAGGCAGAACCAACTATTGCTTGTCTATGTGCCCCCCTCTGTCTACTGTTTCTTGATACAGTAAGCAGTTAATCAGTTTCAGTTTGGGGCCTTCTTTATACAACAATGCAGTTCTCAAATCAGAGGAGCACAACTTGGACACATCTTTCCCTGTGTAGAGGGCTTCAAGTGCTGTTCTGATTACTGGATCCCGGGATTGGGCCCGCTGAAGACTGTCATTATCTAACTGAGGCAGTGCACCAATGTCTAATGCAGAGAAGTGGCAGTAAGCAGCAGGTATACAATTATCGGAGGTCCCCAAGCAATCTACTAGACAGTCCACTGTGTCTGGGGATACTTGTTCCTCTTTGTCAAACTTCTGGCATAGAGCTCGAATATCAGGTTCTGACAGTCTGACCCAGTCACTTTTGGAAACAGGCCTCCGAGAGAGAGCATCAGCGTCTATGTGATTTAAGCCTGCTCTGTACTCTATAGCATAATCATAGGTAGACAATGCAGAAAGCCACCTATGACCGGTGGCATCCAATTTGGCTGAAGTCTGCACATAGGTCAAAGGATTATTATCTGTCTTTAGCAGTATCTTTGCTCCACACATGTATTCATGGAATTGATCCACAATAGCCCATTTCAATGCCAGGAACTCCAGTTTATGTACAGGATAATTCTTCTCGGATGGGGTCAGACTTCTGCTTGCAAAGGCCACTGGTCTCAGGCCATTCTCGTGCTCTTGATATAACACAGCCCCCAAACCTTGTCGGCTAGCATCAGTATGTAACACATATGATTTTGCAGGATCAGCATAGGCGAGGACAGGAGCATGAGTGAGTTGATATATGATCTCATGAAAAGCAGTTTCACAATCAGGTGTCCAGCGTGACTCAAAAGATTCATTGGGGTCGGAAATACACTCTCTCGGTTTCAGTGGAGGCCACTGTCATGTATTTCTTGTTTGTGGGAGGGTAACCTTGGGTAAGATTCAGGAGTGGGCGAATCACCCTCAAGTAGTCTTTAATGAACTGCCTGTAATAACCACAGAAGCCTAGAAATCTTTGCAACTCTTTGAGGTTGTGGGGCTGGGGCCAGGTGGTCAAGGCCTCAGCTTTGCTAGGATCAGTCTCTATCCCCTCGGTGGATACTATATGCCCCACATATTTCACTGATATTTGAAAGAATTGGCACTTGCTGATGGATAGCTTGAGGCCAAAGTCTTTCAGGCGATTCAATACTTTGAAAAGTCTGCTTTCATGTTCCTTCAATGAATTCCCAAACACTATAACATCGTCGAGGTATACCAGGCACTCTAACAAATTCATGTCCCCCACTGCACGCTCCATCAATCGTTGAAAGGTGGCAGAGGCACCCGAGATCCCTTGGGGCATTCCCATAAACACATAGAACCCAAGTGGACATATGAAGGCTGTGTTCTCACGGTCTTCTGGGGCCATGGGGATCTGGTAGTACCCACTGCGAAGATCCAACACTGAGAACCACTTGCTACCATTCAGACAGTCTAGCGCATCTTGAATGCGGAGCATGGTGTATTGGTCAGGAATGGTCCTCCTGTGGAGGGTCCGATAATCCACACACATCCGTACTGTTCCATTCTACTTTCTCACCACTACAATAGGTGAAGCATAAGGACTTCTGGATTCTTGAATTACACCAGCTGCAAGCATCTCCTCTAGGTGGCATCTTATATCATCTATATCAGCCGGGGCCAGGCGCGGGACCTCTCACAGAATGGCCTCTCATCATGCTGCCGGATATGATGCTTAGCTCCCTGCACACATCCCACATCCCATTCCATTAGGGAAAACACCTGATCCCTCTGGGCAAGCTTCCTACTGATTCTCATCTTCCATTCAGCTGGCAACGTGGAGTCAACAAAATCAAACAAGTCAGGCGTCACTCTGTCATTCTCCCTCGAATACTTGTTACTGGGTAGCACTGCCATGTCTGCACAGTGTACATTAGCCAGGTGCAACCTCTATTCACCCTAATTTCTCTGTCAGACACATTATGGACTTGGAACATTACCCGTCGGGCATAGGCATGAGCCCGGGCAGGTAATATACTAGGTTTAACCAGCAATCCTTCTGGCAATTTTCCATCACCTGGGGCATCCTGCATGAGTATTTTATTCTTAACATCCTTCCTTAGGCGAACCTCTCCCTGTAAGGTACACTGAGTGTTAGGTGCCAGAATTAGGGGCTCAGGGTCCTTCTTCCATATGACCCCAACAGGTTAATCTGGATCCATCTCTTCAGTATTCTTCCATGACTCATAAGCTTTCTTGCTCGAGGCAGGGATCCTCAAAGCTTGGCCGGTCCTGTGCCCCTGTTTTTCGTAGCAGAGTTGTGCCAACCATCCAAACATATGGGTGTTTGTCCCAATCAGTAGAGGAACTCCATCATACAAGCCAGTAGGGGGACACACTAATGCCATGGTTTCCACTTGCTCCGCCACTCCAGCTATCAAGGTGGGGAAAGACTTCCAAATTCTAATGTAGCCAGAGTAGGGGTGTGCTTTTCCACTTAATCCCCAGACGTGCAGTCCTTCCAAAGGCTGTAAAGGCACATCAGACAAATGCTTCTGGTACCAGACTTGGAACATGATGGTTACTTGGGAGCCACTGTCTAGCACAGCCATGGTAGACACTCCATTTACTTTCACTGTTGTCTCCATGGAGCGACCTACCACTTCGGACCACTCAGGCGGCACAGACGCTGGTGTAGATCTGGCCTTGGCTTTGGTAGCATAACTTTTTCGAGCAGCTCCCCCTGGTGGCCAGGTGTTGTTCAGCCGATCCCAGGCTATCAGCCTAGCAGTAACCCTCCTCAAATTCTCTGGCGAATGACACACAGACTGGATGTGCCCATCCTCCCCACAGCGGTAACAAAACTTAGGTTTGTTAGAGTCTTTAATGGGTGTGGATGTCTTTCACGGCTGGGGCACCTCGGGGCACTTCAGGGCTCTTCCTGGACTGGGGGTCTACATTCCTGGACTTCTGACTCTTCACTATGACTGGGGGCAAGGGCAGTCCTTTGCAGTTCCTCCACCATGGCTCTCAACTCCTGTATTTCTGCTAACAAGTTACCCTCAGTTCGGGTCTCTGGGGAAACAACATGCACTCCCATTTAACTCTTATTCTCTGGTGCCTGAAATAAATCAGGTTCTCTGTCTGCCTCAGTCAATGCTTTAATCAATTTTCTCAACTGCTGGGTCTCATCTGAATCATTCCTCTCTGGAGTCTGGTGAGTTCACAACCCCAGTATAGGGCTCCCAGCCCTCTTCATCAGTTTCAGTTTCATAAATTTCTTTAATGAGGTGGCAGTACTCAGGAGGGTTGGCCCTCCTATCTTGCAACTCTAGCTTTAATACCATTACACTTGAAAATCTAGTGGACTTCAGGATATGGTCCAGTCTGGCACTGTTCAAATACTTGGCAGACACTCCCCCTTTCTTGTGGGCCCTCTGCAGAGCCCTCTCGATCCAGGTAACAAAGGCTGACAACTTTTCATTCTTCCACTGTTTAGCTGACTTGAACTTCCAAAACAGGTCATCCCCCATCTCAGTGCTGCCAAACACCCCCTCTAGGGCAGAGAAGTATTCAGCCGCAGTAGCCTCTGGGCTAGTGGTTCATAGGAACGGGATGGCTTCCAGTGCATGGCCCCTCGAACTCTCCATTAAGTGCTTCCTCTTTCCCCCTCCAAACACTGCCATTCCTGCACTAATGGGGTGGCATAGTCCATCCATGTCTCCAGGTTACCCTTCCCTGAGGGCACTGGGACTATACCGGAGAAAAGTCTGAGTTTTTGGTAGGAGTCCAGCTGGATTGGGGGAATTATGATTGGGGAGGGGGCTACTGGAGAGCTCTTGGGGGAAACTGGGGATGTACCTGGGGAATGCAGGGGCATATGGTCACCTGAGAGGTCTAACACCTTTACCAGTTCCTGAGCATTTCGCCCCTCAGATGCTAACAATTTGAGCAGTTTCTCTTTAAACCCATCTGTATCTGGAGACCCACCTGGGGTGGCCGGACAACTATGCAAATGAATGACCCTCCATCCCTTCTGGGCACCTTTGGGCATCATGACAAGGGGTACCTTTTCTGGGTCCATTGGGTAGTTACATGAGATCAGTACTATCACAGTCTGTTCAAATAAATCAGCATCTCGTCTCCTTACTTCAACTTTGTCCACACCCTTAATTTGTTCCACAGTGGATACAATGTCAGCATTACTGTTCCCTAAGGGGACATCCAGCAACAGAATAGCCTATTGGTGGTCTATCCCCTCAGCTTCACTCCACACCATCATTTTGTGCACCATCAGCTTATGGGGGGCAATTTTTACCTTAGGCGTAGTAAGCTCCTCCATTTTCTCTCCTAAACGGAACATATTGGAGTCATTTCTTTACGTGGCCACTAGAGGGCACTAATCCCAGTAGTGCCTCCAAGATGTAACCCCTAGGTGGCGCTATCCCTTGGTCTACTACCCCTGCCTGCTTGGCTACTAACAGGTTAAGGGGCCTGAGTTCTGAAATGGGTGCCTCCATCAAAGGTCTGGGTTGGTTTGGGTTACGCTAACCAGGTCACAGCCCTCTGGGACACTGGACCCCCTTTCTTCCCACTAGTGGCCTACACCATACACAACAGTGACTTTCCCAGTACCCCTGATATGCAAACTACATACACTTGTACTTGGCACTTACCCCCAGTACTGGTTCCTTCAGCTTGACTCTGGGGACCCCCTGTAAAATACGGTGATGCAGTACAATAGCCACAATACAATACTTTCAATATAAACTGACACCACAGTCAATGTAAATTGCAGAAACAAACAGATCTGATTTATTCAAGGGGCTGTAACAAGGAAGGGGGAAAATCAGGTTAATTGGTTTCAACACATTAATAATCACAGTACTGTGCATTCACTTAGAGTCCCAATAGTCACATTCTCTGGGTACCCAGGATGGGAAAAGGGGCTAACCAGGTCCGTTGCAGCTGGTTGGGGCCCTGTGATGGAAAAAAGAACATGCGCACACACAATCTGGATGCTGGATGGCTCAGTTCGTGGAAAGAAAAGTACAAGCAATCAGATGACACACTTTGATTAAACAAAAGTTGCAGGGAGCTACCCTGATAATTACTCACGATACCCAGGTTAAACACAGGAGGGCTGATGGCTGACTGGCTGGGTTGCCAGAGGAAGCTGGGTTCCTCGATGATGGATCTTTCTGTGCAGTAGGGTAGTGGGACAAGATCCTCATGGCAGGGCCTATCTGTGTCAGGCAGCACGGGTTCAGTCCAATTCTTGCTGGGGAAACAACTTCCAGCACTAGCACACAGTCTACAACAAATGGGGAAACCAGATCGCGATCCCCTTCCAGCACATGCACATTTATATGCAAAAGAAAGCTTACTGTACCAGGCAGGTGACTCCTCGGTCCCGATTGCAACAATCACTGCAATTACCCAGGAATACTACGGTAGCTAAAGTCCTGACATGCCAATCACTTTCAGCAAAATCTTTGGTCTTCTACAGGGTAAGCCTGGTCCCAACAGCAGCAGCTTGCTTTTTCCTCACAACTTCGGATTCAGTCCGAAAACACCTTTTTTCTGACTCTTTCTCTTCCTCTCACAATGACAAACAGGCTGGAATTTGGGCCTCACACACATCTCCTGCACGAACTACCACGCCGCTCGAACAGTGCAGAGCTGAGCTCCTTCACTCTTCACTCTCCAACTTGGATCTGGCCTCCCAACAGACAGCCCAGGGTCTTTCACTTAGATCCAAAAGATTCGGATGGTCAGTTCAGTTTGTCAATCACAGCAGGGCTCCCTCTATAGGTGCAAAAAGGTGCCAAGGATCTAAAACTACATTACCCAGAGGCACCTTACATACAGTCCCATTTCCACAGGCTCTGAGAGTCCCGGTTCTGATTGGCCCAAAGCAAGCTCCATCTTAGAGTCCTCACATACTGATTGGTCCAATTCAACAGTCTGGGACCAAAATGGTGGGCACAACAGAAACAGTTCGTGCTGCAGGAGAAACAGGTTAGGCAAACTACATTTCCATTAAAACTCTGCATTTCTCCCCAGAATTAGTTACATCTTTCAAGAGTGCTCACTCCGCCAACTTAGCGAAGGCAGAAATGGAAAATATAGCCAGCAGCTCAGGCGGGACTCAAGCATAAACACACACAGTCCCCCCATTCAAACTAATGATGCCTGCAAGCAGACAGCTCTTAAAGAGACAGTGCTTGGAGGCTTTTAAAAGCGCTCACTGGGAGTCACATTTAAACGGCTTAGACGCCGAACACCTCCAGGCTCTGAGCAATTAGGCAAGCTTTTGGAAGACTTTTGGGAACCCCCATTTGCAGGGGGGGTTATATATAAATGTAGCTTCTTTTTTTACTGTGACGTATGTGTGAGTTCATACATTTCTTTACTAATTTTTGCTGTGCTTACTTGGTACATTTTCAAAAAGTGAATGAGATGGTAGGAGTAGTGGGAGTAGGATTTCAATTAGTTTCAGTGTTGGATTTTTGTGCTAGGTTTAGCTCATTCTCTTTACATGGTGTTGTGTGATGAAATTGTACATGTTTGTAAAATGTAGGGTCCCATTCTCAAAAGGATACATCAGGCATATCTCAGTTACGCCAAAAGGGAATAGTGCAAATTGTGAGTTGTGCCATATATTGTGACATGCACTATTCTCAAAAGCAGCTTGCATCAAGTCACAAACCCCGGACGTCAAAGTTGACTTATGCTGCACTTGCACCAAACCCTGAGATGCGCATTGGCATACTGCACGTTGCACCTGAAAAGCGAGTATCCCCTTTTTGGGGATTCTAGAAGCAACAGAAGGCCAAGATGCGCCATTTGCAAAAGGCACAAGCTACACTGGAGGGGAGCAGATGTAACTACAGCAGAGTATTAAGGGGACCCCAAGAGACACACATTAGAGTCACTGTGGAGCAAGCAGTGTGCAGACACTTCTGCTGAGAGTGACAGCATGATGGCAGCTCTGGTAGCTTTACGGGTGTAATATTAGTGGCTGAAATGTGGCGTAGGCACTGCAGGTGGTATGATGGCAGGAACCAGGGGAATAGGTAGCAACCAGCACAGCACATACCAGCCAGATACCACATGTGCCACATGTGTACAGAGCTAGGAAATCATACCTGTATCTCATAGAGGAGTAGTGCATCGCGTGCTAGCACCTGCCTAAGACCGCCATAGCTGAGCTATATGATGAGCTGTGGGAAGGACTACCACCTGTAGGGGCATCCTGTACCTGTGGAGGTGAAGGTAAGTGCAGGATTGTGTTTTCTTGCCACCGGGACATTCCAATCCCCCACAGGTGACACTGTGGGTGTCTTACAGTCAGTTATGTCTAAATGCCTCAGGCAGGTCCTGAATGCTCTGATACACCAGATGGACAGGTACATTGTGTTCTCGAGGGACACACAGCCGCCGCAGGTGGTAAAGGAAGCATTTTATGATATTGCACAGCTCCTCTGTGTGCTAGGAACAATTGACTGTATAAACGTGACCATCAGGGCACCACCAGGTGAGGCGGAGTTGTACATCAATCAAAAGGGCTTCCGTTTCATGAATATGCAGGTGGTGTGTGATAACCAGTGCCACATACTGGACGTGGTAACATAAAAACACAGAAACATAGAAGTTGACAGCAGATAAGGCCCATCCAGTCTACCCATTTCTTTTTCTACCTTATGAATGTGCCATCGGCATTTGCTCTATCAGTGGCCTATCTATTCATACTTATCTGTATTGCTCCCTTATGCCTATCCCATGCCTGTTTGAAGCCTTGCACTGTATTCATATCCACCACTGCTGAGGTAGGCCAGTCCATGCATCCACTATCCTTTCTGTGAAAAAGAACTTCCTCACATTACCCCATAATCGGCCTGCCTCTAATCTCATGCTGTGTCCTCTTGTCCTGCTATTTTTCTTATACTGAAACATGTTAGACTCTTTCACCTTGTTAATGCCGTTAAGGTGTTTGAATGTTTCAATCATATCACCTCTCTCCCTCCTTTGCTCCAGGGTATACATATTGAGTTCCGTTAATCTGTCCTCATATGTTTTCTGATGCAGTCCCTGCCATTTGGCTGCCGTTCTCTGGACTGCCTCAATTTGGTTAATAGCCTTGTGAAGTGTGGCCTCAGTACTGCATGCAGTACTCCAGATGGGAGCCTAACCAGTGTCTTGTAAAGAGGGATTATTACCTCCCTCTTATGGCTTGTGATACCCCTACTAATACACCCCAACATCCTCCTAGCCTTACCTACTGCTTTAGTGTTCTGCTTGGATGATTTCAGGTCATCTGTGATGATGATGCCCAAGTCTCTTTCTTCCCTTGTGACTGTCAGCAACTCCCCTCCCAACTTACAGGTGGCTTCAGGGTTTCTCTTCCCTATGTGCATGATCTTGCACTTCTTTGCGTTAAACCTCAGTTGCCACTCTTCCAACCATTTTGCCAGTTTATCGTGGACATGTTTCTGGTGATGTCCCCACCCTGTCTGTGTACCTGCACTGCTCTTCAGCCTGAAGGTGTCAATATTGGTGTTCCCACTTATGGTGTGGCAGTGGAGGTGGGCCACTATCTGCTTTTCATGGGTGATCATGGTCTGTTTCTTTGCTGGTACCTCCCACAGTGACTGGGCAAAATGCCTGCTGTGTGCCAGCTTCTGCTTGCACTTTGTCTTCATATCACTGTATTTCTTTTGTATGTCGCTCACGGTGTGCTTCTGTGTGGCCACAGCATTGACCTTCCTGGCCACCTTCTCCCATGCCTTCTTGCTTTTTTATATATTTATTTATTGAATTTTGCTGGAACGACTGGAGGAAGGGGGTATACAAATGGTAACCAACTGAAATTGCACCAGATTAAGCTGTTGGTGGTATTTTTGGTGAATTTAGTGAGCTTTTGTCATGTCTGATCTTGTCACCACACCTGCTGAGCAATAGGGCAGCACTGGCACCAGTTTCATTGATGAAGATATCTTTTTCCTCATAGCTGAAGTTTTTTTTTTTTTTTTTCACCTTGGCCTCCCAGTTGCTGTTTACACCAATCCCTCCATGTGCCTTGCCACTCTGGCTTCTGCCATTTCCGAATGTGCAGTGTCAATGTCCATTCTGCAACTTGCGTGCTTTCATATGATGCAAGTTTCAGTCTATGCTATGTGCATTATGCTTTGGCTCAAGTTGCATTTGTTCTAGAATATGGTGCAAGTTGCATGTCACAACTTTTTGGGCACATTTTGCTCATTTGCATAACTTATGTCTGGCATAACTGCACCTTTGAGAATCGGGTCCATAGTGTTTTACTTTGTTAAAAAAAAATGGATTCTCTCCGCCCATCACAACCCCGCCCCCTCTCTGGTGCCCGTGTTTCTACTGCTATCCAAACAGCTCCTCTCTGCCCTTTCTCTGCCCATCACCAGTCTATCCCCACCTCATGTCATTTATCAACTTATCAGCTGCAGTAGCTCCTCCCCACCAAGCTCTAGAAACCCTCCGCTACCACCCACTGTGCACCGTACCGCCCCACCCTCTGTTCCCACCCCTTACTACAAAGAAATATGGATACTTTTTTCTCTTTCTAACTACTCCGTGTGCAAAACTTTAACCTCTTTAAAATCTAACAGAAAAGCTGATGGTCTGGATGTTGTCTCTACACTGCAGGTCTGATTAAATAAAAAAAGATGCTGTTTTTTGTGATGCAGTTTTAAACAGGAGAAACATCTGAAGTGCAGTGCTTTTACTTGAAAGGGCTAGGAAATCCTGCATAATCATGCCGCTAGCGCTTATTCTTGCTGCACTTCACTTGCTTACCAAATCTTTTGTTTCCGTGGGGCATTGTATAAGAACAGTCCCATTCCTTTTTTTTTTAATTCCTCTCTGCCTTTTTATAATCCTGATTTTTTTTTTTTTTGCTTCGGGGAAGCTGTGAGATGCCAAAGTGCTGAGTAACTCCTGCACTGTAAAGCAGTCCTACGGCTAGTGCTATAACCCTGATACTCCCCTTGCATGTTTGCTAATTTTCCCATTATATCTAAATTGATACAGGCAGAGGATCTCTGCATTTAAAATGCTCCTATGCCCTTCCTTTCTGTAGACCTAGTCTGTTGCTGTTTTTTGATGTCAGAGTTGTAACATGGAGTAGTGCATGTGAAGATTGCAGAAATGCTGCTCCATGTCAACTCTGTTCCATCTACAGAACTGCTGGACAACAAAATAATGCCCATGTCTTATGCCTGTCTAGGCATGAAAAGGGAGCATCCCTATATAAAATAAACATAAAAAAAGAACAAGCAATTACATAAACTTAGTGGAGGACTTGACGTTTTTGGGGCAGGGCTCTCTTGTTAACCCAAGGTGACTGACAACCCTGCTTGAGACACCAAACGTCTGTTCAAATATTCTTTCATTACTTTATTATTTAGAATCTGTCTGTTTCCTGCTTATAATGTAATCCATAGTGGTTTTGATTGTTTTTTTTTAACTACTGTCTGTGCAAAACTTTAACCTCTTTAATATCTAGCAGAAAAGCTGCCAGTCTGGGCGTTGTCCCTACACTGCAGGTTTGATTAAATAAAAAAAGAAGCTATTTTTTGTGATGCGGTTGTAAATGGGAGAAACATCTGAAGTGCAGCACTTTTGCTTGAAAGGGCTAGGGAAATGCTGCATAATCATGTGGCTAGCTCTTATTCTTGCTGCACTTCACTTGCTTACCAAATCTTCTGTTTCCATGGGCAATTGTATAGAAACAGCCCATTCCTTTTTTTTAATTCCTCTCTGCCTTTTTATTGTCCTGATCTAGTTTCTTTTTGCTTGGAGGCTGCGAGATTTCAAAGTGCTGAGTAACTCCAGCACTGTAAAAGCAGTCCTATGGCTAGTGCAATAACCCTGCTACTCCTCTTGCATGTCTGCTATTTGTCCCATTATATCTAAATTGATACAGGCAGAGGAACTTTGCATTTAAAATGCTCCTCTGCCCTTTCTTTCTGTAGACCTAATCTGCTGCTGTTTTTTGACGTTGGAGTTGTAACAGGGAGTATGCCTTCCATTAGATGTGTGATGGTAGTATGTTCTCTGCTGTGACTGTGCTGTAATAATACTGCACTCACCTCTGTCAGTTTTATATATGGATATGGAAGGCACATATTTGCACAGGGTGATAGCATATCTGACCCCCTCCCCATCCCTGTCCTTGTGGGCTCTCAGTCCCTCTGTGAATATCTGCCCCCTCCCCATCCCTGTCCTTGTGGGCTTTCAGTCTCTCTGTGAATACCTGACTCCCTCCCCATCCCTGTCCTTGTGAGCTCGCAGTCCCTCTGTGAATATTTGCCTTTCATGTCCTCGGGCGTGACGGTGTGCTCTCTGATCCAGCCCCTATCTCTTTTCCTGCTTGACTCACCTCTACCCTCTGCCATTATGTACCATCTGTATCTTCAGGTGTGTTTATGTTCTCTATGCCCCCAAAGCGCTGAGTAACTCCCGCACTATAAAGCAGTCCTACGGCTAGCGCTATAACCCTGCTACTCCTCTTGCATGTCTGCTGTTTGTCCCATTATATCTAAATTGATACAGGCAGAGGAACTTTGCATTTAAAATGCTCCTCTGCCCTTTCTTTCTGTAGCCCTAAATTGTTGCTATTTTTTTATGTAGGAGTTGTAACGCGGAGTAGTGCATGTGAAGATTGCAGAATTGCTCCTCCATGTCAACTCTATTCCAGCTACAGAACTGCTGGGCAACAAAATAATGCCCATGTCTTATGCCTGTCTAGGCATGAAAAGGGAGCATCCCTATATAAAATAAAAATAAAAAAAGAACAAGCAATTACATAAACTTACTGGAGGACTTGACGTTTTTGGGGCAGGGCTCTCTTGTTAACCCAGGTGACTGACAGTCCTGCCTGAGACACCAAACATCTGCTCAAATATTCTTTCATTACTTTATTATTTAGAATCTGCCTATTTTCTGCTTATAATGTAATCCATAGTGGTTTTGATTTTTTTTTCTCTTTCTAACTATGCTGTGTGCAAAAATTAACCTCTTTAACATCTAGAAGAAAAGCTGCCAGTCTGGACGTTGTCCCTACACTGCAGGTTTGATTAAATAAAAAAAGAAACTGTTTTTTGTGATGTGGTTTTAAATGGGAGAAACATCTGCAGTGCAGTGCTTTTGCTTGAAAGTGCTTGGAAAATCCTATGCAATCACGCCGCTAGCACTTATTCTTGCTGCACTTCACTTGCTTACCAAATCTTCTGTTTCCATGGGGCATTGTATAAGAACAGCCCCATTCCTTTTTAAAAAATTCCTCTTTGCCTTTTCATAGTCCTGATCTTTTTTTTTTTTGCTTCGGGGGAAGCTGCAAGATGCCAGGGATTTTGTTCACTAGGCTTCTGGTGTTTATTGCCATTGCCCTCAATGTGCTACCCCACTCTTTGCACAAGTGGGTTTCCATTTATTTTGCCATGCCTCTTTAGTACCCTTAATGGATCTCCTTGGGTCTGCACCTATGGTTTCGGATGAAAGATTTATGGGGCTGGTTGGTCTGTACCTGTGGTTTTGGACAAAAAGATTTGTTGGAAAGGTTTCCACCCCTCGTTTGTACCCCTGCTGGAAATCCTTGGATTCGTACCCGTGGTTTTAGGGGAAAAATTTTATTGAAGAGTTGTGCTGCAACTATTAACAAGAGAGTTTTCCCTAATTTTTATGTTATTATCATGCTTTGTAGTAGTTATGCTATCATTTGCTGCTGTCAGGGGGGTAGTGACCTTCTTACCCTTTGACTTGGTAAGTGTCATCACCTCCTCCCCAGTCTTCAGTTTAAATGGACTGCATATGCATCAGATTTTTGACCAAGCACCCTCACCCCTTCCTTTGTCAGGTGGAGGCCATCATACCGAAAGAAGCCCCTCTCCCAGAAGGACTGCCAGTTGCTGATGAGACGGTAGCCATTTTCCTGGCACCATTCCATCAGTCATAAGTTAAACTCAAATATGTCCTCCTCTCTGACCCTCTTGGTACTTCCATCCCACCCCCAGACTGGAAGAACCTCCGAGAATGCCAGTGTGGATGGAAGAGAGGATATTCTGTTAGCAAGTTGTACAATGTGTTCCTTTGTTTCTGCAACTGATTGACTGGACAAGTCATTTGTCCCTAGGTGAATGACTATGTGTTTTGTTCCATCATTCCTTCGCACAATCTGCTCGATGCATATTGTGCTCTTTTATGCAGATGTACCTGGGAGACACCTGACAATGACCCTGGTACCACCATTTGAAGTCATGTGGGATTCCACTCCATGGATCATGGAATCTCACACTATGATAAGTTTCCTTTTGTCCCTTTTTGATCATGCTTGGCTCTATGAGCCATTCCTTAGAAGCACCGCAATGCCCAGTGACTGGTTTCATTACCAGTGGTGTGTATCTGTTATTTACAAGCACACTGTTTTCAGACTTCCATGTTTTAATTCTTGCCACATGGCCTCACCTCCCCTTCCTGACCACCTGCCAGCCCTCTGATTCAGGTTCCTGCCTGGGACTGGTGCTGACATTTGTGTGCCGCTGGGTCGGAGGTGGGATGAGCGGGTGCCTGTAGCTTTGCAATTCGACCTGGAACTTATGTATTGTGGCCCATGCTTCCCTAAGCTGAATCCTAAGGTCGGCTATAGTTAAGCAAGCCAGACATTGGCTCTAGCCATGGAAGAGCGCCCTGCCGAATAAGGCCCCACATTGTCCACAAGTGACAATCTCCATTGCTACTAGAATATTTTAGGTTGGAGAGGTTGGAGTGGATCCACTTGGGTGACTTCTAGAGAGTAAAAAGACTATGTATCCTCCTGTCATGGTTTTAGAGCAGCTGATTTAAGGAAAATATGGAAGAAAAGGCTAGAACAGGTTGGACGAAACAAAAATGTTTTTTCTAAGCCTTAATTATGTGGAGACTCCCAGCCAAGCAATGTGCAAATGAAAGTCTGTGAAGAGACAAGAAGATCAATTTTTTTTTTCTGAGATGTGCAGTATGTCCTACCCCTTCTTTACTTCTGCAGGAAGGCTATGAGGAGATCAGGGGCTATATTAGAGGATGAGCATGGGGTGGGCAGGAATGGGGGCAGGGTGGATGGGTACTTACACTGCAGAAAATCAGTAGAAGTACCTCTAGAGAAAAACAATCAACCTTTGGCATTGGCTCCAACAAGCACCACCAACCACAGTACCCTAGGCACCCTATACATATATATTCTTTTATCCATTAGACTCGTATTTATATTTGTTCTTGCACAGTCCTAAAAAATGGTTCATCCTAGAATAGAGTACACCTTGATGATTCCCTGTGTAGGCTGTATGGACTAGATAGCCATGACTGTTCTGTCAAGTTGGGGGATGGCGAAGGTCTGCCCTCACTTTGATGTCACAGAATGTCTGACATCACCGTGTTGGTGTGTCACGCTGGCAGTAGGTACTAGAAACCTTTGCATTGTTCCTGGTGGGAATCTGTATATTGAGCTCTTTCAGCCTGGTTCCCTGCTTACATGCCCTGAAACTGCAGTGAACACTGAATTATACAAAAGGCAATAAGGTAAGAGACAGTTTATGATTGTAAAAACTAAAACAGAAGTAAACAGATGTTTTAAGCATAATGCATACAGACAACTTACTCAGTTAGAGCACATTCACAATTTATAGTATTCTACAAAGGGTTTTATTATCAGGAACTACCTTGTCTATAAATTATAGTGATACTGCCACTCATTCACTCAGCTGGTGGATTTTATCATAAGGAAAATAACTAGTAGTGTGAAGTTTTGCCGTATTAATGAAACAACTAGTTTATCTGTTTTTTTAAGCTTATCTGACCAGTACTTGTTTTTTTTAACCAGCCTGCATGAAAGAGCATGAAAGAGTTATAGTAATTATTTACATGCTGTTCGACGATCAATTAAATTAAATGATCAATACCAATTATTTTGTAAGAATGTGAAGTGATGATTTTCCATATTTATTCATAGTACTGACTAAAGTACAGATTCAGAATTAGAGCGTGAGTAACCAGGAGTTTAAATTTTCTCTTATGATGGTAATAGACAAATAATTTATTCTTATTACATAAATTACTTTAGAATCATTTTCACCAGCATTTAGGGAACTGGAGTATCATTGAACTTATTGTGTACGTGCTCAAGGGTTATTAAGAGGTTTTGTTTTATTTTATGTGGTTTCACTTAACTACACACATGATTGTTATGGAACATGACAGTATCAGGGTATATCTGAGTTTTATTTTTTACTTTAGAATCACCTATGTCTCTGAGGAAGGGTATATTGAACACCCCTAAACATTTGTGTTTGATGGGGTATGTCTCTATGGCTCATAATTGTTAATAAATGCTGATGACTTTTTACAGTTAATTGGTGAGTGGTCACTATTTCCTATGTAAACTGTGCTAAAAATAATTTCCCCCACCTTGTCACCTGCTAACAGCCCCCCCCACAGGATGGTGAAGTTCCTTATAATAAAGTATAATGTTAGTGAGGTCCCTCAACACCACCCATGCCAAATGAAGTAACCACCCACCTCCTCCCACTGAGTGAAATATCCTGACTCCGTAATTCATCTAATTCATGTTACAACCCCCCCACACTACCTAATCTTTAGCACCCAACCTCCTTCCTCCTTCCCAGGCACCAAAAGGTAAAGGACATCTGTGCCTAGTAAAAAACATGAACTTCAGTCTCTCAGCGGAGCAATCTGCTCTCTTCAGTTTCATTCACACATTCCCCACCCTGTTAAACACTTTGACTCCCTCATTCATGTGAGAACCCCCCCAACCCAATCTATCCTCTAACATCAAAACCTCCCCCCATACCCACAATGTTAAGGATATGATTTGGCAGCTAGAAAAATACAAAAGCATCAGTCCCTTTGAGGAGTGATCTGCTCTTTCCAGCATCATTCACTACTTGAATGAATGATGACATCCTCTATGGTAACATCTAACACATGCTTGGCTGAGTTGTCAGGGTTCACAAATTATCTCAATTAATTACCATGATAGTTTCCATCACTTATAGATTTTACATGTCATAATAAAGTGATACTGCCATAATATAAAATGATGATAAAGCTCCCATAATTAAAAACTAAATATCAAAAGTTGGCCTGATGGTGCTGAGGGCTGAGGTAATGGACAACAAACCTCATGCCACCATGGCGATCCAGGCTCAGCAGCAAGTTTGGGTTGCAGGGGGTTGGCAGAAGAGGGAGAGGACTGAGCATCCACTGGAATGTTCTTCTCTCCTGGGGAGGGATGGTATGTTGTCCTGCTCCTTGGCTGCCTCCTGGTGGAGTCTGGGTGGCAGCACTGGAGTTAGGGAGGCAAGAATGTAGCATATGCTCGCCTCCATGAGTGTGCGTTCATGGCCGCAGAAGGGGAGGGATGAAAACAGAAAATGAAGGGACACTGGCAGGCCGCATGATGCCTGGCCAAACTCCTTATCCATGGCTCAACTCCCGGCAAGCTGGATTGTGTACTGTGGAGAGGAGGATGACCCTCCCCTCCCTGGACCAGCCACGGGGGGGGGAGGGGGAGGAATCTGTGGGGGATTGCTGGGATCTGGGTTGAGGGTCAGGAAAAACACACAATGTCAGGGTGGATATGAGCTCTCTCATGAAAGATCAAGTGCCCGCCTGCCAGCAGTCAAGGGGAGAAAACAGAAGATAAAAAAAAAGTACATATCAAAAACACCATAGAGTGATGTAAAAAGTTTTAGGAAGTCACAGGGAGATACAAAATATCTAGAAACTGCATGATCATTCTAAATGATGTTAAATGATATACAAATATGACTACTTTAATACAGCATATAGCTATTCACAATGTAACTATAGAAAAAAAGACTTGAACTATGCAGGCTCAGTTTATGTAAAGAGTTGAATACTCTAAAGCACTTAAGGCAAAAGGGTTGGAGCAGCAAGGTAACCAGAGACATCCGACCACCATTACATATAGTATATCAATGTTTCAGATATCGATGTCTAATGCAACAATATTTGTTAGTCGGCAAAACTTTTATCATATAGTTTTTTGGCCAACTGCATTTCTGATCTTCTTAGTATCATGCTCAGTTTATTTTTCATTTTCTCAGATATAGTCAAAAGAGCTTGAACAGCTAATTTGTATTTAGGAATGAATGAAAATGAAAACAAAAATGGGTATCTTGATATGAGTCATATACCATTGCTGAAGAAAATGATATGGTCACTAACAAATACTGCTGCTTTGAAGTTCTCTTGTCTGCTGCACTCTAAGAATCACATTATAGTGATGCCATATCACATTGATTGCATTTTTTATTCCAATAAATGCTGTTGTCTAAAGTACTGATATTTGAACAGAAATAAATAAATACACATTTTGAGATATAATATTCTAAAGAGTGGTATACACTGCTGTTGCATATCTGGTACCTTTCCTAATACACAAAATAAATTCAGCCTGTACCCCTGGCAGAACTTAACCAGGGTTTCTATTCAAGATATTTCCTAGTTCTGAAAGACACAGGTGATCTGTGCCCCATCCTGGATCCCAGAGGCCTGAATTAATACAGTGTTTGTAAAAAGTTTTGCATGATCTCTCTTTGGTGCCTCCTTCCTTTGTTCTCACAGCGGGATTTGCTTTGCACTCAGAATATGCGGGATACTTATCTGCACATCCTAATTTGGTGCAGTCATCAACAGTATCTGCACTTCCTTTTGAGGAGCCAGGATGCAGGTCTTCATCAAGTGCTTTCTTCGGGTGGCCTTATCCTGAGGGACCCTGTACATATACCCACAAATGAATAACTGACTCAAGATGCCTTCCAGGGAAACTGCTATACAGAATTTGTAACAGACTCATCAGTTAAATGCAGAAGAGAGAGCACTCTCCACTCAATAAGGAAGTTCCAGTCTGGAAATATCAACAAAACAAGTTGTTTTTATTCCAGGTTGACATCGTAAGGATAACAAACATTTAAGGACAACAGTGCCTTCTGCACTGTGGTGCTTACATTTCACCCTAAACAGGGCTTCTTCAGAGCTAACTACAGCTACAATTAGGCGTACTTTTAGCTATTTCAAGTTCATTCTTGCTTCATGCTTACTAAATATTTTTTGTTGTTAAACATTTTTATTGTTGACTTAAGGCAGGACATACACACAAGGTAGAGTATACATGAAAAGAATCCATACATGACATATAGTTAGGGTTCGATCAATAATAATAATTGACACAACAATCAGTCAGTTAGTGGTGACCATATAGGGTGTCAGATCACATATGCTGTACTCCACCAACAAGATGGCCAGGAAGGAGATAATTTTGTAGAGAATCAGGTCCTATCAACCAAGAAGAGCATAGATTGATATAAGGTACAATCCACCCTAACTAGGGATATGACAAAAGAAATCGCTAATATCTAGTCACTCTACCATAGGTTTGTTGAATTCCCATGTGGTTGTAATATCAACTATATACAATATTGGCAATCTTTCTTCATATTTAAATATGTCAAAAGGAGGTATGGAAAGGGCGGAAGGAAGGGGAAAGGAAGAGGGGACTTTACAAACGGGGAGGGTATCCCCACCCTATAAATAAGGGAGGGTCTGAGCCATGAAACTGGAGGCAATATTGTGACAATACTTGGACCTTCATCTGGGTTGCCAACATTGGTCATATCGAGATAGGGGAGCCATGGGCAAAGCTCGAGATCCTCTCGAATGTGGCCCCTTGGGCTAGGGCCAAAAGAAACTGATGGAAGGTAGGGCTGTCAGGGGTTCTCCATCTCATCAGGATGAGCCTTTTGGCCAATGCCCCAACCATAGTGATCCACTGCACTCCCGGACTATGCTTAGGAATCTCAGGACTGCCACAGCCCAAAAGGAGTAGGTCGGGACCCGGGACGATATCAGGAAACAGTTGCTGACACATGTACTAAATGGCACTCCAAAACTGTTGAAGGTTTGGACAATCCCAGAGAACATGAAGAAGATGAGCTTCTTGGTTGCCACATCTCCAGCAAGTGTCGGCCGGGATAAGTCCCATTTTAACTAGTTTCGCCGGGTCTCTATACCATCTATGGCGAGTTTTGTTCATAATAAGCTTCTTACGGCCATCCTGACAAGCCAAATGAATACGTACCCACCCATCCTCCCATTGTTGTACAGAAATCGGGGTCCGTAGCTCTTCCCCCATTGCTGCCTAGCGCTCTGGGTAGGATCCGAAGTGGAGTCCCTGAGTGCGTGATATATATTACTAGCTTTACTCTTGGTAACTTTAGTCCATGAGTCAATAGGATGCATTTGTTTTTGTGAAGAGTTACCAATAGGTGACTTTGGGAGATGAGATATAGCATCTCTTAACTGAAGATATCTCCAGAAATGAGAAGTCGGAAGCTGATACCTCACCCTCAGAGACTCAAAGGAATCCATAACAGTTGTCCCAGAGATTAGGAGATCATGTATTGAGGTTAAGCCCTGCCTCTCCCACAGTGGCCAATGCAGGGTAGATTCCTCTATTTTCAGGGCCTGATTATCCCATAAAGGCATGTATTCCCATGGGGCTGGATCGTAGCCCAGCATAGTCATAGCTTGTTTCCAATATTTAACTGAAAGTGACATGGGGGGAGAGAGGCTTGGGGGCAATTTCTTCTTGGCATATAAAGTGACCGCCGGAGAAACAGCATGAATTAGGGACGCTTCTAACTGAAGCCACTGCGGGGAGCCCTGTCAAATTTTAGAAAACCATCTAAGAGTCTGGGCCAACACAAAGGCCATATGATACTGCTGTAACCAAGGGAGTCCCCAACCCCCCCTCCTCCAGTGCTGCCGGAGTTTCAGTTTGCTATATCGGAGGGGGGGGCACCCTCCCAAATAAAATTCCCCATGAGGTTCTCCAGTTTCTGAAACCACTTCTGGGGTATAAACAGGGGGAAGTGGGCCAGTAGATAGAGCATCCTCGGAGCAGCCATCATTTTGATCGAGTCAATTTTCCCAGCCAGTGAAAGCTTTAATGCCTTCCATCTTCCCATATCAACCCTGAGCGAGTCAATCAGAGAATTGAAATTGGCCGCAAGCATTTTAAGCGGGTCTGGGTGCAAAATAATACCCAAGTATTTAATACCCAGAGGGGACCACTTAAGCCCTAAGGCAGTAAAATCTGATCTTGAGGTTGAGGAATTTAACAGAAGAATTTCCGTTTTGGACTGGTTTAACTTTAACCCTGATATCTTGGTAAACTCATTCAGGATTTGGAAAATTGTCTGGATTCCCAATTGAGAATGTTCAGTAGTGATAAGCAGATCATCTGCATAGAGAAAAGTCTTGTAATTAACGCCCCCCACCTGAATCCCCGGGATATCGCTGGAAGACCTAAGTGCAATAGCCAAAGGTTCCATAGCTAAAACAAATAAAAGTGGAGAAAGGGGGCATCCCTGTCTCATGCCTTTTTGCAATTGGAAGGGCCTAGGCAGTGGTGCCATTGGTCATCACTGAGGCTGGGGTGCAGAATACAACAACCTTATCCAGGCAATATAATGGGGCCCAAAACCCATGATGGACAGAGTATGAAATAAATAGGCCCATTCAACCGAATCAAAGGCTTTTCAAAAGTTAAAGCCACAGCAACTGAGGGGTTGGTGAAAGTTTAGCAAAATACATCAGTGACCCCAGCATTCTATGATGGTCAGATCCTGAACGGCCCTTCACAAAGCCCACTTGGGAAGGACCGACCAGGTCCTGCAAGAGAGGTTCCAGCCGGGCAGCGATAACCTTAGCCAGTATCTTGGCATCGGCATTGATTAGGGAGATAGGGCGACAGCTGCCTGAGGACAGCGGGTCCTTCCCTTTTTTGGAAGTACTGTAATAACAGCTTCTCTCAAGAAGGGGGTAATTGTCCAACCATTAGGGAGTGCTGAAAGACCCTGGCCAAATAAGGGGCCAAGTTACACCAGGGAGTCTGTACAGATCAATAGGCAGTCCATCTCTCCCTGGGGTTTTACGTAGATTTAAAGCGTGAATCGCTTGGGCGATTTCCTCTGTTGTAAAGGGGGATTCTAACAATTTAGTATCCCGACTGGAGATGCTAGGGATGGGTAGCGAGGATAAATAAGCTTGGATCTGAGCTGGGACAGAGGGGTTTGGCGAAGCATATAACTTTTCATAGAACTGAGACATGATCAAATTTATCCCTGAGTTAGCACAACAGGGGTTTCCAGATAAATCTGCCAATGCATATATCATCTTAGAAGCATGCTGGCGCTTAAGACGATAGGCCAATAACTTGCTGGCCTTTTCTCCCCCTTCCCAATAAGCATGGTGCATGCGTCTGAGATTTAGCTCAGCCTGCCGAGATAAGAGAGCACTGAGAGAGATTCAGGTACTGGCTAACTGTGCTAACAAATCGGGGGAAGGAGGTTTATTGTCTAGGGCTTTGTATTGCGCTTCCAAGTGATATAGTTGCTTCTCCAAGGCCCTCTGATTAGCCACCCAGCTACGCCTCCTGGCTGCTGCAAAGGCTATTATCCTACCACGAATGGTGGCTTTAAAGGCCTCCCATAAGGTTGAATTGGATACCTCTCCATTATCATTATCCATCCAATATTCTGCTACAGCCTGGCCAAACCAATTAAGAAATTTTTTATCTTCTAGCAGTAATGGGTCTAGCCGCCAGAACTGAGAGTGTTGGGGGTCTAATCCCCTCTTAAGAACTAACTCAAGTGGCGCATGATCAGAAACATAGATTGGGTGAATCAAAACCCCGGCCACTTTCTCATATAACCCTGAGGATATGAGTCAAAGGTCCATCCTACTGGAGGAGCCATAGGTTGGGGAGAAGCAAGTATAATCATGGTCGCCTGGGTGTAATACCCTCCAGGCATCTAATAGACCAAGTTCAGACATAAGTTTCCGGACTGCTTCCTTGACCTGTCGATGGGGTTCAGGGGATTTATTGCTTCTGTCTAGGGTATGATCCAGGGTTAAGTTAAAATCCCCTCCTAAAAGTATTGGGGCTCTGTTTTTACTGAAGTCCAGGATAGCCTGATTAACTGTATGGAAGAATTGAGGGCAATCCTGGTTAGAGGCATATATATTGGCCAACACCAGAGGACCTTCAGGGGTTTCAACTTCCACAATAATCCATCTCCCTTCCTGATCCCGTATAAAATCCTTCACCTTCCATCCCAGATTTTTGTGCAAAAGTATAGAAACTCCCCTTTTATGGGTAGGGGCCACACTGTGAAGCTCTTCAATCACCCAAGCTTGCTTAAGCTTGGTGGCCTCTTTGGAGGAGAGTTTAGTCTCTTGCAAGAAGACTACCGTAGGAGCTAACTTTTTAAGGTGAATTAAAACCTTCTTTCGTTTAATGGGTGAGTTAAGTCCCCTCACATTCCATGATATTAGCTTAGGCTCCATTCAAACCTAAAATGAGACTTGTTAGCTGGAATTTATGATTGAAAACAAAAACGCTAAATGGTGGGCCCAGGCAAGCCCTCCCACTCCTTCTTCCTTTCCCAACAAACATTAACGGAGCACCCCGTAGCCCCGTTAGAAAGACTGCCATAGTAACATAAACACAACACCCAAATATCAACATTATAATCTGATAGGGATATGTAATAACAGGTACTATCCCTACTAACAGCAAGCAATACTACCTTTCAAAAATAACAAAACCCACCCCTGCCCCCCACCCCTTTGTTCGTACCCTTGCAAACCCACAAAAGACCAGCATCCACTGTACGCGTCGGCTAAAAATAAAAGCAAGCCCAGACACCAGTGGAGGTCGCTGGGAGGTAAGTGACCCCGTAGACCCATCGTAACCAAGTAGATAAACTCTCCTAGTAATCCCTTTAAAAAGGAGAGGCATAAAAAAAAACAAAAAAACTTCCACACAACAGTGGTCAAAATGGCGTCATCCAACATAATGAAATGAGGCAGTTGTAGAGCAGAACAAGACCCCTCATATATTTGTATTAGTAGCTAAGGTAGGTTTACAAATGTACAGAGCCACAAATTAAGCCCTGAGCAACCCCTGTTGGGCTCGGTTGGTCATGCATACCAGCCGGTACAGAGCCTGGGATCCTCAGATCTAAACCTCAAGTAAACGGGGACAGCAAGTGACAACATAGGAAAACTGCTCAAGTAAAGGCTGGAGGGCCACTCTAAGCTGTTCTCTAATCTGAAGTCCCCTTTAACTCGATGCATAATGGTTCTACCTTAAACACGGCAATGTCTGCTGATCCACAGGCATGCCTAGCATTACAGAACTCAAAAAAACCATACAGTATTAACAATCAGCCAGTTGCTATTGTTGCAACGATAAGACTATCCATGTTGCTTGCGGAAAGTTCCAAGGCCCGTCCAGCAGCCGGGGCCTCAGAGTTCTCCCTAGAGGTGTCAGCTGCCCCTTCAGCCCAACGCAATTGTTTGGCTGCTGATACTTTGAACCGGCCGAGCTGGGACACCTAGGTGGAAGAGGGAGGTCGCGAGGAATATCTTTGGTAGGGAGATCTATCAGGACTTTGTACTGATTGTTACTCATATCTGGGGCACAGGAGTCATGAGATGAGTTTGGCTCTGGACTGCAACTCCTGCTTCTGCTTCTGGAGCAAAGCCGTGGGGTTTTGTCTACATGACCTCCTTCAATCCTAGCCCTTCTTCTGTTCTTCTTCTTACTACCTGGGGATTTATGGGGAGTAGACCGGGTGGGGGTCAAGGTATGCCCACCTAGGTGAGAAGTCGAAGTTGCCATATCCTTTGGGATTACGGGTCCACCAGTGTCCATTGGGGCAGGCTGAGCAGTCAGGGGTCTCGGGCTATAGGATGAACGCAACTTGCCCCCATTTAGTTTGTGTGCTTGTGCAGCAATAAAGTCCTCAGCTAATAACGGATTATCGAAAACCTATGGTGATCCATTAATCACAATCCGTAGAGATGCAGGATAACACAGGGAGTATTCAAGGCCCAGTTCTGCACATGCCCTCCGAGCAGTTGTAAAGGCCTTCCGTCTATTCGTGACCTCCAATGAGTAGTCTGCAAATATTTGTATTTTATGTCCATTCCAAATTAGCTCTTTCTTCTGTCGTGCTAATTGCATCACCCGTTCGTGGTCTTGAAATCGGAGAAAACGGGCTAGAATAGTTCGGGGGCACCCCGGAAGCAGCAGGGGCCAGAAATTCTGTGCTTCCTGTCCAGTTCCCATGGGGACCCGCACTGCCACTCCAACAATAAAGGCAGTTCTCATCGGAGAAAAGCTATTGTATCATTCCCTTTGCAGCCTTCAGGGAACCCCACGAATCTAAGATTGTTTCAGCGGCTGCGGTTCTCCAGATCCTCTACCCGGGCCCAAAGGCGCTTAATCATTCATACTTGTTCTTGCAATTTAACCCCCACTTTATGCCAGCCATCCTCCACCTCAGCTAGCCTATGCTCGTGGACGTCAGCCCTCTGTGACAAATCCACAATGTCCTCAGTATTCTTTCTCGAGGCCACATCCACTCCCTCTATTCGGTGCAAAATTTCTGCAAACGTTTGTCTAATTTCTGTTAGATTACCTTCCGTTGCGATCAGGGAAGGTGTAGTTGAGGCCTCCATGCTGTGCATAGTTAATCCAGATAGCAGCTGAGCGGAGTGTAGGCCCTCCGTGAACAGGGAAGCAATTCGGTCAAAATGCTTTCAATTTGCACCGCGCCGGTCAGAGTAACCATTTCAGGCTAGTCACCAGTGAATACTAAAACAGTTTTTTTTTTCCGTTGTGCAGAAATAAACAAAATAATGCAGGATTTAGGGGTTACTGTCGGGAGCAAGCCGTTTATGCGTACATTCCGTTCGGCTGCTGGCCACGCCCCCCCTTACTAAATATTTTTAATCAAACATAAGTGATGTATTAAAGGTATAATAAAGTAAATCACCACCATATAAATACATTTGTAAATCAAGTTATTTCAGTCTCTTTGTTTAATCTTCATGTTCCTGATTTCCTGGAGACCAGTGGTTACACTCTGAATCTGCAAAAAGGAAACACCATGACATGTGAAAACAGTCAGAACCATCTGTTTTGCCACTTCTTGTATGATCCTTTAAGCTCATTCTTAGTTTATTCATATTAATGCCTACTCATAAGTGGCATGTCAGTGAAAAAATATCAGTACTGAGCTTTAAATAAGGTACTGGAGGGTGGGTCAAACTCCAACTCAGTTTTTTGACCAACTGGGCTCATACTACTACGGTTCATACTACTACGGTCAGTTCAAGAGCCAGAAGGCCGAAGGCCCAGAGTGCTCTTATGCCAAACCACAGAATAATAGAACAAAGGGTATCCTGTACTTATCAATTTATCTAACTGATACTTAAAAATACTTTTGGTCTCACTTATAACCATGTGTAATGGCAGTCTATTCCATGGGCCAATGACTCGAAGGGTGAAAAAAATATTTCCGTTTGATATGAATAAATGACTTCCTTTCTAGCTGCGGAGGATGGCCCCTGATATTTTGTACACATGTTTTAAAGTCCAAACCCAATTCACACAAGAGGTATGGGACTTGAATAATATCGTACAAAAATATTAAGTCGCCCCCTAAGACGACAGGTGGAGAGGGGCATACGTTTTAAAGTATCCAATCTGCTGTCATAAGGCACATTTTCAAGCCCAGATATTGTTTTTATGAATTTTCTTTGAACTTTTTCTAACAGGTGTCCTTCTGTTTTTTTATAAGGACACCAAAGCTGCGAAGCATATTCCAGATGAGGTTGGGTATATGCTCTATACAATGGTAGCAGTACCTCACGATTCCTGGACCTAACATTTCGCAAAATGGACCATACTACTTTGTTGTTTTCATTAATGGTACCATGCACATGCTGACTTTGTGACAAATCCCTTTCATTCATTGTTTTTTCCAGTAAGACTCCTGCCAGAGAATATATAAACTGCAAGTGTTTAGCTCCCAAATGCATCACTTTACATTTGGAAACATTCAGGGTCATGCCCTAATCATTTACCCATAAGGAAATGCGATCTAAATCATTCTGGATAGTTTTAGCTTGTGCAGCCGATTCACAAAATCCACCAATCTTGACATCATCAGCATATTTAGTAGTAAAGGACAAACAGTCCATTATTAAAACAGCTACAAATACCTGAAAAAGGCAAGGGCCCAAAACAGCCCTGGGGCACCCCGCTAGTCACATTGCCTCTTACTGATTTAGATTCACTAATGATGACCTGTTGGGATCGATCTTGCAACCAGTTGTTTATCCATTTAACAAGAAAATTGTTGATATTAAATTTGCTGAGTTTACTGGTCAAGGCCCAATGAGGTATAATATCAAAGGGCTTGCTAAAATCAATGAAAATAACATTGCAAGGTAAACTCCTATCTAGAAGTAAACTGATATGTTCATAAAAACATAATAAGTTTGTTACACAACTTCTACCGCTCTTAGAACTGTGTTGTTCTGGGTCATGAAGATCCAGCATGGGTGAAATCATGTCTTTAATAAGACTCTTTATGAGTTTACATACTGATGAAGTCAGACTTATGGGCCGATAATTTTCCCAAATATTTTTCGGACCTTTCTTATGAATTGGAATCACATTAGCTTCCTTCCAATCAAGCGGTATGAAGTTTTCAGCAATCAAACGTTCAAACATTATTTTTAAGGGCACTCTAATAGAGTCTGTTAAGAATAATACATGTCCAGCTATAGTGTCTGGGCCTGGGCTACATTTGCCTTTAAAGGACAATAGCTTTTCTTTAATACTATCTTCAGAAAAACAAACCAGTGGGTCATTGCTAGTATTATCTAAAATAGGAGTAGATAAATCTGGAAACTTATTTGTGAAAACTTTACAAAAGCCTCTGTTAAATAAGTCGGCCATGGAGTCACGTGATGCTGTTTCCTTGCTAGCTGCACTCGCGGTATGCTCTGCCTAACCCCTGCCTAAATTTAGCTCATTCTGCCCATTTTATCGCAAAACGGTACCTGGATTAGTCTGCTGAGGTTGTGGATATCAGGAAGCAGCTTCTGGGTTGCTGATGGAGGAAGAGATGCCGAAGGCTTTGCCGAAGCGCACACCACCCGCAACTCCTGAGAAGGCTGCGAAGAAGTCGCGGGCCCTGCCGTTACAACCTTCCCAACCCTGTAGCCCAGGTGATGGAGGGGATGAACAGCTGACGGTCTCACGCTTTCTTGAAGAGTTCCGTCCCTTTAGAGCGGAGATGGCTTCAGAAATCAAGAATATTACGAGTGCCCTGAATGATCTGTCAATAAGAACCACGGATAACGAGGCCCGGGTGAAATCGCTGGAGGGCAGAGTAGACAGGGTTGACGGCGCGCTTACATATATCAATCAGCGTATTACTAAACTGGACATGAAGACCGAGGACTTGGAGGGTTGAAGCCGGCGCAATAATATTGTTTTAATTGGCCTACCTGAGAGAGAGAGGAAGGAGGGACCCAGTCAAGTTTTCCAGCGGTTTGTGGAAAGGATAGCAGGCCCTCGCCCTTCAGTGCTTATTACAATATTGAGAGAGCACATCACGCCTGCGCCTACTCCGCCTCAGGTGCACCCCGCATTTTCTGGCTAAGTTTCTGAGCTACCAAGAAGGGAACTGTTTCTTCAGAAGGCCAAAGAAGTCAAGGCAGCTGCAGTGGGAGGGTGCGAATCTTGAAGTGACACAGGATCTGCCATTGTCGGTGCGGCAGCGGAGGCGACCTTCCACCGCTGGTCTCAAAGTTAATGCGGGCGGGTATTAAGTTCTCAGATGACATACCCAGAAAGTTGCATGATCTCGTGAGCGACACTTGGAAGGCTTTCGAGGATGTGGAGTCAGCCTTGGACGCGTTCCAGAAGGTCCTTCCTAACTTGTTTAAACCTAAGTGAGTGTGATAATCGGTCCCCCCAGGAGTAAGGAACTATCTGGTCGAGAGTTGAAGGGAAAGTTGTAGCGACTTGCTATTTGAGGGGGTGTGGAGCCTCTCAGAATGCCTGCCTAATTTTGTGGAGTTTTATTTGGAGGGATCACCGGATCGTTTGCCAGTCGTTTTGTATGCTTATGTTGCAACCCGGGGGATTTTATGCCCAAGGACTCGTTGGGTGTTTGTGAGACCAGATGAAGGAAGCTGATCGAATAGGAGGCTGAATGGTGTTGCAACTCCCTATCCGGATATGTGAAAGAGCTCGGTGACATGAAGGGAGATGCTCCCGGAAGATGCTGGACGTTTTTAAGGATGGACTGATCGATGGGTCTCTGCTGCATATTTTTTTTTCTCTCCCTTTTTCTCGGGGGTATTTTTTGGTCTGGTAACTGAAACGGACCAGCGTGGTATTCAGTGGTTAATATATAGTGCTGAGTTTATTCAGGTATTCCTGGGTTGCATATTTAAAGGGTGCAGGAGGCCAGACATTTTCTGGCTATGTTATTTCTAGGCTTCTTCAGTTGGAGGGGGATTTTGAGGTTTTTTTTTTCCCCCCTGCACTTGAGTAATTTAAATAGGGCGCTGGTGGGGGAGACTATCAGAGGGGCGGTTTTGGTCATGTGGAGTATTGCAAGCTTCTCTGTTTGAGATTTGAGGCGAGCCAGATTAGTGGTTTCGGGTTAGTTTTGGGAGGCGGGGTTGGTTAATATAGTGTGGGAGTAAGGCTGGTTGGTTTATAATGGGGTATAATGTTGTTAAGTGTAGGATAGGCTCACCCAGGTATCTGGTTTGGAACATAGTGGGGGTGGTTTTTGGCATAGGCTAGCCTGTTATTGGGCGGGGGTGGCAGGGCAGTGGGCGAGAGCGGTGGGCGAGCTGTCATCATGGACGCGATGTTGTGGGAGGGTTTATTTGAGGGGTTTCTTGGGGTATGGGGTCTTAGTTTTTGGTTTGGGGTGTTTGGTGGGGTGGGTGGAGGTGGTCTACACAAGGCTCTGAGGTATTAGGTGGGGAAAGTGGCTGAAGTATGTTAAGGCTGATCTCTGGTTTTGTTTGGGTCTATGGCATCCCATAAAGTTTATAAATTTTTAAGATGGAATGTTAAGGGGGCAAGTCAGAAACCCAAACAATATAAAATTTTGAAGCACCTAGATGCTTTAGGAGCAGACATAGTGTTTTTGCAAGAGACACATCTATTAGATGCCGAGTGTGATAATATGAGGCGCCTTCAGGTTGGACAAGTTTTCGCTTCACAAGGTAGCTCCCAAAGTAGAGGGGTTATGGTTTTAGTTCACAGGGCTGTGCCCTTTACTCCCCTTCAGATTTTGCAGGTTAAAGCGGGTAGATATATATTGGTTCTTGGGAGATTACAGACTTTGGAGATTCTGATTGGCTCGGTTTACGGTCCCAACTCGGATACTCAGAATTTTTTTGTGCAGTTAGGGGAAGTTTTGGCACCTTTTGTTAATGTCCCTATTATTATTGGTGGGGATTTTAATTTGGTGGTGGATCCTTTATTGGATAGGTCCAAGCCCACAAGTTTAGGATTCTCACCAGCTCAAAGAGCCATGAGGGATTGGGTGGATCAATTTGGTTTATCGGATGTGTGGAGGGTTCTCCACCCTGGAGACCGTGAATACACTTTTATTTCTTCCGCTCACGGCACTGCTTCTCGTATCGACTACATTTGGCTTTCTCGTACCCTCCTTTCTGGGGTATTAGGCTCTGAAATACATTCGGGGTCCCCCTCCGACCATGCAGTAGTTTCGGTATCGGTAACCTTCGCCTCCCTACCTAAGGGTAGTAACAGATGGAAATTTAACAACCAAATCTTGAGAAACCATAATATAGTTAAATACATTTCCTCTCAAATAGATGAGTTTGTTCTAAACAATGTGAAAGAAGATACTCGTCCAGACATGCTAGGAGCGTTTAAAGCTTTCATAAGGGGGTTCTGATAGGGCAGACAGTAAAAGGAAAAGAAAAGAGTGACTCATGACAGATGTATTGGCTCGGATACGATTTAGGGAGATCAACCTGCCCCACTATCCTTCAGAGAAAGATAAACAAGAATTAATTAAATTGAAGGATTTTTATCTTACGTTATTAGGGGAGCAAGCTGAATTAGCGTTAATCAAAACTAAAGCTAACTATTTGGACCAGGGGGAGAAGGCTGGTAAGCTTCTGGCAAGGCGTATCAAACAACTTGAGGCCTCCCGTATAATTCAGGCGGTTCAGTCCGAAAAAGATGGTCGGATTAAGACTTCACCGAAAGAGATAGAGGAGGAATTTATAAGTTATTTTGAAGCCCTTTATAGTCCAATGGCGAAATCCCCCTCAGAGGAGGAAATATTGGCCTCTCTTGAGGATTTAAGCCTTCCTTCTCTGGCAGAGCATCAACGGGTGGCTCTTACCACTGGTATTTCCCAGGACGAGGTTGAGAAGGTTATCAAGGGGCTCCCTCTGGACAAAACACCGGGGCCGGATGGCTTTTCTCCTAATTTTTATAAGGTATTTTCCAAACAGCTGTCACCACTCTTGGTGTCCTTGTTCCAGTATGTTCTTAGTGGTCAGGTCTTAGATCAAGCCCTGTCCGAGGCACTAATTGTTTTAATCCCGAAACCAGATAAACCTCTCGAGCAACTGGCTAGTTATAGGCCCATTTCTCTGCTTAATTATGATATAAAAATACTGGCAAAGGTGTTAGCAGATCGTTTAAATAAGGTTTTACCTGATCTGATTGGCGTAGAACAGGTTGGATTTATGCAGGGAAGGTCGATTAGTGATCATTTGAGAACAGTGGCGCATGTCTTCTCCGCGTCCGAGGAGAGCAGTGATGCTATGGTTCTGGTCTCGTTGGATGCAGAGAAGGCGTTCGATAGGGTCCACTGGCGGTACTTAATAACTGCAATGAGAAAATTTGGTTTTCCAGATCTATTTCTGCGATGGATTGGATCCCTTTACCGTAATCCCACACAGCATTCGTGCAATGGAGTGATATCGGACCCTCTCAAGTTATATGTTGGTACTCGTCAAGGGTGCCCGCTGTCCCCCCTTCTTTTTAATTTATATCTTGAACCCCTAATTAAAAGTATACTTTGTAACCACGAAATAAATGGGATTAAGATTCAGGAAAGTGTTGTCAAGGTAACAGCCTATGCGGATGATCTCTTGGTATATATCTCGTATCCAAGTGCCTCTATACCTGCTCTATTGAAAACGATACAAGAGTATAGTTATTTGGCTAATTATAAGTTAAATTTGGGAAAAACAGGTGTATCCCTTAATAGGAAGGTATTCAAACAGGAGATAGCGAGCTGGGCCTGGCGTGGAATCGGAAACCATCAAATACTTGGGTCTTACTCTATCTAGGAATGTGAGGCGTACTGACAGCTAAATCTGGACTCTCTGGTTCATACAATTGATTTAGACTTAAAAATGTGGGCAAAACTTCCAATCTCGTTGTGGGGGAGGATAAATTTGGTTAAAATGAACGTGTTTCCTAGGCTGTTCTATCCCCTTAGTGCTTTGAACATTTTGCTCCCACTTTCATGGTTCAAAAAGATTCATGGGCTTATTGCCAACTTTGTGTGGGGGTATAAGAAGGCTAGAATGGCCTATCACAAGCTGGCAGCCCCCAAATTACTGGGTGGACTCAGATTACCGCACCTGGGACTCTATTATTGGGTGGGTCAGGCTAACAAGTATTTGAGGTGGGTGCAGGGTATGGAGGCTCTGTATACTCCTTTATGGTTACAGATTGAATTAGCCCTCATTAAAGGAGTAGGTGTTGTTCCTGAGACGCTGCTGTACATTAATCACAGTCTCCTACCAGTGGCTCTCAGGAAATCTCAGATTGGGGTCTCTGTGAGGGCTCACACGCAGCTTTGCGGTTTCCTGAAATATTCCCATGTCTCCGATCCATCCCAGCCCATAAGGGGTAATCCGAGGTTTCACATTGAAGGTAGACTTATGAAGACTGCCTGGCTGGCGCAGGGGGGAGAGTGTTGTATGAGGGATTTAATCTCAGCAGAGGGATATGTGCTTCCTGCATTTGAGATTATGAGCAAATTTGAGTTGCCAACCGGCGATTTTTCAGGTTTACCAGCTCCGTTATCTTTTAGTTAGTAAGCTGGGTAATAGAGATAATACAGATTCCGAAATTTGAATTTTCCGAGACTTACTGCCTCTGGCAGAGCTACCACATGCAGTCTCAAGTCTCTACTCTCGTTATTTAATTGGGCCTATTCCCAGAACTTAGCCCCATCTTCTTATTGGGCTTCCGTTTTTCCCAGTAGGGAACTGGATTGGACAGTGTTGTGGCACAGCTGTCATAAATTGATCTCCCAAGATCGGCTGAGACTGATCCAGTTCAAAATACTCCATAATATTTATTACTCCCCTCAGAAGCTGGCGAATTTGAAGATAACCGCAGCTGCATCCTGTGTGAGGTGCCAGCAAGGAGTGGGTGATTTGTTGCATATATTTTGGAATTGTCCAAAGATAGTGCCACTCTGGACAAGTATCAAGAATGGGGTAGATCCGGTGTTAGGGCTGGGAGACCTTTTCACTCCCGAAATTTGTTTGTTGGGAGATGTAGCTTCTATTCCATTTAAAAATAGGAGGTTTCATATATTATTAATCTCGGCATCCCTCAAGAAAGTAGTTCTCAGACATTGGAAGGATTCTGTTGTGATCAAGTATGCAGAATGGTTAGAGGAACTTCTTGCTAACCTCCGAATTGAGAGAATGATCGCCATTCTTCAAAATAAACTTCCTAGGTTTAATAAAATCTGGGGCCCCCTTTATACTTGCTACACAATATAGAGATGGACTTTTCTTTTTCTTTTGTTTCTTGTTTTTGTTCTACAGTGTTTGGTAGGTACCTCAGAGCTTTGGGTGGGGTTGGGGGGTGGTTTTGGGGGAGGGAGGATGTACCGTATCTTAATTGTTTTGTTTATGTATGTACATTCCATATGGAGGTCTTGTGTTTTAATGGATACATTCTCTGTATAAAAACTGTTAATAAAATCTTAATGGAAAAAAAAATAAGTCGGCCATACTTCGGGGGTCATGAATAAGGACACTATTGTCCAGTAATGGACTAACTTGACATGTTGGTGTCTTCAATGAGTTAATATATGAGAAAAAACATTTTTGCAATTGGTTTTCTTTGCATTAGTTGCCAGGTTATACTCCCACCTCAAGTTAGACCAATGACCAAAATCCATTTCGACCTCTTGCCAGCTTCTTTAGTTTATCGGCCCTGTCTTTGAAATGGCTAAGGCACTGCTGCTGTTACTGTTATCTCATGCTAACATTCTAATACCACAGGTAACAAAGATCATGTCCAGTCCCTGGGTCCATGCAAGATCCATGTTTCGTCTCATGGGCCTCATAGTGGTTGCCACTGTGTCTTTTACCATGGCCCACTTCCACAGGTGTACTCTCCAATGGACACTTCGTGCCCAGTGGAACCAGCCTTCCCAGTCTCTGGATTATCCTGTTCTGGTGATGGACCACTTACACAGAGCCCTTTGCTGGTGGCAAGATTGCTTCCATCTGCTTTAGGGCTCCCCATTTCACCATCCATCACCATGAGAGAACCTCACCATGGAAACCTCTAAGATTGATTGGGGGACCATCTGGGTTCACTCAATGAATATCCGAGTCATGTGGTTTTCCTCGGACAGCTATCTTTATGTCATCATTCTGGAGATAAAGGATGTTGTTCTTGGCTTGTGTAACTTGGCTTCTCACATTCAGGGTCATCCTCTGATGGTATAGATGCACAATCTTTTTGTTTCACACTGCCTTAGAAACATAGAAACATAGACTTTGATGGCAGATAGAACCACTTGGCCCACCCAGTCTGCCCATTTCCCTACCTATTGGATAAGCTGCAGATCCTAGTTTTACCAACAACCTACTTCCTCCTACCTCCCACAAGAATTGCCTTACAGTATGTCTGTCCCATGCATTCTTAAATTCCCCCACTGTTTTTGACCCCACAATCTCCTCAGGAAGGCCGTTCATTTGCCATGCTGTTATATATGGTGGCAAATATTAGTTTGCTACTCTTCGGAAATTTTGGCTTTGGAGTTCAAATTTCACTTCTACCATGTGTTGCCCTTTTGGACATGGCCATATCCGGGGTGTGCTGGTTATAGCTACGGGCAAGAAATCTGGGCTGCATTTCCTTTGCCTGGGTCAGAAAGGTATCTTGACTAGAATAGTTTATTTTCAGTTGTACGTTCTCACCATAAGGGATACAGTTAATTAGGTGCCACAGATGGGCACTCTTAGAGTGGAGGATGGAGTTACCGTCAGTCTCCATCCTTTGTCCCAATGTGATGACCAGGTTTCAAGCCAAGCCCTGAAGGTCTACACCTAGTAATGTCATGCATTCTTTACTTGTTGTAGCTGTGGATTGGAGCCCTAAGTCATTGTTGTTAATGTGACACAGTTTTCAGCTTCTGATACAGTATGAGTCCCTGCCATACGAAGATTAGGTTGTTTATACAACAGCCATCAAAAAACAATGTTTTTGAAGAAAGTGTTCACCATGTGTCATAGATGGCTCCTTCCCATGAGCCTATGGACAGGGTCGCTAGGAGGCCATTGATGAGCCCATGGCTGTTCCCTGGACCTGTAAATGAACAAAAAACAGTTTAATGTCATGTTAAATTCAATGACATTGATAAACTCTAATGGCAAAGCAGTACCTGAGAATCCTAACATTCTCCATATTGAAAGTATGATCAGTTCATGTTTTTTGGTTGTATATAGTGCCATGATGTCCACTGTGATCCAACTGTAGTTATCCTGCCATACCACATTACATAATCTTTTATTAAGCACATTGGCAGTGTCCTTTAAATAGGATGGTAACTGTGGCACAGTTTGTTTCAAGTAATGGTCTACATATTGTGAGAGATTTTCTGTTAAAGACCCATTGCATATATATCATAAGCTACTCTAATGCAACTAGAAATTCCTCTCAGTCTCTTGGCCACTTTGCTCCTTGGGTGGAAAATGTCTTGAGGCTTTTGATTCCCCAGCATTGCACTGCTGCTCCCTCAGCAGATTCAATACAGATGGGAAAAGAGATTCTATGTCAGAGCTTCCATTATAGTTCTTCATCCCAAAGTGAATGTGAGACAGTAGGAGCCACTGATTTTGGGAGGGGCGGCTTAAATCCAACCCAGCATGATATCCCCCCCAAGACGAGAGGAGCAATAGGGAAAAGCAAATACTTTGGCACCCTGATAGAATTGGATGGTGCTCAAACACCTGGACATATCAAGATTCTATCAGCCATAGGGAATGACCTTCCCAAATGTTAGTTCATATATTTCAAATACAACCCACAATTCATTATGCTGCTCATCTGAGGACAGTCATGACAGTACAGTTTGGGCTTTATATGCAATAGCATATTAAGTTACACCTTTAAACCTTTCCCTTACTATGCCTTACAGGGTGGTTAGTCTGATTTATTGAAGTATTATAAGTACACAATATGGGGCCAAATTTCGAATGAGCATAAAATGTGCGTAAAAGACGTGGGAACAGATGGTGCAAGAACGCTCAGTACAGACTGTGCTGAGGATGCAGCATTCACATACACACCCATATCACTGGGTGGAGACATGGGCTGTGTGGACAGAGGCATGTAGGCACACATGGGGTGGGGCCAGAGTCTGTGCCACATGCTAACACCCCAACACACCCATTGATCCCACCAAATATGGGCATGCACAATGGATGCGCGCATTCTTCATTGGGAATGAGTCGATGCAATGTCTGCACAGGTGACACAGGTGGATGGGAGGGTACTGCCATGGACAGGGGGCATGAACACCCAGCAGCGGGTGGGACAGCATAGTGAGTGCACAGCAGAGCAACCAGTGGGTGCCTGGAAGCCCCCTCAAGCAACTTCATGATAGTGCAGGTGACAGCACTGGTCATGGAGATCCAGACCAATTATGGAGTCCTGTATGGTGACCAGACACTGACTGCAAACATGGAGAACAAGCAGAGGATCTGGTTTGACATCCAGGCTGCCGTTAATGCCGTCGGTCCAGAGGCATGGATGCTCTCCACCATTAAGTACAAATGGCATGATATCCGGTCCACTGTGAAGCAAAAGCTGTCTGCCACCCACAGGACATGGACTGGCACTGGTGGTGGACCACCATCACCCAGGAACATGTTGGGCCCCCTGGAGAGGACAGTGGCTGAAACAATATCCAAGGTCACCTGGCAGGGGGTGCAGGATGGTTGTGTCACAATGCTGGGTATGTATTGGGCACATGCTGTCTGACAGGATGTGGAATAGGCATGTGTGAGTAGCATCTAACCAGACCCACTGTTCCAAACAGGTACAACTGTGAGCACCAGCTGTGCAGTCCTCACTGGCTTGGCAAGATGGAGCCATCATATATCTGATGAAGGTAAGCATGTCACCACATTGCAACCACTGTTCTGGTACACCATTGCTACACATGCCATGAACGGGATAACATAATTCCATGTGTTTCCCCACAGGTAGTAGGCTGGAGATGCCAGCAGCAGAGGAAACATGGCCCAAAGGGGACACGCCACCCAGACAACTGATGGAGGACATGAAGGCAGTGCTGGTGTGCACTGACACACAGACAGAGCCATGCGTGGTCTCCCCACAGCACAGTGGAGATGTGCGGCCAATGGTGGTGCCACTTGACAGGGCTGTATCTGCCACAACATATGTGGCTGATGGTGTAATGCTGGGTGACATGTCAACCCCCCACCATGACAGCCTCCACTGGGTCCTGCTACAGAGGTACAGGTGGACAGCGTAGTGACAGCACATGGGGAACAGGGTGGCAATGCCAGTGATTGACAGTAACATGACAGGCATGCGGCCACTATGGGCATGCTTAATTTCCACTACCCAGAATTGCGCTGGCTGGAGGAGGACAGGCTTGCAGCACAGAGGGAGAACACAGAAGCCCTGCGGTGCCTCACCCATGTGGTGGAGGCATGGCACGTGGCATCGACTACATAGGTGATGTGCTCGAGAGGGTAGTGGCATGCATGCATGCTGGCCAAGGTGCACCCACAATGCCACACGTGGTACAGTATGCCTCAACAGCCACACAGACTGCCACAACCACACTGCCTGAAGTGCCCATCTAGTGCCATTCCACAACCTGCCCCCTAGGTACAGCACAGATGGACACCATGGCCCCTGTGGCTCCCAGCCATGTGGCTGTGCAGGATCACGCACCTCCTGCCACCACCCATCACCCGCCATCCTCCCCCATGAACCAGTCATCCACAGGCATGGCCATGCATGCAGCTGACAACACCAACACCCCATACTCCCCATTTGCAGGCAAGCATGTAGGGAACCATGCCACCCTGGGGCCCACGACATGGTGGTGTGTACCCAGAGTGATGAGAGATGCCTCAGTAGCACCCATGGTGTGTCACAGCCCTGCCTGTGCTAGCACACACCCTGGCAGCTCACAGCTGTGATTGGCATGGTATTGCATGTCATGCACTGGTACGCCCATGCATGCTGTGGGACACTGCATCCACATTTTAACCATCCCCTACCATCCTCACGGTCCATGACTCCAGACCAGTGCACACACACACACACGCACACACACACACACACATGGCTACCCATGGTCACAGCTGCCATGTGGGCACAACACTGCCAGGGATGACTTGATGCACACGCAACACCACAGAACAGCCACCATGGCACTATAGTGCACACAAATGTCCATGGACACTCAGTCCACATGATCATCATGGTGTCCATGGCATGCAAACCTATCCAGCGAAGGTTCCATACACCATTATGTGGTGAACTGCATGGCTGCTTGGCATCTCATGTTTGTGTTCCTGCACCAGTGGACTGTCAGGAGAAGGCAGGTCACATGGGGGAAGGGGTGGAGCCGGTACCCTACAATGCACACAGATGTTACGCAGCATGGCACATACAGTAAACACTCTGCATGCCATCCCTGGTGCAAGCATCATTGTGCCACCTGTGTGGTCAAAGCAGTCATTCTATGCCTCCTCTGCTAGATCCTGTGGTGCCAGGTATGGTGTCATCAGGTATGGCCTCAGGGGATATCCACTGTCACCTGGGGGGGAATATGTATTAGTATTGCACAGGTCACATGGAGACACACAGTCAGACGCATGCATGCACACAGCCAACGACGCCACCTGCCAATATCACCCACCTAGCAGCCATCCGTCACCACCACCACCTGCTGCCAGTAGTTCACCTAGACCTAAGTTGTCAAACACTTAGGAGTCATGGCAGGACCCTGGATAGGTCACACGCACATTGGTGATGCAACTGTGTACATCACACATAACCTGGTAATTTATGGTATGGAAGCCCTTCTGTTTCCTGTATGCTACCTCATCCACATAAGGGACCAGTATCAGCACACGTGTGTCATCAATGACACCCAGGGTATTTGGCATGCCATGCATGGTGTAGAATGCCTTTTTCATGGCCTGAAGCTCCTGCTGTGTAAAGGGGAACTGTATGTGTGTCCCCATCTCCTGTAGTAGTGCATCTATCACCTGATGCACGGCCTGTGACACAGATGACTGACTCCTGTCACATTGCCGCACACAATCTGGAATGACCTGGTGGCATAAAAGGACAGGGCACACAATACCTTCATCTCCACAGACATGGCCTGTGAGTACTGTATATGGGGTTGCATGCTGTCACGCACCATTGAACATAGGTGTTCCTATGTCTCATGGCCCATGCAGAATTGGTCCATGCATTGTGTGTCCTTAAGGTCCAATGCCTGGAGCTGTGGCCAGTAGGTGCATGGTATATTGCATGCATGCCATGCACGTCTGTCAGCTACTGCATCATCCAGCATGGCGACATTCATAAGCAGCCCGGGGCACATTTCAGTGCTGCCTGGTTACCCTGTCTACATCCTGCAAGCTGTCCTGTGGAGGTGTTCTGAATCCTCCATGGTGTGTGTTTATATGTTGTGGATGCCTGGGGCACCACTGTACCTGGGTCATGACCCCATGCCATGGCCCATCGGGTGTCAGCCAGTGTAGGGCATTGCATGATGTCACAACCTACTGCATGATGGCAGCAGCAGCAGCAACAGGGCATGGTGTGACTGTGGACAAGCTAGCTGCCTACCAGCAGAAGCTGTGGAGGTTGGCCGCAAGGTACTATCAGGACAGCCCAGAGGGGGGCATCATCTGGCAGGTGATGGAACCACCCGAGGTGGGTGTCATGGGTGTTGTGGCTTTAACAGGTGGGGGTCCACATCAGTACACATATTTACATTGTTCCTGCATTTGTGTTTTCACAGGATTTCAAGGAAAGGCCCAATGAGTTTGCCCTGGAACTATGTGACCTTGGGGATGAAGCCACCTGTCAGGTTGTCACCAAGTGGAGGGCCTGGCCCCAAATGCTCTCAGGGTTCATCACACTGCATGTTGGAGGTGAGGACCTATATCACAAGGACCACTGGGTGTAGTGCTGGTGTGTACTGAGCCCTCCAAGGTAGGTCTGAATGCTTGCTCAGCGGCCAGTGTATTGGGAGTGATGCAGTTACTTGTATATCACTAATACGCCTGTCAGTATGTGTGCTTCCCTGCTAGGGTTACAGACAGCCTCTGTGGAGGATCCTCCTGGGTCTGGGGAGGTACACCGACATCACCCCTATGAGGTCATATGAGGACTCGGAGGAGGATGACAACACCAACAAGTGATGTCATTGCATGGTCCCTGGTCGATGCTGGCAGCCTGTTTTGATTGTGTGCTGTTGAGGGGGTGGCGGGGGTTCAGCTTTTCATCATGTACCTCTGTTAGTTGAATAAAGCCACATTAGCATTTCTACTCCGTGTCCATGGTCTCCTCTGTGTGTTCAGTCACTGGTGTTCTGTGCATGTGAGTTTTGGGGGGGTGCTGTATCGTGTCAGGTGGTGTGCTGTGTATAGCTGCAGGTGCATTTCTTTCACAGTGTCCCTGGTCACCCTCCCATGTGTTCTTGCACTGTGCTTGTGCACAGATGGGAATGGGGTGGGAGGGGCTTGGCAAGGCATAGCATCTGCCATCCTGTATGCCTGCTGGCTGACATTAGGATGCGGGTCTACCCTGTGTGGCATGGCGGTCTGCATTCAGCACTGTTGCTCAGGCACTGCCGCATGATTTTCACACTGTTGCCCACTCAGCACACTCCACATTGTGGCCTATGCTGTTTCGTGTTGAGGGCTGTGGCACTGACCACGTGTGGTGCCATGTCAGTGTGCGCTGTGTCCAGTTTCATTGGCTGGACACCACTGTGCCATGCCCTTGTCTGCCAGTGTGCACTTGCACACAGGTGTTTACATCTGCCTCATTGGGGCATTCAGCCACACATGCTTCTGCACACGTGTTGCTAATATATTGGCATTTGTGCATGTGTGTGCCATGCTGCCAGGGCCATTGCTGTGTGAGACTGCCCTCTTCATGTGCGTAGCTGGAGTGGCATGCAGGTCCGTTTGCCCCACTCGTGCATGGTGCTATGCGCCTGTCATGACTGCTGCATTTGCTGTTTCAGCATGCAGTTCACATGTATATGGGGGTGCGCACTGGCTCTTGCCATATGCACCTTGAAGAATCCCCCCTTATATGAAAAAGGTCCATGATTGAGTTGGCAGACTAATTTTGCATCCCATTCCACTTTAGGATTTGTGAACTGAAATGGTTTTACTTTTGCACTGAAGTTCTTGTTTTTTAAATTGTTTTCCTATTTTGGGCTTACCATGACTCACGCAGCAGAGATAATAGGCTTGATTTTCAATCGTCCTTAGATCATTGCAAGTTGCATCAATCTATGGCTACAGAAAACTCTGGGTGTGTCAGGGACCCTGTACCCTATTCTATAACACTGGGGGAGTCCCTGTGCCAAAGTCCTGAGAGTTGCCCCAGCTGCAGGATTGTGCCAAACATTTGGTGCACCTGCAGGGTTTGATGGAGGGTCCCATCAAGCCTACGCCACCTGATGCAACCCTAGAGGAGCCACAAATTTTTTATGGGGGTTGAATATGTCTGCAAGGAGGGGACCGGGGTCAGAGGCAGCAGTGGGGGTACCATACAGGTGACAGGGGGACAGTTGCAATGTCAGAGTGCTGAGGTGGCACTGGGCAGGGGTGGCATGTGTAGTGGAACAGAGTTGATTGGCCTGGGTGTATGGGGGTTGGCATGGATGGATCATGATCAAGATCCCAAGTGGCAACAGCCCCCGGCACAGTCCCATACATGCAGCAAGTGGCAGTGGCTGCATGCTGTGGGTGCAGGTGGTGAAGGGGAATGTTCTCCTAGCACTATGAAACCCCCTTGGTGCTCATTCCCCTGCGTGGAGTCAGGCTGATGTCCACCCACACTGCTGGAGACTGTGGCACCTATGGGGCAGGTGCCAGGGCTGTTGCCACCTGTGGTTCAGGTCATGGTCCATCCATGACAACACCCCTCCACCCAGACCAACTGGCTCTAATCCACAGTACATGGCACCTCCGCCGGGTGCTACTTCAGCACACTGGTACTACTGCCATGCTTCTGTTGCCCCCTATGGCACCCCCACTGTTTTCTCTGCTTCTGATTCAGCCCTTCCAAGATCCCCCCATTGACTCCCTGCCCAGCAGTGGCACAGAGCCATTAGACCACCTTCTGGCTGGTCTAAACTCAGTCCCCTGTTGCAACCATGGCAGGACTTCTAAAATTCCAAAAAAAGGGGATGGTACAGCTCTGCTTTGTCACAACCCCCCTTGTGACCAGGTGCAATGGCACTTCTACTACAATGATGGTGCAGGGCAGCTTTTGCACATGGCATCCTGATTTCAATGCAACCTGCATTCTAAAATCAGGATTGCCACAAACTTGATGCAAGGTGCCACTTGTATGAAAGCTATTTGGGTAGACACCTTGTGCTAAAGTCCTCACTTTGAAAACTGAGTCCAGTGTGGCTGGTTCACCCTTTCCTTGGGCAGAGATAGAGATGTGGCAAATTGCTGAGTCCTAGCAGGAAGAAAATACTTGCTTGTTTCTACTGTTTTCAGCCTTTGATGATTGTTTGTGAAACCATTTGGCACCATTCAGTCCTGCTTAAAGACAAGCCAGCCTTAGCTTTTCCATGGCACTTTACATACTGTATATACCCCATGATGCTTTGCATTAGTGGGTATATATAATTTAGTCTGCCTTACTGGCTACATAAATGGAAATACTCAAAATTCTGAACTGCAGAATTATTGTACATTAGTCGGGGGTATAATATTTGTAATCTTGACACACATTGATTAGTGTATTGTTTAATTGTTTAAAACCTGCATCACTCTTATTGGTCATACACCAATTTTTTTTTAATTTACTTTACTATACTATTAATTTGCACTGGATAGCTCATTAACTAAGATAAAACATCTCCATCTTCAGCGGGGTTCTGTTTTTGTCTAGTTTTCCATCTGACACACAGGGAGACCAACTGACTCCCTTGAGATCCCACAGTGAGCACTCCAGTGGCTCTAGTGTTCTCTGAATCTGTGATCTCCTGACTTGTGCACAAGTGCTCAAGCCCTTAGACATTACTGTCTTCTCTAAAAACAATCAATTGAAAATCCCAACCTTTCAATGTGTTCATAGTTTACATTCAGATAACTATGGTTGTTGTTAGCCAGCCTGACAGAACAACAGCGGTTTTACCAGCAACCCTGGTTGCAAATGAGACCAACATGTTTGAGTCCAGCCAGAGGAGGAGGATTAAGCCTCCCAGCATTCACTTTCCTTCCATGGGAGGGGATGGGTGGGGGGATGTTTTGTCAATTCCTGCTGCAATACTGCCACCAGGGTAACCACTGGAGCAGTTCAGCTGAGTAACAAAGTGTGGCTTCAAGGAAGGACATCCAGTGACTCCTGTGGACACACACGTATGTATTTATTTATTTTATTTTAATTTGTTAACCAGATAAGAGAACTCGACCAAGGGTCCTTTTACAGACTTGACCTGGACAGAATATACAAATACAAAACATGCAAGAAAAATTCAATAGCAATCGCAGACACATAACTCAAGAATATACAATTTCAAACACTTTTTAAAAACTTGTAAAAAGCAACCAATACATAAGAAGTCAGGCAAGCTGTTCCAAAAATGAGGAGCAGCTACAGTAAATGCAGATAATCCAGCACGAGTTTTACAAAACCCTACATTAAGAACCATACCATTGGTTGACCTCAAACTAGGCAATACATCCCTAACTAAAAAACAATCAGAAAGAGAAGAGAAACAGAACAAAATACATTTTTTTAAAATTAAACAGCCAAAGAAATACTGTATATGATGAATAGGAGATAACCAGCTGAGCTGGGAATGTAACTGGCAGTGGTGAGTACGTATAGGAGCCACTAAAACAAAATGACAGATGTTATTATAAACAATGGAAAGATTTTGGATCTTGGTAGAGCCAAGATCAAAAAGGTTAAATACATAATCAAAATGGGGCAAAAGAAAACCCATAGCAATAGATTTGCGAGATTCAAAAGAAAAAAAAAATCAACTTATATAAAACTCCAATCTTTTGATTAATATTACAGCATACAGATTTAATGTGAACAGAAAAAGAAAATAAAGGATCCAAAATAACAACAAAGTATCTAAACTGAGATACTTGCTCAATTAAAATACCTTGATTATCATATAACTCCAATGAAAGAGAATATCTACTTAGTAAGTCAACCAAAAATAATTGATTTTGTCTTATTTACATTTAAAATAAGTCACCTATCAGAAAACAAATTATGAGCAAAAGGAAAGGCAGACTGAAGATCTTTAACTAATTTGGATTGTTCTTTAGCTGAAAAAAAAGCATAAAATCATCAGCATAAAGCAAAGATTGACACATGTTTAATAACTGAAGAAAGGGAATTAATAAACAAAGTAAATAAACGTGGTCCCAAAACTGACCCCTGAGGTACGCCTCTATCAATTTGCTTCATGTTTGACAATGCTGAAAAAACAGACACAAACTGAGATTGATCAATCAAATAATCTTTAAACCAAGAAACAATATTAGATGAGAAACCTACTGACCCCAGCCTAAGACAAACCATTTTATGATCAATGAGATCAAAAGCCTTTGTCAGGTCCATGAACATGGCCCCAGTGAGGAAACCATTCTCTGTACCACTGAGGACCGAGTTCGTGAATCTGACCAAGGCAGTACCAGTCCCATAACCCTTTCGGAAACCATGCTGCCATGGGCAAAACACTATATTTCTCCAGGTAGTCATTAATTTGTTAAGCACATTTTTTTTCAAACAATTAGCTATCAGGATTCGGTGCCATGTCATAATAGCGATTGCAAAACAGCAATCATTATTATGGCAAGTGTATATTGCTGAAAAGCATTTAGGCAATATACAAACTCAAGCGACCCAACTTCCGGCTACTTAAAGTGTTTTTGTGTGGTAGCTGATGATGATAACGCTATAAATGAGTCGCTGTTTCTTCAGTTGCTCATTTATAATTGCTATCATCACAGGATTCAATATTTAGATAGGTTGAAAATCATCAGCACAAGCAGTGTGGCTTTTATTGGGCACAGGTACAGCCCGCGCACACTTCCAATCCAAGGTAAATTGTTGATAGGTAAGTGACAAATTAAATAAGGTACACAAGGGAGATGCAATGTAAGGACCAGCTAATTTAAGAAATCGACTATCCAGCCCAGCACCACAATCAGAACCATTATCAGAAAGAAAAGAAAACATTTTATTAACATCACTAGTAGTAACCTGTTTGAAATAAAAAGCAGGCCAATTACAATATGAGTGTTCATCAGTGAAAGATGAAAGGTTCCCAGAAACAGTATAAGCACTATAATCAGAACATTTAGAATTGAAAGAATTAACTATTTCTAAAGGGTCAGTAATCTCAATATTGTTTACCTTCAAAGATTGAATTGAACGTTTATCTTTAGCATTAACCACAAAATTAATGTTATTCTGGAAATAAGAATTCAACCAATCCATTTTCATTTTTTTCTGTAGTATTCAAATTTAGTAGTTCTAATCAAAGATTTAAGTCTGTTTCTAATCTGTCTATACTGGGACAACCAGTAAGCAGATAAAGATGACTTAAATGTGGCCCAAGCTAACTTTCAGTTTTATCAATTGTTTAATGTTATCAGTAATCTTCTTAATTGGGGTACCCCTAACTCACCTAGTGTGCATAGGAAAATACTTTTTCTGAATAGGAAGAAGCCGATGATGGAACGGAAAAAGTCCAATGCCAAATCAACATCATGTATTAGGGCAATGTAGGACCAATTCATCAAGAACAACTCTAGGACCAAATGAGAGATAACAAAACCTTTAAAGTTATGTGACTTCATGAATAATGATGGAATTTTTGGTCACCTAAAGGTAAAACGCAATAAACAGCAAGATGGTCACTTATGGAATCATCAAGCACGCCAATGGATGAAACTTTATGACCCCAATTTGTAAGTAATCAATCTAATAAAGAGTAATTTGAACTGTCTGAGTTTAACCTAGTGGGATCAATTAACTGAACAAGTTGATAGGACTGCAATAACAACTCATAATCATTTTTACTATTAGATAGCCAATTTAATTTAACATCTCCCACAACTACAAAATCATAAAATTTAATGAAAGGCTCAGCAGAGACCAACAATTCTCTAAAACCAGGTAAGCCACATTGAGGTGGATTGTACAAACATAGAAACTTAGAAACATAGAATCTGATGGCAGATAAGGACCGCTTGGCCCACCTAGTCTGCCCATTGCCCTACCTAATGGATAAGCTGTAGATCCTAGCTAACCAACAGCCTATTTCCTCCTACACCCCACTAGAATTGCCTTATGTCTGTCCCATGCATTCATGAATTCTCCCACTGTTTTTGACTCCACCACCTCCTCAGGAAGGCCATTCCATGCATCCACAACCCTGTCCGTGAAAAAATTCTTCCTCACATTACCTCTGAGCCATCCTCCCTCTATCATAAAATTGTGCCCTCTTGTTCTTGCACATCTCTTTTTCTGAAAGATGCTACCGTCTTGGACTTTGTGGATTCCCTTGAGGTACTTGAAAGTTTCTATCACGTCCCCCCTCTCCCTCTTCTCCTTGAGGGTATACATATTAAGCTCCTTTAATCTCTCTTCATATGTCTTCTGGTGCAGACCCTGCACCATTTCAGTTGCCCTCCTCTGGAAAGCCTCTATCTTGTCTATGTCCTTGCAGAGATGTGGTCTCCAGAACTGCATGCAGTATTCCAGATGGGGTCTCACCAACTGTCTGTACAGAGGAATAACAACTTCTTGTTTTCTACTGGTGATGCCTCTCTCTGTGCATCCCAGTATCCAGCCAGCCCTACTTACTGCCTTCTCACATTGCTTGCCCACCTTTAGGTCATCTGATATGACTACCCCCAGGTCCCTTTCCATTTTTGTTGTCATTAGTATCTCATCCCCCCACTGTGTACTCTTCCCCTAGGTTTTTGTTTCCCAGGTGCATTAATTTGCATCCTAGAATAACATTTTTATTGCTACCAAGTAAAACATGGAGCAAGAGTCAGTCAGAAGGAATATTACTGTTAGAACTGCTTGACACCATATTAACTTTGAAATCATCTTTAAAATAAACAATAACTCCCCCACCCTCTTTTTCCCCATGCGATCTTGTCTAACAGGCAACATACAAAGACTATCAGTTACAGAGTGCTTCAACCAAGATTCAGAAATACTAATTACATCTGGATGATACGCATTAGTAAGAACTTCAAGTTCAGCCATTTTAGAAACAAGTCTACCAGCATTTAAATGCAAGATTTTTAAACCATGCTGCTTGTACCATGGTTTACAAAGACCAGCTTCAGAAGGTCCAGAATTAGGTTCAATATCCCCAGCTAATAAAAGCAAACACAAACTAAAAAATAAACCCATGCTATTATCCAAAAACTGCTGATAGGGCAACGATAAAATAGAAAAAAAAAAACACAAATCCGAACAGCAAAATATTAAGTAACCATCAAGCAATAAAACAACTCCAATTTAAAAAAATACAAGTTAGAAAGAATAGTGAAGTCAGCCAGTTCAGGATTGCCACCATCTGGAGAGAAAGTTAAAACACCAGCACAAAATTCAGACATAATAAATGCTATAAGAAAAAAGATACACCCTGAAAAACACTCTAAGATCCACCATTTTGAACAGAAATAAAGTAGTGGGAGTTTTCCACCCACCCACCACAGCTACAACTATCAAGCTGGATCAAGCAAAATAAATAAAACCACTATCTACTTTGTCAGTTATGTAATGGGAGTCAGCCACCCAAACACCACAAACCTACCAAAACAAACCCAAACTGAATAATAAACAAACTCACAACCTAAAACAAAAATAGTAATCAGTCAGTCAGATGCTGCCACCATCAGACAGAAGGCCAAACTGATCAAGAAAAAACAAACAAACAAAAAAAAAACACTGATCACTCAAACTAGTTGAACCAGCCAGTCAGATACTGCCAATATCAGACAGCGGAATCAAACTTAAAAAGGGGAGAGAACAGTAACCATTCAGACATTAAAACCACTCAGTAAGAAACAACCATTCAGATACTGCCACTATCAACCAACTCAATCAAACTGAAAGAAAGGAAAAACAAAAAACAAAAGAAAAACACCACCCACTCAATCACAATAAAATACTTAGAGGAACCAGTCAGTCAGATATTGCCACTATCAGCCAGCTGAGTCATCTTCAAAAAAAAAAAAAAAGTAAATCATACACCTACTTTAAAGTACAGCAATGTGTATGAAACCAACAACAAATTAAGCAGAAAACTAAAATATCTAATACATAATAATTCAAAAATGAATAGAAATTAGTAAATAAATAAAATGACTACTAACAAGCATAAAAAATAATTTTAACAGGCAGTTACCAATTTTCAACAGCTTAATAACACTGAATAAATAGGACAGATAAAGTGCTGAATAATAAATCTAGTCACATTAGAGTAAAACAAATTGTCAGTTGCTCAATTAAACCACTAATTAAAACAACTACAATATGTACAAATGAAAAAAAATGGTACAACACCCCCTCCCAAACCCAACATAGCTGCTACCCACCAAAAGCCCTGTAATAAACAATCAGGATTGATTACAGTTCAAATGACTTAATAGTATCACACCCTCTTACTAACCCAAAAACAACCATCTTTCCACCACCACCAGACCCTGTAATAAACAATTAAAACTGAATACAGTACAAACTAAGAGCTGAATTATTAGCAAAATCAGAGGGTCAGCTCTTCAGATGAAGTGATTCAAAGTTCAGGCTAATGAATCACACCAGCGGGCAATACGGGCTTTGAAGGCACAAGCCCCACCCCCTGCAGGTGTGTCACCAGTGTCCGGCTCCTGTGAGCTCCCTAACCTCCAGTGAGGTACAGTAAAAGAATGAGCAGCAGCAGCAGAAACTTGGAAACTGTTGCAGGAGACAGCACTGCTGTTATGTAGGTCCAATGAACGCTGCCTCCTGTCCTTCAGTGCAGAGATGTTGGTGTCTTCAGGCAGGTAGATGAATATTGGAGTCCTAGCCACAAATATCCTGCAGGAAGCGTAAAAACAATGTTAAAAAATCCACATGAAGGAAGGCAAGGAGACAAGAGTTCACATCTAGCAAATATGTTTTCACAATACCAGAACTCCACACCTGAATGTCTTCAGTTCATGGGTCTGGAGTGGATCCCATTGCTCAAATCAGGTGGAGATCATTCCAACACTTTTGCTCCAGAAAGAGGCCCCAGCTTTGTTTACTGTTATGTCTTACAACCACTGAATGTAAATCATTTATAACTATATTATTTTTTCACTTGACATTCTCTTGCTTTTAGGTATCAACTTGGTTCTAAGGATCTCTCTGGACTGATTGACACCTCCCACCAACCCGGTACTAAAACTTTGGGGAGCCAAGATCTATGAAGCCTTGATGTTTGGATCAGTCTGCAGTCCAGGAACTTCAAAGTAACCTATTTCTTTTTTATCTTAATTTTATTTTGCCTTTACTTTATAGTTCTCAACATGTTAATCTAGAGCTATCCATATATTAGCAATGGTATTAGCACAAACAATGTAATAATTATTATCTGTTTGGAAAGTGCTTACTATGGGATTTGTTTATTTATTTATTTTTAATTTTTACCAGTTATTTTACCAGGTGAGACACACTTAGCTGAAAGCTTGTTTGCAGGTGCAACCTGGGAGCACAAGGAAGTTAAGTGACTTGCTCAGGGTCACACAGTATGCACCTAGGGGGCTGTGGGATTCAAACCCAGGTCTCCAGATTTGCAGCTCAGAGCATTAACCCACTGTGCCATACTGCCTCTATTTATGAAAATAAATGTACAATTTGGAGGGTGCTTTCATTGATAATATGCTCATGCTCTAAAATTAACATATTACTGTATGGATGTTTTTGTTTCAGTATTCGAGTTCTATTTTTTGCCATTAAAATGTAATATATATATATATATATATATATATATATATATATATATATATATATATATATATATATATATATATAAAATATATAAAAAATTTAAAACATATAAAAAAGTAAAAAATATGTGACTGTAAGTAGGTCACGTGATTGTAAGCTGTTCCTTTAAACCTTAAGGGCCTAATATTCAGACTGCGCCTGGCAATGGCTCAAGTGGAGGTGCAGCACAACTGAGGTGCACCATAACAAGACAGGGAGATATGCAAAGGAGATGTACCATGGTGCATCACCTTTGAATATAACATATAACGCGCAGGGTGCATATACAATGCATCAGCGCATCCCCCAGACAGGTAGGACTGGGAATGCTCTAGCGCAACTGTAGCTGCGTTGGGTGCAATTCCCAGATGTTCAGATCTGGACATGCAAATGGGGCCATAATGTATGCAAAGTGCAAATGGGTCCATTTGCATGTCATTATGGCCCCATTTGCATGCGTCGAGCAGGGCAGGCCGGCGAAATGTGCCTGGCAACCTGCACAGCATGCGGTGCCCCCAGAGGATGACATATTGAACCCCCCCCTCCTCAGAGTGGCTAACACCAGATCATAACGGTGCAATCCCTGGTAGTCTAGTGGCACCCCCCTCCCTCTGTACCTCTGATCACTGTAATGAGATGTGAAATAACTTCCCTGGTGGTCCAGTGGTTCCCTCCATCCCATGACCCTACGAGCACTGTAAAAATGATGTTTACAATCCCGGGTAGTCTAGCGGTACCCCCACCCAGCCTGTGCCAAGGAGGGCCGGTGACCCATCCTATGATATCACTGTGGCAAACCAGTGGCCCCCCCACCCTCACAGGCCTTCTGCCCACCCAGCACCCCTCCATTATCAGTGGGCAGCTGCAACCTACCTGCATACTGCCCGGCTGCCCGCCGAATGACAGCTACAGCATGAATTGCAGCCCATTGGTCCACACTGTGACCATCGGCCTTGCAGTGCATACTGTATATGTCATTCACAAATACGTGAATTAATCCATTTATTCACATATTGGTGAGTGACATGTAGAGTATGCACTGGACCACCAGAGTGATATCGTAGGACAGGTCACCAGCGCTCCTGAGCATGGGCGGGGTGGGGGGTACTGCTAGACTACCAGGGATTGTAAACACCATTTTCACAGTGATAGGAGGGTCAGGATGGGGAGGGGGTACCACTGGACCACCAGGGTAGTTATTTCACATCTCATCATGGTGATCAGAGGTACGGGGGGGGGTGCCACTAGACCACCAGAGTACATATGTGTGCTTCTGGATGGTATTCTGGGTGGGCAGGTGGACACCCATGGCTGGCGGGTGCTGTATTGTGCTGTGCAGTACAGCAGCCTGCCTGTGGGTTGCCAGCATTTGAGCCATTTTTTTTAGCTCAACTTTGTGCCCCAGTGTGCGGTGCATCCAAGGGCTGTGCAAGCATATGCACCGCACATCCCGGGCTGAATATTGGGATGTGCAACATATGCATGGGCTTGCCCCCTTGAGATGTGCCGCATACATTTTCATTGCACCCGGTGCATCGGGACTTGTGCTGCGCAAGTCCCCCTTTTGAATATTGCCCCAGGGCGAATTACTGGGGTTGCGCCGGCGCAACCCCTTTGAATGTCTGGGCCTAAATGTACTGCTCGTGAATATGTAATTAACTAGAGCTTAAAATGATCTGCTCTGTCCAATCATGTTATTCCCTTGAAGACTTGTAGTGAGTCGAGGTGCTGGGGCAAGCATTGCGCCGCTGCTACCTGCTGCTACTTTCAAGGAACTTCAATAAACCATTTGCTTTGGATGTGAACTCTTGTCTCCTTGCCTCTCTTTGAGTGCATATCTCGATTTTTGGACTTGGTTTTTGTATTGGAGGTGAGCCGCCTCAGCTGTTTTTGCACCAGATTCATTTTTCTGCTCACAGCTTTCCCTTTTAGTATTTTGTTTTTTAATCCACAGACTGGCAGAATGGCATTCAGTGCCCCCAGGCGGTGTGCAGACTCCTGTATCACTCAGTTCACCTCAGCTCTGGAAAGTCTTGCTATATCCTGGCTACATCATAGGGACAGAATAACCCATAAAGTTGGAATGAAGGCCATGGGTATGAGTGATGGCACCAGAATAGTGTGATTAGGTAGAAAAAGTACAGATACAGAAAAAACTAGGAATGGTGTAAGTGTGAGAGGTTGTTATTGTAGGGGTGGGGTGTGATGTGGAGGGAGATATATGAGCAAGTGTCTTAGTGCCAAGACTTCCATAGGCCTGTCAGAGCCCATGAGCTGCACTTTCTAATGAAGTGCCATTATCAGTAGACATTCACACAAGTGTTTTGTTTATGCTGGGAAACAAGACGCAGCCTACTCTTTCTGAGAAGTGCACTGCCACTCTGTTACATTCTATCCTTGATGAATACCTCAGCTGGAGTTTCACCAACAAACAACTTTGACTAGCAGCAATAAATACAGTTAAGTGTTCTAATGATGTTTTTGAGTTTTAAGCAAAACAACCGAATATAAAGAGATCTATCCATCTGTCTGTATCTATCTATCTATCTATCTATCTATCTATCTATCTATCTATCTATCTATCTATCTATCTATCTATCTACACTCTGTCAGTCTATCTCTCCATCTACAGTATATATTTACAATGGCTGACTGTCTATCTATCCATCTACAGTATATATTTACAGTACATATCTACAGTTTCTGTGTCTTTCTGGCTGTCTGACAGTCTGTCTGTCTATCCATTTATCTGTCTATCAACTTGGTGGGCAGCATGCAATTTTAATTTTGCAAAAGGAAGAAGAATGATATCACAATGCTCACTAGCTTCTTTCTTTGGATCAGATGTATCTCACAGAGAAACAAACCATTAAAATATTCAACCTTTAATCCTCTGTGACAGAAAGAGGTGCAAGTCTTTCAAATGCCTGGAGCAGGTCACATAACAGCTGCATTCCTTAAGCCTAAAGCCAGGTGTACTTACTATTCAACATAGTAATTAGTTCTGAATGGGGGAGCAACATGTTCAGATCAAGGGCCTGAGCACACAATTTAAAACTTTTGCAACCACAACCCTGAAGATTGCTGCAGAGAGTTAAATCTAAACTGACAACCACATTGTAACTGTGATTGATGATGTGTTCGGTATAATACCAGAGTTTTGTGCAATAACTGCTCTCTGTACAGAAGCAGCCAGTCCTTTGTTTTCTAAATGAATATGTATGTCATGTATCCATGCTTTTTCTGATTGAAAAAATGCTGTATAATAAAAACATTAATGAAAAATAATCAAAGCACATGCTGTTTCTACGCTATGACTGTACTGACCTTGGAGACATGAACCCATGTTGCATTTTGTTTAGCTATTTATGTAAAACCCATTTGTATAACATGTTGTGCCTTTTATTTATGCTGCTCCAAGCTCCTGGGATGGGGCATTTCAAAAAAATAATGTTACCTTGCCTTGCCAACATGAAAAATGGATGTGTCGATAATCCATTATTCACTCTGTCTGGATAATCCAAGAATTGACCTGAATATCTGCTAATTACTTATTTGATATTGTGGTTCTGAAGTGATATTAGCATGAGATGAAAGGGGCTACAGTACATGGCACAGTGTGGCGAATAGAGATTTTGTTGCGTGTTTTTTAACCTGCCTCATTATGAGAGTCATCTTACAGGCTACGGAGCATTCCAGCGGGCATCTGGTTTATGCAGTAGGTTGTGAGACTGCTTTGTGGGCAGAGCATAGAACTGCGAGCATCTATGAATGACTGAATCTGAATTATAGAGTCAAGACTGTCATGCAAACAATCATAGGAGGTGGGATATTTGGAGACAGAGGGACCCATTCGCAAAGCCTCCCTGAATATTGCAAGGGGCTTGCATCACAAGGAATGGCGCAAGGTGCAGCTTGTGCCAAAAGATGTGCTGAGAGCAATTCTCAAAAACAGCCTGCATCAAACGCAGGCTTTGTGTGCCAAAGGGGGTGTGTACTGTTCATGTGACACAAAAGGAGCTACGGCACAGAGCTGGGGGCTTGCAGCAGCTGCAAGCTGCCATATCCCCTAATTTGGGATTCTCAAAACCCTCTGAGAGGGCACACATTTAAGTACCGTTAGACCAGCCAGGACTGGTCTAATGGTACTTAGACTTGTCCTTTGGGAGAATTTAGAGAATTTGCACCACCTGCAGAGCCCTCCCTGGCAGGAGGGTACATGTGCTTCTGCCTGCCAGCAGTCACTCATGCCCCCCACAATCTGTACTTAACTTGCTGTATTTGTTCAACTGTAGTCAGTACAACATATTAGCACATAAATATCATATATATATATATATATATATATATATTCATTGCAAAAAACTTCATTACTGCATCAGTTATGGTTGAAGTGACAAAAGTAGGAAATGAGATGTTAGGGTTAAGCTCCTAATCCCCATCCTACACCCCAACCCCCCATCCTCTGCACACCAACATGCATTGGGGTGTGCCATGGAATCATTAAGCATAACTCACCCCATTCTCCTATGCTGTACCATGTCAGCCCATTTACACATGGAATGGGGTGAGAGTTGGGCCTTATGACCCCATGGCACACACCCGATGCCTGTTGGTCTGTGGAGGATGGGAGGTGGGGTGGTAGGGTGGGGGGGTGTAAGGGGCTCAAGTCAACGCCTCATTTCCCAACTTTTGTCACTTCAACCTTAACTGATGCATTAACCCTGGAGAACAAATTGAAAGAGAAGGAGGCCAAATACAAAAAACACCCAGGCAGGCTTAAAAACCCAGAACTGGTTTACGACCTCATATCCCTGTGACTACAGCTGAATACCTTAGCTACGAGGAAGGCCGAACTACAGATACTAAGGCTGCAGCACAAATACTGGGCAGACGTGGAAAAACCGGGCAAGCTGTTAGCATACAGGTTAAAAAAACAACAGGCAGACAGGCATATAGCCCATTTATGAAACAGTCAGGGGGAAAAAAACAACATAACCTTGTCCTAATTAACAAAGCCATGCTAGAATTTTATAAAACTCTGTACAGCTCTCATGTAGCCTGGGATGACTCCAAATTCTCTGCCTTTATGGCAGGCCTCAAACTCCCATGACTCACACCTTCCCAAAAGAAGGGGCAGGAGGCACCAATTGAGACACAGGAAATTAGAGCTACCGTACACACTATGGCCCCTCATAAAGCCCCAGGGGGTGACGGCTTCTCGGCTGATTTTTACAAAATAATACCTGGTGAAGTTACTCAGCCAATGAGGGAAGTGCTCCAGGAGGCACTAAAAAGGAAGAATTACCACCCACTCTGAGAGAAGCCATGATAACAGTCCTTCCCAAGGAGGGAAGGGACCCCACGCTCCCAGCAAGTTACAGTCCTATCTCTTTAATTAACACAGATACTGAAATTCTGGCAAAAGTCCTAGCAACCTGCTTGGAAAAGGTCCTCCTAGTTTTGATCCATCCCTCACAGGTGAGCTTTGTGAAAGGGAGGGCCAGTGCTGACCACCTATGGACCCTGGTGTCCTTGATACAAATGGCTGACTCTCTCCCTACCCCAGCAGCAGCAATCTCGGTGGACTTCGAAAAGGCCTTCGATTCTCTGGAGTGAGATTTCCTCCTTGCAATACTGGGGCACTACAATTTTGCTAATACTTTTAGGGGTTGGATTAAAACTTTGTGTAAATGACCCACTGCAAGACTACTGAAAAACAACACCCTGTCAGAACCAGTCCAGCTGCACAGAGGCACACGACAGGGTTGCCTGCTGTCACCCATGCTGTTTGTGTTAGCCATAGAGGCCCTTGCAAGTGCAGTGAGGGAGAACCCAGAAATAAACAGCATACATGTAGGAAATATGGCACATCATGCTCTGCTATATGCGGATGACTGTTTGATAACAACCAGTGACTTAAATATAGAAACATAGAAACATAGACTTTGACGGCAGATGAGGACCGCTTGCCCCACCTAGTCTTCCCATTTCTCTACCTACAGGATAAGCTGCAGATCCTAGTTAACCAACAGCCTATTTCTTCCTACCTCCCACAAGAATTGCCTTATGTCTGTCCCATGCATTCTTGAATTCTCCCACAGTTTTAGACCCCACAACCTCCTCAGGAAGGCTGTTCCATGCATCCACCACCCTCTCTGCAGGGGCCTTTCGAGCCAGTGCCCCACACATAGTAGACCTGTTGCAGACTTTCGCTGATACTGTATCTCTGGACTAAGAATCAACAGAGGCAAAACAGAGGTCCTTCCACTCAATAAGCACTTAACATTGGCAGACACGATGAAAGTGGGCTTGGCATGGGCTACAGGGGAATTAAATATCTAGGGATTAAGGTCAGCTTGACAGTGCACACTCTGGTGGATGCTAACCTATCCCCACTGATTGGCTGCTTGCAGGTTGAGACACAGAGATGGAAATACCTGAACCTCTCAATGCCTGGGAAAATCACAGCGGCAAAGATGATGATTGCTCCCAGGGTCTTTTACATATTATCCCACCTGCCAATAGAGATACCGAAGAAGTGGTTTCAGAAACTAGATGCCCTGGTGGGAAGCTTCCTGTGGGAAAATAAAACCCCAAGGTATAGTAGAGACAAACTTTGAGCTCCTTGGTATAGGAGAGGGTGGTGCCTTCCACATTTTCAACATTATGCATATGCCTCCTCTGTGGCCAGAACCTACAAGATGTTCTCAGAGGAGAGCCTCAACAAACCGGCATTGGAAGAAGTGGAGAGGTATGCCCTACAGGGCAAGGATCTCTTGGGATATCTAGGCCAATCCCTCCCAAACCAATTTAAACATTGGCTCATGATTAAGGCAGCCCACACAGCATAGCAGCAAATGGGGGTCATCACTAAAACATGTATCAACCCAGGGAAATACTCCTGTTTTTGGAAAAACCCCATTGGATGATAGAAAAAAGCCATTCCAGTGGGAAGAATGGTGCAGGAGGCATATCTATAGGTTGTAAGATATACTGCTAGCATGTGGATGTACCCCAGATAGTTTTACCTCCTTACAGGAGAAATACCAGGTGGAAAAGGGAGATTTCTAGAAATATCTCCAACTACGACATCTATATAACTGCTGGACCAAGCAGAAATGCACATGTATGAGGTGTAAGGCCACAGGCCAAGATATAGGTAGAAAACGCCCCATAGATAAGTGGCTCAGGGAGCCCAGTGGGTTGGCAGGGGTGATTTATAAATACATAAGAAATGAGTTGCCGGATCCATCAGAACTGGCTAGGGTTAAGTGGGAACACTTACTAGAGGTGCCAATAACTACTGAGGATTGGAAGGGGTGCTGGGTTTTAGCCAAAAAGGCATGTGTAGACCCTTGGAGCTTTCTAATACAAAATAAAATTCAACATCTTTGGTACTGCACCCCAGTGCAACTAAAAAAAAATGGGTTTATTGCACGAGGATGTATGTTGGAGATGTGATGTTAAGGGAGCAGAACTACTACATATTTTGTGGCATTTTGGCCCCATTCGTCCCTTCTGGAATAAGGTAATCACCAAATGCTCCCGAATTTTAGGGCATCAGACCCCAAACAGCCCAGCATTCTGGCTCCTAGGGCTATCTCAGAATACATGCATACTTACAGGTCAGCAAAAACTTTGGTTGATGCAAGAGTCAGTGGAGGCCAAACGTCTCATACGACAATGCTGACACACCAAGGAGACCCCAACACTCCAGGAATGGATCCTAGCCATGGAGAGATTGTCAAACTACTCCAGGATTACCCATATTGCCATTCATACTCAGCCCCTATTTCATAGCTAAATGGTCCCCCTTTCTTTCCTATATGCAAAGGACATCGAGTATGTACCCCCAGAGCCTACAAGGCAAGGACTTGTTAAAACCCCCATAAAGGCCCTCAGAGGGGACACTTAACATCTCCTCTTTATTCCTTGTGACATATCAGATCGCAACCCCCTCCCCCAGTATGTTCCCCCATACACTGATCTCAACTGTAACATGGTAGAGGATATCCTCCCAATTCCCCCCACTTGGGCGTCCACATGGTAAGAATCTACACCCTACAGAGGAAAGGTATTTAAACATCTGTATACCCCCATGGGTCTAGAGAAATAGTACCCCAACCAGATCCCCTCAGTATATATGTACCTGTAGTAGAGTAAATAACGTGTCTGTAAAGATTTTAAATGTCTGTAGCACTGTGAATGCAATCAACTGTAAACCCACAAATGATTGCTGATTGTTACCTGTTATTTATGTGTCTCTATAACTTCAATGAACAAAATAACTGCAAAAAACTGATGCATTAACAAAGTGTTTTGCAATAAATAAATAAATATATATATATATATATATATATATATATATATATATATATATATATATATATATATATATAGTAGCACGGTAGTACTACCATAATTAGAGTTGAGTAGCACTTTTAAGGTTAAAGGGTCAAATTTGCACCTTAATAACTTTGCCACCGTTCAACGGATTTGCCTGAAATTTGGTATGTACAATTGGGCATCATAGATCTTGGGATCTGCTAGGTTTCGTATCGGTTGGATATACGGCTGCAGAATTATTAAGCGACAATCAATTGTGCAATTACGCTTTTTTGCGATTTCTTTGCTCTCGCCTACAGGTCGCATGGTTTGTGTGACTGGTCCAAAAACTTCAGGGAACATGTAACCGGGGTCCCCAATGTGCCTTTTGAAGATTTTGTGAAAAAAAATTGAACGGTTCAAAAGTTATTCAGAAAACAAATTCCCATTATAAGTCAATGGGAAAAGTTAAAATATTCGACACTTTCGCACATGCACTTTTTAGTGTTGGAAATGGCCCTAGTAGTGTCGCAAATCCACCATTTCTTTTTCAGTTGGCGATCAGAAAAATGCTTGGCATTTAAATTTGGGACCTTCTAGGGACACAATTCTTTTTGTGTTCACCTAGTCGGACCCTGAGGATGCTAGACATGTCTTTATTTTGGGGTTAAACACTCCAGAAATATGTTTTTCAAATTTCTGGAAACAGTAGTATCATAAAAGTAAGTGTCACAATCATGACACTTTCGCAAATTTTTGCGAAAATGGTCGCAAAATGTGACACTACTTTTCAGGCTATGGACAAAATGACAGGAATTCTTTGCCACCCTGCTGCAAACAAATGGTTTGGTCTTTTGGGCTGAAATTTGGAAAGAAGGCAGCCAACATCTCACAGATGTGCCTTTTGGTGGTTTGGTGAAAAAATACTGCATGGCTGCCATGTTACGGTACTCCAAAGTTGACGTTTTTTCCCATAGACGAACATGGTGGCGTCCCCCCGGGGCTCATATCTCGGAAATGGTGCGAGATACAGAATTTTTGTCACGACAATGTATAGCCATTCAACAAAATGCAGCCAGGAAAATCATGAATCATGGGAAATTTTTTTTCTACGTTGTACGGTTCCTGAAATATAAGCAATTTAGTCTTCCAACAGCTCATTTTCTGCTCTGACGCCCATTATTATGCATGCATTCTTTGTACACACTGTGTTTCTCCATGCAGCTGTTGGGCAAAACCAGTGTGTGAGCTTCCGTTACTGTTACAGTTACCGTTACCACTTGTATTTCAGTACGCGTTTGCGTTACCATTCCCATGTACGACACTGTGTGCATTACCCTTTGCGTTCTTGTTGACGTACGCGATTGCATTCACATTTCCATTTCTGTTTCCTTTGCTGTTATTTCTGCTGTTAACATTACCGTTTACGCTTCCAGTTGCCGTACTGTGACCACACACGTCACAGTTTGCGTTTCCATATGCGCTTGCATTTCGTTTTGTGTTTCTGTTTCCTTTGGCATTATTGTTGCTGTTACCATTACCATTTACATTTACAATTGTGGTAACATGACCGTGCACATTACGGTTTGCGTTTCCATATGTGCTTGTGTTCCCATTTCCGTTTCTGTTTCCTTTGTCGTTATTGCTCATGTTAACTTTACCAGTTGCCATTTACAATTGCAGTACCGTGCCTGTGCACATTACAGTTTGTGCTTGCATTCTTGTTTCCATTTCTGTTTCCTTTGGTGTTATTGTTGCTGTTACCGTTAACATTTGCATTTACAATTGTGGTAACGTGAACGTGAGTGTTATGGTTTGTGTTTCCATCGCGCTTCCGTTCCTATTTCTGTTTCCTTTTGTGTTATTCTTCATGTTACCTTTATCATTTGCTTTTACAATTATGCTACCGTGCCCGTGCGCATTATGGTTTGCATTTCCATACATGCTTCTGTTCCCATTTCCATTTCTGTTTCTTTTGGCATTATTCTTCATGTTAACGTTACCATTTGCATTTACAATTGCAGTACCATGCCCGTGCGTGTTACGGTTTGTGTTTATGTGCACACTTGCGTTCGTGTTTTCGTTTCTGTTCCCTTTGGCATTCTTTTTGCTGTAACACTTAACATTTGCATTTAAAATACCGGTGCCATCACTGTGTGCACTACCCGTTGCGGTTTCGTATGCGTTTGCATGTCCGTTTGTGTCACTGTTCTCTTCGGCGTCACTTTGCGCTTGTGTTTCTATTACCATTTGCTTTACCATTTACATTTGCATTGCCATGTGCATAACTGTTGGTGCTTGCATTTGCAGGGCCCCACGCTCCCACCACTGCATTACTTTCACTATTTATCATCCTCATTCTCAAAAAGAAGGGAAATTAGAGGCAAAAAAGTCCATTTAATGCATCAGTTAGGGTTGTTCCATGGCGACAAAAGTAAGGAAATTTGGTGTTAGGGTTGAAAACCCCCAACCCCAGCCCACCCCCAGCGGAATTGGGGTGCGCATTGGGGTCATCGGTCCTAACTGTCACCCGGCTCTCCTATACCTCCAGCTTCTTTACATGATATGGTGAGAGTTAGGGCTGACGAACCAGCACTACCTGCCGGTTGGTGGGGTGGGCTGGGGGTGTCCAAGGGGGTTTTCAACCCTAACACCGACCTCACTTTTGTCACTCTGGAACAACCCTAACTGATGCATTAAATGAGTTATTTGCCTAATATATATATATATATATATATATATATATATATATATATACAGGTATATATATATATATATATATATACACACATACATTCTTTGCAAAAAACTGTGTTAATGCAACAATTAGGGTTTTTACAGCGACAAAAAGTGAGGAAATTCAGTGTTTGGGTTTCAACCCTAACTCCAACTTTCCCCCCACTGCCACACATACACACAGACACACACATAGACAGACACACATACACACCCCCCCACACAACTTGGGGGGGTGGTACAAAGCAAGACAATCAATCACAGACACACACCATAATGCAACAGAAATAATGTACAACTTCTCAAACATACCACAACAGGCATCCATCATCATGTTTCACCAACTGTATCACTTCTGCTACCAATGACTTGCCCTTTTCTGCATAACAGCATAGCCCCATGCTATCACCACTTTGACCATTTCTGCATAACAGCATAGTCCCATGCCTCCACCCACTTGCCCATTTCTGCATAACACCATAATATAACTAGTAAAACACATGTATTAGTGAGAGTGTGGGACATAGTCCCCAGCGACTTGCCCATTTGTGCATAACAGCATAGCCCCATGTTCTCAGCAAGTTGCTCCTTTCTGCACAACACCTTAATATAAGTAGCAAAACACATATATTAGCAAGAGCACAGAGCCCTTTGGTCCCCTGCACTACCACCAACTTGCCCAAAAGTAGCCATTTCTGCATAACAACATAATATAAGTAGCAAAACACTTGTATTCTCATCAACTTGTCCATTTCAGCATAACAACATAGCCCCATGTTCCTACCAACTTGAGTGTTTCTGTATAATACCATCATATAAGTAGCAAAACACATGTATTGGTGACCACACCAACTTGGCCATTTCTATATAACGGAATAATATAAGTAGTAAAACACATGTATTGATAGGAGCTAGTGCTGCGTGGAATTTTTAAACTGTGGGGGAATGAAATTCTGCAGAATATTCAAAATCCTGCTGAAATTCTGTCAAATTCCACTGGAAATGCAATATCGGAATTCCACAGCATAAAATAGATGCGGAATTGAAGAGGTTGCAAAATTACATTTTGCTGGTGAATTTGCCATACAATTGGCAAGTCACTGCACAAAACATATTATGAAATTCCGCCATTGCATGAAATTTTTCGTCGGATGTGCAACTGTGAAATTTCACTGCGCTATTATGAAATTTTGCTTCAAAATTTGAAATTTTGCTAAATTTCTCCCGAATCTTGTGGACGAATTTTCACATTTCATGGCAAAATACCACATTTTGTGGGCAAAATTTCACATTTTGCCTGCATAATTTCACATTTCTCACCCTCAAAATATTTTGTGAAATGCACAAATTTCACAGAATATTTTGTGGAGTGCAATTTTCCAATTTCGCACATCTCTATGCAGAATGATTTTCTGCAGAAAATCACTGTTCCATGGAATATTATTCCACGGATCTCAATATATTCCATGGAAATTGTTGCAGAATAATTTTCTGCAGAAAAATACTGTTCCGAGAAATTTTATTCTGCGGATCACAGTAGGTGAAATTCTGCAGGTGCACAAGTGAAATTCCAGCAGAAATTCCGCCCATGGAATGGTCACTCTGCACTAATTCTGAAGGTGGAATTCATCTTCCATGGTTGTACAGGATGTCAGTGTACACACGTAAGAGACTCGGATGGCAGCAGAAGTGATACAGTTGGTGAAACATGATGATGGATGCCTGCTGTGATATGTTTAAGAAGTTGTATGTTATTTTTGTTGCATTATGGTGTGTGTCTGTGATTGGTTGTCTTGCCTTGTACCGCCTCCCCAGTTGTGTTTTCTGTATGTGTATGTGTCTATGTGTGTGTCTGTGTGTCTGTGTATGTGTGGCAGTGGGGGGAAAGTCACAGTTAGGGTTGAAAATCCTAATGCCGAATTTTCTCACTTTTGTCATTGTAAAAAACCCTAACTATTGCATTAACACAGTTTTTTTTAAAAGAATTTCCTTCCTTTTTGAAAAAACATACTTAAGTACATTTTTGCACAAATTGGTGGGAGCGTGGAGCCCAACTTGCACATTTGTACATAACATAACAATATAAGTACTAAATAACATGTGTAAATTGGAGCGCAGGACCCACAACATTCCCTGGTACTGCATAACCACATACATCTGCCATACCCTTTGAACTGCTCTATACCTTTTAATGGCATTTTCCTTCACAACCAGATATGTGCTCACCATGGCTTTCACAATACACAGAAATAGTTTTCCATTAGGTATAAGGTATACACACCACAATTCAGCAACTGTAAGTGCCACCAACACAAAAATGTTCACAATCTAAGATCCATGATTAATCTTTCTGCATCCCAAATTTCAGGCAAATTGGACACATGGTACAAAAGTTAATGAAGCAAAACAAACCAAATTTTCATTTGTCAGAGTGGCATAATTCTACACCTGTTTATGTTTTACACACCAAACCTATGAAAGAAACTTCCAAGGCACTAGGCCTACCTACCTTATAAATTTCAAGCCACTAGCACCATGCACAATGCTATGCACAAAACGTTAATTGTATCATGCAGTGTCTCCACATCAAATTCATTTCCCAACATCTAAACAGCATAATTCACATCTCCAGGACATCTCCTCAACATGCTCCAAATTTCAACTTAAAACATCAGACTGTTTCAGAGATATTTTTTTTCAAACTTTGTACATCTTTAAAGAATTCTTTGATTGTGAGAATCAGTTGTGACCGCCACAAAATGGTGGACCTCGTGGCTGAAAATGTGCTAAAATGGCAGACCTCACTGCCGAAAAATCTTTGATAGCAAGGGTGGCAACTGCAAATGCTTAGAACTCTGAAACAAAACATGATTTATTCACCAAACAAAAACTGACATGTTCCTTAAACAAAGGGCTTTGTGCATGCCTAGTGTCGGACAGATCAATCACAAAATAACTGTGCTATGTGTCACAGAAGACAGTATGCAAAAATAGAAAAAACTGCATTTTTGATGCTTCACTGTACAAAAACCATATGCACCAGTGAAATGGAGATTCATAAATAAAGAGATGTACCATGTCAATCCATGTATACCAGATCTTATCCAAATCTCTTCAATGGTTCCAGAGCAGCATGAGTGGAAAACTGTGCACGAGTGGCAAAAAATACATTTTTGGCACTTCACTGTGCAAAAACTGTATGCACATGTCAAATACAAATTTGTAAATCCACAGAAGCACCATAGTAGACCAAGTATGACAAATGGCATGCAAATCCGTTCAACAGTTGTAAAGTTATAAGCACATAAAAAATGTGACATTTAACATAAAAGTGCGTATTGAGCCCTAAAGATAGGGACACTATCACAGCAAAATTGACATCTGTGACATGACTACTTGTCACCCACAACATATGCACTCACCAGCACAATGCAGTGATACAACACAGCCCCACAGAAAGAAACAGCCAGGACAATGCTTTGCAGACATAGTACCGCATGAATAGATGTTTTCACACTACACATACATATTTCTCATTGACTATAATGGGAAACCAAAAATGTCATAACTTGTCAACAGAGCAACATTTTCTCATGAAATCTTCTAACAAGAGCACCACAGCCCAGCACCCATGTATACAAAACAATCTGAAGTCAGTCAAATACATTCTTGCTGCACACCAAAAGATGACATCATCACTGTTTTCACAATACACATTTATATATTTTCCCTATGACTATAATGGCAGACCCCCCAAAAAACATGACTTTAGAATGGAGCAATATTTTTTTACGAAATCTTCAAAGGACACCACCACAGCCCAGCACCCATGCATGGAACCCAATCTGAAGTCACTCAAATGCATTGTTTCACTGCTGCTGGGAGCCCGGGGCCGAAACACATAGCTCAGCACTGCATAACCACATATACCTGCCATACATTTTGAGCTGCCTATACCTTATGATGGCATCTTCCTACACAACCAAATATGTGCTCACCATTGCTTTCACAATGCACATAAATACTTTCCCATTAACTATAATGAACATGCGCCACAACTCAGCAACTGTATGTGACACCAACACAAAAATTGACCCAATCAAAGATCTACGATTATTCTTTCTACATCCCAAATTTCAGATAAATCGGACACACGGTTCAAAAATTATTGAAGCGAAACAAACCAAATTTTGATTCATCAGAGTGGCATGATTCCGCACCTGTTTACATTTTACTCACCAAACCACCGAAAAGTACCTCCATGGAACTAAGGCTACCTACCCTATAAATTTCAAGCCACTAGCATGATGCAGAATGCTATGCTCAAAATGTTAAATACATCACACAGTATCTCCACAGTGAATTAATTTTATGACACCTAAGCAGCATAATTCACATCTGCAGGACATTCCCTCAACACCCTCCAAATTGCAGGTTAAAAGACCAAACCGTTTCAGAGACATTTAATTTTTAAGTTTTACCACCTTTAAAAATTCTTTGATCATGAGAATTGGCCACGACCTCGCGAACTAAGATCAGTTTCAGTCATGAGGGGACATCTGGTCATAAAATGTAGGCTATCAGGTCCCTCTCAGAGACATTTGGTCCAGCAAAAATCAGGCTATCTCTTCTCGAAGTCGTGAAATAAGCTCGTGATAAAAGACGATCTTGCGACCAAAGAATTTGCAGGCTCGCAATCAACGATCATTAGCGAGCCGTGACCAAAGAATTTAAAACATTGAAACTCCATTTTTTGACACAACTACATTAAACCACAGGCATGGATTGATAAAGGGAAGCCCCTTGAGTAAAACCCATCTTAGTTTTACTTCACAAGTCACCCTTGAGCTGAGATATTTCTTTTTTTCTGACCGCAAACTGAAAGCAAGATGGTGGCTGTTGCGAACGATAAATTTCTCATGATCAAAGATTCTTTGATCGCAAGCCTGCAAATTCTTTGATTGTGAGGATAGACCAGATGGACAAAACCCCATTCTTCTTTCGCAAAACAACCATATAAATTTTTCCATAGACTTATAATGGGAACTAAAAACTTTAATAACATTTAAATGGATTAATATTTTTTCACCAAACAAAAAGTGGCATGTTCCTTGACTGAAGCTCTTTTTATGTGCCAAGTTTCAAACCAGCACACCACACGGTGGCTGTGCAGTGCTACGGGCAAAATTCCAAAAAGCACCCACAAAATTAGCTAAAAGTGCATTTTTTGGTGTTTTGCTGTGCAAAATTTGTATGTCTGACTGAAACAAAACTTGGCAAATCAAGAGACATACCATGCCCCACAGTGCACACCAAATTTCATGCAAACCCATTGAACAGGTCCAAAGTTATTGATGCACAAAATTTCAAGTTTAACATTAAAGTGCCTTCTCAGCCCTATAATATATATATATATATATATATATATATATATATATATATTGAAAACTCAGTTAATGCATCAGTTAGGGTTAATGTCACAGTGTCAAAAGTTTGGAAATTCAATGTTAGGGTTACCACCCCTACCACCCCACCCTAAATGCACCAACAGGCATTGAAGCATGCCATGGGGTCGTCAGGCCCAACTCTCACCCCATTCCATGTGTAAACAAGATGAAACATTACAGTATAGAAGAATAGGGTGAGAGTTAGGTCTGACAACCCCATGGCATGCCCAAATGCCTGTTGGTGAATGTAGGGTGGAAGGGTGGTAGGAGTGGTACACCTAACAGTGAATTTCCAAATTTTTGTCACTGTGACATCAACCCTAACTGATGCATTAATGGAGTTTTTTGCAATGAGTTTCCCTTCTTTTTGAGAAAGTGTAATGTAAGTGGTTAGTGGCATGAGTCTGTAGGAGTGCGGGCCTTCCAGGCCCTGCGCTCCCTTCACGCTGCCCAGTTTTGCATAATGGTATGCATATGTGGATGTGTGGGCCATCTGGGCCCTGTGCTCCCACTTACACATAACTACGGAGCTATACAGCAGCCCTACAGTGTTTAAAAGGAACCCTTGTAACACTAATTTGCCAATATCTCAGTAACCATAGCAACTCTGAACTCAAATAGTTTTCGAGATACAGGTGCCAAAAAGCATCGTGGGCATCGCAATGTTATCTTATGGGAAAATTCACAACTTTGGAGTACTGTAACTCTGTAACCAGTGTAAATTTTTTCAGCAAACCAGCAAAAGGCACATCTGTGGTGCAAGGGCTTGCCAACCTGCAAATTTCAGCCCAGAAGTCCAAATCATGTAGTGGCAGTGGGGTGGAAAAGAAAGTTTTGTGATAGATGCAGAGCAGGCAGTGTGAACTGTATTTTGTAAATACAGTTTGAACGGTAATTAGAAAAACTATTCGCACTGTATTTTGAAATACAGTTTGAATGGTAATTAGAAAAAACATTCGCACTGAATTTTGAAACACGGTTCGAATGGTAATTAGAAAAAACATTTGCATTGTATTTTGAAAATACAGTGCGAACAGTAATTAGAAAAATCATTTGAACTGTATTTTGCATATACAGTGTGAACAGTAATTAGAAAAAAATATTCTCACTGTAAAAATACAGTTTGCAGTGCCTGTCCTGCACCCCAGAACATTTTATTTACTTTTTTTTTTTGTGGACTTTCTTTATCACTGTCCCCATGGAACTCTCTCAGGCAGACCTCACTCACCTCAACCACTCTACCACCTGCCTGGTCCTCGCCTCACCAGGAAATTGTGGACAGATACTCTTCTACCCTACCCCGATCCGACGACCCCCGCTTAGCGCACAGGACCAAAGGCAAGGTGGGGGATAGAAAGAGCCGGTGAGACAGGCCCGGCATTGGGTGTGTGGCAGCAGGCACTGGAAGTTGCTGTCACCTATCTGTGGGGCCAGGGTTTTTCTGTTGGTGTGCATTCCCGGAGTGCGGATGTGAAATGATACCCTGCATGCAACGGGTGCTTACCCCTATGTAAGGCGTCTGTGGCCACTCCAACCTCAGATTGGCATGCTGCAAGCTGCGTTGCCCCAGTCCCCACCAGGAGCCACCAGCACCACACCAAACATACTCACCCACCCTAAGAAAGGAGAGCAGTCCTCAGGATGCTCAATCCTTTCCTGCCCCTGCCGATACCTGACAGGCATTGGATGTGTGGTGGTGGGCACTGGAGGTCACCGTCGCCTTTTTGTGGGACTGGGGTTTTCTGTGGGTGTGTGTTCCTGGAGCACAGACGTGCAATGACGCCCTGCACACAATGGGTGCGTACCTGCACATACGGTATCTGCGACTGCACCAACCCCAGACGGGCATGCTGCAAGATGCACCACCCCCAGTCACTAGCAGAAGCTGCCAGCACCACGGCAAGCGTACCCACTCACCCCAGGAAAGGAGAGCAGTCCTCCATATGCTCAATCTTTTCCTGCCCCTGCTGACACCCAATGGCCCAAGTTCACTCCCGAGCCGAGGTTGCCGGCATGTCGGGAGGTGTGGCATCCAGTGCCTCAGCCCTCAGCACCACCAGGCCAGCTAGGAAAACATTTTAAACTGAAACGTAATTAAAAATACTGTTTGAACTGTATTTGCAAAATACAGTTTGAATGTTTTTTCTAATTACCATTTGAATTGTATTTGCAAAATACAGATCGAATGTTTTTTCTAATTACCGGTCGAACTGCACACTGCTACCGTACACCGCAAGTCATTGCATGGTAGCGGCATACATGTTATTCAATGGTACTGCATTTCTGCAATGCTAGGTATACTATGCAACTGGTAAACTTTTGTGTGATTACCTCTATATTACAAAATACAGTTTGAATGTTATTTATAATTACCATTCAAACTGTATTTCAAAATACAGTTCACACTGCCTATGTTGCATCTATCATAAAAATCATTATAATTTAAAAATGGTAATGTATTTTTTCACCAAACCATCAAAAGGTACACCCTTGGCATACACTCCATTATCCTTGAAAGTATCAGAGGCAAACTTAATTCTGTGTGTGCTGTAAATGAGAGCAAAAAATCCCATGTTATCCTATTGAAAAAAAAAGTTCCTTTTTGCATTTTTGACCACTTTATATCTCCAAAACCGTAAAAGCTGCCATCATGAAACTTTCCACATCCTGGGACACTGGCAACATGACAGCACAAACAATACAAATTTTGAGGTTATTTGGTTGAAAAATTACAAAGTTATTAAGGTGCACAAAATGAGATTTAACATTGAAAGGCTGTATCAACCCTAACTATAAGGGTGCGATCACACCCTCTATATATATATTATATATATATATATATATGTATTTTTTTATACAATGGGGGTGGGAGCTCCAGAAATATTATGCTTTCCTATGTTCCTTTCATGTTTCTGTGTGCGTTCTACTCTTTCTGTGTGTGGTCTGAGTGTATGTGAGTTTTTCTGAATGGACGGGGAGTCTCAGAAACACTATAGGATACAGGTGAGTGTCCTTTGCAGTGCTAATTGAGTAAGTTGCAGATAGCAGTGAGAAACAGAAATGTTTTTGTGAAGCAGTTTCATTTAGAATGCAGGCTGTAGTGAAGCTGAGATCCACATAGTACTGGGCTGGGAGTCTCAGAAACACTATGGGACACAGGTGAGTGTCCTTTGCGATGCTAATTGAGTTAGTTGCTGGTAGCAGTGAGAAACAGAAACTGTTTTGTGAAACAGTTCCATTTAGAATATAGGCTGTAGTGAGTGAGTGAGTGGTGACATCAACAGAGTATGTATAAATGGCATTTATTTTAACTCTGTTGATGTTATTACCATTTATCACACTGCAGTGAAAATAACAGGATTTATCATCAGCTTGGAGCTCCCACCCCCATTGTATATATAGCACACATGATATACAGATCGTGTGCTATGGAAAATATTCTCACTCCTGCAGAGTGAGCTCTGGATACTCACGAGTGCCAAAGGCATGAGTGAGAGTATCCAGAGCTCACTCTGCAGGAGAAATATTTTCCATATCACAATCCTGCCCATCATGTAGCCTCTCTCTCTCTCTCTCTATATATATATATATATATATATATATATATATATATATTATTACATATATTATTACATTACTTACAGTAAAAGAATAGCATTGTACAGTGCAGAAGTATTTAGAATAACAGCTTGTTTTTGTCCTATTTCTAATAGAACCCCCTATGAATATTGCTATTTTTTTAGCATTCTGTTCATCACCAGGTGGCACTTATACATGAAAAATATACAGCAGTCCCTGGTGGCTAGAGGCCCCCCCCAGCCCTGATCCCATTTTTATTACAAGTAATCATGTCCATGGTGGTCTAGCAGACCCCCCTCCTTATTCCAAATCAGCCAGTGTAATGCATCATATATCCTTCCCTGGTGGTCTAGTGGACCCCCTCCTTATCCCTGATCTCCCCCTTAAATAATCATATATCTTTCCCTGGTGGTCTAGCAGACCTCCTTTCCTATCCTCAATCTGCCCATGTAATATAACATATAACTTTCCCTGGAGGTCTAGTGGTCACCCCACCCCCACCCCAACAAGCAGTGCCCAAATCACCCTGCTTCCCCCCCGCCTGATCCCTGAGACAGCGACCTGCACTGCTCTCTGCTCTCCACCACATTTGGCTGCCAACTGAGCTGTCAATGAGCACATACTGTAACAGCTGATTGTGTAGTCTGCTCTCACTGACAACTCAGTAGGTGGCCAGCCATGGTGGAGATCGGAGGGCTGTGCCTGTTGCCATCTCAGGGATGGAACAGGGGAAGTGGGGTGGTGGGGCAGTGCCTGCCAGGGTGGGGGGTCCAGTAGACCACCAGAGAAAGTTATATGTTATATTATATGGGCAGATCAGCGATAGGGAGGGAGGTCCACTAGACCACTAGGGAAAAATATGAGATTATTTTAGGGGGTGATCGGGGATATGGAGTGGGGGTCCACTAGACCACCATGCATGTAATTACAGTAGCAGGTGAACATTGGGGTAAACAGAGAGAGGGAGGCCAAATAGAGCAGCCACTCAGAAGCAGCTGAGAACAGGGGCCAATGACTGGAGGGTGGTCAGGTATTGGGGGAAGACGGGAACGGGGCAGAGCAGGTACGTAAGTCACAGGGAAGGGTGGCTGGTGATGCTTGAAAAACAGGGAATGAGTACAGGAACAGGTTCCCAGTATTGCCTAGCCTGGGAGAACAGGAGGGGGGAGGGAAGTCGCAGGGAAGGTAGAAGAGAAGTGGAGTAGGAAGGCCGGGGGAGACAGTACAGAAGTGGGAAGCAACAACAGTAGTCCAGATGGCAGCAGAGGTGGGGGGAGTGAAGGTAGGAGGTGGAATATCAGTTACTGGAGTGGGGCAAGTAGTGAATGGGCAGCGAGTGCAACAGACAGTCCAGGAAAAGAAAGTACAGGGGAGGGGGGGTGCAAGGAAGGGGAAAAGCATGGATTGGGGGGGTTACAGGGGAGACAGTGGCAAGGGGGATGTTATGCTAGAGGAAAAGGTAACAATTACAGGAAGGGATAAGGAAGAGCAGATGGGGAATGGTATAAGGGAGGAATCAGACAGACTGGGAGGGGGTGTTAGATGGGAGAGGAGGAGTCAAAGGATAGGGGATAAGCAAGGTTCAGTGGAGGCACAGGGGTCCATAGGCATGGAAGTAAAGGAGAGTGATTGAGTTGGGGGCAGAAGAACAGCATGCAACAGGAGGGTGATAAAGATAAAGGAGGGAAGGTCATTATTCTGGGAGACTCAGTACTTAAGGGTGTTAGATGGGGAGCCATGGGTGCCAGGAAAAGCAGCATTTGGGTGGAGTGTCTGCCGGGCATGTAGGCAGGTAGAGTGGGTCGGTATATCAACAAGTGCGTGGAGAGGGTAGGGGAGAAATGACACATTGTGGTGCACCTGGGCACATGACCTAGAGAGGAGAAGGGGAGAAGAGGTGCGGGAATGCTTCAGGGAAGTGGGAAGGCAATATAGTAATGGGAGAAGGTCAGTAGTGTTCTCTGAAATTCTTCCAGTACCAAGAGCTAGTACAGCCAGAAGAAACAGAAACTTTTTTGTGAAGCAGTTTCATTTAGAATGCAGGCTGTAGTAAAGCTGAGATCTGCACAGTAATGGGCTGGGATTTCAACAAATGACTGGGGGAATGGCATGGGTCCTGGATTGGTTGGGGGGGGAGTGGGGTAAGAAGTGGGAGAATAAGGACCAGTATGCACTGGATGGGTTACACCTTAGCAAAGTAGGCTTGCAGGTCCTAAAGAAGAAGTTGGGAGAGTTCATTCAGATTAGGTACAATTTAAACTAAGAAAGAGGAGGGGGCAAAGGGGTGGGCAGTCACCAGGAGAAGGGGTCCTTTGGGCCTCCCCCCATAGCTAGGCAGGAGCAATATTCAAATAGAAGTGGGGATGGGTGGAAGGGAAAGGTGCTGAGGGGGTAGGATCACATTGGAGAGTAGTATCATTGAATGCTAGTGGCCTGGGTAACAAGACAACAGAATTACAGGCACTTACAGTAGAAGGGGAGGTGGACATAGCTGCCATCACTGAGACTTGGGCAACGCAATGCCATAACTGGGACCTGGCTATCCCAGGCTTCAAGCTATATCACAGGGACAGAGAAAATGGGAAAGGGGGTGGGGTGGCCATCTATGTTAGGGAGGGTATAAAGTGTAATAGGGAGGAAGGGGAGGAAGGAAGTGCAGAAGTGGTATGGATGCAACTCCACAGCTCAAAGGGTAGAAAGGTTAGATTGGGGGTTGTATACAGGCCACCGACCCAAATAGAGGAGATTGACAGAGAGCTGGGAGAACGCTTAAGGAGGCTTAGTGGCAAAGGCAGCACTGTGGTGGTTGGGGACTTTAACCTGCCAGGGATAGACTGGAGCATCCCGACTACCTCATGTGCCATGGAGCAGATCCTACTGGAGGCCTTCCAGGATAGTTTCCTGACACAGAAGGTAACAGAGCCAACTAGGAAAGGGAACATTCTGGACCTGGTGCTGACGGACGGCGAACAAGTCCAGGATGTTGGGGGTGGAGAACCCCCTGGTGGGAAGTGATCACTGCACAGTGTGGTTCTCCCTCAGTCCAGGAAAGGAGGTAACCATAAGCAAGACTAAGGTCCTGGACTTTAAAAGGGCAGACTTTGGCAGAATGGGAAGTATACTGTAAAGGCACATAGCTAACATTCGCTCATAAATGGACACCAAGCAAAAATAGGCAATCATCAAGGTAGGCCAGGCTGAGGTCACTAGCTCATGTGTAAAGAACAAGAGCAAGAAAACTAGGACCAAGAAGCCAAGCTAAATGAACAGGGAGGTTGTGGAGAAGGTGAGGGAAAAGAGGGCTGACTTTAAGAGCTATAAAAGATCCAGCCGCAAGGAGGACATGGAAGAATACATGAAGAAATGCACAGAGGTGAGTGGAATAGTAAAGGCAGCCAAGGCACCAAGAGAACTGAGGCTAGCACAGGGGATCAGAGAAGGGGAAAAGGATTTCTTCAGGTATATATGGGATAAGAGAAAGAGAAAGGATCAGATTGTTAGGATCAAGAATGGCGGTGGATGGGCAGAAAAGGGGGCAGAGCAAGCAGAAGTACTCAAGTACTTCTGTTCACTATTTACCAGGGAGAGTGATGGGCCCATGTCTAAAGGGAAGGGTGCGGTGGGAATGGGGGGGAGGTTATGGATGGGGAGATCCCAGTGGGTAGGGTGATGGATGGCCTTAAGTTCCTGAGGGTGGATAAGGTACCTGGGCCAGATGGAGTTCACCCTAGAGTCCTGAGAGAACTGACAGAGGTCCTGGCTGGACCGCTGGTGGACTTATTCAACACCTCCCTGGATACTGGGTGCATACCCAGATACTGGAGGATGGCACATGTGTTGCCCCTTCATAAGCGTGGGCCTAGGGATGAACCAGGGAACTACAGACAAGTGAGCCTTACCATTATTGTAGGAAAGTTAATGGAGACTATCCTCAAGAAGAAGTTGGTGAAATTTCTGGATGATAATGATCTCCAGGATGGCAAGCAGCATGGGTTTGTCTCAGGCAGATCCTGCCAGACTGGCCTAGTTGACTTTTTTGTTTGGGTGATGCAGAAACTGGACAGGGGCCATGCAGTGAATGTCCTTTACCTGGACTTCAGCACTTTGACTTGGTGCCTTATGGAAGGCTGGCCAGTAAGTTGGGTAACCTTGGGAGCCAGAAAGAACTGGTTAGATGGGTCAACAGCTGGTTACAGGATAGGCAGCAGAAGATAGTCATAGGAGGTGAACTACTGGAGCCTAGAACTGTAACAAGTGGGGTCCCACAGAGCTTGGTGCTTGGAACAGCGCTGTTTAATATTTTCATTGCTGACTTTTCTGATGGAAGAAAAAGTAAGATCAGCCTATTCACAGATGACACTAAGATCTGTGCGGAAGTGGATGGGGGGAAAGCTATAGAGTATTCCAGGAGGATTTAGCAAGACTGTAGGGCTAGTCAAACACATATTAACTAGGGTTCAATCCCAAGAAGTGTAAGGTGATGCACTTGGGAGCCAGAAATCCTGGGAATACTTGCTGGTTGGGGGAGTGCACCTACCCACATCGGCGGAGGATGGGGATCTGGGAGTACTAGTAACAGGGGAAATGAACCACTCAGCCCAGTGCAGGAGGGTAGCTGCAAAGACCAATAGAATTCTGGGTTGCATCACAAGGGGAATCACCTCTAGGAGAGAAGAAGCCATCATGCCCATGTACATGGTGAGGCCACACTTGGGAGTACTGCATGCAATGCTGGTGCCACTACTTGAAAAACGACATCAATCTACTGGGGAGGGTGCAGCATAGGGATGGAAAAATGATACTGTGTTTGGGAGATAAACCATATGAGGAGAGACTGAAGGAGCTCAATATGTATTCCCTGGAGGATAGATGGGAGGGAGGGGATATGACTGAGACCTTCAAGTACTTGAAGTGCATAAACAGGGTAAACACCAAAGGTATGTTCAAATTAAAATGTGGGAGGGAAACCAGGGGATACAGTTTGAAGCTGAAGGAGGAAGATTCAGGAGGGAAATGAGGAGGCACTGTTTCACAGAAAGGGTGGTTACAGGGTGGAATGCACTGCCAGATGAGGTGGTAACTTTGAGGTCAGTGAGCTGCTTCAGGAGGGGGTGGGACAGGATCAAAGGGAGTGTGCAAACTGAGGATGTGTGTCTGTGTGTGTGTAAAAGAAGCAAGAGGAAATGCAGAGGGGGAGGGGCAAGGGGAGGGGGCAGCTGCAACCTAAATGGCTGAAGTGCTGCACACTTGATCTGACTAGATAGACTGTAAGGCCTGCATCTTCTGGCAATTTTATATGTTCGCATGTACTTGTATTGAAAAGGGGATCGGCACTGGGGGTGGAGGTGGCACTATCCACCAGAGACTGCTGTATATTTTACTGCATAAGTGCTGCCCGACTGTATCCACAGCTTGCTGCAAATCTCTTGAATGTGCTGTCTCTATGGCGCATGGTCATCATTGTTGCAAGCTGTTGGACTTTGCTGTTGGGACCCTACCGGAAAGAGAATTGGGAATGGGGTACCTGGCACACTGGCATTCATAGAAACATAGAAAGATAGAAGTTGAATGCAGATAAGGACCACAAGGCCCATCCAATCTGCCCATTTCTTTTTCTACCTTATAAATGTGCCATCGTCCTTTGCTGTTAGTGGCCTATCTATTCATACTCATCTGTATTGCTCCCTTATGCCTATCCCATGCCTGTTTGAAGCCCTGCACTGTATTCATAGCCACCACTTCCTGAGGTAGGCCGTTCCATGCATCCACCACCCTTTCTGTGAAAAAGAACTTCTTCACATTATCCGTTAATCGGCCTCCCTCTAATCTCATGCTGTGTCCTCTTGTCATGCTATTTTTCTTATATTGAAACATTAGACTCTTTCACCTTGTTAATGCCCTTAAGGTGTTTGAATGTTTTGATCATATCACCTCTCTTCCTCCTTTGCTCTAGGGTATACATATTGAGCTCTCACATGTCTTCTGATGCAGTCCCTGCACCATTTTGGTTGTCTTTCTCTGGACTGCCTCAATTTGATTAATGTCCTTGTGAAGGTGGGGCCTCCAGTACTGCACTCAGTACTCCAGATGGGGCCTAACCAGTGTCTTGTAGAAAGGGAATATTACCTCCCTCTTATGACTTGTGATACCCCTACTAATACACCCCAACATCCCCCTAGCCTTACCTACTCCTTTAGTGGTCTGCCATTGATGCAGCTTGCACCACCTTTTGACAATCGAGCCCAGACACTTTAAGGTAGTATAAGTTAACCAGTGCAACTCTCTAGGCTTATTCTGAGGGAGTATTTCATACAGGTCAGGCACACACCACCTCTACTGAATAATGAACACTTGGATCCAGAAATAAAATTTTCATTTTTATTAAAAAATTAACAAAGACATACAGCTGCACGTCTAACACATTTTAAACTTTTGGTCCTACATCAAAGTCTTTGATAAAGAACCAAAAGTCTGAAACGTGTTAGGCTTGTAGCAGAATGACTTTGTTGCCTTTTTTACAAAAAGAACATTTTATTTTCTGGAGCCAATTGCTCGTTATTTGGCAGAGGTAGTGTATGCTCGACCTGTACTTGATTATCTGTCTTGGTGCACCACCATCCCAGTGCAGCCTTTTTGTGTTTGCAACTTATTCTGAGGGAGGCATATGCCCATGCGTACTGGCATAATGGTCTGACAGTGTGCTATCAGTCAGTGATGAAGGCAGAAAGTAGGACTAGGACTATTAAGGGCTCAATTTAAATTGTACCTACAGAAACAGGTATAAGACAGATATAACTTTAGCAGTACACTTAATATACACATGACACACCTGACTACCGATAACAACAACAGACAGACTTTCTTCTTTTTGTTTATGCTCACCTTTACAGTCAGCTTAGCATTACTGGAGAGCATCTAGGGTATGAATATGTAGGAGGTCATCAAAAAAAGACAAAAACTTACCTCATGAGAAAATAATGGACAAAGCTAAATTCATCATAAGGGTTATACTGACTGGAGGGCCCATGGCATCAAGGGTAACCATGATGCAACATGCAGACATTACCATTCTTGACCCCCAGTAGTTGACTACCCGACACAGATTAAGCCAGGTACTGTATATCCCATGGGGAGCTAAAGTGACTATTGGCAGACCTCTTGGGGTAATCTTTCAAGAATCTGACTGTACAGGTGTTTTGTCAGAGGACTGAAAAGTGGCTGATATGGTTCTCATCTTCTAAAAGGGATAAAGTTGAATCCAGGAAATTATAGGACAGTCAGCCTGAAATCAGTGCTGAGCAAGGTTCTGGAATCCATTGTCAGCAATTCATCATTTGATTGAGGTCAATGTTTATACACCGTCTCATCATGGCTTTGTGAGGGTAAGATCATGCCAAACCAACGTGATCAAATTCTTCAAGGGGGTAACCAGGGAGGTGAACTGGGGAAGACATAGTCTATTTGGACTCCAGCAAGGCCTTTGACATTGTGGCGCATGATGAGCTGCTGGCCTAAATGCAACAATTTGGCACATAAGAAGCAGTATAGTGCAGTGGTTTAAGGCCCTGAGCTGCAAATCTGGTGACTTAAGGAGCTTAATATGTATAGCCTCAGGGAAAGGAGGGAGAGGAGGGACATGATAGAAACTTTCAAGTACCTCAAGGGAATCAACAAAGTCCAAGAGGGTAGCATCTTTCAAAAAAAGAGGTGTGCAAGAACAAGGGGGCACAATTTGAAGATAGAGGGGCAGCTCAGAGGTAATTTAAAGAAGTATTTTTCACAGAGGGTTGTGGATGCATGGAAGGCCTTCCAGAGGAGGTTGTGGAGTCAAAACAGTGGTGCAATTCAAGCATGCATGGGACAGTCATAAGGCAATTCTAGTGGGTGGGGGTAGGAAGAAGTAGGCTGCTGGTTAACTAGGATCTGCAGCTTATCCATTAGGTAGGGAAATGGGCAGACTGGGTGGGTCAAGCGGTCCTTATCTGCCATCAAATTCTATGTTTCTATGTTTCTATGACATCCAGCAGACCAGACTGGGGTTTGAATCCCACATCCCCCATTTGCATACTGTGTGACCCTGAGCAAGTCACTTAACTTCCTTGTGCTTCCAGGTCACACCTTGAAACAAGCTTCAGCTTAGTGTGCCTTTCCTGGTTAACTCATTGTCTCCTAGCAGGCGCCTGTAGTCATCAGTAAAATACACTGGTGTGTCCTGAGGGCGTCTGCAGAAGTCAGCTACTGACTCCCAGTGTGCCCTTGCAACGTCTGGAGAAGTCACTTATATATATTTTAATATATAGTGTAACAGAATATAATATATATTGACTGCATAGCACCGTTGGAAAGGTAATTTTATGTTGAACAACTTTGTCACTGATATTTTGTGCATATCATGTATACTTTAGGAGTTATTTACATTTGTTTATGGTATGGTGTGTATGGCTTATGTTGCCTGTTTTACTGAAAAAAAATATTTTTTTAGCTGTTTCAACCAGCTTAAAAAAAACACAATGACATATTATTATTTGCTTACCACCACTGGGAAGGTAATTTTGTGCTGAACAACTTTGCCACTGATATTTTGTGTATATCATGTATACTTTAGGAGTTATTCACATTTGTTTATGGTATGGTGTGTATGGCTGACATGTTTTCCATCAATATTCACCTAAGCAGCTTGAATAAAATTAACTTTTTTGGCACTTCAGCAGGTATAAAATAAAAACTGTATTGATTACAACTGGTTGCATAGCACCATTGGAAAGACATTTTTGTGCTCATCAACTTTCATGCTGATACTTTGTGTGTATCATGTATACTTTTGGAGTTATATGCATTTGTTTATGATATGGTGTGTGTGGTTGAGATTCATCCCTCAAATCTCACCAAAGCACCTTGACTAAAATGGGGAAAAATTACATTCTATAGTAAAAAGATATCTTTTTTAACAAACATAATATTAAAACACCATCTAATGCCTGTATGCTTAATTTGATGTTGATATTTTACATATTTTCCAACAAAAAATGTTATGATGCCCTTTTTAGTAAAAAATATTTAGTTTGCTCTTTTGACCAACATAGAAAAAAAAAACAAAATTACTTATTACATGCATGCCACCATTGGAAAGGCAATTTTGTGCTGAATAACTCTGCCACTCATACTTTGTGTCTAGCATGTACAGTTATTGAGCTATTAGCTTTTGTTTTAGACATGCTGACTATGGCTCGATTTTGCTTAGAAAGGCCCAGGATTCACTGTTAAAAGTATACAGGAGATTCAGGAGGCAAGTGGTGTAATCTCAGAGTGAGCCTGTGGAGGCAATGAGTTAAACAGTTTCCCTTTTCCCTTTCCCTATACACAAAGTGAATTGCCAACTGACTTTGGGGCAGGAGGCATAGAGTTGTGGTTAATGGGCAATACTCTGAGTGGAGAGGGGTACTCAGCATCATCCTTCAAGGTAATAAATTTGAGCATACTCTATGCAGCAGAAATATGGGGTACAGCAGATTTAAATAAACTAGAAGTACTGTGCAATAACATGAAAAGATATATCCTAATGGTGCCACAATCAATACCAGCAGGAATAGTAAGGGACAATATTCTATTACAACATTAATGGAAGAAAGACTGATTTTATCCTCATTAAAGCTATTCTTCCTTGAAGAAAACGGACTGCCTAGACACTGTCTGGAGGAAGAAATCAAATATACCTTGATAGGGAAGATTTTTAGGTGATTTTTTTCCAAAAGACTTGGACAAGTTTTATGGAGTATGTTTGTACATCCATGGCAAATAATAGTTGAAAATTTGAAGAGCAGGTTAAGGGATCAGGAATTAACAAATTCCTGGACAAAATTAAAACAGTTTAAGCTATACAGATGGTACAAACAGATAAAAAACATATGGCTTGGAGCCTTATCTAGTCAAATTAATAAACCCAAAGGAGAGTAGAATAATAACTAAATTCAGATTAGAAATATATCATGCTAATTATGTATTTCATAAGCAAAAAAGGGAAAACATCCCAACCCCATTCTGCAAATGTAATAAGTCATCAGAGGACGACCTAAAGCATATATTACTTTTATGCCCATTATACAAGGGGCCATGTTTGACATGGCTTGGTGACATCATGGCAAACCTCGACCTTCCCCCTGGCAAAATGATGAAATACTTACTGAGTAATGAAAATTTAAATACATTACAGAAAGTAGTTGGTTTTTTACAGTCTACTCACTTATAAATACTTAATTGTATGTACAATAATTGTTTTGATTGCTTTAAAAACCTTTGTGAAGGTGTAATAATAATACATTGTAATGGTATTTGAATGTATTTATATGATGGATCATGGAAATTGACATTTCCATATGTATGTTTTAACTTTTTAAAATTTGTAATGACTTTGTCGAACAAATAAAAATCTTTGTACCTTATACCTTCTACTATCCTTCAAGGATTGTGCAGTGACTACTGCTTTTCAACATTTTAATCAACAATCTCGAAGCTGCAGCCTCTAGCAGGAGATCTTACATTCACACTCCCAACAATCTCCCTTCCTAGGTACAATCCTGCCTGAGTTTGCGCACATGGTCTGTATCATATCTTTATTCATTACATCTGTGCATTTGTCATAATTACAGTAGGACCCTGATTATTCAAACCTCTCAATACCAAAAATCCCTACCTAACAAACTTGCAAACTCAGGCAGTATCACTCTACTTTCACTACACAGTTTGGCATAACATGCTGTTTTTGTTATTGTGAATACTTATCAGCTGTTACTTAGTTGACCAATACTGTAAGCCTTTTAGCCTTTAAAAGAGGTCCTGAAATGGTGATGCTGTCCACCTAGAGACAATTGAAAAGCCTGGTTGAAGTCTGGAGTTCTCTGAAAAAAGGACTCAGCTGAAAAGCACAACAGAAACTTTGAATGCTGCTGATGAGGTCATTGACATAGTGGCCTCTGTTACCCTGGTTATTCTGGTTACACCAGATGTTGAGACACTGATGGTGATGAACTTCGAAATGGACATTCTTATTGAGTTAGTGAGTAAATTTAATTAAACATTGCCAAAGCTGATATCAATGATTAGGTAACCTGTGTTCTGGAAGAAGATGGCCATGATCACTTAGATGACAACATGATCATCAATCAGGTTACATCTGATAGAAAAAAAAGAACAAACAGCTGAGGCAGATGAAGAGAACAAGAGCAAGAAGGACCGTCCTGCTAATGTTCCAATCCTAGCCACAGTGAAGCAGAATAATTCTTTAGTAAGTTCTTACTGTGGCTAGAGAACTGACTGGAGTGCAATCCTACAATATGCACCCCTTGTTGTTTAGAAATTTGCAGGCTCAAGCTGCCAGATTCTTGAGTGACAACACAAAAGCAAAAGTCCATCACAGGCTTCTTTAAGTAAGAAAGTGAAAAGCATCTGAAACCCGAGTCCCTGAATCCCTTACAACACAAAATCACCGCTAACACTCCAACACAGTAGTACAATCAGCAAAAAAAAAAAAAATAACAAAAGCACTGATTCCTAAACATAGACTCCCTCAATTACAAACTCCTGATTATTCAAACTAAATGAATGTCTCCCCATTAGTTTGTACACTTGTAGTCCTACTGTAATTGTTTGTGACATCCCCCATCCTTTTCTCTCTCTGCTCTCAAACAACAAGGCCTTGTTTGGCTGCTGTATGTCTCGCTTATTTTCATAGTTAAATCTTAAAATTCTTTATTGTCTGCACTATAGTGCTTGTCAGGACATTGTAACCTTTGTTATTGCAGCATCCTGGAGCTAACTGTTGTATTATCTTGTATAGTGTTATATCATGCTGTATTTTCCATTTGACATGGAACCTCAGTAGAAGAGCCCGGCTCAGAGGTATTGTAATCAAAAATAAATAAATAAATACATGTTATGTTTTTGTTTATTCTACTAAAATTTGCTATTTTATATATTATTTTCATATAACTCTATCTTACTGCTCATGGCAGATGGGAAAGAAGCCCTTGACCCTAATGACATTGCCAGTAGGTTCAATGTAGACTCCACAGACCTCAGCACCATCATCCCAGATGTGCCCACCAGTCCCTCTCAGGGGTACTGATCAGGAAGCTAACCTCTTGGAGGAATGCAACCTAAGGCACCCTAAATTTTATTTCAAGCCTGTATCAGGTAAAGACATCATCAAATATATTAGGAAGATGCTCAGCAAAACCAGAGGAGGGTTAACACTCTTGATATGCAGCTACTCCTATAGCAAAACCAGAGTAGGGTGGACACTCTTGACATGCAACTTCTCCTCTGCTTAAAACCAGAGTAAGAACGAACACTCTTGACATGCAGCTATTCTTCTGTCAAAGCCAGAGTGGGATGAATACTCTTGACATGCAGCTATTCCCTTAGCAAAACCAGAGTAGGGTGAACACTCTTGACATGCAACTATCCTCCGGCAAAAGAAGAGTAGTGGTGATTCTTGACATGCAGCTACTCCCCTTGCTGTGGAGGAACTCTCCCTTCCCATCTCCAGAATATTCAGTTTCTCAATGAAGTACGCCCAATTCACAGAGAAATGGGAATCCATGCTAGTCACACCAGTAATCAAAAATAGTGACCGTTGCAGTGTAGCCAATTACAGACCTCTCTCAATTCCTCTCCCTGCACCTAAGGCACTGGAGAGAATTTTGTCAGACCAGCTAGTCACAGACATAAGCAAAGTATGACTTGCAATTTGCCCAAGAAGCATGGTTTTAGGAAACTACATGAAAAGGCCCTTGATACTGGTACTATGGTGCAAGCCATTTACATTGGCCTACCTGAGGGCCTTTGATCTGTTCAACCATGAGCTCCTACACATTAAGCTTCTTGCCCTCATTTTGTTTGGGGACTTGGTGGGTTGGTTTCAAAGTTACCTATCTGAATCCACAGAGAGGATGACAATTGATGACTCCCTGTCTGACACCCAGAGAGTATCCATAGTTGTGCCGCAGGGCTCTGTTCTGAGCCCTCTCCTCTATGACATTTTTATTAACCATTTGCCAGATGCCTGTCAGTCAACTCATGTTCTCCAATTTGCAGATGATGCTGTCACCAACACTAAGAACACCAACCTTAGCAACATCACCTCGAATCTATAGCACAAATTCAGCCACTCCATTACCACACTGCACCATACCAAGTGGAAGGTCCCTTGAGAAAACCCTGTGTGGTGAAACCAGGTCGGGTCTGTTCCCTTGCCAGTAACAATTGTTTGCATTTTGCACAAGAACTGCACTGCACTGTAAGGTCCTTAAATATTTTTTACAATCAATTTTGCACTGGTACTGGTGCCATACTGTACGCTTTGTTTTGTTATCACCTCCAATCTCCAGGCAAACTTTGATGCCTTAGAAAAATGGTTCTCTACTGATAAACTAGTCCTCAGCTACAAAAAAAGCCTTAGAAAAATTATTCTCTCTTGATAAACAAGTCCTCAACTACAAATAAAAAAAAAAAACACCCAAAAAAACATGCTCTTCACCAGCACCCAGATAAAGAGAAATTTCTCCCCTTGTCATCCTCAGAAAGGTCAAATGCTGGAACAAGTGGAGACATTGAAATATCTTGGGATAGTTATGGACAATACTCTATCCTTTGCTCCTTATGGGGATAATCTGGTGTCTTCAGTAAATAGAAGGCTGGGTGCCCTATTCAGAAATTCGAACAGCCTTACTGCAGATGACAGGCAATTGGGTTCAGCACCATCCTGTCATGAGTAGAGAGGGGCAAAGTTGACAAACTTCGCTCCGTGGAGTAATCTGTGAATTCTGCAGAATTTTGCAAATTCCACATGGTCAAGTTTCCACCTCGAAGTGCAGAATTGTGCTATGAAGTGCAGAAATTTGAACATGAATTGTGAAATTTCACTGAAATTCCACCATTTCTGGGTGAAATTCCACCATCTGCAGGTGAAATTTTGCACTTTGTGGCAGAGCTTCACCATTTCAGATTTTCTCAATGTGGGGAAAACTTTGTGGAGCTCGTGGAGGTGAATTTTGACCACTTTGTAAATTTACCATGAATTTATACTTCACTGCATCTCTAGTAACTAGTAGACTACAGACTGTGACACTTGGCCAGCTGGTTATGATTGTTGTAATATAAAAATATAGTAGGTGATTGTCTCACATAAGACAGCCTGTGCTTATGGGTGCCCCCCCCAGGTTTCAGTGAAGCTGCAGTGACAAGTGATCTGAAACCAGGAGGTAATTAAAAGACCAGATCTACTTAAGGGTGTCCTGTTTTTCTGTTTTAATTAGAACTGACCAAGCTGCCAGGATATAGGGGTCGTAAAGTTTTATGATTCCTATAGGAAGAACATTTTATACCAACCTGGTGTTACAAGTTGTAAAACCCTTTGATATGCCTTGGAAATAGGAACTACACCAGATCAGAGAGAACATGTTTAATTAAGGAGTCATATTTAGGAAGTGGAGTTTTTACTGATGTCACATTATTTAATATATCTCCTAACAGGAAATCATTGCTTGCATTTTTTAATTCTAAAAAGGAGGGGCTAGATGACTCACCAAGGGGGGGGGAGATGGAGTTGAAATGTATCCTTGTAACTGGGAATATGACATATCATTTTGGGACTCCAAGAGACAGAGCTCTCTGATATAACAAAGCACTGTACAGAGGTAATACATTAGATAGAAAAAGTCTAAGGCCAGGATATTCAAAGCAGTTGTGCATGGCACAACTGAGTTGCACCGGTGTAAGTACAGAAATGTGCCAAGGAGCGATATTCAGCCGGAGCCATTGTGCAGCACAAGTCCCATTACACCAATGTGCAACCCTAATGAATGCATGTGTAAGAGCAGGGGGTGTTCCCAAGAATATGGGGTGCAGTGTGATATTCAACTTCCAAACCATGGCACAAGTGCAGAACAAGTCCCAGATGTGCCGAACAGACTTGAGCCTATAAATACAGGGTGTAAGAACACTGAGAGCACTTGTGCAAGGGGCAAGGAGAGAGAAAGAGAGAAAGTGGAACAGGAAGGTGGAGGGACACAAGCGTTAAGAGCAAGGGAGACAGAGCCTGAAAAGGACAGGGTGACCTGCACAAGCAGCCACAGGGGTGTGGGACAGAGGTGGCAGTGGAGAGTGACCCAGGGGCAGAGGGAGTGAGAGGGAGAGGCAGTCACGGTGCCACACACCACACCAGGGTGGCATACAGCCCACAGCAGCTGACCACACAGGGGGAGACTGGACAGCAGGGGCCTTGCCCAGTGCACCCTTTCTAATGGAGGCCATAATGAGGGGTGCGAGGAGGCAGGAGGAACAATGGCATGGTAGTGGAACAGGTGGTACCGTGCCTGCACCACCTTCAAGAATTACACTGATACGGAGATTGTGGGCTGGTACCACCTGAATAGAGCCATTCTGAGGCAGCTCTGTGAGCTGTGCAGTGAGGCAATGCAGGCACCCACACGATGGAGCCATGCAATGTCTGTGAAGACAAAGGTAACAGCTGTCATGTGCCTGCTCACCACGGGCACCTTCCAGAGATCAATACAGGACACAACAGGCATAACCCAGTTGGCCAAGTCCCACCTCCTCACACAATTCCTCAAAGCCCTGCTGTCACATGCTTAGAATATCCATTTCCCCAGCACACAGGCAGGCGTACATCAACCATGCAGGACTTCCACAGGGTAGCATGCATGCCTGGCATGCTTGGGCCATTGACTGCACCACATTGGCATCTGCATGCCACTTGGCCCTGAGGTGTGGCATACATTAACAGGAAGGGGTCCCCAGTGTCAACTGCCAGGTGGTGTACGATGCCAAGGCGTGCATCACCAATGTCTGTGCCACATACCCTGGGAGTGCACATAATGCATTCATCTGGCACAGCACTGCCTGTGCCACAGGTTTGAGCATGGGGATATCCCATGGACCACCTAGTGGGTGATTAAGGGAAGGGCAGGGGGCTGGGCAGAGAGCATGGGAAGGGAAGGCCAGGTAGGTGCACTGGTGAGGGCACCAGAGATGGGCAAGGGCGCAGCAACAGAGGACACAGGGCTAACCATCTCATCCTCAACACAGGTGACAGTGGCTCTACACTCAGGCCCTGGCTGCTCACCCCTACCAGCTCCCGTAATCTCCAGCAGAAGAATGGTACAATGAGGCACCGCAGCATGTGGAACATCATGGAGCATGTATTTGGGATGCTGAAGGCACGTTTCCATTGCCTAGACAGATCTGGTGTGCCCTTCAGTACAGCCCCTTGAAAGCCTGTGGCCTATTCCTGGCCTGTTGCATACTATACAACATGGCCATTGACCGTGGAATAGCTGTCGAGGCTAAGGAGGGGACAGTAGTGGGGATGATGAGGGCAATGGGCCGGAGGGTGGTGGACAGCCCCCAACCCCGGGTGGAGGGACCCCCAGCTGCAGATGATGGCATGCCAGTACAGGGACACCATCACATGGGAGCACTATGGTGCAGGCAGGTAGGTTGTGCCACACTCACACACTGGCCACTCACACAGGTACAGCACACAGGCAGGGACATGCATGGCAATGGGCATGCACACACAAAGGTGTGGAGCAGGGGTGGGGGTGACAGTGCCTCACAGCCACATACAGCAGCACACACCAGGGAACGGGAACACACACACATATGTGCCCGGTCACTGGCATGTGGTGGGGATCAGATGCAGTGCACTGGTGCACAGGCACAACCGGCACTGATCTGCTCTCATCACGCCCATGCCACATGGGCCAGTGGCCGGGCAGGCACAGACACAGGCAGTGTGCGGCGTGACACACAGGTGCCACACCTGTGGTATGCACACACACACACACACACGCCCATGCATGCACAGGGTAGCGGCAGCGGACAAGCCAGGGCAGCATGCATCAGGTCCACCGTGACGGAACCATGGCCACTGTGGCCATGGTGGTGGCAAGCCAGGGCTGATCAGCAGCCACAGGGGTGTCAACAGCCCCAGGGTTCAAACCATGGGACCACAGCTGGGACTGTGCAGGGGTGTGTAGGCACCCAAACAGGCCTGCCCAAGGCATGCCTGGGATGCCAACAGCAGAGCCCGGAATTGACAGGAGGGTGTTGCTCAATGCCGGTTCATGGGGTGGACAATGCACTACATGGTGTTGGAGGTGGCCAGCCATGTGCCTGGCAGCCAGTGGTGCAAGGCCATCCCTGATCACATTGGCAATGCGATCTTGGGATGTGGTGTGTCCTCCCAAGTGCTGAATAGCCTCCAGGAGCTGCACAGTGCCTCTCCTGCACTGCTCGGCCACCTGGCTCACCTTCACGTGCAGTGCATGCACCCCAGCTACCAGCAGCATCTGCTGCTCCATGGAAGCCACAGAAATGGTGTGCTCTGCCAATGGGTGGTACCCAGAGGAATGCCGACCTACGGTGGTATATGCTGCACAGTGGGGTCCCCTTGGGGTTGGTCCTATCAGGGACCCCAGCAGTGGACACTGCATCTGGCTGCCTTCTGTCCCCTGCTGCCTGCTGCTGCTGCCCTCAGCCCTATGCTGCCCAGTGCCTGGCGGCCGCACCACCACCACCACATGGCACTGCTGTGGTGGTGCACCTGTAGCACCTGCAGTGGTGGTGGGCAGCTGTCCACCACTGACAGGCCACTGGGCATGCTGCCTGTGGTGGTACTTGGTATGGGCATCTCCCCAACACCTCCCATGCTGTCCAGGATCGTGGTCATGTCATCATCGTTGTCATACCCCGCCCTGATCTGTATCACAGTGCAGAGGACACCATGGCTGGCATCCTGCTGAAGCAGAGCCAGGGCCTCATCTGACCTCATACCCAGGACATCTGGCTGGACAGCGGTGGTGTGCTACAGCTGATCAAGCCCCAGATGCCAGGAGGTGGATGACTGGTCTTCGGGCTGGGCCCACCTCCAGGGCTGCTGCCAGTGTCCCTTCCTTGCAGGTGTGCTGGTGCTGAAAGAGACAACATATTGTCAGTATACATGTCCCCAGGTAGCCCAAGCCCCATTCCCCCACTGCATGCTATGTGTGCCCATCATCGTACCATGCAGTGATGGGCTCCACCTGTCTGGAACCCTCCTCCTGGCACACCCTTGACAGTGCTGAGGTGCATGGTGGCTGCCACCAGCTCATCCTGCGCCATGAGATGTGACACATCAGTAGGCCCCCTCCGTTGGCTGTCGGGCTGCATGAATGACTGCCACCTTCTCCTTGATGCAACATTTATCAGTGCCCACCTTCTTCTGGCAATCCTGCACCGACCGCTGGTGGCTGTCCTGCTGGTTTACACTCACCGCCATCTCCTCCCAGGCTGCAGCCCTGGCCTGTGGTGTGCCTGTGGCACCACTCAGCAGTGGCTCCCTATCGAGGTAGGCCTCGAACAGGGTATCTACCTCTGTCTTGGTAAAGTTGGGCCTGCGCTTGTGAGCAGGCCTATGTTCCTCCCTCCCATCACTCTCCAACATTGTGCTACCTGTGGACATAGACATGTGTGTCACTGTCAGCTGCAGCCTATCCCATCCACCCTGCTGTGCTCAGCAGCAAGAGCAACTTACCTCAGATGGTTGCAATACTGGTCCATGGCCAGTACTGTTCTGAGGTGCTTTTATGGCACTACGCATGCAAACAAGCATTGGCGCAATGGTAATGACATGCTAATTCCACCAGTGTGCCGCACATTGGCCGATGAGCTCATTTGCATGTGGTGGCTGAATATCATGTACTTGCTCCATGCGCAATGGTATTGCTCCGGAGCAAGTCACGGCACAATGTCTACACTTGCGCAGTGTACAGGACCGCAATGCACATGTGTTGGGTGGTGTGCTACCGCCTATTGCGCACTGTGCGCCCACTGTGCAATAGGGGCCATTGCGCACCGGAGCACAGTGTGCAAGGTGACCCCTGACCCCTACTGTGACCCTGTTACCCCTTCAGACTTCACCGCCACATGCCTGTCAGGTCACACCCATTCTGCGCATCTCCGCTAATGTGCGATTGGTGGACACAGTGCATGCCTCCATGAGGCGCGCATCCCACACACATTGTCCACACATGCACCTTTGGCCACCATTTTGTCTCCACATATAGCAGTGGTAGTGATGGCACAGTGGGGAGTTCATTGGGCCCGTAATTGGTCTGACATTGAATTAAAATCTGGTGGCCTGTGTGCAGCCACATGCACCAGGCTGTTTGGGCAGGTGCCCCTGCAACAGCCCAGGATGGAGGTCTGGCAGGCCATCACTGCCAGGCTGGTGCTTGACACCGGGGTGGCCAAGACAGGTGAACAATACTGCCACCGGTACAGGGACTTAATGAGATGGGACCCATTCTGGGTACCTGAGGCAGCTGAAGGCATGCATCTGCAGGGGGGTCGTGCCACAGTCAGGTAAGTTGCCCATGCTGCATGTGTGCCCTAGTGCTGTATTGTGGTGATGGCTTGGCTGCCTGGCATGATCTGCAGAGGGGTACACTGTCAGTATGTGCACACTGGAGTGGCATTGCCGGCCACAGAATGCATTGCGCTAAAGCCTTGCGGGGCATGTTGGGCAGGGGCACATGCTGTGCACAGGGGTGGGGGTGGTGGGCACATGCTGTGGGTGTTCTGTAAAGTGTACCTGAAGATCGACACTGGGTGGGTGCGGCAGGAGTGCCAGGCCAGGCACAGCAGGCCACAGTGGGACCAAGCGGTGGCAGAGGAGCAGCGGCAGGACTGGTGCAAGCAGCACCACAGTGGGCAGGTAGGCACTGTTGCATTCCTCTGCACAGTACCAATTGTTTGGTGGGGAGTGGGTGCAGCCATGACCATCTGTGCCATGTGCTGTGGCAGCTGTGTGTTGCTCACTGTATGTGGTGCATGCCACTGTGGGGCAACCATTGCACATGTGTGTCAGCTGTTGGTGGGGTGGGTGTGCGCCCAGCTACCACTGGTGTTGCTGTGGTGCTGCAGGTGCCCTGTGCCATCTGACTGTTGCTGCACAGTCAGGTGGTCATTGGGCAGCAGTGTCCACTGCTTTACACTGTCATGGCATGCTGGGTTGTTGGCAGGCGTTGTCCAACCCCCTGTAGATGACTGAGGCGCAACTCCGGGGTGTGTGTTCCCACTGCCCATTGCACACAGTGGGTGGCAATGGTGCCATGGAACCTTGCTCTGATCACCTGTCCTATCCTTTGTCATAGGCATCTGGAGGAGATCAGGGCTTCCCCTTTACTGCAGGCTGCTGAAGCAGATAATTCTCATAACCTCGACAACCCTGGAGGTGGCCCAGCAGGTGTGGGTAATTCTGCTGATGGACCGGTGGAGGAGGAGGCATCAGGCGGTGAGCCATGGCCACCCGTAGTTTGACACCAGCACTTCCCTTTTACCCCTGCCGTCCCTTCCCCATCTGTCCCACTTCCCACTGTACAGTCCCTGTTCCCTGTCTCCTTCCCTCACTTTCCTACCCTTTCTGACCCCTTGAACCTGTACATAGTTTTTTCAATACAGTTATTTTGCTTACCTGCCTGTGTCGGTGTCTGCTTTGCAGCTGGCTTGAGGAGTCATGCTGCAATGGCATGGTGTGTGTCTGTGTGGTGTGCCTGTGTCAGTGTGTGGGTCATGCATTGCGGTGTCCTGCCCCTTGGTCAGTGGCTGTGCCTTGGGGTGGCCATGGGACAGCTGTTCGGGATGTGTGGCATTTGTGTGCTTGGCAGCATGGTCCTGGGTGTGGCTTGCTGGGGTTTGGATGGAGGGGTACAGCAGCATCGCAGTGGAGTGGGGACTCGATTGGTGGCCCTTCATTGGCCATTGGTGCCACCTGCTGCCTGCTTTGTGTGCCACAGTTGTGTTCCAGAGTGGGGGTGTCTGGGTGCCTGTGTGTGTCCTGCTGGTGGTGGCCACCTGTGGCCTGCCACTGTGCATTCCTGGCACTGTCCCTGGGTGTCTTCCTCTGCCATGGCCCATGCCTTTACACTGCTGCTGTGCTCCCACCATTGCCTGGGGCTAGTCTTTGTGCACCAATGCGCATGTCCAGTTGCACCATGGCACATCTCTGGTTACGCTGTGGCAGAGGTCTGGTTGCGTCTTGGTACAAGTCTGGTTGCACCATGGCGCATCCTTTTGATATTCAGCCATGTTGCGCTGGCTCATTTTGCCATGTGCAACCTTTGAATATCGCACTCATTGCACCATTACGCATCAGATTTGCACTGTACTGGACTTGTGCCGGCCTTTGGCGCTTTTCTGAATATCTGGCTCTTATTGTATTGTGGTAGGAATTTATGTTTGTAGCTTTTCTTGTTTTTCTTTCATGTGATTGTGAGCTCTTTGATATATTGTTCTGTGTTTACATTTTTCATATTTTTATCATCTTTTAGTAAAATCTTTATTTTGAAAGACTGCCTGGGTCTGCCAGTTCTTTATTGCATGTAATGTATAGAGGTTAAGACTGACAAAAACTGTTCAAAAGCTTGATGGTGTTTCTAAACTGGAAAAGGTAAGAATATACCTATAGTCTTTTATAGAGTTTTAAGGGTTCATTTTGGAAGCTTGGCTTGGTGCCCCTGGTGAAAGACTATACCACAATCCCCAAAGAGGGAACGTATCTCAGCCTGTACATTGGGGGTGGGATATTCAGAAGGGTTGCGCATGGTGCTACACAGTTGTGCCATGTGCAACCCACTGATGCGCCCCGGCATGATATTCAAAAGGGGAATGTGCCTGGCACAAATCCTGTTGTGCCGGAGTGCATCAGTAATGTATGCGGCGCAAGTGGGGGGGGGCGTGCCCATGCAAGTTCCGCACATCCCGATATTCAGCCCAGGATGTGCTGAGCCCATGCAGGCACAACCCCTACTTACGCTGCACACAGTTGATCCAGAAGGAAAAGGAACAACAGCTGACCACCTACAGGTGAGCTGCTGTATTAGGGCATAACACTGCAAAGTTGACGGCAGATAAGGACTGCAAGGCCCATCCAGTCTGCCCATTTCTTTTCTACCTTATAAATGTGCCATCGGCCTTTGCTCTGTCAGTGGCCTATCTATTCATAGTCATTTGTATTGCTCCCTTATGCCTATCCCATGCCTGTTTGAAGCCCTGCACTGTATTCATAGCCACCACTTCTTGTGGTAAGCCATTCCATGCATCCACCACCCTTTCTGTGAAAAAGAATTTCCTCACATTCCCCCTTAATCGGCCCCCCTCTAATCTCATGCTGTGTCCTCTTGTCCTGCTATTTTTCTTATATTTAAACATGTTAGACTCTTTCACCTTGTTTATGCCCTTAAGGTGTTTGAATGCCTCGATCATATCACCTCTCTCCCTCCTTTGCTCAAGGGTATACATATTGAGCTCCGTTAATCTGTCCTCATATGTCTTCTGATGCAGTCCCTGCACCATTTTGGTTGCCCTTCTCTGGACTGCCTCAATTTGGTTAATGTCCTTGTGAAGGTGTGGCCTCCAATACTGCACGCAGTACTCCAGATGGGGCCTAACCAGTGTCTTGTACAGAGGATTATTACCTCCCTCTTACGACTTGTGATACCCTACTAATACACCTAACACCCCCTAGCCTTACCTACTGCTTTAGAGGTCTGCTTGGATGATTTAGGTCATCAGTGATGATGATGCCCAAGTCTCTTTCTTCCTTTGTGACTGCTAGCAACTCCTCCCAGCCTATAGGTGGCTTCAGGGTTTCTCTTCCCTATGTGCATGATTTTGCACTTCTTTGCATTAAATCCCAGTTGCCACTCTTCTGACCATTCTGCTAGTTATCCAGATCTCTTCTCATTCTGCCCACCCCATCTGGATCATCTACTCTGTTGCAGATCTTGGTGTCATCTGCAAACAGACAAGCCTTACCCTCTAGTCCATCTGCAAGGTCACTAATGAAGATGTTGAAGAGGACTGGCCCCAGGACTGATCCCTGAGGTACCCCACTTGTGACTTGCATCTCTCTGACTGCTACCATTTACCACCACTCTCTGTTTTCTGCCCGTCAACAAGTTTTCCGCAGTTGACCAACTTCTGACCCTCCGGTTCTGGCTTATTTATCAATCTCTATGTGAACGTGTCAAAAGCTTTGCTATGTCAAGGTAGGCGACATCTTTCTCCCGTGGTCACCACTCTGGTTACCCAGTCAAAAATCTGAGATTAGTTTTGTGGGACCTTCCTTTGTAACCCATGCTGTCTTGGGTCCTGTGCCCTATGGTTCAGGTGTTGCACTATCCTTTCCTTGGGAGTGCCTCCTAATCTTGCCCTACTGAGGTAAGACTGGCTGGTCTGTAGTTCCCCGTATCCTCCCTGCTGCTACTCTTTTGGGCTAGACACATGAGCCCTTCTCCAGTCCTGGGACCTCCTGTGCTCAGAGACTACTAAACAGTTCTGTAATGGCCTCTAGTTCCACCTTTAGCTCCTTTGGTACCCTGGGATGTTGTCAGGTCCATTGGTTTATCACCTGAGCTTAGCTCTTGTAGGACCCTTTCTTTTTGTGGGAGTAGTGCTCACCTCCCTCCCCTGTGTCCATGATGCTGAGTGTGGGCCCTGCCTCTTCTTTCAGTAAATGCTGGGCAAAGTATCTCTTTGGGATAGTGCCTTTGGAGGGTCCTCCGCCTCATGCTCCCTTTTCTCCATTAAACAGCAATACCCCTGTGGACTTTCTCCTTTCACTAATGTATCATAAAGTCTTGTCACCTTCTTTTACTGTTCTTGCTAGTTTTCCTCAGTTTGGGACTTTGCCTGCCTTACCGCTTCCTTGCTTCCTTTTAGTTTGGCGCCTCCTATCTTCATCCCGTTGTGTTTCCTTATATTTCCTGAAGGCCGCCTTTGGTCCGACCTTTCTGCTACTGTATTTGAGACAAAGTGGTTTTTCTTCTTTTTTACTTCCTTTTCTGTTAACACAATGGGATGTTGCTTGCTATTGCATCCTTATGTTGCCCACTTTGTTTATACTTTCACCTATGTTTCTTTTGGGGGCTAGCTAACCTTTGGCCATCTTATCAAAGTCAGCCCTCTAAGTCCCATATTTTGCCTGGAATGGGATGTTTAGATGTAGTAGCCAAATTGAACCATACCATGTGATGGTCACTGGCCCCAAGTGACCTTCTACCTGGAGATCTGTGATCCCTTGTTTGTCAGTACAGATCTAGGATAGCCCTGTCTCGTGAGTTGCTGTACTAGTTGTCTGAGGCCCTCCTGCAGGAATCCAGTATGTGTCTAGTTCTGGCAGATGTTCCTGTGACCAATCTATCTGGCATGTTGAAGTCTCCTATTATCAGAACCTCCTTTAGCGTCATGTTTTGTATCTTCTAACAGTAATATGTCTATGTCCTCCTGGTCTGGGGCCTGTAACAACCCCAGTTCTTATGGCTGTCCCTTTTGGTTTCCAGGTGACCCACAGTTCTTCTGGCCCTTGTGTTCTGAATTTCTGTAGCGATATTTTCATTGACATACAGGGGCCACTCGCCCTTTTTTCTCGGTCTCTTCTGAACATTTTAGCCAGGTAAGTCTCCCAAGTGGTTGCGGTAAACCACATCTCACTTATTGCTACTATGTCAGTTTAGCCTCTGTTGCCTGCAGGTCTGGGATCTTATTTCCCAGGCTGTGACATTGTTACCTGATTTCCGTTGGCCAGATTTTGTGTGTTAGTTGTTGGGTGGTTTGGCATTACCCTGGCCTCGTATTGGGAACACACCTTTTTCTTACCTGGTGATGCAAATGAACTGCAAACATGCGGGTCCTGTTTGACCACTAGCTGAGGGTGTTGTTCCCTTTGAGGTCGGGGTGCTGCACCCTCCCATTGCTAGTTTAAATATTCTGCAAAGACGTCAACCGCCCCAATGCCTGACTCCTCCTTAGTCAGATGCGGTCTATCAAATTAAAGATTTTCGCTCCCAGGCTTTGCTAGTTCCTACGTCTTTGTCTTTCTGCTTTTGTGCCCAGGCCATGTGTTTAGCTCCTATCTCCCTTCTCTGACCTTCCGTCCATCGCCCTCTCCCAGACTTGGGATCTCAGAGAAGGAGATGCCGGACGAAATAGATGATAGTTTGTCGCCCAGCCTGGTCAGTGTTCTGGTCTCCACAACTGACTGCTGGCAAGATCATTAGTCCCTTGTTACTAGGATATCAATGTTTTCTCCTGCTTTGTGAATAATTTAGTAATGCGGTCAGTGTCTCTCCATGCTGATGTACCTGGGAGAGTCTGACCATACTCTGGTGGAGATGGGTATCAACTCCTGAATCATGGAGTCTCCTGTGATCAGAAGTTTTTGAGTTCCTTTGCTTTTTTGTTTGGTTCCTGATTTGGGTGAGTTTTGTTGTGTTGGTCTTGTGCTGCAGTGTCCTGTTTCAGGTCTTCTGCCTCTTTGTTTGATTTCAGAGATAGAGGCAGATACCTGTTGTAGTGTTTGTATGTTGGAAGTAATATGTTGAGAGTGAGAGGGCGGGCACCTGTTTTCCCTCTAACACCTGCCAACCTCCAGGTTCAACTACCTCTGCAGTCGAGGTTTTCTGTTGGATGCTGGGAAAATGGCGGGTGGTTCTTGTAATGTCTTCCTCTTGAACAGAAATTTGAGGTGTGCAATCTCTGCCCATGCTGCCCGGAGCTGAGCCCTAAGATCTGTGTCCAGCATGTAGGAGAACTAAACTTGCAAATGTCCTTGAAATTGTTCACAGTACCTGCAGTTAATGATATCCATTCCAGATGTTGCTTATAACCTAGTCAGAGTAATTAGAAGGAAAAAATGCAAGTAATGGTTTGATTGTTTTGTTTAACTTTATAACAATAAGTTAATTACTAGTGCCCTGTAGTGAGCTCACCTTGTGGAGGCCCCACTGATCCACCTTCTGTGCCACAGAAATGTCATAACTGTGGTACCCTATAAAAGGGTGTGGTGTGGGTAGTTGGAGATGGGGTGGTGGCTGGGCCTTGCAGCTTGGCTCCAGACTGAAAGAAAAGGAGGGTAGGCAGAAACAGTGGTGTAGCAATGCAGTAACCTGAAAGCTTCTCTAATGTTAGATAAAATCGTGACAAGCACCAGCTTAATAATTTAGAAGATATCGCTTAGAAACACTTTGCATAACAAAATAAAGCAACAATGTTAGCAACAAACAGCAATCCTGTGAGTAAAAATAAAACAACACACACGGTAATCTGTAGCCAAGTGATCTAATCCTTTTCCCTTGCTCTGGTAAGTTTCGCTCTGCCTTTCAGTAGTCTTAGATGGAGGGTCGGGTGAGTTAGTGTCTGGCCAGCAAACCAAGTCTTCTGCCTGGTAAATACATTTGTTGATGCATCAGTATTAACACTGTATAAGAAAACATGGTATGTGTTCAATGGTCAGATATTCAAACTGCACCCAAAAGTGCAACAGCAGAGCAAGCACGTCCATTACACCCCTGCCAGAGGCGCGATATTCTAAAACTCGCTGGCAGATGCGCCTACAGCCGGCGGCTGCTGCTCGCACCACCTGCGCCCTGGTGCAACTAGGGAGGAAGTTGGCATATCTGATGCACCATAGTGCAACAGGGATGTCAGTTGAGCAGTCGATATGTGCCATGGCACAACCAGATGCCCCAGCAGCAGGGCAGCAATGCAACAGCATGTCTGATGAGGTCACCACCATGCCAGATGGGCAGAGGAACACACAGCAGAACAGACATGGTCCACCCACACCCATTCACTGCAACTGGGGAGGGCTGGAATAACCACTGGGCCATGAGACAAGCACCAACCCACACTGGGCCATGTTGCCTCATCACACCCCCTGGCAAGCTGTGACTGGCACATATGAGGGCTGACCACCGTGCCCACACCATCCCCAATGCAGAACACACCCTGCCATGACCCCAGGCACCCTGCCCGGGGCAGTGTCCCGCAGTGCAGGATACCCATGCATGCCACTACCCCACTGTGACACGCTGACTTGTGTACCACAGAACCATGCAAGGGCCCCACCAGGCACCATCGGTGGGTGGCAGCACACAGTGATGCACTGCGACATACAGTGCCACCATTCACATCCTGAGGTATAGCTCAGAGACCGACCACTTGTCGGCTGCAGTACTCCACACGTGGCAGGGCAGCCTGGACCCCTACCAATGGTACAGCACCCTGCACCTCCCAGGACACACCCCAGCCCAGCATTGGCCACAACAGCGGTGCAACACTCACAGTGGTGTAGGAAGCATGCACCACCCGATGTAACACAGTGCATGGACAAACACCCACCCATACCCAAGGGCACACCGACACAGGGCGTGTGCAGGGCAGCCAACCTCCAGCGTGGGGTCTTGGACGTGTACACACAGCTTGGTCCTCCATGGCACAGGAGTGCGAGCTACCCTCTTGAGGCACTATGGACCTGTACGCCACCAGTATTTGCCCAGAGCAAGTTACAGACAGTGGTGCACATCCTGCAACACACACAAGGCCAGCATGGAGGTGGGACAACAAATAGCGGAGGCCACAGTGTCACCTGGGCAGACATGCACCAGTGACGGAGTAATCCAGCTTGGGCCGGCAGTGGTTGCCCTGTATGGACAGCCACCACGACATGCCAGCAGACCGTGCGGGTCATGACATGTAAGGTCATTGCACAGGCCATGGATGGCTACAGGTGCCATGGATAAAAGCACCATGGACCACTGCACAGTCATCAGTGCACAGAACCTTTACAGACAGTGACTGATACTTCCTACACCATGGTCACTTCCCCCGGACACACGCATACCCATGACTGCACCACCCTTAATTATGCACACACTGCAGCGAGCACCTGTAGCCCACTGCAAATCAGAGACCACCGCGGTAGTAATATCAAGGGTGTATTCAAAAACGTAATCAAAACTATGTACAATTATTTACAAATGTGTGGGGACATACAGTGGGGTGGGTAAGGCAGGGGTGAACAAATGGTACAGGAAAGGAGGGGTGTGTGAGGGCATCCAGGTGGTTAAACGGGGCAGTGTGATGCTCAGTGGACTCCTCCCCATCCGGCTGCTCTCCTGCCATGCCACGCTGACCCCCTCCTCTATCCTGCAGGATGTCCAGCGATGCCTGGCAGTGGGGATTTCTGCAGTGCCTGTATATTGCGCTGCCAGACACCTAGGACAGGAGCAGAGTCATAGGTGTGAATGCACAGCCCCATATAGCCCACCCACTGTGCATGGCATCGGCCATGGGACATGCCTCTGTGATGGTGTGTGACCACTGACAGTGATCATGTCCATGACCTGCCACCCGTGCACACAGCTATGCAGACCGTTGCACACCCACCGGCCAGTGCTGCAAAGCACCATCCTAGCTGTTTAGTGACGTGGCTGTGGCGAATTATGACGAGGTAGCACAGCATAACACCCAGTAGTTTGTGGATTACCATTTGGCGCTCCCAGACATGCATGCCACTGACGGTGCTGACTGTAATAAGTTGTGGCATGGCAGTGGTGCATGGATGGTGGCATGCCCCTGCCCATTCGTACATGCAATAGTAATCATGATTGGCCTCACCATCATCAGACTGGTCCTCTGCCGCGGGACCTTTCTCGCCTCCTGGTGTTCAGTCCTCCGCTGGTGCCTCCGCCAGCCATCTCTTCTGGGCCTATGCAATGTGGAGAGAGGAACATCAGTGCAATCCTGTAGCAAGTCCTGCCCCCATGTGTTGCAATCCTAGCCAGACCACCACCCACACCTGATAATACCACCATAGCCAGCACCGGATGGTCCCCCTGTTCCAGAAATATGCAACCGGATACCTATATGTAATAAGTGTATGGGCGTTCCTACCTGGCGGTGGCACTGTTGCCCTCTGGCATGTGCTCACAGGCGGGCAAACGGAGTCGGGTCCCTCCATCTCGGGTCCCCATGTATGTGGAGCACTGCTCCGCCATCTGCCCTCATTCCTGTGGCCTCCTCAGGGCATCAGCCACCTCCTGCCACACCTGACTCCTGGACCTGTCCAGGGTGCCTCCCAAATAGTGGGCCAACAAGTGGCTCACAGGCCAGCAACCAGGTTTGCCATTTCTATCTGGCTCCACTAGGCAGCTCTCCTCTGCGCCATCTTTCTTGCTCAGTAGGGTCAAAATGGCACTCTGCAGCGTGGTTCCGCCACGTGCAGATGCTACGCAGTACAGCACTGCCATTCCCTATCATGCTGTCACCGTATAGCGTGATAGTGGTGCACCCATGCCTGATGCATGGCACCTAGGGGGCAAAGGTCGGGCACAGGGTCAAGGGTCTCTGGCGCATGGACAGCCACAGCGCGATTGGAACCCAATGCGTGTAGTGCGATTGGGTGCCTGTGTTCTACCTCCAGTAGCGGCCTACAGTGCTGTTGCCCCAGTGCGCCTACAATGCCCCAGTGCCACAGTGCCATATAGGTGAACATCGCTAGTGCCACTGGCACAATGGTGGCTATGCCCTGCCCTGCATTGCCTCCTTCAGCATCTCAGCACATCAGCGGCAGACTTCTATGTACTGTGCATGTCACAGAATTCACACCCTTGGCTCAGCATGTTCAACACAATTGTGCAAAGTGCAAAAGCGTGATATTCAGCCATTATCACGAATCAGTTAATCAGCCATTCAATGGCTTGCTTTGCAATTTGCATCCACTTAAAGTTGCTCCTTGCCTCATTTGCATGGGTTGCACTATAAAGTGTGACATTGGACTGCTCTGGCCATAGGTACTGCAGTCTATTGGTGAGTTGCATGTGCTGTTTGGAATTGGACTGGATTTTGGGACATGCAAGGACTGCCAGTCACAGGTACAACTTTTCATTCTCACAGGCTGAACCACGACCGGCGAGTTGTGGGGGAAGAGGAACATTGTTGTGGGAGGGAGGAGGAGGAGGCCAATTTCACCAAGGCCGAGATGGATGCCCTGTTTGGGCCTACTGGACCAGTCGCTTCTCAGCCGAGGCCTCAGGGAACACCACAGGCCCATGCTGCTGCATGGGAGGAGGTGGCGATAGCTGTGAACCTGCATGGCAGCCACCAGTGCTCATGCAGGAGTGCAAGAAGAAGATGGGCATGACAGGAGGATGACAGGAGAAGGTGGCTGCCATCAGGGGGCAGCGATCTGCGACAGGTGGGGACAGCTGGAGGTGCTATGCCTGACCCCACAGGAGGAGAGGGTTGCTGGCAGCATGCAGCGTTGTGTGCTATTGAGGGTGTTCTGGGTGGTAGCTTCCAGATGGGTGTAGCGCACACTGCATGGGAGGTCATGGTCACAACTGTCTCAGGGGGGGCAGGGTAGGTCACTCATGAAGTAACACGACTTTGTTTTCCCTTACAGATCCTGAGCATCTGCATGGGTCAGCGGTGGTGGGGGCCTCCGCTGAGGCCGGTCAGATGGAGATGGAGGAGGGCCCATCCACCTCCACAGGAATACTCGGCTCAGTGCAACAGTGGGCAGCCTGGTGTCAGATGTTCTTGCTGGAACAGGTGCGAGAAGGACCTGCCTGTGTCCGAGGTGCCAGTGTCCATGGATGCTAGCATGCTGTGACTTGGGCTGGTGCCGGTTCTGTCACCAATGATGATGTCACTAACGTCATGGAGCGGTGACATTAATGTGCCACAGGATGGCCACACAGCAGAGCTGTCGCGGCCATGGCTGTGGGTGGTTCCGCCGTGGAGGCCTGCGGACATCACAGTCCCAGCCTGTGCCTGCTAAGCCGCGGTGGGGCAGCACTGGTGTGTGTACAGGACAGTGGGACTGTTCTGCGGCCAGTGCTGGCGACTGAGTGAGCCCTGGGGGGCGGCAGCCAGAGGGGCAGCATCAGCGGTCGGCCAATGAGGCGGGAGTACAGTGTCGGGAGGAGGCGTCAGTGTACCACCTGTGGACATGCCCGGCCTGGTCCTGCTGTGCAGCGCCCACCCTCAAGGGTGCTGAACATCAGGGGCTACGACACCCTGGAGGACAGGATGCTGAGCAGGCAGATGACCTCTGTTGATGAGCACTCATGCAGCATGCAAGTACCAGTCAACCAGCAGATATGGCTTGCGATGTCGGTGGATGCACTGCGTGCGGCGCTGGAGCAGGCACAGGAGCATCGCAGCAGAGACACTGCTCTGCTTCTGGCAGGGATGGACCGGTTGTGGAAGGATGTGACCACTGCCATTGACAGGCAGACACAGGCATTCACTGCTGTCATGACCACAATGGGCACACAGTAATTTGCCCATTTGTCGCAGACACCACGCAGTGCACTGTCCACCCCCTGTTCCCGGCATCGTGCAACACCATCCTTGTCGACTCCGGGTTCAGCTGTGGGCATCCTAAGCATGCCTGGCACAGGCATGTTCGGTGTGCTGCAGACCCCTGCACAAGCACGGTCACGTTCACGCAGTGGAACCCCTGGGGGACCATTGGTGCCACCCCATGAGGCCAGTGGTCAGCCTGTCAGTGCTGGCGGGTCTTGGCGGGGCTGCCCATGCACCCATGGTGGCCACGGCACTATGGCTTATGACTGACCTGTCTCCCAATGCGGCTACTGTCTGATGCTGCCCTGTGTGCGTTGTGTCATTCAGCGGGCAATGCATGGGTGGGTACCCGGCCCTGTATGCAGACACAAAGTCCATCTGCACACCTTTGCGGCTGCTGTCCACAGTTGTGTGTGCATGATGATACCTGCATTGTGCTGTACACCAATGTGCAATGGTGCTCAGCATCTGTAACATGCATGATGAGAGGCAGTGGGCGTGGTGGTCTGTGGACATGTGTGTGGCTAGGAGTGGTGTTCTGGGTCGGTGTGCCTCCTACCCTTTGTGCATGTCTGGTGCATTTTGTGTGTGTGTGTCTGTCTGTCCGCATGCCATGTTAGATCTCACCCATCCCTGGTGGTGTGTGTGGTTCCATGCCCGGCCAGTTCCCTTGACAGCATGCACCCCTGGTGTTTGTCCATGCTGTAGACACTGGTGGTTGCACATCGCCCCATGACTTACCTGGGTTGGCTGAAGTGCTCCTCCGTAATGGTGTCCCAGTGCAGCTGTGCCAGCCAGAGCAGTTGGGGATCCTTTCACCCAAGGGGGGGCTGCCCATCACCATTGTCTCCAGCGTCCTCATCATCCCCATTGCTGTCCCTCTCTTTGACCTGTATGGCTATCCCACATTCGTTGGCCATGTTGTGCAAGATGCAACAGGCCAGGAATAGCCCGCAGGCCTTTGACGGGCTTTACTGTAGGGCACTGCCGGAGGTGTCCGGGCAACGGAAATGTGCCTTCAGCATCCTGAACACCCACTCGATGACATTACGTGTGGTGGCGTGTGCCTCATTGTAGCCGGCGTTACTGCGATGAATTAGTGGGCCACCCGGTATGGTAATGACAGCGGGGATGAGTGGGTATCCACTGTCACCTGTGTGTAGAGGGTGGAGGTTAGTTTGGTGATCAGCATCGCCCTGCCCCGGGCCATGTAGGCCACTACCCATGTCACCTCTGACCATGTCACCCCAGGCCCTATGATTGTCCATGTGGTTTGCATACTCACCCACTAGATGGCCAGTGGGGATATCCCCACTCTCAAATCTGTGGCACAGTGCTGACTGGTGCCAGATGAAGGCATCATGTGCTCGCCCAGAGTGCGTGGCACAGACATTGATTATGCGCCCCCTGGCATCGCACACCACCTGGCAGTTGATGCTAGCATAGCCCTTCCGATTTGTATATGCGGCCCCCTCAGGGCCAGGTGGTGTGCGGATGGCCACATGGGTGCAGTCTATTCCCCCTAGCATGCCAGGCATATGTGCTACCCTGTGGAACTCCTGTATGTTTGCTGTGCGCTCCGCCGGTGAGCTGGGGAAATGGATGTACTCCACAGCATGTGGCAGCAGTGCTCTGAGGAATTGGGTGAGGTGGCGTGACGCAGTCGACTGTGTTATGCCTGTGGTGTCTCCAGTTGGTCTCTGGAAGGTACCCATGGTGAGCAAGCACATGCAAGCTGTCACTTCCATCTCCACTGACAGAGCGTGGCTCCGTTGTGTGGGTGCCTGCATCACATCACTGCACAGCTCACAGAGCCACCTCAGAATTGCCCGATTCAGGTGGTACTGGCCCACGATCTCTGTATCACTATACAGCTCGAAGCTGGTGCGGGCTCGGTACTGCCTGTTGGGGGCATACCAATGATGGGCCCTTCCACAGCCGCACCCCCCTGCTGCCCACCTTCTCACCCCCCCACTACTGCCTCCATCTGGATGGTGGCACTGGCCATGTCCCTGGCTTGTGTTCACCCCCACTGGTAGCTGTTTCTGTGTTTCCCCCACTGTCCTGGCTGTTACTTTCCCTGCACCAGGAACACCTGATTGTGCTGGCCTCACTGCTGTATGGCAAGTACTCCCCCCTTCTGCACTGTGGCTCCCCACACCTTCCCCTGAGCCTGTGGGTTCCAGGTGTCCTTTCCCTAGCCTGCCCTGTGTGTCCCTCCTGCCCAGTTTGAGTTGCTATAGTTCAGCCTCATGTGCCTTCCCTGTAGTGTTCTTGCACCTCTCCCTTGCTCCTTTTTATTTTGGCTTATTTCTACTATGGTGCAGCTTCTGCTGGCTCCCCTATTGCGCATGGCACATGTTGTTGAATGTCGCACTGTGCCATTTATGCATGGCTTCTCCCCCTTCAGTTGCACATACATTCATTATCATTGCTCTGTTGCTCAGCATGATTCGGGGGGCGCAATTGCCTCCAGCTGAATATCACAGAATGGCACATTTTCAGACTTGCGCTGGCGCAAACCTATTGCGTATGGCGCAACTCTTTTGAATATCTGGGCCAGAGAGTCTACATGTAGTGACTGAGGTGTAAAACAACAGTGAAGTACATTTATCTAAGAACTTGGCAAAACACTACATGTTCAATGTAACAGGCAGCAGCAGACCAACACCAGTAGGAGTAAGTTAGCAGACAGAAGGGTTCCACAAAGCTAGTTATACCTCTGCCTATGCATGCCACGTCTATTCATGTTTCCCACCTCCTTGCTGCATTGGGTGCCTGCTTTAAGGTTGTCTGTGATTATGACTCCAAAATCTTTCTCCTGACCAGCTGTCTTCAATCCCCCCCCCCGCCCCCAGTGTATAATTTGCTTTTCGGTTAGTCCACCCCATATGCATCACAGTGCATTTTTTACGATTGAATTATAGGTGGCATGCTTCCAACCTCCCCTCCAGCGACCATGTGCGTTCCATCATAGCCTCCATTCCCTCTGGGGTGTCCACTCTAGTGAAGATCTTCATATCATCTGCAAAATGGCAGACCTTCCCCTGCATACCCTACACTTTATCGTTGATGTTGCTGTTAAACAGAATGGGGCACAGCACCAACCCCTCAGGTACCCTACTCATCACACCTGCTTCCCCAGAATGTGCTACCCAGAATGCACCAACATAAACTCAGTAGTCACAGACTATTGTTCAGCAGTGTTGAGCCTGTTAATACAAAATGGTAACATGGTATGACAGAACAAAATGTAGAGTAGCACTGGTAAGAGACACAGTCCCCTGTCAATGTCAGTGCAGTGTTTGCATAATACATTATCAATAAAATAAATAACATGACACACTACCTGAGCAATGGAATCAGCAACGGTGGTGGCACCTTTTACATCATTGCTTTTTTCTCTTTGTCTGTGGAGCAGAGAACATGTTAGTCACACAAAGCTGCACAATAACTATTCCATATTATGGCTGGAAAGATCATGTCATGTGTTGTGGCCCATATCACCTATAGACCTAATCATTACATGCAAACCATGCAGCTAATTATGAACACAGGTACAGAAACGTACATTTTGAAAATGGAAAATCATGTGTACATTAACAAGATGTCAGTCCCAAACTACCATGTACATGTCCTTACAGGAAAAAGTGCTGATAACCTCCTGTGACATGAACATTAAGTCACATACTTGACATTAACAGAGTATGATCACAAAAAGAGGACATAACAATCACAGGCTAGTACCCATCATAAATTGGTTGCCATTACAAGTGTTGGAGCCCATGCAGCACTAACCATTTCTTAACAATTCAGCTTTGTAGACAACTATACTACTTACAGCAGCAATATGGTGACATAGTGAATTGCTACTATGCAATATGACCAACTACTTACAAGTAGCCAGGTAAGCAGTTGTACATCAATGGACAATAGGACAGATAACCAGAAATTATATATATTAGCAATAGAAAGAAATACTTACCCATTTTCTTTCGGGAGGTAGTCCTTGAACCATAAGGCATCGTTAAATAATGACTTCAACACTCTGCAAATAATCAAACAGCTTCAAAGAAGGACAGTAATGTACACATCAATCAAGGTTTTCCATCATTGTTGTGTGGAGACATAAACAGGCACAACAAAGAGGTAATCAATGAAGTGTACTAGACAGACATCAGAGTAAGTTATGAAGTTATGAAATATGACAATGAGCTCCATGGTACAGCACAGAAGCATCTATATGCATGTCATGCCAGCAACACAGATGTCAGGACAGTAAAGCCCCTAACGCATCATGCTGCAGTGACTTACATGGTCATAAGAGCAGCGTTGGTACTGCTGAACATACAATAGGGCACCTAACAGCTGCCATAGAACATTTACCACATGTAAAAGTCACAGCTAACAACTGAAAGGATACTGTACACTTAATGGACACATCTTACTGTGCAAAATCAGACATGACTTAGCACAACTGTGATACTTTAACATGAACTAGTAATCACTTCCCAGATGTTTGGACTGCCTGGAAGTTTACAAATTCATATAGAACTGTTTCAGTTTATTACTGCTGTCTGGTAATTGTTGCCCTTGATTTGAGACAAAGACTATATGAAATACCACAAAATATTTAATATTCTACAATACTCACTCATTGACAGTTCAGTCAGTGCCACTGTGCCGGTGCCAGATCTGTATCAGGATTGGGGGAGGTAGAACCAGGCTGGAAAGCACTACATGCATGGGAAGGGGGCAATCAGCAGCATGGGTTGGGGAATACAATTATTTTTTGAATATTTAGTATGCTTTACTACTAGCCATAGTTTCACAGGCTCTGCCCTTAGTACCCAACCAGTTCCACAGCTTACCTGCAGTGACGAGCTGATCCCAGGCTTGACTCCAGCTGGAAAGATCCGTCAGTCAAGCCAGCACCTGTACACTGCAACTCAAGTATTCTGGTTGATATCCCCACAGATGGAAGCCCCTGGCTTACCTCCCAGAGCAAAGACAAGGGTCCGGGATGAGCGAGTGGAAACTAGTCTATCCACCACCAAGCAGGGCCAAATGTTCAGTCAGATGTGGGGCATCACACAGTGAAATGGCCACTGTCATTTTTTGGACAGCAATAGATTGCCTGGGGTGTGTAATGATGTGCAACAGCCTCTGTCACTCACCCTCATCCTGAATGGAGACAGCTGCGTTGACCACAGCCTCTACTAGGGATCTGTAAACCAGCAAACACTCTTCCACCCTACCCCCAGAGAAGGAATGCAGTTCCCAGGATGCTCAATACCTCTCTCCATGGCAAGACCTCGGACTTCAAAATCCATTCCTGAACCCTGAATGTGGGCATCACAAGGAGACACCTTGCCACTGCACTGGCGTGCCAGACAGGGATGACAATTATTCTTTTAAAACCAGGCAACATTGGGGATCACAGATCTTAGACGGGGGCCGCTCCACAACCTGAGACAGATGATAAAAATCAATATTTATCAATGGAGCAACATCAGAGAATGGGGTTGAGGGCACTATACTGCCAACATGGAGTATTTACAATGTTAAGGATTGGAACACATGAGGGATAGGGATGAAGTGGCACTTGACTGCCAACAAGGGGTCTGAACAATTGTTAAGATAGGAACACATTGGAGATAGGGTGGGGGGATGCAGAACAACCAGACAGGGGGGCACAGCTGTTGTATGGGTAACATCAGAGATTGGGAGGGGCACCCACCTCCCACAGCACATTGATACAAACAGGCATTTCTCCAAGAGGAGAATTTTGTAACTACCCTTTGACCAACCCTTGCTGGTGTAATGGTACTTATCATTTCTCCCTCAAGGAGATTTCTGAGAATCACATTCATAGGGCTGTCATAATTTGCATCTGCCACATGCCCCCTAGGAACTTATCACAGCCCATTTCTGAGCATGGTGATTGCACAAGCCCCATTACAGACAAGCAGACTGTGGTTGATGCAGGCTATCATTGAGAATCACTCATGAAGCATCTTTAAGTGCAATGAGCAGTTACGAACATCTTTGTGGTACAACCCCATGTGCAATCCCAGGAGCATTGAGAATCAGGCACCAAAAGCACACAGTTGTTGAAAGTACATTTAACACAATGTCCATGAGAAGAGATATGACAACTGAAAAAAAAGGATGGTAGCACCTTTACCATCCTTGCTGCGACAACACATGAAAGACAGACACAACCCACATCAGTACAGTACAAAATGAAGAATAAACAAACACGGTTCACAAGTACATCACTGGCAAAGACAAACTAGTAAGACAATAAAAAATTATAACAATATAGCAAACACAGATACCTACCTTAACAGTGAAGATAGAGCAGAACATACACAAACTATGCACACTTTCTGAATACCTGTGGGAAATAAAGTAAGAATTCATTACCGTCATTGTCACAGCACAACAGAATGACACACATTCTGTATAACGTCCATTAACAGATACTGCAAACCTAAGGGAAACAAAATAAGTCTTGCTACATAGTGAAACACAGAACACATAAAGGTAACAACAGGACAATAAAACACATGACATCATCTCCCTAGAAAGAAAGCATATGCAAGACACAACACATTCCAGTTACAAGCTAAATTACTAGAAGCAAACCCATGCAGCACACAGCACTGAATGTTAACTTACCTGGTAAATTTCTAAGACATGTAAAAGTAGTAATTCACTCTATGGCATTGGAAAGTAAGGTTAAAACAATAGTAATAGCATTAAGAAACAGCAATAGTGAAACAGAATTTCTTTACATTGTGTAACAATGCCCAGCCCAGTGTCACAGAAGAATGAGGTGCTATGACTTACCTTGCATCACAGTGGCAACACAGATTCAGGAATGATCTGGGGTCATCAGTGAGCCAGCATAGGGAGGGAGGAGCAGAATGGAATAGCCTAACAGCGGCTCTCCTGTCCTAGGAATTCATTGCCTACCCATGGTTCCACTAACACCATGTGGAAGTGCGATGGCAGTATAGGTGGGAGTAGGGTGCCACACAATGCAGTGTGTGTTTGCCTCCACATGCATGCATATGCATCTGAGTAGGAGCAGGGAGAAAAGCTGGGAAAAATCAGAACATGAAAAGATAAAAAAAATAGTAGCACAATTACTGTAAGATGAAGAATGTATACAAGAACCAAACTACTGTGCCATGACAAGAAATGTTGCCACCAAATACAATTATTGGTATTTCAAAGTATTTCTTACAAAAACAGTTTAAATATTTTTGATACAGGTCAATGAAATGTAATTTATCTAGCAGGCCATATTAAATCCTGCCAGGACAAAGCAGTCAGGAAATAGACATTGTAAAAAGGCAATTTACTTATTGAAAAAAAAATTAATGGTGCAAAAAACCACAGTGGCACTATAAACTAATTAACGTTAACTTGAAAATTACCATAACTTGCAGCTACACAAATGAACGTTTTGCTCCACCACAGCACCATTTTTCAATTACACAATAATTACTTTTTCACAGAACAAAATGGGGATTTCTGGCAGGACAAATCTCCAACGGCAAAAACATTTTGCTAGTAGTAGTAAGCATACCAAAAAGAATCATTTTCACAAATATACATTACTTTATAACAGTTGAGGTTACACTACGCAGTTCCTCAGGGAGAGAAGTTTCTCTGGCTTAAAAAACATGTGCTTCTAACATGTGCCACAGGAAATAAAAGGTGGACAATGCCCAGCCAACACGTAGTGCTACAACCTGTATAGTTTAGCCCAAGAAGCAATACATATAGCAAAAGTTCCAAATAAAAAAGCAGCATTAACAAACCATGTGAAATCCCGCCTGGACAAAGCACTCAGCAAATATACATTGTGAAAAGGCATGTTACTTCTTCCAACAATTTAATGGTGAAACAAAAGCCACTGTAAAGTAATTTACATTAACTTCAAAGTACCATAACTTGCAGCTACACGAATAAACATTTTGGTACACACCACAACTCCATTTCTCAATTACAGGATAATTATATTTTTAAAAAACAAAACAGCGATTTCCAGCAGGACAACTACTCAAAGGAAGAAATATTTTGCTACTATACCACACAATAGTAAGCATACCAAAAAGAATAATTTTGAAAAAATATACATTACTTTATATCAGTTGAGGTTACACTATGCAGTTCCTCAGGGAGTGAAGTTTCTCTGGCGAAAAAAATGTGCCGCAGAATTCTCTGTAAAGCATAAGGAAATAAATAGAGGACAACACCCAACCAACAAGTACTGTGGCAATTTGTGTAGTTGAGGCCACTAGAGGACATTAAATATTGCAAAAGTTACAAATAAATAAGCATCATGTTTTTCCACAGGACCGTTACAATTTGCACAGTAAAAACAGCCCTTTACATATCACAGTACACAAATCAAAGAAAAAGCATTCTGATACTTTAAAATTCTATATTTTTCTACTTTTATGAAATAGTTCACCATATACAGTAAACACTGTACAACACAAACTCGTTTAGACAATTTTAAAATATGCCACCCCTATAAAGAACATCCAAAATAAACATGTGATTTTCAGAAAGGAAGGCTCACAGCACCAAGAGGAAAGTGATGCTTTTAAAATATGCCAAAACCAAAATATTAGTTCCAGCAAAATTAACTAGACAACACAAATGCTTTCATCTGTATGTTCAGAATCCAGACAAAATAAAATTACACCACATTGTGAAGCAAAAATAAAACTACTGTAGATGCAAAAACTGCTGAGAGCCCAAGTCATTTAACATGGTACAGTACTTTACATGATGCAATTTAACATGGAAATAATGCAAAATTCAAATTATTACCACATGTGAAATTCTTCTTTTAAAAATTCAGAATAGTTATGCCCCAAATCCATGCAAACATGAAGATTAAAAACCAAAAAATGAAACAGAAACACACCATGAAGCATAGCAGTAATTCCACAAAACATACCAATAAAAGAAGCAAGCTTGTGCAGAAAAGAAATTCTGAAGCTGAGCAACCAACTTTTACAGCCAACTCCAGAATGTGTCTCTCCTGCAAAGTGAAACAGCCACCAGGACAATGCATGGGAGCAACAGCACACATTGCAAATCACATGCAACTGTACTTGCCACAGCCAATTACCATCCAGGTTAGAATACTGACAGTTCAACAGCAAATAACTGAAGTGTACCTCAGGCGGGCCGCAGGAGGTGCATTCACAGTAAGACAACCAATCAGATCCAGAACAGCTTTGTCCTGTCAGGACAATTTGCTGACAGCAACAGTTCATGGCACCTTTACTGTCCTTGCCCTGACACAGCCAAAGTAATGCCTGCTCCATTCTATATGCACAAATATTGTGTTTTAGTTTTTGTCTAGAAGGCCCTGCATATAGGTCAGTTGTTGGAATTGCACATTTTCTTGCAAAAGAGTAAGTTGTTCTTCCCTTTGTTTTGGTTTTTTTTTGTTTTTTCCTCCTCTTGGCATAAACTATAATTTCTCCCCATAGGACTGCCTTAAGCATATCCCACTGGGTTACAGGGTAATACTTCACTGAAATCACTCTCTGGATAATCCAGGAAATACCTTCCTCCAACAGGGACTGAAATTCAGGGTCTCAGAGGAGAGAGGGATTGTATCACTATTGTGTTTGTTTCTGCTTACCGAGGGTAGAAAGGTGGACTGAGATCAGAGCATGGTCTGAAAAGACAGCCTTGTCAGTGACAATGTCTGCAACCCAGTCTACATATTCCCCAGTAATAAAAAAGTGTCTAGTCTGGAGTAATGGCAGTGAAAGTTTGAGTAGTAGGTGTATTTTATCTCCCTGAGACAGAGGGGATGCAATTCGTCCATAAGACCATGATCGTTTAAGAGACCCCTTAAGTGCTTTTGACCAGATGTGGATGGAGCAGGTCTACAATTGTTAGTATCTATCATAGCATTTAAAAGGAAGTTAAAATCCTCACCTAGGAGTATGGCTCCTGACTGGTGTGCTAATATAGTGTCTGCCAGGTCTTAAATCATGGTGACATCGCTGCCAGGAGGTATATAAATACTGCAGATCTTGAGGGGGTTGCCACATAGAGCACCAGTGGCTTGTGCTAAATGGCACTCTCTGTCCATGTATGTAGTCTCTAATTTGAATGGGGAATGTAAAGGGATCAAGATCACGGCTCCTCTAAATCTCCTGTGTTTGTACCCTGATTCTGCTGTGTACAAACCCAAATTTCAACAGCTTCTGATGTTCTGCTCTGCTCAAATGGGTTACCACAATAATTAACTTTGGTTGGGGTTAGCTCCTCTGCTCTAAATTGAGCTTTTTCAAGGAGATTTTTCTTCCAGTTAAAAGATAAAAAAAACAAAATGATACCATATACTTTAAATATTAAAGCCATATTCACTGCTGGCCTGCTTGCCAGTCTCCAAGGGGTCAAGAGTGTCTGTCCAGCCACTGCAGCAGACTCTCCCCCCAGTGCTAGCCATTTGCACTGAAGTCCTGAGAATCTGCTGCTGATTCAGCCAGCTGCAATGGACATGAAGCACTGCCACCTCGGACACAAGCAATCAATCAGACCGCTCGACTAGAGGAGGCATGCAATTTCAAAATGAGAAGTCCTTGGAACTTTCGACTTTCTGCCGCTTGACATCACTTTACTGCTGCCCTGCCTGCCAGCCTCCAAGGGATCAAGAGACTCTGTCCAGCTACCTGAGCAGACTCTCCTGCCCAATGCCAGCCATCCTGAGAATCTGCTGCTGATCCAGCTGACTACAATGGGTGTGAAGCACAGACCCCAGGACAAAAGCAGCCAATTAAATCATTTGTCCAACCCATATAAGTGGTTCAGTACCTTCTGCATTACCATCCTCACACGAAGGACTGAGTATGATGGACATCAAACTAAGGAGTCTGCCTGGAGTCAGCCCAAGGTCAGCCATCTCAGCCAGGTATGCTGCTCTGCCATAGGCATTCTATCTGACTATCCCATCTGCCAATCAGCCTCACCGCTCTGCACAGTAATCTGTTCACCCCATTTGTTCTCTCCTCATCTGGTCTCAACTGGAACATTTGACTATTTACATCAGACTCTTGTTTGTTTGTTTGTTTTGAATAATCTATTCATGATCTTGCTCACTGTGATCTATTGTTTTTGGTACCAGACTCTTAAGGCATTTGTTTTAGGCTGCTGCAGCTCCAGGGTATTTTGTTTGTTGTACTGAAATTCTAATATTTGTTTAATCCCCATCTGGGTCACCCTGGTCTTAAACTCTGATACCCATAGTTTGTTTAATTTGTATAACTCCACTGGACTTAACTAGCATAACTCAGGTTGAAGAGCTAATCTTTGCTTACTCCCTGTATGGGTCACCATGGTTTTGAGTTTTCTATGTTAATAGTTACATAATTTTCTGCCTGGTTTATTTGCTATTATTACCTCAGCAGGCCTAGAGCCGTTTATCAAGCCTGTTGTAGTTGCTAAGTCTACTGCTATTTTTACTCACACTATTTGCCTATAGCCCTGCTTGTCTGGGCCCAAAGTTGTGTAACTGTTGCATTTTTCTGCACTGTCAAGATATTTGCTATTGATCCACCTAGACTCAGTCACCTGCCTCTAATTACACCTATGTCCCATACTCTTCCTGTCTACCTCACTCTTCTCTCTCTATGACTCCTGTTCCCTTACTCCTCCTCTGGAATACTGTTATAACAGTGCAGACAAAATAGTGTGGCAGAAAACTGTGCTGACAGCAAATAGGGACAACAACAGGTGCCGCAAAAAGAAGATGGCTTGTAGAAGGATGCAGAGAAAACCATAAACTACAGGAAGGATGACTAAAAAGACCACAGTCATAAATCACACATATCACAAGCACACACACACACACATGATCAACCTTGTCACCGACCAGTCTAAAACACTGTATGTTTAAAGCAGCACTTATTTTTTCAGTATGCATGGAGAATAGTTCAAATCTTTATTAAATCCCAATGGCTGAACCATATATAAATATACTATCCATCTTGAATATATTCAGTGTTTTAGACTGCTCGGTGACTGGTTAGTCACGTGTGCGTGTGTGTGTGTGTGTGTGTGTGTGTGTGTGTTTGTGATATATGTGATTTATGTCTGCTCTTTGTGAGTCATCCTTCCTATAGTTTTTGGTTTTCTCTCCCTTTGTGTTTTCAGGTCCTGATAAGAGTAATATTCAGTCCTTAATCATTCTCCTACTTGGACTACCGAGTATGGAGAAGGATAACTCATACAGTAAAGAAAACTCAAGACAATGCTTTTTAGTGAAGAATTAAATGGATTTGAATAATCAGACTGTTTGGGTTTTTTTCAGTGTAGCTTACAAGTAATCATTCCATCTTTTAGGAATTGTTGTGGTTCCATTTAAACTCCCCCTTCCCCACCTCTGACTTTTACTTCATAATATTTTCTAAGAATCTTGAAAAATAAAGCAAATGGGGCAAGAAAGGCAGTGTTTTAAAATGCAAGAATAATTGATTAATATTTTTGTGTTAATGAAAACTTTTGTACAATTACACTGTATGTATTGTTGGTTCTGTCACTTTAAGAAGGTGCTATAAATAGGGAACAGGTTTGTTGGAATGGACACACCCCTTGACGAAGGTCAGTGATTGTGGCCAAAGTACAGGGATAATGTTTGCCTGCTTGCAATTTTGATATGTGCTTTCAATAAAATAAATTTGTGTGACTGCAGTTTGCTGTTTGTGAATTTACTGCATCCTGGAGTGCTGGAATCATCTGTTCTTGTGCATTGCATAGGGTTAGCAGCCATTTTCTCAGCACCTTCAGGAGTTCCTGTGTCGCTCTGGACTTTGTATTTTCTGCTTCCAGTGAGCTCATCCTCCTATGAGACCTCAACATAAATTGGTACTCCCCTGCCTTCAGGCCCACCCTCCACAGTATTGAGTCCCTAAACCTCTTACAACTAATCACCAAACCCACCTGGCACAATCCTCACTTCTATAATCACTCCCTCCTGGACTGGGTATGCTCCTCAACTGGACACCTTTAGTGACCACTGTATGACCTACTGTTTCAGGAAAATGAAGCTCACTCATTCCTCCCCTAAATATATTTGGCACAGATCACTCAGGTCTCTTGACACTAATGCCCTAATAAATGACCTGGCTGCCTCCATCTGATCCCCTGTCTATTCTGTCCCTGACATTGATACTGCCCTCTTCCTCTTCCATGCCATATTTATCCACACCTACAACATTCATTCCCCCTTTATAAAGTCCAGGGTTAAACACTCTAACCTCTCTTGGGTTATAACTGACCTTACTGATTTGTGCAAGTTGCAGGACCTAGAATGGGCATGTTACAAATCCTCCTAATCCTATCTGACCTCCTATCCTACAGGTCACTCAGGAACTCCTGCACGAAGGCTGTTCATACTTTGAATGCTTACTACTTTAAATCTAACCTCCAGTCTAGCCATAACTCTCCCTCAAAATCCTGGCAGGTTATCCACACCCTCTTTGATCCCACTGCTCAGTCAACTACCTCTGCCCTCCTGGTGGATGACTCCCTAGTCTCTGACCCTCCCTTAGTAGCTGGTCACTTTGATAAATTCTTCACCACCTGTGCTTTACCCTCTTCTCCAGCTCCTGTTCACTGCCTCATCCCCTGCTGTCTCTCCCCCATCTCAGTCCCCTGAAGGCTTCCAATTCCCTCTGGTTTCCCCCCATGAAGTCTTCCTCACCCTTACTTCCCTTATCCCTTGTAAGTCAAGCCCTTATGGGTTTGACCCCATACTTCTACACATCTTTACTCCAAGGCATCACTTCTCCACTTGTTTACCTTCTGAACCTTTCCTTCTCCATAAGTGCTGTCCCTCAGACCTGAAAAGTTGCAAAGGTTCTGTCTCTGCACAAAGGGATGACATCTCCTCCCCTGGCAACTTCTGGCTGATCTCACTGTTTCCATCTCTTGCAAAGCTACAAGAGACAGTTGTCTACTCTTGGCTTGCTGGCCTCCTTAGCTCCTCTAACTTCCTTTCCCCCTTGCAGTCTGTCTTTAGGAAGCACCACTTTCACTGTCTCCTCTCTGCTGCAAGTAACTGACTCTATCCTGATTGGGATCGATCAGGGACATATCATCGCAGCAATACTCATCAATCTGGCCAAAGCCTTTGACTCAGTCCCACCCTCTCCCAGACTAGTTGACCTCTGCTGGTCTATCAGCTCCTACTGTTGATTGGTTCCGCTCACATCTCACAGGTCATCAACAGTTGGTACAAGTGTGAGGCATCCTGTCCCTTCACCATCCTAGCAAGGGTACCTCTTGGCTCCATCCCAGGCCCTATCAATCTTCTTAAATGATCTCCCCTCTGTGTGTGTTTCCTCACATATCACATGTATGTGAATTACATGGTCATGTTCTGCACTGGTTCCACACCAACTAAATCAGAGCCAACACCAAGAAGACTGTGTCTGTGACCTTTGGCACCAGCCAGAAATTGGCCAGGCTGTCACCTTCCCCTCTTTATTCCACACTGAGTGGTACCCCACTGGAGACTGTCCATGCATGCAAGTACCTCGGTGTGTGGCTTGATAGCAAGCTTGACTTCTTTGCCAACATCTCTGCCATCCATGCCCAACTTCATCCTAAACTCAGTGTCCTGTACTGCAATAAGGACTGCCTCTCCCTCCATATCCACCAGGAGCAAATAATCAAAATGGTGCTCCCTGTCTTCGACAATGTGGATGTGGTCTATGGTACTGCCCCTTTTTCTTCCCTTGTCAGAATGGATATCCTCTGCAACTCCTTCTGTTGCCTTGACACCAATTCTCCCCTCTGTACTCACCATTGCTCCATCTATTCTTCTCTCTCTATCCTCCCACTACTGTCTCATCACCAGTCCCACTGTGCCTCCCTTATTGCAAAACACAGGTTTAGGTCCCATCCCTCCTACCTTTCCTCACTTGTCTCCCCTGACCCATCCCCTTTTTACTCTTTCTCTTTCTGCTCCAGGGATTACCATAGCTTCTCCAGTCCCTACCCTCACTCCTCCTCTGGACATCTGCTTTCTTCTACCAACTTCTTTCCCTCTGGAACCAGCTCTCCTCTCCCCTTCACCTCTCCCCCTCACTTCCTGCCTTTAGAGGCCTGATTATTTTTATTTATTTATTTGTATTTCGGATGACACCTTTGAGTCGAGGGCTCTTTTACAAAGGTTCCACTTCAAGGCAATAAGGTACAAAACATAACATGATCATTACAATGATCTTGTTCCTGTCAACCCCCCCTTGACTTTTGGCCCGCTCTCTTCTTACCCCCTCTTGCTTAGACCTTCCCTCCTTACTGTTGCTAATTGTGTTTCCACCCTCAGTCTATCTTCAGACCCTACTAGCACTGTCACCTACGCCATCAGGCACTGACCACTTTTACTGTTTTCTTTCTCAAGCGTCTGTTTATTATTGCGTTACACTATGCTGTGGATTTATACTTAGTATTTACATTTGTAATGTTGCCTATGTAACCACTATATGTTGTTTTGTAATTGTTGTCCTTTCTGAAACCCACTTCCCCCCCCTCTCCAGGGTCACACCTGGGAATAAGACTTGGCTAAGTGTGCCTTTCCCGGTTACGAATCTTTAAATAAATGAATACTTTTTTTTTTGTATTATCATCTTTATTCACCCCATCATGCTCGGTGAGCCCCACTTCTTCAGGCTCCACAAGTCCCCTCAAGCTCCACTGTCCTTACTTGAGCCTCTCTGACTCCTCGTATTTGCAGCCGGTCCCTCGAATATCCCAGGTGTATCCCTTCACCAGGCGGGTCCCTCTCCTCCGAGGGGGATGGCACCGGGGGGAGGACAGCCACAGCACACACTATTAGGGCCCAGGGATGCTGACAAGGAGAAGGAGGCCCCAGGAAGGCACTGGAGGTGTCGGGGACAGAAAGCCATCATCCGGCGGCCAGCGAATGGTATTTCCGCTTTTCTAGGTTCCCCTGTATGCCGCTCATGTAGTGCCTCCAGTCTCTACTGGGGACTGCTACCGAGCGAGGCCATCCCCAAACCCACCCCAAGACAGGAGAGCAGACCTATGGACGCTCGATCCTTATCCTCCCCTGCCGACCCCCAGCAACCCAAGTCCATTCCCAAACCCGGGTCGCAGGTGTGGGTTGAGGTAAGGCACCAGCGCCTCAACCTTCTACACCACCAGGCCGGCTGAATAAGTTTTTAATATTTCATCCTCTAGTAACTTATTTCAAGGATATTACCATGTCTGTTGAATAGCTTCTTGTCATTTACTTGGACTTAGTAGTCATTGTTTAACATAAAAAATTGTATTATTTTTTTGACATGCTTGTGTCACCACAATCATCAGTGCTCATATGTATAAATGGTGCTATGTAGCTTCCAAACCTGTATTTTCAGAAACTACTAAGGTGCCTGCCTGTATGAGTTGCTGTATTTAAAAGCATTTCACTTCATTACCTAGGACTACACTCTGTCCTACAAAAAACAAAAGCCACGTATTTTAAGTATTCTTTGTTTCTTAAACAGGATATGATGTGTTCCAGCTAAGATGCTCAGTTTTCTACTTTAATTGAAGATTGTGTAGTGTACTGCCAAAATGGTGTCCATACAGAGAGTATGTCAACTGCGTCTGGCTCCCTCTTGAGCCTGCAGTACCTCCAACATGCTGTGATACCTCATGTCATGATGGTGTCCTCATGCTTCTACCTGGAGTATGCGCCTGGTTGCTAAGCAACCAAATAGACCCATAACACTCAATGAGTATGAGTGGGAGGCTGCCATGCTGGCTCACTGAGGACTGTGGTTTTCACTGGAAGGTTGCAGGTGGCATTAATGGTCAAAAAGCCACTACAGTGCTCAATGAGCCTGCATTGTAGTCTCCATAAGTAGTGGACCTGCAGAATTTTTTCTTCACACATTTTTTTTTCTAAATTAAGTCCACAACTTAATCTTGTTTTTCCTTTCCTGATTTCCTTACTCTGATCTTCCTTCATTTTATCCCTGATGTCACAAGGGCATAGGTTATTCTGTTTGAGTAGGCCCTGCAATCTGCATTTTAAATATCCAACTGTACATTTTACAGCCATTCTAGCCTTCCACTGCTTGTCGTAATTATGTTTCCGGGGCAGTTCAAGTGGCATTAATGTTGGGGGGGCCCTTCACCAAGTTTATTAAAAGGGCCGCCTAGGCCCGCATAAAATTTTTCAATTTTTGCAGCAATTTTGTGACTTTTTGATGTCACATGGTGTTCATTTCATTAAAATAACTTATGTCATGACTAGAATTTATTCTTGATTTATCAGATTACATTCATTATCTTGAGTAGGACATGAGTGGTGCTGGTCAACCATAATGTCCGGATGCATGATTGGTGGTGTTCGTGAGTAGGGATATTGTACCCTGATGTCTGAATGCAGCAGCACCAGTGATGATCATTAAGTGTCCTGATATCACAGTCGACCGGCACCACTCATGGCATCCCCCTCAAATCAAGTATAATGATATCCCAGAACACTGTCACCAGTTAATTACACCACATCTTGACAAAAAGACTAGTGGTTGCAAAAAGTAACTTTAATGCCTGCACAGTAGCCCCCAGGCTGTCACACCCTGAGACCCTCCGTATCATTCACTCACTGTCCCCAACACAGAGGACACTCCAATCTAAAATACACACATTGGGCCAGATATTCAAACTGCGCCATTCTGTGGCGCAAGCCCTTGCGCTGCTCAAAAAAGTTGCACAGGGGTGTGGCCAGGGTGATATTCAACGGAGTTGCGCTTTTGAGCAACTTTAAGATATTGCCCCTAGCCCACCACTGTGCAGGCAAGTGGAACTGCACCACGAAGTGGTTAGAGTGGAGCATTCTGAATCATGGTGGCGCAAGTTCCATTCGCCATCGTGCAGTACCTGCGATATTCAAAGGGGACATGCAAATGAGGCCATAATTTATGCAAGGCATATGGGGTCCATTTGCATCTAATTACAGTCCCATTTGCATGCCATTGCGTGCAGTGCGCCCGATCCCGGCGGCTTGTGCATGGCACCCTGCCGGGCAGCAGCCATCGGGATCGGCACCTGCAGCCCGATCGCGAGGCAGAACAGTATTCGCCCCCAGCAGCCCAATTGGGCATAATGTAAACTCCCCAGTAGCCGATGCGGGCATAACGTCATCGTCCCCCACCCCGACTAGCCCGATGGCAGGCGTACGGTACATCCCCCACCCCATTAGCCCAATCGGCGGACGCGGTATATCCCCACACTGACTAACCCAATCATGGGCATGGTACATACCCACCCCGACTAGCCCAATGGCGGCAGCATCCTCCAAGCCCCCCATCCAGAATCCCTGGTGATCTGGTACCACCCTCCTGCCCTCACGGACCCCCACCATCCCGCCCCCATCCGCGGCGGGCAGCACAGCCACTTGCAGCCCTGCCGCCCGCCAACTGACAGCTCGGTGGGCTGCACGCCCGTGGTTCAAGCGAGCCAATGGGCATGCAGCCATACCGTCAAGGCAGTCCGGATATGTGAATGAATTCATTCATTCACATATCTGAACTTCACTTATGCGGTATGGGCTTCACACTCCATTAGCTCATGCTCTGAACCAATGGGTGTGCAGCCATACCGAGCTGTCGATCGTGAGTGGCAGAGGCGACAGCGAGCCAGTGGGTGCTGCTCCTACCGGCTGCACGGGGCAGGAAATGGTGAGGGCTCCAGCAGGCAGAAGGGGTGAGGGCCACTCACCATGGATTCTGGATAATGGGAGGTAAATGCCACCCGCGATTGAGGCTGGTCAGGGGTGGAGGATGTACTGTATGCATGGGCTAGCTCCGAGGGGTGAGAAGCTCACTGTGTGCCTGCGATCAGGCTGCTGTGGGGGGACTACTCTGCTGCCCACAATCGGGCTATGGGGGGATACTATTATGCCCATGATCGGGCTGGGGGGCACTGGGAATAAGTGGAGGGCCACCCACAGGTGGCAGCTGCTGTGTTGTGCCCTGCAATGTGGCAGCTCACCTGTGGGTGGCCCTCGACTTGCTTCTTTTTTTTTTGCATAAAGTTGTGCAGGCGCAGGTAGGGGGTTGCGCCTGCATAACTCTGCATGGCCCTGCTGAATATCGGGCTGTGCAGTTTATGCATGGGCATGCCCCCCCACCTGTGCCTGCATACATTACTGATGTGCCCCGGCGCATCAGGATTTGTGCAGGCGCACTTTTCCATTTTAAATATCACACTGGGGCTCATCAGTGGGTTGTGCATGGTACAACACTGTTGCGCCATGCGCAACCCATTTGAATATCTGGGCCAGTGTGCCTCTCTACTGCACAGAAGCTCCAGAAGCTAGCATACACTGTACCCATATGGATCATTCCCCTTTTCCCCCCAAATACACAGAGTCCCCATTTAATACAAATGAATTCTGTGCCGCTCCATTACCCCCAATACACATAACGGAGCACCTCAGGGTTCTCAGTCCTATCAAACAGTGTCCCTAAACCCTCAACCATCTCACACACACACACACACAGCCCCAAATTTTATGAACTTCATTATACATGTCAATCAACTCTACACCCCCTACCCCCACCCCAAACCCATGTGTGCGACTATGTTCAGTTTCTCTTCTGGGAAGGGCTTCACTGCTACTACACTACTACTACTGCTTATCATAATAATTATACTACAAACTTTTCTACTATTAGCTAATATTACTACAGTTTAATCTGGTTCAATTTCAGTTGGTTACCATCTGTATCCCCTTCCCCCCAGTCACCCCAAAAAGGGGACTTCTAGTCTCAATGGGCCTGCCAGGTCAACAAAAGTCAATAATAAACTATTAATACCATTACCACTACTAGTAGTACTACAACCACCACCTCACCAACTGTAGTGGAGCAAGGTTTGGAGGCAAGAGGAAAGGACACTTCACCATCTGCCCCTTCCCCCAGTGTACAGAACCCTCCCAAAGCCAACATACACAAACATACACCATGCCACTCCATATCCCCCAAATACACAAAGCGGACCCATACGGTTTGTCAGACCTAACACACACAGTACAGATTTGTGCATTATAACATGCACTGTTATGAGATTACACCTTGTAAGTGTGCAGGGCAACAAGCCAAATCCATTTAGTGTAGAAAGCAACCCACAGTGCCCAAGCTTTACACCTCTTGGAGATATAGGGACCCCCCCCCCTAGATACCAAAAAAAGAGCAATGTTTTACTATCAGTTGATGAGTACAACTATTGTGCTTTTTTTTATTTTTCATCTTAGGGATTGTCTCTTAGTTTTCTCCATTAAGCACCATTATTTTTCTATTGCTCATTGCCTAGAGCTGGTCTTATAATCTATGGGTGAAAAGAAATGCCCTGTTCAGTCAGGTGTCACAAATTAAATACACCGATACTCCTCCTGTGATGACTGGCACCCATTACATTGAGCCACACTGGTGAAAAAAAAGTAAGCCTGAGACACAGCCAAAAAGTCTAACCGCAAATATGTGGTCAGTATAGCAACCCAGAAAGAGCAGTCCATCCTCATTTATAACTTTAATTTGGGTCATGATAATTGGCAAAAAGAAATAAGTTGCACCATGAGCCACAGCCAAAGTCTAATCTCAAATATACGGCGTCATGGTGGTCAGTGCAGCAGAAAGACAGTCCTCATATTTTTTTTTTTTTTTTGCACTGCACTGAAACTGTCTCTTTGGCAACACATGCTGCACTGTCCCTGTCTCCCTTTTGCCCCCTAGGCCACCCCCATGCTTCATCTGCCCACTGCCCCCTCCTAGCAAGCCCCCTACTGACAACATTGTCACTGTTTATGATGCAGCTGAACACCTTTCTCATTCTAGTCTTGCCTTGCTACATTTTTTTATCTGTATTGCACCACACTATATCATAATTATTGGTTGGTTGGGCAGATGTTTGAGGGGTGGTTATGGCACGAACAGTGTGGATGGTCCGGCGCAAGTGTTGTTAGACTATCTCTTGGCTGGTCTAACCATGGCCAGCTCTTTCAGGTCACAGCAGGGTTTTCAAAATCCTGATTACGGGGAAGTTGCAGCCCCAAGATGGCGCAAGGCCCCTTGAGACATGGCGAACACCCATGTAAGGTGCACTGCTGCTGCAGGGCCAGTTTGGTGGAGGGTGTCCTGTTGTGGATGCAGCAAGTGTTCCAAAATCAGAACTGGCACAGATTCTGACACAAGGAGCCACTTGTGTCAATTCTGTTTGATACAGGCTCCTTGCACCAACTTTGGGGATTTGACAGTCGAGCCCACTGTTTCTTAAAGTAAAGGAGTTCAGTGCCAAAGACAACATTATTATTTCTTCCACAATAATAGGAATCTTGAAGCTACCCAATTAATCAAGAAAGTCCCACATTTCTGTGCTCAAAAATGTAAGTAATACATTGCCTCATGGACTAGGTGGTCACATTTCCCACGGTTTCCGTTGATGCCCTCTAGTGAGATTTGCATTGGTGGGCCTGATGTCACAGGCATTCAGCCTGTCTGGCTTGACTTTGACCAGTTGTCCATCATGGATGTTGTGATGGTCATCCAGGAGTTAAGACCAACCATCTGTAGTTTGGATCTGGGCCCAATGTGCCTTTTAATAGGGTGTGTTGAAGTCATCGCCCAGTCCTGGCTAGGATAGTCTTGTGTTCCCTAGTGACTGAGGTCTTTACTGGACCACTGAAGGAGGTGGTGGTAAGATCACTTGTAAAGAAACATTCACTGGATCCAGACTGCCTGACCAACTACAGACCTGTCTCTAACCTTCCCTTTGTGGGGAAGGTTATTGAGAAGGTGGTGGCCCTTCAACTGGAGACCCATTTAACAAACTCATGACATCTATGGCCCTCTCCAGTTGGGTTTCAGAAAGAGGCACGGTACTCAGACTGCCCTTGTCCAGGTGCTGAATGATCTCCTGGTGGTAAGATAGATTGAGGAAGTCATTCCAGCTTCATTTTCCTCAGTCTCTCTGCAGCATATGACACCATGGACCATGGGAAGCTGTTGGAGCATCAGCAGGTTTGTTGCAGACTGGCTGGTATAGTCCTCAACTGTTTTCAATCTTTCCTCACTGGCAGGATGCAACAGGTGGTGTCAGGGATTTTTTCCTCATCATCCATGCCCCTGCCATGTGTGGTCCTGCAGAGCTCCATTTTGGCCCCCATGCTGTTCACGGTGTATATGTTGCCACTAGGGGACATTACAAGACAGTATAGGCTGAGCTTTCACTGTTCCATGGATGATACTCAGCTATACCTGGTTTTTGCTCCCAGGCAGCATGAGGTGGTCTTGGTGTTCAATCAGTGCCTCGCTGAAATCCAGGACTGGATAAGTGCCAGCTGGTTGAGGTTGAATCTGGACAAGACTGAAGTACTGATGGTGGGCCCAGGTTGCTGGGGGGGAGGAGTGGGCAGCCTGGACAGGTCACCGAACTTAGTCTTGGGGACTCACAGTTGCTCACTTCAGTCAGAGTGAGAAATCTTGGCATTGTACTGGACTGTGAAGGAAAAGGATCTAGGGGTATTAATAATGGGACATATGAACCACTCAGCTCAGTGCAGGAAGGCAGCTGCAAAGGCAAACAAGATGCTTGGGTGCATAACGAGGGGAATCTCCTCCAGGCACAGAGAAGTGATCCTACCCCTGTACAGGTCCCTGGTCAGGCCGCACCTGGAATACTGCTTGCAGTACTGGCGCCCATTCCTGAAGAGGGACCTCAGATTGCTAGAGGGAGTGCAGCGTAGGGCAATGAAGATGATACAAGGACTTGAGGGGAAAATACTATGAGGAGAGGCTGGGAGAGCTGCAAATGTATTCTGTGGAAGGCGGGGGTAGGGGGGATATGATCAAAACCTTTAAGTACCTAAAGGATATTAACAGGACTAATACAGAAGGGATTCTTCAGTTCATAGGGGGGAGGGGCATGAGAGGCATCAGCTGAGACTGGAGGGGGGAGATTCAGGAGGGAAATCAGGAGACACTTTTTCACAGAAAGGGTGGTAGATAAGTGGAACATTCTGCCTGAGGAAGTGGTATCATGTAGAAACGGTAGGAGGATTTAAGAGAGGTGGGACAGAGTGAGGGGGTGGTTATGAAGGGGAGGGGAGGAGGGGCAGCTGCAAGTTGAGGGTTAGCTGCACTATCGAGCAGACTCGATAGACCATGAGGCCTGTTTCTGCTGGCATTTTGTATGTTCGTGTGTTTGTATGACTGCGGCCTGACACTTAGAGCTCAGGTGTTGGCTGTGGTCCAGAAGGCTTTTTGCCATCTGAGAAACATCACCAGGATCAAACACCTGATACCCTTGGGAGATTTGCCATCAATGGTCCTTGCTTTCGTGATGTCACGGCTCAACTACTGCAAAGTCCTTTACCTGGGGTTATCAGGGGTGGAGCTTCGCCACCTGCAGCTAGTGTAGAATGCTGCCGCCAGGCTATTGACTGGGTTGTCAAGATCCTGCCATATTATATCTGTGCTTCACTCTCTGCACTGGCTGCCGGTTAGGTGGCAGATCACCTTCATGGTCGATCTGCAGACCTACAAGGCCCTGCACAGTCAGGGGTTTGGTTACCTGCAAGACTTCCTGTGACCCTACTGCCCTACTGGTTCCCTCCATTTAGCAGGCAAGAGATATTTGGATGTTCCCAGGGTGTGTTTAAAAACATCTGGTGCGCGTGCTTTTTCTTTTGCATCACCAACCCTGTGGAAACTCCCTCCCTCGCCCTTTGAGAGACAGTTCCATGGTAGAGATCTTTAAAAGGGAGCTGAAAACATTTTTGTTTAATCAAGCATTCACCTCATGCCAGATTTACTTGCTAATAATTAGTTAATTTTTATTTATAGTATATTATATATTATGTAATCTACTTTAGTTGTTTTAAATGTGTTTGCTCACTTGTAAAGTGCCCTGGATCAAAATGAATGGAGCGTTATACTAAATAAAGTTGATTGATTGACTGATTGATTGATTTTTTTTTTTTATTTGGTTGTTTAAACAGGTATAGCACACTAAGCTGAAAGCTTTTTTACAGGAGCGACCTGGGAGCACAATTATGCAATGTTGATATTGCTTACTAACAAAGTTTCAGTCCAGTGCAGTGTGAACACACTAACATGCTCATAACATAATTTCACTAACATGGTTATGATAATAAGGATGCACTAAAATCAGTATCATTGGTTCAGTTAGTTGCACTCTTGCCTATGTCCAGGAAGATCAGATGGTCATGGGCTCAAATCCTGCAACAGGCACTTTAGTTAATACCTGGCACTGACACTACAGTGATGCACTAGGGTGGTGCTGCATCGAAGCAGGTGCCATCCTTTCGATGAGATATTAAACAGAGGTCCCTTCTGCATATCTTTTGTGCCTGTTAAAGGTTCCACATCACTTTCGGAAAAAGTAGGGAAATTATCCCCAATCTGCTGGCCAACAGTCCCTCCCTAAGTAATACAGGTTCTAATGTATTATGTTTGTGCATATGGTGTTAGCGCATCTAATGGCTTCTGCTAGTATACTTCATAGATTCCCTGCACTACCCTTATCTAATGTATTGCTTTGTAAAGGGCCTCGGGATACAGTGGGCAGGATGGTCAAAAGTGGACTTGCAGCAAAGTCAAGTACATCTTGTAACTGCATTGCATTTTCCAGTACATACCGCAGATGCATAACATTGCATAGAAAAGGTGCAAGCAGTGAACTACATCATAAAGTCCCAACATGAATGATAACGCATACATCAAAAACATGGTAAGTTAACAGCCAGAAGTAAAACTTAGCCAATGCTAAGACAGATTTCCTCAAAGAGGAGGTGGATGCCAACAGGGCCCTGCTCTTAGGGAGATTAGGAGAAATGGACCCTCAATATCAAAGGAAGCAGTGCTGGAAGGATGTGCCTACCAAGGTGATGCAGCTAAACCTGAAAGACAGACAATTAGGTCCCTACAAAATAGGTACAATGATAATAAAAGCACAGGAGATCTAAGGAGAAACCGACCCACAATAGCTGTTGTGAGACACGAACTGGAGGTGGTCCAAATTAGAAGGCATTCCACAACATCCTACATCAGTATGTAGCAGCACACCTCAGCAGCCACACTATACAAAGTAATGGTGATCTAAATGCCCTGAAGCTCCACTAGAGTGAATATGATATGTAATATAAAGTACAGTATGCATGTAATACAGGTGTAGATAAGGCTGCATGAGAAACACACATGCAACACACTGTGAACCACAATATATGTAATATGTAATATACCAGTGCAATACATGTAATATGTGGGATATATGAGGCAATGTATCTTGTGTATCATGGGACTTGTACAAAAGTAGCCATGCATCAGTACATCACATGATACAGTGGTAGCCAGTAGCAAAATGAACTATATAGGTGGCTATATTGGAAATATTGCAGAAATCCAGTTAAATTAATGGTGATTTCCTGTGCTATTTCCTGATTTATATAACACCACTGGTGATAAATGTTCCATGATAAATTTGTTTTTTGTGCCATCTAACCTCCAGATAAACATTTCTCTAGAGGTTAGATATGTCACAATCACTTTCCTTAACCTTTACACATAACAGAACCAGTCAGAGAGCAGCTATTGCATTCATGAGTTATGGTCATGCCCCCTCATACATGAAGATAAATTGCATATTTTGAGTAACTCCATTGTGTATTCCCTGTATATCTGGATATTATGTATCACATCATTGGCTACCACTGTGTATGCAGTGTAAAATCACTAACAAATGTATTGCAGGTATGTGCATCCATGAATCACTCAAGACCAACACATCCCTGCACCTCTTATGTCAAAGTTGAGTCTACAAGGCTATAAAGTATAGACTACTCTATCCCCCATACCACGTATTGAGGTTAGGGTGGAGGGGCTTGGATCCATATGTAGTGCTGAGTGCCTAAGGGTGCTTGCAGCAGGTCAAGCTGGAGAAGGATGCTGCATCAACAAAGATACACACCATAGCTGACACTGTGCCAACATCACTGCACGGCCACTGGTGTATACTGTTAAATTCTGGAGCAGATAGGAGGTGGAAGGGAGGGTGAATAATCACTGAGGGTTGATGGTGGCTTGGAGCTTGTCTTGTTGACCACTTGTCGTGAAGACATGCATTGGTAAGCCTCTGTGTAATAGTTTGTTTGATGCATGATGAAGCACTATTGCCAACACATAATGATCAAACAATGGGGCCTAATTAAAATCATATGGCCAACTAGGCACCAAATGTTATGTGCACACCCCTAGTGGAACTCCCTCCTTCCAAATACCCACATTTTTCCAATGTACCATACAGTACATGTCGCCATGCTGTAGGACACATGGAGCAACCAACAATGCTTTCCACACATAGTACAAGATACAAACACTGCAATGTAAAGTGATTCACATCACTGTCTGACAATGTCCATATCTCCATACAAATGGCCAGCAACGATCAACAATCTTGATACAACATTGTCCACCAGTGGTCAGTAACCATGAGAAGTCCAGCCCTGAGCAGGATGACAGCAATCAATGTGAACCAAAATAGCAACCTAATGTGGAAAATATAGATATAAAGTCCAACAGAACACATCAACAAATACAGTAGCAAGCACAACTGTTATTCCTAACAGGTACAGCACCAGAAGTACTAAATAGAGAAGATGTCACAGTTAGCAATTCCAGTGTGGGGAGTATGATGTACTGTAATGAATTATTGTGACAGCACTTAGGATTCCATTCCAGTAATGAACAACACTTCCCAAGACCAAGTCACTCAATTCCAGTACCATCACAAAACAATCCATAGCATGACAGGAGTGACATTGAAACTACCACAACAAAGGGAATTGCAACTGATCTTTATGTGAGGGACTTCCTAAATGTAGTAGGAACATTGTCAGTGAGCTGATGGAAATACAGAATGCACTAGAACAACAGACAATCAGCACCACTGCAAGTCATGGCCCCATGGAGGTGGTGGATGAGGGTCAACAACAAGCCATCCATGGACATGAAGAGATACATCAGTACAGCATATCTTACATGGTGGCAGCACTCAATGATATTCATAACTTCTGCCAGAGCAACACTGCAACAATGAACAAGCAGGCTGTACTGCATGAGTAACTGGAGAACTATAGTCTGGAGTGTACATGTGGCAGCCATTCTATTGATTATGCACTTGAAAAGATGGTAGCAAACATGCCATAAGCAAACATGCTGGTTCCATAGACAGTGACAAGCAGCCATGACCTCCACTTGGGCTGGTCTGCTGGTAAAGTGGTAGTGCTACCACTTGTGGTGCTGACTACCTGTGTTCCGGGAGTCAGCACAGAGAGTCAGAGGGTCGGCCATGGGAAGGTAGGATGAGCTTCCCATGGACAGCTCTCTTCATCTGTGGGGGAGGGTTTTGGTTTCCTAGCATGCTAGTGACACCCAGTGAAGACTGGTTGTACAACATCCAGGACCCCCAGATAGTGGGCGGGGGGCATCGGCAGATGTCTATGGGTTGAGTGTGGAAGCATGCCTGACCTGACATCATTGCACATCTGCACCTCCTGGTAGAAATCTAAAGGGAAAAGCCCTGTGCACAGCAGCACCATGAAGCCCCTAGTCCAACACCTGAATTACACCCCAGGCATAAGCCTTGGCTGGGGCCTCAGGTGTATCTCAGTCTTACCCCTCAGGGAATCCCACAGCAAGCGGCAAGCAATGGGTCTCCCAGTCCGGGCAGCCTGAGGGGGATGCTGGGTGCTCAGTACAGGTGCCGAAGGGGAGGTACATCCCCTGTCCATCAACCAGGCAAGAAAAAGAAATGAAAAAAAAATCCACTGCAATCATCACAGCAACTATGGAGCATGCAAAGAGATGGCCAGGAGGCCTAGAGTATGCAATACTCTACTTATGACCATCCTTCAGGCCAACAACACCTCATAGATCATTGTACAAGGTTACAGCAGGCCTTTAATTAACAGGCACACAAAGGTGGCTAGAGCAAACAGAATGCTCATGCGGTAGAAACATACAGTGACTGGAGCCTGGTGAGTTACAGGAGAGTGGGGATTGTGGGAAGGGTGCATGCTCATCTGCCTATAACTCTGCAGAATTCCTTCACTGTACTGACAGGATAGCAGGACAGCACAGCCGAGAGGAGGCACCCATACCCGTGGGAAGGGAGGAAGTGGGGGACATCAGAAGGGGAGGCCCCAAGAAGGTAAGGAAGGAGAAAGAGTTCCCCAGCCAAGGAGGAAACAGCTGCTGGTGGGATTTCTATAATTAAGAGGCTAGACTTAGGAGAAGGGGGAGGAAGGGAGAGAGAGATGAAGAGCCTGAGAGGTGCTTCAGCTTGGAGGAATGGAGAGCATATCCAGAGAATCACTAGGGCACCAGGAAATGGGAGGGTGTGAAACATCATTGTCCACCTGGGGCAAATGACCTGGAAAAGGTCAGGTAGTGGTAATGAAGGATCATTTCAGGGAGGAGCCTCAGGCAGGTGGCATGTGAGAGGAGGGATGTGCCAGTTACTGTATGGACTCCTGTGATGCCACCAGCTATAGTGAGAGGGGGTGGTAGGGTATTGTAACCGATGAGGGTGGTGTGGGGGCCACTAGGTGCCCAGGACTTCTTGTACAAAATTGTGGTGAGTGATTGGAGGGTGGGGGGGGTTCAACTAGATACCAGGGAAGGGTTTAGTTTTACCAGGGCTGGGAATCGGGGGAGTGGGCTACCACTGAACACAAGGGAATGGTTAAGTTTTACTGGGGTCAGGAATCAGAGGTTGGGGGTACCACTGGACCACTGGACACCACCAAATGGTTTAGTTGTACAATGGCCAGGGATTGAGTATGGGGGTGTCAGGGAATGGTTTAGTTTTACTGGGGCCAAGGATCAGAGAACAGAGGGTACCACTGGTACTACTGGACACCAGGGAATGATTTCTTTTTAAAGGGTGTAAGGGCTTAGAGGATGGGGGGACCATCAGAAACCAAGGAATGATTTCTTTTTAACAGGGCCAGGAATCAAAGGATGGGGGGTGCAATGGACACCAGGGAATGTTTTGTTTTTAACAGGGCTGGGGATCATGGTATTGGAGGGTGGCACTGGACACTGGGGAATTTGGTGTTTTTTATTGGGCTGGGAATCGCAGGACAGGAGGACCACTGGACACTAGAGAATGAGTACTGCTCTATAAGGATGAGCAATCAGAGTGGGTGGGGCTGGTTGCAGGGGCACAAACCTGCTGCTACTTCTGATGAAAATGAGCCCATAATTGGCATGCATATGGCTTCTTAGTGTCTTGCATGCCCAATGGGCTCATTTGGCTGGTGCCGGCTGAATATTACACCAGGAGCTGTCAGCATTATTGGGTCTGGAGGAGCTGTTCCATGCACTTCCAAGATTCATGTTAGGAGAGCACTACTCAACTTAGTGCTGTGTCAATGTGCCTCTATATTCGGTCAGATAGCACTGGTGCATTAACTGACTGAATATAGCATCCCATGGGTCATGGGCAGGGGCAAGTGCAGTGCAAACCTTTTCACTCCATTTTTGCCCCTTTTCCAATATTTATTTATTTATTTACGAGTTTTACCAGGTTGGCATACTGAGCAACATGCTTGATTCCAGATGCGACCTGATTAGTGTCATTGATGAGTTAAAGTGCTTCCCCTGATTTATTTATTTATTTATTTTTGTATGGTAAGGTGATCCTGGTGTTTTTTAAAAGACAAACAGTAATCACAGTTGATCACCAGATATTAAAAGTGTATAACCTTTGATTTAGGATAGTACAATGTGCATACTTCAAAGGCCCTCAAGGTTTTTACTCTGGTTGTAGATCTGAAAGCATTGCTTCTTTCTTTTCCTTTAGGATAAACATATTCTGTACAAACCAATTTTGTAATGATGCAACATTCGACTTTAGCCTTGAATGACATTAGCAGTATTGCTGGAGCTCCTATAAATTACTGCACCATCTGCATAGAGCAGCATTCCTGAAGCACTAGAGTGAACTGGTAAAGGATTAACAAGTAATAAGAACAAAATGAGGAGGAAAATGCAACATCGTGGGACCCTACTTGAGGCCTCCAAAAAGAAGACGAAGTATTATCAAGTGTCACCATTTGTGATCCGTTGTGGAGATAACTCTTAACACATGTTAGTACTAACTCACTTAGACCCAGATTGCTTAGTCAATTTAGCAGGACATTTTTATTAATTAAGTTACAGGATGTTGTTAAATCTATGAATATTGACTAGGTCATGCAACTATTGTCAAAAGGTGCAAGAAATATTCATGAAATTGATTAGTGTCATTGATGAGTCAAAGTGCTTCCCACCTAAACCTGTGCTGCTTCTCAGCTAAAAAGCCATGGGAGTCTAAGTAAACTTGCAGCTGGTTATGCATTACTCTTTGCTGCATCTAGCCCACAGTAGGTAAGCTGGAGATTGGTCTGACATTTTCTAAAAGCTGTTTAGATTCCCCTTTAGGAAGTGGTATAACTTTAGCCTATTTCCAGCAGTCAGGCACTGACCAGCTGCAGATAAGGAGATTAAATATTTGTGCTACTGGGGCACATATCATAGGAGCAGCTAATTTAATTACTCTGGATTCAAGGTCACAACCAGCAGAGGCATCTGACACATATTTCTATGATCTGGATGCAAGACAGGATGCAACACATGTTGCAAGGCCAGTGCTGCAACATAATTTTATGAAGCAGTGCCTTTGTGTCATTCTTGGCCCTTTAAAAAACCTTCCCAGGCTTTGTTCTTCTCCTCTGTAATAAACCATGTTAGATAAACCAATTCTCAGTAGCATGGTATGGACAGTGTATTGGCTGAGGCAGGTAGTAATTTGTTATGCAATCCTGCAGAGATAAGTGACAGTGAGCTGTACCTGATATTTTGTTGTTGGGTCCTGTGGTAGACACTTATAAATAACAGGATCTGAGAGTTGCTGTGTGATTTTGACTATATATAATTCTTTATGACACATAACAACAGCTCCCCCATCAACAGATTTGATGACCGTATCATCCTTGTTATGTAGGGGATCTGTGGTCTTCCAGCTTTTAGGCTAGGGTGATAGTTTCTGGAATGACAATTAACATTAGACATGTCTTAAAAACTCAAGTTTTCAGGTGTACTAGCAAAACCATGTACAGAACTAGACAGTATAACACATTTTCCAACTTAGAAACATAGAGACATAGAAGGTGACAGCAGATAAGGATCATGTGGCCCACCTAGTCTGCCCCTTTTCCCTACGTAATGCAATACCGCAGTTCCTAGTTGATCTGCAGCTTACCCTCTCTTCCCTACTGTAAGAGTATGCATTATATGCATTCTTGAATTCCCCTACCATTTTTGCCCTCACCACCTCCGCAATGAAGCTGTCACAAGCATTAGGAACCAGCCACCATGTTACTGGCCACATGTAAGTATGTACCATTTCAATTACTGCGTCAGTTGCTTTAACATCTATTGCCTAAAATCAAGTTGTAAAAATTATAAAACAAAGATACAGTAGCCACATGAACATATGTTACCATAATTATAACATAATATACAATCCCAGTGCCATAAGAGCATTTATAGTTTCTGATTAAACTTGTTACAAGCAAAGATAGCTTTGACGTGTCACTTAATTGTAAATGACATCCTACTGTGTCAGATTTATATGCGCATTAAGTATTAAGTACAGGTACAGTTTAATCAGTAGTTACTAAGGTAGGACCATTTAAATTTTCCAATTTGTTATACAGCACATACGAACTATAAAACTGAAAATAATCAAAAACTGAAAAATATCTTGTTTCATTTTCACTTAAACCACACACTGCCAACAATAAAATTATTTTGGAATATAATTTAACTTGGAGGTAAAGGCAGCAACTCACAACACTAGACTACTCAGCAGTAGTCCTACATTCTCAATGTTTATTACACTACAGGAGACATTTAATGCCCTATACCACCACTGTGGGATAACTACATAATTAACTGAAAGAACACTGTCAAGTGGTTACAAATTCTAATCTCCACACAGTAGATTTATTTGTATATTAGGAGGGTCAACAAGCTGAAACACTAGTTTTGCCATACTGCACTTAGTATGAAACTAAAGCGACAGAGCAGGTGTCTGGATCTTGGCATGAAAGTTAGAGGCATTGCTTTACTAAGTTTCAGCCTTCTCACTGGGATGAGGAAAAACACAAAAAAACAATTTAGGGCCAAAAAACACACAATTTCCACTGACATTACAGTTTGTATAGGCAAAACACTGCTATAAGAAAGCTTACAACAGAGATGGGTGCAACTCTGAGCATTATTATGATATAGTACATACTGAAAAATATACCATACAGCCGAACAAAAATTCCACATTAAATTGTTTTAATTGACATGTTGCTATCTTAATAAATAGAGGACACAAAATGTCCTGACTCGATGGCCTTTCAAAAAGCATTAGGGGTGAGACTGTCACACTTGAGTAGACACATGAGTAGCAAAACTCCTGACAACTGACAAGTGGAGATAAACTGTGTATGGTTTCAATGAGGATGTTGTGATGTCATCAGCATTGTGAAGGCTGCTATCTGACTGTTTTTTACTTTTAAGGATAGTGATTCTGGTATACCTAATCCCTAAACATGTATTTGGAGACTGGTGATATGAGAAATAAGGGTTATGCAATAGGATGACTCAAAATATGCAATTTATATTCACATGTGAGGGGACAAGACCATAACTTATGAGAGGCAGAGCTATGAGTGAGTTATGAAAGTCCTGCCCCTTCACAAGTGGCGATAAACTGCATATTCTGAGCCAGACCATTGCATGTTCAGTTTATACAGCATCACTTTACTAGTTACAGCTTTTAAATATGTTGTTTGAGCAAAGATTGAACTGTTTCTCTTTGATTTTATTTGCTGACTTCAGTGCTGCATATGATCTTTGTGATGGTATTGACATTGTGAAAACGTATCTCTGATTGGCTCAGTACACATTGTGATGTACCCGACTTTGTAATATAGTATCATGCTATGTTGGGTCAAGATGTTACTTTTTATCTTGTTATTTATCAGCACATGCATACTGTCTAAAAAGGGGATGTGCAATTGCTTAACTCCAGCTAATTTACTTAATTTTATTCTTTGGTAACTGGGTAAGGCCCACGTGCCTGTTTTAGGGGGCAACCAGGGAGCACTGGGGAGGTCAAGTGACTTGCTCAGAGTCAAACAGTATGCAAATGGTGTTTGTGGGAATCAAACCCAGGTCTGTCTGTTGGATGTACCAAGCTCGTTCACAACTCATTACTCTAACCTCTAGGCTATACTGCCAGCCCCAAATGTAATATACATATATATGTCATATATCTTGAAGTGTGATGGGTCAGAGCCATCAATTTCAAGTGGTGGACCTCCGTGTAAGTTATGAAAATTCTGCTCCCTTACAAGTGATCCCATACATGCATATATATTCTTTGCAAAAAACTGTGTTACTGCACCAGTTAGGGTTACACACTGCCACAAAAGTAGGCAAATACTCATCCCCCCCAAAGCAGCCAATGGGACAATACAACACAAGCAACCACAGGCAGCCATCATCAGGTAAGACAAACAGCATACAACTCTTTCCAGATGACACAAGAGACATCAATAATATGGTCCAGTGCTTCTGTTGCCATGGACACACATGCACACTTTAATACTTACACACCAAGTCCAGGCTGCAGCTAGTTTATCTACTACCTGACAGTGTCACTGTATTGTATATTTGGAGTCATTTTCTAAATGTTTCTTTTTTTAATGTTAGAATGAATATATATATATATATATATATATATATATATATATATATATATATATATATATAGTGAAACTGGATTAAAATTGCATGCAGCTGTGCACCTTTCTGTTTTTAGTGCAGCATTGATTTCATTGTATTCTCAATAGTAAGAAATTGCAGGAATGCAGTGGGACCCAAATTTCATGTTTTATTTTTTTTCATCAAATCATGATTGCTTGCTAATATATATATATATACAAACAGATGGCATGAAATGATAATAGTGTCATGAAAAATAACAGTACTGGACATTATTGCATTTAGTTCAATATTTTATGCATATGTGCAAACTTGTTTTACTTATTTTGTACAGTTTTTGCATGCAGTCATGACCACATGATAAGGTATATAGTAAGAAATGGCACAAAAAGACAATTGTGTGTTCAGAATTACCAACTGTTAATATTAGTGCTCTGGGATCATAATTTCACACTACTGTTGCACATCAGTGTTGGTTGACATTTGCTTGGAATAATGACTACATACTAATGCCAGTACTAGCACATCATACGAAATGGTAGTAGTGGACTTAGAAATACTGCTTATTTACAGTACATCACTGTACTGGGAACAGAATTTCAGGCAAATGTCTTAAATTTTGGGAGGGCAGAAAAATGACACATAATCAAGATTGTATAGTAATTTCAATAGTAACATATCACAGAAATGCTAATAGTATGTTCACCAGTACCAGTTATTAACATCACTATATTAGGATCCAAATTTAATGCAAATGTTCAAAACATTTTTTTCTTTTAGATTTACATGGCATCATTAGAGCATGTTAATGTCAGTGATAAGAACTGACAGAACAATAGTGCATTGAGAAAAGCCAATTATTGTTATGTAACAGCATTGGGATAAAAAATTCATGCAAATTTACAATTTCTTGCAAGCTGGTTCTGCAGCCTGAAGTGGGTGTGTATGTGTTGAAGTGTGCCCATGGCTACAGAAGCACTAGGCCATGATGGTGGATGTTTCTTGTGCCATCTGGAAAGAACTGCATGTTGTTTGCATGACCAGGTAATGGCTGTCTGCAGTTATTTGTGTTGTTCTGCCCCTTTGGCTGTTTTGGGGAGGGAAATGGGAGTTCGAGTTGGAAACCCTAACACCGCATTTCCCTACTTTTGTGTCGTTAAGTGTAACCCTAACTGATGCATTAACAGTTTTTTGCAAAGAATGTCCTTTCTTTTCGAGATAGTACATTGAATGTATATGGTATTTCTGTTTATGTTTTTACATCATACAGTAATGTACTATTTGACATCAGCAATATTCTCTGTGTGAGGTCTTCTGATCTTCACATATCATTGAGCTTCATCTTCAGCATCCATTGTCCACATGAGCACTGTTATATTAGAGATGCCGCTTTGCAAAATACAGTGGGCCAGATATTCAAAAGGGTTGCGCCATGCTCAATAGGGTTGCACCTGCTCAAGTCCGAAATTGCTCTATCTCCGATATTCAGCAGGAGGCAGTTGCGCCACTGAAAACATGCTGAGCAACAGTGCAATGCAAATGAATGCATGCTGAACTGGAGGGGGAGGAACCATGCATAAACTGCACAGCCCGATATTCAGCCAGGCTGTGCAGAGTTGTGCAGGCACAACCCCCAACCTGCACCTGCACAACTTTGAGCCAAAAAAAAAAGGATCAAGTCGAGGGCCACCCACAGGTGAGCTGCCGCATTGCAGGGCGCAACTCAACAGCTGCCACCTGTGGCTGGCCCTCAACCCACTCCCTGTGCCCCCCCTGCAGCCCGATCATGGGCAAAAGCGTGTAAAATCCCCACCACCACCCCCACTGGCCGGACTGCGGGCATAGCTTACATTCCCCCCCACCAGTCCGAGCGTGAGCAGCAATGTGTCTCCGAACATATCCCTGGTGGTCCAGTGGACTAATAAGCCCAATCACGGCTGGAGTAGTATCACACACACCCCCACCAAAACACATCCCTGGTGGTCCAGTGGATCAATAAGCCTGATCGCTGGCTGGAGTAGTATTACACCCCCAAACACATCCTCGGTGGCCCAGTGGACCGATCAGCCCAATCGCTGGCTGAGTAGTATTACACACACACACCCCTCAAACATATCCCCAGACCTAGTGTCCCTCACCCCACCCACCCACCCACAAAGCCCCACCACCCCGGCCTTCAGCCGGCAGGAGGCAGTATCCCACCCGCCTCGTTGCCCGCCGCTCACGACTGACTGTCCAGTAGGGCTGCACGCCCATTGGTGCACAGCAAGAGCCAATGGGCATGCTGCCCATACCATACAAGACAGTCCAGATTTGTGAATGAATGTATTGCTAATGGCATGCAGATGGGGCCATAATCGGATGCAAATGGCCCCCCTGCACCTTGCATGAATTATGGCCCCATTTGCATGTCACCTTTTGAATATCGGAAATTTGCACATGGCGCAATGGTACTTGTGCCACCGCAAGTTGAATGCACCACTCTGACCACTTGCGGTGGCGCAAGTTCCACTGCGCCATGCACAGTGGATGTAGTGGGTGATATTCAAAGAGTTGCTCAAGGCGGCCAACCTTTGAATATCGCCTGGTCATACCCCAGCGCAACTATTTTGTGCAGCGCAAGGGCTTGCTCCACAAAATAGCGCAGTTTGAATATCTGGCCCAGTAAGTCTTTTAATCTGAGAAGCCACATTTTTACGTTTGCCGTGCACACATGTGCAGTGAACATTTTGGTAGGATAGTAGCTTTTGAGGGATACGGCACTGTCTCTTAATGCAGAGTGGTCTGCAAGGGGCTTGTCAGTATCACACCAATCATCAGCCAGGCTGATCATGACAGTATTCTTGGCTTGCCAGGCAGAAACTTTGTGTATTTCAAAGGAGAGAGTCAAGCCAATCATAGGCCAGCTCTTTCCTTTGCTCTAGCTGACCAACAAAGCACAGCTGATCTGTCATGATCCACCTGCTACACCGTGTAACAAAGAAAGCCATCCATCACTGTCTGTTGCTGTCCCTCCCTTACTGTATCCCCTGATCCTCAGATTCAACACCCACCACCCCACGCCACCCCCACAAACATAACACCAACACTGGGGGTGCCCAATCCCCCAGTTTTGCCACCTGAAATAAAGAAAACCATCCCTCTGTAATTTTTTTAATACAGCCTGCAAAAGAAAAAAACATCCATCAATGTCTGTTGCAGCTGCTGCAGTAACTGCCCCCAGCCCAACCTACATTATGTTATTATTATGGTTATTTTAACCATGTCAACTGCTGCCCCCACACAAGAGAGAAACCATCCATCGATGTCTGTGGCAGCCACTGCCATAACTGCCACGCCCAACCCATGTTGCTATTATGGCATGGGGTTGCCCAATCCCTGTGCCGGCTGCTACCCCCACCCAATCTGTTTTCTAAGTAATGATGTCTTGATCTACCTGCAGTAACTACAGTGGACAAATAGAAATGATGTTGCCTCATCATTATTTTTGTTAATGCCCTAATCTGTACTGCACTACTTTATGCATAAATTACTGCAACAAAAATAGTTTACAAAATAATATTTCCATCCATTGCCAGCCCTCAAAATACAATAGTTGAACCACCAAATGAAATGGCAACAACTTAACAGATGCTAAGTGCTGAGTATGTTTAAAAGTATTTAGAAAATGGCAAGAATCAATTCTCAAATTTCATTGGCTCAGACAGGCTCCAAGCTGGGCATTTATTTTTTAATAGATGCCGACCTAAAAATAAGAGCCACTCTAAGTGCCACTTCACAGAGTAACATTCTGCAGAGGTACCCAACCTGCTCTGTAATTGGCTGCAAGCATCTCAGAAAATTTGAATTGCCCGCCATGTTTTTTCTCTTGCTTAGCGAGAGCTACAGGTCCTCCCCCACTACTTGCTTCAGTGCTGCTGCCTACCTCGTAATAAAATAAAAAAAAATGGAGAATGATTTTGCGGTCGGGAGAATGAAGACATTTTCATAGCCTTATTCTTGAGTATGGCATGACTCTCCCGACCGCCATCTCACACTACCGCGCTGCACAAAAACTAAATGGAAGCCATTGCTCCTTTAGGTTTCATTTTCCAAAGTGCTGCTTTAAACACGACTGCTACCATTCACTGCACTGCCATACAGTAAACACAACTCCTGAGAGTCGGGAGGTGGAACCAGAAACCACACCAGTAGCCATTACAAAAACAAATCCTTAACATACACGCACAACTCTGCCCCGGTCTCACCTGCAGCCCAAAGTAAACAGTTACTTCCTTTACTATGCTTTATCTCCCAAACAGGCACAAATGGCACTTCGTTCTCCTGAGCTGAACTGCAGCAGCTCCTGGCCCTTCAGAAATGGGGACACATGCAAAAAAAAGAAAGAAATATGCTCTGTCTGACAAAATTAACACACTGTATGTGGGGGGGGGTTATAAACAGACTGCTATGGGAGGCTCTAACTGCATACAGCCACTTTTTTTTTTTAACTACAGAGTCCCTAGTAGGTCAAAACTCCATAGCTCATGTAGGCGGAGAAACTATTTTATTATAAAACTAATGTGAAACATTTATTCACAATTTTTATTCTTTTTTTTTTTTTTTTTTAACAGTGCCCATTTTCTAAGCGCAATAATACCCTCCAGGGTGGGCTTTATTGGGAAATACCGGACCTTCCAGGGGCTATAAGGCCCTCTGCCTGCAGTGTCGGGCCTCATAACACCCCTGGGCAGTCTGGTATTTCCCAATAAAGCCCACCCTGTCGGTTATTATTGCTTACATGATTCATATGCTCCCGTGGTACTGTAAGGGCTAATGCTGAACCCACTGCTTAACTGGTATAACACACAGAAAGACAGACCATTGTAATCCCTAAGATGCTCATTTCCTCTGCACCATCCCTAGATGATGTACAAGTGGAGCAGCTTAAAATGCAATTGTACAGGTGGCGCAGATACATCATAGGCCTTTGGCATCTCTCTCAGCCATGCGTTTATGAGCAGACCTTTCATGCTTTGCAAACCATAGTTTGCTGTTGAGGACCGCTATCCTGCTGCCTAACGTTCTGTGAAACCAGATAAATAGGGCAAAGGATAATGCTGCATTTCCTATTGAAAATGTCACAGATGCCCCCTCTAACACCATGAATGTGGTCGGTGTTTGGAATGGTCCCTGCAACTACAGTGTGTGTGGGGGGGGGGTTGCATGAACCTTCCTGACGGCAGACCTAAAACAGTACCACTAATCATTTACACTGCAGTGTGTCCCGGGCATACCCCCCCTCCCAAAGTACCTCCAAGCGAGCAGGTGGCTGATGATGACTTGCCGTCTGACTCTTCAAACAGTGAAACAAACATGTCCAAATTGTTGAATCCACCTGACCGTGCAACTAGTAAACCTATATAGAGACATGCATTTGATTGATGTATATCTTCCCTATTGGTTAGGGGAGCATGGCAGCAGGGGATGCCAGTGTGCTCCATAATTTACATCCAGGAATGCTGCCAATAGTAGCATTACATCCAGACCGCAGTATGGGTGACGTCACAGGCTCCCTCCGGAGTCCTGCACTGCTTGCTATCTTGGTTCTTTTACTAAGAAATTAACTCAAGGAGCCACTTCACAACTGCTTTTACTCCACACCGAAGACAGAACTGCATCACCATTTTTTATCAGTCCTGAACAGTTCAGAGTGTGGGAGTTCTGAGGTAGGAGGGACACAATCTATATACTGTTGTAACAGGCTTTGGACCATCGTCTGAGTTAGGGAGGTGAAGCCTACAGGTTCCAAGCCAGGTATGTCCCTCCCTGCCATTTTTAAATAAAATATAAGCCGTATTTATTCTCCGTTGTATGGTCATCATTGAAATATAAAATGTGAAGTTGATTTCTAGTCTGAATCCTTTTTTTTTAAAACAGCTTCGACTCTACAACCCTATTTTAGCAGAACGGGAGGCTTCCGGTATGTATCATGCCTTTGGGAACTGAATATTCTTCACTACAACACACATACAAAACGGTATCTGTGGGAATTCCAGATTTATTTCCAGTGTGTGATGCATCTTCTTGATGTAATACACCCTCCAGGGTATTAGATTGAGGTGGTGACATTTCCAAGTCCTGCTGCTGTATATGGTGGCCAGCATCTCACTCATACTATATTAAGAGTGACATATGCAATATGATGTCTTCATATACCTACTTCAAATACCTTGGAGTAACCCTGGACTGCCACCTTACCTACAAGCCACACATTGATATTGTTGCTAAGAACGTAAATACTAAACTAGGACTACTCTACAGATGCAGACGCAGTCTGACCCCAGAAGCATTTAAACTTGCAATCCACAGCTCGGTACTATCTGTTATTGACTACAGCTTGGTTATATATGGAGCTGTCACAGCCACATCTCTCAAAAGACTAAATATTGCCCTAAACAAAGCCGGTAGACTATCACAAGAGCCGGCTACCTCACCCATACTTGTGATCTATTCGCCCTAACCGGGTAGCTCAAACTACAAGACCGCATCGAGTACCACTTATCTATCCTTGCCAAGCAAGTGTTGCTTGGAGCCCTGCCAATGGGCATCGCCAGTCTTCTATCAAAGCCTCAAAAGTAACGTCACACCCAGTCCTCTGTCTCCGAACTCTTTCATATTCCTAAGGTTCGGACCACCCAATGCCAGTGATCCTTGCCTTGCAGAGCTCCTAGCTGGATGAATGGCCTGAGCTGTGAACTGACTAGCATACCTCAAATTACCTAGTTCAAGCATCTCCTGCATCTGCACATCTCAAAGGAAAGTGAGTGTACCTGTTTTAATTAGTCATGCGACTTGCACCTCATCTGGCAACCTGCATTCCCCAGCCTTCTTGACAAGGCTCCTGGCTGCATCCTTCCTCCCCTGCTCAATCGCCTCTCTCACCCTCCCCCCTACCTGTTATGTTCTGACCCTCCTACTATGTCCCACTAACTCACCCACTATGACCCCTGACTGACACTTTTCCACACCTTTCTTTCTCTCCTCCCTCACCCTCCCTCCCCCACACCTCACCATCCCTTCCCTCTTGTCACCTTCTCCTCCTGTGCCTGCCCCCACTCCCACCCGTTACCCCTTCCTGCCTCACTCAACATGCTTGACAATGCCACCTGGCTGCATCCCCCCCCCTTGTTCTCTGTTCTGCTGCTACTCTTCATCCCCTGACTCACCCTTCTCTTATTATTTCCAAATGGGATTACCCACCCACGTTTTCACCTATAAAGTCCTAGAATGCCAACTATGTATCTAATTGCAATCACCTGTGTTTACTATGCATTGTGCTTTTCTACTGTTTGCTGTATTTGATATTATCTGTACATGTTATTGTGCTTTATACTCTGTCTGATTTGAAACCCCTTCCCCATTATTGACGTGGAACCTTTGTAAATGAGCGCCACTGTTCTCAAAGGTATTTTCTAATCCTAGATTGAAATAAATAAATAAAATATAATATCCACTGGGGTGAACACATCTGCAAATCAACTTAGTCTTTTTAGTCTTTACCATGCTGTATGCATCTTTGAAAAGAAAAATCGCAAGACTTATGACAGACATTTTCAAAGAAACATGAAACCATCTCTATTTGGCATGCTACAACTTTATGTCCTTCTATTTTATACCGATACCGTCTTGAAGTAAGACATTTATACAAACTATGCACCCGTTTTCCTAAGACAGAAAAAAAACTTCCTGAAACAATCTGTAAAAGATAGTTTACCAAAGTGGATCATATATACATATTTGTTTAATTTAGAATGCTGCAACAAAACATGCATATCGACTGAATCATTATTGGGAGGTATTTTTCAAAGAGAACATTTTGTCTGATAGAATTTAAATTCTTAATTTTTATTTTAATTTTTTTTTTATTGTGTGGAGTAGATTTCAATAAATAAATTGAATACCCTGAGCTGCGCTTCTCAAAGCATTCCTATCCCCTCGCCATCCCATGATGGGCAATCGATACCGAATGAGAACTGGAATTACAATTTTGGGGACATTCATGTGAAATTGCAAGACTATTCATTTTTGTGATTGGCAGTGGATTTTTTTTGTTAATGTTATTATTTATTCAGGAATATATAAAAGACCCAGTGTTTCTGTCACTCCACACCCCGATTCTGTCTATATTATGCCCATATTATTGACTTGCAATAAACAAATTGAAGGAAAAATCCAAGAATGTTGCCAAAGATCTGGAAGGAAAAGGAGAATGGGGAGTTCTATGAACTGGCTAAGTTGCTGCCTCTCCCGTCTGCCATCACATCTCGGCTGGACAAGGCTTCCATCATCCGACTGACCACCAGCTACCTGAAGATGAGAGTCGTCTTCCCAGAGGGTAAGTTCTGTACCTTATACTGTAGTATGTAGACTGAGCACAGGATGCTTTAATTTTTTATTTATTTTAAATTCTAGTGTATTTATCCAGGACAGTCCTGCTGAGATACCACATCTGTTTGCATTGGAGGCAGGGGTACTGCTTATAACAACTTTAAGGTTACGAGATCTGTGGGCTTATTCGAAACTAGCCACACAGTGGGTCCAGGGTTGTGGTGGGGGGTTGAACCTGCAGGGTCTCCTATTGGAAAATGAAATATGTTCTTTAAAAATGAGATTCTCCATTTCAACTAGGGATTTGCTTTTTGAAACTGGGATCTCACAGCTAGTACTGAAATATAACTACTTGGCCTCACTGTACTCCCAGTCTGGCTTTCATTGAACAGGTAGCAGCGAGGCACTGCATGGCAATTCTGTTGTCAGAAAAAAAAGGCCAAGTATTGGCCACTAAAAGGTACTGTACAACTGGAAAACTACATTCTGTATTTTTTCCTACCAAAGCTCCACAGAACAACAATCTACGATTCTTACTGAGTCCTGTCAAAATTATTTTAAAAAGGGACCTCTTCATGCAACTCTATAAGCCATTCCACTTATTGTGTATATATTTATACAATACTGAAAAGTGCACAAACAAATGAGTTATACCCCCACTCGTGTTGTATGTATGTACTGTATGTATGTATGTTATATATATATATATATATATATATATATATATATAGAACAACTCGGAGACTTGTAGTAGGGCAGCAGCCAAGACCAATAGGATGCGGGGATGCATCACTAGGGAGATCACCTCCAGAAGGAGGGAAGTGATACTCCCTCTGTATAACTGCTTGGTGAGGCTGCACCTCGAGTACTGAGTGCAGTTTTGGAGGCCACACTTAAAGAGGGACATTAAACTCCTAAACTCCTGGAGAGGGTCCAGAGGAGGGCAACCAAAATGATTTGGGGCTTGGGGGACAGGATCTATGAGGAGAGGCTCGAAGAGCTAACTACGTACACATTGGAAGAGAGAAGGGACTGGGGGGACATGATAGATGTCTTCAGGTACGTGAAGGGGGTAAATAGGGGAGGAACAGTCAGGGTGCTTCGAAGGAAGGAGGAGGGGGCCACTAGAGGGCATGGGTGGAAGCTGAAGGGGGGAAGATTTAAGTGAGAAAGGAGGAGGTGCTACTTCACTGAGAGGGTGGTGGAGCCATGGAATGCGCTGCCTAGGGTGCTGGTGGAGGCAGAGACAGTGGAGGGGTTCAAGAGGGGGTGGGACAGGTACAGGGGAAGGGTTCTGGAAGCAAAATCCAATGCAGTGAGAATATCCAGAACTGGGAAGGGAGAAGCCAGAGAAGGCGAGGGTGGCAGCAAGGTCAGCTCCCAGGGTGGGGGCTGACCAAACAAGCAGACGCGAAAGACCATTAGGCCTATTCTGCTGGCATTTTAGTATGTTAGTGTATATATATATATCATCTCCAGTTGTAGAATGCGTGGTCATGACATACAATGCAACTTGTAAACTAAATGACTGTGACATATGCAACCAGTACATATGCAAACTGTATCTTTTTTTTTCATTTTATTTTAGAGGTTGAACATAATCAAATAAAATAACTCAATATGTGCACTTTACAGTGTGTGTGTGCGTGTGTGTGTGTCTGCGGTGTTTATATGTATGCATGTGTTTGTGAGTGTGATTTTCATCAAGGTCTTTTCTATTCTGTTTATTTTGCTGCAGCCCAGTTTACACAGAATTTTCAGAAGAGAGAGTAAATGTACAAGTGGTGCCTGCATACTGTGTATCGTTTACAAATGTTCAGTATTTCCATCAGAAGGTACCTGCAAGGTGCTGTAATCATTCAGGAGGAGGCTAAAATGTGTGAAACTTCAGCATCATTTGTAGAATTTTTATAATTTTTGATGGCTATAATGACAAATAATCATTTTTGATAATTAACTTACAATGTGCAACTTTTCAGAAATATCGACATGCCCATTTTATTTTAAACATATGCATAGTGATAATTCTGCAAAGTTAGTGAAATCGAATATTTACTATGAGCAGCTTATTACAAATTAACAAAATGTAATCAACATTGTCCATGACTTTTAGCTCCCCCCATGAATAGTAAGATGCCTTGTTTCCAGCACTGACTAAATATAGTCACAATGAAACAAACAGATATGTACAATTGAACTATTACTGCCTTCTTGTTATGCAGCAAATCTGCTCCATTTAATACAGCTAATAAAGCCAGTCAAGGTTTTCGATTGCAATTAAAAAAGTTTCAGCAAATGCTGAATCACTACTACACCCTCATAATAGGAGAGAGAGAGAGAGAGAGAGAGGGAGGAGAGAGAGAGAGAGAGAGAGAGAAAACTCTTTGGAACTGGCTGCTCTATGTTAGAAACTGGTTTTAATGTGTTGTATTGTTATTATGTTCCAGCACGTATGCACATATGGGATGATTTCGGTAATTACAATAAGGACGGTGTGCATTTCCATTTACACATCTCGGTTCCTTGTTGCCCAAAATATTAGAGCCAACGTTAGTATCCTGATGGCTCTCCAACTGTCCTTTGTTTAAGCGCCTGTTGTAGCTTCTCATTTCAGTTTCATTAAAATTAGGTTTCTATAATCAATGCAAACAGCTGGCTGAGTGCGATGCTCAGAATAAAGGGGATGAGAACAGAGGGGTGGGGGTGGTACAGTGCACAGTGGGTGGTAGCGGGAGGGTTTCGAGAGCTTGGTGGAGAGGAGCTGCACTAAAAGAGCATGGGCACCAGAGAGGGGTGGGGTTGTGATGGGCGGAGAGAATCAGGGTTTTTTTAATTAAGGAAAAAATGCAGAGTCCTCACTCTGTTCGTTAAAGGACTGTAGGCTCCGCCCATGCAGCCCTAAAAATGATGTGGTGCTGTTCCATGATTTGCATCTAAATGACAGAACAAAACATTCCTATAATCTCTAGTTCTAATATCACTGAGATGTTCCCCTACCCTTAGTTTGAAGGCCCTTGAGGTCTTCCCTATGTAAAATGCATCACATGAACAGGTAACTAAATAAATCACACATGTGGCGCTGCAGTTGATGAATCCCCAAATGTCAAAATCAGTTCCAACATTAGTCAATGTAAAGCTTTTTGTCTGCTGAATTTTATCACAGTAAGTTTTATACCATTCCTAATATTTAACATATTCATATATGTATATATGTTTGCATGTAGGTATGTATGTATGTATGTCACTAGCTAGCTAACTAGCAAGCTACTCGACCCCTTTCCATTGTACCAGTGCAGTTTCCCCCAGGAAAGTAAAATGATGGAGCATTTGTGCAGCAATACACTGTTGGTCCCCTTCTTGCTGTTTGTTATCCCTCCCCCCATGTCTACTATCTGTTTGTCTACCTGTCTGTCTATCTGTATGTCTGTGTATCTGTTTGACCCGGTTCCATTGTACCAATGCAGTCACCTCAGGAAAAGAAATACAAGTAAGGGGCTTTTGTCCAGTAATACACTGCCAGTCCCCATTTTGTTCTTTTTGATTTACCCCCATTTCATTCTCTGTTTCCATTATACCTCTTTTTTGTCTTTCTGTGTCTACTTTCCTTTGCTGTTTTTAGTGGTTACACAAATACTTTACTTGTGACAGGATGGAGAACATGGGAAATGGCCTGTGGTTGCAAAAGCAGAGGGGTTACCCCATGAATAAATGCTTTAGAGGAGAACTATACAACATATACTGTTCTCGGTACAATGTTATCATCTTCAGAATGTTATATGCTGGACAGCATGGGAATATTTACTTTTCAGTCATTTCTGTAGGAAACACAGTTATTTAAACTGATCTAGAAATTGGTAATATGTTTATCACAAGCCCTAATAACACAATTAAATGTGAATTCAGTCATCTAATGTTTAAGTCAGAGTATGGCAGTAATTATTAAAAAGAATAACTTGTTCTCATCTGAGAGGGCAGTGCAGAAATGTCCTTTACAAAGCCTTGTCCAGCAATAAAAACAAAAGCAAGTAGCAGATCAGAACACAGAACAGCTCACACCATTTGTTGGTCCTGAGTATTACATCAATGTTTCAAAATGATGCATGTAGATAGCTGTCTCATATACACACCATCAAGGAATGCAGGTTGAGCTAACGTAAATATAGGAAGATATCTGCAGTAAAATGAAACAAAGAAAGCATGTACCCTCCGTAATATGGTGTGTGGTCTTGTGTGTAAGCTACCGCATATTTTTGTATTCCACAAAAGTTAAGGTATTGAGAAATCACTGCATTCCAACTACTATATAATCCTTGAAAGTCCTGTGTTTGAAGAGCCATAAAAATACAGGTAATGGTGCCATTCAAGTGTCTGGTGAACTATTTGTATTTCTTGGTAGCTGCACATTACCAGCTTCTCTTTAATCCATGCTTGTAATTCATTCATGTTTGCCTTCTATAACAGCTCACTCATCAGTAATTTATTTGGTACAGAATCCATACCAGGGACATGCAGATTGGTGCGGTAATCTGCAGCCTGACAGCCATCTGATGGCACAAATGAGATCATCCAGCAGTTATTCTGTTTAATAATTGCTGCCATACTCTGACTCGGACATTAGATGCCTGAATTCACATTTAATTGTGTTATTAGAGCTTGTGATAAACATATACCAATTTCTAGATCACTTTAAATAACTGTTTCCTACAGAAATGACTGAAAAGTAAGTATTCCAATGCTGTCCAGCATATAAAATTCTGAAGTTTCATTAAAATTAGGTTTCTATAATCAGTCCAAATGGCTGGCTAAGTGCGATGCTCAGAATAAAGGGAACGGGAACAGAGGGGTGGAGGTGGTACAGTGCACAGTGGGCAGTAGCGGTAGGGTTTCGAGAGCTTGGTGGGGAGGAGCTGCAAATCTGATCCATTTAATACAGCTAATAAAGCCAGTCAAGGTTTTCAATTGCAATTAAAAACTTTTGGCAAATGCTGAACCACTACTACAGCCTCATAATAGGAGAGAGAGCAAGCGAGAGAGAGAGAGAGAGAGAGAGAGATGAAACAACTCTTTGGAATTGGCTGCTCTATGTTAGAAACTGGTTTTAATTGTGAGCAATGTAAAATTGTTGTGGGTAGAATAGTATAAAAATAAAAACCAAGAAGAAAATGAGGTAAAATAAATTAATAATCCCCCAACTCTCTCCAAAAATACAGTAAAAGTGAATTAAGTAAAACAGGCGGTGCAATTACCAAAACAAAAAATACAGGATGGCGACGGAGACCAATAAATGAAAAAACCTGGTAGATAATACAAGCAAGCAGAAAAAAAAACAGAGCTAAGAAAAAGAAAAATAACAGACCCAGATTTAGACTAGGTAGAATACAAAGCTATGCAAGTAGACAGGACACCACGCAGATAAATGATGAGCTCAGATAATAAAAAAGAAATAGAGAAAAAAAAAACTCCAGGCAACAAAGCAAAGAGAGAAAAAAGAGAAAAAATTGCATCAGTGGCACAAAGTCTAGAGATAACCCAAATAAGTCCAGCAAACAAAAAATAATAAAATCAAAATAAGGAAGCAATCAAAAAGTGATGTTAAGCTGTAATGAGTAACATGTTAGATGAAAAAATAAAAGTCCATAGTGCATGGGGGAAAGATCGGACAGAGAGCTAATTAGGAAAAACTGAAAAAAGAGAGTAACAAAAATAAAAGAAAGAATCCAGAAACTTTGAAGACAAAAGAGGAAGAAAGCAACAAGGACAAGCTAAGATTAACAATCACCAAACTACATTGTCAAGATCACAGACTCGGACACAGAAAAAGAGGAAGGTGTAATGAACTGAGGGATGAAAGTGGCAGGGAACAAATAAAAAATAAATCAAGAAGGCAAATAAACTACAACTGCCATAAGACAGTCCTCAGTCTCCAAATGGAGTCGGTAACACAGTGAAAGTCCTAAGGAACAATAGTCCTTCAGGTAGCCTCCTCTCTCCAAAATGACTGTAGCAGAGCCCTGATTTCCGATAAGTTCTGCTCCTGCCTGCCTTTTTTGCTATGGGGGGACACTTTATCCCACTGATCCTTATGAAGGTCCCGCTTCTCCCGAGTGAGATCCAGGTCCATCTGCTCCTCTGAGGACACCAGATTCCAGGCACTTCACTCTTGAATGGATAGTTCAGGGCTATCAAAAGTTCAGGTTCCATCCTGAAAAAGTATGACCAGCAGAGCAGGGTGCAGCCCCTTCGGGACATCAATAAAGGAGAATAATCATTATCCAAATAGATCCGATGGTCTTTATACAACAGCTTCCCCCTTGCCAGGCCCACATCAGCACCTTATGCTTAACTGAGAAATTCAGAAATTTGACTATTATGGAGCAAGGGCTAGCTTGACCAGAAGTAGGCTTCACAGCCAAAGAACGGTGGGCTCACTCCAGCTGCAAAGAGGTCATCTATGTTTAAAAGGGAAGCAAGGAAATTCTGAAGAAATGAGGGCATATCACGACCCTCCTGTCCCTCAGGAACTCCATAGATTCGAAGGTTATTCTGCCATGACCGGTTTTCAAGATCTTCACACTGGTCTGCCAAGTTCTGCTGGTGCTGCATAGTTTTTGCAAGAAGGTGCTCAATTCAATTAATGCTGGAATCCATTCTAACAGCTGACTGCTTTAGAGCCCCAACCTGAGATTCTAAAGCCATAAAGGATGCCTTGAGTTCCAGCTGCATAAGCAATAAGACATGGCAGGGTGTGTGTTGAACAGATTTTACCGCATGCCCAGGGGCGTAGTAAGGCATGAGGCCCAGCCAGGTGCCTTCAACCCCTGGAAGTGCAGTAATATCTGTTCAACACACAACCCGGAGTGTTTTATTGCACTTATAAAATGGATTTCTTTTTTTTTTTATATTTTTCTCACCTTAAAAAATATTACTGAACTGAAAAAAGCTGAAATCATAGCATTAATTTGATGTAAAATAGTCCTTCCCCCTACTGGGTGATGAGGTGATTGCCTCTAGCATTTGTACTGTTGTGGCATCCATGCCAGCCCCCCCCCCCCAATGGAGAGAAAAATGCAGACGAGCTATGTGGTTAGAAGGAGAGGTTTGTGTCCTTTTAAAAGAGCAATTGAAAGAAATTAAGAATATGTATGTAGATACTTTTTGTTTGACTGTGGGAACAGTCAAGTAGCTCCTCCACTCCCATGACAGTCCTAGCACCACAATGGAGCGAGCGGAAGCAACAGGTTCTCCCCGACAGGTTGAGCCAGTTTTGCAATAAAAATAATAACAAATGCAGTTTTTTTTTTTTGTATTCTTAATTAAATGTAGTGGGACGGATGCCCGATTTAGTATGAGACAGTGGAGGCGGCATGGTGCAGGATCATGAATGGGAGCAGGCAAGCTCTGGAAGCAGCTCCATGATTACTGCATCTAAACCAGTCAGTATTTTTTTTTTTTATTTAATGGTTCCTTGTGTAGGGTTCGGTTAGCGAGCAGCATCAAAAGGTTTCCCTGATTGACTGCAAGTCTGAGATGAGCTGGTTAGCAGGGAAAAAACAATGGCAACATTTCAAACGCGAACATTCTAATTGCACATTGATTTACTTGCCAATACTTTTTTTTACTATGAGTAAAACACATTTGACACTTCCTTTCTAGCCAATCAAAATGTTCAATTTTCCTTACCCATTTTATAAAAAAATTTAAACTCAGCCTGGAATTCTTTTAGTTCATCCAGTATAGCTGTATTGGAAAGCTGAGGGGGGGGGGGGGTCAGATACTGGGGCCAATGCCATGTCTGATTGCGCCGTATGAAGAGCTGAACTAGATGAAGCAGTTTTGGTGAGTTCTGCCATGGATTTCAGAGCTTTGGCTAATTTTTTCTTAGTGCCCATGAAATTCTAGATACCCTGAAGAAAGCAGGTACAGTTCTCGGAGCCAAGTTAATAATAAATACAATGTTTCAATGCCAGGTAGAGACACAGCGTAGTTATCACCCCACCATCTTGAATGGCAGCAGAACTGGAAGTCCTCTACTTTATATTATTTAATGTTGAAGTTCAGTTGCCAAATCTTTGACCAGCTCTCCAACCTGCCAGATTCTCCCTTAATTCCCTTGTCCCTTCCCCAGGTCTACCCTTATGTAAATCTTTGTGTCATCTTTGAAGAGGCAGATTTGACCATTCATACCTTCACCTCTGTCACAAATGAATAAATTGAAGAGAACCAGTCCTAGTACTGACCCCTGAGGTACCCTGCTTGTCACCTCCTCACCTCTGAAAACTCCTTGTTGATTATCACCCTCTGTGTTCTACCTCTCAGCCAGCTCTCTACAAAATGTCTCAGTTTTCCTCTACCCCACGGTCGCTAATCTTTTTGATCAGCCTCCTGTGGGGGCATGAGTCAAAGGCCTTGCTGAAGTCTAGGTATACTATATCAACTGTCTGCCCCTTGTCTGCTGCTGTGATTACCCAGTTGAAGAACTCTACCAAATCATTCTGGCAAGGCCTTCCCCTTGTGGACCTATACTGCCTGGGGTACTGCCAGCCTGTTCCCTTCTAGGAAGTCCATTAGATCCTCCCTGAATAGAGACTTCAAAATATTGCCCACTATAGACATCAAGCTGACTGGTCTATAGTTCCCTGGCTCGTCCCTCTTACCACTCTTGTGTGGCAGAACCACATAGAGTACACTGTCCTTCGGTCCCTTGGGACCACCCCAGTGGCTACCTAGCAAATGAAAATGACTGCTAGTGGCCCTGGTATAAAATGTGGTACTTCTTGTAGCAATCTTGGGTGCAAGCCATCAGATCCCACCGATTTATCTACTTTGACCCTTGCTAACTTTTCCAACACCCTTTTCTCTGATATCTTTATTGTTCCCTCAGAGTCTTTGTTCTCTTCTTTCCTAACTCCACATTATGAGAGTGACCAATCCTTTTCCTTAGTAAATACTGAACTAAAATAACTGTTTGGTATCTCTGCCTTCCTCTTGTCACCCTACTCCCACCCCTCATTGCCCTTATGTCTCATTATACCCTATTTGACACTGCACTTCATCTGGCTCTACCAGAAGAATGCCTTATCCCCATTCTTCATTGCAGTTGCCAAAAGGAGCTCCATCTCCACTTTGACCTTGCTTACTTTCCAGGTGATTTCTCTTGTTGCTTTCAGATACTTTTTCCTGTCTTCTTTCCTTTGACTACCATTATACTTAGAAAATGTTCTCCATTTGGCTCTTACCAACTCAGTTACATTGGCTGTAAACCACACTGGTCCCTTAACCCCTTTTCTTTTAGATGCCTTTGCAACTCAGCTTCCTGCCACTTCTATCACTGCCTTTTTAAATGATACACACTTTTCTTCTGTGCCCCACCTTCACTATGTCCTTCATGCTTTTCTCCAATTTATCCTTCATTTTGCCAAAGTCCCATACCCTTATTCCTTCTGCCCCTTTGCCCGTCCCTACCTCAACCTCCAGCTCTATTGTTGTGTGGTCATTGGAACTGAGTGGTTCCTGGATTGCTGCATTCAGAATCCTCTCAATGTTGGTGAGCAGCAAATGCAGTAGGGCTTCCTCCCTTGTTGGACCCTGAAATAATTGTTCTAGGAATGCCTCCTTGCAAGCATCCACCAGCATCTGATTCCTACATTCCAATCCACATCCAACATATTAAAATTCCCAACTACCACCACTTCCCCTAGACTAGCCACCCTCTTGTGTATCTCTCCCAAATCTCTGTCTGTCCTTGATTCTGTTACTGTGACCCATAGACCACCCCCAGTCAATATTTATTTTCCCCTAACCTTTTTACTGCTAGTAACTACAGGGTCCCAATTCACCCAACCCCCTAGCGATCTATTTCTGTTGCTTCACTCCTCTCCTTGGCAAACAGTGCTACCCATCTTTCTTGAGTGCTTCACTGTGGTCATATCCCAGTCATGGTTTGAAGTTGTTCAACATCTCAGTTATCACCACCAAGTCATGACCCCCCGCCTCGTGATCAGTGTGGTTGAAGTTCCAGCATTTTGTTGACAAGACTCCTTGCTTTGACAGATATAATTTTTCAACATTTCCCCCAATACCCACTTTTCACTTTTCCCTGAGTTTGCAAGATCCTGCTGAGTTTATCGAGAGGGGGCATCAAGCCCCCCTTTACTTTTGACATTTGTTGTGTGCATTGCCACTCTGACTTCTCCTTTACTAGTTAGAACTAGATATATTCTGTGCCAACCTTTCTCCCAGCACCCTCTTGCCTTCCTGATTGGGGTGCAATTCATCCTTTTTGAATAACCCCAAGCCTTCTATATCAGGCACCAGTCCCTGAGGAACTGAAATCTCTCCTTCCTGCAACACACCTTTAGCCATACAGTGAACTGGAACACATGGAACTCTTTCCTTTGATTCAGAAATGACCATAGTAGCACCTCAGATTTTGCCACTCCTGCTCTCCCCTTTGCTACCTTTTTAGGACCATGGACAGGTGTCTGCCTTCACCTGTTCCATGTTCCACTTGCTCAGATCATTTGTACCCGCAAGCTCAATCAAGTCCAGCTTTTCCACCCCCTCTCCAATGAATTCTACAATCCTGGCAAGAAGTCTGTCTGCTGTCGCCCCAGGATAACACAAGACCACCTCTTCACCATCAGGGGTGAGACCCATTTCCTTTCTAGTGTCCCTCACTATTGAGTCCCTAACTATGTGTACCTTCCTTTTGTCCCCATTGACCCCTCTGGGGTTTGTTCTTCCCTGTGGTCTGCTCTGTAACACAGTCTACCTGCCAGGTGTGCTAGTCACCTTGTCTCTCTCTCTCCTAGAAGGAGATTGGGGCACCTCCTGTTGCAACAGGGTGAATTTATTCCTGGTGCACTGCCCTGGTTCCTCAGGCTTATGCTTCCCTCACTCATCTTCCTTTACAGATCACCCCACTACTCTCCAGCTGCCTTCTTAAGGCTGATATAGCCCATGATGTGGCTGTGGTAGAAGTACCCTGTGTGGAGTGGAAACTTCAGCTCTCAAGCAACATATTTCTGTCCCTGCAGCTTCCAGCTCCACTTTCATGGCCTGGAACCTCCTATAGCTGAGGCAGTGGCCAAACTCCCAGAGCACTCCATTACACATCGTCGCACACCTCATGAACTCCACCCACATCCCACCAAAATACCACCTCTTGCATTATGTTTTACTGTAGTGAAGTGAGTGTTGTAATTGTACTATAAGGCTATCCCAGTTATTGTATAAGATATACTGGCAGTGTTTAAAATGATGAATTTGTGATGTAAGGCTAACCCAGTTAAGGTCTCTGGGTTTTGTGTAACACCTCTCTTCACCATCAAATAAAGACTCTTCTCTGTTTTATCTTCCAGAGAATCTTGTAATCTTCCTGCAGTTTTCCTAAGGACATCCTGAGGATGCTCTTAAGACAGATACCACACTCCTATTGTATGCCAGTCACGCCATGGGATGCTTCACACAACTGGACACTTAGGTGAACTTGACTTTAAGCTTATGTAGATTCATCTGAAGTTTACCATAATGAAAGCGAAGTCTAAAAGTAGGCAATTGCTTTGGCTTTCTGCTTAAGCCCAACCCAGTTAACAGCTATCCTCAGCTAATTGCAGGTACAAGCTTCACCTATCTTCCCTCAAACTCTGGCCAACACACTGTTAACTGTGCCTCTATGCCCTGACTGAAGGTCTCAATTAAACTTGCAGAACCTACACTTTTAATACAGTAACTGCTTACCCCTCCTAATTACAGTCTCCTAATTGTCTCAGTCAGCTGCCTATTTGCTTTGTAAACATGGAATCAATTACATTCTACAGTAGCTGTTAGCAGGATACTGCATCGTAATAGGAATAAGGCATTATACGAGGATGTAGAATCATCAGAAAAGGCAACATCATGTGTGTAGGGGACCTTGTGACTGGCCTCTGGAGTGCATGTGTGGTCATTTTGGCTTACATATATACAGCAGCTAAGAAGACTTCTAGCAATGGCAGGGGGGCTATTGCAGGGGACATAGATGACACCCCTCTTCCCCATACACATACTGTAAACTTTCAGTAGTTAGTGGGCCCTGAATGGTTTGGCAGCTGAAGTTGCATTTAATCTGTATGAAAAAATTAATTTGCAACTGAGTATGAACGTATGCGCAGCCTTACCAGCCAGGAACCCTGTCACTTAGATTACTTGAAGCTCAAAAGCGGTTGTTATATGGTTTCAACTGCACTTTAGCTGCACAGCACAGTGGAGCAGTCATTTGCAGGCATACAGTAAATGGAAATATTTCTTATTTGTGGGCAAGTATTCTGAAAATACCATCTGCCTCTATCCTCTTCTGTGCCTTCAAATCTTACTCAACAATATAAATGTAAGCACCTGTCATAGCCAGACCAATGACCACATTTGCTTGGAAAACTCACAAGAAATGACACATTGTTTTATGCAAGTATGTGATAGAATCAGTTTAATTTCCTATGAAGAATATATCCTAAAGTTTGTGCACTCTTTTGAGACAAATATAAAAAACAGCACACTTCAATTTTAATATGACCAAGAGGAAACAGAAATTTAAAATAGGTTATGCTGCAGCGCAGTTACATAGCACTGGTTTATTAACAATTGAACTACAGTCAGACCTGGTTAATCCATAAACATTTGTTTTTGAGCATTTTGTTACGTAATAAAAATATACATAGTAACCAGACAATGTCCAGATGATTTTTAATAACATGGCAAAAAATCTGTTTCAGAGCTTCACTGTTCAGATTATCAGGTATACATAATAAGAAGGCACAGATTAATCAGGTCTGACTGTATAATATATATCAAATGTATAGAAAGAAATACAAAAATAATGCAATATTAAAACCAGAAAAGCCCTTAACACTTTTTTTTTTCCAAAAACAAAACCTGGCTTTTAATTAGCTGCTTCATATGGTTTGCTTGCCTTCATTTTTTTAGACCTCTGGTTGCTATAACAACATTATCCTACTCTGCTGCATGTTTAAATGTAGCACCTAATTATACCTCTCAGATGGTTCTTTGTTCTTGAAAAGAAAAACAGATAACCATTTCTTTTTAAGTTTGCTTATTCCAAGGGCATATACATGAACTGTACATGGTAACTTCGCTTTGGTGAAAAATGAACAATATACTTGGATGTTTTTAACTTTTGCTTATAAATTGTTCATATTCTCATCACATGAAAGTGTAAATAATATATATTACCTGTGGACAGCATAAGTTAAAATTCAATCGGGATGTCAGCATTTTTTGTGAATGTATTTTTCTGACAGAGAAATGGTGCATAATCTAGAGAAAACTAAAATAATGTATGGAAGTAGGTTAGATGAGCTAATATCTGGTGCAGTAGTAATAGAACATATCTGATTTTATTTTCTATAAATTGTTAAAGTAGTGTCTACATCAGGACTTTTATCTTACTGTGCAATATGGTTCTGAGATAGGATCCACATTATTTTGAATGATTTTATTTGAAATAGCCAGGTCATCCAAGAAGACAATAACATTGCTCAAGACCTAATCCAAATAGTGTGTGGCAATGTGTATAAGATACAAAACAGATGTATGGATGCCATTAGACCACAACTGTGCAGACGTCAGCAGGAACCATTGGCACAACACACACATATATCTAAATATACAGTAGACACAATACACTGCACCTATGCTTCCTACTGCCGTTGCAGCCAAGATACCACTATATTAAGCCAACCATACCTTCACCAGCACTATGCAGAATTGTCAGAGAGGTACCGCAGCTCTGCAAGAGTGGTACAGATAAGGCCAAAGGTGCTACAGTATACCTGGTGATGCATACCAGAACCGCTGAGGTGGTCACATCAACAGCCAAAGTCACGTGCTGAATCTGGTATAGGAAAGACACAAGAACCATACCACATCAGAGACTGCAGTAGGTGGAGGTACATCCCCATAATTTGAAAAAAGTACTTCCCCTAATACAGTATGTATAGGTGACAGCAACCAGAAGGCCTGCACCAGCAACAACACTATGTGGAACACATCACTGAGCTAGGGACCACCAGGGCTAAATATACAGTAGACACAATACACTGCACCTATGCTTCCTACTGCCGATGCACCCAAGATACACCTATATTAAGCCAACCATACCTTCATCAGCACATAATACCAGTCAGTACATACAGCTGAGCTTGACTACACTGTGACATAAACATATAGAAGAAAAACAGAAATATTGATGTTTTTGCCAGAAATACATTATTACTGTAAAACTGTATGATGAAATAGTCGCCAGTAAAAATTACTTCTGCTTCGGAAACCTTGAGTTGCTTTGTAAATGGAATATTTTGACATCACAGTACCAGAATTTTTTTACTAGCAGTTTGAAAAGTAAAGGTGAAACAGACGCCACTAGTTTCTATTTTTTTTTTTTTTACGATTAAATGTTTATTGCAAATTGAGATAAGGTTATACATAGAAGGACCACCAAGACAAAAGTAAAAACCCTAGCTGAGATGACCCCATGGAGCTACAACTCTAAACATGGTCCAAGCAACATATCTCAACAAAGTAAAATAACAATATCTAATAATGTTCATATAGGATTGCCACTAAGTAAACATACTGTACCTTAAGTGAAACAATAGCAAATATATTTAGGACAATATGAAATATTCAAAGAAAATATAAAAGAAACCTCATAACAGTGTACTGTAACTGGTAGACAATTAATCTCAACAGCTAGAGCACTTATAAGGTAGGAGGGGAAACATGTAATGGCACATACATGTCAATGGATTGACTACTAGGTGAGGTGGGTGGGGTTGCGCCAGGCACATGTCTGTCCCCCTATGGCCTATAGGAGGAAAGCTGGGATTTAGGTAGTGGCCATGTGGAATGGTACAGTAGGGGGAGGACAAAAAGGAGTCCCATACTTCATCATATAGAGCTAGCTGGCCATTAGATTCATAGTGCAACCACTCAAAACATGCTAGTTTCCCAAGTTCCAACAGCCATTCAAGAAGTTTTGCAGGGGTGGTTGTTCTCCAGTGCCTGAGTAAAATGACACTTTTAGCCATGACCAGAGCACCCAAAAGCCAGCATTTGATTGGGGCTGGTATAAACAAGTACTCACCGCTGAGCTGAAAGAGTCCTAGCATGACTAATTCAGGGTTCAAGCTGATATTCACACCTTCTACCATTCGGCAAACCCTTTGAACTTCAGCCCAGAAAGAGCAAAGTGAGGGGCAGGACCAGAGTATATGGGAGATGTTACCGGGTGAGGCAGAGCACCTCCAGCATTTATCTGTGGGTATCAGGTCCCACTTACACAACTTAGACAGGGTTCTATGCCATCTGTATAATATTTAAAACTGAGTAAAATGCCTCTGGATACCATTAAGGGTTGACTTCAGATTTTTCCAACAGGAGTTCCACTCCACCTGTACCAAACAATTCCCAGCATGGCTTCCCATTTTTTTCTGCAACTTCTCAAGTGCTGTTATATCTGAGAGGCAAAGACACCTGTAGATGAGATTAGCTCTTGGGGGTTTGCGTTCCACAGGTGTCAGTAATCTCTCAATTTCACTGGCATCTCTACAGTGGAAGTTGTGACCAAGAAGTGAGGTGAGTGAGAAGCGGAGCTGGAGATATTGCCAATGTCTATGTTTCTCCAGCCTGAACTCCATTTGCAGCTGCCCAAAGGATATTAGGTAATCAGTCAGTTGGGATAGAAGCCTGATACCTTTGTAGGATCATGCTGTCCTATTCATCGGAGAGCCACTGATAGTATGAAGAGGATTCTTCCAAAGGGGTAAGTTTGGAGAGGCTTTCAGGTTCCAGTCTGTAAGTTTGGCGACTTTGTTCCAGACCTGTGCCATATATTCTATAGCAGGGTGTGCGTGTAAGTGCGTAGGGATGCTGCCATACATTACTTTGCTGCAGGGGTCGCCACCTGAAACGTGTTCTTTGCAAAAGGTCCATTAAGGTTGATTTGAACCTCTCAGAGGGGATGAGGTTTGTGACAGCTGCAACAATGCATGTGGTGCATGTTTCAGTTCAAAATATGAAAGACCCAGACCCCCCCCCCTTAACTAAGGGTAGTTTGAGTTTCTTCTGGCTTAGACATTGAGGACTATAGCCCCAGAAGAAACAGAGCATCTGGGAGTGTAATTGTTGGAATAAATCTGGCTTGAGTTTCACAGGAAGGTTGTTGAGCACATATTGTATTTTGGTTGCAGCCATCATCTTGACAGCTTGTGCTCTGCCCCAATGTGAGTGAGGAAGGCAACTCCATCTAGCTAGATCTTGAGATAAGACACTGAGAGTGGAAGGAAGTTAAGATGACCTAAGAAAACTGGTATTCCATGAGAAATGAATACCTTTGTACCGCAGACCCATGTGCAACCTGGAGGCCCCACTGATAAACAGGCAAATTGCTAGTTTGGGGCTGGAGCAGCTGTATTAAAGACTTGGCCTCATTAGCCTTGTATCCTGAAAGGGCACCACATTTCTTTAGAAGGGCTAATACTGCAGGTACAGATTCCTCTGGTTTAGTAAGTGTCAAGAGAATATTATCTGCATATGCCAAAGCTCTGTGCTCCTCTTCAATTGTTATACCCCAGATATACAGGTGCTTCTGAATGATTTGTAGCAGCAGTTCCAGAGCAAAAATGGATAAGAGTGGACACCACGGACAGCCCTACTGAGTTCCACATCCCAACTGGAAAGGTGAAGAGGCTACTGCATTGATGAGTACTGAGATGGTTGCTCCATTGTAGAGTGTGCAGATACTGTTTAGGAGTCTCTCCCTAAGACCAAAGGCCTGCAAAACATAAATTAGATACAGACATTCCACTACATCAAATGTCTTTTCGGCATTGAGAGAGAGGACTACTGCCAATGGGTGCAGCTGGGAGGCTTGCCATATTAGGTTGACCAAACATGTAGTGTTGTCAGTGCCACATCATAGGGGAACAAAGCCAACTTGGTCTCCATATATAAGATCTGGAATAACCCGCTGTAGGTGGGCCGCTATAATTTTGGCATACGCTTTGCAGTCAACAGGGATTAATGAAACAGATCTATAGCTCCCGCAATGGAGAGAGTCCTTTCCTGGTTAGGGAAGGAGAGAGATGACAGCTGTGTGCATGGAGGCCGGCAGTGTCACTTTTTGTGTGGCTTCACTGAGGGCATCCATTGGGGAGGGGGGGCAGTAAGTTATATTTGAAACACTGGAAGAATTTGGCTGTTAGACCATCTGAGCCCAGTGCTTTACCAGGAGGCATGGAGGTGATGGCTGCCTCCAGTTCTTTTAGAGCGAAGGGCTGGAACAGTTTTTCATGGAGGTCAGGAGAGATTTTAGGCAAGTCAAGTGGTGAGATAAGAGAGGAGAGCTCCTCCTGGCTGGGATTAGTTCTTTGTGCATACAAGGTCTCATAGAACTGTTTATAGACTGCCTTGATATCTTCTTGCCATCTCTGTGCCTTCCCTGATGCATCTGTGATCCCTGGAATATGCAATCTCTCCTGCCACTTCCAGAGCTGATATGCTAACGATCTGCCAGGATGCTCACCAGACTCCAAAAAGTTTGCTGAAGTCAAAAGAGAGTGAATTCAGCTTTTTGGCATAAATGGATATTCATTTTGTATCTAGTTCCCACAATCTTGGCCAACAAGTCAGAGGGAGGGTTAGGGCTATCTCTGTACTTCTGTTCCAAATCCCAAAGGTTGCTAAGTTGCTCTTCTAAGTCTTGAGCCTTCTGTATTTTAATGTGGGATGCATAGCTTATGCACCAGCCCCTAATGAAAGTTTTGAGAGCGTCCCATTGCGCAGTGGCTGATGTGTCTGTGGGGTGATTGCCCTCTAGAAAGGTACAGATCTCTGTCCATAGAAAGGTGCAGAAAGTGGGATCACATAGGAGAAAGGAATTGAAATGCCAGGGTTTGTTTGTTTGTGTATCCAGGGGCCCATGACTCCTTGTAAAGGATACTGGGATGTGGTCTGAAATGATAATTAGAACATAGAACACAAGAACAAAAGAATGGTGTTGGCAGATGGGGACCATTTGATCCCATTAGTCTGCCCAAGATGGCTACCTTCCTCCCCTTTAATTGTTCAAGCCAAGCTGTCCACACTCTCTATCTCATGCTAGTATAAATTCTCTTACTGTCTTTGCTGCCACCACTTGTGCTGGCAGGCTGTTCCATGGGTCTATCACCCTCTCCATGAAGAAGTACTTTCTATAGTTGCTCCTGAACTTGCCTCCCACTGGACTCAAGTCGTGCCCCTGTGTCTGAGTTCCTTTGTTTACTTGGAAGAGTTTCTCCATCTTGTTTATTCCCTTGATGTAGTTGAATATTTCTATCATGTCTCCTCTATTTCATCTCTGTTCTACTGAGTAAAATTTTAGTACCTAGAGCCTAGTTTTATATTTCTCATGGTGCAGCCCTTGCACCATTTTAGTAGCCTTTCTCTGCACTGTCTCTAATCTATGTCCTTTTTCAGGTGTGGCCTCCAGAACCGAACACAATACTCCAGGTGTGGCCTTACCAAGGATCTGTACAGTGGCATGATTACCTCTTGATTTCTGCTTGTAATGCCCCTACCTATACATCCAAGGATGCCACTTGCTCTCTGTGCAGCTTTTTCACACTGTTTTGTGACTTTGAATTCATTGGTGATGAATACACCCAGGTCCCTTTCCATCTTTGTCACTTCCAATTGGTGCCCATCTAGAGTGTACTTTACCTCTGGGTTATGCTTTCCCAGGTGCATGACCTTACATTTCTTGGCATTAAATTTTAACTGCCAGTGTTTTGACCATTCCTCTAGTTTGCTGAGGTCAGTTACCATGCTTGTGGCTCCCCTCCTGTGTATCCACACTGTTGCAGAACTTAGTATCATCTGCGAACAGGCATACCCTCTCCTCCAGTTCTACTGTGATGTCACTGATGAAGATGTTGAAGAGGATTGGACCCAGTACCGACCCCTGTGGTATGCCGCTTGTCACATCCCCCTCCTGTGACAAAGCCCTGTTGACCAAGACTCTCTGCTTCCTATTCTATAGCCAGTTCCTAACCAGTAAAATATCTTATGCCCTAACCCTGCTTGCTCTAGTTTGTTTCCCAGACTCCTATGGGGGATGATGTCAAAGGCTTTGCTGAAGTCTAGGTACACTATGTCCACCGCACCGCCCTGGTCTACTGTTTTGATAACCCAGCCAAAAAAATGAGTCAAGTTTGTTTGACATGATTGACCTGCCATGAAGCCATGTAGCATGGGGTCTAGTTTTCTATTCTCCCTCAGTTACGGTATTCCACTGTTCTCTCTTTTAGTAGTGCCTCTATAATTTTTCCCACTATAGAGGTTAGGCTGACTGAGCGATAGTTTCTGGTATCCTCTTTGCTTCCTCCCTTGTGCAAATGCACTATTGTTGCTGTTCTCCAGTCCTGAGGTACTGTGCCACTCTCCAGTGATTTACTGAATAGTTCTGCTATTGGTGCTGCAATTTCTTCCCTTAGCTCCTTCAACACCCTCGGGTGAATACCACCCTGTCCCATTGCCTTATCAACCCTAAATTTGTTTAGTTCTTCCAGAACCCTTTCCCTTGTGAAGGGGTTAGTGTTGTCTTCCTTGCTATTGTGTTCCATCTGCTTTAGTGGAGGTTCTTTTCCACTATCTTCTATTGTGAATATGGAGTAGAAGAATTTGTTCAACGCTTCTGCTTTGAGTTTGTCTTCTTCTACCATCCAGCCATCTTGTGCTGCTAATCTGACTATTACTCCCTTACGCTTTCTCTTTTCCTTCATGTACCTATAGAAGATTTTATCTTCCTTCTTGAATCCCCATGCTGTTCTTTCCTCAGTTTGTTCTTTGGCCCTTTGAATTGCCCTTTCTGCCTCCCTGAGTTTGTTCCAGTATTTGTCCATGTTAGCTTCCTTCTTTGACTTTTTGTATTGCTTAATGGCCCTCTTCTTTTCCCTTATCTAGCTATGTTCCTGGTGAACCAGAGAGGATTCTTCCTGCTTTTTGATTTACTGATTCATCATGCCCATTGTTCGGTAACTGTAGTTATGGCCTCGTTGCCAGTCTTCTTCTACATTCCCCAAGCTACCCTTCAATAGCATTGATTTGATTCTTGATCTCATCTCTGGAAAGTTTGCTTTACAGAAATCCAGAATTTTGATTTTTGGGTGACATAGTCCCACTGCTTTGCTGATTGTTAACCCAACCGATCTGTGGTCGCTGGTCCCCAGGTTGATGCCCACCTGTGCATTTGAAACCCTGGAGCTGTTTGTGAGCACCAGATCTAGGATTGCGTTGTCTCTAGTGGGTGAGTTCATTAGTTGGTTGAGCCCTGCACCTTTCAGTGTGATCAGGAACTCCCTACTCCTTTCAGTGGATGGTGTGCATGAGGTCCAATCTACTTCAGGCAGATTGAAGTCAATTGTCCCAATTGAGGCCTACAAGACATCTGGAACCCATGAATGTGGTATGATCCATAAGTCAATGCAAGAATAGGGGTGGTGAGCATTAGAAAAGAAAGAGTAATCCTGTGCTTGGGGGTATACCAAAAACCAAAAATCTGTGAGCCCCAAGTGTTGCATCAATTCGCTCAAAGCCTGGGCTGCGTGGGACTTCTGACCTGAAGGGGCAGTGCTTCTATCTAAGAAGTCATCTATGATGACGTTTGCATCTGCCTCGACAATAAGAGAGCCTTTGCTCTGTGCGAGTAATGTCTGAGCCAAATTGTTAAAAAAGTCAGGTTCAGATGAATTAGGGGCATATACATTACACAAGGTCCCTTCCTGGTGGTTAAGAGTGCCCTATACAATAATGTATCTGCCTGTGGGATCTCAAATGGTATTGATGGTGACTAAAGGGATAGCCTTGTGTAATGAGAATTGCCACACCCCTACTTTTTGAGTTATAAGAGCTGCCATAAACCTGTGCTACTCAGCTCATTCTGAGTTTGCCGGTCTCTGTGGGGGTGAGATGCATTTCTTGGAGAAAGGCAATATGTGTGCCTTGCCTCTGGAAATGATCTAGCACTTTCCTCCTTTTTACAGGGGAATGAAGGCCCCTAAAGTTCCAAGATATCCATTTTACAGGTCCTGTAGCCATAATGATAGTTTTGGGAAAAAGACTGAATGGGCCTGAAGGGGGAGTATTAGATATTTGAAAGCACCTTAAAGTACCCAACATTAAATGTAAGAAGGGAGAGAGGGTGGGAGATAACTGCACCCTAAAGAACTTCTCTGTACCTGTACTGATAGTGCTCCCAGAAATCTGAGATTCTGACAACATGTGAACTTTAAATACAGCAGTTAGAAATCCAACATAGAAACATTGTAGAAAAACAATCAGGGCGAGAACAGCAATATTATCTACCAGAGGTAGATGAAAAGGGGAATAACCAAACAGAATGGTCAAGGATTTAAACTTTGTTTTACTGTTTTTTCTGCATTTTATTGTATTTATAATGTGCAAATTTATGGTTTACTTGTTTCTTTTATTGATTGTTAGGCGCCTTAGTTTTTGAAAGGTGCCATATAAATAAAAATTATTATTATTATTATTATAAGAAACAGAAGTTTCGTTTGGATGGAACACCAGAATGAGGTCCATGCAGGGGGACAGACCCTTGGAAGGGCCAAACCTGTTGCCCGGCACGTCTTCCCATATGTGGAAGAGTAAACAGCGAAAGTACCCTGTGCTTCCCAGCCAACTTACAGTTGTAAGGACAGCAAAGGATCCCTAGATAGAGGCGGGGAGGATGGAAAAGGGGAAGGGTGAAACGAAAGTAACTGAGTGTTGAGAGCCACCCAACTTGGGGGGGTGGGGGGATACCATGCAAGTCATGGTTGGAAAGGCTCTATATTGAATACTCATTTTAGAGTTGGGGCAAGTCAGTGATTGGCAGTGATTCCTTCTTTCCATGGGTGGGATGCCTCCCAAACTGGAATGGACCCCAGTACCAGTGGGTATCCAAAGACCTGGGGGGGGGGTGAGATTGCCAGCATGCCAAAAGTATGAGGCAGGTGACACCCAGGTAGGGAACATAAGATCAGGTTACTGGAAATAGTATTGTTCAGAGGGCCCATCCTCACCTATAAAGGGGAGGAGACCATGGTGCAGGACTTGGGGGTAGGGAGGCTGAAGGGTGATAGAGAAGGAGTTGAAACAGTATAAAGGGGGGGTCCCATAGGCTGCACTACAGAGCAGGGGGCAAACCCATGTCATGGTCCCATTGGAGACAGTGGATGTGTTTGAATTCACTTGGCATATGTCATAGAACAGGTGGACTGTTCCTGACACAGGAGCCAAACTATAGCTGTAACTGGACTGTTTCCCAGTACATGACAGGGAGAGTGGGCAGGGAGATGGAGAAGTGCCAGGGCCATTGGAGTGCAGCTGAAGCATGAAAGAAAATAAAATAAAAGAGACTGACAGATCCTACTGCTTGGCTACTTGAGGAGATCTCATCGGGGGAATGATATCACCACCATTGAGACTCTACAGACAAAGCAGATAACATTGCAGGAGGTGGGCTACATGTGCAGATGGGGTTCAGCAAGGTTGTTTGTGTAGCTTGAAAATTAAATATTTACTTCTGTCCAGTGTTGTCTAGGAGGTTGCTTAGACTGTATACACCCAAACAAATGGAGTAGACTAAACAAATGGAAGGGAAGGCTGCCAGTGCACATGAGAATTGTCTACCCCTCTTAGCACAATAATAGATACACATGCATCAGCATGGCTGGCCTGAGCCCACCGCAGCAAACACAGAGTGTGGGGGGGGGGGCCCATGGCCTGCCCTGATAAAGGAGAGAAAAAAGGAGGTTATATACAGCAGGGAGGATGGAGGAAACAACTATGCACAAAGAAGACAGCCATTTGCCCCAGCCAGATCAAGCTATGAGTTGGGATAGGCTATCCTCTCTAGACCACAACCTGCCACAAGTGTCCACAAGTGGGATGGATTAAGAAACTGGCGGCATGTTCCCCTTAGTTGGGGCACAGCAACGGCCATGAGTTGTGGTCCTTGTGCCATAATCACACAGTGCAATGATGGGGAAGCAGAGAGGCAAGGGGCAGCTCCAACTGACAAAACACCTGCTACATCCCAACCTCCCACCCTCTCACCCTGAACATACAGACCACAATACAAGCCAAAACAGTCTCAATGGCAGCTAAGCAGAAAAAGTCTGCATATGAACGGATCCATGACGCCAGCATGACAACCCAACTGAGACATCTGCTACAACGCTGGGAACCCATCGACACCCCCAACCTCAACATGACCCCGAACCAACCCGCAACTTTGTGATGTACAATGCGGGGGGGGGCTGTGCCCCCCTGCACCCCTCTACTACATATAACTTCACATTGCACAGACAGTGGAGTTAAATATTTACTCCTCATCACCCCAAAGTGTCCCAAATCAAAACCCTTGTTGCTGTCGATCTAGGTGTGGTGGGGGTTTCGTTGTGGGGGGTTCACTGTGTGGGTGTTACTGTAGCGGTGGCATACCCATATGAACATCCATAATAACATAGTGGGAACAATATACAAAGGCAGTTGTTGCAGATAGTCCAGAAAGGTCATACATTACCAGACTACAGTATACAACCAGCTACACAATAAACTTAAGTCCCTTGAGCCTGGAATGTAGGTAGCCATATAAGGCTTATCTGGGATGGCCGTCTGAGTTCCAGATCCAGTAATTCTCGTGAGGTTCTAAGTCTGCAACTCTCTCCGTCCAGGATCAAGAGTCCTCACGATGCCTGGTAGATACAGTTCCTGTGGGGGGCTTAGTTAGGGAGGCCAGTAGAGGTATCTTGGTGGGTGACGTTTATTGTGTACCAGCCCATTTGGGGCTTGGCTCTCCACTGGAATTTGTGCTGGCCCCCAAGTCTCTAGATCCTCTGCTGGTATCCTGTTGGTCTGCAGCTGGTGTCCACTGATCCTGTCTCTGGAGGCTTCTTCCACAATGACTGGCTTTCTTAGTCTTGGATGTTTGCCAGTCCATGTTTTGAGCATCAGTGCCAGGGCGTCTTGCAGCTTGGCCATATAGGGAACTCCAAGGGGGTAGTTTTTTGGGGCCCTAGAGTCCAGAGCTGTGTTTGAATTTGGTGCCAGCTGACAGAGGGCTTTCAACCAGTGGTTATGGACAAATTCAAAGGCTTGCATAAGCCAGTCTAAGGCATGCCAGACTCCATTCTGGGCAATAGAGAGACGAGCAGGATAGGACATTTTATAGGTGGTGTCCTGTGATTGTAAATGCTTTCTTGACTGGTACATACCACTTCCTCCTCTGAGTAGGGTCCACAGAGCAGTCAGCAAACATATGGATGTCCTTGTCAGAATAGGGGCCCCCGGTCTTTAGCCAATTCCAACATTCGAACTCCATCTGTTTAGTGGAGCAACTTTATAATGAAGCATTGTGGCCATTAGCTAGGTTTTGGTGGGGGACCCAGAGATCGGAGTGCCCACTCAATCTCCAGCATGGGGCTCCAGTTGTGCCTGAGAAGCAGCAGCAGTTCCTTTTGGAGAAAAATTACAGGGTCCCTTTTCTGGACTCCCTCTGGAAAGCTAACCAGCCACATGTTATTTTGGCAGTTCTGATTTTCTACATTCTCAGCCCTTGCCAAGAGAAGTGATTATAGTGCTCTAGTTCTTGAATTCAGGCATAATGCCTGGAATCCTTATCATCAATGTAAGAGAAAAGCCTTGTTATCTCAAGACTTTTGTTGCAGTTCTTGGAATTTCTCCTCCAAAACAGCCACTTAGGATTTAAATGTAGTAATCTCTCTAAGCAGTTGTTGTGAGAGTCCCTTTATTTCTTAAATGTCCATGGAGGAAACCTGGGCCACCATACCGTCCACAATCCTGGAGCACCAGTTCTCCCACCTCCAGGAGGTTTTTGCAGATTTTATGGGTATGGAGTCGAAGTCGTTTATGGGCTTTAGTATTTCATTAGAGCATCATTTTCTCTGTAAAATACTGTCAGGTATACCACAGAAGCTGCCAATTTGTCAGATTAATTAAATGAAGCCAGCCTGGTGGTGTTGGAGGTTAAGGCTCTGGTCACTACACCTCGTGCCACACCAGTGATCTACATTCCAGAATGAGACCGGGTCACCGGGGGTCAGCAGATGCAAGAGAAGATCGAGCATCCAGAGGGCTGCTCTCCTCTCTCGGGGAGGGAGGGTTTGCTATTCTGCCCACTGACTGCCCTCTGGTGATGGCTGAGGGGCAGTAGAGGTCTGAAGGCACATAACAATGCCCTTGCATCAGTAGGAGAGGTGGACAGGGAGAAAACTTGAGGAAAAACAGCCTGGCAGGCTCTGTGATGGTCTGTAGAATACCGAAGGCCATCCATGGTTTCTGGATTTGGTCACAGGAGTGTGGGGAGAAGCCAGCACCCTCCTCCCTGGCCCCACCATGGGGGATTTTCCAGGGATTGGCAGGAGCAACAGGACAGGAGAGTGGGTCCCTCCGCAAGGAGGGCCGTAGCCACCTGCCAGGGCTCCAGGAGGAAAAAGATAATAATTAAAAAAAAATGATTAAACAAAAAGTTAGCTGGGAAGTTCAGAGCAGATGATCAGGCTTGCATCTCAGACCATGGCTTGCTAAACCCACTAGTTTCTTTTCATAAATGTAGCAATTGTTATAAAATTAGAAAACCTTTCCTATGCAGTACTCATTGCCTCTGACAGTAACCCCATTTCGCTCCAGAATTCTCTCCAGCTAGCCTACGATACTGCTGAAACCTGGTTCACTGAGCACTGACTCATAATCAACCTAAAGAAAACAAAAACCATGCTCTTTGCCCACCCCCAAAATAAGTCCAGCAATTTTCCTCTCGCTGTCCACTCCACCCTCAATATCCCCATTGAACGTGTGCAGTCCTATAAATATCTTGGAATAATCTTTGACCCTGCCCTCTCCTTCCATGGCCATATCTCTGCCTTGACCTCTGCTGCCAACACATGGCTAGGCATTCTTTACCGGCACAAAAACTGCCTCCCCTCGGATGCCCTCCGCCTGGCTGTCACCTCCTCTGTCATATCACTAATCGACTACGGCCTTCCTGTCTATGGGGCTGCAGATCAGATGGCCCTGAGCAAGGTTCGCCTTACACTTAACAAAGCCTGCAGACTTATAACCAGTGCTCCTAGACTTACCCACACCTGTCTGCTGTACTCCATGGCTACCCTACTCAGCCTGGATGAGCGGCTCATGTACCAAACCTGCCAACTCACCTTTAAAGCCCTCCATGGCCTATCCCCCCCTGGCTTATCTGACTCAATCCGCCGGGCTAATCCGACTGTGAACACCCGCAGCTCATCCAAAACAACACTGGTCATACCAAGAGCTAGGACCTCGCAAGGCCAAAGGGCGTTCCCTTACAGAGCACCCACCTGGTATAACTCCCTCCCTACCATTACCTCTGACGCTCCCTCATTAGCATGCTTTAAACGCAGCCTCAGAAATCACCTGCTCACCTCACGCAGCTGCCACTGCCACTAAAAAACCCTCCCCTCTGACAATGCTCACTGAGCTGCACTCCCCCTTCCTACTCACCACCTCACCTACTCACTCTTCCTCTCTGGCCTTCCCCCTTCTTCTGCTTCCCAGCCCTACTCCCCTCTTACCCTCCATCCTCTCTTACCCTCCACCCCACTAACCCTAATTAGCCTATTTATTCTTCGTATGTATTGGAAACAACTGTAACCTTGACTGACACCTATTTTGAACCTGTATTGCTATATATCTGTTGTCTCTTGTACCACTGTCTGTGTCCTCTATGTGATGAGGTACCTTTGTAAATGAGCCCCTGGCTCAAAGGTTGTTAAACTGATGTTTAAATAAATAAATAAAATAAATAACATATTAAAATGTTATTGATAAAATAGCCATTTGTCTAATTAATAGAACTGAGCATCTTCTCTTTAATTTAAAGAACATATTATGAAAATACATCTCAAATGACTGCTAACATCTCTTAAAGGCCTGCCATCAGCTACCCTAAAATTTAAGGCATATTTTCTTTTCCTTAAATTGTCCTTTTATATTTAAGTCTATAAATGGGCATCCTGACATGCTGTAATCTTGAACTAATAGCAACTGACACAGGTTTTGGTATAGACTCAACATTTCTTTGTTCCTCAGACATTTTTAGATAAGTCATGCCCTCTGCCTACATTTGTTTATTGACTGAAATTTTTGGCATTTTCCAATTACTGTACACTTTTTCACCTGCATTAGCATCAGATTTAAAGGGGCTCTCAATCATTTGATTCACATGCAGCTCACTCCATTTTCCTTGCAGATCTATCAAGTATGTTACCAGACCCAATACTCTTTTTACAATTCAGTATTAGGGATCTATTTCTGTCCGTGTTCCCCTTGGTGATAATTCTGAGCTAGCACAGTTTATTCTGGAACAAACTTCCTGATGCCATGAAAGTTATACTTAACCTTACATTCTGTTTTATACTTGACTGACCTGCCTGCTTTCACATGTTGTATTAAGATCAGGTTTCATCAATTACAAGTATGTGCAAATCTGCCTGTTGAGATCAGTTTGCTGTTTTTCTTTTACAGAAGCGGAATATAGTGTAGTTTGATAACTGAATAAGAAATATGCTACAGTACATGATGGTGCAATGTCAAACATCTTGGGACTTGGGCTATTGCTTGCAATACCAATGTCAGAAGTGAGCCTGGGTCATAAAGGACTGGTGGGGGGAGAAAGACTGAGCATTCCAGAGGTCACTCTTCTACTCCAAGGAGGAGGGAGGTCACTGTCCTCCTCTGCAACACTGCCAACTGGATGACCACATGTGGCAGTGTGGCTGTAGGGCTGAAGAAAGGGTTAGATTTTTCTGCTTTCCATGCTAGACATGCCTTGTGTGCCGAAACCATGACCACATGGATGGCATAAGTTGTCCTCAGGGGAAGCAGAAAATGGAAAAAAAAACATGGCCCTGGCCACTGACATAAAGAACCTCTGTTATATCCTGGCGCTGCATCTCAACCTTGGTGCAACATGAAGTTCAGGGGTACAGGTCCCTACCTTGTCCCTTCCTAGAGGGCACAACACGGTTCAATAGAGTACAGTGGCTAGGTAAGGGGTGCTGTGGCTTTGGAACTCTGGAAGGAATACGGGGCTGGAGAAGAAGTGGACTTAAAAGAGAAAGTTGAAAAAAAAAAAAGATCCTGAGTCTTGTCTAATGCCTGTTAAAATAATTTTTTCCAGTTTCACAGTACCACCTGAGGCACTTAAGTCTGCTCCAAATATTGTTTATGGCACAGTATTACAGTTATGTACTGCTCCACTTACTGTATGTGAAGTGGCCTGCAAAATTAGTAAATTGTATGTTTTGTCAACCCCCCAACCCCCACCAGGTGTCCACTGCCATTTCTTACGATAGACTGAAGCCCATTCATGACCCTGTATCATCAAAATGCAAGTTTTAGGGCCGGGGCTGCAGCACTCATCGCCAGTTCTGCTAGTTTTTGACAGATATGAGTGCTGCATACTAAGGTTAAAATAACAATATTTACTCATAATAAAATTCAAAACCTAGTTTAATTATCTCATCGGGCAGACAGCTACATGTTATGAGTTGTTTGAATGGCAGCTGTAAAAAACTGCTATCTAGTTACACCCAGATCAAGTAAGGGTTTTCCCATTAATTATACAATTGTTTTTCCCTTATGCCTGTCCACATAACCCCTTGTTTACCCATTCCAGTCATCATCAAAGAGAACAGGAAAACCTTTCAAACACGTTGCTTGTAAGGTCAGTATACCAACACTTTCCTCTATACATTTCTCCAGAGTCTATGTGGGTTTTTCCCATCATAGAATCTGCCAAAGACTCAACAGCTCAGAGGGGAGGGTGGGCATATATCAGTGATCCCAAGGGACTATGGGATTTAAAGGGCCAATAACCTTGTAACACCATCCTCAAAGGAGTCTACCACACTTGCCAGCTTAGGGGAAAGGGAAAGGGGGAAGTGTTTAACCAGAAAAGGCACACTAAGCTAAAGCTTGTTTCCAGGTGCGACCTGGGAGAACAAGGAAGTTAAGTGACCTGCTTAGGGTCACACAGTATGCAAGTGGGGCTGTGGGATTTAAACCCAGGTCTCCAGGTTTGCAGCTTCAGTGCTCTTAACCACTATGCTATACTGCCTCCTTAACTTAATGTCAATATGCATTTATCTATGTATGTACATTATGTCTGTCTGTATGTAATTATTTTTCGATTGATTTAGTTTCAAGTGTTTTATCCGGAAAATGTACTGAGCTTGTAACAGCTCATTTCTAGATGCGTCCTGGGGAAAAGGAAAAGTGGAGTACAGCAAAAATTGACAACTATTTATTTATTTATTTTTATTAATAGATTTGGATGGTACCTTTGAACACAAGAGCTCTTTTACAAAGGTTCCACGTCAGAATAACAGATATTGCAGTAAATGTTACAGTTAAGACAGAGACCAGGCAAATAACTACATTCCAAAGGGAAAGCTTGTCTAAACAATCAAGATATATCAATGTTGTATACATACAATGCTGATTGAACAAGAACAGGTACTAGTAGCAGGCTGCTAGAGAGACTGCAGAACACAAAAATGGTGGTTTTGCAACTAGTTTAGTGTCATACTGCAATGGCACTGAACTGCTAGTGGAGCCCCTTAGGATTTTCTGAACTGCACAAACTTGGGGAGATTCAACATGGATTCTGGCAGTTCATCTGGCCAGCCTGCAGCCCTAGAAGCAAAGGAATGCTTACCCAGCTGCATTCTGTAGAAAGGTAGATCTTCCTGGACCACTCATTCTCCACCACTCATTCACACTAATGGGACCATGCCAAAGGTGCTAGGACCCAGAGGGAGACAAAAATCTTCAGGAGGGCAGGACAGTGCATATGCAGCACTGTGAGGCTAGCTCACACTGTGTAGGCTGTCTTGGCAATGACCTTCCAACCAGCTCAGTTCCTTTTATCCCACCGTCGAGTGCACTTCAGTGACAACGTCACTCACCTGTCGGGAATCAAATTTTCACGTCTAAATGGCAGCAGCTTAGTCATTCAGTATTTGATATTGTTTAATGTTTTAGTAGTATTTATTTAAAAAAAAAAGAAATTCTATTGTTTTGTAGTTTGAAGTAACGAAGAAAAGAAGTCTGCTTTAGCCCGCCATCGATGGAGTTGACTATGAACAGTGCCGATAATAGTAGGGAGACTTCACTTGAAAGCTGTTTTGGCAGCAGGGCTGGGTCCGGTCCTCAGCCCTATTTGGAGGGGAGGGTCTGAACATGGGCAATACGGTGCTCAGGAGGAAGGGCATTCCTCTTTGAAGCACAAAAGGAAGCAGGCCCGTACCTGATCCTGGTCGGGAGCTCGGCACCACTCGGCCTCGAGCTCTTCTTCCTCCTACCAGTCGAAGAAGAAGCAGTACTGCTCGAGGTTACCCTCTGATATGTCTGCAGAGAGACCGTCAGTTGCAGGGGACTGTAGGCCAACTCTGGTTCCATTGGGGTCACCTTTGGCCTCAGTCCCTAACAACCGCAGTCCTTGGCTCCGAAGTCTCTCCCTGCCCCATGGGGGGGTCTTACAGTGAGCAGTTTCATCATTGGGTCACTCCTACGGAGCAGTGGGTCCAGCGGTTGTTCTGACTTCCCTTGCCAGTGGACTTGGTTCCAGGGCCTTTGGGCCTGGGGGCTGCTGGCCTGTGAGTGGAGCAGTTGGTTCAGCCTGGTCACAAGGCACCTTTTTCGGGTGCCTATTCCCCTCACATGGCTGCAGCGCAGGGGCCGGCACAAGTACTGCATTCTTTTCCTACTCCTTCTTTCATACTTTCAGGTCTCCGCTCTGGGGATATCTTGACCTTTGAATGTCCTGGTGTTGAGTATGGGTACTCCGGGTGCTCATTTGGTGCCAGCTGTGGCGCCATGCAAGGCTTCAGCACCATTGCTGGTTCCGCATGTGGTGCCAGCACCATTTTCAGTGCCGGTTCTGTCTTGGGTGCCAGGGTTCTCAACTCTGATTCTGCCGGTGGCACCTCCAGCTCTTCTTCCTTTCTTTCCTACCTATACTATCCTTTCTGGGGTAGAGGGAGATTATGATGAGTATGATCCTGATCTGCACCTGATAAATGATGTGGATGAAGACTCATTTTACGGGGGTAGAGAGTAAACCCACCACTTCAGCTGAGCCTGTGGTTGAAGACCTCTTATTCAAATTTCTGCTGAAGAATATGAACTCCACTCTTGCTCTCCAGACTTCTGAGGTGGACCCTGGGAAGCTATTGCACCTGCAATATCTTCACGTTCCTTAGATTCCTGTGGACCTGACACCACCAGTGCAACCCTCTTTTGAGACTCTCTCACAAGTGGTGTGGCACAGACCAGCGTTAATTCCTTCTGTGACTAAGTCTATAGACAGGAAGTATGTTCCCCCTAAAGACGGGCAAACCCTTGCTTCTCAAGCCTTCGCTGATGCTCTAGTGGTTCTGGCAGAAAATGACAAAGTTGTGCTTCCCCAGGAGTCCACAGCTCATCTAGTTAATAAAGAATCTCATAAAACAGACTCTCCGGGGAAACAAATGTTTACTGCTGCTACTCTGGGCATGTGCATTGCTAGTTGCCAGGGTAATTTCTCTCAATATGAGTATACCCTCTGGCATTCACTCAAAGAGACAGTCAAGGTTCTCTCAGAGTCAGACACTAATTCAGAGCTTCTTCAGGCTATCATCAGAGGCATTGAGCCCAACAATCAGCATATTAAAGCTGCTATGAATGCCTCTGACAATGCCTCTAGAGCAGCAGTGACTGGGATTTGTACCCAGTAGCACTCCTGGCTAAGAACTTCAGGTTTCACTAATGATGCTTAGCAGAGAGTCATGAATTTCCCCTTTGATGGTGTTTACCTGTTTGGATCTGAAGTGGAGCAGGCTCTGGAGGCCACTCAGAAAACCAGGACTGCTATTAAAACTGCTAGACTGGCCCCTGCTACCCCTCAGAGGGGTGGAAATCATTGGCAGTTTCATAACCATCAGCCCTTGCATGGTAAAGGCCAAGGAGCTTTTAACAAGAGCCAAACTCCTTAGCTGCAAAGGAAAATGCAGCAGAAGGCACAGGACCTAATGGTGCCCAGTGCCATCCTCTAAAGATCCTGCCATGTCCCACCTCAACTGCCCCGAGGGAGACTCCTCTTTGGCAGTAGGGTGGAGTCTGATTCAATTTTACAATCAGTGGAAGTCTGTTATAATGGACAAATGGGTCCTTAGGATAATTCAAGAGGGATGCTCTCTAAATTTCTCAGAGACCCCTCCAGATTATCCACCCAAGCAACAGCCCATGCTGTCAGGGCCTTCTGAACAACAGGGCAGTAGAAGTTGTTCCACAGGCAGAACAGATTACAGGTTTCTACTCCCACTACTTCCTGATTCCAATGAAAATAGGTGGCATGCACCCTATTCTAGACCTGAGGAAGTTAAACAACTACCTGTTCAAAGAAAAGTTCAAGATGATCTCGCTGGGAATGTTTCTGCCTCAGATTCATCAAAATGATTGGCTAGCATCTCTGGGCATGCAGGACACCTACCAGCATGTCTCAGTGCACCTAAGCCACCACAAGTACCTATGCTTTGTGGCTATGAGTCAGCCCTACCAATTCAGAGTCGTGCCCTTTGGGCTCTCCTTGGCACCATGAGTCTTTACAAAGTGTTTTGCAGTATTCGCGACGCATCTCAGAAAACTCAGAATTCACATGTACACATACCTGGATGATTGGCTCCTAGTGAGCCCTTCCAGACAAGGGACACAGAAAGTGGTTTCCATGGCTTCCAAGTTCCTCACATCCATGGGAGTTCTGCTGAACCTGGACAAATCACAGCATTAACCCTCCCATCAACTTCTCTTCACAGGACCTCTTCTGGACACTTCCAGGGCAAGAGCCTTCCTTCCAGAGGACAGAAGAATTACACTCTCCAGATGGCTCACTTCACCATGGAGATCGACTCAGTCCAGGCTCTCCTGATGCAATGGATGCTAGGTCTCAAGGTATCACCTGTATTCATGGTACCCCTAACCCACCTGCATATGAGAACCACACAATGGATACTCAGCACTCTGTGGTCTCCAGCCACACACTTGCAATCCTTCCACATCAAGGTGACAGAACCTCTCACTAGGTCACTCACCTGGTGGATCCAGAAGGACAACCTTTGCCAGAGTTTCTCCTTTGCCCCACTGGAGACACAGATCATCATCACTACAGATGCATCTCTGACTGGTCTGGGGAGCTCACTGTCAGGACCTCCACACCCAGGGCCTGTGGAGCCAGGATGAGTCCCAGCTGCACATAAATGTCCTGCAGATGAAAGCTGTCCTGTGTGCTGTCCAAGCCCTAAAGGATGTCCTCTGTCACATAGTAATACTCCTTCAGACGGACAACAAAACAGTGATGTACTACACCAACAAACAGGGTGGAGCACACTCTTACCCTCTGTGCAGAGAGGTCATGAGAGTGTGGGAATGGTGTCTCGAGCATGAAGCCCTGATCCAGGCAGTCTACCTACCAAGAACCCAGAATGATCTGGTGGAGCACCTCAGCAGAATGGAAGTGGATCCACACAAGTGGTCTCTTGACTCAAACATTGCACTATCGCTATTTGAAGAATGGGGCATGCCGGACCTGGAACTTTTTGCATCCCCACTCAACGCAAAATTGTCTCTATTCTGCTCCAGAAACCCAGAACATGGCATTTTCTGTCAGGATGCATTCAGACTGCGGTGGACAAGATGCTTTCTGTACGCATTTCTTCCTCGTCCCTGGATTTAAAGGGTGCTGCTCAAGTTAGAGGCACAGGGAGGCAGCATGATTCTCATCACCCCGTACTGACCTTGTCAGATATGGTTTCCATTAATCAGCTAATTATCAGAGGTTCCTCCAAGACAACTTCTTCTTCAGACGGACCTCCTGACTCAGGGTCCATTGGTCCATCCCTACCTGCGATCCCTTCATCTCCGTACCTGGCTCCTAAGGAGATAGAAGTGGGTGGGTTCAATGACTCTCAGAGAATCTCAGATATCCTTTTAGCCACACATAAGCCATCCACTAGGAAGACTTCCATGGCAAAGTGGAAACGATTTTTCATTTGGTGTGCAAAGTCCGCCCTGGACCCCTTTGCTCGCTCACCAAGCAAGGTGTTAGAATACCTCCTAGATCTGTCGAACACAGGTCTGCAATATTTGACAATAAAGGAGCACCTTTTCTTGATTTCTGCTTATCACGAGCCAATACACAATATTTCAGTGACTCAGTTGCCCTTAGTCAAGAGATTCCTTAAAGGTATCCTACACACTAGACCACCAGTCAGGAGAATGATGGCTACATGGGATATCAATCATGTGCTAGATATGCTAACCCATAAATCCTTTGAGCCTCTAGCAACCTACGACTTGAAGTTTCTGACCTGGAAGGCAGCATTCCTTGTGGCCATTACCTCTGCTCACAGGGTGTCTGAAATACATGCCCCGGTCACAGATCCACCATACACAATATTTCACAAAGACAAGGTGGTTCTCAGAACTCACCCTCAATTACTTCCCAAAGTAGTCTCAGAATTCCACCAGAACCAGCCCTTGGTCCTTCCGAAGTACTTTGCAAATTTCCAGAATGAAGGGAAGTGTACCATTCACTCTTTGGATGTGAAAAGAATTTTGTGATTCTACATCAATAAAACGAAAAAGATTTGCTAATCCAACCTACTGTTTGTCTCATTCAGCATGGCCCGGCTGGGTCAGCCTGTTGCCATCAGAAGCATTTCAGCCTGGCTAGTAGCGTATCTTTGCCATTGCTACTCGATGGCACAGGTCAAGCTGTAAGCCGGGGCATATGCCCACTATACCAAAGTGGTCGCAGCATCTTTGGCAGAGATTCAAAATGTGCCCATTGCAGACATCTGCAATGTGGTCACTTGGAGTTCTGTGCACACTTTCGTGAAGCACTACACCCTGGATGTCCATGCCAGACAGCATCCTTCCTTGGCAGGACAATCCTTAATGGACTTCTGTCCTAAGTGAGCTCCTTTCTTTTTGTCAGTGTCAGTGGCTCAGTAAGTAGGTAGCACACTCGCCTCTGAGGCTGGGAGATCAGAGGGCTGTGGGTTCAGTTCCCACATTTGGCACTTGGGTTAATATCCAAATACTGACACTGTAGTGCAGCATGAGGGGGGGTGCTGCACTTCTGAGGTGCCATCTTTTGGATGAGACATTAAACCGAGGTCCCATCTGCCTGGATTGGTGGTAGTTCAGGTGGATGCTAAAGATCCCATGGCACTTATCGAAAAAGAGTAGGAGAATTTCTAGGCCCAGTGGGCTTATTGGGTCAATAAAGTTCAATAAATAAACAAATAATTTCTCCTGCTGCCTTTCTCAGGGGATTGTTTTTTGCTCGGTACTCTCCCATTAGTGTGAATGAGTGGTGGAGACTTTAAGTTCAGGAAAATATGAAAATTACTTATCTACTGTAATTCTTGATCTTCTTGGATGACGTCTCCACCACTCATTCACATGCCCACCCACCATCCCCGAGCTCACTCACCCTGTTTCTGGTCTTTGCTCCCTCATTGGCTGGGCTGTGAAGACTCTGTTGAGTTGACCCTTCTTACACGGGTCATACGGACTATTTTATGTCAAGGTTAGGTTAGTTTCCTAGGTTAATTTATGCTGCACCTCCTCAGTAAAAAAGGCACTGAGGGGGTTGGAGGGTCGATGTCAAGATAGCCTATATGGTGTGAACCAGCTTTGCAGCACCATGCATGGCGGTCCTACCTCGGTGCCAGCCTTCCTGAAGATTTTTGACTCCCGCTAGGTCCTAGTGCTTCCAGCGTAGTCCCATTGGTGTGAATGAGTGGTGGAGACTTCATCCAAGAAGATCAAGAATTATGGTGGGTACATAATTTTCAGTTCAAGAACATTTCTGGCCATGATCCTCATGCTATAATGGTGTAGGTACTGGGTAGAAACAGTCTTTAGTGCAGGGGGTATTAGGCCCATAAGTGTGTTCTTGGCTGGTAAGCAGGTTTGAAACTTTGTTGTACTGTGCAAGGGTAGCCAGTTGGTTAGGGAGTAAATGGTACAGCTGTGGCTGGGCTTGTCACCCTCTAACACAAAGCAGCAAGTTTTATTACATTGCACCAAGACCCTGTTTAATGCAGAGTCTCAGGCAGCTGCGTAGATAGAAAATCCACTGGTTGGACTCCACGAGACATAAGAAGAGGGGGATGTGCTGTGAGAAGGTTTGCTAAACCATAGTCAAAGTCCAATGCCACACACACACACAGCACACTCACAAAAAGCAGGTAGAAAATCTATATTTTTAGTTGCAAATGCAGTTTATTTAGGGCTCGAGGCATAAAGTCCTTATCTCAATGCTTTGGCATTAGCCTTCTTCGAAATATAGATTCTCTACCTGCTTTTTGTGAGAGTGCTGTGTTTGTGTCATTGAGCTGCATAGACAGGTAGTCTGTGTCACAAACGCACTCAGCAGGTCAGGCCCTCTCCTCCCACAGTGCCAACCTCCAAGTGCAGTAATGTGAACAGGTAACAGACAGAGTAACCCTCCTGTCTGTTTTTGGGTCTGAATCACCTTTAGTCTAAAGTTCCGGGGGATTCAAACTGTGAACCTTATGCTAGTGTACCCAATGTACAGGCTCAGATACGTACCCTCTTTGGGGATTGCTGTACAATCTTTCACCTGGGGCACCACACCAGGCTTCCAAAATGAACCCTTAAAACTCTATAAAAGACCTTAGGTATATTCTTACCTTTTCCCAGTTTAGTAACACCAACAAGCTTTTGAACAGTTTTTGTCAGTCTTAACCATCTATATGTCACATGCAAAAAAGAACTGGCAGACCCAGGCAGTCTTTCAAAATAAAGATTTTACTAAAAGATGATAAACATATGAAAAATGTAAACACAGAATAATATATCAAAGTGCCCACAATCACATAAAAGCAAAACAAAGAAAGCTACAAAACATAAACTCCTACCACAATACAATTAGACTTTTTCTATCTAATGTATTACCTCTGTACAGTGCTTAAGTTATATCAGAGAGCTGTGTCTCGCTTCAGTCCCAAAATGATATGTCATATTCCCCAGTTACAAGGATACATTTCAACTCCATCTCCCCATCCCCTTGGTGAGTCATCTAGCCCCTCCTTTTTAGAATTAAAAAAATACAAGCAATGATTTCCTGTCAGGAGATATGTTAAATAATGTGACATCAGTAAAAACTCCACTTCCTAAATATGACTCCTTAATTAAACATTTTCTCTTTGATCTGGTGTAGTGCCTATTCCCAAGGCATTATCAAAGGGTTTCACAACTTTCAATACCAGGTTGGTATAAAATGTTCTTCCTATAGGAATCATAAAACTTTACGAGCCCTATATCCTGGCAGCTGGGTCAGTTCTAATTAAGACAGAAAAACAGAAGACCCTTAATTAAGTAGATCTGGTCTTTTAATTACCTCCTGGTTTCAGGTCACTTGTCACCGTAGCTTCAATGAAACCTGGGGGGGGGCACCCATAAGCACAGGCTGTCTTATGTGAGACAATCACCTGCTATATTTTTATCTTACAAATATCATACAACAATCATAACCAGCTGGCCAAGCCTCACAATCCTCACCACCTAGACCAAACTTGTGGGCTCTATCCCTTGCATGGGATGAGCTTCCCAAGTCAGTTCACTCCTTATATAGACACGACAAGCCATCTGTGTTCTGAATGGTCGCTCCAGCCTTATGTAAGAGCGTCATGTCATACCAATGCAAGGCAAGACTCCATCTTAATAGTCTACCATTAGTTTTTCCCATTTGTGTCAGCCAAACCAGGGGGTTGTGGTCCATTTGTACCTCAAAATGTTGCCCATATAAGTATGGCTATAACTTATTTAGGGCCCACACTATGGCAAGACACTCTTTTTCCACAGTAGAGTAAGCCTGCTCCCTGGGAAGTAAGTTTTTACTCAGGTACACTACAGGGTGATTTTTCCCTTGGTTGGATGTCTGACTCAGTACTGCCCCATTTACCAATGCCTGAGGTGTCAGTCTGGACTGTAAAGGGTCTGCTATAGTCAAGACTTGTCAATACAGGAGCACTGCACAGTACCTCCTTCAGCCTGGTAAAGGCTTTTTCACAGGCTGGTTCCCAAGTAATTTTCTTAGGCATCTTTTTCTTTACCATGTTAAATAGGGAAGCAGCCAGGGCACCGTGATTGGGTACAAATTTCCTATAGTACCCTGCTGTCCCTAGAAAACTCCTGACCTGCTTCTGCATTTCTGGTCTGGGCCATGCCTTGATTACCTCTATTTTTACCTCGTTAGGATGGTGCTGTCCCCGGCCAACAACATGCCTGAGGTATGCCACTTCAGCCATGGCAACCTGGCACTTCTCAGCTTTGACAGTGAGCCTGGCCTTCTGTATCCTGCCCAGCACTTCCCTAAGGTGGGACAGGTGTTCCTCCCAGCTGGCACTAAAGAGGGCAATGTCATCCAGGTATGCCACGGTGTACTTCTCAGCAACATTTAACACCTGGTTCACCAACCTTTGCAAAGTGGCTGGGGCATTCTTCTTTCCAAAAGACATTATTTTAAATTCAAATAAGCCTATTGGAGTGGTGAAGGATGACCCCTCCCTAGCTCTGTCAGTTAACTCTACCTGCCAATACCCCTTTGTCAGGTCAAAAGTCATAAGGCATGTTGCCCCTCCCAACTTGTCCAGGAGTTCATCCATCCAGGGCATCGGGTGGGCATCTCACTTCATGACTGCATTCAGTCCACAATAGTCCACACAGAAACGAGTAGAGCCATCTGGATTGGGCACAAGGACTACAGGTGAGGCCCAGAGGCTGTGGGATCTCTGGATTACCCCTAAATCCAGCATTTCCTCCACCTCCTTCCTAATGTCCTTTTGGACAGCCTCTTAAACCCGATATGCTGTCTGCCATATGGGCGCCTGTGTCCCTGTCTCCACATCATGCATTGCTAAGGGGTTAGTCCAAGCTTGGTGCTAAACAGTGGAGCAAAGTCTGCTAAAACCTCTCTTACTTCCTGGATCTTGTCCGGGACCAGCTGGGGAGGCAATTTAACTGCCTCCACAGAGGACTTCTGCTTGCTTTCTTCCAGCAAGTCCAGAAGGGGGTCTCCTTCATCCGTTCCTTCCCCAGGACTACATACTGCAAACACCATGTCTGCCATATTAGCATATGGCTTCATTATGTTGACATGGTACATTCTTTCTGTATGTCTTCTGTCAGGTAACTCTATGATATAGTTCACGTCATTTACCTTTCTAACTACTTTGTACAGTCCTGCCCACTCAGCCTGCAGCTTGTCTTTCTGGACCAGAATAAGGACCATGACTTCCTGAGCCACCGTGTAAGAATGAGCTCTGGCTTTGCGGTTGTACCACACTTTTTGTTTCTGTTGGGCAACTGTCTGGTTGCTCTGGGCTGTTCCCATGAGCTCCTTCAGCCTTTCCCTAAACCTAAGGACATAATCCACTATGGGAGTGCCCTGGGTGGTGTGCTTGCCTTCCCAGTCCTCCCGGATCAAGTCTAGGGACCCATGTGCCCAGCGTCCATATGAGAGTTTGAAGGGGGAAAATATTGTTGACTCTTGGGGCACCTCCCTGTATGCAAACAACAGGTGGGGAAGGTATTTCTCCCAGTCCCTCCCATGCTATTCAGCAAACGCTTGGCGCATTGACTTCAGGGTACCATTAAATCTATTCACAAGCCCACTGGCTTGTGGGTGATAAGGTGTTGTGTGCCTCTGCACCACCTCACATTTCTCCCACAAACAATTCATCAGGTCCAACATGAAGGAAACCCCCTTGATCATAGATAACCTCCTGTGGACTCCCAACACGGGAGAAAATCCCAAGTAAGGCATCTTCCACTTTGTCCTCAGTGAGGATAGGGTGACTGCCTCTGGATACCAGGTGGTATAATCCACCACAGTCAGGATGAACCTCTTCCTGGAGGAGCTGGTGGTATTTAAAGACCCCACAATATCCATTCCCACCCTCTGGAATGGCTATTCCACTATGGGCAATGGAATTAGGGTGGCTTGGGTTTTCTTACCGGCCTTCCTAATTTCTTGGCACCAGTGAGAAGACCTGCAATACTCCTTCACCTGCTGGGTGAAGTTGCGCCAATAGAAATTCTGGGCCAACCACTGCATAGTGCATGATTCCCAGATGACCAGACAAGGGAATATCGTGTGCAATCTAGAGCAACTGCTCACGGTACCCCGGGGAATGACAAGCTGCCTGCTTATCACCCCTCCCTCTGTCTTCACATCCTGAGTATGCATCAGTCCATTTTCCCAATAAACTTTATGTTTACCGTCACTTCCCTGTGCTCCATCAGAGTCTGCCCAGGCCCTCAGTTTTCTAGACTAGGGTCACTTTTCTGAGCAGCTGCAAACTCCCTACACATTCCCAAGGCATGGGACAGGTCCCCTTCAGTCTCTAAACTAGGGTCCCTAGCACTAGCATCAGGGCACTCAGGATCACTGTCATCTCTAACACTCTGACAATGGGTCACCCCTCCTTCTTCAGAGTAACCCTCCATAGCTGTGTGGTTAACTGCTACTGGGGAAATTTCTACCCCCTTTTCATTAGTCTCCATATCAGAAGACACAGGCTGGGGAACCAGCCTCCCAGTGGTTTCCACAATGGCTTCTGTGGGGTCCAGGGAACTACAATTTTCCCTTGCTGCTTAGCTATGGGTAACTGCACACACCATCCCCTATTTGAGATTGTTGCCAAGGATGACATCAACTGCTAAAGTTTTGGCTACAGCCACCTGTTGCACAGTTCCCCCTGTTTCACCCCAGTCTAGGAGAACACTAGCAAGTGGCAATGTTTTCTCCTCACCAGTGAAGTCTTGTACAGTTACAAAAACATTGGGTATAAGCTAACCAGGCTCTACCAGATCCCCTTTTACCAGCGTCAGGGATGCTTCTGTCTCCCTTAACCCTTGTGTCTGTACACCATTCACCGTGACTGGGTGCATGTGTTCCCTCATGTTCACAGGCATGCTTCCAGGGACACACAAACAACCCACTTCTTTCCTAGCCCCAACCTGTGTATTGCTCATCCTTTTGGGACACTGTCTGGCAATATGCCCAGTTTCTTTACAAACCCAACATTCATTTCTTTTCTCAGAGAAATCTTTTCTTTGAAACCTGGGTCTAACTCCTTTTGGTTGAGGCAGTGATGGTTTTAGCTGTCCTGAAGGTGCACTTTTCCCTTTCTGTGCTGCCATGCCCACCCCATTCTCTCTCAGAGCAGGTTGCTCTTGGCATAGCAGTCTGAGAGTTCAGCAGCCTCTTGCACTATTTTGGGATCTCGGTCCTCCAGCCAGATTTTCAGCTCTGCTGGGCATGCCCAAAAAAAACTGTTCTAACAAAATAGCATTTTCAATTTTATCTACAGAGTTTGCTTCAATTCCGTCCCACCGTTTTAAACACTGACATTGTTTTGTGGCTAGCTCCTCATAGCTCATGTCAGGGCTTCTCCTGAGCTTATGGAATTTAGCTCTGTATGCTTCTTCAGTTAAATCAAACTTTTTTAAAAGTGCAGCTTTAAGTTTGCTTTAATCATTATTGTCCTCATTGTCCATTTGACCCAATGCATCCCGAGCTTTCCCGGTAAGTAGCGGGGATAGCTGGAAGTTCCAGGACCCTCGAGGAATGTTTGCCTGAATACAAACTTTTTCAAAGGAATTTAAAAAGGCATCCATATCCTCCCCCTCTTTAAATTCAGCTATCAATTTGGCATTTAATTTGTAACCCAGTCCTGTAATTCCAGTTACACCCAAGCCATTTACCTGCTCTGGTGTGGTGCTGGTGGTTGGAGTCATAGCTTCTCCAGTTCATGTCGTCTCTGGGCTCAAGCTCTTCACGGTCAGCCTCCCACTGTTCCTGGTCTGCCTCTTGCTGTTCTTGCTCCCTCTTCTCCTCTGCAGCTCACTGACGCTCATGCTCCTCACAGTCAGCTTCTTACTGTTCTCACTCCCTCTTCTCCTCTGCGGCTCGTTTCTCTCACTCAGCATCTCTCTGGAACTCCAGCTCCATTCTGCACAACTCAATCTGCAGCCTGATTGCTTCTGACTCCAAAATGCTGGTGACCTTCCCCTGCTGCTGTAGTCCTTCACTTGCACTGGCCCTGCTCCCCTCCTCACTGGATCGGGACACTGCACTGGCTGCTGGTCCCCTCACACCCAAGGTTTGGTCATTTACAGTCACAGTCTGTGACTCGACACTCTGGGCATCTGCTGCCATCAGGGCATCCACGAGGTTCTGCTTGGTGGCTCTCACCTCATGCAGGACTGCTCGGACCTGGCACAACTAACTCAAGCAGTCTACAGTGTACCTGCTGTTGGTGGAAGCCATCTTCTTCCCTAATTACAGCTACTCTAACTTGCACTTTAGAAAAAAAAATAAAACAGGTAGGAACCTGACTGTAAGAAAAATGATATAGTTCTGTTTCCTTTTTTAAAAATAAATCACTGCCTTATTTTGCAAGTGAGTTGTACAGTATTAAGCTGACACACTGAGCAGTTAAAGCTTGTGTTACTAATTTTACCACACTGCTGCCAACCAAATCTGTCACAAACACACTCAGCAGGTCAGGCCCTCTACTCCCACAGTGCCAACCTCCGTGCGCAGTAATTTAAACAGGTAACAGACAGGGTAACCCTCCTGTTTGCTTTTGGGTCTGAATCACCTTTAGTCTCAAGTTCTAGGGGGACTCAAACTGTGAACCTTATGCTTGTGTACCCAGGGTGGGATATTCAGACTGTGCCAGGCTGTGGCACAAGCCTGGGCATAGCACAACTGGGATGCACGTGGGTGTTGATGAGTGATATTCAACGGAGCTGTGCCATGGCACAGCATCATTGAAAATCACTCCTTGGCCACCTGCAGTGTGCATGGCACAGTGGCACTGCACCAGTGCATGTGGCCAGCGTGGAGCAGGGAGTGCACTAGCACAAATGCCATTGCGCTAGGCACAACAACCGTGATATTCAAAAGTGCACATGCAAATGAGGCCATACTGCATGCAAGGTGCAAATGGGGCCATTTGCATGTCATTATGGCCCCATTTTCATGCAGGTGCACAGATCCTCAGTGACTTGTGCCTGGCGCCCTGCCAGGCTGCAGCCTTCGGGGACCGACGCCCCCAGCACAAGCGGCAACATGCTTCAATGCCCAATTGCGGGCATATGTATAAATTGTAAATGTCCCATATCCCTGGTGGTCCAGTGGACCGCTCACAGCCCGATTACGGGCATACGTAATAAAATAATAGCCCTATATCTCTGGTAGTCCAGTGGACCGCTCAGAGCCGGATTGCGGGCATATGTAATAAAATAATAGTCCTATATCCCTGGTGGTCCAGTGGACCACTCGCAGCCTGATCCCGGGCGTCAGTAATGAATTATGACAAACCAATCCATCCCTGGTGGTCCAGTGGTACCCCTCTCCCCACCTGTCCACTGAGCCCCACCACCCCGCTCCCCCAGTCAGTGGCGGGTGGCAGCTCCCCACCCACTTGCCACCCCACTGCCCGCCGACTGACTCTGTATGGTTGGGCTGAACACCCATTGGTCCACAGTGTAAGCCAATGGGCATGCAGCCCATACTGTAATACACAGACCAGATATGTGAATGGATCCATTAACATTTCTGGACTGTGTAAGCAATACAGGTTGCACGCCCATTGGCTCATGCTGTGGACTAATGGGTGTACAGCCCTACGCACGGAGTTTGGGCCTCGCGGGTATGCCGGTGGGGAACTGCCACCCAACACTGACTGGGGAGTGGGGTGGTGGGGCTTATTGCGGGTGGGGAGGGGGTACTGCTGGACCACCAGGGATGGATTGGTTTGTCATAATTTATTACTGATGCCCATGATCGGGCTGCGAGCGGTCCACTGGACCACCAGGGATATAGGACTATTATTTTATTACATATTCCCACGATCGGGCTGTGAGTGGTCCACTGGACCACCAGGGATATAGGACTATTATTTAATTACATATGCCCACGATCAGGCTGCGAGCAGTCCACTGGACCACCAGAGATATAGGACCATTATTACAATAATAATGACCGCGATCGGGCATGGGGGAGCACCACCACAAAGGTGCCGCTGGAGCTCAGGTGGCCACCCACAGGTGGCAGCTGCCGTGTTGCGCCCTGCAATACAGCAGCTCACCTGTAGGTGGTCAGCTGTTGTTCCTTTTCTTTCTGGATCAACTGTGTGCAGCGTAAGTAGGGGTTGTGCCTGCATGGGCTCAGCACATCCTGGGCTGAATATCGGGATGTGCGGAACTGTGTGGGCACGCCCCCACTTCGCCGCGATACATTACTGATGCACTCCGCACAACAGGATTTGTGCCAGGCACATTCCCTTTGAATATCATGCCGGGCGTCAGTGGCTGCACATGGCACAACTGTGTAGCACCATGCGCAACCCTTCTGAATATCCCACCCCCAATGTACAGGCTGAGATACGTACCCTCTTTGGGGATTGTGGTATAGTCTTTCACCAGGGGCACCAAGCCAAGCTTCCAAAATGAACCCTTAAAACTCTATAAAAGACTATAGGTATATTCTTACCTTTTCCCAGTTTAGAAACACCATCAAGCTTTTGAACAGTTTTTGTCAGTCTTAACCCTCTATACATTACATGCAATAAAGAACTGGCAGACCCAGGCAGTCTTTCAAAATAAAGATTTTACTAAAAGATGATAAAAATATGAAAAATGTAAACACAGAACAATATATCAAAGAGCTCACAATCACATGAAAGAAAAACAAGAAAAGCTACAAACATAAATTCCTACCACAATACAATAGAGCCAGATATTCAGAAAAGCGCCAAAGGCGGCACAAGTCCAGTACAGTGCAAATCTGATGCGTAATGGTGCAATGAGTCGATATTCAAAGGTTGCACATGGCAAAATGAGCCAGCGCAACATGGCTGAATATCAAAAGGATGCGCCATGGTGCAACCAGACTTGTACCAAGACGCAACCAGACCCAGCAGCCACAGCGTAACCAGAGATGTGCCATGGTGCAACTGACATGCGATTGGTGCACAAAGACTAGCCCCAGGCAATGGTGGGAGCACAGCAGCAGTGTAAAGGCATGGGCCATGGCAGAGGAAGACACCCAGGGACAGTGCCAGGAATGCACAGTGGCAGGCCACAGGTGGCCACCACCAGCAGGACACACACAGGCACCCAGACACCCCCACTCTGGAACACAACTGTGGCACACAAAGCAGGCAGCAGGTGGCACCAATGGCCAATGAAGGGCCACCAATCGAGTCCCCACTCCACCGCATGCTGTACCCCTCCATCCAAACCCCAGCAAGCCACACCCAGGACCATGCTGCCAAGCACACAAATGCCACACATCCCGAACAGCTGTCCCATGGCCACCCCAAGGCACAGCCACTGACCAAGGGGCAGGACACCCCAATGCATGACCCACACACTGACACAGGCACACCACACAGACACACACCATGCCATTGCAGCATGACTCCTCAAGCCAGCTGCAAAGCAGACACCACACAGGCAGGTAAGCAAAATAACTGTATTGAAAAACTATGTACAGGTTCAAGGGGTCAGAAGGGGTAGGAAAGTGAGGGAAGGACAGGAACAGGGACTGCACAGGGAAGTGGGACAGATGGGAAGGGACGGTGGGAAAAGGGAAGTGCTGGTGTCAACCACGGGTGGCCATGGCTCACCGCCTGATGCCTCCTCCTCCACCGGTCCATCAGCAGAATTACCCACACCTGCTGGGCCACCTCCAGGGTTGTCGAGGTTATGAGAATTATCTGCTTCAGCAGCCTGCAGTAAAGGGGAAGCCCTGATCTCCTCCAGATGCCTATGACAAAGGATAGGACAGGTGATCAGAGCAAGGTTCCATGGCACCATTGCCACCCACTGTGTGCAATGGGCAGTGGGAACACACACCCCGGAGTTGCGCCTCAGTCATCTACAGGGGGTGGGACAACGCCTGCCAACAACCCAGCATGCCATGACAGTGTAAAGCAGTGGACACTGCTGCCCAATGACCACCTGACTGTGCAGCAACAGTCAGATGGCACAGGGCACCTGCAGCACCACAGCAACACCAGTGGTAGCTGGGCGCACACCCACCCCACCAACAGCTGACACACATGTGCAATGGTTGCCCCACAGTGGCATGCACCACATACAGTGAGCAACACACAGCTGCCACAGCACATGGCACAGATGGTCATGGCTGCACCCACTCCCACCAAACAATTGGTACTGTGCAGAGGAATGCAACAGTGCCTACCTGCCCACTGTGGTGCTGGTTTGCACCAGTCCTGCCGCTGCTCCTCTGCTGCCACCGCTTGTCCCACTGTGGCCTGCTGTGCCTGGCCTGGCACTCCTGCTGCACCCACCCAGTGTCGATCTTCAGGTACACTTACAGAACACCCACAGCATGTGCCCACCACCCCACCCCTGTGCACAGCATGTGCCCCTGCCCAACATGCCCTGCATATTTTAGCGCAATGCATTCTGTGGCCGGGCAATGCCACTCCAGTGCACATACTGACAGGTACCTCTGCAGATCTGCCAGGCAGCCAAGCCATCACCACAATACAGCACTAGGGCACACATGCAGCATGGGCAACTTACCTGACTGTGGCACGACCCCCCTGCAGATGCATGCCTTCAGCTGCCTCAGGTACCCAGAATGGGTCCCATCTCATTAAGTCCCTGTACCGGTGGCAGTATTGTTCACCTGTCTTGGCCACCCCGGTGTCAAGCACCAGCCTGGCAGTGATGGCCTGCCAGACCTCCATCCTGGGCTGTTGCAGGGGCACCTGCCCAAACAGCCCTGGTGCATGTGGCTGCACACAGGCCACCAGATTTATTAATTCAATGTCAGACCAATTACGGGCCCAATGAACTCCCCACTGTGCCATCACTACCACTGCTATATGTGGAGACAAAATGGTGGCCAAAGGTGCATGTGTGGACAATGTGTGTGGGATGCGCGCCTCATGGAGGCATGCACTGTGTCCACCAATCGCACATTAGCGGAGATGCGCAGAATGGGTGTGACCTGACAGGCATGTGGCGGTGAAGTCTGAAGGGGTAACAGGGTCACAGTAGGGGTCAGGGGTCACCTTGCACACTGTGCTCCGATGCTAATGGCCCCTATTGCACAGTGGGCGCACAGTGCGCAATAGGCGGTAGCACACCACCCAACACATGTGCATTGCGGTCCTGTACACTGCGCAAGTGTAGACATTGTGCCGTGACTTGCTCCGGAGCAATACCATTGCGCATGGAGCAAGTACATGATATTCAGCCACCACATGCAAATGAGCTCATCGGCCAATGTGCGGCACACTGGTGGAATTAGCATGTCATTACCATTGCGCCAATGCTTGTTTGCATGCGTAGTGCCATAAAAGCACCTCAGAACAGTACTGGCCATGGACCAGTATTGCAACCATCTGAGGTAAGTTGCTCTTGCTGCTGAGCACAGCAGGGTGGATGGGATAGGCTGCAGCTGACAGTGACACACATGTCTATGTCCACAGGTAGCACAATGTTGGAGAGTGATGGGAGGGAGGAATATAGGCCTGCTCACAAGCCGCAGGCCCAACTTTACCAAGACAGAGGTAGATACCCTGTTCGAGGCCTACCTCGATAGGGAGCCACTGCTGAGTGGTGCCACAGGCACACCACAGGCCAGGGCTGCAGCCTGGGAGGAGATGGCGGTGAGTGTAAACCAGCAGGACAGCCACCAGCGGTCGGTGCAGGATTGCCAGAAGAAGGTGGGCACTGATAAATGTTGCATCAAGGAGAAGGTGGCAGTCATTCATGCAGCCCGGACAGCCAACGGAGGGGGGCCTACTGATGTGTCACATCTCATGGCGCAGGATGAGCTGGTGGCAGCCACCATGCACCTCAGCACTGTCAAGGGTGTGCCAGGAGGAGGGTTCCAGACAGGTGGAAGCCCATCACTGCATGGTACGCATGATGGGCACACATAGCATGCAGTGGGGGGGGAATGGGGGCTTGGGGCGACCTGGGGACATGTATACTGACACATATGTTGTCTCTTTCAGCACCAGCACACCTGCAAGGAAGGGACACTGGCAGCAGCCCTGGAGGTGGGCCCAGCCCCGGAAGACCAGTCATCCACCTCCCTGGGCATCTGGGGGCTTGATCAGCTGTAGCACACCACCGCTGTCCAGCCAGATGTCCTGGGTATGAGGTCAGATGAGGCCCTGGCTCTGCTTCAGCAGGATGCCAGCCATGGTGTCCTCTGCACTGTGATACAGATCAGGGCGGGGTATGACACCGATGATGACATGACCACGATCCTGGACAGCATGGGAGGTGTTGGGGGGAGATGCCCATACCAAGTACCACCACAGGCAGCATGCCCAGTGGCCTGTCAGTGGTGGGACAGCTGCCCACCACCACTGCAGGTGCTGCTGTGTGCACCACCACAGCAGTGCCATGTGGTGGTGGTGGTGTGGCCGCGCAGGCACTGGGCAGCATATAGGGGCTGAAGGGGCAGCAGCAGCAGGCAGCAGGGGACAGAAGGCAGCCAGATGCAGTGTCCACTGCTGGGGTCCCTGATAGGGACCAACCCCAAGGGGACCCCACTGTGCAGCATATACCACCGGTAGGTCGGCATTCCTCTGGGTACCACCCATTGGCAGAGCACACCCGATTTCTGTGGGCTTCCATGGAGCAGCAGATGCTGCTGGTAGCTGGGGTGCATGCACTGCACGTGAAGGTGAGCCAGGTGGCCGAGCAGTGCAGGAGAGGCACTGTGCAGCTCCTGGAGGCTATTCAGCACTTGCGGGAGGACACGACCACATCCCAAGATCGCATTGCCAATGTGATCAGGGATGGCCTTGCACCACTGGCTGCCACAGGGCATGGCTGGCCACCTCACACACCATGTAGTGCATTGTCCACCCCATGAACCGGCATTGAGCAACACCCTCCCTGTCAATTCCGGGCTCTGCTGTTGGCATCCCAGGCATGCCTTGGGCAGGCCTGTTTGGGTGCCTACACACCCCTGCACAGTCCCAGCTGTGGTCCCATGGTTTGAACCCTGGGGGGCTGTTGCAGACACCCCCTGTGGCTGCTGATCAGCCCTGGCTTGGCCACCACCATGGCCACAGTGGCCATGGTTCCGTGCGGTGGACCTGATGTGCATGCTGCCCTGGCTTCAGTCTGCTGCCGCTACCCTGTGCATGCATGGGCGTGTGTGTGTGTGTGTGTGCATACCACAGGTGTGGCACCTGTGTGTCACGCGGCACACTGCCTGTGTCTGTGCCTGCCCGGCCACTGGCCCATGTGGCATGGGCGTGATGAGAGCAGATCAGTGCCGGTTGTGCCTGTGCACCAGTGCACTGCATCTGATCCCCACCACATGCCAGTGACCGGGCACATATGTGTGTGTGTTCCGTCCCTGGTGTGTGCTGCTGTATGTGGCTGTGAGGCACTGTCACCCCACCCCTGCCCACACCTTGTGTGCATGCCCATTGCCATGCATGTCCCTGCCTGTGTGCTGTACCTGTGTGGAGTGGCCAGTGTGTGAGTGTGGCACAACCTACCTGCCTGCACCATAGTGCTCCCATGTGATGGTGTCCCTGTACTGGCATGCCATCATCTGCAGCTGGGGGTCCCTCCACCCGGGGTGGGGGGCTGTCCACCACCCTCCGGCCCATTGCCCTCATCATCCCCACTACTGTCCCCTCCTTAGCCTCGACAGCTATTCCACGGTCAATGGCCATGTTGTATAGTATGCAACAGGCCAGGAATAGGCCACAGGCTTTCAAGGGGCTGTACTGAAGGGCACACCAGATCTGTCTAGGCAATGGAAACGTGCCTTCAGCATCCCAAATACATGCTCCATGATGTTCCACATGCTGGCGTGCGCCTCATTGTACCATTCTTCTGCTGGAGATTACGGGAGCCGGTAGGGGGTGAGCAGCCAGGGCCTGAGTGGTTAGCCACTGTCACCTGTGTTGAGGATGAGATGGTTAGCCCTGTGTCCTCTGTTGCTGCGCCCCTTGCCCATCTCTGGTGCCCTCACCAGTGCACCTACCTGGCCTTCCCCCTTCCCATGCTCTGCCCAGCCCCCTTGCCCTTCCCTTAATCACCCACTAGGTGGTCCATGGGGATATCCCCATGCTCAAACCTGTGGCACAGTGCAGTGCTGTGCCAGATGAATGCATTATGTGCACTCCCAGGGTATGTGGCACAGACATTGGTGATGCACGCCTTGGCATCGCACACCACCTGGCAGTTGACACTGGGGACCCCCTTCCTGTTAATGTATGCCACACCCTCAGGGCCAAGTGGCATGCAGATGCCAATGTGGGTGCAGTCAATGGCCCCAAGCATGCCAGGCATGCATGCTACCCTGTGGAAGTCCTGCATGGTTGATGTACGCTCTGCCTGTGTGCTGGGGAAATGGATATATTCTGAAGCATGTGACAGCAGGGCTTTGAGGAATTGTGTGAGGAGGTGGGACTTGGCCAACTGGGTTATGCCTGTTGTGTCCTGTATTGATCTCTGGAAGGTGCCCGTGGTGAGCAGGCACATGACAGCTGTTACCTTTGTCTTCACAGACATTGCATGGCTCCATCGTGTGGGTGCCTGCATTGCCTCACTGCACAGCTCACAGAGCTGCCTCAGAATGGCTCTATTCAGGTGGTACCAGCCCACAACTCTCGATCAGTGTAATTCTTGAAGGTGGTGCAGGCACGGCACCACCTGTTCCACTACCATGCCATTGTTCCTCCTGCCTCCTCGCACCCCTCATTATGGCCTCCATTAGAAAGGGTGCACTGGGCAAGGCCCCTGCTGTCCAGTCTCCCCCTGTGTGGTCAGCTGCTGTGGGCTGTATGCCACCCTGGTGTGGTGTGTGGCACCGTGACTGCCTCTCCCTCTCACTCCCTCTGCCCCTGGGTCACTCTCCACTGCCACCTCTGTCCCACACCCCTGTGGCTGCTTGTGCAGGTCACCCTGTCCTTTTCAGGCTCTGTCTCCCTTGCTCTTAACGTTTGTGTCCCTCCACCTTCCTGTTCCACTTTCTCTCTCTTTCTCTCTCCCTTGCCCCTTGCACAAGTGCTCTCAGTGTTCTTACACCCTGTATTTATAGGCTCAAGTCTGTTCGGCACATCTGGGACTTGTTCTGCACTTGTGCCATGGTTTGGAAGTTGAATATCACACTGCACCCCATATTCTTGGGAACACCCCCTGCTCTTACACCATTCATTAGGGTTGCACATTGGTGTAATGGGACTTGTGCTGCACAATGGCTCCTGGCTGAATATCGCTCCTTGGCACATTTCTGTACTATCAGGTAACCTTGAAGCAGCTATGCACAACTGCTTTGAATATCCTGGCCTTAGACTTTTTCTATCTAATGTATTACCTCTGTACAGTGCTTTAGTTATATCAGAGAGCTCTGTCTCTCTTGAGTCCCAAAATGATATGTCATATTCCCCAGTTACAAGGATACATTTCAACTCCATCTCCCCACCCCCTTGGTGAGTCATCTAGCCCCTCCTTTTTAGAATTAAAAAAATGCAAGCAATGATTTCCTGTTAGGAGATATATTAAATAATGTGACATCAGTAAAAACTCCACTTCCTAAATATGACTCCTTAATTAAACATGTTCTCTCTGATCTGGTGTAGTTCCTATTTCCAAGGCATATCAAAGGGTTTTACAACTTGTAACACCAGGTTGGTATAAAATGTTCTTCCTATAGGAATCATAAACTTTAATGACCCTATATCCTGGCAGCAGCTTGGTCAGTTCTAATTAAAACAGAAAAACAGGACACCCTTAAGTAGATCTGGTCTTTTAATTACCTCCTGGTTTCAGATCACTTGTCACTGCAGCTTCACTGAAACCTGGGGGGGGCACCCATAAGCACAGGCTGTCTTATGTGAGACAATCACCTACTATATTTTTATATTACAACAATCATAACCAGCTGGCCAAGTGTCACAGTCTGTAGTCTACTAGTTACTAGAGATGCAGTGAAGTATAAATTCATGGGTAAATTTGCCACAAAGTGGTCAAAATTCACCTCCACGGAGCTCCACAAAGTTTTCCCCACATTGAGAAAATCTGAAATGGTGAAGCTCTGCCACAAAGTGCAAAATTTCACCTGCAGATGGTGGAATTTCACCCAGAAATGGTGGAATTTCAGTGAAATTTCACAATTCATGTTCAAATTTCTGCACTTCATAGCACAATTCTGCACTTGAGGTGGAACTTGACCATGTGGAATTTGCAAAAATTCTGCAGAATTCCAGATTACTCCACGGAGCGAAGTTTGTCAACTTTTGCCCCTTCTCACTCATGACAGGATGGTGCTGAACCCAATTGCCTGTCATCTGCAGTAAGGCTGTTCGAATTTCTGAATAGGGCACCCAGCCTTCTATTTACTGAAGACACCAGATTATCCCCATAAGGAGCAAAGGATAGAGTATTGTCCATAACTATCCCAAGATATTTCAATGTCTCCACTTGTTCCAGCATTTGACCTTTCTGAGGATGACAAGGGGAGAAATTTCTCTTTATCTGGGTGCTGGTGAAGAGCATGTTTTTTTGGGTGTTTTTTTTTTTTATTTGTAGTTGAGGACTTGTTTATCAAGAGAGAATAATTTTTCTAAGGCTTTTTTTGTAGCTGAGGACTAGTTTATCAGTAGAGAACCATTTTTCTAAGGCATCAAAGTTTGCCTGGAGATTGAGGTGATAACAAAACAAAGCTATAGTATGGCACCAGTACCAGTGCAAAATTGATTGTAAAAATATTTAAGGACCTTACAGTGCAGTGCAGTTCTTGTGCAAAATGCAAACAATTGTTACTGGCAAGGGAACAGACCGACCTGGTTTCACCACACAGGGTTTCTCAAGGGACCTTCCACTTGGTATGGTGCAGTGTGGTAATGGAGTGGCTGAATTTGTGCTATAGATTCGAGGTGATGTTGCTAGGTTGGTGTTCTTAGTGTTGGTGACAGCATCATCTGCAAATTGGAGAACATGAGTTGACTGACAGGCATCTGGCAAATGGTTAATAAAAAGTCATAGAGGAGAGGGCTCAGAACAGAGCCCTGCGGCACAACTATGGATATTCTCTGGGTGTCAGACAGGAGTCATCAATTGTCATCCTCTCTGTGGATTCAGATAGGTAACTTTGAAACCAACCCACCAAGTCCCCAAACAAAATGAGGGCAAGAAGCTTAATGTGTAGGAGCTCATGGTTGAACAGATCAAAGGCCTCAGGTAGGCCAATGTAAATGGCTTGCACCATAGTACCAGTATCAAGGGCCTTTTTCATGTAGTTTCCTAAAACCATGCTTCTGGGCAAATTGCAAGTCATACTTTGCTATGTCTGTGACTAGCTGGTCTGACAAAATTCTCTCCAGTGCCTTAGGCAGTGGGGAGAGAATTGAGAGAGGTCTGTAATTGGCTACACTGCAACGGTCACTATTTTTGATTACTGGTGTGACCAGCATGGATTCCCATTTCTCTGTGAATTGGGCGTACTTCATTGAGAAACTGAATATTCTGGAGATGGGAAGGGAGAGTTCCTCCACAGCAAGGGGAGTAGCTGCATGTCAAGAATCACCACTACTCTTCTTTTGCCGGAGGATAGTTGCATGTCAAGAGTGTTCACCCCTACTCTGGTTTTGCTAAGGGAATAGCTGCATGTCAAGAGTATTCATCCCACTCTGGCTTTGACAGAAGAATAGCTGCATGTCAAGAGTGTTCGTCCCTACTCTGGTTTTGCCAGAGGAGTAGTTGCATGTCAAGAGTGTCCACCCCTACTCTGGTTTTGCTAGGGAGTAGCTGCATATCAAGAGTGTTAACCCCTCCTCTGGTTTTGCTGAGCATCTTCCTAATATATTTGATGATGTCTTTACCTGATACAGGCTTGAAATAAAATTTAGGGTGCCTTAGGTTGCATTCCTCCAAGAGGTTAGCTTCCTGATCAGTACCCCCTGAGAGGGACTGGTTGGGCACATCTGGGATGATGGTGCTGAGGTCTGTGGAGTCTACATTGAACCTACTGGCAATGTCATTAGGGTCAAGGGCTTCTTTCCCATCTGCCATGAGCAGTAAGATAGAGTTATATGAAAATAATATATAAAATAGCAAATTTTAGTAGAATAAACAAAAACATAACATGTATTTATTTATTTATTTTTGGATTACAATACCTCTGAGCCGGGGCTCTTCTACTGAGGTTCCATGTCAAATGGAAAAATACAGCATGATATAACACTATACAAGATAATACAACAGTTAGCTCCAGGATGCTGCAATAACAAAGGTTACAATGTCCTGACAAGCACTATAGTGCAGACAATAAAGAATTTTAAGATTTAACTATGAAAATAAGCGAGACATACAGCAGCCAAACAAGGCCTTGTTGTTTGAGAGCGAGAGAGAGAAAAGGATGGGGGACGGCGACAAACAATTACAGTAGGACCACAAGTGTACAAACTAATGGGGAGACATTCATTTAGTTTGAATAATCAGGAGTTTGTAATTGAGGGAGTCTATGTTTAGGAATCAGTGCTTTTGTTATTTTTTTTTTATTTTTGCTGATTGTACTACTGTGTTGGAGTGCTTAGCGGTGATTTTGTGTTGTAAGGGATTCAGGGACTCGGGGTTTCAGATGCTTTTCACTTTCTTACTTAAAGAAGCCTGTGATGGACTTTTGCTTTTGTGTTGTCACTCAAGAATCTGGCAGCTTGAGCCTGCAAATTTCTAAACAACAAGGGGTGCATATTGTAGGATTGCACTCCAGTCAGTTCTCTAGCCACAGTAAGAACTTACTAAAGAATTATTCTGCTTCACTGTGGCTAGGATTGGAACATTAGCAGGACGGTCCTTCTTGCTCTTGTTCTCTTCATCTGCCTCAGCTGTTTGTTCTTTTTTTTCTATCAGATGTAACCTGATTGATGATCATGTTGTCATCTAAGTGATCATGGCCATCTTCTTCCAGAACACAGGTTACCTAATCATTGATATCAGCTTTGGCAATGTTTAATTAAATTTACTCACTAACTCAATAAGAATGTCCATTTCAAGTTCATCACCATCAGTGTCTCAACATCTGGTGTAACCAGAATAACCAGGTAACAGAGGCCACTATGTCAATGACCTCATCAGCAGCATTCAAAGTTTCTGTTGTGCTTTTCAGCTGAGTCCTTTTTCAGAGAACTCCAGACTTCAACCAGGCTTTTCAATTGTCTCTAGGTGGACAGCATCACCATTTCAGGACCTCTTTAAAGGCTAAAAGGCTTACAGTATTGGTCAACTAAGTAACAGCTGATAAGTATTCACAATAACAAAAAACAGCATGTTATGCCAAACTGTGTAGTGAAAGTAGAGTGATACTGCCTGAGTTTGCAAGTTTGTTAGGTAGGATTTTGGTATTGAGAGGTTTGAATAATCAGGGTCCTACTGTAATTATGACAAATGCACAGATGTAATGAATAAAGATATGATACAGACCATGTGCGCAAACTCAGGCAGGATTGTACCTAGGAAGGGAGATTGTTGGGAGTGTGAATGTAAGATCTCCTGCTAGAGGCTGCAGCTTCGAGATTGTTGATTAAAATGTTGAAAAGCAGTAGTCACTGCACAATCCTTGAAGGATAGTAGAAGGTATAAGGTACAAAGATTTTTATTTGTTCGACAAAAGTCATTACAAATTTTAAAAAGTTAAACATACATATGGAAATGTCAATTTCCATGATCCATCATATAAATACATTCAAATACCATTACAATGTATTATTATTACCTTCACAAAGGTTTTAAAGCAATCAAAACAATTATTGTACATACAATTAAGTATTTATAAGTGAGTAGACTGTAAAACCAACTACTTTCTGTAATGTATTTAAATTTTCATTACTCAGTAAGTATTTCATCATTTTGCCAGGGGAAGGTCGAGGTTGCCATGATGTCACCAAGCCATGTCAAACATGGCCCCTTGTATAATGGGCATAAAAGTAATATATGCTTTAGGTCGTCCTCTGATGACTTATTACATTTGCAGAATGGGTGGGATGTTTCCTTTTTGCTTATGAAATACATAATTAGCATGATATATTTCTAATCTGAATTTAGTTATTATTCTACTCTCCTTTGGGTTTATTAATTTGACTAGATAAGGCTCCAAGCCATATGTTTTTTATCTGTTTGTACCATCTGTATAGCTTAAACTGTTTTAATTTTGTCCAGGAATTTGTTAATTCCTGATCCCTTAACCTGCTCTTCAAATTTTCAACTATTATTTGCCATGGATGTACAAACATACTCCATAAAACTTGTCCAAGTCTTTTTGGAAAGAAAAATCACCTAAAAATCTTCCCTATCAAGGTATATTTGATTTCTTCCTCCAGACAGTGTCTAGGCAGTCCGTTTTCTTCAAGGAAGAATAGCTTTAATGAGGATAAAATCAGTCTTTCTTCCATTAATGTTGTAATAGAATATTGTCCCTTACTATTCCTGCTGGTATTGATTGTGGCACCATTAGGATATATCTTTTCATGTTATTGCACAGTACTTCTAGTTTATTTAAATCTGCTGTACCCCATATTTCTGCTGCATAGAGTATGCTCAAATTTATTACCTTGAAGGATGATGCTGAGTACCCTCTCCACTCAGAGTATTGCCCATTAACCACAACTCTATGCCTCCTGCCCCAAAGTCAGTTGGCAATTCACTTTGTGTATAGGGAAAGGGAAAAGGGAAACTGTTTAACTCATTGCCTCCACAGGCTCACTCTGAGATTACACCACTTGCCTCCTGAATCTCCTGTATACTTTTAACAGTGAATCCTGGGCCTTTCTAAGCAAAATCGAGCCATAGTCAGCATGTCGCAAACAAAAGCTAATAGCTCAATAACTGTACATGCTAGACACAAAGTATGAGTGGCAGAGTTATTCAGCACAAAATTGCCTTTCCAATGGTGGCATGCATGTAATAAGTAATTTTGTTTTTTTTTTCTATGTTGGTCAAAAGAGCAAACTAAATATTTTTTTCACTAAAAAAGGGCATCATAAGCCATTTTTTGTTGGAAAATATGTAAAATATCAACATCAAATTAAGCATACAGGCATTAGATGGTGTTTTAATATTATGTTTGTTAAAAAAGATATCTTTTTACTATAGAATGTAATTTTTCCCCATTTTAGTCAAGGTGCTTTGGTGAGATTTGAGGGATGAATCTCAACCACACACACCATATCATAAACAAATGCATATAACTCCAAAAGTATACATGATACACACAAAGTATCAGCATGAAAGTTGATGAGCACAAAAATGTCTTTCCAATGGTGCTATGCAACCAGTTGTAATCAATACAGTTTTTATTTTATACCTGCTGAAGTGCCAAAAAAGTTAATTTTATTCAAGCTGCTTAGGTGAATATTGATGGAAAACATGTCAGCCATACACACCATACCATAAACAAATGTGAATAACTCCTAAAGTATACATGATATACACAAAATATCAGTGGCAAAGTTGTTCAGCACAAAATTACCTTCCCAGTGGTGGTAAGCAAATAATAATATGTCATTGTGTTTTTTTTAAGCTGGTTGAAACAGCTAAAAAAATATTTTTTTTCAGTAAAACAGGCAACATAAGCCGTACACACCATACCATAAACAAATGTAAATAACTCCTAAAGTATACATGATATGCACAAAATATCAGTGACAAAGTTGTTCAACATAAAATTACCTTTCCAACGGTGCTATGCAGTCAATATATATTATATTCTGTTACACTATATATTAAAATATATATAAGTGACTTCTCCAGACGTTGCAAGGGCACACTGGGAGTCAGTAGCTGACTTCTGCAGACGTCCTCAGGACACACCAGTGTATTTTACTGATGACTACAGGCGTCTGCTAGGAGACAATGAGTTAACCAGGAAAGGCACACTAAGCTGAAGCTTGTTTCAAGGTGTGACCTGGAAGCACAAGGAAGTTAAGTGACTTGCTCAGGGTCACACAGTATGCAAATGGGGGATGTGGGATTCAAACCCCAGTCTGGTCTGCTGGATGTCATAGAAACATAGAAACATAGAATTTGATGGCAGATAAGGACCGCTTGACCCACCCAGTCTGCCCATTTCCCTACCTAATGGATAAGCTGCAGATCCTAGTTAACCAGCAGCCTACTTCTTCCTACCCCCACCCACTAGAATTGCCTTATGACTGTCCCATGCATGCTTGAATTGCACCACTGTTTTTGACTCCACAACCTCCTCTGGAAGGCCATTCCATGCATCCACAACCCTCTGTGAAAAATACTTTTAAATTACCTCTGAGCTGCCCCCTCTATCTTCAAATTGTGCCCCTTGTTCTTGCACACTCTTTTGAAAGATGCTACCCTCTTGGACTTTGTTGATTCCTTGAGGTACTTGAAAGTTTCTATCATGTCCCTCCTCTCCCTCCTTTCCCTGAGGCTATACATATTAAGCTCCTTAAGTCACCAGATTTGCAGCTCAGGGCCTTAAACCACTGCACTATACTGCTTCTTATGTGCCAAATTGTTGCATTTAGGCCAGCAGCTCATCATGCGCCACAATGTCAAAGGCCTTGCTGGAGTCCAAATAGACTATGTCTTCCCCAGTTCACCTCCCTGGTTACCCCCTTGAAGAATTTGATCACGTTGGTTTGGCATGATCTTACCCTCACAAAGCCATGATGAGACGGTGTATAAACATTGACCTCAATCAAATGATGAATTGCTGACAATGGATTCCAGAACCTTGCTCAGCACTGATTTCAGGCTGACTGTCCTATAATTTCCTGGATTCAACTTTATCCCTTTTAGAAGATGAGAACCATATCAGCCACTTTTCAGTCCTCTGACAAAACACCTGTACAGTCAGATTCTTGAAAGATTACCCCAAGAGGTCTGCCAATAGTCACTTTAGCTCCCCATGGGATATACAGTACCTGGCTTAATCTGTGTCGGGTAGTCAACTACTGGGGGTCAAGAATGGTAATGTCTGCATGTTGCATCATGGTTACCCTTGATGCCATGGGCCCTCCAGTCAGTATAACCCTTATGATGAATTTAGCTTTGTCCATTATTTTCTCATGAGGTAAGTTTTTTGTCTTTTTTTTGATGACCTCCTACATATTCATACCCTAGATGCTCTCCAGTAATGCTAAGCTGACTGTAAAGGTGAGCATAAACAAAAAAGAAGAAAGTCTGTCTGTTGTTGTTATCGGTAGTCAGGTGTGTCATGTGTATATTAAGTGTACTGCTAAAGTTATATCTGTCTTATACCTGTTTCTGTAGGTACAATTTAAATTGAGCCCTTAATAGTCCTAGTCCTACTTTCTGCCTTCATCACTGACTGATAGCACACTGTCAGACCATTAATGCCAGTACGCATGGGCATATGCCTCCCTCAGAATAAGTTGCAAACACAAAAAGGCTGCACTGGGATGGTGGTGCACCAAGACAGATAATCAAGTACAGGTCGAGCATACACTACCTCTGCCAAATAACGAGCAATTGGTGTGTTGTGTCTTGTATATGCTTTCTAGGAGATGATATGTGTTTCATTGTCCTGTTACTTTTATGTGTTCTGTGTTTCACCATTGCAAGACTTATTTTGTTCTTTAGGTTGCAGTATCTGTTAATGGACGCATACAGAATGTGTGTCATTCTGTTGTGCTTGACAATGACGTAATGAATTCTACTTATTTCACAGGTATTCAGAAAGTGTATAGTTGTATGTCGCTCTATCTTCACTGTTAGTAGGTATCTGTGTTTATATATTGTTATAATTTTTATTGTTTACTATTGTCTTTTGCTGTGATGTACTGTGAACCGTGTTTGTTTATTCTTTGTTTTGTACTGTACTGATGTGGTTGTGTCTGTCTTCATGTGTTGTCGCAGCAAGGATGGTAAAGGTGCTACCATCCTTTTTTTTCAGTTGTCATATCTCTTCATGGACATGTGTTAAATGTACTTTCAACAACTGTGTGCTTTTGGTGCCTTATCTCAATGCCCTGGATTGAATATGGGTTGTACCACAAAGATGTTCGTGAACTGCTTATTGTACTTAAAGATGCTTCATGAGGATTCCAATGATAGCCTTCATCAACCACAGTCTGTTTGTCTGTACTGGGCTTGTGCACCACCATGCTCAGAATGGCTGTGATAGTTCCTAGTATGTGGTGATGCAAATTATGACAGCCCCATGAATGTGATTCAGAAATTCTTGAGGGAGAAATGATAAGTACCACACAGCAAGGGTTGTTCAAGGTAGTTGTGAATTCCCTGAGAAATGCCTGTTTGTATCATTGTGCTGTGGAGGTGGGTGCCTCCCAATCTCGATGTTACCATAACAGCTGTGCCCCCTGTCTGTTGTTCTGCATCCCCCACCCTATTCCAATGTGTTCCTATCTTAACAATTGTTCAGACTCTTTGTTGGCAGTCATGCCACTATCCCATCCTCATGTGTTCCAACTTAACATTGTAAATACCCATGTTGGCAGTATAGTGCCCTCAACCCCATTCTCTGATGTTGCTCCATTGATAAATATTGATTTTTATCATCTGTCTCAGGCTGTGGAGCGGCCCCTGCCTAAGATCTGTGATCCCCAATGTTGCCTGGTTTTAAAAGAATAATTGTCATCCCTGTCTGGCATTCCAGTGCAGTGGCAAGGTGTCTCTGTGATGCCCACATTCAGGGTTCAGGAATGGATTTTGAAGTCCGAGGTCTTGCCATGGAGAGAGGTATTGAGCATCCTGGGAACTGTATTTCTTCTGGGGGTAGGTGGAAGAGTGTTTGCTGGTTTACAGATCCCTAGTAGAGGCTGTGGTCACTGCAGCTGTCTCCATTCAGGATGAGGGTGGAGGACAGAGGTTGTTGCACATCATTACACACCCCAGGCAATCTATTGCTGTCCAAAAAATGACAGTGGCTATTTCACTGTGTGATGCCCCACATCTGACTGAACATTTGGCCCTGCTTGGTGGTGGATAGACTAGTTTCCACCGCCATCCCGGACCTTGTCTTTTTCTGGGAGGTGCCAGGGCTTCATCTGTGGGGATATCAACCAGAATACTTGAGTTGCAGTGTACAGGTGCTGGCTTGACTGACGGATCTTTCCAGCTGGAGTCAGCCTGGGACTGGGGCTCGTCACTGCAGGTAAGCTGTGAACTGGTTGGGTACTAAGGCAAGAGCCTGTGAAACTATGGCTAGTAGTAAAGCATACTAAATATTCAAAAATAATTGTATTCCCCAACCCATGCTGTTGATTGCCCCTCCCATGCATGTAGTGCTTTCCAGCCTGGTTCTACCTCCCAATCCTGATACAGATCTGGCACCGTAAGTGGCACTGGACTGAACTGTCAATGAGTGAGTATTGTAGAATATTAAATATTTTGTGGTATTTCATATAGTCTTTGGTCTCAAATCAAGGGCAACACTACTCAGACAGTGCAGTAAACTGAAAAACAGTTCTATATGAATTTGTAAACTCTATGCAGTCCAAACATCTGGGAAAGTGATTACTAGTTCATGTTAAAGTATCACAGATTGTGCTAAGTCATGTCTGATTTTGCACAGTAAGATGTGTCCATTATGTACAGTATCCTTTCAGTTGTTAGCTGTGACTTTACATGTGGTAAATGTTCTATGGCAGCTGTTAGGTGCCCTATTGTATGTTCAGCAGTACCAACGCTGCTCTTAATGACCATGTAAGTCACTGCAGCATGATGCGTTAGGGCTTTACTGTCCTGACATCTGTGTTGTTGGCATGACATGCATATAGATGCTTCTGTGCTGTACCATGGAGCTCGTCTGTCATATTTCATAACTTCATAACTTACTCTGATGTCTGTCTAGTACACTTCATTGATTACCTCTTTGTTGTGCCTGTTTATGTCTCCACACAACAAATGATGGAAAACCTTGATTGATGTGTGTACATTACTGTCCTTTCTTTTGAAGCTGTTTGATTATTTTATGAGTAAGCGAAGTCATTATTTAACGATGCCTTATGGTTCAAGGACTACCTCCGCGAAAGAAAAATGGTAAGTATTTCTTTCTATTGCTAATATATATAATTTCTGGTTATCTGTCCTATTGTCCATTGATGTACAACTGCTTACCTGGCTACTTGTAAGTAGTTGGTCATATTGTATAGTAGCACCACCATGTCACCATATTGCTGCTGTGCAGTAGTTAGTTCTCAAAGCTGAATTGTTAAGAAATGGTTAGTGCTGCATGGGCTCCAACACTTGTAATGGCAACCAATTTATGATGGGTACTAGCCTGTGATTGTTATGTCCTCTTTTGTGATCATACCTGTTAATGTCAAGTATGTGACTTAATGTCTGATGTCACAGTGGGTTATCAGCACTTTTTCCTGTAAGGACATGTACATGGTAGTTTGGGACTCGATATCTGTTAATGTACACATGATTTTCCATTTTCAAATGTACGTTTCTGTACCTGTGTTCATAATTAGCTGCATGGTTTGCATGTAATGATTAGGTCTATAGGTGATATGGGCCACAAACACATGACATGATCTTTCCAGCCATAATATGGAATAGTTATTGTGCAGCTTTCAGGTGACTAACATGTTCTCTGCTCCACAGACAAAGAGAAAAAAGCAATGATGTAAAAGGTGCCACCACCGTTGCTGTGATTCCATTGCTCAGGTAGTGTGTCATGTTATTTATTTTATTGATAATGTATTATGCAAACACTGCACCGACATTGACAGGGGACTGTGTCTCTTACCAGTGCTATTTCTACATTTTGTTCTGTCATACCATGTTACCATTTTGTATTAGCCAGGCTCAACACTGCGTTGAACAATAGTCTGTGACTACTGAGTTTATGTTGTGCATTCTGGGTGGCACATTCTTGGGAAGCAGGTGATGAGTAGAGGGTACTTGAGGGTTGGTGCTGTGCCCCATTTCTATGGTATTAACAGCAACATCAACTTAGTAAAGTGTAGGGTATGCAGGGGAAGGTCTGCCATTTTGCAGATGATATGAAGATCTTCACTAGAGTGACACCCCAGAGGGAATGGGGGCTATGATGGAGACTCTCATGGTCGCTGGAGGGAGGTTGGAAGCATGCCACCTATAATTCAATCGTAAAAATGCACCATGATGCATATGGGGTGGACTAACCCGAAGCAAATTATACACTGGGGGCGGGGGATTGAAGACAGCTGGTCAGGAGAAAGATTTTGAGTCATAATCACAGACAACCTTAAAGCAGGCACCCAATGCAGCAAGTGAGGTGGGAACATGGAATAGACGCGGGCATGCATAGGCAGAGGTATAACTAGCTTTGTGGAACCTTCTGTCTGCTAACTTACCCTACTGGTGTTGGTCTGTTGCCGCTCATGTTAGCATTGAACATGTAGTGTTTTGCCAAGTTCTTAGATAAATGTACTTCACTGTTGTTTTACACCTCAGTCACTACATGTAGACCTTCTGGCCCAGATATTCAAAAGAGTTGCGCGATATGCTATAGGTTTGCGCCAGCGCAAGTCTGGAAATGTGCCATTCTGTGATATTCAGCTGGAGGCACATTGCGCCTTAATCATGCGCTGAGCAACTAGAGCAATGATAATGAATGTATGTGCAACTGAAGGGGAGAAGCTATGAAATGGGTGCACAGTGCGATATTCAACAACATGTGCTATGCAAGCATAGGGGAGCTGGTCAGAAGCTGCACCATAGCAGAAATAAGCCAAAAAATAAAAGGAGCAAGGGAGAGGTGGAACACTACAGGGAAGGTACATGAGGCTGAACTATAGCAACTCAAACTGGGCAGGAGGGACACACAGGGCAGGCTAGGGAAAGGACACCTGGAACCCACAGGCTCAGGGGAAGGTGTGGGGAGCCACAGTGCAGAAGGGGGGAGTACTTGCCATACAGCAGTGAGGCCAGCACAATCAGGTGTTCCTGGTGCAGGGAAAGTAACAGCCAGGACAGTGGGGGAAACACAGAAACAGCTACCAGTGGGGGTGAACACAAGCCAGGGACATGGCCAGTGCCACCATCCAGATGGAGGCAGTAATGGGGGGGTGAGAAGGTGGGCAGCAGGGGGGTGCGGCTGTGGAAGGGCCCATCATTGGTATGCCCCCAACAGGCAGTACCGAGCCCGCACCAGCTTCGAGCTGTATAGTGATACAGAGATCGTGGGCCAGTACCACCTGAATCGGGCAATTCTGAGGTGGCTCTGTGAGCTGTGCAGTGATGTGATGCAGGCACCCACACAACGGAGCCACGCTCTGTCAGTGGAGATGAAAGTGACAGCTTGCATGTGCTTGCTCACCATGGGTACCTCCAGAGACCAACTGGAGACACCACAGGCATAATACAGTCGTGACTGCGCCACGCCACCTCACCCACACCTCAGAGCACTGCTGCCACATGCTGTGGAGTACATCCATTTCCCCAGCTCACCGGCGGAGCGCACAGCAAACATACAGGAGTTCCACAGGGTAGCACATATGCTGGCATGTTAGGGGAAGAGACTGCACCCATGTGGCCATCCAAGACACCACCTGGCCCTGAGGGGGCCGATATAAATCGGAAGGGCTGCGTAGCATCAACTGCCAGGTGGTGTGCGGCGCCAGGGGCGATAATCAATGTCTGTGCCACGTGACTCTGGGCGAGCACATGATGCCTTCCCATCTGGCACCAGCCGGCACTGTGCCAGATTGTGATTGAGAGTGATATCCTCACTGGCCATCTAGTGGGTGAGTATGCAAACCACATGGACAATCATAGGCCTGGGTGACATGGTCAGAGGTGACATGGGTAGGGCCACATGGCCCGGGCAGGCGATGCTGATCACTAAACTCAACCTCCACCCTCTACACAGGTGATAGTGGATACCACCCATCCCCCGTTGCTCACACCATACCGGTGGCCCACGCACCCCATCGCAGTAACGCCACAATGAGGCACACGCCACCACACTGACGTCATCAAGAGTGGGTGTTCAGGATGCTGAAGGCACATTTCCGCTGCTGACACCTCCGCAGTGCCCGCAGTAAAGCCCGCCAAAGGCCTGCTGAGCTATTCCTGGCCTGTTGCATCTTGGCACAACATGGCCAACGAATGTGGATGTTTGCTACAGGTCAAGAGAGGGACAGTGCAATGGGGATGATGGAGGATGAGACATGGTGATGGGCAGCCCCCTTGGGTGAAAGGATCCCCAACTGCCTTGGCTGGCACAGCTGCACTGGGACACCATTACGGAGGAGCACTTCAGCCAACCCAGGTAAGTCATGGGGCGATGTGCAACCACCAGTGTCTACAGCATGGACAAACACCAGGGGTGCATGCTGTCAAGGGAACTGGCCGGGCATGGAACCACACACACCACCAGGGATGGGTGAGATCTAACATGGCATGCGGACAGACAGACACACACACACAAAATGCACCAGACATGCACAAAGGGTAGGAGGCACACCGACCCAGAACACCACTCCTAGCCACCACATGTCCACAGACCACCACGCCCACCTGCCTCTCATCATGCATGTTAACAGATGCTGAGCACCATTGCACATTGGTGTACAGCATAATGCAGGTATCATCATGCACACAACCGTGGACAGCAGCCGCAAAGGTGTGCAGATGGACTGTGTCTGCAGCACAGGGCCGGGTACCCACCCATGCATTGCCCGCTGAATGACACAACGCACACAGGGCAGCATCAGACAGTAGCCGCATTGGGAGACAGGTCAGTCATCAGCCATAGTGCCGTGGCCACCATGGGTGCATGGGCAGCCCCGCCAAGACCCGCCAGCACTGACAGGCTGACCACTGGCCTCATGGGGTGGCACCAATGGTCCCCAAGGGGTTCCACTGCGTGAACGTGACCGTGCTTGTGCAGGGGTCTGCAGCACACCGAACATGCCTGTGCCAGGCATGCTTAGGATGCCCACAGCTGAACCCCGAGTCGACAAGCGATGGTGTTTGCACGATGCCGAACAGGGTGATAGCACTGCGTGATGTTCGCGACAATGGGCAAATTACTGTGTGCCCATTGTGGTCATGACAGCAGTGAATGCCTGTGTCTGCCTGTCAATGGCAGTGGTCACATCCTTCCACAACCGGTCCATCCCTGCCAGAAGCAGAGCAGTGTCTCTGCTGCGATGCTCCTGTGCCTGCTCCAGCGCCGCACGCAGTGCATCCACCGACATCGCAAGCCATATCTGCTGGTTGACTGATGCTTGCAGTATGCGGGTGTGCTCATCCAAGAGGTCATCTGCCTGCTCAGCATCCTGTCCCTCAGGGTGTGCGCAGCCCTGATGTTCAGCACCCCTTGAGGGTGGGCGCTGCACAGCAGGACCAGGCCTGGGCATGTCCACAGGTGGTACACTGACGCCTCCCCCTGACACTGTACTCCCAAGCCCATTGGCCGACTGCTGATGCTGCCCCTCTGGCTGCCGCTCCCCAGGGCTCACTGGTGTCGCCGCACTGGCCGCAACAGTCCCACTGTCCTGTACACACACCAGTGCTGCCCCACCGGTGCTTACAGGCACAGGCTGGGACTGTGATGTCACGCAGGCCTCCACGGCGGAACCACCCACAGCCATGGCCGCGATGTTACCTGCTGTGTGGCCATCCTGTGGCACACACGTGTCACTGCCCATGACGTTAGTGACATCATCATTGGTGACAGACCTGGCACCAGCCCAAGTCACAGCATGCTGGCATCCATGGACACTGGCACGCTGGGACACAGGCAGGTCCTTCTCCGCACCTGTTCCAACAACATCAGTCTGGACACCCAGGCTGGCCCACTGTTGCACTGAGCCGTGTATTCCTGTGGAGGTGGATGGGCCCTCCTCCATCTCCATCTGACTGGCCTCAGTGGAGAGGCCCACCACCGCTGACCCATGCAGATGCTCAGGATCTGTAAGGGAAAACAAAGTCGTGTTACTTCATGTGACCTACCCTGCCCCCCCCAAGAGACAGACCATGACCTCCCATGCAGTGGCAGGCTAGCACCCATCTGGAAGCCACCACCCAGAACACCCTCAATAGCACAACGCTGCATGCTGCCAGCAACCCTCTCCTCCTGTGGGGTCAGGCATAGCACCTCCAGCTGTCCCCCACCTGTCGCAGATCGTGCTGCCCTGATGGCAGCCACCTTCTCCTTAATCCTCCTGTCTGTGCCCATCTTCTCTTGCACTCCTGCATGGAGCACTGGTGGCTGCCATGCAGGTTCACAGCATGCGCCACCTCCTCCCATGCAGCAGCATGGGCCTGTGGTGTTCCCTGGCGTCTGCTGAGAAGCGACTCCTGGTCCAGGTAGGCCTCAAACAGGGCATCCATCTCGGCCTTGGTGAAAATTGGCCTCCTCCTCCTCCTCCCACAACGCTGTTCCTCTTCTCCCACAACTCGCTCGGTCATGGTTCAGCCTGTGAGAATGAAAGTTGTACCTGTGACTGTGCAGTCCCTTGCATGTCCCAAAATCCACAGTCCACACTCCCAAACAGCATGCAACTCACCAATAGACTGCAGTACCGACTATGGCCAGTGCAGTCCAATGTCACACTTTTATAGTGCAACCCATGCAAATGAGGCAAGGAGCAACTTTAAGTGGATGCAAATTGCAGTGCTGCGCCATTGAATGGCTGATTAACTGATTTGCGTATAATGGCTGAATATCACGCTTTTGCACTTTGCACAATTGTGTTGAACATGCTGAGCCAAGGGTGTAGTTCTGTGACATGCACAGTACATGAAGTCTGCCGTGCTGCTGATGTGCTGTGCGCGGGAGGCAATGCAGGGCAGGGCATGGCCACCATTGTGCCAGTGGCACTACAGCGATGTTCACCTATATGGCACTGTGGCACTGGGGCATTGTAGGCGCACTGGGGCAACAGCACTGTAGGCCGCTACTGGAGGTAGAACACAGGCACCCAATCGCACTACACGCATTGGGTTCCAATCGCGCTGTGGCTGTCCATGCGCCAGAGACCCTTGACCCTGTGCCCGACCTTTGCCCCCTAGGTGCCATGCATCAGGCATGGTGCACCACTATCACGCTATACAGGTGACAGCATGATAGGGAATGGCAGTGCTGTACTGCGTAGCATCTGCACGTGGCGGAACCACGCTGCAGAGTGCCATTTTGACCCTACTGAGCAAGAAAGATGGCGCAGAGGAGAGCTGCCTAGTGGAGCCAGATTGAAATGGCAAACCTGGTTGCCATTGTGGAGCCACTTGTTGGCCCACTATTTGGGGAGGCACCCCTGGACAGGTCCAGGAGTCAGGTGTGGCAGGAGGTGGCTGATGCCCTGGAGGAGGCCACAGGAATGGGGCAGATGGCGGAGCAGTGCCTCCACATATATGGGGACCTGAGGTGGAGGGACCCGGACCTGCTTGCCTGCCTGTGAGCACATGCCAGGAGGGGCACAGTGCCACGGCCAGGTAGGGGTAACGTCCATACACTTTTATCTTCCATATGGGTATCACGGTTGTATATTTCTGAACATGGGGGACCATCCGTGTTGGCTATGGTGGTATTATCAGGGTGTGGGTGGTGGTCTGGCTTATGTAGGATTGCAACAATACATGGGGGTAGGGGGACTTTGCTACAGGATTGCACTGATGTTCCTCTCTCCACGTTTGCAACTTTTAGGCCCAGAAGAGAGATGGCTGGCGAGGGAGAGGAGGCACCAGCTGGAGGACTGGAACACCAGGAGGGGCGAAGGTCCACAGCGGCAGAGGGACCAGTCTGATGATGGTGAGTGCCTTACATCCATGATTACTATTGCATGCTGTGTAACAGAATGGGCAGCGGGGCATGGCCACCATCCATTGACACCACTGCCATGCACGCAACTTGTTACAGTCAGCACTGTCCAGTGGCACTGCATGTCTGGGAGTGCGTCAATGGTGGTCCATGTGTTCACTGGGTACATGGCTGTGCCACTGCCTTCGCACCACATAGCCATGTCACTAAACAGCCATGATGGTGCTTTGCAGCACTTGGCCGGTGGGTGTGTGCAGCGGTCTGCATGGCTGTGTGCACGTGGGTGGGCAGGTCTTGTGGACATGATCACTGTCAGTGGTCACACACCATCACAGAGGCATGTCCCATGGCCGTATGCCATGCACAGTGGGTGGGCTATATGGGGCTGTGCATTCACACCTATTGACTCTGCTCCCTTGTCCTAGGTGTCTGGCAGCTGCACATGATCTGGGAGGCACTGCAGGAAATCCTGACTGTTGCCAGGGCATCGCTGGACATCCTGCAGAGGATAGAGAGGCTGGGGGTCAGGCGGTGGCATGGCAGGAGGAGCAGCCGGAGTGGGGAGCGAGGCTCCCACTGAGCATCACACTGCCCCTGATTTCCCCTAACCACCCTGGATGCACCCTCACACCCCTCCTTTCCTGTACCATTTGTTCACCCCTGCCCCTTACCCACCCCCACCTTGTATGTGGCCCTCCCCCCACACATTTGTAAATAATTGTACATAGTTTTGATTGATGTTTTTGAATACAATTCTTTTGATATTACTACTGTGGTGGTCTCTGATTTGCAGTGGGCTATAGGTGCTCAGCTGCAGTGGTGTGCATAGTGTCAGGGGTGGTGCAGTCATGGGTATGTGCGTGTGTCCGCGGGGAAGTGACTATGGTGTGGGAGTAGCTATCAGTCACTGTCTGTGGTGTGTGTGTTGTTCCCTGTGCACTGGATGACTGTGTGCAGTGGTCCATGGTGCATGCTTTGTATCCATGGTGCACCTGTCAGCCCATCCATGGCCTGTGCAGCTGACACCCTTGCATGTCTGTGACCCGCACGGTCTGCTGGCATGTCAGTGGTGGCTGTCCATGTAGGGCAGCCACTGTACCTGTCACAATGCTGGATTGCCTCCTGTCACTGGTGTGGTGCATGTCTGCCTCGGGTGACACTGTGGCCTCCGCTGTTGTTGTCCCACCTCCATGCTGTGGCTTGTGTGTGTTGCAGGGGATGTGCACCACTGTCTGTGACTTGTGCTCTGGGCAAATACTGGTGGCGTACAGGTCCATAGTGCCTGCGCAGGGTGGCTGGCACTCCTGTGCCATGGAGGACTGCTGGCTGTGTGTACACGGTTTCCATGACCCCACGCTGGAGGCTTGGCTGCCCCGCTACTACGTCCCTGTGTCGGTGTGCCCTTGGGTATGGGTGGGTGTTTGTCCATGCACTGTGTTGCATCCGGAGTGGCATGCCCATGCACCACTGTGTGTCTGCACTGGCTGTTGTGGCTGTGCTGGGTTGGGGTGTGTCCTTGGGAGGGTGTGCAGGGTGCTGTACCATTGGTGGTGGGGTCCAGGGCATGCCCTGTCACGTGTGGAGTACCTCGTATGCCGACGCATGGTCGGTCTCTGAGCTGTACCTCAGGGGGATGTGAATGGTGGCACTGTGTATGTCGTTGTTGCATCACTGTGTGCTGCCACCCACTGATGGGTGCCCATGGTGGGGCTCCCTTGCATGGTTCTGTGGTGCACAGGGTTGTATTGTCACAGTGGGGGTAGTGGCATGCATGGGTATCCTGCACTGGTGGACACTGCTCCTGGGCAGGGGTGTCTGGGGTCATGGTGCAGGGTGTGTTCTGCATTGGGGGATGGTGTGGCACGGGTGGTCAGCCCTCCTTATGTGCCAGTCACAGCTTGCCAGGGTGTGATGGGGCACCATGGCCCAGCTGTGGGTTGGTTGCTTGTCTCCATGGCCCAGTGGTTATTCCAGCCTTCCCCCAGTTGTGCAGTGAATGGGGTGTGGTTGGACGATGTCTGTTCTGCTGTGTGTTCCTCTGCCCATCTGTGGCATGGGTGGTGGGCCCCTGCATCCCTGGTTGTGCTGTTGCATTGCTGCCCTGCTGCTGGGGGGCATCCCTGGTTGTGCCATGGCACATCTGGACTGCTCAACTGAACATCCCTTGTTGCACTATGGTGCATCAGATATGCTCAGCTTCCCCTCCCTAGTTGCACTATGGCGCAGGTGGTGCGATAGTCAGTCGTCGGCTGTAGGCGCATCTTGGCCAGCGCAGTTTTTGAATATCGCGCCTCTTGTGCATGGGTGTAATGGACTTGTGCTTGCTCCTGCTGTTGCACACTTTTTGGGTGCAGTTTGAATATCTGGACCATTGAATACATAGCCATGTTTTCTTATCAGTGTTAATGATTGATGCATCAACAAATGTGTTACCAGGTAGAAGACTTGGTTTGCTGGCCAAGGCACCTAGCTTCACCTGAGCTCTTTCCATCTAAGACTACTTGAAAGGCAGAGTAAGAAACTTACCAGAGCAAGGGAAAAGGATTGAGACTTATTTTGGCTAAGCAGATTTACTGTGTGGTGTTGTTTTAATTTTTTACTCACAGGGATTGCTACTGTTTGTTGCTAACATTTCATTGCTTTATTTTTGTCTGTAGCAAAGTGTTTCTTACAGCGTATATCTTCTCTGAAATTATTACAGCTGGTGCTTTACAGGTTTTACAGTTTTATCTAACATTAGGATAAGCTTTCAGGGTTACTGCATTTGTTGTTGACTTACTGTTTCTGCTCTTACCTCCTTTTTCTTTCGTCCGTGGTTTTTCAAGCTGTGGGGAAGGGCCCAGCCACCCACCCCATCTCCAACTACCCCACACTACACTTTTTTATAGGGTACCACAGTTGTGACATTTCCTAGGCAGAGCAGGAAGGGTGGACTAGTGGCCTCCACAAGGTGAGCTCATTTACAGGGGCACTAGTAATTTAACTTGTTGTTATAATGTTAAACAAAACACAATCAAACCATTACTTGCATTTTTTTCCTTCTAATTACTCTGACTAGGTTATAAACCCAGCAACTTATCTGGAATGGATATCATTAACTGCAGGTACTGTGGAACAATTTTCAGAAGGACATTCTTGCAGGATTTAGGACACTGTCCTACATGCTGGACCTTTGCAGATCTTAGGGCTCAGCTCCGGGCAGCATGGGCAGAGATTGCACACCTCAAATTTCATGTTCAAGAGGAAATACATTATAAGAACCACCCGCCATTTTCCCAGCATCCAACAGAAAAACCTCGACTGCAGAGGGTAGTTGGTCCTGGAGGTTGGCAGGTGGTTAGAAGGGGCAAATCGGGTGCCCCGTCACTCTCTGCTCTCCAACATATTACTTCCAAAAACCATATAAACACTACAAACAGGTATCTGCCTCTATCTCTGAAATCAAACAAAGAGGCAGAAGACACTGCAGAGCAGGACACTGCAGCACAGGAGCTAGCACAACAAAACTCACCCAAATCAGGAACCAAAACAAAAAAGCAAAAGGAACCAAAAACTTGATCATAGGAGACTCTATGATTCGGGAGTTGATACCCATCTCCAGCTAGGAGTAATGGTCAGATGTCTCCAGGTACATCAGCATGGAGAGACACTGACCGCATTACAAATTGTTCACAAAGCAGGAGAAAACATTGATGTCCTAGTACACATAGGGACTATGATCTTGCCAGCCGGTCAGTTGTGGAGACCAAGGAACACCTGACCAGGCTGGGTGACAAACTATCATCCATTTCGTCTGGCATCTCCTTCTCTGAGATCCTGCCAGTCTGGGAGAGGGGAGCAGATGGACGGAAGGTCAGAGAAGGGGAGATAGGGGAGCTAAACACATGGCTCAAGGGCTGGTGCCAGGAAAAAGGACACAGATTTGTAGGGAACTAGCAACAGTTCTGGGAGCGAAAGTTCTTTAAATTTGATGGACTGCATCTGACTAAGGAGGGAGTCAGTACATTGGGGCAGAAGTTTGACGTCTTTGCAGAATATTTAAACTAGCAAATGGGGAGAGGGGTGCAGCACCCCGTACGTCAAATGGGAAGAACACCCCCCTCAGCTAGTGGTCAAACAGGGATTCGGCATGTTTGCAGTTCATTTGCATCACCAGGTAAGAAAAAAGGTTTGTCTCCCCATACGATGCACAGGGGTAATGCCAAACCTCACCCAACAACTAACACACCAAAATCTGGCCAATGGAAAATCATGTACACAAATGCTCACAGCCTGGGAAATAAGATCCCAGACCTGCAGGCAATAATGTCAGAGGCTAAACTGGACATAGTAGCAATTAGTGAGATGTGGTTTACCAGTAACCACACTTGGGAGACTTCAGTACCTGGCTATGTATTGTTCAGAAGAGACCGAGGTGCAAAAAGGGGGGGAGGAGTGGCCCTGTATGTCAATGAAAATATCAAAGCTACAGAAATTCAGAATACACATAAGGAGCCAGAAGAACTGTGGGTCACCCTGGAAACAGGAAATGGGACAGCCATAAGAACTGGGGTTGTCTACAGGCCCCCAGACCAGGGGGAGGACATAGACACATTACTGTTAGAAGATATACAAAACATGACAGCTAAAGGGGAGGTTCTGATAATGGGAGACTTCAACATGCCAGATACAGATTGGTCAATACCAGCAGGAACATCTGCCAGAACTAGACACATAGTGGATTCCCTGCAGGGGGAGGGCCTCAGACAACTGGTACAGCAACTCACGAGAGACAGGGCTATCCTAGATCTAGTACTGACTAACAAGGAAGGGATCACAGATCTCCAGGTAGAAGGTCACTTGGGGGGCCAGTGACCATCACATGGTATGGTTCAATTTGGCTACTACATCTAAATCATCCCATTCCAAGGCAAAAATATGGGACTTCAGAGGAGCTGACTTTGATAAGATGGCCAACAGAGTTAAGCTAGCCCTGGCAAAAAGAAACATAGGTGAGGGGTATAGGCAAAGTGGGCAAGCATTAAGGATGCAATACTTGAAGCAACATCCCATTGTGTTAGACAGAAAAGGAAGTGCAAAAGAAGGAAACCACTTTGGTTCTCAAATACAGTAGCAGAAAAGGTCGGAGCCAAAAGGCTGGCCTTCAGGAAATATAAGGGAACACAGCAGGATGAAGATAGGGAGGCATACCAAACTGCCCTAAGGGAAGCAGGGAAGGCAGTAAGGCAGGCAAAGTCCCAAACTGAGGAAAACTAGCACGAACAGTAAAAGAAGGTGACAAGACTTTCTATAGATACATTAGTGAAAGGAGAAAGTCCACAGGGGTATTGCTAAGTTTAATGGAGAAAAGGGAGCATGTGAGGCGGAGGACCCTGTAAAGGCATCTATCCTAAATAGATACTTTGCTCAGTATTTACTGAAGAGAAGGTAGGCAGGGCCCACAGCTCAGCATCATGGACACAGGGGGGAGGTGAGAGCACTACTCCCTTCACAAAAGAAAGGGTCCTACAAGAGCCTAAGCTCAGGGTGGATAAGGCAATGGGACCTGATAGCATACATCCCAGGGTACTTAAGGAGCTAAAGGTGGAACTAGCAGAGCCATTAGCAGAACTGTTTAGTGAGTCTCTGAGCACAGGAGAGGTCCCAGAAGACTGGAGAAGGGCTCATGTGATCTCGCTTCACAAGAGTGGTAGCAGGGAGGATGCGGAGAACTACAGACCAGTCAGTCTTACCTCAGTAGTGGGCAAGATTATGGAGGCACTCCTTAAGGAAAGGATAGTGCAACACCTGGAATCCATAGGGGCACAGGATCCAAGACAGCATGGGTTTACAAAAGGAAGGTCCTGTCAAACTAATCTCATAGATTTCTTTGACTGGGTAACCAGAGTGGTGGACCAAGGGGGAGCAGTTGATGTCGCCTACCTTGACTTCAGCAAAGCTTTTGACACTGTTCCACATAGAAGATTGATAAATAAGCTGGGTAGGCTCGGAGTGGGTCAGAAGTTGGTCAACTGGGTGAAAACTTGTTGCGGGCAGAAAACAGAGAGTGGTGGTAAATGGTATACAGTCAGAAGAGATGCAAGTCACAAGTGGGGTACCTCAGGGATCAGTCCTGGGGCCAGTCCTCTTCAACATCTTCATTAGTGACCTTGCAGATGGACTAGAGGGTAAGGCTTGTCTGTTTGCAGATGACACCAAGATCTGCAACAGAGTAGATGATCCAGATGGGGTGGGCAGAATGAGAAGAGATCTTGATAAACTAGCAAAATGGTCAGAAGAGTGGCAACTGGGATTTAATGCAAAGAAGTGCAAGATCATGCACATAGGGAAGAGAAACCCTGAAGCCACCTATAGGCTGGTAGGGGAGTTGCTAGCAGTCACAAAGGAAGAAAGAGACTTGGGCATCATCATCACTGATGACCTGAAATCATCCAAGCAGACCTCTAAAGCAGTAGGTAAGGCTAGGGGGGTGTTAGGGTGTATTAGTAGGGGTATCACAAGTCGTAAGAGGGAGGTAATAATCCCTCTTTACAAGACACTGGTTAGGCCCCATCTGGAGTACTGCATGCAGTATTGGAGGCCACACCTTCACAAGGACATTAACCAAATTGAGGCAGTCCAGAGAAGGGCAACCAAAATGGTGCAGGGACTGCATCAGAAGACATATGAGGACAGATTAACAGAGCTCAATATGTATACCCTTGAGCAAAGGAGGGAGAGAGGTGATATGATCAAGGCATTCAAACACTTTAATGGCATTAACAAGGTGAAAGAGTCTAACATGTTTAAATATAAGAAAAATAGCAGGACAAGAGGACACAGCATGAGATTAGAGGGGGCTGATTAAGGGGGAATGTGAGGAAATTCTTTTTCACAGAAAGGGTGGTGGATGCATGGAATGGCTTACCACAAGAAGTGGTGGCTATGAATACAGTGCAGGGCTTCAAACAGGTATGGGATAGGCATAAGGGAGCAATACAAATGACTATGAATAGATATGCCACTGACAGAGCAAAGGCCTATGGCACATTTATAAGGTAGAAAAAAGAAATGGGCAGACTGGATGGGCCTTACGGTCCTTATCTGCCGTCAACTTCTATGTTTCTATGATGTTAACTATCAAATGTCCTTGGTGCTACACCTATACAGAGGTCTGTAATGTCATATATTAACATGTCTGTGCTGGTGAACTCTGCTTCCATATTCTATTGGCACAAACCGTCTGTGATGATGTTAAGTATGTCACAAAGGTTTATGCAAAGAAGTTAAATAAGTGTGAGTTAGATAGGCCCTGTCATGCTTGCTCTTTTTTTTTTTTTGGTTTCAGGACTCAACAGTTTTGACAACACTGAAACATCATTTATCCTTATATGAGCAGCAGTCTGATTCACAGGAAGGTCTATCGACTATGTTTTTTAATTGTATGATAAGTGGCTCCATGACTGTATCTCCACTGAAGGATCTTTCTAGGCTGGAACAGCAAATGTCAAGATGCAATCCTGAGGATGGCAGAGATTTATGTTTCCACTGTACAGGGAGTAGTTACTCACTTTGAGAACACACCACACAGTGATGTGCAGTTGCAGTCCAATTGTCAGGGGGCACCCTGCCACTGATTAAGTGGTGCACCATGCAGTTGATGCTGATGTGGGCTCTGAAGCAGATACGCTGCTATTTGGTTAGCATGATCATCCAGAACATTATAAGGCAGACAGTGATACATTCAGTGAACCATCTTGTCTTTGAAAAAGTGCTGTAAGTACACCACGCAAGAAGCAACAGTCTAGGTGTGCTGCTCTTCATGCCAACCGTGAACTGCAAGATGAAATACAGCGTGATGCAGGACAACTCATGTCTGTATCTAGCACAGTTGTTAATTCACCACACAAGAAGTGTGCTGTATGTGATGATGACTGTGAAGCTGCCCTGCAGAGAAAGCTTGGATGAGTGTGTGTGAACCACCTGCTGCTACAAGCAAACCTCTGACTAGACTAAGAAAGAAAGAAAGTACTAAGCACAGGTGCAGCTGCTAATGCTGACCAGGAACTTCCGTGTGCAAGTCACTGTGATCGAGTGGATGATACAATGCCTCTTTCAAGTGAGTCTGGAAGGACACCATAAAATGTAATAGAAACAATATCTGCTGTGGGTGAGGCTGGCTTTGAGTTAGATCGTGAAGTACGTATTGCAGAACTTTGTGAAACATCCCCTTCTTCAAGTACACTTGCAATTACAGGTGGAAAGACAATAGAAAGCAGAGGTGCTGCAGGTGAAGATGAATGTGAAGGACAGTATGAAAAAGACAGAGACCGAGTGGAGAAACCAGTGCCTGACTCTAGGTCACTTGCAAATGAATCATGCAACACACAGCAAGCCGGATGTCCTGCCGATGTCAGTGATTGTGCAGCACAGTATAACATGTAGCCCAATGCAGTCCAGCAACCTTTGTGTCTTCCCAGGTCACATGCAAGTACACCATGCCATACAGTAGAGAGCATGTGTGGCGATGGTGGCGCTGACATCGATGCTGACGATGCTGCTTGCCATGCTCATCTCTATGCACTACTGTCTGCTATAACCAGAATTGTAAATGCATCACCCATGAGACATGCTGTGGCTGACAATGGTGGTGAAGCACATATTGAAAGAGACAGCCTCCATGAGGATGATCCACAGCCTACTACAATTACATCTCAAAGTATTCCACCAAACACAGCATTGCACAGAGTTGCTGATGATCATTCTGACCATGAAGGAGAGTGTCACTGTGATAATGACTTTCCCCATACTTTGACAACTGCTGTGAGTACACCACAGCACATATGAGAAGATGCATATGCTTCTTCTGAGGCTGATGAGGATGCAGGCTATGACCCTGATTATGGGCCATCTCCCACTCCAAGCACCCCTGGAAGCATACCAATGAGGACATCCCCAAACAGACCTGTTGCTCTTGAAGCTCAGCAAGAAGATTGTGAACAAGCCGATTGTGATACACATTTTGAGGCATCAGCTACTGGAAGGTCATCTGCAAGTACAGGACGGAACACACCATGACACACTTGTGAAGCACGTTTGTCCATGCGATGCAGCATGCTGACTTCACAAGCAAGCACGAAATGCACTTGTGCACACTGTGTTGAATGTTTAGGTATGAATTCCTTTTAATAACTTGAGAAATGTTGATATCCATTTTGTATGATGATGTCTTGTACATTATTGAACATATAGTATGTTTGCTGCACAGTCGTTGAGAATTTGTGGCACTAACAATTAACTTGCATATATTTTTTCATCTGTTAGTGGAGTAAGTAAGGATGCTCATCAGTCTTACTATATTTGGTCCTGTGGTCTCCTGCAGGGAATTGCAGCACAGTTCTGTGATGGCATGAAAGCAGTAACAGTACACTGTTTGTGATAATAATTTCAATGTACAAATGTTTTTTTCTTCTAGTGCACGATTGTTTCATTTGTTTCCCTTTTGGTTTACTTCCTCTCCTTCTTTCTCATTAAGCTCTGTGCCTATGATCATCTGCACTGAAGAATTATGTTTTTTTCTTTGAGGGTTCAGACTGAAATAACCAGAGGGCAGAAAAAAATGATCCATGCTATAGAGCAGACTGTGCTATACAGCGTTCAGATAAAGCCCTCAGATTCCATCAGCATACCCCTCCTAACTAGTTAGGCATCTGGGATTCCACCACCAACCCCACCACCCCACCAAACAGCAAATGCACATAACTATCATAGGTTAAATCTAATTATTTAACTCCATTCTGTATTACAAGACCTAACAGTTCCATATCTTCTCAAAAGTGGAAACATTCTTGGATCGCAGATAATTTATTCTTTCTAATTTCATCACATCTATTAAACAATTTAACCAAGTGTCAAAAATAGGTGGGGCTGCATCTTTCCATTTCAGAAGAATGCATTTTTTTAGCTAAAGTCAATACAATAGAAAGCAAGGTTTGCTGATACTATGTGAGTACTGAAACCGGATCAGACAAAGTCAGCAATCCTAGCATTTGATCCAAATTAATATTCACCTTCAGAGTCTTATTGATAAATGAAAACATTTTAAACCAAGAATTAGAGAGATATGGCATGCATATATCATATGAACCAGTGTACCTGTGGTTCTGGCACATCTGGGACAAATTGGAGAGATAGAGTTATTCATTTTATACAGCTTATATGGTGTAAAATATGTCCTATGTAAGGTGTTAAAATGAATTTGATGTAATTTAGAGGATTGTATACTTGTCATAGGAAAAGCAAGAATCATATCCTAAAGTTCAACTGAGATAGTTATTCCCAGATCTTTTGTCCATTTTTCTTTTAGCTTAATTATATCCAAATCTTGTAATGTATTATTGTTTGTGCAGCTATAACATTTTGATATCAATTTTTTACATGGATAGACTTCCAATGTGTCTAAAAACACAATGGATCCTAAAAGATCACTTCTATTGTACTTCTTAATAAAACATGTTATTTGTATATATTTAAAGTAATGAGAAAAAGGAATATTGAATTTGTTTTGAATTTTGCCAAAATGCATAAGCATGCCATTACTACTAATCTGGAGAAGCTCAGAAATGCCAGCCTCCTTCCAGTCCCTAAACGTTCCATCATTAGCTGATTGCAAAAAATAATAATTATTACATACTGGAGAATACTTAGTAATAGGAATTTTTAAACCCATATATTTCTGCAGATTCAACCAGCATTTTATAGTAGTTTGTGGGACTGGGTTAACTACTTTTTGAGTTGACCTAGTGGTGTAATACCCTGAAAACAAGAGCTGCCTTAAAAGGCAGCCCTCGTTCATCTCTTCTTCCAAATTAACAGAGACAGACATTATCATTCCTCAGCCAAAACCAGATTTCCTGAATTTGAGCTACAAAATAATATAGTTTGAAAAAAGATCATGCTAAACCACTTTTATTCTTAGGCAGAATAAGTTTATGATAAGATATTCTTGGTTTCTTTTTATTCCAAATATAGTTAATTATGATCTTTTAAAGAGAATCAAAAAAAAATCGGATTTTCATTTTTATGACATTTATCCTGCAATCAGTGTTAATGGGAGATGCGTCCAGTTATCGAGATCTTTCTTAATCGCACCTATCATAAGCTCAAAATGAGCCTGATATAACTGATCATATCTACTAGTAAGAGTCATACCCAAATAATTAATACTATCTGCCACTTGCTCCACCCCTATTTTTGGGGACAGATAGATTATACTCAGGATTTAATTTCAAGAGCAGGATTTTCTGCCAGTTTATCTTGTAGCTCGACCATTCACCATATTCCTGGGCCAACCTGATGACTTCTTTTATAGAGACTAAAGGATTGGTTAAATACATTAACACGTCATCCACATATGAACTTATTTTATGTACAGTATTTTTAATTTGTATGCCAGAATTTTCTGTTTTTTCCTAATTATTATTGCAAATGGCTCCATCTCAAGAGCAAAAAGCAGAGACGAGAGGGGGCACCCCTGTCTCATACCTCTATACAAGTGGATTTTATCTGAATACAAATGATTTATTCTAATAACTGCTTCTGGAACTGAATATAATAATTTAGTCCATCTCACAAATTGCTTTCCAAAATTCATTTTATCCAAAAGAGCAAGGAGAAACGACCACTCAGTTCAATCAAAAGCATTTTCGGCATCGATTCCTAAAGATACAGCATTAAGATGTTAATTATTAGCAATTTTTTTAACTGCCAGGCCATCAATTAAAGTGGCTTATCTGAAAGTATATAATAATTGGACCTAATTGTTTAATATATGATTTTATGCTTTATCAGTCAACTTATTTAACGCCATTCTTTTTTTTTACCAATGTATTGTATAAATCTGTATCCTGATTCATTAAATAAAGCTGTTCCAATGTGGAAATATCATTTTGTAGCTGTGGTTCCTGTTTAGACCATCCTTTTCTCCTCCTATTTGACATCTGTTAAAAAAAGGCCTAGTTCACAATTTAAAGGATTCCCAAAGGGCAGAGATACTAACACCTGCTGCATCATTCTGTAGGAAAAATAACTTCATCTCTTCATAGAAGAGAGCACTATTTCCATGATCTTTTAATAAAGTAATGTCCATTTGCCAATAAAAGAAGGTGACACTAGTAAGTGAGGCCTGCAGATCCATTATACATGGCGAATGATCAGATATAATTATGCCTGGATAGTCTATCCTTCTTACAGCATACAGCAGAGATTCTGAAGTAAACAAAAATCAGTTCTAGAAAATGCTTGACGCGCTGAAGAAAAAGAGAATTTTCTAACTTCTTGAGTAGACTCTGACCATGGATCAACAAGCCTCAGATCCCTCATAAAGTTTTTAATTATTTTAACTGAAGAACCAAAAAGTGCATTGGGAGCAGATGTTCTATCCTGTTTTCTGAATATCAAATTGAAATCCCCACCAATCACGTATGGAGAACCACAAGTGCTTAACTACAGAAAATATTCGGAGAAAAATTTTTGGAGAATTTATATTAGGCCCATATAAAGAAGAAAATATATATTTTACCCCAGTCAGTATGATTTCCAATGTAAGATAACGGCCTGCCACGTCCCTTATGATCCTATTTATCCCAATCCCTGGTAAAGATTTGTTATTAAAAAAATTGCCATGCCACATAACACCTGGTTAAATCCCGAAAAGGCCTCTGGTCCCCAGCATGTTTGGAACCACAAAAAATCACCCTGTTGAATATGGGTTTTCTGCATACAGATACAATTAATGCCTTTAGTTTCCAAATACCTTAAGATTTTTATTGTCTTAACTTTATTTCTGAGACCCTTGACGTTCCACGTAGCTATCCTGATTTTAGCCTGCATTTATTTAGAAAAACATAAAGAGAAGATCCAAAAGACTGCACAGCTATTTCCCCTTTCCATTGTTGGTGTGGAATCTTGGACCACCAGCTAATAAAACTAAGCCAAATAAGCCAAATTGGTAATAGAAAATAAAACCCATCCCACCCATCACCTATATTTTTACTCAGACTTAAACTAAGGTTTGTACTAAACCTCCCCCCCACACATTTGCAAGTCATTCACTACCAATGACTCCAACACTTAGACTCACATCAGTAGGTCTATTAATTATCAGATCTAACCAGCTGCCCAAATATATAGAAATAATTAACCATCATTTCATTTAATATCTATTTCCCCATATTTATATATTTCCCCCTTCTCCTCTGTTCCCCCATCCCCATGGTAGATACAATCAGTAACGTTATATATTCACCATTAAATGGCTAATATAATAAAAAAAGACTAATAAGGCCGATTATCTTTGCTGGGTAAAACATCGCAAATCTGATGCCAGCATCATATAATTTCTTTTAACCATGTTAAAAAGTTTCCTTCTATTCACAATATTCACAGACAAATCAGGAAAAATGTGCAATGAGATATCTTTATATTTCAAGCTTTTTCAACCCGAGCTTTTTGGAGGATAGGTTCCCTATCTTGATATGTGAGGGGGTTTGATTATTACTGGTCTTGGCTGGATAATCCCTCTATGCCTCCCACCAACTCTGTGGGCTCTATCGAGAACAATTTTTTGTTTAGGGTAGGAATGACATATTGCTGTTGTTAAAACTTTTCCAAAAAAGCTCAAGGAATTTTCCATGCCTTCCAATCCCTCGGGAGGCCCATTAATTCTTAAATTTACCTGTTGATACCTATCTTCCATTTCCGTCAGCTTCTGCCGAAGGGCTTGGATTTTTTTCCCTGTTGTGTCTGCATTTTTGTTAAAGTCAAAGACCTGTCCTCTAATTTTGAGATTCTATTTTCCATCTCATCAGTCCTAAGTGCTAAAGTTTGCATCAGATTTGTTAATAAAATAATTGATTCTGGCAGACCATTAACTGATTGCTTCACTTCTCCCAAAGCATCCTTAATTTCAGCCCAAAACGAAGTAAGGGCCTGCAGAATATGCACTTGCAGCCGCCCATCACCCTTCATTTGTAACTGCGGGTAAGGTATTATTTGCTTATTTGTACATCTGAGGCAAGAACATACTCAGTTATAGATTCCCTCCTTTGGGTCTTGGTAACCCAGATGCCCTCCACCTCTCCATTATCACTAATCTCACCCCCCTCCACTTCTGAGTTGGCCTCCATATTGTTGTTTTCCCCCACTTAGGGTTCTATTTTCTCTTTAGGAGCAGAAGACATACAAACCTCCAAAGAACAAGCCACGTTACTCCTCAGTGGCGTTGCAGTTTTTGCAAACTCTTATGTCTTTTTTTTTTAAATGTTGAGATTTTACCTGAGTCTGGCATTTTCGGGAGGGGGGATATCGGGTTTTGTGTGAGCTCTGCGGGAAGGGCTATGTTGGGGGTTACCTGCACCTGTAACACCTGCTCTGATGAAGGGTGAGAAGAGCTTACAGCAGCATTGTGCCCCCATTTCTTCTGTGTGTTCTGATGCAGTTTACCACTTTCTTTTGCATTCTGAGTATTTCTCGACATACTGGGAGAGCAAACAAAACATGGGAAAAAAAAAGACACAAACAAAAATTCACTTTCAACAAGGCAGATGACAAAATGAATGTAAATGTAGAAAAGCTTCCAGTTCAGAGAATAATCTTGGGGATGCAGCTGAAATTTCTAACACATGCCATTACAACCACGCTGCTGCAGCTGAGTCTGGTGTCTTGCTCAGTTTCTGTTCTCAAGTCGGAACTGATGTCATCTTCCACATTGTCTGAGGTCAGAGTGACATTTCCTTAATGCAGCAGTACACTTGGGTGTCTGCACTGTAGAATTATCAATATGTTTTGTAAGTGTGGTCAGGCTGTTACCTATACTGTACGTAATGCTGAATACTATCACAAAACTAATGTCTGACTTCACATGACAACAGCACTGACAGCTGTCACGTGAGTTACTCCTTTAACCCCCAATTAATACATTGATTTATTTCTCTATTCTGTAAGTCTTATTCCTTCAAGTGAACACCTGTACACATGCCAGAAATCTTAATGTTGATTCCATGGGGATGTTACAGAGGCTTACTATTTTCTATAACAAGAAATGTTATCTGTGGACTTCAACTGAAATGCTGTGCTACACGTGTTTCACATGGTCCTATGGATGGATAAAGCCACACTACACAGCATTGCTGTGTGCTGAAGAGTAATACTTTTCATAACCGTTGCTGTTTCTGTGCTTGTAGGTATTGTGTGTTAACACACTTCATGATAGGATGTGCAAGAGCGACACCGGGGGAATGGGTAGAAGGAAGGGCTTAGGACCACATACTTGAGTTTAACAGCAACACTGTGATTGTCAATGTAAACTGAAACCTACTTACATTTCCTGTATTGTTTTTTCTCCTATAGTGTTCTGTGAAGTGAAAAGCTTGCTGGATCTGGCTAATAAGTCACATTGGTATCCAGTGTCATATGCCAAAATAAAGAGGCAGGCTGGAAGCCCAGAGAGAATGGGTCTATCCCTGCTGATGTCATATGCCCAGCAGGATGAAACTAAGGTGTCACCATTTCATTGCCACCTGCTGGACTTTGGGATCAGGCTTTATGGCTCATAGGTGAAGCAAAGTCATCTGACTCGCCTTTGTGAAGGTATGAGTCACTGTCAATGTAAATCAATTTGACTTGTTAAGAGCATCAACTTTGTCATGTGAAATCCCCATGAATCCTGATCTCACACTAAAAGTTGATCGGACTTATGTTGATGTCAGTGAGTGAATATTTCCTCTTCTTTTTCTTTGGTGCCCCTGTGCTACAAGCCACCGTTCATCTTCAAAGAGTCTTCTGTTCTGTCCTGTGATATAGGTAGTGTCAGTTTCTCTGGGTGTTGCAATGGCATGGTACACAGTTGCAGGTGTGGGTCACTAATTAATACACTGCACTGAGTAATGACTAGCCAACCCTGGTTGTAGGTTTGTCATACCTGTATGTGTACCTCTGCTGGCAGTGCAGTCATGCAGCCTGTGTACATGGATGCTGACACTTAGAGATGCAGCAAATTAAAAATCTGCCTGCGAAGTGAATGCAAAGTGGCCACTTCTCATTGGCAATTCGCTATGCAGAGTGCCCCATAGGAAAGGTTCACCTCGCCTTGTTGTTATTACTTCACGTAGTCATTCCACTTTAAATGCGAGGTAAGGCAGAGTGACAACAATATTGGCAGCACCCCACCCACACCGTCACCAGAATTAATGTGCATCCCCAAAGTGCTACTGTCTTGTGTCCAGAAAACTCCCCAGTGCTGACAAAGTGAAACAAGAGTGTAACAAGAAATGCAGTCTTCTAGAATTAATGGTGCACTACAAACACACAGACAGATTAAGATTGTGCTGTGCACTCAAGGGATGCATATGAAAAGGCACACCACCACCTAACTAGTGCACACAAGTCACAAATCCAAATCTGGAAAGGAATACATTTTGCCAGTTGGGAGATTATTGCACAGCAGTAACAATCCACTACCAGTAAAGATACCACAAAGCAGTATAAAAAATTAATGCAGGTGCAGTGGATAGCAGGTTCACACTGCTACAATTACTGCATGGCACAATAAAAGGTGTCTGATTTAATGGCACACATCACGTAGACACACACACACACACACACACACACACACACACACACACACACACACACTACAAGTAATGCGTAGCAAATTGAAAACCTTTAGTAATATAACCAGATGTTTTAAACAGACAAATTATACACTGCTGCACCACAACAATCAGCAAAAACATGTCAAGAATTACTAAAAATATTACTGTGTGTACATTAACATAGTCATACAAGAAAAATATAACCAAAACAGAAAGACTGCCTTTTTCTCCCAGTTAGTGCATGTACACCACAAATACGCCCCTACCCAAAACACACTTCACAGTACACAGACTGACTGTTCTAAACTAGCATTCAAAATACACACACAACAATAATCACTAGATGATATGAGCACAGAAGGGTTTCTTACAATCAGTGTAGTAAATTTTGAGCAAAACAAAAAATGACTCAAAAAGACATTTTAAACAGCTTTTAGAGGTTTTGAATCGCAGAGCTCTGAGAGCAAACTGTCCCCAGCTACCACTACACACACACTACCTGGGCCAGAACTGAGGCTGTGCAGAACAATCTAGAGCTCATGTGACCTACAATCCCATGAATCATTGCTGAGTTTCATTTGGAGCTCAATTACAAGGTGAAGTGAGGTAAATTACATTGATTTCAATGTACTTCACCTTAAAATTGGTGAAGAAGTTGTTTGGGGAAGGAGGAATAATGCAAAGTCATTGGTTTCAATGGACTTTGCGTTCCTCATTATGAAGCAAAGTACTCCACTTCACATTGTGGAGTACTCCACTGGTTCTGCATTAGTCCGTGAATCACTTTGTGGAGTGAATTGGGGCCACTTCGCCCACCACTACTTATAGTACTGTAACTCACATGCTGTATAGGAAGGAACGCGAATGCCTATGGCTGTCCTTCCCCGATGAGCTGCAGCACAAAACTCTCCAACTTAAAAACACATATTAATGAGTACAATGGTGGGGTGGTGAAGCCTGGAGAGATACTACAAAACAGGCTTACAATACATCCAAGTAACTAGAAAAAATGTTAATGTTGTAATTTGTGACGTGATCGTGAATCATGATTTGTAACTGCCTTTGTGACCGTGATAATGAAGAACATGATTCGGTGTTGATGGTGTGAGATAACCAGTATGAAGCTGTACTGGGAATGCGAATGCTTATGGCTGTACTTTCCCAATGAGCTGTAGCTTAAAACGCCCAGACTTAAAAACACGTATCAGTGAGTACAATGGTGGGGTGGTAAAGCCTGGAGAGATGCTACAAAACAGGCTTACAATATATTTATTTATTGAATTGCTTCACCAGGAAAGGCACACTGAGCAAAAATATGCTCTTCTCTTGGTGTGACCTGGGGGGGAGGGTACAATGGGTGGATAACATGCAGGTTATCATATAACATAATAACAGTTGTCAGTTTACACAGTAAGAAGGCATAACTTGGTTCACAATATGTAGCAGTCAGCTAAAAGCAAGCGCTCGGGACTAACAGGTAGCAGCTATACATACATACATACATACAATGTTTGCATACATTTGTGGGTACAGGTTGATGCTGTAGAATGCCCCATGGGCTAGAAACAAAAACTAGGGCTAATAAAAAGAAGAAACCAAGACCAGCCAGAGAGTCGGCGAGTAAGTGCAAATTTTTTAATTTTTTTGTGTTAGAATAGAAAGGCCAGCTACCAGGCTAATGCTGGGCTGACCGGGGAATTTTGGGGAAAAGAAGGGGAGAGTTGATTGCTAAGTGCAGGCACAGTTTACAGCAAAATAGTTTGACAGTGCAGTTGCCAGGGAATGGGTAGAGGAAGAGTGGCAAATTTGAGGGGGGAGGGCATTCCAGAGTTTCGGGAATTGGTGCAAGAAGGCAGTTTGTCCAGCAGATGTCTTTCGGCTGGGAATGTTTAGGAGTCAGGTGTCAAAGGACCGGAGAGCATGAGGAGGGATGGGAGCTGGCAACAGCATTGAGGAAAGGTAGGGGGGAGGGTATCAAGCCAAACTTTTGAGACAAACTTGGAGCAGTGCAGTTTATGGCGATTCTCTAGGGAAGGCAAGGGAGCTGTAGAGGTCACAGTGGTGGGAGCAGGGTGTGGCATTGACAGCAAAGCGGCAGAATGCATTGAAGATAGGGTCTAGTTTAGCCAGGGTGGAAGGTGGTGCCGCACTATAGACTATGTTGTAGTAGTCTAAGGAAGGGAGGATCATTTTGTAAACTAGTTCCCGTCTAACTGAGAAAGAGAGGCAAGAGCGGTTCCTGTAGAGGGCACCAATCTTGGGACATAGTTTTTTGATAATTGCATCAATGTGGTCAGAGAAGGTTCAGTGACAGTTGAGCCACACCCCTAAATACTGGAAAGAAGTGACATCCTCCAGAGTTGTCCCGTCCAAAGTGCGGATGGAGAGGGGAGGAGGGAAGCTGAGCTAGCCACTGTCTCGTACTGAAGGTCATAGTGACAGTTTTTTTTGTGTTTAGAGAGAGCTGATGTGAGCTGAACCACAGTTAGACTTTTTAAAAGTCTGTCTGGAGATTTGATGCTACTTCTGCAGGGGAGGAGCCAGTAGAAAAAAGGACGGTATCATCCACATACAAATGTATAGATGAGTTTGTGCAGACTTGTGGCAGGTTGTTGAGGAAGATGGAGAATAGGTTGGAACCAAGTACCGACCCTTGGGGGACACCGGTGGTCATAGGGAGCAGGGAGGATAAAGCGTCAGCAATTTTTACTGATTGGGTTCTATCAGAGAGGTAGGCACTGAACCAGTTTGTGGCAGAGATAGAGAGGCTTGCCTCAGTTAGGCTTGTTAACAACAGTGGGTGGGAGACTGTGTCAAATGCTTTTGCGAGGTCGGCAAATATAGCTGAGGAGATCATCCCTCTATCCATACCAGAGAAGATAGTATCAGTGAGTCTTAACAGGGAGGGTGCAGTGGAATGGCCCTTCCTGAAGTCAGACTGGTATAGCATGAAGAAGTTATTATCTGAGAGAAAGGAGGTAAGTTGGACAAGCACCAGGTGCTCTTGCAGCTTTGCAAGGACTGGGGAAGGGAGATAGGGCAGTAGCTGGAGGTGGCGGATGGGGTGCCCCCTTTGGAAGGGGAATTACAATGGCATGTTTCCAGGCCTGTGGGACAGCAGCCTTGGTTAATGAGAGGTTTAGGAGGTTCACCAGAGTGGAAGCTATAGCTGGCACAGAGAGGTGGAGGAGTCTGGAGTCCACCCTGTCAGGGGCATTGCCTTTGGTGGGGTTTAGTGACAGCAGGGCCTCTAGGGCTGCAGTGTGAGTGATAGGTTGGAAGGAGAAGGTGTGGGACCCAAGTGTGTTTGAAACATTTACGGAATGTCTGGAAGGGGCTGTGGGGTGTAGGGAGGAGAGGAGAGTTGAGGCACAAGAGGTGAAGTACAAGTTGAATTTGGCAGCCACCACACCTGGGTCAGAAAGGAGTGAGTTGTTTGTTTTTATGAGCAGTGTGGGGTTTGCAGCTGTGGGGGGAGATGAGGGAGTGAATGACTTTCCAGAATTTGGAAGGACTGCATAGGTTTGACTGGAGGGTGGAGTTGAAATATTCCATTTTAGTGAGCCGGGTCACCCTGGTGCTCTTGTTTCACAGCTCACAGTACTTACTGAAGTCTTGAGGGAGGTGTGAAGATTTATGTGCATGCCAAGCTTTGTCACGGGCATTGTGACGGGCTATAAGTTCTTGGGTGATCCAGGGTAGGTGATTACCACGTACTCTGGAGCGGCGCAGGGGGGCATGCGCATTCCAGACATTTAGGAATGTGTTCTGAAAGTGTAGAAGAGCAGCATCAATGGAGCTGGCAGAAGTGGGTGTTGTCCAGTTTGCAAGGGCTAGATCGTTGAGTACAGTGGCTACGTTGAGGGATTTATAAGAGCGTTGAATTATGAACCTAGGTGCAGAAGTGGGGTGGTGAATGTTCCTGATCAGATAAGTGATGTGGTGATCACTTAGAGAATCGGGGAGCAGACCAGATTGAATGACTCGATGTGGGTGAGAGATGAGAGCCCAGTCAATTAGAGAGTGGTTTCCAGATTTGGGATTTAGGCAGGTGGGTTCAGTGATGGATTGTACGAGGTTTAGGGTTGAGATGGCCGTATGGGTTTTGCTGAGGGACTGAGATAACCAGTTGTGGTTAAATTCCCCCAAACATATAACTCCCCCTGAAGCACTAGGGAGGAGAGTTGAGAGAGCAAGTCGGTGACAGAGGATGCTGGCATGCCTGCCTGGCAGTGAGTACCAGCAATGTAGATGGGGCATGAGAAGGGTAGATGCAGTTGAATCATTAATAGTTCATGGGCCTGAGGTTCAGACTTGCCTAGAACTACAGAGAAGTGTAGACTGGACTTTACACAAATGGTCACACTGCCTCCTCTGCTAGACCTGTCCTGTCGGGACAAGGAGTAACCTAGTATAGATGCTGAGGGCAAAGCAATAGTTTTGTTTAGCTATGTTTCAGACAGGATGAAGACCTTGGGTGTGTAGAGGGCTGCAAGTACCTGAACAGAGTCAAGTTTGGGAGCTAGACTTCATGTGTTTAGATGCATGATCCGCAGGCCCCATGGGAGGGGGCTGTTGCTGTTGTGTGCAGATGGGTTTTGAGAGGGACCGGGAGAGTTTTGTAGGGTGGGGGTGTGATGGGGACCTGGGTTTGGGAGGATGTCCTCGGCTGCAAGGAGCAGAAGGGCTAGAGAGAGGTAGTTGGCAATAGGTTTATCCATCTATAGGTGGTAGAGCGCCATTCTGTATATGGATGCGGGCGGCTGCAGGAGACTATGTGAGGGGTCTGTTCATAAAAAGGGGTTACCAAAGTGTGACATGAGGGTCAAATTTTCAAAATACTTCTAGATTCATTTTGTGAATCATTTCAAGATACTGTGACCCAAGCATGAAAAATAAACATATTGGAAGATAAAAGCTTCACATGTTCCTGAGAAAAAAGAACTCTAATGTGGTGAGTGTAACAAATGACACCAAACACCGTGGTGAATGTAACATGTGACATAAGACACTTGTTTTAGTTGTAAAAAGTTTACTAACATATGTCATGAGTTATATTAAACATGAAAAACAAATATTTACAAGAATCCTATTGCATTAATGTCAAATTTGATGTTTGGCACCACGTACTGTGGTGAATGTAACAAGTGACATCGCACATATGTTTTGCTCACTAAAACTGTAATAAAGATGCCCAACAATTAACATACTACTACTACTGGATGATGTAATGGTACAAACATGCAAAAAATTGACAATTATATTACTGGCAAGTGTGATGTTTGACACCACATGCCTCGGTGAATGTAACAAGTGACACCACACATTTATTTTATTTATTTAGTTTTTTTTAACCGGGTAGGTGCACTAGCCATAAAATGACTATTTTCAGGCACGACCCAGGAGAGTACAACAAAAGGAGAACAGTTGAACAACAGCAACATGGGTACAATAATACAAATAGAGGAACAGTACAGCAGTGCTAAAACCTTTACTGAACATGCCTAACAGCTAACATGCTGCTGCTAATTACTGACATAGTGCTACAAAACCTGGAGAAATGTGACAATTCAACAACATTACTAACAGATGTGATGTTTGACCCAACATACCGTGGTGAATGTCACTAGTTACCGTAGTGAATGTAATTACCCATCAAATTTGTTTCAGTTTTTAAAAAAACTTCACTGAATATTACTAATGGCTAACATACTACTGGCTTATAAAACATGGGTTGACAGGAATTGGCAACCTGATTGGCTGAGTCTCTTTGTGAGGCTGTGTATTAAGTTAACATTAATCCATGGGCCAACAGAGTGACTGTGGAATTCTGCCGCAGGCTCATGTTTTTGAAGATTGAAAAACAAAGTGTAGGAATGTCTATTTTCAATCCTGTTAGTGAGTGACATATTGTATTGCAGTATGGACACCAGTTAATTTCGGCACCATCTCAGAATTTCATATTTGGTATTGATGGTCTGCAGTTCCTTAGGTAGAAGATTGAGAGTGCCCTTCCCTTCAAAGTTTATGGGCCCATAAAATATGCGCATTGTCTTCCGTAATGAATCTGTGTCCTTGCGTCGTGGCCACATAAAGCTGCTAGTCCCACGTTGCTGCATAAAGTTGAAATGGTATTTGCCACTCTCATCCATGGTGGTTAACTGACCGATGTAGAAGGTCTTTGAATAATACACAGCATAAAATTTGTTCACCTGTATATGTTCTTTTGACTTTACTTTCTTTGAACAGGCAGAAGGAGTGGCTGCATCAGAGCTCTGGTTGGTGGTGCTGCTGCTTGATGGAACAGCTGGAGTCTCAGGAACCATGGCAGATAAAGGACTGGCTATGTCAGTGCTCCAGTTGATGGTGCTGTTGATTGATGGAACAGCTGGAGTCTCAGGAACCATAGCAGATGAAGGAGTGGCTGTGTCAGAGCTCTGGTTGGTGGTGGTGCTGCTGCTGCTTGAGGGAACAGCTGCAGTTTCAGGAACCGTGTCTTTGTCAGGATGGGTTGGCAGGGTAGTATCCAGTATTGTGATAGGAGATGCTGAGGTCGCATGTATGACTGGCATGTCATGGCTTGAATATCCAGAAGAGTTCTCAAGTGTATGTAACTTCCATGATTCCACGTGACAAGAGTTCTCACATGGGCTATCTTCCCTTCGACATGGTCTACAGAAACAGCTCAGTCCTCTTGTTGCAACCATGCCATCTGCCACAGACTTAACACTATGGATCCTCCGTGTTCCAGGTATGGTGCGTACTTCAGGTCCTGCTCACCATTTTATTTGCCCATCTCCCACCCAAAAGAAGGTTCTTAGCATATGGCTGCATCCTTCGTTGTTGGGCTTTTTTGTCAGATTACTTGCACAAAATTGGAATAGTTCTGCATTACAAATTACCACCTGATGATTCTGCACCGCCAGACTTGCAGCAGATTTGATGACAGCACTTTCTCCGTCTGATGGGCCTTTCCCATGACGTGAACCAAAAAAGGCTTGTTCAGTTTGAAACCCATTCTGTATCAGTGAAGATGAGACAGAGTTAAAAGCCCACTTAGATTTATATTGACCTCCGCAGCCATTAGAGACCTGTATCACTCATTCGATATTCAGTTTGCGAATGTTACACAGATGTCTATTTGCAAGTTCCACAAAATGGTGACCAGCATGGTGGTCATGCTTAACGTCATTCGATATAAAGTCAATATACTCGGTGACAAGACCTTTACATTTTGAACACCAGTAGTACGTGACTATAGGGTGTATTGTGGCCTGTTCATGGTGCCAATGACAGGACTGAGTTTCATCTTGGAACTTACAAATGTAATTCTCTGCGAAGTCCGGCACCATTATGACCCAACCTGTTGGCATTTGGTCTTTCAGAGTTATGAATTGATTATGTTGCCATGATGCAACATGCAGATGTTGGCACAAAAAACTCACATCTTCTGTTACCATATCCATAAGTTGAGTCACAGTGGTTTGTTTGCGTTGGAGCATTTCTCTAGACTGTTTAACCACAGTGTCGTTCATGTCTCTGGTCACACTGATGGTCTCCCATTGGAACCATTTGACTAGATCATTTCCATGTTTCTGCACAAGTTCCTCTGTGTTTTTAAATATTGCATTGGTACTGAAGTTCTGATAAGTTTTACTGATGCAATTGTTTGCAAAAAATCTGTCACCAGGTGGGTGTGGGCACATGATGAGCTCAACAGCCCTATAAATGTTTTCAATTTTACATTGTGGCAAATGTTTAACATTGGCAAACCGATTCAAGAATTGCAGCTTTAACTCTGCATTGGCACAGTACTCACACAGGCACTGATCCAGTTTTTGTTGCCTGGTGAGTTTGATATGTGTTAGTCTCAGACTGCGGAACTCAGTGGACCCTATTTTTGTTTCAGGGTGTTGCTGGTGAAACTCCTGGTGGAGGCTATTAAGGGTCTTGTCCAAGAAAGCCTTTGTTGCCCCAGTCCTTTTGGAAACTGTCTTCTTGTGATGCAGTGGTGTAGAAGAGGCCTCAAAGAAGTTCTGAACATTCTTCACTGTTTCTGCAGACAGTGCAGCCTTGTGCTGCTTGCTCCTCTGCTCTCTTTCCCCACATGATGCCTTCATCATTCTCCTCCAACTGATTCTGAGTGCTGTGCTTGCACCACAGAGCATTTGGTACTTTTTCAGCACCAGAACTGATAAAGCTCTTTTTGAATTTCTGCTGCTGTTTGGTATTGCATTCCTTCAGCTGTGACATTTTGTCTTTTATGACCTCAACCATCTTGTCCTGAAGGTTAGTGTGGCAGGTCACGCTCATGTTTTGCTTTGCCAGGGCATTCTGTTTTGCTGGTGAGCATGATGAAATTACCTTTGCAATTGTGCAAGCAAACCATATAGGCGACTGTGGCAGTCCTTGTCATGCTGTCTGAACTGCTTTCCTGATAGCGCTCTGTGAGTGCCGGTCAGTCACTGGAGTGTCACAGGATGTATCCTGAGTCAGGTCAGCCATTGGGGTGTCACAGGATGTTTCCTGGGTCATACATGTGTCTTTTTCGAGAGATGCATTGCACATGGCACAGATGGCAGGGGGTGGGTGTGGTTGCAAACCGGTATATCATTCTCTGTATTTTTCTTGTACAGTTCTTGCCTTTTTTCATTCAGTCGTCTGCATTTCTGACTAGACATATTTCTCAGTTCTTTTTGTTTTCTCTCCCTCCAACATGCTTTCTCTTTATTCTTCTTTTGTGAACTTTTTATGGTGGTTGCCTTTGAAGAAGTGGCTCTACAGTGTGCAGCCACTGCAGCTTGGGCCTTGCATGCTATGTATCACTGCATTCTTAATCTGGCCTTCTCATTATAGTTTTTCTTCTTTTCTTCATTCATTGTATCTCGATAAGATTGTGACTGTGCTTTGCATTTCTCCAAATAGCTGCCATAACATTCTAGATCTTTCTTCACATTCTCTCTGTACCGCTGACATCTCTCCTTTACTGCCAGTGCACAGGGGGAAATATTCAGTGCATCTCTGATCAAATCTGCAACGGCTGCACAAGGTCTTCTTCTCATCTCCATTGCTTCAAAAACAAAAGGAGATAAAAATCTGATATTAGCTAAGCATTCCTCTCAAATAAAAAGCAGCAGACAGGCTGCACAGGAAATAGATGGACTGACACAAGAGGTAAGTACTCATCTCACAAATGGTATTAAGTGAACAAGCTGATCAAAGGAGACTTACTCCACATTCTCAGGCAAACAGACAGACCGAAGGAGATGCACTCCACATTCTGAGGCAGAAAGACCATCCATGGGAGATGAGCTCCACATTCTCAGGCAGACAGACAGACTGACCATGGGAGACATGCTAAACATTCTGAGGCAGACAGACCAACCAAGGTAGATGCACTTCACATTCTCAAGCAGACAGACTGACTGTGGGAGATGCACTAAACATTCTCCAGCAGACAGACCAACCATGGGAGATACTCTAAACATTCTGAGGCAGGCAGACCAACCATGAGAGATGTACTCCACATTCTCAGGTAGACAGACTGACCATGGGAGATGTGCTAATCATTACAGAAGAAGTCGCGCTAAACGTTACAGGAGTCGCGCTAAACATTACCGAAGGAGTCGTGCTAAACATTACCGAAGGAGTCACGCTAAACATACCACAAGAATCAGAAGAGCAAAGGAGATGCACTCAAAATTATATGTAAACAGTTGTTAGTCACTGAAGAAAGAAAACACCAAAAAAGGCAGTTTGCACTGTCATGTAACAGGAGGTGAAACCAAACAGCAACATGGATCACAATTCCCCCCCACTACACACACCCTACAAAGAATGCGGCATGGTGCTTAAAATGGCTAAATGTAGGTGAATAAACACATCTGGAATAAAGGCAGTAGTGTAGTTTACCACAAAAACAAAATGTAACCTACTTTTAAGCCACTGAACCAGGCCGATGCCCCTCCAGCTGTGCCTGTGTTCACCTACGTTTGGCCAGACAGCCCTATCACAGTAACAGAAACAAAAGAGCAGGCAGGACTTCAATCCCAGACAACTCTCCCCCCCACCAAACAAAGGAGGCTGCAAGTTCTCAATATGGTCGAATGTAGGTGAACAAACAAACACAGCTGGAACAATGGCAGGAGTGCAGGTTGCAACAACAACAAAAAAATTGTAACCTGCTATTAAGCCATTGAAAAAGGCCGATACTCCTCCAGCTGTGCCTGTGTTCACGTACGTTTGGCCAGACAGACCCATCACAGTAGCTGAAACAAAACAGCAGGCCGGACATCAATCCCAAACAACCCCCCCCACCACCACCAAACAAAGGAGGCCGCATGGTTCTCAATATGGCCACATGACTGTAGGTGAACAGTAGGCCAAATTTCAGTCTCACCTCACCCCCAAACAAGGCACAGTGTGTAAAATGGCAGAAAAAAAAAAAACAATAAAAACAGGCCAATGCCCCACCACCACTGATGTGCTCACCTACCTTCGCCAAGACAATTCAGGACAGATATCAATTCTATCCCCCACCCAACAAAGGCCACATGGTTCTTAATATGGGTAAATGTAGATGAACAAACACAACTGGACAGAATCATAAGAGGAATTTAAAAACCATGTAAACGCCTGAAATGCACACATCCAGGTGTGTCTGTCTAGCTACATTTGGCCACACATTCACAGAAGCAAAATAGTTTGTTATAGTCAACCAACCCTCGGCCTACCACAAACAAAGGAAGCCACATGGACTCAAAATGGTAGAACTACACCTGGACAAAAGCATAATTTAAAAGTAATTTCACAGCCCACACCACATATAACTCACAAGCTAGAAAAGCACCATAAAATTACAAAAGACATATTTCCATTCTCTGTAATGTAAGCCACACACACACACACACAAACACACACAATACAATGCATTGTAAAATGGCCAGAATAAACTAACTTTAATTACTGATCCTTGGTTTTGCCTGTCTTCTTTCATTTAATTTATTCTCTGCTCTGTGACCCCCACTCTGTCCCCCAAACACTATGCACTGTGCAATTACCTGCCTCTGCACAAACTGATTTCTTTCCCTTTGGACACAGCAGAAAGCATGTACCTGGCATTTCTGAAGTAACTGTGACACCAGACACACCCTGTGTTGAGTGAACAGGTAAACGAATGTGTCTGGTGTCACAAAAGCAGATACAACGCCATTTTACCACCCAAAATGTACCTAGGACCCAGCTTTCTGTTTGTAGCAGCATTATGAAAGCCCAGAGAAATAAAAGATTTAATTAAAAGCAGTGCTGGCTTTTACTTCTGCCCTATATCCCCAAAAGACTGTGGCGATCTTAAATAGGGCCTTACCCATTGGCGATTGTAACAGTGCAGGAATGCTGTGACGCGGTGCAGTTCTGTGGCCAGTATAGGTCAGGGGAACGAGGACAAATCATGGTGTTTGCGGTTTTTAAACCACACATCGGATCCGCTCGCTGACTCAAAAAATCGCGATCACTCCCCAGCATGAACCAGGGGTTCAGTCAGTTAAGGTGTCTGATGAACATCCAGGCAAGAGTGACACCATGGTAGCAAGGGGTGAAAGGTCGGGCCACACAGATATCAAAGGACCCACTGCTGAATCGTGAGGGGACAGCATTTTGATCCACAGAGCTTGGGGGAGCAGCAGAAATGTTTTTTATCGGGGGAGAAGCACCACATAATGTTTAGGAAGGCTGTGGGTGAACGTAGTCTGCTGTGACACCAGCAGTTACATTCACCACAGAATTTACAAGCACGCACATGTGTACTTTTGGCCATCAGAAAGGGGCAATTGCATATGAAAAATAAAGACATACAGGCAGACTGCTTTAAAATAATCATTTAATAATGGTTGACACATACAGAATCATTGCAAATAAGCTCAAAACACATGTGGGTTCCAATGTCACATTTTGGCATGGAAAAAAGGCAGAACAATGCTGCTGGAAATAAAATAAAAAAATATATATATATATATATATAAAAACAACATATAATTCTATGCCCTTATGTTTTATATCTCTCAATATCACACACTACCAGATGCAAAGAAAATGGGAAACCAGAAATGTTCAGATTTTTTGTTTTGCCTGTAGTTCCTATGCTAGACATCGGTAACCCCTTTTTGTGAACAGACCCTGAGCTAATTTGTAGCAGGATCAGCCAGTTTAGTTATGGAGGGAAGAGGAAGGGGAGGGATGCACATTTGAGTGTGCCCATGTAATGTTACGAGGCATGGAGATTACGGAGTGTGGGTGATGAAGGGGCCATGTGAGATCAGGCAACCAGGGAGGTAGAGGTTTTGGGTAAGTTTGTGGCAAGTAGGAGAAGAGTGGTGGGAGGCTGTAAATTAGCAAAGCAAGTACGGGTAGGTAGTGCAGCAGTTGAGTCATGGTTTGGGCATACAGCAAGCATTAATCAAGAAGCTCAAAATTGTAAATGGAGACAGTATTCAGATCTGTGTAAGTAGGAAGCAAAGACTAGACAGTGACCACTAGTGACTAATATGTATAAGGAGCAGGTGGAGATCTAGGGAGATCGTTGATTTTTTTTTCCCTTTGGAACCTCATGTGAGACCACCACTATAAATACAATGCCAGCTAAAGGTGGGAGGGTATTGGGGGGGGGTGGTGAGCAGTCACAAAGCGACTGTGCGGAGAAACTACTCCTCCAATTGAAACTTTGCTCCTACGCTTGTTTGAGTTTTGGCGATGGACTAAAAAGCAGCTGATGGAGATTTGCTGTACCTTTCTGAATTGGGGTGGGGTGGGGAGGGCAGTTCACAGTAGCTCAGTAAGCAATTCTGGCTATGGGCTGGCTAAGATTCTAGGTAGAGAGAGCAGCAGTAGGATTTTAAATAAAATGTAACCAGTAGATTATTAAATAAATTTAACCAGTAGGATTCTAAGTGGCAGCATAGTAACAATCCAATTTAAGGCAGGTATGAATCTTAAGGCAACCAGCAGGCTTTAAGAAGTGCAATAGAAAATTAAAAATACAGAGCTTCCTCTTAAGGCGCCTGCCAGGAATCTCATATTCATTACTTAAAATCAATGAAAGTCCAAGTAAAAAAACAATCAGCAATGCTGTGGCGACATAAATTCAGTGAAAAGAAATTCAGTTTAAAAATGGCGCCAAGCAGACTACTCCTCTGATTGAAACTTTGTTCTTACATTTGTTTGAGTTTTGGCACTTGGACGAAAAGCAGCCGATGGAGATTTGCTGTACCTTTCTGAATTGGGGGGGCAGGGGAGGGCAGTTTCTTATGACCTTCGCGACCCTCTCAGGATCCATGCAACTTTCTGAGTCAGGGTGGGGAGGGCAGTTTTGACCTTCGGGACCCTCTCAGGACCCGCAACTTTCTGAATTGGGGGTGGGGAGGGCAATGTCTCGCGACCCTCTCAGGATCCGTGCAACTGTGGAATAACTAGAAAAAAAATTAATGTTGTGATTCATGACGTGATCATGAATCATGATTTGTGACTGCATTTATGACCGTGATAATGAAGAACGTGATTCGGTGTCGATGGTGTGAGATAACCAGTATGAAACTGTATTGGGAACGCGAATGCCTACGGCTGTACTTCCCTGATGAGCTGTAGTTTAAAACTCCCTGACTTAAAAACACATATCAATAAGTACAATGGTGGGGTGGTGAAACCTGGAGAGATACTACAAAACAGGCTTACAATACATCCAAGTAACTAGTAAAAAAAATTAATGTTGTGATTCATGACCTGATCATGAATCATGATTTGTGACTGCATTTGTGACCGTGATGATGAATGGGATTTGTATCACGAGTGACTTGTGATGATGGTCCTGACTTAAAAACGCATATTAATGAGTACAATGTTCATGCAGAATTATGCACCACACCTGTCCAGTACTCTGAAGGGAAGCCAAAGAAACAACTGTGACTTAAGTTACTGATGGAGATTGGGCCCTAAAGAGATGCAAATGCACAGACCGATTAAGATTGCACTGCGCACTGAAGAGATGCAGACACAAAGTCACAACACTTAACCAGTGCTCACCATTGTCGGCTGGGGCGGGCCACGGAGGGGGGCAGTGTACTGCACTGCTGAAGTAACAGTCACTAGTACTAGTACCAGTAAAGTGTCCACAAAGAAGTACAAAAATCAGGGGTCACGTGATGTGCTGAGACGAGTCGGACATCCTCCACGCCGCTCCTAGGCCCGAGCTACAAATTTTCTGTTTATTTGCTTTGGGGTCCGCCTGTTTCGGTCGCCTTCGGATCAGGAGGGGGTGTAAGCCATAGCGATCGCGAAGTCGGAGTGGCAGCTGAACACCAAAAGCCTTGGGACACCGCACGAGGTTCTGCTGTGGCGTGGTAGTCGGAAGCCGCAGGGCCGCGCTGGTAGGGCTGGGATGGAGCCCGGCTATCTGAGCCCTCGCCGCAAGATCCCCGTGACCAAGAGACCCAAGCCACAGTCCCCCACCCTTGTGGAACCAGAGGAGGATATAGACAGGGGAGGAGTGATGGGTCAGTCAAACGAGGACCTGCAGGAAATTAAGAAGATGCTACAGGGTTTGGTAGTGGACTTTGCTACAGTAAAACCGGCATTGCAATCTCTTGCTCGACGTATGGGGGATGCAGAGGCCAGGATTGCATCGCAAGAGAGGAAAGTGATGTCTATGGAGCAGGAGCTGATTGTGACCAAAAAGCAAATTAAAAATTGGAAGTCGGATTGATGCCCAGGAGGCAAGAAGTCGGAGAAACAACCTGGTACTGGCTGGCTGTCCAAAGAGCTGAGGGGGCAGACTGTGTCTCATTTATTCAGGATTTGCTACTAAAGCTTTTGGGCCAGACACCATATGGAGAAGCATAATTTGGAAAGGCCCATCGTGCCTTTAAGGGAAGTTCTGCTGGGAGAGAGGCCCAGAGTGATCATCATGAGATTCCTTAATTTTAAAGAGAAGATGCACGCTTTATGGAAGGCCAGACAGCTTAAATCTCTTCAATGGAATGGTGCGACTTCTGATGTTCCAGGATCAAACCCTTTAATCAGAGAGAAGCAGAAGGAATATGTGAGATTAAGAAAAGATATATTTAGCCGAATTAAATTTATGCGCAGTATCCAGCAACGCTTAGTGGTGAGACTGCAATCCGGGGAAAAGTGGTATCTGACCACGAGAGATGCTGGAAAGTCTCATGCACGGAACTTCCTAATCTATTTAAACCTCCGACCTGAGGTGGACTGCCCGGATGAAGTGGGGCTATGTGGACCATCTTTCAGCTTGACAAGGACTTTATACAGCTGTTCTAGGTCGTTAACCTTAAGTTAGCCATGGCTGTACTGCCTTTCTTCTTTCTTCCTTTTTTCTTTCTGGTGGCATCTCGGGGATTGCACTATGGTAGTTTGACCCACGGGTTTGCTTGGGGATTTAGAGTGGGGATGGGGTTGGTTTGGGGGGTATTGGTTCTGGGGGTATAGCTCCCAGGGTCGGTGGACGCCCACCTTTATTTGAGGGAACATGTAAGGAGGGCATTGGTAGATTCTCTTTATATGGTGGAACCAGTTCTGGGCAGGACCAGTTGCCAGTGTGAAGAGACTGGCTTGGGACTCACAACAGGGCATTGTTCTGGACCACACAGTTTTTTCTTGAAATATTAGGGGAATATATGTGAGCTGGGAGAGCACTGGTGGAGACGGGGGGTGATACGCCAGGACCAGGAGACGGGCGGTCTTCTGCTGAGATAGGGCTAGGGAGGACAGGCGGGAGGAAACCACAGGGAAGCTCATCCATGACCGATGAATCGTTAGAGGGCGATCGAAGGATCGGGGCAGGGGGGAGGTGGATTGGGGTTTGGGAAAGAGAGAGAGAGCATCTAGATTGTGTAGAGAGGGAAGGCGGAATGGTAAGGTTTGGGTGGATTGGATCTCATGTTATGATTTAGTGGATGGATAATGGTCCAAATTAATATACTTTCCTGGAATGTCAAAGGGCTTAGGGGTAGACGCAAAAGAATGGTCATTCTGAGGCATATTAATTACTTGGGGGCACATATAGCTGCTTTGCAGGAGACACATTTACTAATGGAGGAATTAAGCTGTCTTAAAAAACTATGGGTGGGTCAGGTGTATGGGTAGGGTAAGGAAAAAGCTTCGGGGGGTGGCGATTCTAATAAGAAACAATTGCCCCTTTAGGATGGAACAGGGGTTGTTAAGGGAGGATGGTAGGGGGCTATATCTGTCTGGGGTTTTAGCTGGTAAGGCAATTTCCTTGGCCTCTATTTATGGTCCCACTCCCTCTTCCGCAGATTTTTTTGCCTCCATTGAGAAGGACATTGCAGCTTTGCCTACAGATTTATTTATTTTGGCTGGGGACTGGAACGTGTGCGCCAGCAATTTGGAGGATAGGATACCTCCAACTGGTAAACCTCTAATCAAAGCACAGGTTGCCTTGAATAAGATGGTGGAGGCGATGGCTCTGGTGGACCTGGTAGGACCCACTCCAAGAAGGGCAACACCATGACCTTCTATTCTGGGGCTCATAAGTCCCAGTCGCGCATTGACTTCTTTTTGGTTAGTAGTGCGGTTCTCAGGGAAGTGAAGGGTTTGATGACTGAGATTAGGGTTCTCTCCGATCATTCCCCCATCTCGTTGCTGTGGGAACCAAGTCTTGCTCCTCCCAGGCCAGTTAGGTGGAGACTGAATGATTTGCTGTTAGCGGAACCTAAGGTCCAGGAGGAGCTAGACGAGCATCTGAGAGGATTCATGCAGTCTCAATTACCATCCCTACAAAATCAAAAGCTGGAGTGGCCGACATGTAAGGTACTATATGTAGGGGCGGTCCAGACTCTGGCAGCTAGGAGGAACAGACTGAGGAAGGCAAAGGAGGAATTCATTTTGGGGGCGATAGCTTCGCTATCTCCCTTGGAGGGGTCTTCAGAAGAAATTGATAGAGAATTAAATCCCTACGGTGGGAATGGGCGGATATTAGATATGGTAAGGTGGAATATTGGTTGGATAGGATGCAGGCTAAATATCTCCTCCAGGGGGATGTCCCGGGTCATCTGCTAGCGGCTAGGATCAGGGAATGGGAAGCTAGTAGAACTATCACTTCGATTTGGCATGAGGGGCAATTGATAGTAGACCCTCAAAAAATAGCACAGGCATTTGTGTCCTATTTTACCAGCATATATGGATTGGAAAATATAGTAGGAGAAGAGGAAGTGAATGCTTTTCTCGAGGGAATACCCCTCCCGGTTTTGGATGAAGTGCAGGCTAGTAAGATTGCGGCTCCCCCATTACAGGCGGAGATACTGGGGTGAGTGCAGTCTTTGCGGTGGGTAGGACTCGGGCGGGATGGTCTTTTGGCAAGTTCTACTAAGCACACATTAAGACAGTACTCCTCTTCTACTAGATTTTATAATACCATTATGCAAGAGGGGTTGTCCCATCCGCATATACCAGGCATTTATTTCTCTCATTCCCAAGCCAGACAAACCTAGGATAGGGTGGACAGCTATAGACCTATAGCTTCAATGAATCAGGATATTAAGATTTTAACAAGAATTTTGTCTAATAGAATACTGAGTATTGCGCCACTCTGATTAGCGAGGAGCAGGTGGGATTTATGTCAGGAGGGGAGCTCAGGACCCATAGGAAGCTGCATCATAATTGCTCATGCATCGGATTCCCAATTACCTCTAGCTTTAATATCATTGGACGCCGAAAGGCGCTTGATAGGGTTTCCATGGTTTTCTGTTTGCCACAATGCGGAAGATGGGCTTTCCGAGGGTTTGCTCAAGGGTATTGAACACTTATGCCCCTTCCCACAGCTAGTGTCTTGTGCAATGGGTACAGTTCACAAGAAGTGTTGTTGAAAAATGGGACCAGACAGGGATGTCCCCTGTCGCCAATACTATTTAATATCTATCTAGAGCCTTTGTTAAGAGCCCTTAAGGAGGACAAACTTATAAAAGGGGTAAGGGTAGGGGGGAGGGAACTTAAGTTCACAGTTTTTGCGGATGATATTTTGCTGCATTTAGAGGACCCAGCTAGAAGTTTTGAGAGAGCACGGGGTTTGATTGGGCGTTTCTCGGCGGTGTCAAATTATAAGCTGAACTTAACTAAAACTCAGGTTCTCCCCTTGACCCCGCATGTATTCAGGGCGGATTTTACTCAATTTTGCCTCCAGTGGAGGGCGGATGAGATTAAGTACCTGGGTATCCGGGTTACGGCAAATAGCGAAAGAGGGGCGGATACAAACATGGAGGGGGTGATATCGGCAATAAGAGGAGATATACTGAGATGGAACAAGCTCCCCTTGAATTTTACAGCTAGACTTGGCCTTATTAAATGAATATGGCCCAGGCTTTTATACCCACTATATATTGCCCGATGATATTCACACTACTTGTTCAAGGTTATTAGGAAGCTCTTTCTGATTTCCTATGGAATTCTAAGTTACCTAGGAAGAAATATGAATCACTTTGCTTGCCCCAGCTGAGGGGTGGATCAAACTGCCTGATCTCCTATTATATTACGTGGCAGGGCAATTGGGCTTTATGCTTCGCTGGGTTAGGGAGACTGAAGGGGAGGCTTATATCCCAACATGGCTACAGATTGAGAGACAAATCTTGAGAGAGCGAGGCTTTGCCAGGAGCATAATATATGTTAACCTGGTAAAGGCTTTCAGGAAAGAGGGTGGGAACCCGATTGGGAAGTCACTGAGGGCGTGGTGGTCTTTTCTCTCCCCGGCGCAAAGGAAATTACAGTTGAAATCCTGGGACCAACCATTAGTGGGTAATCCCACATTCGAAATTGGGGGGCGGGCGATAAGCGATCGATGGGCCTACCAGGTGAGGGGTCTTGTCCAAGGTGTAAGGGTTGTTATTCCAGCCTCCATGGAGGGGATGCCCTTTTTCAAAAAACTGCAACTGATTCGGCTGCTGGAGTCAGTGGTGAGAAAGATTGGAGGGTTTTCAGATGGGTCATTTACATGGGATCTTCTGGAGGCAATGGAGCTGAAGGCAAACGCCCTTTCTCAGATTTATAGGAAGCTGCTGGAGTTTGTTAGTCCACTCTTGCCCATGCAGGTGGCGTACTGGGACAAGGTAATGGCTCCCAAGATTCTTGTGTGGGATTCAATTTGGAAAGGCCATAGGTACATAACAATTCCTAAGTTTAGGACCATGCAGTATTTTATTGTGTCTGATCTTATTTTACCCGGTAAAACTATGTGATAGAAGCTTAGGCAGATGGACCATTGTTCAGATGTGGGATGGGAATCGGGATTTGCTACATGTGATGTGGAGTGCTGTAAATTTCCCTTGTGGCTGGAAATTAGGCAGCGATGGACCCGCTGATGAATTACTCAGGATTTATAACCCCAGAGGTGTGTGTTCTGGGTGATTTTTCAAAAGTTCCTGGAGTCCTAGCCAAATTTCATTTGGCCTTGATGACGGCACTAATCAAGTCTTTTCTAGTTCAGCATTGGAAAGACGACCAGGAGTATTCTTATGGTCAGTGGGTGCGGGACTTGATGGTCATATTGGGCAGGATAAGGAGACAGCTCTGGAGTGAGGGGAATAAACGGTTATACGCTAAGAGATGGGCATCTTAGAAGCAATTTATTCATCTCAGAGATTACCTCAGGTCCATCTGTCATGCTCTGAGTAGCAAGGGCTTGGTTTTTCTCTTCTTTCTAGTAAGGGATTTGGTTGATCAGCACTTTGTTCACATGATTGAGTAAAGCGGCCATTATATAGATAAGTTGGGATCCTAGTAAGGGTTTTGGGGAACTAGACTGTAAGCCTTCCAGAGGATAGACGGGATGGGACTCTCTCTCTCTCTCTCTTTAGGGGATATAGCAGGACTCCACCTCTGATTTAACCTAAGGTGTTTTCTTGATTTGCACCTTTGGTTTAGTATCCTGAGATCTTTCACGCGGTAGCATGGTAGAGTTGACTCCTGTTTTTTTTTTTTTTCCTATTTTCTCTTTTCTCTTCTACATGCGATTGGGAGAACTGCTCTTGGTTCATTTGTTTAGACTATATCTATGGATAATATGTTACTATTTGGCAATGTGGATTGTAGTTGTTTATACAGGGGTCTTTATTGATAAATATGCTGCTTAGGGATGGATTCCTGCTGGGTATGTATATATGGGATTGTATATAGTTCATACAGCCAGTTTGGGGCTGTATACCCTGGTTTTCCAGGTTTCTTCCCCCCCCTTTTTTTTTATTATTATTTTTAGTTGTAATGGATGTCGTGTGTTAATCAAAATCTAATAAAGATTTGTTGAACAAAAAAAAAGAAGTACAAAAATCACACAGCTGCAGTGGATAACAGGTTCACATTGCTGGAATTATTATGTGGCACAATAAAAGGTGTCTGATACTGTACTCACAAACTCACTAAGTAATGCAATTGAAAACTTCAGTAATATAACCACATATTTTAAACAAACTAAAATTATGCACTGCACAACAATCAGCAAAAAAATGGCAAGAATTATTGAAAATATTACTGTGTGTACATTAAAACAGTTATACAAGAAAAATATCACCAAAACAGAAAGTACTGTCTTTTTCTTCAAAGTTAATCTACCTACACCAAAGATACGCCCCTCCCCCAAAGCACAATTCCACTGTCTCTCAGTACACAGACTGAATGTTGTACATTAACATTAAAAATCCATACACAAACAATAAATGCTCAATGATACAAGCACTGGAGGGTTTCCTATAATCGTAGAACTAAAGTTTCAGCAAAAAAAAAAGACTCAAAAAGGCTTTTTTAACAGCTTTTAGAAGGTTTGAATCACAGAGAGCTCTCAGAGCAGATTGTCTCCTACAGCTTCCTACACACACTACCCCAAACTGAGGCTGTACAGAAAAATCTAGAGCCCATGTGACCTGAAATCCCATGAATCACTGCAAAATTCGCCTTTGGAGCTTAAAAACAAGGCTAAGTGAGGTCAAGTACATTGTTTTCACTGTACTTTGCCTTAAGAATTGGTGGAGTAGTGGTTTGGAAAGGCGGAGTAACATGAAGTCATTGTTTTCAATGGACTTAGTGTTACCCATTATAATGCAAAGTACTCCGCTTCGCATTGCGGAGCACTCCACAAATTCATCTTCCCTCCACGAATCACTTCTCGGAGCAAATTGGGGCCACTTCGCTCCATCTCTACTGACACTATTCACATAGGTAAGGGGTGACTTCCTGAACACAGGTTAAACAAATCTTGTGGGTTGCCCCCCTCAGTAGGTCTGAAGTCTGGGGTCCAGTGGAAGTGCTGCATACTGCTGTGTGTTGTTCTGTCTGTTGATTTATGAGAACTGTGGTGCCATGGTATTGGTTATCCACATAGCTGGCTACACAGCATGATGGGGTACTTCAATAAAAAATCCACACTACAGGGTGAAATATATTTTGAATATATTGCTTAGCAGTATGCTTTTAACATAACTTTTGAACAAGTTTGAAACACCTAACCAATAAGCCACAACTATGTATCGTGTTATAGTCATGTGAGCTGCGTCTCGGGTGTTTTGACACTAATGATGCTGCTGCATGACTGTGCTCACAGCATCCAACATGTGAACTTAATCTCTACAGCCTCATACCTGGTCATGGTATATTGCATTAATAAGATGATATATATGTAACAGCCAAAAGAAAAATGGACGTTTTTATTTCTGTCTATATGAACATCAAAAATGGTGCCTTAAAGTGTCAACTTGAAAAGTATCGTACAGTAGTACGGAAACAGCTGTTATTTCATGAACATGGAAATGCCAGAAATACAGTTCATAAATACTGTGTCACATTTGTTTATCATAAATTACACACCATTCCCATATTCATTATGTTTGATGTTCATTTGTTACAGTGCCTGGGTGTCAGTGTCTCTATCACTCATTTTAGACATGATGGTACACTCCTTGCTTACTGCTGATCTCTGTTTACAGACTGCTGCCATGTTCACACATCTTAAAATGTGTATTAATTGATGTTTTTGTTGTGTCTGTAGGTGAAGTCAAAGACCTGGTACAATCCGTAAAAGAAGCTGTCACATTTTTCCCTCTGAAGAACATGGCAGAATGCCGATCAAATCCCACTGGTGAGAAGCAGGAGGACCTGTTCAGAATGAAGACTGCTCAGTAAGTTCCAAACATGTCTTGTGCTTCTGCATACTCTCTGTTGTGGTACTGTTGCCACATCATACCGATGACCTATTGTTACAAATACATGATTTGTAAACATTGAACTTCTCATGTCTTCTACCAGGCATTCAGTTGAATTCCACATGGACCACTGAAGTCTCCCTCTAGGAAATTCAATGCTCAGTGCACACATACTCCAATTTCAAAGTTTAGGTATATGCTTTCTGTAGTTTTCACTGATTACTGTACTGCTTTAATTATGTACTTCGTTTTTGGAGAACGGGTAGGTGCACCATACAGCAAAGCTTACTATTTTCAGTACTGACCCCGAAGGTGACGTATTATTGGATAGCAAACAACTGCGAATACAAAGCAGAGCTCTGGTGACAGTAAGCACTGTAATTTCTATGAAAATTACACAGGTAACAACAGATTCAGCAGTTAGTGAGGCATGGAAGCCTTATTAAACTGAAGCTTACACTGCCATGGTCAATAGATCTGCAGAGGCAGTCTCCCTGCATGGGCTTGCCATTAATAATATTACAGAGGTAGTGCATAGACACAAGGGAGGATTGCTTTATGCGTAGCTTTGTGGAGCAGGACACAGACACATGATTAGGTGCTATGGCAGCTGCTCGGAGGGTCAGGCAAATGACTTTATTTCAACACATGACATAGTTCAGAATTTGCATGAACATCACAGACTTTCTGCTTCACAATGTGGTGGATTTCGAAACATAGAAATTGTCATTAGATGAGGTCCGCTAGGTACATCTAGTCAGCCCTAACCCTACACTACTTTGTGGCCTTTGACTAAATGTTCAGTGGCTACCCCCCCTGAAAACAAAGCCTTTGCATTCATTACTGTGACACCATGGGAATATGAAGTATAGAAACCATATAATTGCAGGTATGCTGCCTAGTGTTGTGGTACAACACTGTACAAGAAAGACTTCAGGGTACGTTTTTAAACACTTTTGTACTGTGTATGTTTATCTGTGTCATGCTGCTGTGCAACAATTACAAATGTAAGTGCCTTCACGTGCAATGACAGGACATGTCATTCTGCACAAGCACTGTATGTGAGCAATGCTTCATGGCCTGCTGCTGCAAGGCACTTGCAACATAGTAGACTCTGCTTAATGCATTGCTTGTCAAGAGTCCCATGCCCTGCTGTTTTATGGGGTTATGTGGGTGGTTTACTGATTCTAACACTATATGTGATCATTGAAACTGGAGGAGTAACACACTGAGGTACTCTAACATGTTTAGTGACGAACATACCACTGGCGGTAACAATACAGATATGTCTCCCCTGGTGATGTTTTCCCACCATCTCTTAGAAAGGTAACATGTTGTTTATGGTAATGTGCATCAATCCGTGATGTCATTGACCCTATAACAATTACAACTTTTTTTACTTTACTTCTGTACGTTATAAACTACAGCCTGTCATTGCTATTCAGTTTCTCACATCATGAGGCAATGATACGAACAATCTTCTCATGATCCTTCTTTTTGTTTCACAGAGCTGTCATTGAATCTCTCCTGAGGATATTGCAGCAGTCCCCTTCTATTATTGATCGGTATGATCTATTCACCCATGGGTTAGGAAGAGCGCTCTTTTGAACATCACCTTACAATGGTTCATGGCATCCTGAGAGAGTGTTCTGCAATCATCACAGATTCTGTGTCTGTGTCAGAACTTCGTGGAGCTTTTCCGCATCATGACCCTGAAGAGACTGTTGATTCGTGATGTGTCACGAACACTATCCATACTGTGTCTCATTTTCAACGTACCAGGCAATCAATGTGCATTTCCATTGGACAGGATCATATGGTATACAGAAGTTGTTTAGAGCAAAACGTGCAGTTGAGCATTATTGACTTTCACCACAAGACACCATGGTACTATGACTTTGCAGTTATTATATGGACAAATTCTTTATGTTTTCAAGTTAACTATGGTTGTGTACTATAATGTGCCGTTGGCTTAAAACATTCCCTCCAGACAGTTTGAACTGTGGACATACAGGCTGTGCTTGGTAGGGTGGGGGAGATTGGTTTTTAGTTTCTTTATGAGTTTTACTGCTTGTCTCTAAAGTGGAGAATAATAATTTGTCTACCTCAATCATGTGTCTGACTTTAAGACATACCACTTGGGTGGTATGGTGTGTGTGTGTGGGGGGGCAGTGTTTCTTTTTGCAGATTACTGTTTGTCTTTAGGTGGAGCATAACATTGTGTGTACTGCAATAATGTGTCTGACCTCAAGACATACCTTTGGGGTGGTATGGTGGGGGGTGGCATTCAGTGTTTATTTATGTGGGTTACTGCTTGCCTCCAAGGAGGAGCATCACATTTTGTGTACTGCAATAATGTGTCTGACTTCAAGACCTGCCTCTTGGGTGGTACGGTGGTGGTGGTGTTTATTTATGTGGGTTACTGCTTATCTCCAGAGTTGAGCATAACATTTTGTCTACCTCAATCACGTGTCTGACTTCAAGACATACCTCTCGGGTGGCAAGTGCCACAAAATCACTTCACTGGTTATGTGAATAATAATATTTGTGTGCAGAAAGTAGGATATACTGCTTTTGGTTTTGATCATGTACAGAAGCTTCTGCCCATGGTAACAAACAAGCTCAGTACTCTTAAAAATGTAATTTGGTTAAAGATATACTCCATCGTGCATCAGATCATGCTTCCCTCCTATTGCAACACTGTGTCTTCTAAATGTTTGTGTTACCAGTACATGTCAAGATGTACATTTTTAGCACACACTGGACAAGTTGCCAGACAGCTCAGCACTACCAAGTTCACGGTTCACTAACTTTGTCCATGTGCTACAACACTTCCTGAATTCCTATAGGAGATAGCACAAATATAGTAATTATGGCATCCCATTGGTTGACAGAGGAAAACAGAGACATGCTGCAGTAATGTGCGTTTGGTATCTGTTAAGTGAAACACTTAAGTATTAGGCCTGACATTGGTGTGGCGGAGCGTTTACCTGAGATTAAACTTAACACCGGCATAATGGTGTTCTCCTCAGTGACCACATGTGACTTGTTGGTGAGACAGTACATGCACTTCTGAGCAGTTCATTACACAGTGTTGTACTGGGGGACTATATTCTGCATTCCTACAACCTGTATGTGTGAGCTGCATGACAGCTCATGCCATGTGTACATCAGCTCGCTGATGTGACACACACCACTGATCATTGACATAATGACATAACTGTTTAATGACCGTCAGTAAGGCAGGTGATAAGTAAATAAAGGCAACTTATATGTTTTCAAAAAATTTACTATAGCATGTTGTTTGTGATTTCATTTTGGCAACTACTACTGGAACAGGTTGCAGTCAGCAACACAAGGTGTAAATGTTAATAGCTAATCATGCCAAAAGCCACCTGCAACTGTGAATTATAAGAACATAGACCATAATGATGATCATTATGTTGCAATTGCACTTGTATTAATACATGTCATTTGATGTATGATGATACAACATTTACGGGTGCTGGGCAGCAAACAGTGTCCCCAGTGGTTTTACTATGGTGCTGTGACATCCACAGCACCAACATCCCTGACAGCAACAGCCACAATGCTGAGTTTTGACATTGCACTGTCAGGATGCTTCTTTGTTTTAACAGGTGGCTGCACCCCCAAATCCCCCATGTGGGGGACTTTGCTCCCACACACCCCCGAATCTGGATTACTAACTGTGGGTTGGGGTTGTCTCGGGGGAGGGGGTGATACACTGGTGAGGCAGTCCCGGCACCAGCAGAGACCATCACAGCGACGCACGGCTATCGACTGATTCCTGTCACTGTGATGGTCATCACACACGTGGGTTCACTGTACTGTTGGTGGATCATCCCCAATATGTCTCGTTCCATGTGTGTGGTCCAGTGACTATGATTAACACCCATTTGGTTGTGTGAAGTTACATTCCAATACTGATGCTTGCCAACCAACCTTATATGTACTTTGTCTTTAGTATATGGTGATGGTAATTCACGCTGTAGAGCCGCAGAATTACAGAGTTACACTGGTACTGGTAGATGCAGAATGGGTACGTTTAGTGTCTGGCAAGTGATTTACAGTATGCAGATGCATGTTACTTCAAGTTCAATACCCTGAAATGGTCACATACAGCGACAGGCTTTCCAGAGGGGAAAAACCTGCCAATGGTACAGGGTACTCGTAATGTGCCATTTACCATCAGTGTCAGCCATTGCACATCATGGGTTATGATACAGTTGGGGTTGCCATTAACATAGTAGCATGATGATCAGTGCCACTTTATGAGAAAATGGCAATTGCCGGATGCTGAATATAGGTTGTACATCTAGCTTCCTGTTTATGAGACCAATTGTTGAATACTTGTCAATTAAGTTTGAAAGACAGCATACATAACCAACTGTGTTTATCCAACAGTGAACATTACATGTATGAAGGGGAAGAAAAGACTGCAGTGCTTTGTTGGACACTGGACAAGCTGCAGGGTATAATGAAGCCTGGTGCTTGGGGAGGGCCTATGGTTTGCACCACCCTGTTTGTGATAATAAAACTGGACTTTGCAATTTAAAGCTGGCTTCTGCTATTCTGTCTCTTTGTACCACTGAATGCAACAGTAAGATTGTGCGAGTTATAGTAATGTGTGTGCAGTTACTCAGCACATCTGTATAACACAGCATAATGTGACAATGATTGTTACCATGATGTAAGTCATACTGCCTGTGGTTAGGTTGTGCATTAACAACACTGCAGCCATGGTAACAACAATTGGCTGTACAGTGTTACGTACACTGCATCATTGCATGGCAGGCACATGGTGTAAGGCACCACTTGCCAGAATGCATGATAGATTGTGACACACCACAAGAGAGTAGGTGAGAGCATGTCATACAGCTCATTACTGAGCACTTCATGCAAATCATTACATGCATATTATCACGGCATGTCGAGGTTGTAATCCTGATGTGAGTACCCCCTAATGTGTTCATTGTGCTTAAAGTGACATGTCCTCCAACCCACCCTTAAGGACACTCTCACAGTGGCAGATGAGACAGCTGGGCTCTTCACCATTCTGCGTTGTTGAATGTTCATGCATACATGTATCCGAAGAAGTTGATGGTTTGATGAAACAGGGGTTGAGATACTCAGTGTTGTAAGTTTAAAAATGTTGTGATGCGGAATATACATTCACGACTTGTTCCTTACATGAACTGAAAATGTATGCCAACACAGCAGCACTCCTGAGTCCTCCATTCTGATTTCCAGAATGGTATTTGTCTTTCCAGGGATGTGTATGTACCAGACAGGACCGTATTTGTCCCGTCAGTGACATCCATGAAGAAGCTATTCCTGCCAGGAATCATATCTTCCTGCAGGGAAATGTCCTGTGAAGGCAAAGGATGCCCTGAAAGGATTTTGTCCTAGCATGATGGTATATGGCCCTGTGGGGACATTACCCACCCAGCCCCTTTCTCGCCAGGACAGTGTCCTGGCAGGTTAATGGGTGACCCACATCAGGATCTTGTCATTGCAGGACATAGTAAATCACCGCAGGGACATTGTTCTGCCAGAGACCATTTCACACTATAAGGACAATGTCCTGGCAGGTTACCAGTTGGTCCTGTCAGGATTCTGTGCTTGTGGGACAAGGTTGGTCCCTGCAGAAACATTGCCCTGTCTGATACCTTAATTCCCTGGCAGGACAATATCCTGTAAGGGTACCTCTTTATCCTAGAAGGACAAAATTTGTCCTTGCAGGGACATTGTCCTCACCTGACTAAGTATGTACCTGTTGTCAAATATTAGCAAGCAAGAGCACCATGTGATGAAATCAGAAGAGTGGTCTGTGATGGTTATCACTCGACCAGTTCAGTAATGACTACTCTCAGTTATTCTGTCCGTGCTGTTTTTTTGCCACCAGAGACATGGATAAAGGTAGTGTCTCTGTTATGCGCAGAAAGGGAATGGTTCAGTGACACTCATGTCATTTCCATGAGGTATGCACATGGGAAGACCGGTAGAGTAGCTTTCTGCATTGGTTCATGTAATCGCAAGGGCATATCACAATTATTCCTTATATACTTATATAAAGGTCCTCACATGGGCCTTTCTAGTGAAACATCCACAGTGGCTCACAGACTCACAATTGTACATGCAGAACTCAAAGGTGTCGATGGAAGAGGTGGTCAAGCAGATGTGAAATGGCCATCGTGTGGTACTTGTAAGTACTTATGGTTTTCAACTGCTATGTGTACAACTGTAAAATTTAGAAATGCCACTGTCACTGTTAACCATCTGCTGCTAATGTGGTGATAGAGAATGGTCACACATGACAAATAAACATCCGCAAGCACACGCATCAGTATTGGCAAAATCAATCAATCAAGCAAGCAATACTTTATTTAACCAGGCAATACACCATTTAGCAAGCTCATTTTCAAAGTGGTCCTGGACAAGGACAAACAAAATGCAGAAAACCAATAACAAACAGCATCAGGCATGAAAACAATATACACAAAGTAATAGGTCTTATGGATTATCAGCTACATCAATCCAAGGACAATACGGCTACATTTGAATGCCAGAGTAGAGATAAACAGGCCTCAGGGTGCACCCAGGAATAGAAAATGCAGTCACAGAGAGTAGCAGGAAGGGAGAGGGAAGGGGGAAGGCTATTGCAGCCAGGAAAATTAGCAGCAGACAGCAAGTGCTAGTGTTGAAAGGACAAGGTTGAGGTTGAAAAGCCATAGTAGTAAAGGATATTTACAAAGGTCACTTAACACATTTGCAGGATTCCTTCACATAACCAGCTATCAGGAGTTTGAAAGTGAAGGGATCCGGAATAGAGGTAAACTTTAAAGATCTTTGCATAGTATTCCATAGGGAAAGGAGGGAGAAATTAATAGCAGCTGAACCATGCCTTGTCTTTATTCTAGGTACATTAAAAGTGATTAGTGAGAATCATTTCAAACCATACGACCATTTGGCATGCTCATACAGACCAGCAATATAGGCTGGCAGTTTGTCAGTTAGTGCCCTGTAAAACCAGAGCAGGGCATTTCTTTGTCTCCTCAGCATAAGGGAAGACCAATCCATCTCCTCATACAGAAGGCAGTGATGGGTGTGTGGGGTTGAGTTCAGGATAAATCTCAAGGCATGATGATACTGTAGAGGGTGTCCAGTTTTTAAGCACCAAGTTAGGACAGTGGCTGTAGAGAAAGTAGGCATAGTCAAGCAGTGGCAAAAAAGTTGTTTGGACTAGTCTTTTCCTAGCTACCAAGATAAGGAGGTACCTAATGTGAAAGAATACACCTAATCATCTTAACTTTTTTGTTAACTCATTAAGGTGAAACAAAAGGTTGAGCCTGTTGTCTAGCCAGAATTCCAGGTATTTGAAATTATCCACAATTTCCAGTGATTCACCAAGTAAGGTATGGATCTGATGGCTGATTGATGATCCTAGGTCCTGGGAAGCATGTGATGAAATGATCATGACTTTAGACTTTTTGGCATTGAGAAGAAGATTGAGCTTTAGGAGGTTTTGCTGCAGAATGACAAAGTCATGCTGTGGTTCACTGTGAGCTACGTCCAAGGAAGAATTAGTAGTGTAAAGGAAATTACATTAGCTGTATGTAGGTATACAGTAAGTTGATATTGTTAATATAAATTGCAAAGAGTATAGGGCCCAGGATGGAGCCTTGTGGTACACCTCGTCGTAGGGTTTTTAAAGGGGACAAGTACCCAAGGGCTTTAATTTGCTGCATTCTATTAGTGAGATAACATGTAAATCATTGTAAGGCAGTGCTATCTAGACCAAGATTGCTCAATGTGTCCAGCAGAAGGCCATGATTCACTGTATCAAAGGCCTTGCTGAGGTATAGAAATAGCGCAAATACATGTTTTTTTGCATCCAAGGGGTTTTGCCAGTCCATAGCACTTTAGCTAGGGCAGAAACTGTACTATGTTTGGGTCTAAAACCAGACTGGGCTGTGTTTAGAAGATTTTCAGATTCAAGGTACTCTCTATTCTGGAATTAACAATTTTTTCCAGGAGTCTTGAAAGAGTTGAAAGTAGAGAAATAGGCTGATAGTTGTCCAAGTCGCTGGAGTCACCAGACTTGAAGACAGAAATAATGTATGTGACTTTACAGAGTGGAGGTATCCCGCCTTGTCCCAGAGAGATATTAAATAAGTGGGTAATCGGAGTAGTTAGGTAATAGCAACCAGCTTTCAGAAAGAATGGATCTGGATGGTCAGCGCCAGCACTCTTTTTAGTATCCAGTGACAGTAAGATGTCCTCCAATTGCTTAAAGGTTACTGGGCAAAAACTGAAGGAAGCAGATCTCAGATTTCAGTCAAAGCTGGAGCTTAAGCCATCTCTAACATCACCATGAGTGCTTAGCTTGCTGACAGGAGAGACATCAAATGCAAGTCCTGCTGTAGCAAAATGATTGTTAAGTTGTTCCAGGATGTCTGCCCTATCAGTACATAAAGTGTCTCTGGACACTATCTTGGTTGGCAAGGAAGAGGCAGGTGAATGACCCTCGACCTCTCTGAGGATGTTCCAAAACTTGGCAGAGCTATTTGTATTCTCTTCAAGGGCTGCTTGGAAATAGCAGGCTTTTTCTGTCCTAACTACCTTAGTGCAAGCATTCTTTGCTACATGGAAGGTAAGCCAGTTGGCATCTAATTTAGACTTCCTTGTCCTTTTCCACAAAAGGTCTCTGTCCCTGACAGCTTTCTTTAAGGAAGGGAAGAACTAGCCTGGTGATCTTTTCCTAGTCTTGATCTTCCTGATTGGGGAGTGTTTATCTATCAATCCCAATATTAGGTTATGAAATATATTGAATGCCTAAGTGATAGAGGAGGTCAGATAGAAGTCTTACCATATAATATTGCCATGGTCAGCCAGAAAGGCAGTCTGGCTGAATTTTTTCATGCATCTTTTTAGCTTGAAAGTAGAGGATGAAGATAGATGAGGATAACGCCTAATGCAAGCCATAGCACATTGGTCACTTAGGTCATTATGGAAGACCCCTACATGGGAGGTATTGTGCGTCTTGTTAACAATCATAAGGTCCAATAGAGTACTACAGTCCAAATTTTTCCTGTTAAGTCTGGTGACTTGAGGAGTAACCTTTGTTAGCCCATGCAAGTCATAGAACTCTTTAAGTATATTGGAACTCACATCCTTCCAGTTAAGGTTAAAATCTCCCATTATTATGCATTTGGAGTTCACCTTTTCTAGTAAGTCATGAAGGTGAGTTAAAATGCCGAGCCCAGCAGAGGTCGGTCTGTAGCATACAGATATTAAGAATGCCACCTCAGGTGATAGTGATAGTTTTAGGGCAAGGCATTTAAGTTCTTTTTGGAATAGAGGTATGATCAATGATTGTAACTATAAATTTACACTTAATGTAAAGTGCAACCCCCCCCCCCACCCCTGGTAGATCTGTCACAATGAAAGACATTACATCCTGGGATATTAATTGCTTTATCAGGAGTCATGAGTGTAAGCCAGGTCTCTGAGATCATAAAGATGTCTGGCGACACTTGTAGAGCCCATGCTTGGATCATATCATGTTTATTGAGTAAACTGCATAAGTTCAGGTGCAGGAAGCTGATGTTCTTGTGGTGCGAGAGATTGGACATGGCATTTAGGGAAGAGGGTGGTCCAGGGTTTAGTTCAACATTCCCTGAACAAAGTAAGAGAAGAACTAATAGTTTCCTAAGACAACTTGTAATCATTTTGAGTATGCATGTTTTTTGACGTTTGGTCCAGGGTAGATAAAATGAGAAGCAGCAATACTTGGGGTAAAAAGTGGTCAAAGAGATTGGTTTCTTTAAATCAGACTTCCCAAAGGTTGGCCAATAGCTGTAGGAGGGGAGAAGTTAGCTCCTTAAAAAGAGTATTTAATAGGGGCCGGGTTTGGTGCAGGACAAAATATACAGTTTAAAAATATTAGGTTTTATAAAAAGTGCTACCAAGCTGAGAACAGGACAAGCCATGTGAGACTGAGGAAAATAATGTCCAATACCTGCAGGGGCCAAGAGGGCAGCAGCCAATCATGTTGCAGCATGGCAAGTCAATGGCCAATCAGAGCCCTACAGTAGGTCCTGGTCTGAATGGCAGGCTAACCCAGGAGAAGGTGATTAGAGGCGGGCAGGGGAGGGTGTGCTGCTGGCAGTCTTCTCCAGCTGCAACCGCCAGTCAATGGGAACAGTCCACCCGGTCAAGGGCACCTGTAGTGAAAGAAAAGAGGCCAAGATTAGCTAAAGAGGGAACAAGACAAAAATGTAGCTAGGGGCTTAATAGGGGGACAGGGACAATAGGGACAAAGAGTGAGAGAGCTGGGCAGGAAGTGGGGGCTGGTAGCCAGACAGCTAGGCAGTTAGGGTCGGTACCACAAGGAGTCACAAAAACAGAAGTTAAAAGAAAGGAATTAAATATTCAGAAGTCGAGAGACAGGCAGATCAAGGGCAAAGTAAGAAAATTAGAAGTAGAGCAAGGGACAGAGGTTAGAAATATGCAGTTACAGGTGCAGATACTCTAAACATTCCACTAACACATTTCTACATTTCTTGCATCCTCCACATAAATATAAAGTTTGTAATGATATGGCACATACAGCCATTGTATAGCACAGTAGGAAAAAGTGTAAGACATTACCTTAACAGTTGACCTACAGTACTGTCACCAAATATGAACTCATAGGTGATTGTATTCAGGCATGTATAACACTGCAAAACTCTCCGTCACAATCAAGCACTGGTGGATAGGTAACACATATACATTGAGATACATAAACTGTGCTCATACTACAGTATATTGCATGTCATTAGGGATGAATCTATGATTACAAGACATATCCATCGCGAAATATTTGAAGAATACATGTAAGATACCAAGACATTACACTTCCTAAATTCATAACAAATGTTCTGTACAATTTTGCCTTTTTTGGAACAGTTACACAATTGAGAAGAAATCTTCCTGGATTAGTATGAGTAATATGTGCACAACATAGACATTCTACTGAAAAATTCAGAAATATGACTGCACAAATGAAATTGGATATCAATGCAGTTAGGGAGCATGACACTATGAGTACTTTACATCAAAGGGTGATCTAACTACTGGATGGGCCATGCAGTACAATGGCAGCTTGCACTTTGCCTTATGCTTCTGGTACAATGCAGAAAAGTAGTACCAATGCTGCATGGTTTGACTAAGACATATGCTGGTAAACTAAGATGGGCGATAACAGTGCTGTATTTGTCCATCTATCCCCCAAACTTCAACTAATTACCTACCCTTATAATAACAGTATGCTATTGAAATAGCACTCAATTTCTGGGACACTTGTAATTACTTTCACAGTTGTAAGCTATGGTACACAAAATTGTCTGGCAATCAGCAAAAGTTCAACTCATGCAGTCCACAATGCAAGACTGACACAGCATGAGACAGGATTTATCTTGAAGTACACACATGAGAGTATTCATACATCTGTGGCACTCTGCAACTGAAATGTTGTATCACGATAGGAAAAGGGCACACCCTAACGAGGAAGACAGTTGAATAAAGAATGAGGAAAAGACACTGAGTTTCCCCTTCTTTTGAACATTAAGTAGTTATGATACACAGCATACCATACAATAATTCAACCAAGCAAGTGTTCCTGGTAAAGGAGAGTACTTGCACAACTATGACAAGCATAACTTGTAAGACAGATAAGGACTCATTCCAGATAGAGCAACACCATTGAATAGTCACTCATACCCCTACACTGGACGCAATGTTTCAGCATGTAGTCTTGCTTTCAAAGAATACATGTAACAAAGTAACATTAATCTTATATCTATGGAAGTAGACATTTATAAAGGGTCTTCAGACATGGAAAAATGTGTGTCACTACAGCAATTGCTGATCAGGATGGAGGGTATATACCGTGTATGGTGTACTGAACTTTTTTTCATGTGGAATAACCTCTCAGTCGTGCAAATCATTTTTTTTTCTTTCCACACACAGTGAAAGAATACCTACTGTGTTAGGTGTAGTCGTACATCTACCTTTTCAGCCTGGGAGTTTTTCTTACATGGGAAAATAACCTTTTGACAGGACAAAAGGTACTGTCTCTCTGTTGACCTTTTGCACACCGTGTACGCAATCTGCCATACTGAACAGTATAATTATGCTCTGGAGGAGACGTTAGAGTGACACATCTTCTCTTGATTGATTTACGATAGGGATGTAGAGGCACTATCTTCTTCCTCTTATGCTTGGGTGTGTATGTCCCAAATGCAATTCTGTGTGCCTCTTGAAGAAGAGAAGACAATGTCTTACTACCTCTGAATTTAGCTGATTGACTGTCCTGATACAGTGTCTCAATAAGGGAAAGGCACTTCAACATCATGTCATTTTCCTGAGGTGGTTGTTTAGGACTGCAGGGGAATTCCAGTTCTGGTTGTGGTAAGTCCAGGGTTGCCAAGTCGGCATCAGGTTCAGGTAAGTCCAGGGGGTACCAGGTCGGCATCAGGTTCAGGTAAGTCCAGGGTTGCCAAGTTGGCATCAGGTTCAGGTAAGTCCAGGGCTGCCAAGTCAGCATCAGGTTCAGGTAAGTCCAGGGGTACCAAGTCGGCATCAGGTTTAGCAGAGTCCTTGACCATATGCATCAGATGAATACAGGCACAAATTACCCCACAACTGCTGGCAATACATGCACGTCTCTATAGTGAGATGTCGACAACACTGGTAAATCCACTGAAGGGACTTGTCACTCTCAACTGCATGCCTTCCAGTGCAAAGTTGTTAGTATCATACAGATACTGGCCCACCTTTTTGAACAGGATGCTGCATCCCTGTTCTCCAAGTTCTCCTCTTTGTAATACCAATTCAAACAATGTCAAATGTTTACATTTCTGCCCAATCCCACCAATAACACAGTCACAGATGTATTCATGGAACATGACAGTATATTTTACATTTAACAATGAATGACTTGGCACCTCAGCAACAAAGTCCAACAGCCAATTCATTTTTAGGTCCCAATACTCCTTGATCATTTCCTCATCAGCGTTCTTCGCTTCTGCATTTTTCTGAAACTGATCATTTTTCACATGGCCAGACTGCTGCAACATGTCCAAGTATGTAAAGTAGGTCAAGATTTTATTAGACAACAGATACAGAAGGTCATCCAGATGACAGTTGCTGTTGCCATTCATAAGCTGATACTTCAAAGTACGGAAAAACCCTGCAGAGATGAAAGAAGAAATAGTGTCACAACAAGCAAAACAGCCAACAGAATAAACATATTATGCAGTTTATTATTTAATCATGAACTTAAATAGCTGTCAGCCTGTGCTTCTAACAGGTAATATCAGGGTATAAGCAATGAAAGAGAGGATCATCAGCTGCACTGTCCTTGATGCATTATATATATTTTTTATGACAAGGAGGTAGATGCTGAGAAGCAAGCATAGCAACCTTGTTGCAATACATATGAATGTTAACAAAACTTGGAAAGACTGTAGTCAATGTATACCAGAAATGCAAAAATGCCTTCAACAACACTGCAAAACATGGAGTGGTAAAGAAAGAAGACAGTGTGGCAATAGATGATGACAGTGTAAGTGTGTGACAAAGGGGTCAGGTAACACCAATGACTGGGTGGTGTACTTGAGCTTTACCACTGAGACAGCCAAGCCAAGGAGCAAGATCTCTCACAGCTGAGTATTGGGCCCATCCAATTCAATGTCTGTGTTACCGACATTGATGAAGAGCAACAAAGACCGATATAACTTTCTTGGCAATAGCAGAAACAGTATCCCATGCAGTTAACACAACTGAAAAAGAGGGAGTAACATAAGAGAGAGCATGCAGAAGTCTGGTCAAAGGTGATGTGTTTGACATATGTTCTTCACTGAACAACATATATTTAAAATGTAAAGTAGTTTGTTTAAGACAGTTGTATCATGGCTGCGTGAGCACTGTAAGTAAGGTGAGAAACACCACAAAAGAGACACACAGAATCATAGTAATGATGTCTCATGAAGGTGACTAAACCAAGCAGAGTAATCTGACATTACAGAAGGCATGCATGTTCTTAGAGTGCATACAGCAGACTATACAGAAAGAGAGATGAGTTATATTGCTGAAGAATAACACAAACACCCATGGAATGCTGTCTGCAGCTATGGAGGTGCCAGCTACACATCCACATGGAGACAGCAGGTGGTACCTTAGAGATAAACAGCACATGGTACACGACTACCGGAAATGGGCAAAGTTCACAGGATGAAGACATTAATGAAACAATATCCACAACAGAGGAAAGTCTTGGGTACATGTTGTAGAAGCATCAGCAAAATTGAAAGGTGCACATCATCAGGATGAAGGAAGCATATCCATAGAAATGCATATCAATTGCAAGACTTTCACAGTAAAATGTGTGATGAGGGAAGGAGCACAAGAAATATGAGGGAGAAGTTTGTCAAAGAGAACAGTATACAGGCATAATACAGTGTGACAGCAGGAATGGAGAACATCTAGGCAGAGGTGCACAGCAAGCACTGGCGGAGAAAGAGAAGAGTTGCATAATAGCATGCATCGATAATGTTGTATAGTGGGACACTACTTGCAATAAAACTGGATGAAGTTCTTTAATACAAAGGTACTTACTGTACAGTAAGTGACAATTTCTACATAAGTAGGTCTTAGTCATGTACAAAAGAACCAAGCACACAGCACCTCAAATTCAATGAACACCAGAGATTTTAAGCAAAAAGCTCTACTTTATTATGTGAAATACGCTTGGCGTGTTTCAGATCAATACAGGTCCCTTATCAAAAGCAAAAAAGAATTGGAGCCATACACCACTTAAATACTAAAAACCACTGTGACATCGTGCTAATGTATTTCATACCTTTAACATCAAAATTTAATTGAAACACATGCGTGTTACTTTATTTAACACATTTCAATCACCACAGAGCCCCATATGAAATTACCTGCAGCTGGAAACCATCTAAAAGGCATGAAATCACTGTATATGCATCTAGCAAAAAAGCTGCAACCAAAATAAAAACATTCTAGGAAAATTTATTGGAGGGGGGGTTGGAAAAAGGAAAAAAAGATATATATACACCAAAAAGAGGGAAAAGAAAATATACAAGGAATTAGGGGATGATAGAACAACAGATAAGTGTCTTTTTATATCTGAAGGTCCCTGTTAACCCATAGTACTTTATAGAATACAGATACATGAAGCTCATAGATTTCCAAAACAATTTCTTATTGAAATAAGTTTTTTTGGCAAACAGTCTTCTTTTTTATTTCTACTTTCTTAGATAGGATTTAATATCCAGATCTGAATTTAATCCAGGTTCCCTATCTGCACCCAATTGTATGATCCAAAAATTCTCCCTTAATACAGTAGTACTTGATCATTAAAATTGCCCCCTCTTGGCTGTGACACCACTTTTTCTATTGCTTGGAAGCTAAAAGCATGTTTAACATCATTATTCTGCTGCATTTTCACTATATGGACTGCAGTAGCAATGTGCAGTCCCCTTGTTGTATGGTGCGTACATGTTCACCTACCCTAATTTTAAAACTATGAGTTGTTTTACCCACATAGAATGAAGTACATGAGCAGGTTGTTAAATAAATTACACCCAAGGTGTCGCATGTCATAAGCTGCTCCACCTTATGTTTCCTTGAGGTATTAACACTTGAAAAATCTTTACTACTTTGAATATTTTTACAATATATGCACCTTTTACAGGTAACACACCCTTTAACTTCTCTATCAAGTGAAGTACGTGCAACCTCTGGTTCTGCATAATGGCTATGGACTAATATATCCTTCAAAAATGTTGCCTTCCTGAAGGCCATTCTAGGGGGCTGTT